>CM037881.1:34643589-35931018 GCA_021292165.1 Shinisaurus crocodilurus | reverse complement strand
CCTGCCTGACTGTAGGCATCCCCGCTGGCACCTATAGGCACAGCCCCTTGAAGGAGAGGCCTTACCATGCCATTCCGGGGGGGGGGGTCCTACAGCACAGGCCAGGGAGTGGAAATCTAACTCCCTCCACCTACTGATCTCCCCCAGGCTTCAAACTAGATGGGCTGTCTGCAAAGCTATGCATGCACTGGTTGGGTAGTCTGCCCCGCCCCTAGTGACTGAAAATGTTATTGCAAGCTTCAACCACTGGACACATTTAGATTAAACAGAGGGCGCATCCTATGCATGGCTGGCTGGGGCACGCTGGGAGTTGCAGCTTTTTTCTGACTAAACATGCGTAGGATTGCACCCTAATGAGTTTTAAAACAAAATAACCCTGAGGTGCACACCCCTGGGTATAAGCTTTTCTTTTACATTTTAAAGAGAGGGGCGCAGGGCCATTCCACCAGCCCTGCCAGGAGTATTCATTAATATTCCCCCTTCTTCCCTCCCCATTCCTTTTTCCTTGTGTCGTGTGTCTTTTTAGATTGTAAGCCTGCGGGCAGGGACTGTCTCGTTAATTGCTGTAAACCGCCCAGAGAGCTTCGGCTATTGGGCGGTATAAAATGAAATAAACAAACAAACAAACCATACCACGTAGTATGCATGGCAAGTTTCCGGAGTTTCACGGTCTTGGTGCTCTGGTGCTGATGGCAGATGGACAGATACACACACCTTCCAAGTTGTGTTGTTGTTATTATTATTATTGCCTGAGTATTTCTTGAATTGGTCAATAGTCACATTTCAGTGTAGAATCTCAAGCAGCAACAGACTACTGTGAGGTTTGCAGCAAGGACTGGAGATTGAGAGGCTTTTCAGGCACTGAACATACGGACAATCAGCTTGTACTGGGTGGCGGGGGAGAGCTGAGCAGGCTCTCACCCAGTCTATGCGTGTTCACTAGACCACGTGAGGAGGGGCCCCCACATGTAAAGCTGTGCAGCATGTGCAGGCAGTAGCCCTCTACAGATGTTCGCATTAACCCACTGCTCTCCGTCCCAGCGAATGTTGTTACCCAAACATCACATTTTAGGTTAGGGTGGGGGAGGAACCGGCTGCCAAGATGTCCCCCCACCCCATGCACATTCATTGTCCGTATTCTGAATATCTGAAAAGGGCCAGGGTCAGATGTATCTGATAATTTACAAGCCCAAAGGGAAGGGGGGTTGCCCCTCGAAGCTGCCCCTTGGAGGACTATTTGTGAGAGAGTTTTACCATTTTTTAAATATACTGTATCTATAAAACCATTTGTGAGGGTTTTACCATTTTTTAATATATCCTTTTTAATTCATTTGGCCGCTTTGAGGTTTTCTACATGAGGGATTTATTGTGTTTACAGGTCCTTTAGACAACGACATGACCCTCCACAGTTTCACTTCTTCTAAACAGCACTTTCGACAAGTTGTTGTTGTTTTAGAGCAGGGAAAATGCAGTATGATTTAAAGAAAGCAAAAGAAAATGCTATTTCTACTTGTCTAATTGTGCTGTTCTGCTATACCACAGTGCCACCTAGAGGTTATGTAGCAGAAAAGCAAGGAAGGAAACATTCTTTGTGTAGTGCTCAGGTCTTAATTCTGTGATGAAACTAAAAGTAGATACAGCAGATTAACAGCCTCGTGTAGAAAAGCTCTCTATCCTCCAGGCCTGTTACAATGGAATCCTTCCCCAACCTGGAGACCTCCGGATGTTTTGGGCTTCAACTCCCATGAGCCCCAGCCAACATGGCCAATGGTCAGGAACCTGGAAGTTGTGGTCTAAAACACCTGGAGAGCACCAGATTGGGGAAGGCTACTGTACATGTCTACCAGAAGTAAGCCGCACTGAGTTCAATGGGACATACACCCAAGTAAGTAAGGGGATGATAGCAGCTTTAACCTACAATCCTAAACACGCTTACTAGGGAGTAAACTCCTTGGACTTAATGGAGCTTACTTCTGAGCAAACATGCATTGGATTGCGCTGTTAATGACTTAGACCTGCTTTCTCCAGCCTGGTACCCCCCAGATATTCTGGACTTCAACTTCCATGAGTCCCAGCCAGCATAACTAATGGTCAGGAATCCTGGGAGTAGTTGTCCCAAATGCCTGGAGGGCACCAGGTTGGTGAAGTCTGACTTAATCTTCAGTCCAGCCAGAGCTAAATGCTTTTAACTCAGTGTTTATCAATGGGAGATGTACACACATGTTTTTATTTTCTCCCACAGAAATAAATAGGACTTAAATGTGCTTAGCTTTAGTTGCATTGTGTCCTTTGCTTGTGATTGCCTTGGGTACAGAAATTTATGTGTCTGGGGAGGAAATAGCTGTAATCTGTCCCAAGTCTATGGGATAGAGCAAGCTATTAATTCAATCAATCAATAAAATAGGGCTACAAAGTTTTATCAATTAATCAGTTAGATTAGTCCATTAAAACACTTTTGATTTACTAATAAAATCATATCTGATCAATTGGTCAGCAGGGTTTTCTAAAAATTATTTTTTACAAATCTATGAGTGAAAGGCACCTTCTTAGGGCACCAATCCTATGTACACTTACCTGGGAGTAAGCCCCATTGAATGCAGTGGGACTTACTTCTGAGTAAACATGTCTAGGATTGTGCTGTAAAAGAGGCCTTCTTCCTTTCAGACACAGGAGGGAATGCCTGCTGCAACCCACTGGGCTGTATCCAATGTTAGTCCTACTTAGACTAGACCCATTGAAATGAATGGGGCTTACGTTAGACTAACATTGGCAACCCACTACCCAGCGAGTGCATCATCTAAAAGCAAAGTAGGTTGTTGTTGCTTCTGGATTATTGTTTCTACTCATTTGCACACGTAATTGGTTGATTCATCTAAGACTATAATGTATACTCACTAGGCTAGAACTTAATTTAAGGGACTTTAATTAATGAAATTTAATAGGGATGAATGCCAAGTGCTGCACCTAGGGAAAGGAAACCAAATGCAGAGTTACAGAATGGGGGACACTTGGCTCAACAGTACTACAAGTGAGAAGGATCTTGGAATTGTTGTATATCACAAACTGAATATGAGCCAGCAATGCGATGTGGTTGCAAAGAAGGCAAATGCTATTTTGGGCTGCATTAATAGAAGTATAGCTTCCAAATCATGTGAAGTGATAATTCCCCTTTACTCAGCACTGGTTAGGCCTCATCTTGAGTACTGTGTCCAGTTCTGGGCACCACACTTTAAGAAGGATGTAGACAAACTGGAGAGGGTTCAGAGGAGGGCAACAAAGATGATAAAGGGACTGGAAACAAGGCCCTATGAGGAGAGACCGAAAGAACTGGGCATGTTTAGCCTTCAGAAGAGGAGACTGAGGGAGATATATGATAGCACTCTTCCAGTACTTGAAGGTTGTCACAAAAGGAAGGCCAGGATCTCTTCTCGATCATCCCAGTTTGCAGGACACGGAATAATGGGCTCAAGTTACAGGAACCCAGATTCCACCTAAACATCAGGAAAAATTCCTGACTGTTAGAGCAATAAGACAATGGAACCAACCAACTACCTAGGGAGGTGGTGGGCTCTCCCACTCTGGAGGCATTCAAGGTGCAGCTGGACAGCCATCTGTCAGGGATGCTTTGACCTGGATTCCTGCACTGAGCAGTGGGTTGGACTCAATGGCCTTGTAGGCCCCTTCCAACTCTACTTTTCTATGATTCTATGACTTACTCTGAGTGGAGATGTGTTGGCTTGTGCTGTAATTAACTGAAAATCAACTAAGATTTTCTTGAATTGGGTCACAGCCCTAAAATAAACAGACACAAGACTATAATAAATGTACGCAAGGCTAGAGCAAGCATGATAGGCATCTTACCCTACCCGTTTTAGCAGGGCTCCCGCTTTTGATGCCATGTCTTTCCTCATCGCAAGGAGTTCGCAGCCCTCCATGCCACGCATCTGGATGCTGGCCCAGCAAATATTTGAACTGATGCTGTTCGTTACATCCATGTGCCCTCCTCCACTGAAGCCCCACAGCAGAGAGAGGGGGCTGCCCTCAGACACATAAACACTGCCGCTTTGGAATGCCACATCCTGCCGTCAAGAGGAAACCCATCAATCTGGCCTTTTTCCAGGAACCCTGCTGAAACGCGGGGATCTTGGCACGCTGCGAAGACAATTGGAGGAAGATCCTCAGGGCACGGTGGGCAGGGGACCCATGGGCTGGCGGAAGGGCCAGGAAGTCACAGGCGGCGCAGAGGAAATTGAGCCGCAGGAGACAAAGACCCCTTAGCGGCACCAGGCACTACTGGCAGGAATCGGGGAAACGTGATATGAGCGAGAGGCAGCTCTTCCCCTTCCCAAGCAGGTTACCTTTAGAGGGAGGGAGAAACGATGCATGCAGGCATTACATTGCCTGAGAGCCAGAGTGCTGTAGTGGTTATTAGAGCACTGGACTGGGACTCGGGAGATCCGGGTTCTAGTCACTACTCAGGCGTGAAGCTCACTCTGTGACTTTGGGCCAGTCACTGACTCTCAGCCTAACCTACCTCACAGGGTTGTTGTGAGGAGGATAAAATGAAGAGCAGGAGGATTATGTAAGCTGCCTTGGGTCCCTTGCAGGAGGAAAAAAAGTGGGATATAAATGTAATAATAAAATAAAAGCGGAGCAACCACAACACACTTGCCCCTTTGGACTTTGTTTCAGTGCAAGAAGGTATGCTGTCTCCTTGGAAGGAGAAGCAGTGATCGAGAAAGAGAGAAAGACGTGATGCCAACTTGTTTAATTTTCACGAGACTGGGACTAGGGGTGCTCCCATGCTAGGGTGGCCAGGGGTCGTACTTTAGTCCTCTATTTGAAGGTGTCCTTTATTTGAAGGGCTCCAGTCCAAGTCTGGTTTATTAAAGAGCTGTGAGGAGGGAGAGCGGGAGCCTTGAAGTAGCCCATCAACACTGAGCACCTGGACAGCAGACGGAGCAGGCACACAGCTCACCCAGACAGTTTTCTTGACATGTATTATCAGAGTAGTACTTACACAACAGCCCTTTAAGGTATGCCAGTAGGGTGAGGAGGGACTGAGGCTGATGAAAGAGTGGCTTGCCTAAATTCACCTTGTGGATTCATGGTGCCAGAAGTGGGATTAGAATTGTGAGCTTCCGGCCCCGGGCTCTTATTCTTCTTAGCCCTACATAGTCACTACCTGGCAGCACCACAGTGCAAAAATGTGTCAGGATTATGGGGTCTCCCATTACCTACAAGCTACTCCTGTTTGCAGAACAATGAGGGTGGCCGTGTGTGTCCTTGTTTACAGAGGGCAGTCCTCTGTTTGAAGGGCTGTTCAGTCCAAGTCCGGTTTAAAGAGAAAGAACCCTAAGAAGGCAGAGCAGGGGGAGGCCTTGAAGTTGCCCATCCACCCTCAGCACCTGGGCAGCGGACTGAGCAAGGCACACAGGTCACCTGGTCACAGTCTTCCCCACTAGGGTGTGATGTATTGTATTTCTACTTCAATCATAGTTATTATTTCTAAATTTGCACCTATGCTGGCTCAGCTTGTCTGAGCATGGAAAGCTAAGTAGGGTCAGGCCTGGTTATGACTTGGATGGGAGACCCCGCCTAGTTTCCTGCACTGAGCAGGGGGTTGGACTCGATGGCCTTGTAGGCTCCTTCCAACTCTATGGTCTATGATTTGTACACATGTCTTGCAAATTGGTGTCCTCTTTCTCCCCTGGCAAAAGTAGCATTTATTGCCTTTTCAGACCCAATTATTGATTACCTGATAAAATACAATTTTCCTGGTCAAGACCAGTAAATGATGGTTGATTGATTAATGTTAGTGAGGAAGCATCTGAATTGAAGCTGTATTCTATGCAGAAAATATGCTATTGGTGTCACGTGTGAAAATGCTCTCTGGAAAGAGTGCCAGAGACTGTACTCCTTTGCAGGATTTCACATGGAACCAAACTGCTGACAACGCTGGATTCAGAGGTGGGTGAAAGACAAGGTGGGGAAACAAAGCCACCTTTATTAGGCTCTCTTATCAGCCTTTCCTTTCTCTTTTCCTGAAGGCTGTTTATATAAGCTGCTATCTGGCAGGGTCTTCAGAAAGAACCATTCTCAAGTAGCTTTTTCATAACGAAAAGGCCTTTCATTTATCAGTGCTCCAAACAAGAGAAAAACAATTCCCTTTCTCTAGATTCAGGAGAAGCCTTGTATAAATATAATAAATATAAATAAATAGGTGGGAAGCTGTGAAGGAGGATATGTACTACAGTACCAAGGTAAACTCGCCAGGAATTTTGGGCCGCCCAAAATCATATACCCGAACCTCAGGGAGAGTGGCTTTGATAAGATGCCAGTGTTTCGCATCCATCCCAGTGCATCATTGAGGCACAAGATGCTGTCAAGCATGGCACCTCCACTGCAATAATACCCATATATGTCAAACTGAATACAGAACTGGAGATGTGTAACCCACAATAAGCTTCAGGCCACCCCAAGCCATATACCCAAACCTCCAATGGAGTGCCCTTTATGAGCTGGTATACCATCACATCTGGCCCAACACTTTGTTTAGGTGATGACATTCATTCATTCTATTATAATATGAATGAAAGAATGAATGTCATCCACCTAAACAATGTTGGGCCAGATGTGATGGTATACCAGCTCATCAGGGCACTCCATTGGAGGTTTGGTATATGGCTTGGGGTGGCCTGAAGCTTATTGTGGTTTACACATCTCCAGTTCTGTATTCAGTTTTGACATATATTGGGTATTATTGCAGTGGAGGTGCCATGCTGAACAGCATCTTGTGCCTCAATGATGCACTGGATGGATGCGAAACACTGGCATCTATCAAGCCACTCTCCCTGAGTTCGGGTATATGATTTTGGGCGGCCCAAAATTCCTGGCGAGTTTACCTTGGTACTGTAGTACATATCCTCCTTCACAGCTTCCCCCTATTTATTTATTATTTATTATATTTATACAAGGCTTCTCCTGAATCTAGAGAAGGGAATTGTTTTTCTCTTTGTTTGGAGCACTGATAATGAAAGGCCTTTTCGTTATGAAAAGCTACTTGAGAATGGTTCTTTCTGAAGACCCTGCCGATAGCAGCTTATATAAACAGCCTTCAGAAAAGAGAAAGGAAAGGCTGATAAGGAGCCTAATAAGGTGCTTGTTTCCCCACCTTGTCTTTCACCCACCTCTGAATCCAGCGTTTCAGCAGTTTGGTTCCATGTGAATCCTGCAAAGGAGTACAGTCTCTGGCACTCTTTCCAGAGAGCATTTTCACACTGACACCAATAGCATATTTTCTGCATAGAATACAGCTTCAATTCAGATGCTTCCTCACTAACATTAATCAATCAACCATCATTTACTGGTCTTGACCAGGAAATTGTATTTTATCA
This sequence comes from Shinisaurus crocodilurus, assembly GCA_021292165.1. Taxonomy (NCBI): domain Eukaryota; kingdom Metazoa; phylum Chordata; class Lepidosauria; order Squamata; family Shinisauridae; genus Shinisaurus; species Shinisaurus crocodilurus. Next base: position 35,923,621 of record CM037881.1, on the reverse strand, counting down.
GGTATCAATAATTGGGTCTGAAAAGGCAATAAAGCTACTTTTTGCCAGGGGAAAAGAGGACACCAATTTGCAAGACATGTACAATCATAGACCATAGAGTTGGAAGGAGCCTACAAGGCCATCGAGTCCAACCCCCTGCTCATGCAGGAACTAGAGGCGGGGTCTCCCATCCAAGTCATAACCAGCCTGACCCTGCTTAGCTTTCCATGCTCAGACAAGCTGAGCCAGCATAGGTGCAAATTTAGAATAATAACATGATTGAAGTAAAATACAATACATCACACCCTAGTGGGGAAGACTGTGACCAGGTGACCTGTGTGCCTTCTCAGTCCGCTGCCCAGGTGCTGAGGGTGTGGGCAACTTCAAGGCCTCCCCCTGCTCTGCCTTCTTAGGTTCTTTCTCTTTAAACCGGACTTGGACTGAACCCCTTCAAACAGAGGACTGCCCTCTGTAAACAAGGACACACACGGCCACCCTCATTGTTCTGCAAACAGGATAGCTTGTAGGTAATGGGAGACCCCATAATCCTGACACATTTTTGCACTGTGGTGCTGCCAGTAGTGACTATGTAGGGCTAAAGAATAAGAGCCCGGGCCGGAAGCTCACATTCTAATCCCACTTCTGGCACCATGAATCCACAGGTGAATTTAGCAAGCCACTCTTTCATCAGCCTCAGTCCCTCCTCACCCTACTGGCATCCTTAAGGGCTGTTGTGTAAGTACTACTCTGATAATACATGTCAAAAACTGTCTGGGTGAGCTGTGTGCCTGCTCCGTCTGCTGTCCAGGTGCTCAGTGTTGATGGGCTACTTCAAGGCTCCCGCTCTCCCTCCTCACAGCTCTTTAATAAACCAGACTTGGACTGGAGCCCTTCAAATAAAGGACACCTTCAAATAGAGGACTAAAGTACGACCCCTGGCCACCCTAGCATGGGAGCACCCCTAGTCCCAGTCTCGTGAGAAAATTAAACAAGTTGCATCACGTCTTTCTCTCTCTTTCTCGATCACTGCTTCTCCTTCCAGGAGACGCATACCTTCTTGCACTGAAACAAAGTCCAAGGGGCAAGTGTGTTGTGGTTGCTCCGCTTTATTTATTTATTATTCATTTATATCCCACCTTTTTTCCTCCTGCAAGGGACCCAAGGCAGCTTACATAATCCTCCTTCTTCTTCATTTTTATCCTCCTCACAACAACCCTGTGAGGTAGTTAGGCTGAGAGTCAGTGACTGGCCCAAAAGTCACAGAGTGAGCTTCACGCCTGAGTAGTGACTAGAACCCGGATCTCCCGAGTCCCAGTCCAGTGCTCTAATAACCACTACAGCACTCTGGCTCTCAGGCAATGTAATGCCTGCATGCATCGTTTTCTCCCTCCCTCTAAAGGTAACCTGCTTGGGAAGGGGAAGAGCTGCCTCTCAGCTCATATCACGTTTCCCCGATTCCTGCCAGTAGTGCCTGGTGCCGCTAAGGGGTCTTTGTCTCCTGCGGCTCAATTTCCTCTGCGCCGCCTGTGACTTCCTGGCCCTTCCGCCAGCCCATGGGTCCCCTGCCCACCGTGCCCTGAGGATCTTCCTCCAATTGTCTTCGCAGCGTGCCAAGATCCCCGCGTTTCAGCAGGGTTCCTGGAAAAAGGCCAGATTGATGGGTTTCCTCTTGACGGCAGGATGTGGCATTCCAAAGCGGCAGTGTTTATGTGTCTGAGGGCAGCCCCCTCTCTCTGCTGTGGGCTTCAGTGGAGGAGGGCACATGGATGTAACGAACAGCATCAGTTCAAATATTTGCTGGGCCAGCATCCAGATTGCGTGGCATGGAGGGCTGCGAACTCCTTGCGATGAGGAAAGACATGGCATCAAAAGCGGGGAGCCCTGCTAAAACGGGTAGGGTAAGATGCCTATCATGCTTGCTCTAGCCTTGCGTACATTTATTTATAGTCTTGTGTCTGTTTATTTTAGGGCTGTGACCCAATTCAAGAAAATCTTAGTTGATTTTCAGTTAATTACAGCACAAGCCAACACATCTCCACTCAGAGTAAGTCATAGAATCATAGAAAAGTAGAGTTGGAAGGGGCCTACAAGGCCATTGAGTCCAACCCACTGCTCAGTGCAGGAATCCAGGTCAAAGCATCCCTGACAGATGGCTGTCCAGCTGCACCTTGAATGCCTCCAGAGTGGGAGAGCCCACCACCTCCCTAGGTAGTTGGTTGGTTCCATTGTCTTATTGCTCTAACAGTCAGGAATTTTTTCCTGATGTTTAGGTGGAATCTGGGTTCCTGTAACTTGAGCCCATTATTCCGTGTTCTGCAAACTGGGATGATCGAGAGAGATCCTGGCCTTCCTCTTTGTGACAACCTTCAAGTACTGGAAGAGTGCTATCATATATCTCCCCTCAGTCTCCTCTTCTGAAGGCTAAACATGCCCAGTTCTTTCGGTCTCTCCTCATAGGGCCTTGTTTCCAGTCCCTTTATCATCTTTGTTGCCCTCCTCTGAACCCTCTCCAGTTGTCTACATCCTTCTTAAAGTGTGGTGCCCAGAACTGGACACAGTACTCAAGATGAGGCCTAACCAGTGCTGAGTAAAGGGGAATTATCACTTCACATGATTTGGAAGCTATACTTCTATTAATGCAGCCCAAAATAGCATTTGCCTTCTTTGCAACCACATCGCATTGCTGCTCATATTCAGTTTGTGATATACAACAATTCCAAGATCCTTCTCACTTGTAGTACTGTTGAGCCAAGTGTCCCCCATTCTGTAACTCTGCATTTGGTTTCCTTTCCCTAGGTGCAGCACTTGGCATTCATCCCTATTAAATTTCATTAATTAAAGTCCCTTAAATTAAGTTTCTAGCCTAGTGAGTATACATTATAGTCTTAGATGAATCAACCAATTACGTGTGCAAATGAGTAGAAACAATAATCCAGAAGCAACAACAACCTACTTTGCTTTTAGATGATGCACTCGCTGGGTAGTGGGTTGTATCCAATGTTAGTCTAACGTAAGCCCCATTCATTTCAATGGGTCTAGTCTAAGTAGGACTAACATTGGATACAGCCCAGTGGGTTGCAGCAGGCATTCCCTCCTGTGTCTGAAAGGAAGAAGGCCTCTTTTACAGCACAATCCTAGACATGTTTACTCAGAAGTAAGTCCCACTGCATTCAATGGGGCTTACTCCCAGGTAAGTGTACATAGGATTGGTGCCCTAAGAAGGTGCCTTTCACTCATAGATTTGTAAAAAATAATTTTTAGAAAACCCTGCTGACCAATTGATCAGATATGATTTTATTAGTAAATCAAAAGTGTTTTAATGGACTAATCTAACTGATTAATTGATAAAACTTTGTAGCCCTATTTTATTGATTGATTGAATTAATAGCTTGCTCTATCCCATAGACTTGGGACAGATTACAGCTATTTCCTCCCCAGACACATAAATTTCTGTACCCAAGGCAATCACAAGCAAAGGACACAATGCAACTAAAGCTAAGCACATTTAAGTCCTATTTATTTCTGTGGGAGAAATAAAAACATGTGTGTACATCTCCCATTGATATAACACTGAGTTAAAAGCATTTAGCTCTGGCTGGACTGAAGATTAAGTCAGACTTCACCAACCTGGTGCCCTCCAGGCATTTGGGACAACTACTCCCAGGATTCCTGACCATTAGTTATGCTGGCTGGGACTCATGGAAGTTGAAGTCCAGAATATCTGGGGGGTACCAGGCTGGAGAAAGCAGGTCTAAGTCATTAACAGCGCAATCCAATGCATGTTTGCTCAGAAGTAAGCTCCATTAAGTCCAAGGAGTTTACTCCCTAGTAAGCGTGTTTAGGATTGTAGGTTAAAGCTGCTATCATCCCCTTACTTACTTGGGTGTATGTCCCATTGAACTCAGTGCGGCTTACTTCTGGTAGACATGTACAGTAGCCTTCCCCAATCTGGTGCTCTCCAGGTGTTTTAGACCACAACTTCCAGGTTTCCTGACCATTGGCCATGTTGGCTGGGGCTCATGGGAGTTGAAGCCCAAAACATCCGGAGGTCTCCAGGTTGGGGAAGGATTCCATTGTAACAGGCCTGGAGGATAGAGAGCTTTTCTACACGAGGCTGTTAATCTGCTGTATCTACTTTTAGTTTCATCACAGAATTAAGACCTGAGCACTACACAAAGAATGTTTCCTTCCTTGCTTTTCTGCTACATAACCTCTAGGTGGCACTGTGGTATAGCAGAACAGCACAATTAGACAAGTAGAAATAGCATTTCTTTTGCTTTCTTTAAATCATACTGCATTTTCCCTGCTCTAAAACAAAACAACAACTTGTCGAAAGTGCTGTTTAGAAGAAGTGAAACTGTGGAGGGTCATGTCGTTGTCTAAAGGACCTGTAAACACAATAAATCCCTCATGTAGAAAACCTCAAAGCGGCCAAATGAATTAAAAAGGATATATTAAAAAATGGTAAAACCCTCACAAATGGTTTTATAGATACAGTATATATTTAAAAAATGGTAAAACTCTCTCACAAATAGTCCTCCAAGGGGCAGCTTCGAGGGGCAACCCCCCTTCCCTTTGGGCTTGTAAATTATCAGATACATCTGACCCTGGCCCTTTTCAGATATTCAGAATACGGACAATGAATGTGCATGGGGTGGGGGGACATCTTGGCAGCCGGTTCCTCCCCCACCCTAACCTAAAATGTGATGTTTGGGTAACAACATTCGCTGGGACGGAGAGCAGTGGGTTAATGCGAACATCTGTAGAGGGCTACTGCCTGCACATGCCTGCACAGCTTTACATGTGGGGGCCCCTCCTCACGTGGTCTAGTGAACACGCATAGACTGGGTGAGAGCCTGCTCAGCTCTCCCTCCCCGCCACCCAGTACAAGCTGATTGTCCGTATGTTCAGTGCCTGAAAAGCCTCTCAATCTCCAGTCCTTGCTGCAAACCTCACAGTAGTCTGTTGCTGCTTGAGATTCTACACTGAAATGTGACTATTGACCAATTCAAGAAATACTCAGGCAATAATAATAATAACAACAACAACAACATTGGAAGGTGTGTGTATCTGTCCATCTGTCCATCAGCACCAGAGCACCAAGACCGTGAAACTCCGGAAACTTGCCATGCATACTACGTGGTATGGTTTGTTTGTTTGTTTATTTCATTTTTATACCGCCCAATAGCCGAAGCTCTCTGGGCGGTTTACAGCAATTAACGAGACAGTCCCTGCCCGCAGGCTTACAATCTAAAAAGACACACGACACACAAGGAAAAAGGAATGGGGAGGGAAGAAGGGGGAATATTAATGAATACTCCTGGCAGGGCTGGTGGAATGGCCCTGCGCTCCCTCTCTTTTAAAATGTAAAAGAAAAGCTTATACCCAGGGGTGTGCACCTCAGGGTTATTTTGTTTTAAAAACTCATTAGGGTGCAATCCTACGCATGTTTAGTCAGAAAAAAGTCCTGCAACTCCCAGCGTGCCCCAGCCAGCCATGCATAGGATGCGCCCTCTGTTTAATCTAAATGTGTCCAGTGGTTGAAGCTTGCAATAACATTTTCAGTCACTAGTGGGCGGGGCAGACTACCCCAACCAGTGCATGCATAGCTTTGCAGACAGCCCATCTAGTTTGAAGCCTGGGGAGATCAGTAGGTGGAGGGAGTTAGATTTCCACTCCCTGGCCTGTGCTGTAGGACAGCCCCCCCCCCCCGGAATGGCATGGTAAGGCCTCTCCTTCAAGGGGCTGTGCCTATAGGTGCCAGCGGGGATGCCTACAGTCAGGCAGGGCGAAGACGATACGTCCAACTCTCAAAGCCCGTAGGTTTTCATAACGGCTTCGCTGTATCAAAGGAAGGGCTATTCCAACCCGTGCCAAGTCGGGTCCTTTTGCTAGTAATAATCTAAAACAGACCAAATAATGTCTTAATAGATGGTGTGAATGTGATGTTTGGGTAACAACATCCGCCCTGTTCCAGCTAAGGGCTGTACATGTCCGGAAGCCGGGTTCTGCATGTGTCTTCCTACCTGCATGAGGCACTTCATGCGCAAATCGGCCCTGCATGTGCACGAGTAGTTCAATTTCTCAGGTGGGGCTGCACACATGGAGCCGTTTTGTTTTTTGTTTTTAAAAGAAGAAGCTAGAATACCACCTATTATCTGGCTGGGAAGGAGAGCAGTGGGTTTCACTACCCCTCCGAATGCTGCACCTGCTCTTGGCCAAACAGCTGACTGGTGAGATTTAAAAAACTTTTATAAAAAGTGCACCGTATGCATAGCTTTGGCTTCTCTGTGTTGGATCAGAGCCATTACAGATTTTCTACTCTGTGTAGGTAGATAGAGTAAATTAACAGAAGGACTCCATTATAATGAAGTCCTTATCATATATGCTCATTTCAATGCTGTCAGGAACTTTAAGAATAAAACTTTCTACAGCTCCTTTGGATGTTATTCTGCTCCTTTTTGGCGCTTAGCTTGCTGTGGCTTCTAATAACCACCAGATGATACTAACACATCACAGAGCCCTATTCCATCCGGAGAATGCCTGCTGTCTCTTCTTGAGAAACATATATCGACTTTATTATTAAAAGAGCAAGTACGAGTCATTAGGGTGGTCGATCAAGTGAAAGCATATCTTTCATTTACCTTTTGACATGAAGAGATTGTTGATATATTGGGACTTGCCTGGATCAGAAGAACGTTCTTCACTGACCCTGTTCCTTGTATGTGGAGATTCTAGGAACCCAAGTGTGTACCCATCAGCAGCAATGAACAGAAGATGTTCACTGAAAGCAAAGAGATCAAGGGATCCACTGAATAATATCTTTAAAATACAGTTCAGTAATTTGGTACGCTCCAGGAGGTTAGTAGTCGTCTTCCCAGAAACGTTCCGAAAGCTCCTCCAGAATGCAGCCTCCTGGGTTGGCTGCAGAGGCTTTACAGGCTAATCCGAGTGCCCCGCTGGCAACTTTCATTTCCCTGATAGGAGAGCCCCTTTTCAGATGATCGAAGGGGCCTCTGTGTATTCAAGGAATACGCATAGGCTGGGGGGTTGGGTTGTGGAGGCAGGCTCTCTCCCCACACTACTCCCACATGTGTTCTGTTGCAGTGAGTGACAGAACATGGTTGAGGTGTGTGTGTGTGGAGATGTACACACAGAGCCTGCCATCTTGATCCCTACCCCCCAAGTTCAGCTTCCTCCCCTGGACATCTGAAAGCAGCTCTTTTAATGTTCTAAACAATCGTGGCAATTTATCGAATGTGAAACCCTCAGATGCGCCAACAAACCTCTCTAAACAGTCAGAGGGCCAGCAATACAGCCATGCTGAGTCTAGACTTAGACCAGGATTCAAGGTTAAACATAGGCTGGAATCTAGACCTGGGGTCCTTAGTTACATAAAGGTTTTTCTACACGAGGCTGTTAATCCACTGCATCTACTTTCGGTTTCGTCCCAGAATTGAGATCCGAGCACTACACGAGGAGCGTTTCCTTTCCTGCTTTTCTGCTACATAACCTCTAGGTGGCACTGTGGTATAGCAAAATAGCACAATTAGACAAGTGGAAATTATACTTTCTTTTGACATCAGAAATTTTACCCCATTCCCCTGCTCTAAAAAAACTTATGGAAAGTGCTGTTTACAAAAAGAAGTGAAACTGGAAGGTCACAACATCATCTAATGAATCCATAAACAAGTGTGAGTAGGGAATGCTGAGCGCACAACAAATGCCTCGTGTAGAAAAGCTCTAAAACAAATGACTGGCCTCCTCATTTAATTTTCTACCCTGCTCCTTATCTGGCTAAGCCAGCTTAAATCAGGCAAGCATGTGAACCAGCCATTCTCATTCTGATGTGATGCCCATGGAATGTTTTGCACAATCATTTTTATTTTATTTTTGTTTGATCGGCATAAGAAATCCCCACATGTTACTAATTTATTGCATGGAGTACATGGCCACAAGCCAAGAAAAAGTTAAGCATCCTTAAGCAAAACTTCCAGCATGATTCTAAGCATGTTTTACCTAGAAGCAAAGTCCACTATGTTTAATTGGACTTACTCCCAAGTAAGGCTGCATACGAGTGCAGCCTTAGGCTACATCATTAATCACTCCAGTTAAACACAATGCCCAAAGCTATAATTCAGAGCAGACTTCATATATAACCAGGAAATTCTTAAAGAATTGACACTCCCTACAAAAAGAGGCTTGGAAAATCAGAGTACCACCTGTGGATGCACTGGGTCAACCAAGAAGAAAAAGGAGGAGGAGGAGGATGGTAATCTCCATCATGGATTGAGTCATGTTTTCTCATATGGAGAGGCCCTATCTTGTGGGGCCTTCATCTCCTGCCTATTTGCTCAGTTATTAAGGATGGGGCATGTAAGGTTGCAAGACTCACACTAAACACTGGAGGGCAGCAGAGAAAAAGAAATCAGACTCATTTGATTTCTTTCCAGAAGCTTATGCAGTAAAATAACCCCCAAGAAAGTGTTTTATGGCGCCTTAAAGACTAACACAGATATTACGGCACAAACCTTCATGGGCCAGAGGCCACTTCATCAGGTGCACATGATGAAGTACCAGGGTGCCACAAATTTTTGCATTTCCCCCCTTATAACAGTTTTATTTAAAAAATGCATAAAACAGTGATGAAAATTTGTATTTCTTTCTGCTGCCCTAGTTATAAGTAAGTAATTGGCTTATATTGCTTGCTGCTATTTAGTGTTAAATAAATATAATAAAAAACAGCTTATATTTAATATAGTTGTGTGTTCTGGCGTGGGGGATGGCCTTGAAGAAAACCGAATTTTTAATGTCTTATTTCACCTTCAGCACTTCTTGAGTTTTAATGTCTTGCCAGCTAAGCAATGGAAGGGCCATGGCGGGGGCACCATTATTGGGCTGTGTTTAGGGCATCAGTTGGCCTTAATCTGGCCCTGGAGTGACCAGTAATCAAACAAAAGCAGCAGTATAACTCAAAACTAGCATGTTAAGGAAAGCACACTGGCAGACTTAAGGCATTCAGTGCAGAGTCCTCCCAGTACACTTGAACCCTGGAGCTGCTGAATATTCAGAGAGCCCTCGCTGGAGAACCTCGTGTTCTGTGGTCCACTACTGCCACCTAAAGGCAACACGATGCAATGACTCCACCAATCTGCTGCAAGCTGAAATAGCAGGCCCCTCCTTGCTTGTGGTGAATGATTAACAGGCCGGGGCTGAAGCTGTTTGGGCGCCACACAACAGACCCTCAAGCCTCAGGTGGGCCCAGGGCTGGCCCTACCATTAGGCAGGGTGAGACAGCTGCCTCAGGTGGCAGATGCTGGGGTGGGGTGGCGAGCTGTTGGAGGACAGAGCTATGTGGGTCACGTGGACCCATTGGTTGATTGAAGAGAAACCATCTGTTTCTATGGGTGCTTCTTCCGCAAGAAGCCTGCCCAAGCCCACGAGCTAAGTTTCTCTCCAGCCTGACAGTGCCTCTGCTGCACCCATACAAGCTTCAACTTCCAGGGTGGGGGTGGGGGTGGGGGTGGGGGTGGGGGAAGGGGAAGCCATCAAATGCATTAAAACAAAAAGAAAAGGGGCGGCAACAGATGCGACCATGTCCCTTGGAGAGCTTTCCACACCGGAAGAAGTTTTGTGTCATTGTGCAGAAGAAGGCCATTAAAAAAAAGAAAAAGAAAAGGGGGGGGAGCATTCATCTTTTTTCTGATAACCTGTACTTGCTACCAGAGCTGGCCCAAGACGTTTTGCAGCCTGAGAAGAAGGACAAGATGGCAGCCCCTCCCATTCCGTGTACAAGAGCTGACTGGACTAGCATCTCACCCCAGTGGGGAAGACTGTGACCAGGTGACCTGTGTGCCTTGCTCAGTCCGCTGCCCAGGTGCTGTGAGTGGATGGGTAACTTCAAGGCCTCCCCCTGCTCTGCCTTCTTAGGGTTCTTTCTCTTTAAACCGGATTTAGACTGCACAGCCCTTCAAACAGAGGACTGCCCTCTGTAAACAAGGACACACACGGCCACCCTCATTGTTCTGCAAACAGGAGTAGCTTGTAGGTAATGGGGAGACCCCATAATCCTGACACATTTTTGCACTGCGGTGCTGCCAGGTAGTGACTATGTAGGGCTAAGAAGAATAAGAGCCCGGGGCCGGAAGCTCACAAATGTAATCCCACTGCAGGCACCATGAATCCACAAGCTGACATCAGCAAGCCACTCTTCCATCAGCCTCAGCCTCTCCTTGCCCTACTGGCATACCTTAAAGGGCTGTTGTGTAAGCACTACTCTGATAATACGTGCAGAACCGGAACTCTTCAGTGGTGCTGTTCAAAGTGCTGAATACTGTTGTTTTAAGAACCAGACTGTCCAACATTTTTCTTAAAAACCTGGGTATGAAATTTAGCCATTTCCCCATGTTTCCCGTTATCTTTGGTGTGGTTTAAACAGCCTCAACAGATTCTGGGGGCTACTTGGGCGCTTCCGTTGTTGCTCATTCACTCCCAGCCAGGAAGCCAGGTGGCTGTTTTCCTGTTTGCACAGGCCAGCGGAGCAGAGCTGAACGTTCCGTACCTGCCTGTAGGACCTAAAAGATGCACGGCTTTGCCAAAGCTTGTAATTTCATTTAATTAAAGGAGTGATCAAGTATTCCAGCAGGCTCCAATTAAATGGTATGGCAGGGCGGAGGCAGGGCTGAAGGTAGGTGTGTGTGTGTGTGTGTGTAAGATTGTCACTGAGGTCAGGCTTCCATTTTCCTAAGCTTGCCCAAAATGTGCCCCGCCCAGGTACTCAGCCTGGCATCACAGCGGACACACCCGTCGGACAAACAGGACATTTATCCCGGCGCCAGCCCCGTGCCTGCGCGTGGGAGGGTGTCAGGCAGCTGGGGTACCCCCATTGCCTCTGCAGATGTCCTGTCTTAGCCGTTTCACCAGGAGGAAGAGAAAGCAGAGCTGCCTCTTAATGAAATAAATAAAAGCCATAGTCATTTAGTGATGGAGATTTACTCAATTAAATTAGTCAAGCAGATCTGCATACATTTCCATCTGAATCAATTGTTTGGAGGGGGAAGCACTTTCTCTTTGTTTTTAGATCACACTCCTATTTGTCACAGCAGGCATAATCTTAGAAAAGCCATTCCCTTGTGGGTGGGCTGACCAACCCATCATTTTTTTTGTTAGTAGTACTCATATTAAAACCACTTCACTTAAAAAAGAAAAAAAAGATTAAAAAAGATTGTCATCTGATTAATGTAGGGCATTTTTTTTTAGTCAATCAAAAGTTTTTGTTCATCTAAACTGGCCTTCCCCAACCTGGTGCCCTTCAGATGTGGGGCTGCAACTCCCATCATGCTTAGCCAGCGTGGCCAGTGGCACTGCAGCCCAGCACATCTGGAGGGTACCAGGCTGATCTAAAGGATGGCAGACCTACAGAGAAAGTGACAGAATAAAAGCAATTGTGTTAAAAGCAATTCTTCCTCCCAGCTTGCAAAATGGATAACTGGGGAATTCTATGGCAGGAGAGCTGTCTGGGTCGAGATGTGGAATGCTGACTGGGGGATCCTCATGCCAGCCCACAATGAAACTGTTTATCATCTAGCCAGTGTGGCGTAGTGGTCAGAGTGTTGGACTGGGAGTCGCGAGATCCAGGTTCTAGTCCCCGCTCGGCCATGCGGCTCACTGGGTGACTTTGGGCCAGCCACTGACTCTCAGCCTAACCTACCTCACAGGGTTGTGGTAAGGATAAAATGGAGAGGAGGAGGAGGAGGGCCATGTAAGCCACCTTGGCTTCCTTGCAGGAAAAGAGGCGGGATTTAAATATAATAAATAAATCCATAAATATAATTAGCATATAATAGCTGCAACTCAAGCACATGCAACGTTTGCTTGCTCTTTGGACAGGTGATTTTGTGACACGTGCATCATGATGCTATCCACATTTACTCTGGAGTAAGTTGCATTTGGTGCACTGTGTACAGGAGTGCAGCCTATAGAATTATGTTAGATTCCTGCCCTGCATTTCCCAGGGCTCCATGAGGAGACATATTACACATTCTTACGTCAATATAGTAGATATAATATTCCCAACCGCAGCATGGGCAATGAGGATCACCCCCCTTTTTCTCTTCCATCTTTCAGTGTTCCTAGTACTTTCTCTCTTTCTGGTCGTGAGCTATTAATTCAGTGCTTAAATTAGGAGAGGCCAGAGCGGACCTGACCTCCTTACCTTATGTAATGGCTTCCTTAGCTACTGTTTTTATAAGGCCAAGAGGCAGGAGGGGTTGATTTGGCTAATATTGGGGGGAACTGGGAAGTCAGGCTTGTGAATTTCATGGAGGGGCCTCCTACCTTTCCCTCCATAGTGCAAGCAATGTTTTCATGGCAGGCATGCAGAAGTTAGAAAGAAACAAGTGACTTGGCGCTTAAACAGGAGGTTCTCTGCCTTTGAAACAAACACTAACTTGCTAGGAAAAAGGTGATGACAAACAGACCACCAGGAGGTTAAATTCTAGATCTGGAAAAGTAGGGAGATGAACAGAAGTAGCCACTTCCTGAGAAGTATTAGTGGGTATGTTCCAAGTGGAAAAGGTGTTAGAACGGAAAGTTGGACTTTGGGCTCCCTTGTCCTCCACCCAGCTGAGCTGAGGAAAGCCTTGGGAGTTGGGCCTTTCTTGCTGAGCTTTTGGAAAACATGCTGCCTTCCCAGCACAATTCAGCATTTTTGGCTGGCTTCCAGGCACCTGAGCTGTGGGGCGAGGCAGGCTTTGCCTGAGCAGGTCTGAACAGAGAGAGGAGGGAATCCAACTGACGATTATTAGTTCTCAGAGTAAGAATAGCGCTTTGTTGTCAGAACTGGGTGGTGGCTGACTGAGCAGTACGGGGAGTGTGTGTGGGGCCCTGCAAGCATTCAGGGGCTTCTGGCTAGGCCTGGTCATGATGGTGGCTGGTGCTTGCCTTTAGCCTTTAGAGCTGAAGGCTAAAGGCAAGCTAAAAAGTCGTCCTAATAATAAAGACGCGGTAGGAACAAAGTGTGTAGCTGCACCCTCAGTGGGCTCCCTCCCGCAGTGTGTTTACCTTCTCACTGCCATTGTCACTGGCTACTATTTTTTCGTAATTGTTATCAACTGCTTGCTTGACAAGCAGAGAAGAACCAGCGAGCAAGCAGGCAGTGGCATCCACTGCTCCACTTTCCCACTACCACCACCATTGCCTGGGCTAGAGTGAGAGGCAGGTGAACAAACAGGTTGCAATGGTGAAGATTTCATAGATCATAGAGTTGGAAGGAGCCTACAAGGCTATCGAGTCCAATCCCCCCCCCCCCTGCTCCATGCAGGAAACTAGAGGAGGGGTCTCCCATCCAAGTCATAACCAGGCTTGACCCTGCTTAGCTTTCCACACTCAGACAAGCTGAGCCAGCGTGAGCCACAGAGGAGGAGGAACTCCACGGGGCTCTTGTCAGTGTGCCCCCCGCTTGGGTGTGGGCCCTCGGCAGATGCCCAAACATGCCTGCCCTTGACACCAGCCTTGTGTCCAGGTGCCAATTGTTGATGAACAACTTCAAGGCCCCTGTTTCTCTCTTCTTAAGGTTCCTTATCTTTAAACTGGACTTGGACCAGACAGCCCTTTAAAAAGAGGACACCTTCAAACAGAACACTGTAAAGTAGGACACATGGGCACCCTATCTTTGGACCTGGTACATGGAACCATTTTCAGACAGTAGCGCTGACAGCAATATTAAGGCAGCCTGTGTTTGCCCAAGGTATCTGAGGACTTGCTTCTGACTAGGAGTGGTTTTGAATTTGGGGCTTAAAATGACAGCATGAGCTCAGTTCTTTTGGGGATATAGATTTTAGGCCTTAAGAAGGCATGTCTAGAATGAAAGAGATTTACAAAAACAAAAAACAAACAAAAACAAAACCCCAAAAAACAAAAACAAAAAGGGAGTTCATGTTTTCAGTCTAGAGTTTCAGTCCAGAGCAACCACCCAAACAGGAAAATGGGCTCAGCCAAAGCCAGTAAGAGTGCTCCCACACAAAATGTTTGCTTGAAGAAAAACACAAATGTTCAAATGCTTGACCAATCAGAAAAGGCAAAATGAAGTGTGACTGGTTGCTATGTAAGGGTCCAGAAAGTAATTCCTTCCCAGGTCAAATAGGCTAGTGATAATGTATTGTCTTCCCTTGTAGCCAGTTTTATTGAGTAATTTGGAGCTACCTACTCTACAGGCATGTTTGTGTGACGTACGTTGTTTTTCTGACTCTTCTCTTCTTGCAGAGAACCATGGTCTGGATTGTGTGGGCTGGTGTGTTGCTTGAAGGAGCCTGCTTTGGGGTTGGACTGGATGACCTCCAGGTCTTTTATGTCCCTATGCCTTTTATGCCATCTTTCTTACCCATTGGTCAGAATTCTACCCCCACCCCAGATCATAGTTTGGGGTGGAAAGTTGCTGCCCCAATGGTCTAAAGCAAGGCTCTCCAACCTTGGGTCCCCAGATGTTTTTGGCCTACAACTCCCAGCATGCCCCAGCCAACTCCCAGCATGCCCCAGCCAGCATGGCTGGGGCATGCTGGGAGTTGTAGGCCAAAAACATCTGGGGACCCAAGGTTGGAGAGCCCTGGTCTAAAGGAAGGGGAGATCCAAAAAATGGGCACAGTGAGCACAATTTCTTTTGGCCTTAAGAAGTGTAAGGTTTCTACTGGGTAAAGATTATGTAACTTAAAAGCTTGCATATGGCTAGTGTAAGAATATACAGGTTTTTGAGTTACACAGAATCTTCATCCAGTAGTAAAAACTAACCACAAACTGTGACCCTGAACCTTACGGTTCAATCCTCAGCAAGACAACAATTCACGGTGAACCAGCTTTGCTGAAACACGGCTTGCCTACTTTCGCCAAACTTTCCCTGCAATTCAGTTGAAGCGAGGTGTTGGGTGGGTGCTTTCTAGGGCAGGAGGTAGATCTCCAGATGTTTTCAACTTCAGCTCCCAGAAATCCCTGCCAGCATGGCCAATGGTCGGGAATACTGGGAATTGAAGACCCCCCCCCCCAAAAAAAAAATTGGAGAGCTACTTTTTGCTCACCCCTGTTCTAGGGCCCACTCTCAGTTTGTATGAGGTAATGGTGAGGCCTAGCAGGCCAGGCTGGTGCTCCGCATGAGTTGAGAGGGCACCCTAGAATAGTGTGCGACAGACAGAAGGGGCCCACGACAAGACACCCAGGAGTCCCCCAGTGGATAAATCAGTATGGCAAAGGCTCCCTGAGGTAAGGAAGTTCGAGACCTCCTGGTTTATACCACAGTATTATCAGAGGCAGGGAGAGAATTCTGACCAACAAGATGGAGCTTGAAATGAACATCATCGGCCTGTGGCTCACGGTGGCTCAGCTTGTCTGAGCGTGGAAAGCTAAGCAGGGTCAGACCTGGTTATGACTTGGATGGGAGACCCCCTCCTCTAGTTTCCTGCATTGAGCAGGAGGTTGGACTCAATAGCCTTGTAGGCCCCTTCCAACTCTATGATCTATGAAATCTATGAAATCATCATCATCATCATCATCATCATCATCATCATCATCATCATCATCGACATACTTACCAGCTTTGATTTGAGAACAACCGAGGAGGGGAAAATATCAGTTTCTGTGAGAACAAGGCTAAAAAAAGGATGGCCCAGGGAGGGAGCCTGAAAACACACCCACAATGCTAAGAAACAAATGGCTGGATTTAGCCAGCTCTTCGGCCAGTGTTGCTGACCTTTTGGGGGCTCGTTTTCTGCTTCTGCTGGCCTATGGCAAAGCGTCGGGGCTCACGTTTTCCTATCTTGCTGACAGTGGGGCAAAGGAGCCGGTTCATTCTAGCTGCACATGCAGGGAGGGGCCCCTGAGTCAGAGCGAAGCTCCTGACTCAGCTTGTCTTTGTGGTGGAGAATGCTTGGGTGGGCAGGGAACGGGGAGGGGGCTGGCCGGCTGCCAGGCCTTCTGAGTCACCGTGAGATTCCACAGGGTGCCCCGTGGGTGGGGCAGGGCGGGCGGTTGCTTTAGAACCCCATAATCGGCCAAGCAAAGCCCTGTGCTAATCCCAGAGGGAGTGGTCCGGATCCTTCATTTGTCAGGCCGCAGCTTGATCAGCCAATCCGTGGGTGCCAGGTCGCACCTGGCTTGGAGAAATTTCTCAGGCTGGTGCTGTGCCACATACTGGGAGCCATGTTTGCATTAGAGCGGTGCATTTTAGGCCATTGCATTGTCCCACAACCAAGCCTCACCCCCGCGACATCTGCAGTGCTACCTGCAGTGCACACTCTGCCCTCCACCATGTTGGAGACATTTCAGCTCCAACGTCCACATGTTGCCTTCACTGGCAAAGGTGCCTCCAATCCTGAGAGCAAAAGTAGAATACTAATCAAGGTACGTCTTATCCAGGTAGAGATGAAGGTGGAATTGGTTTCCAGCAATAGTTGCTGTTCTCCTGTATAAATGCCAGTATGTGTGAACTAGCATCAGTCAGCATAGGGATTGGCACAGTGGATGTGTGGCTTGCGACTATTCCATGCGGTGGTCACCCACGCATGTCGCCCGTTTCTGGCATACGTTTGAGAAGTGGCCATAGATGAATAGTTTCCTGCATTGAGCAGGGGGTTGGACTTGATGGCCTTATAGGCCCCTTCCAGCTCTATGATCCTATGAATCCTATGAATCAAGCTGAATGGGCCAATGGAACATTCATACCCAATGTCTCCACTGCAGGACAGGACCTTGCAGGGACCAGATCATGCAATCCAGACCAAAGTAGGCCATAAGGCAGTGGTTCCCAACCTTGGCTCCCCAGATGTTGCTGGCCTACAGCTCCCAGCATACCCAGCCAGCATGGCAGCAACATCTGGGGACCTAAGGTTGGGAACTACTGCCATAAGGCTATCAGTGGCTACTAGTCCTGATGGCTGTATGCTGCCTCCAGTACACCAGTTGCTGAGGAACATGGGTGGGAGGGTGTTGTTGCACTCATGTCTTTCTTGTGGGTTTCCCGTGGGCAGCTGGTTGGCCACTAGATGGCCCCTTGGTCTGATCCAGCATGGCTCTTCTTATGTTCTTATGTGTAATGGCAAGCCATTTTTCTCCCTCACTCATAATACTAGAGCCCAGAGTCATCCCATGAAGCTCATTGGTGGCAGATTCAGGACAGATAAAAGGAAGTACTTCTTCACACAGCACATAGTTGAACTATGAAATTCACTTCCACAAGATGTAGTGATGGCCACCAATGTGGAGGGCTTTAAAAAGGGATTGGACGAATTCATGGAGGAGTAGGCTATCAATGGCTACTTGTCCTGATGGCTACATGCTACCTCCAGTATCAGAGGCAGTATGCCTACGTACTCCAGTTGCTGGGGAACATGGCTAGGAGGGTGCTGTTGCACTCATGTCCTGCTTGTGGGTTTCCCGTGGGCAGCTGGTTGGCCACTGTGTGAACAGAATGCTGGACTAGAGGGACCCTTGGTCTGATCCAATAGGGCTCTTCTTATGTTCTTATAAGGAGAGAGCAGGAGCAATAGGGTGTAGAGAGCCGGAGTGACCTAGGTCTAAACTCCCTCTCATTCATGAAGTTTGCTGAGTGACCTTGGGCCAGTAACTCTTGCAGCTGAACTTACCTGGAAGGACAGATTAAGAAGCTGTTGTGAGGCTAAATGGGAAGGAAGCCATGTATGCTGCACTCAGCTCCTTGGAGGAAGGGTAGGATTAAAAAAAAAAGAAGTATGGATGGCTCTTGTACTAGGCCTGATTTAGCAACAAGTGATTCTATATTTCTGATTCTGTGTAATGGAGGGCTTGGTTAATGGGTAGCATCTAGCTGGAACTTTTATTGCTGTTTGGATGGAAATGTGTGCTGTGACACTGGTACATATAAATGCAAGGAAAGGAAACGAGGTAATTGGTTAAACAAAAACTATTCCAAAATGCCACTATGGTACCATGCCCTACTTGTGGGTTTCCCACAGGCAGCTGATTGGCCTCTGTGTGAACAGAATGCTGGATTAGATGAATCCTTGGTCTGATTCAGCAGGGCTCTTCTTATGGTCTTATGGTGCTGTTAGAGAGAAGAAGGACTTGAGCTTCTGTTCCAATAATATCATAGACACCATCCAAGCGTCACCATCTATGAAACTTGGAACAACATGATTCCAAAACTCAACTATAGCAGTGGTTAAAGTGGCAGGGAGTGGGGTAATTGCATTTTCCCAACAATGCAGCATTGCATTTTGAGTGCAGAGGAAAATGCTTTTTCCAAGCATGAATGCAGTAGCTGAGGTGGTGGGGAATGCACCTGGCACCTCCCCAGGATGTTGGTAAGGGCTGCACATTCACTGTGTAAAAAGCAAAGCCATTTGCAAAGACCCTCAATCTCCAGGCCTGTTTAGGTTTCCATGGTGATGTTGGGTGTACTGCTACCCAGCTGGTTGGAAAACTAGCTGTATTTCACTGGGCCATGCAGAGAGACATTTTCACGCCATCAGTACTGTTTGTTCCCAGACCGACAGGACAGGGAATACCTCTTCACAAGGAATTCTGCTTATGCAAAAACGACCTGCCAATACCCGGACATTAGCACCAAGGCGGTTCCCTCTGCATCACACCCAAATAAAGAAGGAGGCCCTGGGAACATGGAGCGATTGGTGGTGACAATGGCCAAGCTGCTGGGCCTGTTGTAAGAGCAGTGGCAGCGTCTGGGTGTGGTGTGAACTCAGCTCTCTGGTTCCCACTCTCCTGATGTGAGCAGACGCTAATTTCGCAGCCGCCTGTTCCACACCCAGCAGTAAATCTCTGCAAAAGAAAGCACAGTGAATTCACGCCCCGCCCCTGGGTTGCCTTGCCTGCAGAAAGGCCCCTGGTGCACTAAGTTGGGCTGCTGAAACTCTTTCCCTTTGCTTCTGCAAAGAGGATTTTTCTATTTCTTTTTTGAAAATCAAAAGGTAATCGTGGCACTGATGTTTATTGTGTTGTATTTCACCAATAGCCAGTGCGCTGGTATTCTTTCCTCTGCCCACTAAGTCCAGTGTTGGCTTGCGAGTCATAGAAAGATCGAGTTAGAAGGGATTCCCCTAGGTTTTCTAGCCCAACCCATTACCCTCCGGCAGGACAGATTAGAAACCTGCGAGGCAGTTATCAGTAGTGCAGGTGGGAAATGGAAACCAGCCTATTTTGTGACCACACCCCTTGGTGATGGCACCTCCCGCTGGCCTGGATACTTTCAGTGTCGTGGTGGGCAGCTAGATTGGCCAGAGGGCAAAGCCCCTGGTGAAGGGTCCAGCCATTGGCCAACTCTGCCCCTACTCCTGTGCAGTTTATGTATCCATACCATAGCAGACTGATGCTTGCTTTATGATCCAGACCAGTACGCTACCTTCCTGGGAGGGAGAAAGACAGAATAGGAAACATATGGATGGCGCTTTCCCCTCCCACGTGCTGGATCAAGCAGTGAGGAGGCTGCCAAACGTTTACAAATAAAAACTACCTCTGTTTATTTAAATGTGTACCCTGACAATTGTCAAGGTGAGAAATGAGGAGCTGACAAAGAGCTGCCAAACAAGGCATGGCAGCCCTTAACTAAGGGAAGAAATTTCCACCCAGAGGCTGGCTGAGGGGGCATAGGAAGCAGTGTAAGTGCTGCTTGGCTGGCAGAGAGGGAGGCCCACCAGTGGGACGACACTTGTGCCACCAGATGTCCCCATGGAACTCTGGCAGAAAGCTCCACCAGCGTAGATGTCCTGCTGCTGGTGTTCCGCCAGTGGAGGGAAGGAAAACTGGGCGTGTTGGGGCAGGTATGGGTCTGCAGGATCAAAAGGCCCTTCATTCCCCTGACATGCCCACTTGCCCAGCCCTGGGGCTTGCATTGTAAATTCCATTCCAGGGCTCAGGATGGATGTGGTAGTTGCTCTGTCACCAGATCTCTCCCTCACACCACCATAAGTTAGGATTGCTCTGTAGTCAATGATGCCTTAAAATCCTATGTGAGAACCCAAGGATAGAATGTTGTGGGACAGATGATGATAACCAGACTGTAAAACTGCAATCCTGTGCTTAAAAGAACATACGGAGAGCCATGCTGGATCAAACCAAGGGTCCATGTCGTCTAGCATTCCGTTAACACAGTGGCTAACCAGCTGCATGTGGGAAACTCACAAGCGGGGCATGAATGCAATGAATAGCACCCTCCTGATCATGTTTCCCAGCAACTGGTGCATAGGCATACTGCCTCTGATACTGGAGGTAACACATAGCCATCATGACTGCTGGCCATTGATAGCCTCACCCTCCATGAATTTGTCTAACCCCCTTTTAAAGCCATCCAAATTGGTGGCCATCACTACATCTTTGCGGTAGCAAATTCCATAGTTTCACTATACGCTGTGTGAAGAAGTACTTCCTTCTTTCTGTTCTGAATCACCCACCAATCAGCTTCATGGGATGACACTTACCTCATCATAAGTCCCATTGAACTTAGTGGGATTTATTTTATTTATTTATTTCATTTATTTGAACTTAGTGGGATATATTTTTTCCTGCAAGGAACCCAAGGCGGCTTACATAATCCTCCTCTCCATTTTATCCTCACAACAACCCTGTGAGGTAGGTTAGGCTGTGACTTAGTGACTGGCCCAAAGTCACCCACTGTGTGTAGTTGGAAACAAATATGGGCCTTGTGGCAGTATGATATGATCATGGAACCTCTGCTTCATTGGCTGCTGCTTGCAAGAGAGGAATGATAAATGTTGTATTCAGCTAAATGTTACAGGGGAAGTATGTGTTGGTTTGGCCCACCTGTCTCTCTGTTAACACTGAATTTGGGCTGTACTTCTGAGTAAACGTGCATATAATTGTGTTGCATGGGCCAATGGGAATCCATCCTACTATCAGATGCTTATTATTCAATTATTAGGTACTTGTGCCCATGACCAGAAGAGCCATGATGATGACCAGCCAGTATTTCACTCATCTGACCAGTACGGCCATGTTCTGTCTGCTAACCAAAAAGCTACTCTGGATTCTTCTGGGCTCTCTGCTCAGAGCCACCAGATATTGCTTTGGTTCTGCCTGCACCCCTTGGCCATGTCTGGCTGAAGACAGCATTCTTGAAATCAAAACTGGGTAACAGTTGAGGACCTTCAAGGAATAGAGCAGGGCTGGGCAACCTGTGGCCCTCCAGATGTTTTGGCCTACAACTCCCATCATCCCTACCCAGCATAGGCAATGGTGAGGGGAGCTGTAGCCCAAAATATCTGGAGAGCCACAAATTGTCCACCCTTGGACTAGGGCAGTGTTCTCCAACCTTGGGTCCCCAGATGTTTTTGGCCTACGCTGGCTGGGGCATGCTGGGAGTTGTAGGCCAAAAACATCTGGGGACCCAAGGTTGGAGAACACTGGACTAGGGTTTTATTTCAGTTAGGGATGTCAAACTAGTAGCCACCCATTCCATGAAGGGAAGCCTTTCCCCTGAGAGGCCTAGTGCCTTAGAATTGACAGTTATTTATCCCTAAAACAAAGTCTGTAATCTGAGATGAGACCTGCTCCACTGAACACAGCAGGTTTGACTTCTGAGAAAACATGCATAGGATTGTACTGTTCGTGTAAATGACCTGTTCTTTCCAGTAGGCACTGGGTAGAGAGAAACCTTGTGGGGCATATATGTCCACTGCTTAATCAGTTTCCATCCAGATCTTAAAACTTTCTTCCTTGGTGGAAATAAGCCTCACTGATGGAAGCCGAGCAGTGTAAGTGCCAATAGGGTCTCTCAGCCTTTAGAGTGCTAAAGACTCTAGAAATGTCTTCTACCCTTGGGGAATGGCTGTAGCCAGATGCAAAACAGGACAGGGGTCCTCCACCTCTCATACTTGTGTAGAAGACGGAATTTGAACAGGTGCTGCTTTCATGGCAAGCTACACCTGATGAAATTCGCTCTTCTATGCAACTATTCAAGGTGCAGCAGCTTTGTTTTCATTTGTATCTGGCCACCTTGCCCACTGAGCAATGGTGGAGCTCCTGCTTTGCATGCAGAAGGCCCCAGGTTCAATCCTTGACATCTCAAAGAAGGGCTGGGAAAGGCTCCTGGCTGAAAGCCTGGAGAGCCATTGCTGCCAGTCAGTGCATATGGCAGACCAATCACCTGAAGAGGTATAAGGCAGCTTTTTATGTGTGTGTGTGTGTGTGTTTACCAATCCCTGGAAATCTTTTCTTGGGTCAAAAAGTTCCTGCTTTTCCTTAGCTTGGCCTCTTTCACTTCTGTCCCAGTTTCTCCAGTGCAATTGTGTTATCTTGCAAGCTTGCCTGTTTGACTGGGTTGTTCTCCGTCCCTCCCACCACCATCACTTTTAAGCCCATACCCATCCCATTCCTTTTCACTTTGGCTGCTGTCAGGCAGCTCAGGGGTGTGGCTGGGGCATGGTTTCAAAAGCAAGAGCTGGCTTGACCTGGGCTGCAATTAAGTCTCATTCCTGACACACCCCAAACTTGTCTCTTCATATTTTCACACACACACCCCTTGCAGCTTTCCTGCCTTCTTAAGTCCATTTGCTGGCAGCATAACAAGAGGCCTTTTACTTCACTGATTTACTTTATTTTTAAGTTAACGACTATGCTTGGGAATTGTTGTTATTAAAATACTACTACTACTATTATCTTCAAAACAAACATTTCCCCCCTTAGCATCTTTATTTTCTGTCTGTCATTTCTTTCCCATACGCCTGCACTTAATGCTGTTTATATTCAAAAACTCGTGTATTTTCAGGACTGGTGGGTAATTAGCACACTGCTTATAGTCTGAGTGTGGAAAGCTAAGCAGGGTCAGGCCTGGATATTACTTGGATGGGAGACCCCCTCCTCTAGTTTCCTGCATTGAGCAGGGGGTTGGACTCGATAGCCTTGTAGGCTCCTTCCAACTCTATGATCTATGGATCTATTTTGGAGTGGATGTTGTCTGTAGGGGAGTGGGGAACTGCAGTCCCCATGACTGGGGTCCCCAATTTAAAAACTAGCCTCTGTTCCTGTGCCTGTAACAGAAACTTGATCTGCAGACATTAGCAGGTGGTGATAATGCTTTCCCCATATTGTGAAAAGGCTTTTATCCACTGATTTCTGAAGACCAAGCTGTTGTTAAAGGCACAAGGGCAACAGAAGCTTGCCTTTTTTTCTGGTCAGCTGGCCCACTTTACACATCATGATCAAAGCTGAAAACTGCTTTCAATTAAATACATAGTATGGAGTATCTAACCCCAAACCTAAATTTGTCAGAGTGTACCTAATAAACTAAAGTTCCACTGAAGCTAAAGAAGTATGAAACTATTTGGTGCCAGGATGGGAGGCCACTGGGAATCCTGCAAGGAAACAAACAAACAAACAAACCAGGATACAAGGATAATAAGTCAATCCAAATGGAAGCTGTAAGAACTCAAAAGAGGAACAGTGTTGATAATGTGAAATGCATGAATATGTAATTACATTAATGACCTTTAGAGGGAGATCGAACCCATGCAAAGTTCTTGGGAGAGCTCACTCAAAAGGAATTTCCAGGGCATGGCTCCTTTAAAACTAGGAGCAAAGAATGAACAATCATGCAATGAACTACTACAGAGTGTTATACTGGCTTCGATTCATGGTAATCAGACTGCCAAGTTTTTTTAAAAAAAATTATTTAAAGCACAAGACTGCAGAAGACATTATTTTCTTATCATTGGTCCAGATCGAGATTGCTTTCTGTGGTTGCTTGCTTTAAATAATATTTTATGTGTGTCCAACAATTTGTAGTCCATGGCGTGCTTTTAAATGTGGAACTACAAAAATGCATAGATGGCAGAGACGCAGGACAAAAAAAGTGGTGTGTGTGTGTAATTAGAGATGTTAATTTTCACAAGCCTCTGTTGTTGATAGTTCATAGATCATAGAGTTGGAAGGAGCCTACAAGGCTATCAAGTCCAACCCCCTGCTCAATGCAGGAAACTAGAGGAGGGGTCTCCCATCCAAGTAATAACCAGGCCTGACCCTGCTTAGCTTTCCACACTCAGACAAGCTTAGCCACCGTGAGTCACAGGCCTGTATTTCTATAGCATTCCCCACCCCACCCCACCCCACCCCGTGAAAAAAAGCAATTTAAAATTATTCTCACAACATCCCTGTGTGTTAGGCTAAGACTGAGAGTTGGTTCTGACAATGCTTTTTCTGCAAATCTGCTCGTGTGAGCAATTTACTTGTGCAAGCAGTATAGCATTGGAGTGACAAACTCGCGGAAAAATAGGTGCTACCTTTCATGTGAGTAGACCACTCCATTACATTGCTCATGAGAGTAGACCACTGATTATAAAATGTACTGTAAAAAATGTCTCTGAGAGGAGTGAGTTGCTCAAGGACACCCGGATAGGAATGTGGCTTATACGAGATCAGAATATTTGTCCATCTAGCCTGGTATTATTTACTCTGATTGGTGCCCTCCAGGTGTTTTGGACTACAACTCCCAGCATTCCTGACCATTGGCCAGGCTGACTAAGTCTGATGGGAGTTGAAGTCCAAAACAGCTGGAGGCTGCCAGCTTGGGAAAGGTTGTTCTGGCATGAGAGCCAGTGTGGTGTAGTGGTGAGAGTGTTGGACTGGGACTCGGGAGATCCGGGTTCTAGTCCCCGCTCGGCCATGAAACTCACTGGGTGACTTTGGGCCAGTCACTGACTCTCAGCCTAACCTACCTCACAGGGTTGTTGTGAGGATAAAATGGAGAGGAGGAGGAAGATTATGTAAGCTGCCTTGGGTTCCTTGCAGGAAAAAAGGTGGGGTATAAATATAATAAATAAATAAATAAATAAATGTCAACTAATCTTTCCCATGGCTTGCTACCTGGCCCTCTTAATAGGAAATGTCACATACTGAACTTGGGGCCTTCTAGATCAGGGGTAGGCAATGGGGAGCCAGAAGGCACCAATGCACCCCCAGAAACCTTTCTTGGCACCTGCCAAGGTGCCCTACCACCCTTTTTCAATTAACACATTTTCTTACAGGCAGTTGGGATGGATGTGAAATAGGTTTCTGTTGGTGCTGGAAACTGTGGGTTCAAATTAGCTATTTAGTGTGTCGCAGCTCAGACCCCACCTCTGCCTTGTGCTGGGTCTTTTTTTTTTGAGCAGGTCACTTGTCCTTCGCCACACCTCCCATGGCTGCCAATTTTGCAGAGGTGCCCAGAACAGTTTCTCACAGTGCCAGATGTGCCCACGGCCCCCAAAGGTTGCCTACCCCGTGTTTCAGATACAAAGCATGCACTCGGTCCCTGAGCTGTGGTCCTTTGCTGATGATATTTGCACTGGTGAGTGCCCAGTGATACAATTTTAGACTATGAACTCGATGATCTTATGCCCCCACTCTCTTTAGATGGTCAAGTGTATTGCTTCACTTACTTTAAAATGTGGTGAGCCAGCCCTGCTATGTTTGGGGGCCCTCCTGCTCATTTTGCTGAGTGGGGCTTGGACATCTACCCTAAAGTCCTGCCCTCATGGCACCACTGTGTACGTCTATGTGGAGAGGGACTAAATTTCAGTGGTAGAGCATAGGCAAGAATTATTTATATTAATTAATTAATTAATTAATTATATTTATATCCCACCTGTTTTCTTGCAAAGAACCCAAGGCATCCTACATAATCCTCCTCTCCATTTTATCCTCACAGCAGCCCTGTGAGGTAGGTTAGGCCAAGAGTCAGTGACTAGCCCCAAGTCACTCACTGAGCTTCATGGCTGAGTGGGGACTAGAACCTGGATCTCCCGAGTCCCAGTCCAGCGCCCTTACCTTCTTTAGAATTTCCTCCTTTTATCCCAGAAGACAATCTTACTCGGTCACGAGTGATCGCCTGATGATGATGATACCACATTGCCTCTCAGAATTACCCAGGTTCAATCCCTGCCTGGCATCTCTCATTAAAGAATCTCAGGCAGCAGGACTGGGAAAGATCCTTGCCCGAGATGCTGGAGAACAGCTGCCAGTCAGAGCAGACAACAGCTGGCTAGATGGAC
This sequence comes from Shinisaurus crocodilurus, assembly GCA_021292165.1. Classification (NCBI taxonomy): domain Eukaryota; kingdom Metazoa; phylum Chordata; class Lepidosauria; order Squamata; family Shinisauridae; genus Shinisaurus; species Shinisaurus crocodilurus. Next base: position 35,897,624 of record CM037881.1, on the reverse strand, counting down.
AAACACTCTGAACTGGCATAAAGTGGCTTCCTCTGTTCTTCTGTCTAATCTGTGCCTCCCACACCCACAACCAACAGTTCCTCTTTGGGATACGCTGGTCCCACGCTTGGGAAGATTTGTATAGGTTAGGGAACAATCCTAAGCAAGTTTAGACAGAAAAAAGGCCTATAACTCCCAGCATGCCCCAGCCAGCATAGCTGGCTGGGGCATGCTGGGAGTTGTAGGTCTTTTTTTCTGTCTAAACTTGCATAGGATTGAACCTTTAGTATTTTCAGAAGACAGCAGTGAAGATCAGGAGGGGACCATATGGTATAACCTCCAGCTACACTGACTTTCTTATGATGTGTACCAGGTGCTGTTGTATCCTGAGTTTGTGGCCTCAATTAGGAAAACATGAATCAAATGAGAATCTTTAAGGGGGAAATCGGATGCATGTTTAGACAGAAGAAGAAGAAAAAAAGCCCAGCATGCCCCAGCTAGCATACGTTTGCGACCTAAATTGATTTTAAAAATCCCGCTCTGGGTAGAATATAGAGTGACGGCGGCCAGGGTGATCTGTTCTAAAATGTACAGCGCGAACTGCTGATTCCAGAGCAGCTTCGTTTTCTTTGGCTCTATTTCTAGCTTTCCTCAGGCAGCTTGCGGTGTCTGTTTTGCCACCCATTATAATATTCACCTGTCTCGCAGGGAGGCTGTGCAAATTAATTAATGTTTATAAAGCACTCAAGCTTCTCAGGCGAAAGGAGCGCGATATAATTATGAAAGCGTTCTGGGGAGCATGAGTGAGAGAAAGTACACAGGGATGAGTAAGCAGGCTGATGCACAGGCCACCAGTTTCAGTGACCTACCTCCTGGTCCTTTTATCTGTGGCTGAACAGTTTTGAGTAGGACACGATTAGTTGAATACCGCCGCATCCAAGTGGCAGCAGTTTTTCACGTGGATCTGACCATTTTCTCCACCACCATGGCGAACAATGACAAACCACCGTCCACATGCTGTGCAGTGTGCAGCAAACTCCTGCCATCCGAATACACTGGAGTCCAACTCCCATCTAGGGATGTATGAAAAATTGGTTTCAGTTTGTTTGTTTGTTTTTTTAGCAGGATTTACCCAGTTCGCACCTTCCGGACTGAATATGGACTTACATGCAATCTGCGCTCGAAGTCCGTATATTTCCAAGCTTGCGATGTGATTCGCAGACCCAAGAAAATGCGTTCGACGGCATGCGTATATTTGAAAAATGTGCATGAAACAAATGCATGCTTTTGAAAAATGCGCACATTGAGTTGAAAGACACTTTGAGATGGAATTTGGAAAACTCCAGCAAGCTCATGTTTTGCTGATTCACGTATCTGTACGCCCATCATTCCCAGCGAATGCCCATGCTGGATTTTATTTATTTTTATTTTACATGATTTTTAGCCCTTTAAGGGTAGGACCCTTATGGGTATGGGAACAATGGGTGTTGTAGTCTAATACATCTAGAAAGCACCAGGTTGGGGAAGGTTGGTGGTGTACACTAACGCTTAGGTCCAAGCTAAACATTATCCCCAGCACGCATCATGGAGCTATGCATGCTAGATCTGATCTCTTTATCTTTGTGTAAGCATGAGTGGCCCTGATTCGGATCCTCAGGAGAGGAGACATTAAGCTTCCCCTGCTGTTTATTCTGAAAGTCAGCCTCGTGGGGGGGGGGGAGGAGAGGTTTTGTTTGTTTGTTTGTTTGTTTGTTTTAAAGCATGGCTGGCTGGAGAATTGTAGGACTTTTTCCTGTTCCATCCTAAGTGAATTTTCCCCAGCTTTGGAGAAGGCTCCCCAAAGTATCATCAAAGAAGAGAAGGGTACCTTTCAGCTTAAGGACAGGGTTGCCATTGGCGTGGGGGTGGTTGTGGTTTAGTGCAATTCATCCCTGTGAACTTTGTGTGCAGATGCATTGCATCCCTCACAATATCTCTGACAATGGGGACCGAGCCATCCAGTCAGGAGTAGAGAGAGCAGAGTTTGCCCTCATTACAGTAATTATCCCCACATGTTGCATTTGCATTTTCCCTACAGGAACCAATGGAAACTATTCACTTCTATGGGGAAAAAAATAAAGCACTGTGCTTAGGTCACCACTGAGGTGGGGGCTAAACCTTCTTCTTGACCCTCGTGACCACAGCGACTGGTGTTTGAGGTTGGTTTAGCCTCCTCTCAACTGTGTCTGGAATTGCATTTCTTGGTCACAGTAGAGCGGGACAGAACACTGAGAACTGGTTTTTGTAGTGAGAGTTCAGTGAAAGGCCTCTTAAGCTTGATGGGTGGGAGAGGGGCGGGGTGGAGAGTTCCAGTCCTTCTATTCATTTATTTACAGGATATTTATATACTGCTCTATATGTGACAAGAGATTCCTGATGCCACTTGGCTACTTCTCCCACATTCCCTTCCATTGCCTGAGGCAGAGCAAGGGACAAGCCTGCTTTTCTAATCCTTGCTCTGACCCATCTTTCTCCACCTCCTCAGCACAAAAGCTGTACTCGGGGTCAGGATGAGGGAATGTTCCACACTGCCTCCTCCATTCTTGAATCCAGCTCCTGGTTCATGCAGGAAATGTCAAAAACATTCCCTATAGGAATGAATGGCAGCCATTCACTTAAAAAAGAGAAAGGGAAAACAAAGTACCCATGGCAATCATTGGGTTGGGTGTTAAATGTGTGTCCCCCCCCCCCCCCCCGGTGACCGTGGCCATAGAAAATCAATCCTATTTGCATAGTCCTATCTTCTTGGTTCTATTTCTTGGTCACACTGATGTGTGACGGATGTTTGGAGTGTGTGTGAGTGTGGATGTTGGGAACTTTTTAAAATCTGATGCTACAATGAATTTTGACAGTCGCATGTGAATATTGACAATTCTGGACAATTTTTGAGAGTGTCCAAAAGCTCACATTTGTAGATGTGAAAACTCAGGAGTCAGCTAAATGTGATTGTCAGTATGCACTGGCATATCTCAGAAAACAGCTTTATTTTTGAACATTTGCAAAATTCATCTGGGATGTCGGCATTTCCGTGCGAATATTAACATCCAGCTAACTCTGAACATTCACTGTGATACCTAGATTTTAAATGCAGCCATTGTCCCAGAAATCTCCGCAGTTCAAGTCGGTTCATGTGTTAGTTGTCTTTTGTAATTTGACAACTTGCTTTAGCATATGAATGTCCCTAATGCCAAAGATTATAAACAGAAGATATAGATAAACAGTGTGTGAAAGGTTTTAAATCACCATGGAATGTCTTTCACTGTCTCTCCAACTCAACCATGCTATCTGTCTCTCTTGCTTTATCAGTGCACCCACACTACAAGTACAATGATCAGAAAAAACATGCCATCTGCATGAACTTTCAAAAGGATTTTTTTTAAAAAAAAGTCCGATCTGATCCCGGCTTTTTTGGCACTTTGAGGCAAAAAATGCAATAGCCACTTTGATCACTGATGTTCCAGTACCTCAGCTAAACAGTCAAATTTGGTGGGTGGGCAGGCGACGACTCCTACTTTGCTTTTGCCCCGCTTACTCTGACTTTGTCCCCACCCCTGTGCCCTTAAGCTCTGCCTCCTGCTGGAATGCTAGAATTTTGACCCTTCCCAAATTGGAATTTGGCTCCCAGGCTGAAAAAAAGTTGACACTCCTGTTATTCAAGACCACTGGACATGTATCAGCATGTATGTCAAAGTGGTATAGCTAGCACAGTGCAAAGCTGCTCCTATCCTTATAGCTCCATCTGGGCCCTGTTTAGAGGTGTCAGAAGCATTCAAGCCGCTGCTGCTTCCTCTTTCCTCTGTCCCAAAGTCCAGAAAATTACCTAAAAAGTACCATTTCTCTGATCGAAACATGGTGAGTGTGCTTTCAGAGTGGGTCCATCACTCAAATAAGTTTTCTTGTATACACAGTTATTTATATGAAACATTCTTTCTTGTATACACAACTATTTACATAAAGCATTGTTTCTTGTATACACAGCTATTTACATAAAATATTCTAGACAGAAGGCTCTGCAACAGTGTTCTCCAACCTTGTGTCCCCAGATGTTTTTGGCCTACAACTCCCAGCATGCCCCAGCCAGCTATGCTGGGAGTTGTAGGCCAAAAACATCTGGGGACCCTAGGTTGGAGAACACTACTCTACAACAAAGCCCTTTTCACTTGTTCCATCTGGGGATAAGGAATCCACATAATGTGGGGCAGGCTCCATCCCCAATCTATGTCTAGTGCTTAATATATCTTAAGAGAGACCTCTGTGTATAGCCGTGCGCTTCCAATGTACTAATGAATGCATATAGATCGGGGGGGGGGGGAGAGAACCTGTCACACACACGCACATGCATGCATTCATTATCCCCAGAATGAACAGTGCTTTTGAAAATATCCAAGGCTCCATCCCCACCCTCAAAGTCAGTTTGGTCCATTAAACAGCTGTTTTCCCCTGCTCTCCCTCCAACGTTGAATCTAGATTACTTTTCCAGAACTACTTAATAGCCATTGCTTCGTGTTCTATGCTCAGTGGAATATAGAGTCGAAAAACTGTTCTCCCCCTTCTGCTGATCTCAACCATGGTTCTCTGAGGGCCAGTTTGTCTTGCATTGGAGCATCCTGGTTCTTCCCTTGGATTTGCCTCCACATGGAGAATGTGTACCCTCACGAGGGATGCACAGATTTTGTTAAATCTGTTCCATCTGTGTTTCTTGTATTGTCAGGTACCTCTATCTTTTGTTCCGTCGTCTGCTCATTAATGGAATTGGATTTTTTTGTACAAGAATTTAGTTCCTTGACAGATATGCCTTAGTGCTCATGTGCCCTTCAACTGATGGGCATTAGTGCTAAAGCATACTTGTGCTAATGTGCATTTGCAAAGTGTGGATTAGCACTAATGTGCATTAGCACAAGTTCACATTTGAAAACGAACGAAATTGCACAAATCCCCTAAAAACCATTTAAAAAATGGTCTGCATGTCCATGGAATCTGTGCAACTCAGAAAAAGCTGATCTGCTGTGGAATCCACAGGTCAGATTCATAGAAATCTGAACTCATTTGAATTAGTTGTGGATTTCACCAACATCCCTAAGTCATGTATCCATGGATAACAGCTAGAAACAATTCCTTCAGGTGCAGCAATTTGAAATGCACATTTATGGTTCATGCTGGCTCAGCTTGTCTGAGCATGGAAAGCTAAGCAGGGTCAGGCCTGGTTATTACTTGGATGGGAGACCCCCTCCTCTAGTTTCCTGCATTGAGCAGGGGACTCATAGATCATAAGAGTTGGAAGGGGCCTACAAGGCCATCGAGTCCAACCCCCTGCTCAATGCAGGAAGCTAGAGGAGGGGTCTCCCATCCAAGTAATAACTAGGCCTGACCCTGCTTAGCTTTCCACGCTCAGACAAGCTGAGCCAGCATGAGCCACAGGCCTGTAGCCTTATAGGCCCCTTCCAACTCTGTCTATGAATCTATGAAAAAGCACCATACAATTGTAGAAATTGCTACCAAGTTATTGTTACTTGGTTGCATTTAGGCTTTGTCATGCTTAGAGCAGGCCCACTGAAATCATTGGGACCTAAGTTAGTCAAAATCAGTGGGTCTACTCGAAGGATGACTACGTCTGGATCTAACCCACTGTATTTGTGGATGAGCCAATTCACATTCCATCCTCCGTGCACTGAGGATGGCTCGGGAAGCTTTGGGTGTAGGAAATGGATTATCAGAGCATAAAAAGGCAAGCAGAACTTACCTAATGTAGCAAACAGACCATGAAAGCTATTCCTCAAGGCAGACTTCCCTAACCTGGTGCCCTCCCGATGCGTTGGACAATGTGTGTCTGGGAATGATAGCAGTTGTAGTCCATTACATCACCGGGTTGGGGAAGCCTGTGTTAGGGATTAATGATTAAATAGGCAAATTAAAGTGACTGGCCTTTTAATGAAGGGAGAAGCAGAGAACCGAGACTGCGCTTGGGTGGAAGCCTTGGGGATCACACCCACTCTCTTATTTTAGAAAGGTAATTACACCCAAACCTGCTTTCGCAGCATTCCTGCTTTGGAACTGACCCAAGGAGAAGACAATGTGTATTATAGGCCACAAGAGAGCTACCAAAGGTGCCTAGAGAGTGAGTTCCCTAGAGAAAAAGGATTACCAGTAATAAATCAGCAGTAACATCCAGAGCAGGGCCGGATTAAGATAGGGGCTATTGGAGCTGCAGCTCCAGGCCCCTACCACAAAACAGGCCCACAATATTCAGCCCCCGCCCCGTTCATTTCAATGGGTCTACTCTTTTTAAAGTCGGAGTAACGCGGGAGGCGAGGCAAAGACGGGGAAAAGGGAAAGCCGATCCGAGGCCCGCTTTTCCTGGGAGTAAGCCCTCTCCGCGGGAGGCAATAGGAGACTTACTCCCGAGTAGCCACGCATAAGGTGGCTGGAGTGCCGTGTGCGCGCTGTTAATCGCCCGTGGAAGCTCTGCGCGCGGAGGATACGGGCTGCCCACGCGTCGGCATCCCCACAACCTGCTTTCATTTCTCCTCCCCGGTCTGCTGCGCTCTGCGGCAGCCGCCCGGGCTTCTTATACGGAGGGCTTCGTGGACGGAGGGAGCGGGGGAGATCGAGAGAAGCGGGGGCGGCGGGGGTGTTCGTGGAAGCTGCGTGAAAGGCCAGGATCGTGCCAGACGCGCGGTGTGAATCAGCTTTCTGGGGCGGGGGAGTGAGTCAAGGCCGGAAAGCCGAAGTTGAAAGGGGCCGCCTCCTCAGTCCGGCGAGAGCGTGGATCGAGCATCGTGTCGAGTATTTTAGGCTTGCGAGTCTGAGAGGCAGTAAATTACCTTTTTTGCTTCCCCTTTCAGGGCCCAATCCTATAGCATGTCCAGACAGAAAAGTCCTACAACTCCCAGCATGCCCCAGGCACGCTGGGAATTGCAGGGCTTTCTCTCTCTCTCTGAACATGCTTATAGGATTGCGCCCTTTGAAATGTTATTGATAATACAGTAATGCCTTGGATTGCAAGTAACTTGGTTTGAGAGCGTTTTTATAACGGTTTTATTGAGTTAACAAGCTTATTGTTTACAAAAAAAGAAATATTTTCAATATGTTTCTGTTTGGGCACTTTAATGGTAATTAAAATATTTAATTTGTTTTAATATAAAATTGCGTCTTCATTTTATTTATTTCCATAAAAAGGCTCACCAAAATCCTCAGCACCAGGCCCATAATGCTCTTAATCTGGCCCTGATCCAGAGAGGCCCAAGACAACAAACAGATCAAATGATTCCATGGAGATCTCACCCAAATTGATAGGTGGAAGGCTTCCAGCAAGCAAAAATTTCCAGGATGATGTATCTTCTGGTTCCAGTTTAAAAACCTACAGTACCTGGAAAAGACAACCCACAGTTGACTCCCTACTTTGTTTTTCTCGTTACTTCTCCCAGATCCTGCCTAGCTTCGTATCCTAGACCTTGACCCACAAGCTACCCCCATCCTAGTTCCTTATAATGCACCACCCATTTGTTCCTGACTGAATCCTGAAATTGCTTTTTTCAAGCAATCCTACAAAGACTTCCACTGAGTGACAGTGCGAGTTCACTGGGGAAAAGAGAAAGAGAGAGATTTTGAAGCTGTAATCTCAGTTTGGAGAATATTTGGCTGAAATCCTTTACCCACTTACCTGGAAGTAAGCTGCCATTGCACCCCATGGGACTTACTTCTGAGTAGACTTTTAAAAAATAAATTTACAAGGTTTATATACCACTCCATATTCCAGTGTGGAGATTTCGGAGCGGTGAACAATGAAAGATAAATAAAAGAGATGTACAGGACTATACGATAGGCATGTATAGGACAATAAAAGAGATGAATAGGGCTATAAAATAGATATGCACAGAACAATAAAAGATGTATAGGGCTGCATTGTAAGAGAGTGAAAGTGAGGGAGAGATGCTTGGTGATTGCCTGAGAGAGAAGCCATGCCTCACCATTTAAAGTTTGTGATGGTTAGAACGATTTGTAAAGGAACAAATTACAAATTCTAAAATTATACGTTGCTTGAAATCGTTCCATAATTATGTTGTTAATGGGTGTGTTATCTGCAGAATAAGATATGTTTTTAAAGATATGCTGTTTAAAATATGCTGAACAATGATGTGTTATCAGACACTGCCAGTAGGTAAAGGCACGAGTGCTGATGTTCTGCCACCACAGCCTTACAGGGGAAGAAAGAAGTTGTTGACAGGCATGAAATATAAAGAGAAATGAGTCTATAGGATGTAATTTGGTTTCAAATGGATACTAACGAAACTTTAGATTTTATTTAGCACCATTGATTTAGGATGTACTCCTAAAAGTATTGAAACCTTAGTAATCTCATGAAGGTGGGAAAATATATGGTGGTGCCATGGAACCACAAGAATAACAGCAACAACAGTAATAGCATTCCTTGGCCACTTTTCAAGACTGCAGCCTCCCCAAGGCAGCTTACAGAGCAATCCTGTGGCCGCTGAACAGCATCTAGAGGGCCATAGGATTGCTCGGATCCCCAGCTACGAGGTTGGAAAATCGCTCTGACCTTGTAGGCTGGGGATCACAGCTCTGGAAAGACCCACACCAAGTGCATCTCTGAGATCGGAAGAGCGACCTCAGAGATGGGCTTTTGAGGGCATTCTAGGGGATGGGGAGGGGATGAGACTGGCACTGCTGAGATACAAAGTATCCTGGGGTGTCTCAGCCTCTTTCCCTCCCACTCCGAGGTGCTGCACAATTTAGACAGCTGAAATCGGCCGTCTAAGTGCTTTGCAGAGCAATTAAACAAATTGAAGGATGAACCAGTTAAAACAAGCCAAAGCCAAAACTTAAATAACCAACAAAAGCTGCATATAATATGAAACCTTTCCATTAAAAGCCAAAGAAAACATTTTAAAAACGCTCTTAAAACCAACCACAGCCAGAGCCAGCTGTATCTTTCTCAGGAGGGAATTCCAAAGGGCAGGGGCCACCCCTGAGAAGGCACCGGTAGGAATGTACAAACTTTGTAAAATCCGTTCCATCTGCGTTTTGTGGATTTTCAGGCGCCTTTCATTCTGTCTGCTCATTGACGGAATTGGATTTTGCGAAAATGCATTTGTACGCATTTGCACAAATGCACACTTCCAAAAATGCGTAAATCCCCCCCAAATGTGCATTTTCATGCTTTAGTGTATGGGGGAAATGTGCATTTTCGGTCAGTGTTTTTTTCTTTTTTGTATTTTTCTATGGCTAAATCTGTGTAATATTGTGGAAAGCAGAAAACCAAAACCAAAAACCACTGGACTGCAAGTCCGCAGAATCCATGCGACTTGGAAAAAGCTGGTCTGCTGCAGAAGCTGCAGGTTAGATTCATAGAAATCCCAACTCATTTGAGTTCCACATCTCTAGAAGATTTCTCTGAAATCCCTAGAAGGCGGGTCCTTCAAAGAGAAACCATTTAGGGCTTTAAAGGTCAAAAACAACACTTTAAACTGGGCCAGGAAACATACTGAGAACTAGTGCTGCTGGTACAGACTTGATGTAATAGGATCTGACCATCTAGCCCCAAGGACTCAAGCAGCCATATTTTGCCCCAGATGAAGTTTCAGTGCCTGGTTTAATGGGCAGCTATACACTTCAAGAAAATACTGGTACTGGTACAGGGGTATGTGGCTGTGTGGAAGTATATCACATTATCCTCTCTGATGTTTCAGAAGTGTTTCTCAGGCCGTCAGATAGGGACTGATAAAAGCCCTGCTGGATCAGACTAAAAGGGCCTGTCTAGCCCAGAATCCTTTTTCCCACCAGCTGAATATGGGTAACCCACAAGCAGGACATGAGGGCAATAGCGCCCTGTTGTTCCCCTGCAACTGGTATTCAGAGGCGTAGTATTTAGATCTGCTGTACAGGTTTGCATCCAAAAATAAAATAAAATAAATCCAAGATCCTCCAAAGAGGTAAATAATTATGTTTAAAGGTGTAAAGACTGGGTGGGGAGGAAAGGGGGAGGAGCAGGGCCAATGCAAGGCAGTTTGGTGCAGTTTGGTGCCCTAGGCAAGATCAGATATTTAGCGCCCCCCCCCACTTGAGCCCTCCCTCCCTATTTCTGGCGCCCCCTTTAGCCCTGCGCCCTAGGCAGCTGCCTAGTTGGCCTAATGGTAGCACCAGCCCTGGGGAAGAGAAAGAAGCAGCGGCAGCATTGCACCAGATCAGTAGATTTCTTTTCGTACCAAAAAATTTCATCACCTGAATCCTCTATGTAAAGCCAGAGCAGGAAAAACAGTACCAGCTGGGCAGGAAGATTTAGTCTGAGAATGACTGATTATTGTTTCACTGGTACTCACACTGTCCATGGCCAATGTTTAATATGGTGCAGGACACCAGTGCTCAAATTTTGCTTTTCTTCCTGCTAAGTTCATAGAGTGTCCCTCCATTTTTGTGTTCTGCTGGATTCTACACACACACACACATACACACACACACACACCCCTTTTTCATAATACAAGGAACAGCCCAATAAAATGTAATAGGCAGCAAAGTGAAAACAAAGGAACAGAAGCACGACTGACACCAGTGGTTGGCCAGGTTGGGCAAATGTTGAGGTCAAGAGGACCACCAAAGGAGGTCCACCAAGCCAACTGAGCTGCCATTTTGTTCTGGGCTTTGGGGATGTTTGGAGGATGTGCACATCTCTCTTGAGCTGCTTTTGGAGCATTTTGTTTCCCTCCCCAATTATTGGTGTTTGTGAGGAAGAAAAAGGATTGGTGGAGCGACGGTGGAGTAGGAGGAGCGTTAAGAAGCACCCTGTTGATTTTACATGGCCTGTTCTTCCAACCCTCACTGGTTCGGGGAGGCTACTGACGATGAGGCCAAAGGGCCTCCCAACTACTGGAGCTGGCACTGGACTTCCAGACAATGCACAGGTGACATTTCCAAATCCAACCCAAAGAGCACATTGTCAGGAGCATTGGCACACCGGGATTATAACTGGGTTAGCGAAAGTGGTGGGAGGATGAAACCTGTTCTGATCATCTCTACATCTGATATACCTTTAGCATATCTCCTCTTGGGGATCATTAAAAACAAAACATAATCTGCTGAGTCCTAGTTTTTAGCCTATCCCTTGTATAGAAGGCATGCTATCCCCCCACATTCATGTCTGTTGCATCTCATTGTATTCCCCCCTGTGGCGTAACCCCACAATTCAGTTCCCTGGTGTATGTCTGCATTAGTATGTTTAGTGAGTATAGAATGTTGAACTGAGTGGGTGTGGTCTGTGATGTCTTGGAAACGCTGGGGGAGGAGTATATAAGGAGTGTTTGAGTGATGTCAGAGTAGTTGAGTGTAGTGTGTTGGGAGTGTTAGAGAGTTTGGGAGTTGGGGAGTTGGGGAGTTAGGTTAGTTGGGTTATTCGTGTCTTGTCAGGAGTTTTGAGAGAAATCAGTGCTTGTCTGAAGAGTGAAAGTATTTAGAGTTATAGGGACTTAGGTTAATTACAAAGTGTTTGGTGTAGGCAGGTTTAAAGTTATTTTCTGGAACTAAGATTTTGAGAATTAAAATAAACTTATTTTTATTTTGTTTGCTATCCAAATCCTACGTGTCAGCTTGGCATTATTAACCTGCATTACTGTTAAATCTACACACACACACACACCTTTGTACCCACAGTATCACAGATTTAAAATAGATCCTTAATAACCTGTATTACTCTTTTCCCTCATTGGTAGGGGAAAGGTTTCATTTGACGACCCTCCCCTCAGGTTTTTAAGTGTTGGTGCTTAGCCTGAGAAGGGTTTATGCGCCTGGTCCTAGGGTGAAGGGACCGTGTCGTCACCCCCCCCCCCATGTGTCACCCATAAGAAGATGTAAACACTGGGGTCTCCCGAGGATCTGTATCGGGACAAGTGCTTCTAAACTTGTTCATAAATAAGCTGGAGTTAGGGGTGAGCAGGGAGGCGGCAAAGTTTGCAGGCAACACCAAATTATTTAGTGTGGTTAAAACAAAAAGGGATTGCAAAGAGCTCCAAAAGGATCTCTCCAAACAGGGAGGAATGGGTATTGAAATCCCAAATGAGATTCAGTGTGTATAAGCATGTATAAAGTGATGCACGTTGGGGCTGGGAAACAGGAGGATGCTATTCCATTCATGTCCTGTTGTGGGCTTCCCATCGGCATCTAGTTGGCCCCTGTGCAATCTGAATGCTGGGGAAGACAGACCTTTGTTGTGATTCTACACAGCTCTTCTTATGTTCATAACAGGGCTAAATGAATTTTTGCAAATATCCATATTTTGCCAAAATTCCATATATTCATCCTTCACATTTTGAATGTAAATTTGTAATCTCAATTCAAATTTTGAATATGGAATCTTTCCCGTACACACAATTTTCAGTATGTTCTTCCTTATGAGCGTAACTGTGAGCAACACTTTCAATACTAAAACCACACTATATAAATACATGTCTACTCAGAATTAAGCTTGATTGAGCTCAATGGGGCTTACTCCCAGGTAAGCATTTATACCATAGAACTGCAGCTTTAGCATATATATGGCACTTTTGTGTGTTCACTTCATATATCTCAATAATCCCTTACAAGAGGGGTGGGCAGATGGTAGATCTCATAGATCATAGAGTTAGAAGGAGCCTACAAGGCTATCGAGTCCAACCCCCTGCTCAATGCAGGAAACTAGAGGAGGGGTCTCCCATCCAAGTAACAACCAGGCCTGACCCTGCTTAGCTTTCCACACTCAGACAAGCTGAGCCAGCATAAGCCACAGGCCTGTATAACACACAGGCCTGTATGTTTTGGACTTCAACTTCCAGAAGCCCCTGCCAGCATTGCCAATGGCCAGGAATGCTGGGAGTTGTAGTCCAAACCATCTGGATGTCTACTTTCTGCCCACCCCTTCCTTACAACAGTCTTGTAGGCCAATATAATTATTGCCATATTACAGATCAGGGGGCTTGCCTAAGGCCACATAGTAAGTTTGTGGTTGAGGTGAGATTGGAACTGGGAACTTCCCTGTTCTCATTTTAACCACACCTTCATTAACGTTTGGTAGGCCACACGGGAAACAGCTAAACAATTCTGGCCCTGGATCTGACCACTTCCAAAGAAGATCACATATTTTTGAAAATTGTGAATAATAATAAACGTGAAACCCTTTTGACTAAGTCTAGATCAATTCCTGGTGCCCTTAAGGTTGTTATTCCTAGAGCTGCAAAACAGTGTATTAAAAATAAAGTTGGCTGCAATCCTAGCCACACTTATCTGAGAGTAAGTTCTATTGAACTCAATGGGGCTTGCTTTTAAGTAGAAATGTATAATATTACACCATTAAAGAGTGGGACCTTTTTGGTAACGATTCTGTTAAATCTGATCATGGCCTTCCAGATTACATTTTTGAATCATCTGTTGGTGCAATGGGGAAGCATTTACTGTGTTGAGATGCCAAACTATGCCTACAGCATATTTAGCAGGAAGATATGCTGGAATACCTGTAAACAGTAGTTTATGCATTTGTGGTCAGGAAGTGGTGGAAGATATGGTTCATTATAGTTATCTGTAATTCCCATTAGGGATGGTTTTTGAAGAGATTTCTCAGACAGTTTCTTTTTTGAACAGTAGGGAGAAAATGTGTTACTTCTTGGGTAATAAGGATAAACATTACTGTGAAGGATCACTAGCAGGATCCTTTGCGTGAGTTTGGCGCTTAACGGGTTAACCGGCACTGAGTTACAGCCCGTACGAGCGCTGGCGACCACCTGCGAGGCTTTCGCGCACAAGAGGAAACCGCAGCCCTTTAAATGACCAAATAAGGCTTTTATTTGTTTATACAATAACACAGAACGGAACTAACAGATCTCCAGGAATACTACAACGTCAACACAACCTTAGTTGACCCCCGTGTTGCTCAATGAACAGGCTCCTAGACTAGCGGAGTGAATCTAGTCAATTACCTTAGACCAAAGACTCTACGCCTAGTCAGTTTTGGCCTGTTAAATCCATTCCATCTGTATTTCACAGATTGTCAGGCATCTTTTGTTCCATCATCCTCTCATTGTTAGGGATGTACAAGAATTTTGTTCCACTTGTGCAAGTGTGCATTAGTGCTGATGCACATTAGTGTCAGTGCAAATGAGTGCAAATCTCCCCAAGAAGTCAAAAACCAGTCAGCAAGTCCTCAGAATCTGGGCAACTTGGAAAAAGTCAGTCTGCTGCGGAATCCACAGGTTGGATTCATAGAAATCTGAATTCATGTGAATCCATTGTGGATTTCTGTGACATCCCTTCAGATAAGGTTGCTCTGCAGGCCCTAGCAGCCCAACAGGTTAGATGTACATTTGTTATAAAATGCTGGGGAACATCTATGAAAAAAGGTATCTCTTAATTTGATTATGCTGTAGGTTTGTGATGGTCCATGGCTTTCAGCATATAAATTTGACTGACTGAAAATGTCTAAAGGCAGTGCAAATGAGTGCAAATTTCCCCAAGAAGTCAAGGAGTTCTTGCGAAGGGAGGGAAGGGCTGCTGCTTCATCCTTGTTCCTCCCTCCCCCTGCAACCTGCTTATTCATGGGCATAATCTAATCTGAAGACCGCATCAGAACCAGCTCTGTGAACTTTCCTTTGGCTTCCACCGCAAAACACAACAACAGCGTCAGCCTGCAGGTGGCATTGCTGGAAAATGAAGAATTCTCTTCATGCTGGTGCATGTCAGACATTATACCACTTGACTAATAACTCTGTTTCCTTCTCTCTCTTACACACACACACACACACACACACGGTCTCCAATTAGAAGCCATGCTCCATTCTTTGTTACATGCACAGCAAATCCACTAAAGCTCATGAATATTTACCTACTTGCTTATTTACTTAATTTCTACCTTGGCCTTTGATCCAGAAGGAGCCTCAAGGTGGTTTACATAAAATAATAGAATGCAATTAAATTTTCCAGACCATTAAAAGTGTTGAAGTAAATTTCAACATGCAATTTGTTTTCATTTATTTTAATATTTCTATCCTGCTGGATTAGCCCAATGCTAAACTCTCAGAGTAGATTACAACCATTTAAGTATTTCGTCCCACTTTTCAAAAAGATTTTCCTTTCCCATGATTTGACATACTTCTGTCTCCAATCACTGTTTGGACTTCTTTCCTCTTCCTCTCACCTGTTTTTGGAACACAGGGCTGGCAACGAAGGTGGGCATGGTCAGGCACCGGCTGAAGCCCACATCCCAACAGAGGCCTGTGATGAATGGGTTAACATTTAGCATTGCCAGGCAGAGTGGATGTGCCCAGCAACCTATCAGGGCTCCCCTGTATAAAGTTCTGATGGGAGGGGGAGCTCTGTATATACGTGCCTGTGTGTGTGAGAGGAGTTGAGTTTAGAGAGTCAGAGTTAGAGGTTAGAGAGTCAGAGTTAGAGAGTTAGAGTGTCAGAGAAAAGAGGTTGTTCCTGTTTAAAGAAATGTTTTACTTAAGAAAATAAATACCTATTTGTTGGGTTACTGAAGAGACTGTCTGGTAACTGTTTCCACCCTGAAGCTCACTTACCTGGTCACTTGGTACAGCTGCTAAGAGCAAGATAATCAATATCTACCCAGCATAAACTCCACAATAACCAGCCATGGTATTTTAATAGAGTTTATCTCCCACAGACAGATTGCCCGCTCGGGTTTGTCTGGGAGTGAGTGAAAACTTGTGACATAGTGGGAACAGGGATAGTTTAAAATAGGGTGAACTAATACCCTGGAGCTACCATATCTCGGCCACTGGGTTAGTGAAGAAAGTGAACTAACAGCTAGGTGGTAGTGAGAGAAATAAAATTAAATAACCGGCCACGTTATCGTCACAAGGCCCACTGACAAAAGTCCCCTCTTCACCCTTGCAACCTGCTTGTTCACCTGATTTTTGCTCTGGCCCAGACAACAGTGATGATGAGAAGGAAGGCGCAGGCGCAGCAGATGCCACTGTCTCCTTGCTCACTGGCTCTCTGCCGGTCAAGCAAGCAAGTGGTAGCAATGATGAGAAAGAGGATGAGGAGCAATAGCAGCTGGTGATAATGTTGGTGATAATGTTGGTGAGAAGATAGACTCACTGAGTGAGGGGACCCATTGAATGTATCTTGCCCGAGTGCCCACAAAAAATCTCCCACAGACAGATTGTCCGCTCGGGTTTGTCTGGGAGTGAGTGAAAACTTGTGACAGAGTGGGAACAGGGATAGTTTAAAATAGGGTGAACTAATACCCTAATACACTAATACCTACATGATCTATAAAAGCAGGCATCTGGTTGGCCACTATGTGAATAGAATGCTGGACTAGATGGACCCTTGGTCTGATCCATCCAGCAGGGGTCTTCTTATGTTAAGCCGCCGCTGAAAACAAAACAATAACTACAGCTAGCACCTCATCATGATAGCACTGTGATGACAATTGTGAACAAATAACAGTGTTTGGACTCCTACTCCCTTCGAGTTTCCCCTCAGACCCACCCTGATAAATGGGCAGGACCCCTATCTTTAATTCAGTATCTGCAAGTCTTCCAAGCATGGTGCCTGCTCCCAGTGCCTCCACTATGCAGTGTTGCTATAGAGCAGCCATCTCTGCCAAAACAACAACAACCCCCACTTCAGTTAAGGTGTCTTGACTGTTCCCATCCTGTTTTCACCCATCTTACTCTCCTAACATGTAGTGCTCTGTAGCGACAGTGACAACTGGGTTCTCTAGGTTTGTTGAGCTTGCCTACAACTTAACAGGTGTGTGAGTGTGGGTATCCCCTCCAGCTACACATACAGCACAGACAAGCTGGCACAGTGTAACCGTCATTAAGAGAAGGCGTTGTGATGTGAATGGGGCGGTCCCCGCTTCACATTGTGCCTCAGCCATTTACTCCCTGGGTGGCTTTTGGCAAGCCACTCTCTTTCAGCCTCAGCCCCCACCCATGTTTCATTAACATAAAACATTTGCAGCCATCACATTCCGTGATGCAACCTGTGATAGGGGTAGGATAATACCGGACTACTTTACAGAGCTGTGTTAAGGATTACTGATGGCCAAATTCACGGTTGGAGGGTGGAGGGGATGGAGTGGATGGTTGGCGGGCAGCACGGGGGGGGGGGGCAGCCAGGTGGTGGCGCAGAAAGCAGTGCAGCCCCAGGGGCCTGGTACTCCCTCAGCCCAGCATAGGAAAAAGAAGCTTTACACTACGTTGGGTGTGGGGCCCAGCGTCAGTGTGTGGGTGACGAGGACGCAGGTGCCCAGGCCAGTGCTTCTCTTTACAGCATCAGCATCAGCATCAGCATCAGCATCAGCATCAGCATCAGCATCAGCATCAGGCCATTTAAAAACCTTGAGATTTTGTTTTGTTTTAAGGGGGTTATTAGCTGTGTCGGGCTCTCCTGTGAGCCCCTGGGCCCTGCTGGGTGCTGATGCTGCCGGGTTTGGCCAAACTAGATTTGATGTTAAATCTCTGTAAGCATTTAATGCGCCTGATTTTTGTTCTTTAAATAGCAGCCAAAGGGGTGAGATCAAGATAGGGACTGCAGCATATGGGCAGGTGTGTGTGTGTGTGTGTGTGTGTGTAATCCTTTCCTCCCACAATGTGATCACAATGGGCATGTGTGGATCCCACAACAACCCAGGCTGTTTTTTTTGTTTTTTGTTTTGTTTAAACCTGGTTGTTGTGAATGAAGCAGGAGCGAGTGACCACGCTGGCTCCTGCCGCCCAACTGATCCCACTAGGGGCTAAATAACCCAGGGATTTATTTATTTTATTTATTTATTATATTTATACCCTGCCTTTTTTCCTGCAAGGAACCCAAGGCGGCTTACATTATCCTCCTGCTCCTCTCCATTTTATCCTCACAACAACCCTGTGAGGTAGGTTAGGCGGAGAGTCAGTGACTGGCCCAAAGTCACCCAGTGAGTTTCATGGCCCAGCGGGGACTAGAACCTGGATCTCCTGAGTCCGAGTCCAACACCCTAACCACTACGCCACACTGGCTGTTCTATTGGATGCTCCGCTGTCCTTTGGTTGTTTGGCATGATGTCCCACATGGGTTCCCACTCTGAGTTGTCCCCCTCCCAACAACCCATAATTCCTGGTTCGGACCTGAAAGAGTCCCTGGATTGTTTCAGTCCTCCTACCTGCAGTGGAAGCCAGCCCCCTTGCTCGCTCCTGCTTCATTCACAATAACCCCATGGGTTGTTTGAACGCACGAACACGGTCAATGAACACCTCCCCCGGCTGCTATTCGCCAGCTTCAATTGGTACCAAAGGGAATTTCCCTCTTATTGGGGGTGGGGTATATTGGGATCATGTTGTGGCGGGTAAGGGATAAAAAAAACCCCTCCCACCCAGCGTGGCATGTTCCTGATTCTGATTGCACCCCTCCTCATGCAGACGTGGCTGGTATTTAAAGAATGAAATGCTTACGCATGCTTAATGTTATGTCTAGTTTGGGCCCAGAGATTATTTGCACAAAGTGCTTTGAGCACCTAGGAAAAGCAGTGTATTATTATTAGGTAATAATGTTCTTCTTTTCTTCTGATGTGTACCAACTGCTTGTTTACATTGTATTCAGACAAGACGGAGGTGCTTGCTGTCAAAGGCCACAATCTGGGTTTGGAGGTATGTCAACCAGTTCTGGATGGGGTTACACTCCCCCTGAAAGACTGTGTTCGCAGCTTGGGGGTGCTTCTAGATCCGTCGCTCCAAATGACATCTCAGAAAGATGCGACAGCTAGGAGTGCCTATTACCAGCTTCGGCTGATACGCCAGCTGCGCCCCTTCCTAGAATCGGAGGACCTAAAGACAGTAGTGCACGCGCTGGTAACTTCGAGGCTCGACTTCTGCAATGCGCTGTACATAGGGCTACCTTTGTACCTAGTCCGGAAACTTCAACTAGTGCAAAATATGGCAGCCAGACTGGTTACTGGTACACCTAGGGGTGCTCACATCACACCAGTTTTAAAAGCACTCCACTGGCTGCCAATCAGTTTCCGGGCGAAGTATAAAGTGTTGGTTATTACCTTTAAAGCCCTACATGGTTTGGGTCCAGGCTACCTACGGGATCACCTTCTCCCATACAATCCACCCCGCACACTCAGGTCCTCTGGGAAGAATTTACTTCAGTCAGTCAAAACTAGGCTGACGGGTACTACCCAGAGGACCTTTTCTTCTGCTGCTCCCAGATTATGGAATGGCCTGCCGGAGGAGATTCGTCAGCTCACCAGTCTTTTGGAATTTAAAAAAGCCATAAAGACTGATCTCTTCCGGCAGGCCTATCCGGCGGAATTTTAGGTTGCCTTTAAGATGTTTTTACGATGTTTTAATGATGTTTTAATGATGTTTTAATGATGTTTTTTATGATGATTTTAATATGTTTTAAGATGTTTTAATAGTATGTATTGTGTATTTTATATTTTTGTTGTTCCCCGCCTCGATCTAGACGGAGAGGCGGGTAAGAAATAAAATTTATTATTATTATTATTATTATTATTATTATTTACATTTAATGCTGGAGTACATCCTCAAAAGATAGCTGGTTGATAACTAAAATGCTAGTTTTCTTGCTTTGATACCTGATCTATCAACGTTGCTTATTATACTCAGTTTTACTGACATTCTGAAAATTAGTATTTCAGGGCTAGATTTCTATATGAGACTGAAAAGTATGAAGATGTGTGGTATGTAAATATAAAATATACAGGTGTGTCCGTACAGAAGTGTACAGCTTCCCAGATTATCTGTTGCGGTCTAGTAGATTCCAGGCACCGTGGAAGCAAATTGAACCGTGTGACCGGTGCTCGCAGTTGGCATGGTCAGTCATTTGTTAAGCCCCAGAATGCTGCTGGTGCTGCGGCCGCCATCTTTGCAGTTCAGGGGGATTCTGGAGGATGCTCCCACTTTGCGCACGGCCATGACAGAAGCCCAATGGAAGGCCTCTGACCCAGCCACACTCAACTTGAAAGCGAGAGAGTACTTCTGAGGATTCCAAAGCATTCTCTCACTTCGTGCGCTACTCCACTCCACTCCTCATTAACTCTCACTCTCTCTCTCTCTCTCTCTCCCAGTTATACATCACCAAAAAAAGCGGGCATGCAGCATTGCCAGAAAAGAGGACAAAAGAGGGTACAGGTTTGGATGAAAAATGCGCACGCTATTTTAATATGTATAGATGTAAATCTAGAAATGATTATTATAATTTAAATGGAAATTCAGTGCATCTCATCATAGCAGGGGAGACTGTGACCAGGTAGCCTGTGTGTCTGCTCAGCCTGCTATCCGGGTGCTCACTGTTGATGGGCAGCTTCAAGCCTCTTCCTCTCCATTCTTCTTTACATTTGAACCAGACTTGGACTGGGCAGCCCTTCAAATAGAGGATTGGACATCTTGGCTGTCTTTTGACAGACCTTCAAATGATGGACTGTCCAGTTCTGGGCACCACACTTTAAGAAGGATATAGACAGACTGGAGAGGGTTCAGAAGAGGGCAACAAAGATGATAAAGGGACTGGAAACAAGGCCGTATGAGGAGAGACCAAAAGAACTGGGCATGTTTAGCAGGGATGGGGACTTGAACTCCAGGACTCGACTCGTGAGTCGGACTGAGTCCCCCCTCTGACTCGAGTCAGACTCGAGTCCCAATATTTTTAATGGGACTCGAGACTCGACTCGGGACTCGAGACCAAGGACTCGTGTTCCAAAATCATGTTCCTCAAATGCAACATGGATAGGTTTTAGCAAGTACAGCAAGTTTATTTTTTAAAATCATTTTCCTAAAATGCAACCTTTCAGACATTTTGGGTTTGGCTGCCTCCTGTTGGGATTCCCTGCCTCCTCTGCCTGTCTGGTTATTTTGGGTTTGTCTGCGTGGTCTGTTCTTGTCAAAATCAGTTGCAGAGTTTTGAAATAAAAAGGCACACTTGTGCCTAGAATTTATTTAAGCTACACATCTGAAATAGCCTTATTTTGCTGGGGAAAACCCCCATTGATTTTAATAGGGACTCGTGGAGTCAGCTGTGGGAGTGACTCGTGACTCGTGAGTCACCATTTTGGACCAAGGACTTGGACTCGGACTCGGGTCCAAAGACTCGTGACTCGACTCATGACTCGAAACCAGGGACTCTTCACCATCCCTGTGTTTAGCCTTCAGAAGAGGAGACCGAGGGGAGATATGATCGTACTCTTCCAGTACTTGAAGGGTTGTCACAAAGAGGAGAGCCAGGATCTCTTCTCAGTCATCCCAGTTTGCAGGACACGGAATAATGGGCTCAAGTTACAGGAAGCCAGATTCCATCTAAACATCAGGAAAAATTTCCTGACAGTTAGAGCAATAAGACAATAGAACCAACTACTTAGGGAGGTAATGGGTTCTCCCACACTGGAGGCATTAAAGGTGCAGCTGGACAGCCATCTGTCAGGAATGCTTTGACCTGGATTCCTGCATTGAGCAGGGGGTTGGACTCGATGGCCTTATAAGCCCCTTCCAACTCTACTTTTCTATGATTCTATGATTCTAAGAAGGATATCTGATCTGACCATCCTCCCCCTCCCCCAAACAGTTGGAAGGGTGCCTCCTACCCAAATGTCCACACAGACTTGGTCCTTATGGCTTGTACACTTTTTTCATCTAAAAATATTGGAGTGTGCGATAAGTGTGTGTGTGCGTGTGTGAGTTAGAGAGAGTATATTTTGAGAGAGAGAGAGTATATTTTGCACATGTGTAATCATTATATGCATGCAAGTCAAAGAAGGCTGATCTGTATCATCAAAGGCTGGTTTCACCTTGCATTAGCATCCGTCGGGTTTGAGGTAAACACCTTGTCACCTGGCTTATCTGTCAATCTTTTTAGGTCTTAAAGTAAGACAAGTTTGGGCCAGGACTATGTGCAATTCCTCCTCTGTATTTCCTGATCCTTTGTTGTTGGCATGGTTTTATCCACCAAGGAATTGGAGCAGGTGGATGGGGCCGCAGACTTTTGGAGAGAGTCAGGAAAACTTGTTTTCACGGAACCTTGGGAACCTCAGATAAAGGTTTTGTGACCTGCTGTCATTCCAGATCATTTAGATACAAATGGTACTTATCTGAATTCAGAAGAGAGAGGGGGGAAAAAGGGCTGATTGGAAACCTCAGGCTTGAGCTGGTTGTTCCAAATATTCAGTGCTGAGTTGATAGGCTCTATGCTGCTAAATCATCTTCTGAGCACCTGGAATGCCCCTGTCTGCTCATAGGAGAGAACAAGGAAGCCCCTGTGCATATGGAACTCCCTATTCCTTGGAAATTCTAGCATGCTGGGCCGCGCGGTGTCCGAAGCTCCACATACCACTTATTGTGTGCCCACACCACTTTGAGTACCTGGTGTCCTCGAGATGTGTTGGACTACAACTCCCCTCACGGCCAGCCAATGGGGATGATGGGAGTTGTAGTCCAACGCACCAGGAGGGCGCCTGGCTGGGGAAGGTTGACTTCCATAGTATGCAAGCACTATTGACTGATGTAAGGGCATCGTGCTGCTGCCTTTCCCTTCCTAATTCTCCTTGCCAATTTATCTCAGATATTCTGAGAAAAAGGATATGCAGATGCTGCTGACAGTGTGTGTGGCCAGAAAAATGAAGACACTGTACTTAACAATCATAACGATAGTGAACTATTAAGCAAATACGTTTAATGGCTGCTACTGCTACGACGATTTAAATCTTTAATATATATAGCAGCTCTTGGGTTCCACAGGTGCTGCTCATTTGCAAGAGCAGGCGTTACCTGTAAGCTATGCATACTAATTCCATAATTTTATCGCACAGAGTGACTCCTCCACATTCCAGGCCCAGGGCTCTCTTTGTTGCATGCAGCTATTAACAAACGAGTGTTCTAGGTGTTGTCCTTGTTTTCTTTAACGGACTTCTTTGATCACCTCTTGAGATCCACCTCTTCATGCTCCTTCATTTTGGCCCAACCCTGCAATTTACCAGGATTGTGAAGTGCTAACCTGTGGTTGCCACCACTTCGAGGAGATGTGGTTCCCTCTTTGCAGAAAGGATGGTTTTCTCTTTGATGTAATCCTTGACGTTTTGCACTGTGGTTGTCTAGATCAGTGGCTCCCAGCCTTGGGTCCCCAGATGTTGCTGGACTATAGTTCCCAGCATCCCAGCAGGGTCAAACCTGGTTATTACTTGGATGGGAGACCCCTCCTCTAGTTTCCTGCATTGAGCAGGGGGTTGGACTCGATAGCCTTATAGGCTCCTTCCAACTCTGTGATCTATGAACAGAATAACATTTAAAACTCTGGCTGGTCAGCAAGAAAGGCTTCCCAGAACAAAGATGTCTTCAGCAGGTGTCGAAAATGACACAGTGTTGGTGCCTGCCTGACCTCTAGAGGCAGGAAGGGAGCCACCACACTGAAGGCTCTCCTCCGGATGGACTCCAAATTTTAGGGATGTGTGCAGAGGCAGAGCTCAATTGAGGGGGTGGAAGTCCGGTGAACTCACCGGGCTTGACACCCCACCCCCCGAGCTCTGCTCGCCCTAACTTTTCCCTGGCTCGACCTGCATTCTCGCAAGCCAAGCCGGGGAAGTGACTTCCGGTTTCTGGCACTACGTTGTTTGCATAGAAAATGGCATAATATACATTAATAACGACCGTGATTTGCGTAATTTGTGCAAATTGCGGCCATTTTTAACCTATTTTATGCTATTTTCTACGTAAACAACATAGAGCCTTGGACCCGGAAGTCATGTGAATGCCTCAGCTGGTGCTCACACTGGGCTCGGCTTGCACGGCAGGAGTCCTCTGCTCATGCACCGCAAGTCAAGTCCTGGGTGGATCACCTACCCCAACTCCAGTCAGGCCATAGGTCCATGTGGAACCACCAGGAGAATGTCCTCTGATGACCTCAGTGACTGAGCAGTTTGGTAAGGGAGATGGCGCTCTCTCAGGTATCCTCGTCCCAAGTTGTTGAAGGCTTTGTACACTAGTACCAGAACCTTAAACCTGGTCCAGTAGCAAACAGGCAGCCAGTGTGGATCGCTCAGCAAAGGAGTTGCGTGCTGAAGAGGGGCAGCTCCCAACAACAGCTGAGTTGCTTCAGACATTTTGGCCTAAAACTCCCATGATCCTTCATAATTGGCTAGGCTGGCTACAGCTGATGCGAGTTGTAGGCCAAAGCATCTGGAGGGCAACAAATTGCGCAGCCCTGATTTTTAGGATGACACAAATCTCCAGTATAATAATACCAGTTTCCTTTCCTTTGAATTGGTTAATATGTTTCGACCACATTCCACAAAGATCTCCCACTGATTCTGTCTCAGATCTGGGTTCAACTGAGGTACCCTTCAGATATCATGGCGGTGGCATGGGAGACACTTCTCTGCAGCTTCATCCCACACTGCTGTAATGTTTAGAGGTCCTCCTGACAGCACATGGGTGGGGCCAGTCACACAGGCCCTTCCCACATGATTGCCGCATGGCTGAGATCAAGGGCAACTCTCACGGGAAGGATCCTGTTCCTGTTGAATGTCTGGGCTACTGAATGTTATGGTACTAGAGCAAGATGAAGCCACGGATAAGCAGTCCCTATCGTACTGTTGTACGTAAGAAGGGCTGAGATTGATCTTGATGTCTGCTTGCTGTCACCAGTTCTTGATTTATGGCTCTGAGTACATGCTATACCAATCAGCCCAGTTCCATTTATACACTATGTAGGGAAGACAGCTTGGGCCCATCTATTGGCCAGAGAAGGAGCACCTCTAGGGAGTTTGCTTCCTCCTTCCCTGCTCCTCTTCCCATATCATGTGTATTCGGATGTGGGCCTGTGGCAAGGACTCTTTTCTTAAAGTGTTTAGAAAATTTTAGGTGCTTTATGAGGAATGACAATAACAAAAACAGGTTGGATCCAGAGTGTCCCTTCTGCAAATGTCAATGCTCCCCCCATTTGTGGAAGGAACTGAAATCCAGTGGTGGCCCCTTCTGGAGGAAGGGGACGTGGGGGAGGGAGTTTTAAGCGGATTCATCCTTCACCCTGTAGCCCCTTGTGACACTTCCAACACTGTTCTGGAGGGTCTCCTGAACCTCACAGAGCAGCTTTTCAGGGGCACAGAGGAAGGAGAAATTGACCAACCCCCCCCACCTCCCCTTCTTCCTCCAGCAGGAGGAAGCAAACAAACACAATTCTCAATCTAAAATGATCATAGAATCATAGAAAAGTAGAGTTGGAAGGGGCCTACAAGGCCATCGAGTCCAACCCCCTGCTCAATGCAGGAATCTAGGTCAAAGCATCTCTGACAGATGTCTGTCCAGCTGCATCTTGAATGCCTCCAGAGTGGGAGAGCCCACAACCTCCCTAGGTAGTTGATTCCATTGTCTTATTGCTCTGACAGTCAGGAAATTTTTCCTGATGTTTAGGTGGAATCTAGGTTCCTGTAACTTGAGCCCATTATTCCGTGTCCTGCAAACTGGGATGATCGAGAAGAGATCTTTGCCCTCCTCTGTGTGACATCCCTTCAAATACTGGAAGAGTGCGATCATATCTCCCCTCAGTCTCCTCTTCTGAAGGCTAAACATGCCCAGTTCTTTCAGTCTCTCCTCATAGGGCCTTGTTTCCAGTCCCTTTATCATCCTTGTTGCCCTCCTCTGAACCCTCTCCAGTTTGTCTATGTCCTTCTTAAAGTGAGGTGCCCAGAACTGGACGCAGTACTCAAGATGAGGCCTAACCAGTGCCGAGTAAAGGGGAATTATCACTTCACGCGATTTGGAAGCTATACTTCTATTAATGCAGCCCAAAATAGCATTTGCCTTCTTTGCAGCCACATCGCATTGCTGGCTCATATTCAGTTTGTGATCTACCACAATTCCAAGATCCTTCTCACTTGTAGTATTGTTGAGCCAAGTGTCCCCCATTCTGTAACTCTGCATTTGGTTTCCTCTCCCTAGGTGCAGCACTTGGCATTTATCCCTATTAAATTTCATTCTGTTGTTTTCGGCCCAGCGCTCCAGCCTATCGAGGTCACTTTGAATTTTGTTTCTGTCTTCCAGAGTATTAGCTGTTCCACCCAACTTTGTGTCATCTGCAAATTTGATAAGCATTCCCTGTACCTCCTGATCCAAGTCATTAATAAAAATGTTGAAGAGCACCGGGCCCAGGACCGAGCCCTGTGGTACCCCGCTCGTTACCTCTCCCCAGTTTGAGAAGGAACCATTGATAAGCACTCTTTGAGTCCGATTCTGTAGCCAATTGTGGATCCACCTGATAGTTGTTCCATCTAGCCCACTCTTAGCTAGCTTACTAATCAGGATATCATGAGGCACTTTGTCGAAAGCTTTGCTGAAGTCCAGATATATAATGTCCACAGATGATATAACAACAACAACAACAACAACAACAAAAACTATCATTGTTGTCTGAGAAGTTGTGATGTCTATGGGCCATTGGGAGTACATAAAATGCATAGCTAACCAATTCTAAGTGTAGAAGGCATCATGTTGAAATATGGCCAGGGATGAACTAAATTGCATTGCATGTGATGACTTAGGGAAGAGTTGAGCTGGATAATGGAATTAAAGATGACGCCAACATAATTTTTTCCAGGTACTACCATTATGCCAGCATTATCAGAATACTGAGTGGCATGTGTTGGTTGTTAGAAATAGAAAAAGAATTAAAATGGGGGGGGGGGACAGGAGAGCTTGCAAAGGAGAGAGAGAGACAGAGAGAGATTTGAGAGCTAAAAAAATGGTTTGTGGCTTATCTTACATACAGTGCCCTTCTCTTACCACTGCTTCTGCCTTTTTACTCCTACCTGTTCTAAATCTTAAATTAAGGCATTTTGCTTATTTCTTTGTAAAGCTCCATATTCACTGATAACACTATCTCTCTCTCTAAAGTTGGCTAATTCTGTCACAATCTCCCAACATTGTCACTGTTCCAGTCACAGGATTCATCTTGGAGACAATTTTTTCAGAGATCTCTACAGGCATATTTTTTTTTAAAAAAAATAGAATAATTGACCTCTGAAGAGGGCACAGTTACATGATTCAGGGCTGAAACACATCGGGCCACTTCAAAGAATGAAACGATATATATATTTTCAACATCCGGAGACTTTGTATCTTCATTCCATTGGGTTATTTTGGATGTTCTTCAGTTTTGTTTGACCCTCACTTCATTATGTGACCAGGAAACAGAACCTAGGATGTGCCTCTGCATATGGAGGGCCCGGGCCATGCTGATGAGAAGAGGTGATTCTCAGTGGCTGAGGTCAGTAGAATCATCAGGCACAGGGATTGTGTCTAACCGCCACCCCAGTTATTATTATGTTGCATTTATATCCCGCCGTTTTTCCTCTTGCAAGGAACCCAAGGCGACTTACATAGTCGTCGTCTCCATCTTATCCTCACAACAACCCTGTGAGGTAGGTTAGGCTGAGAGTCAGTGACTGGCCCAAAGTCACCCAATGAGCTTCATGCGTATATATGAAAGATGCACATGGGACAATTGCATACTTTTGAAAAATGTGCACAAAAATGCTTTACTCAATGGGAGAAGAATGCATCCATTTCAAAGATGCACACAATTGATGCATACATTTGGAAAAATACACACAAAAATATTTTCATTCAGAAAGAGAAAAACAACACTCACAAGCTGATATGGATTTGAGCTAGAATGAACTTCAAGTTGGAATTTGGAGAAGTTTGGTGAGCTCAAGTTTTGTGGATTCACACATCCTTAGGGCCATTTCAGGGCATATTTTAGGGTTGCCACCCTTTACTCTGGAAAGAGACCATAAATGCTTCCAATTCAGTGGGACACAAGGCAAGCATGGCTGCAGCTGCCTGTTTGCTCTCCCATTCCATCATTTGTTCTTTTCCTCACCTGCTGTGGTGAGCAGGTTTCCAGGTGTTCCACACTGTGAACAACGGTGATGGATGATAGACCAGGGGAAAATGGGCAGGAGCAGATGTGGACACCTTGTCTCTTGTTGCATTGGGAGATTTAAAGGTCTTCTTCCAGTCTCCACATCCTCTTTTGTCCAGAATGGTGGCAGGGAAGGACAAACTTTTAAAAGATATCCCTTGCTTATCAACTATTTGGACATGGATTTAGTGCTAGCTAGAGGACATGTAATTTGGTTTGTGGTATTAAAAAGGCACCATTTTAGATTATTGTTACGACAGGCTACTGCCCATAATACCTACAGATCTGTGCAAGTCCAAGAGGATTGGGTAAAGTATCAAGCAGGCTCTAGGTGAAGATTCTGCTCTTTGAAGCTCTATCTTGAAATTCATCTCCACCCATAATTCAACTGCAGTGGCATTTGTAGTTGATGATGTAGATTGTCTAATGGGATCATTATCTGAGCTTGGCTCCCCTGCAATGCGACCTTGATATGCCCGTGGAATTCACTAGACTTATTTCCAGTTGCTAGGGTGTGGTGGCACCACCCAAACTCCACCTAGTCACGGCCCGAAGATAAGATATTCCTACCTGTCATCAATTCTGTGTCCCTCTTTCTTGCCACTAATTGGAACATCTAACTGGGTTGATGCACCCCAGGTGGCTAAAAGACCCCAAATGGGGAGCCAGTGGGATGGGAAGTTGGATGCAATAATGCAGAAGTACAAACTAAAAACAAAATACCCACCCCAGTGAATATAGTATGCTCCAGATAAGACTTTGCTGCTTATTCTCCAGTTTTGATTTTCTAGTTAAAAATAATTTCTGCATGGTAAAAATATTTCCTGAATAGCCCCTTTTAAAGTCCTCCTCTTCTTCCCCTTCCCCTTCCCCTTCCCCTTCCCCTTCCCCTTCCCCTTCCTCCTCCTCCTCCTCCTCCTCCTCCTCCTCCTCCTCCTCCTCCTCCTCCTCTTCTCTCTTCCTTCTCTGACTTGCATTCATCAGTAACTCCTAGGTATTACTTCTGGGTCATGTTGCTTTACTGCATTGCATTCAGTTTCACACACAAGGTGCTTCTTCAGAACAGAACATTTAGGTATTTGTTGATGCTTCTGTTAGTGAGGTGACTTTCATCCCAACCACAGTGTCTTCCATGAGCTCATGGAATGCAAGTATTGCATTGGGTCCATTCATCTCACACCCAGCTGCTGCTGCTACAACAGCGGAAGGACTTAGAAGGAGAAGAATGTTCTTTGGGGCGTAACAGCTGATTACATCCTGAACATTCTGGTAGAATTAGGGAGATGCCAAAAAGAGGCAAGGCACAAATCCTTTTGACACGGGGAACACCACAGCCTGCATTCAGCCAAGGCAGACACTTTAATAGTAATTACCCAGTGTTAATGATGCTGCTTGCAACAGAGCTTTCTTGGACTGCGGATCAGTGGAAGATTTGGCATGGAGGTTCATTTGCAAAAAATATATAAAAAATTCCACTGCAGATCTCCATCACCCCAGGCTGTGTGAGGCAAGCAAGAGATTCAACAATATTTCCCTTCTTAATTAAAGGGACTCTTTTGCAACTTATAGTGAACGACATTAATTTAGGGCAGATGGTGTTCATCTGACCAAGGACCAACAGGTGAAATTGACAGTAAGCATGAGGAATCAGGATAGGGCTGGAACGAATTTTTGTGAGGTTTGTTTTTGGTAGTTAAAGTTGACATTTCAGGGGAATGAGAGTTTTTGGGAAGAGCAGTGCCCACCTGGTGGTGGTGGTGGTGGTGGTGGTGAGAATCACCTTTTGCTGTGTAATCTCAAACCCTTCCCCACCCATGGCAAAGCACCTTCCAAAAACGAGGGAGGAATTGTGCTAGGCATCACACCACAGATGACTTCCTTTCATATGGTTGCTACAGAACAGAAGGTGATCTGCAGCATGATAGGTACTCCAAAGATGTTTTAAGGGTACACCTAAACATGAGAAATGTGGGTGAAACAAATAAATATATAGATAGCATCCAGTGTGAGTCCTATGTAGAGTAGACCCATTGAAATGAATGGGACTTAAGTTAGTTCTGACTAACGTAAGTCTCATTCATTTCAAGAGGTCTACTCTATGTAGGATGAACATTGCACACTACCCAATGTTTTGAAAGCCAGGTACACTTGTCAAGGAACCAAGGTTGCTTGTATAGTGTTGCCAACTGTCCAAATAATAATAATAATAATAATAATAATAATAATAATAATAATAATAATATAGGCTTGGTCTGCTCTAGTGCTTTAAATAACAATTAGATCTACAGCAAAGGCCCTAATCAAGCAAGGCTTTGCTCCTGAATTCCCCACATCTACACCCAACGTTCCATTGAGTGCAGGATACTGACTGCTTACCAAAATGTTCTGTTCTGTTAAGAGCAGAGGCAGAAAAGTAACAACTCTATTAGGAGGTTTTCAAAAGCTGGCTATCAGTTTGGGAAGAGGCAATATTCTGCCCCCAAACCCCTCAATGCTTAGTCTCATTGAGATTCTCTGAAATCCTTGGAATGCGGTTTAGATACAAATGTTTACTTTTGCTCAACTCCATCGGCGGCAGTGCAAAGCTCTTTGGGGTGGGGATTTAGTCTGTTTGTTGATGACTGGAAAATACCCAGTACTTTGGGGTGTGACATGAATATGAGTAGTTGTCCTCAGTGCTGACATCAATGAAGAAGTGGGAGTTCACCGATCAGGCTTCTGCCATTCAATGAGCTAGGCATGGAAGATGAAATAAATTCATGGAAATGCATCCAGGGACATAGATTGGGCCATAGTTTAATAAAGGCAACACCCTGATGAAGTATCAGTTGCATGACACATCTATCGGAGTCGGAGCCCTTAGCTAGGCAGATCTCCTGCAATTAGAAACGGCAGCATCAAAATTAGATGTGCCCATTTTCTTCCTCCAGGTGGATTTTCTTGGGTTGGGCTGTAGGCCTCTATCCATGTGAGAGACACAACTTTCCCACCCTCCCCATGCAGAAATCCCATTAAGATCTCAGTCCTTGAAAACCTTGGTGAGATGGAAGCATTTACTGAAGATCCTAGAACAGTGGTGGCGAACCTATGGCACGGGTGCCACAGCTGGCACGCAGGGACCTCTCTGTGGGCACTCGAGCCATTGGTCACCAG
Organism: Shinisaurus crocodilurus; assembly: GCA_021292165.1. Classification (NCBI taxonomy): domain Eukaryota; kingdom Metazoa; phylum Chordata; class Lepidosauria; order Squamata; family Shinisauridae; genus Shinisaurus; species Shinisaurus crocodilurus. The sequence continues at coordinate 35,866,538 of CM037881.1, read as the reverse complement.
ATCGCGAAAAGACCGTCCCCTTCTGCAAAACACTAATGATCTTGTTCTTTCTCACAGTGTGGAACAGAATGATTTTATTCTAGAATTCTTGTTACAGAATTCTTTTCTACATTGTTATCACATTTAAAAGATTTTGAAGAATGATGCACAGAGTATGGCTTGGATGTAAAGCCCTAACAGTTGACCTGAGTGCTGCATGTGTTGCTCTCAAACTAACGGAGTATGAGCCAAGGTTTGACAAATTATCAGCATGCATGCAATAGCAAAAATCACATTAATTGTGCAAAAGCATGCCCGATGCAAACTTTTACCTAATGCAGTGTTTGCAGTCCAAGACATAAAGTGTTTAAAATGTGTTAAGCACGTTTAGTTTTCTTGTTTATCTTGCTCATCCTAGTACAGTTGACTTTTACTTTTACTAATCCGACACCTGTAGAAGCAGGGAAAGGACCCGGAGTAAAGCTTGCCCCATACCATTTCAGTCTGGCATATAATCATATTACAAGTTGAGAATCCCTTATCCAAAAATACATGTGCCTAATTATTTAAAAAGTTTGTATAAATTCCCTTCAGGCTATGTGTACAATGTAGTACTATAATAATTTTTTGAGTTGATTTTCCCCCCCAACAAAAAACTGTATCATTGAAAGCTCTGTTATTTTGTTTTTCTTTAAAGACAAAAGATGTTAATTAGTTCGGACAACTGTATGAGTTGTTTTTCTAAAACTAAAACCTCGGTATTCAGGTTTAATTGCAGTGTTGGCACTTTGAAATAAATAAGTTGGTTTTGTGTTGCAGTTTGGGCACTTGGGCTCAAAAAGGTTCGCCATCACTGTCCTAGAAGATTTTTTAGAGGAATCTTGAAAACAGATGTGGGCAGCAGTTATGCTGCACATATTTAAGCTTCTCCAATGAGATACCACTTTCAGAAAGAAGATGGAACCACTGGGGAAAATAGAAACTTGCTATTGAGCACATCCAGACATTTTCAATATTTCAGGATGCTTCTATCATTCCATTCCTATCTTGACAAGAGGGTTGGGTTTTTTGGGCAAGGGGGGGCAGGGTTGAGAGAGAGAAAGAGAAAGAGAGAGAGAGAATGAACAATGTAAAATGGGGTCTTGAGCATGCTAGTGGATACATTGAAATGACAAAACGGACTCTGGTTTTGCATCAATTTTTGCTCCGTTCCTTGGATTGAGTTGTAAAGTTGACTCATTGCCATTAGTTGATCAGTAAGATAATTTTATAGCACTGTTTGGATATTTTATCTGGACATGGCTAGAGGAGAGAGCAGGAATTCCCTCATCAGGTGAATTCTCCAGGTGCCACCAATATTCTCTTTTATATGCCAGACTAAGTTCCTCCTCTTTGCCTGAGCTTTTTACATCAATGAATGCTTATACCACATGTTTTTATTTGGAAGGAAATACAACAAAGGGACCCACAACAAAAAGGAAAAAGACATATAAAATAGGCCATACAATAAAATCACCATAAAAAAAACCTAAAAGAGCAGAAAAGAATATTCAGAGACAAGAAACCTATTCATAACAACTAACCCTCACCCCTAAATGCCCTCCAAGAAAAGTTATCACCCAACTGGAAGATTTATGGCAAATACTTATATCCATGGCTACTTGTCTTGATTGCTGTATGGCACCTCCATGTTCAGAGACGATATACCCCTGAATACCAGTTGCTAAGCAGCAACAATGGAAGACAGCTATTGCCTTCATGTTCCTGCTTGTGAGCTTCCCACAGACATCTGGTTGGCCACACATGAACATCATCAGAAGACTGGGCTTTGATTTGGCCTGACCCAGCAAGGCTCTTCTTATGTTCTGAAGGCCAGAGGTGATTTATTTATGTAAGACATTTATATCCCACCTTGCCTTTAAAAAGCTCAATAAGTAAAAAAAACAGCAGCAACAACAAAACAATACATTAACAATAAGTTAACATCCCCCATCCCTCCGGAATATACCCAAAATGACCAAAAGGAGAAGAATGCAACAAGGTAAAAGGCATCAGCCATTAAAACAGGTCAACATCCTTCAGCATGGAAAATGGCTCAGCACAGCAGATTTCAAACACAGGATCTTCAGACCATTCGTATCCCCAAAGCCCTCCTAATCAGGCAGGTGTAGCCATCTGTTGGAAGGCCATACTTGAGGAAATTGCATAGCTTTGTTGTAATTGCTGAGAAAGCTCTCTCCCACCAACCCACCCACCTAACCCCTGAAGACGTGGGGTCGCAGAGCAGGACATGATGACTTCAGACAGCAGACAGGCTAACATGGAGGAATTTATTTATTTATTTAAAATGATATCTAGGCCGCCCTTAAGGATGCAACCCTTAACCCTTAAGGAAAGCAATCCTTATTGTACTTGCGGTCCTTGCCCAGGGCTGAGGAAGGAACCTGTGGCCCTGCAGCTGTTGTTGGAGTCCAATCCCCATGAGCACCAGCCAATGTGGCCAATGGTAGGGGGGATGGGAGTTGTAGTCTGACAACATTTGGAGGGCCACAGATTCCCCAACCCAGTCCTAGGCCATTTAGGGCTTTAAAGGTTAACCCCGGCACCTTGCATTCCTATCACTGCTGGCCAACACTGTACTGCCAAATTTGTTTTTTCTTATTGATTGTTTTTCCGTATACCATATAAAAAGATAGAAGCATTTGAAATGTGGATTTGTCGCAGGATGCTATGAATTTCATGGACCAAGAGGGTGACCAGCGAAGAAGTATTAAGGAGAATGTATAAAGATCAAGAAATTATAAAACACAGAAAACTAGAATATTTTGGTCATGTAATGAGAAATGAAAAATATAGACTGTTGCAACTGATTATACAAGGGAAAATAAATGGGAAAAGAAGTGTAGGAAGAAGAAGGTCTTGGCTGTAAAACCTTAAAGAATGAGTTGGGGACAATACAATATCTTTGTTTAGAGCTGCCATATCTAAAGACTGTTTAGCCATGATGATGTCCAGCCTTTGGTAGGAGAGGAACGAGAAGAAGAATTGATTGTTGTTGTTTTATATTGTTTAATTGGAGCTAGAAGTCACTTTGAGGGTTACTATAGTGGAAAGGTGGGAGAGGAATTCTTTAAAGAAACAAATAAACCCCCTGCCTAAATATCTCCAACCGCTCTTCCTACAAAAGTAGTTTCTTCAATGGAGGGATGTTCAACTTTGATATTCTTCAAGATGGCAATACCCACTGGGGCTCTTGGCTCTCTTTAGCTGTAGATTTTTATGGGCTATACACACTTTGGTGTGGAGCAACTCTCTTAAAACATAGGTAATGGAACAATTGTCTTCATGCAAAGAGGTTTCGATTTGCTCTCATGCACACTTCCAGCACTTCCCTGGGTAGGTCACTTAAGGATTAATGTAACCTGTAACTGGGAATAATTACATTTCGTACACAGTTTGATGACAGGTTAATTGCACTGAAGATGGCGAGGTATTCTGTTGCTAAGGGGCCATATAAATAATTATTAGATGTCACAAGCATGGTGAAAAAATAGGAGGCTCATAACAAAAAATGAGTACACAAACTCAGAGAAGAAGCTGGGGGGGGGGAGCAGGAGGAAATGGATGAACTTTGCTTGAGTGAACAAATTGGCTTTTTGTTATTGTGTGAGTCCCAGAGAGTGAGAAACATGAGACTAGTAAAGATGACATCAGTTAGTGAGCCAATTGCATGCATTATTTCACACTATTCAAAAACTTCAGGAAAGGGGGTGGGAAATGTTCACGAAGGCAAGGAACACCAATTTCTAGGCCAGAGACCACAGGCAATTCTATCTGGCCCCTGATGTTCCTGCCAAATTTTAATGAATGTGTGGTAAAAAGTTGTTTCCCCATTCATAATAGGAACAAAAATGTTTTCAAGATTTAAGAAATAGAGATAATTAACACATTTAATGCTAGCTTTGTCTTTTTTATTTTGTATCAAAATACAGTGTGGTGTAGTGCTTAGAGTGCTGGACTGGGACTCGTGAGATCCGGGTTCTAGTCCCCGCTCGGCCATGAAATTCACCAGGTGACTTTGAGCCAGTCACTGACTCTTGGCCTCACCTACCTCACAGGGTTGCTGTGAGGATAAAATAGAGAGGAGGAGGATCAGATACACCACCTTGGGCTCCTTGCAAGCAAGAAAAAAGGTGGGGTCTAAATGTAATAAGTATGTAAATGGACACATTTGTATGTGATGCTATGATATACAAGGCCAAACTAGCAACTCTAGGAAAAAAGGTGTGATCTGCAGAGTGCCTCTACAGGGTCACAGAGTTCACCTGTTCTTGACACAGGTACCCTGGTGCAGAATTCTGAAATGCTGGTTATTATATTTTTTGTGTGTCTTGACCTTGCTGCCCCAGGGAGGTTAGGGCAGCATACGTGGTTCTTTCCCCCTCCCCTTTATTTCCACAACAACCTCATAAGGTAGGTTAGGCCAAGGGATGGTGACTGGTCCAAACTCTCCCAGTCTTCCGCCAAATCCTATAGCCGCTCAGCTGGCAGAACTCGAGTACAGGACTGCACCCCAAACAAATAGAACTAAAAGAAGGACACCAATCAGTCCTCCAATTTTTCAAGAGACAAGGGATTATGCAAGGTGGGTGGGTGGGTGCTCTTTATTTTTTTTGTTCCAGACCGAGAGAAATGATGATTAGGCACTGCTCTGACCACTGCACAATACTGTCCCTCCCAGTGTTTTAACAAAGACACACAACTCTGTCGACACAAGTACCATGTTGGTGAGCAGAAGTCTCTGTTTGTGCAAACTTTAAAGATGATTTTTCTTGAAAAACAGCTTCTGTTTATTACCTATGTTGACTCAAACAAAGAAATGTGGACACAACCAACGAGATACAGCTCTATTTTTATTCTGTGATGCTAATGACAATGCATAATGGTTTAGATAGCATAATTAACTTATACAAGTTTGATGCTCATTTGTAATAGTCATGATGGCATGAGTGGGCAGCATAAATTGGACAGGGCCTTTAGAAACGACATCTATATTAGTCGTGTTCTCTGCTGTAAACCTGGAAAATGGATGTAGGCAGTTTGGTTGTTGCCTTGCTGCTATTTTCATGTAAACTTTTAAAAATTGTCAAGATAAACTTTGGGAGGGAAAATGGTCAAGTATGTGAAGGTATAACAAATCTGTGTTCAATGGCCTTAAGTTCACAGTTCCACTGGACTCATACCACTCCAGACAGAGTGGTTTTCAGAATCCGCCACATTCAATGCTAAGATTTTGAGAAAGGTGCAACCAGTTAAAGGTGCAATCCTAGACAAGCTTAGGCAGAAAAAAAGCCTATAACTGGCATTCTAGGAGTTGTAGGCCTTTTTTTCTGGCTAAACTTGCCTAGGATTGCACCTTTAATTGGTTTAACCAGGAGACCAATTAAATAATTTTTTTCATGTACTAAGATCAGAACAAATTTATTTGAGCATTGTGGGCATAGTTTATTTATTTATTTAAAATATTTATTCACTGCCCATCAGCCAAAAGGCTCCCTGGGTGGTTTACAAAAAGAAACAGGATAAAAACAGTTATCTTAAAAACAAAAGAACATAAAATAAAATAGAGAACAACATAAAATTACACAATAAAACCAAGCAGCCAAAAAAAATCAGTCTGGAGGTACAGTAGAATAATAAAAATGAATTAAAAAAAAATCAATCATTAAAATATTGGGCAAATAAAAAGGTTTTCACCTGGCGCCTAAAATAATACAGAGTGGGCACCAGGCACACCTGTTTGCAGGGATGGGGACTCGGACTCCAGGACTTGACTCGTGAGTCGGACTGAGTCCCCCCTCTGACTCGAGTCGGACTCGAGTCCCAATATTTTGAATGGGACTCGAGACTCGACTCGGGACTCGAGACCAAGGACTCGTGTTCCAAAATTGTGTTCCTCAAATGCAACATGGATAGGTTTTTAGGAAGTACAGCAAGTTTATTTTTTAAAATCATTTTCCTAAAATGCAACCTTTCAGACATTTTGGGTTTGGCTGCCTCTGCCTGCCTGTTTGGGGTTCCCAGCCTCCTCTGCCTGCCTGGTTATTTTGGGTTTGTCTGCTCGGTCTGTTCTTGCCAAAATCAGCTGCAGAGTTTTGAAATAAAAAGGCACACTTGTGCCTAGAATTTATTTAAGCCATACATCTGAAATAGCCTTATTTGGTTGGGAAAACCCCCATTGATTTTAATAGGGACTCGTGGAGTCAGCTTTGGGAGTGACTTGTGACTCATGAGTCACCATTTTGGACCAAGGACTCGGACTCGAGACTCGGGTCCAAAGACTCGTGACTCGACTCGTGACTCGAGACCAAGGACTCTTCAACATCCCTGCCTCTTTGGGGAGCTGATTCCACAAATGGGGTGCCACAACTGAGAAGGCCCTTCCCCTAGCAGCCACTCTCCTAACTTCCTTTAGAGGGGGCTCTCTGAGAAGGGCCTCTGAAGAGGATCTCAAGGTTTGGGCAGGCACGTATGGGATGAGGCGTTCCTTCAGATACCCTGCCCCCAAACCGTTTAGTGCTTTCAATGTCAATGTTAGCACTTTGAATTGGGCCCGGACTTCAATTGGTAGTTTATTATATGAGGCCGCTTCAGTTCTGGTGTGACCATAATAGATGAATTTATTTATTTATTTATTTATTTTTTATACCGCCCAATAGTCGAAGCTCTCTGGGCGGTTTACAGCAATTAACAAGACAGTCCCTGCCCACAGGCTTACAATCTAAAAAGACAGGACACACAAGGAAAAAGGAATGGGGAGGGAAGAAGGGGGAATATTAATTAATACTCCTGGCAGGGCTGGTGTAATGGCCCTGCACTCCCTCTCGTCTCCCTCCTCTCAGCCTTCTGGAATCACCGCCTTGAGTATCATTTTCTTGGTGGAAAGGCAGGGTACAAACTGAACCACAATCACTCAATAAGCAAATGAAAAAGTAATGATTAAAAATGGCCTTCCCCATTTTCTACCATTAATATATTTAACTGTTGAAGGAAAGGAAGCAACGAGTCACACATTTTTAAACACATTGTGTATTTTATATTTTTGTTGTTCCTCGCCTCGATCTAGACGGAGAGGCGGGTAAGAAATAAAATTTATTATTATTATTATTATTATTATTATTATTATTATTATTAAACTGGCCAACAGCTCTGCTCATTATGTTCACCTGCATTGGCTGCTCAGGAGCTGGTTTGGGGGATACATCCAGACAGTCTTTGGGGTGTGTGTGTGTGTGTGTGTGTGTGTGTGTGTGGAAGAGGTAGGAGGAAGCCTCAGTGTGTGCTCATGCTCTGCTGTGCTCATGCTGTGTACATAGTGAGCCTAGCAAGCTGCATGGTGCTGCCCATGTACAGGGCATCCTAGTGGAATTCCGTGCCAAGAACAGGTAACTCATTGGGACCAAACTACAAATAACACTGCAGAGGCCTGAATCACTAGCCCAGTGGCCCTTTCCTTGCTGCAAAGGGCCCTTGGGAGGGGTGCTTTGCAAAGGAGAAGGGAGGAGGTATGCTTAATTGTTCCTCTGTTGTCCATCCCCACTAAAATTCCTTCCTCCCCAGCTGATTTTACCCCCACTGTTGTTCCATACGTGTGATAACCTTGCAGCGGCATGTGGAACCCCATGCAGTTCATTACCTTCCTTCTTTCCTCCACGTTCTGACTTCTTACACTGCCTGTTTTGTAGTCAAGAGCCACACTGGGAGCAGGAGAAGCTCCTGAGTAGACATTTGGTCCATTCTGCACTTTTTTCCTTTCTTTCAGGTGTTGGCATGTCAGCATTTTCTGACATGCCCAATGGCACACAGGGAAATCTCAGGATGTGAGGGATAGCAGGAAACTGGACTGAGATCTGCTGAGTAAGTATATCTTAATTGTATTCAAATTTGTCTTCCAAGATGTCCCACAAGATACCGTCCCCCCCCCCCCTTGCAGTCTCACTGATGCAAACAGCATCTAGCACAGTCATGCAGTGGAGATTGCCATGCCTAACAATTAGACAACTAAAGCAACGAAGTATTGGGTAATAACAGCCTATAAACATTGTCGGGAAGATGACAGAGAATGGCAGTAAAGTCATAAGTAACCTCCCTGGAAACTCCCAGCAGCTATTCTCCCCATATTGGCCAACCAGGATCTAACAGGTTGATTCTGTTTTCTTTCAGACTGTGGCTTGTGCAAGAAGAGACACCAGTGAAACTGCCTCCTTTCAGTCGGGTAAAAGCATGGCTGAGCCCAGTAGAGGGTTCACTGCCTTTTCCACTGGTGGAAAACGTAGCTGAGGGGGGCTATTGCTTTCCTGTCTTGCTTGAGGATTTCATGGAAACATCTGGCTGGACGCCACTGAAAACAGGATGCTGGATGAGATAGACTCTTGTTTAATCTAACATCGTATCCCTCAACCTGGTGCCCTCCAGATGTGTTAGTCAGATGCTGGCTGGGAATCATGGGAGTTGTAGTATGACACATCTGGAGGGCACTAGGTTGGGGAAGACTGTGTAAGATTAAACAAGAGTCTGTCTCGTCACTGGGCTGATCGACTGTAAGAAGGTCCAAGTTGGAGCAGATGAAGGATCCACCCAGTGTACCATCCTTTGCAAGAATCCCAGCAACTGGCAAGGGCTTGGTGGTCCACCTGAAATTAGTCAGTGATCCACCAGTGGATTGCATTCCACATTTTGCCCACTGCCACTTTTCTTACTGTACTCTACTCCTATGCCTTTAACAGGAATGTAATGTGCAGGCATTAGCAAGGCCATCCTCAGATATTTTGCTGCCAGAGGCAGAGAAGCAAATGACATCCCTGCCCACTAAGTCATGGTGCAAAGTACCCAAGGCCAACCAAGTTATTTTGACCCCAAGGCAGAAATTCCCACAAGCACCTCTCCCTTTCCCTGGCCATAAAAAGAAAACAAGAACAACAATAAAAAATTAATAACTAACAATTTGCTGCCTTTTCATGATGCCCAAAAGCTGCTGCCTGAGGCGGCTGTTTCACTCTACCTAATACCTGGCCCGTTATCATGTTGGGGAAAGCTTCACCAAGGTGTAGGCCAAAAATGTAGGTTCTCTTAAGGATTTTTTGTTTTTCTGTTGAGCGACACACACACACACACACACACACACACACACACACGTAAGCTGAATCACAGGGATGGCCCTTCGCTAACTGATGATCCTATTTGTTTCTGTAGAACTACTTCCTATCAAACAGCTTTTAAAGGTTCAATTTTCCCTCCCTGGATCAAGCCAAATGCACAGGCAGGGTATGTATGTATGTATTTAAGTTTCTTACATTTATATGTCAGCTTTTTTCCCTGTAAGGAGCCCATTGCAGTGTACATGACCCTCCTTCTCTCCATTTTATCCTCACAACAACCCCAGTGAAGTAGGCTAGGCTGAGAGTCAGTGACTGGCCCAAAGTCATCCAGGGAGATTCATGGCCGAGTGGGGGCTAGAACCCGGATCTCCTGAGCCCCAGTCCAACACTCTCACCACTACACCACACTGGCTCTCTAATTGCACACCATGCCAGTGCCAGCTGCAGGATTTGAGGGCCCTCAGTGGGCTCCATCCAGTAGTGGGGCCACCTCCTCCTCCTGTTACCGCAGCCTGTTCACTTATCCTCTGCGTCTGGGCCCAGTCTGTACAGCCACTCCAAGGGAGAGCACAAGGCAGGCAAAAGAGGTTGCTTTATCTCCTAAACAGGCAGAAACAGCAAGGAGGAGTAGAATCGGTGAGGTCAAGAAGCTCCAAGGGGCTTGACAGCAGACCCCTTGCAGTAGTGTGGGCCTCAGCAGGTGCCCAACGATGCCTACCCCTGATACCGGCCCCGCACAGTGAATTGCTGTGGAGTGCATTCACCCCTTAAGCACAACCCTTTGTACAGACTGCCCCCACCCTCTGGTTACCCTGGCCTAGAAAAAAACCCTGCTGCATGCCTAGATTAAGATTCCTACCAGCGACTTGTAGGGAACCCTGTTTTCTGAACTTGTCTTGTTACCAATGCCTTTGTGGAGTCTGAATGGATAATCAAGGTTTGGCACACTACGTTCCTTAGATTATAAACTCCTCTGTATATATTTTTTTCTGTATAAAACTGTTGTTATTTATGTATTTATTTCTATTAGTCACCTTAGCTACTGCTCTCGGGGCAACATAGATTTCAGAAGAGCAATCAATCAAAAGCAGCAGAATTGAAAACAAGGCATCCCAAGAAAACCTAAACATATAATGGAGATACAACTACTTAAGAACACAACATAGCAGCAGAAATATAAGAGTACTAAAAGGCCTGAGACAATAAAAAGATCTTTGCTTGGTGCCCCCAAAGATAACAAACTAGGTGTCAGGCAGACCTCTCTGGGAAGGGTATTCTATAAGTGGGGGGCTACTACTGAAAAAAGGTCTGCTGTCTGCGTTTGAAATACTTAATGGTGTAGCGCAGACTCGGACGCAATCTGCAGTTGAAGTCCGAACATTTCCAAGCTTGCAATGTGATTCATGGACCAAAAAAATGCATTCGATGGCATGCATATGTTTGAAAGACGCATATGAAAAATACATACTTTTGAAAAATGCACGCAAGTGCACTTTAATCAATGGGAGAAGAATGCGTCCATTTCAAAGATGTGCATAATCGATGCGTACATTTGAAAAAATAGGCACAAAAGTACACATGGATTTTCATGCTAAAAGAAAAAAAACAAATTTCGCAATCTGATATGGACTCAAGTTGGAATGAGCTTCGGGATGAAATTCAGAGCACTTCGGTGAGCTCAAGTTTTGCTGATTTGCACATCCCTGGTTAAGGCAGCGTTGCTTGCAACGTTCCTGCCCCTTGGGTTGGTGCACTAGGCATCCTCAGAGGTTACAGTGCATGCATGACATCAGCATGAAGCCTGTTCATGTAAGCAGTTAGCTCATAAAATAATGATGTCACGTAAGTACGACGATGGCTAGGTGGAGGAAGAAGCAGAGGGCTGAAGCACATATGGACTCGAAGAAGAACCTAAGAAAGGAGCTAGCAACAAGAAGGGCTGAATACTTCTGCTCGGAACAGGGATGGAGAAGCAAGGGAAATGTAGGGGCAGGGGATATGTCGACAAGGAAGGTGAAGGTCTACAGGGGCAGGATGGGAGATTTTACATGTAGCCAGCTATACTGATGGACCCAATACAATGCAGAGTGAACCATGCATAAACCCATGGGTTTCAAGAGTTTTTAACTGTGCTGGATTGTGGCTCTTGGTTATTAGGACTCTAATACATTAAAGCTGCCATAGAAAGCACCCAGAGAAGACACGGAATTCCCATGGACTCCCATGAGATAATAAACCCTTTTGGGCAAAGCTCCGCTTCAAATGAGAAAACTGTAGCATTGCATTGGCTCAGGGCTGAATTGCAAGTGTGGCATGTGACTTGATGACGGCTGTGTATGTGCAACGTGTGCATGTATTTTATGAGAAGCTGACTTGGGAGATCGAGGGCACCTTGACAAGTGGTAATTAAAGAGTAAATTAAACGGCCTGCAGCTCACGCTGGCTCAGCTTGTCTGAGTGTGGAAAGTTAAGCAGGGTCAGGCCTGGTTATTACTTGGATAGGAGACCCCTCCTCTAGTTTCCTGCATTGAGCAGGGGATTGGACTCGATGGCCTTGTAGGCCCCTTCCAACTCTATGATCTATGAAAACAGAAGCAAACAACCAGATTTCCTTTCTTTTCTTTTCTTCCTGCAGAATGATGTAGTTGCTCAAGAGTCTGTCAACTCACCTTCAGAGCCATCTGTGGGAATGTAGAACTGTCCTTGAAAAATGTTTGAAGGTTATCTAGTAACTGGAGTCCAGGAGCTGCTGTAGGATAGCTGCACCTAAGGGCCAAACTCCATGTTTTACACACAGATGCTGATAAACAAACCCGGATGGACTCACTCCCCCTCCTGCACTTCTGTTACAAAGAGTGATTCAGAGGGCAAAAGCGGAGGTGTGCGCAACACCCTTTCTCTGGAGGAGCTCTTCGGGGCTGCATCCCTGTGGTGGGCGGGGCCAAAGGCAACAGGGGTGGGGCCAAAATAACTGCATATTTTAGCTTAAAGCTCTTACTGCAGTGTTCTCCAACCTTGGGTCCCTAGATGTTTTTGGCCTACAACTCCCAGCATGCCCCAGAGAGTATGTCCAATGGTCAGAGATGATGGGAGTTGTAGGCTAAAAACATCTGGGGACCCAAGGTTGGAGAACACTGTCTTACTGCAAGAGACTCAGCCTTAGGAGAGGCATTTCAACCTCTTAGAATTGGGGGGGGGGAGGAAGCTACACAAAAGTTGGGAAACCACCAAATGATTAGTAGTTGGGGGAAAGGGGGTGGGGCCAGGGTTTGGGTGTGGTCAGTTGGGGAACCCCAGATGGCCAGAATGAGACCCCAGGAGGGCTGGATTTGGTCCCCGGGCCTGAGGTTCTATGACCCTGGTCTATGAACCTTTCCCAACCCAGCACCTTCCAGGTGGGTTGGACGCCAGCTCCCATCATCCCCAGGGGTGATGGGAGTTGTAGTCCAACCCTTCTGGAGGGTCCCAGCTTTGGAAAGGCTGGTCTACAGCCTCTCCACTTCAAATCGCCTCCAAGCTGCTCCCCACTCCACATAGCGGGGTTCCAATTGTGTGTTTCTTTGGACAAATATAAATTTGGAACCCAGCAGGGGGGAAAGCCGCTTGGGAACCATTTTTAATGGAGAAGCAGTGGGTGGGAAAAATTAAGCACTCTTCCATGTCAAGCCACACCCTCCCTGTGGCTCACGCTGGCTCAGCTTGTCTGAATGTGGAAAGCTAAGCAGGGTCAAGCCTGGTTGTTACTTGGATGGGAGACCCCTCCTCTAGTTTCCTGCATTGAGCAGGGGGTTGGACTCGATAGCCTTGCAGGCTCCTTCCAACTCTATGATCTATGAAATCTTGAAGTTACTTTTTCGGGGGAAGGGGTTGGCAAGGTTAGCTTCCCCAAATTTACAAGTAACATGTAGTTAGGTTGTAAGAATGAACTGTGAACCTGGAACAACCCCCGCTAACAACGAAGAGTCTTATGGCACCTTAAGCACTAACAGCTGTAGTCCTGCATAAGCTTTGTGACTGTAAGAAATATATTACTACTGTAATTCAGGTGCTATAAGACTTTTTTGGGCATCTGGGGTTGTTGCATGGTCTGGTCCCTGCCTTTGTCCCTTGGTTAGGTGACCTGTTGTTGGTAAGTAGTTGTTTTAGATTGCGTCTGTGTGTGTGCCTGTAAGAAAGGGCAGGCCTACCACCTGTGAGGGGGAAGTATAATTGTCAGGATGTAGACAACCGATTACACATTGTAGTGGATTTAACTGTGAGCTGTAGCTGACAAGAAGTGGTTTTCTGTCACCACTTGTCAGTTCTGTCAGTTGGAGAAGTAAGACTTCAAATTGGGCAGGTCTCCCTGGCCTACCGTAGTGAATGAACCGTGATGAATAACGGCATTGTGATTCAGTGTGAATAGAATTTTCTGCGCTTCATACACCTTTGGTAGATTACACTGCCCCTCTCTGAGACAAATGAGTCATTCCATATTTGTCAAACATGATCCCATGCCTTCATTGTCTTCACTTTTTAAAAAATATATATATATATGAAGGCCAGCAAAAGGTTATTTAGTCAGCAATACTGTGCACATCCTATTGGGAATAAACCTCATTAAATCCAGTGGGTTTTACTTCTGAGTAAACATGCATAGGATCACATACCAGTGTTTCACCAGTTTTTTTAAACAAAGGACCAGGTAGCCAATGCCGGGGAAAGACCCCTCTCTGCCTAAGGTCCCAGAAAGCCACAACCCGTCAGAGTACACAGTAGTGGGCTAGATCATGGGTGAGCAACTTGCCCCACTCCCCAAATGTTTTAGCCTACAACTCCCATCATCCCTCACCATTGCCTATGCCAGTGTTCTCCAACCTTGGGTCCCCAGATGTTTTTGGCCTACAACTCCCAGCATGCCCCAGCCAGCATGCCCTGGCTGGGGCATGCTGGGAGTTGTAGGCCAAAAACATCTGGGGACCCAAGGTTGGAGAACACTGGCCTATGCTGTCTAGGGCTGATGGGAGTTATAGGCCAAAACATCTGGAGGGCCACAAGTTGCCCACCCCTATTCTAGTGTGATCAAGATGCAGAACTGCAGAAGTGGGGTGGAGTTTTGCAGAGGAAAGGTTGGGGGCTCTGTAGATAGGTACAAGCTTGATTCTCAGCAGTTGGGGTTTTCACCAGAGGACTGGAACAGGTTTAGCCCCACTCCCGATGGCGTCTCCAAATGTACTCCATGAAGCAGATGCTTGCCATTTCCTCCTGTGGCGAAACGTAATACTGTGCACATGGGGACAATTTGGCGAGAGCGCAGTGGTTTCCCTCCACCCCTGACACTGGATAACCAGGTCCCCACTGAGAGGTAACCCACGATGTATGTGTGTATGCAAGTGCAAGTGCAAGTGCAAGTGCAAGCAAGCAGTGATTGGGTTCGCTCAACATGATAAGCCATCCATGGTGGCTTATAAGCCGTGGCTGGATTGTCGTGTTGTCTGGACCCAGCGAGAGTGGCTTGTGCATGATTAACAAACCATGCTGCTGGGTTCAGGCAGCACGACAAGCCACCCCGGACTTATAAGCCACCATGGCTTATTGTGTTGTGTGACCCCAGTCAATGTGTCTCTGTGCACTGAACACATGGACACAAGATGTTGTGTGACTCAGACAGTGTGGACATATTGGAGACTGTGTTGGACTTGGGTCAGAGAGTCATGGGTTCAAATTCCTGCTCAGCCACAGAGCTCATCTGGTGGCCATGGGCCAGTCATTCTCTCTCACTCTCAGCCTAACTTGTCTCTCTGGCTTTGTGGATGGTTCTTAATTCAGTTGTCATTGGCTGCCTGGAGGGTACTTAAAAAAAATTAAAAATAAAATTAAACTGTGTTGAATTTTAGAGTGTAAAATCCTCAGGGCAGGAGTGTGTGCTCTGTACAGTGTGGTGCACATTGTGGTGCTATAGAAATAAGAACTAATGCTCACAATAAAAGAAGGGTAGGATATACAATTTTGAAATAAAGAATAAATGTATAAATGGTCAGTGGAACAGGCTGCCTCGGAAAGTGGTGGACTGTCCTTCATTGGAGGTTTTCAAACAGAGGCTCAATCTCCACCTATCAGGGATGTTGTACCAACAGATTTCCTGCACTGATGATAAAATGTGTGTGTGTGTGTGTGTGTTGAGAACCAGGTATTGCCACTTTGAAAAGGACAGGATAATAAAATGTAATATAATCCATAAGGAGTCCTTCCACTCTGCAAACTCCCTCACTCTTGTCTGAATACTGTCATTTATTTTGAATGCTGAATTGAGAAAGTCTCTCCCCCCCCCCGATACCACCCCTCCCCAGTAATGTGGCAGTGAGAGTTCATGTTGGATTTATTATTTTATTCCAAGAGAAAATTGCTGAGATATGTGGTGCAATCATGGGTGTGGATACACCCATCTTTCTATACTTTTACTTGAACTGTGTATGTCAGAGAGGGTTCCTTTTTGGAACCTTCTGAAAAGAACCATCTGCCATCAGGCTTAATAAAAAGGGAGTGATGGGGATATATCTTAGCCAGGGGATTATTTTCCCTGCGGGGCAAAAGAATCTCAAGGGAACTTGTCATGCCCTGCTGTAGAGGCAAGGCTCACATCGTGAAATCTAGTCTTAGTTGACAGAAGGGTGATGCAGACTGCAGTTAATCTGGGGTTGTCAAGAGTTCACTCTTATGTTGCGGGTTCTTCAGCTCCTTGGGGTGTGTTTCAGGGAAGGTCAGTTTTTGGCACAGAGTAAGAGGGAGGGCGCCAAGAACAACTAAGCTCACGAATACAATAAAATACATATATATATATGAGTACTTCATTTTCCACTCCCCTGTCACCCAGCCAAGTCTCCGAAGGGATAAAAAGGTAGACGCTTGCCTTGCTCTCAGAGGGGCTCAGTTTCATTCATTACTGGGAACTCTTCTTTGGAAACACCAGCACCGCTACCACCAAGACAGCCTGCTCTAATAACCAGCCACTATGTCTCGCCAGTCCTGTGCCCTAAGCATTGGAGGAAGGAACAAGGGATTCAGCTCCAGCTCTGCTTGCTTCGGGGGTGGAAACAGAGTCAGCTTCAGCACGGTTTCTGCGACCCGTGGATGTTCCGTCCGTGGCGGAAGTGGAGGTGGTGGTGGTGCTTTCGGCAGCAGGAGCCTGTATAACCCAGGGGGCAACAAGAGAATCTCCACTGGTGGCTTTGGTGGCGGTGGCTTTGGTGGGGGCAGTTATGGTGGGGGCTTTGGTGGTTGTGGGCAAGGGGGTGGAGGCTTTGGAGTTGGCGGTGGCTTTGGTGGAGGGCTTGGCGGTGGCTTTGGTGGTGCAGGTGGCCCTGGGTTCCCAGTGTGCCCACCTGGAGGCATCAAAGAGGTGACCATCAACCAGAACCTCTTGCAGCCTCTCAACCTGGAGATAGACCCAGAGATCCAAAAAGTGAGAACAGAAGAAAGGGAGCAGATCAAGAACCTCAACAACAAGTTTGCCTCCTTCATCGACAAGGTGAGATGATTACAAGAATGTGAACTTTTAAGCTAGTCTGAGGGTTTTCTCTTTTTGCTTTTCTTTTTGTTATGAGGGTGTTTTAGGAGAATTGTCTACATAAGATTTGGTCTAATTTTTGTTTGTTTACAATGCACTTCAAGACTGGAAAAATGTGAAATAATTTTAGAAGCTTTGATTTAAAGTTTTAAATATGATTGTTCCATAATCTCAAATCAAGAGGAAACACAGGTGGTCATATAACCTGTGTATTCTGTGGAGGAGTGGTAAGATGAGAGCCCCAAGGGAATCATAAGTAGTACCCAAGAAGTTCAAGTTAATAGGAACAGAACTGAAAGAAGAACACATTTGAAGGGCATATCTACTCTACAGAATCCATACCAATGTAACTGTTATGGCTCCCTGCAAAGAATTGTGGGAGCTGTAGTTCTGGATATCCCTCCCCCCCCTGTGCCAAAAGAAGTGTATTTCCCTAGATGCCCTGGAGAAAGACTTGACTGTTAAGCCGGTTTATGTCTGCGCTATTGATATGCACTTAGTTTGTATTGTATACTGATTTTTCATGCTGTCAAGACTAAACTTCTGTCAGTGAGAGAGATGAGGGGAAAAGATGGCACATCTTTTTTCTCCCAGGGCAGTTCCATGCTGGCACCCAGCCAGAAACCAGGCATCTTGGTCTTGTAATGACTCTTCCCTGACATACCAGTAGGAGAAGGTAGAAGCTGCTATGCATCCCACACTAGACTGTGGATGTTCGATATGCACTGGATACACACCTCACCATGGGCTGCAGTATTGGTGCTCCCTAAGAGCGCATGCAACAAATGCATACCCTGTCGAATTATCTTTCCTTGCCATTTCCCCATTGCATCTCTCAGCCACCTATTGGGACTCAAGAGTCTTAGGAAGGAATAAGAGGCAGGGGCTATAATACAGTGTTTGTGGGAAGTGCAGTGGGAGGGGCAGAATGAACAGTAGAGTTTGGATGATGGGAGATGCCCAGGTGTTGTTAGAAGAAGCTATGGGCGTGGTCTTGTGGCAAAGCAGCAGCAGGAGGCAGGTCTGGATTCATGGCCATGTTAGGTAAGTGCTCCATAGGGAGGACACTGGCCAGACTGGAGCTCCTCTGTTGCTATGGTTTCAGCTATCTGGGAGTTCAGTGATGGGAAGAGTTCCCCACCTTGCATCCAGCTTCGTTTAAGTTCTTGGAAGATGGTGGTGGTTCCCTCATCGTGAGATAGGCAGTGGCCATGATCCCAGCTCTGGGAGTATCCTGGCTAGTATAAGAAGGAGGAGCAAAATATTGTTTCTGCTGCAGAAGATTTTAAGGTCAGGGGGCCAGATCAAACGCATTGTGATTTAAAGTGGCCTTCATAGGACAGTTGCAAGGTAGTGCAGGATGAGCCCTGACTCCTGAGTTTAACAGCCCCGGGTTTAACTGATAGTGTCAGTGGGCCTTGCCTCAGGGCCAGTGACAGGTGGGTGGCACTGAGGCAAAGACTCAGCTTGAGGAGGGAGATGCAGCATGATGAATCCAGGGTTGTCTCTGTATCCTGATGGTTTGCTGGTAGTGGAGGGTGTTCACATTTTGCTTAGCAGCTCTGAAGGGTAATCTAGGGATGGATGAATGTCAATTTTGGTTTTTCTCCATTTCCCATTTTTCCAATGTCAAGTTTGATTCATCTCAAATGTTGAGAATGCTTTTTTTAAAAAAAAGTTTGCATGAAAATTCATATGCATTTTTGTGTGCATTTCTCGCAATGCATTTTGTATGCAATTTTCTCTAATATACATTTTTTTCCAAATAATTTCCCTAATATAATGTATTTTTGAACATTACTTTCACTAATATAGATTTCATTTCAGAATTTTATTGTTTATAGCCAATGGCCATCACAATACATCACAATACATATATACATGAAGTATAAAATAAAATAAAAACAGGTTGAACATTAAATATAATGAAACAAAATGCTATAAAATAATCAAGGTTTAGAAACATTCTTTCTGTATGGCCCCCTTATGGTTTGGCAGTAGTTTGGTTTATAAAGGCTGCCCTTATTTTCCTTGCAGCTAATGCAAATAAAGCTATCCTGTAGCTAATAAATTTGTCCACATCAGCCAACAACCATCTAATTTTAAAATCGTCTGATTGACCTTCTAAAGTAGTCTGAAAAGGAAGAATAAATCTGGCCCTGGGTGGCTTTCACTAATATATGCATATTTGTGTGCACTTTCCCCCTATATATGCATAGATGTTTTGTCTGGAGAACTCCATTGCAAAATTCACAGAAGTGTGAATTTAGAAGGAAAACTGAGTTTTGGTTCACATATTGGTTTGAAAGTGCACAATTAGTTCAGTTCACATTAAAATGTGAACTGAACTAATTTCCGCCCCCCATCCCTACGCCTACAGGTGAAAATAAGGACACTCATTTTGTGCCTGCCACATCCATGTTGTGACTTCAAGAATCACTGCTGAAGCCATATCCTCAATATTCCTCATTTTGTTTTGGTTAAATATATGCTACAAAAAAAAAAGGTGTCCTATTATATATTACCTACAGTCCAACATGTTTCTTGCCAGCTGCAGTCTTGAAAATGGCAGGCTATTCTCTACACACTTTCATAGATTCATAGATTATAGAGTTGGAAGGGGCCTACAAGGCTATCGAGTCCAACCCCCTGCTCAATGCAGGAAACTAGAGGCGGGGTCTCCCATCCAAGTATAATCAGGCCTGACCCTGCTTAGCTTTCCACACTCAGACAAGCTGAGCCAGCTGAGCCATAGTCTGATTTTTTCCTGATGTTTTCCTTATGTTGATGTGAGAACTAGAGAGAAGATGTATCTACCTAGCCCTCTTCAGACATTTAACTTCTAGATCAGGGATGGGCAAACTATTGCCCCCCAGATGCTGTTGGACTACAACTCCCATCATCTCTGACCATTGGACATACTCTCTGGGGCTGATGGGAGTTGGAGTCCAACAACATCCAGAAGGCTACAGGTTTCCCCATCCATGTTCTAGAGACAAAGGGAAGAGGGATCAATTCTGATGTACTACAACTCTAGAAATTCACACTAACATCATTTTTTTTAAAGTATCTCCAGATTCTCTCCAAAAGATGAAAGAAGAATAATGTTTTACAAGGGATAGACACTAGAAAACATAGGGAGCATCCCTGGTCAGTGAGGACCATTGGAGTACAAGTTAATAACCTGTTGTGTCTGTCGACTCTTATCCTTCCCTTCTTCTCTTTGATTAGGTCCGTTTTCTAGAGCAACAGAATAAAGTTCTGGAGACCAAGTGGAAACTGTTACAAGAACAGGGCCAAGGGACTGGCACCAGTAAAAAGAATCTGGATCAATTATTTGAGGTTTACATCAGTAACCTCAGGAGACGGCAAGACTATCTTCAGAATGAGAGGAGAGGGTTGGAATCAGAGCTAAAAAACTTCCAAGATCTTGTGGAAGATTACAAGAACAAGTAAGGGAATGTAATACCAAAGAGATGGTTATTAATACGTGCTCTTCTCTACTAAAATCAATATAGGGTTTTGTTAGGAAAATCTCAGATACCTTGTGAACAATCAACAGTCTGGGCTGGACATTTCGGCCCAGCCAAACTCCAGCAGTTTTGGGGGTGCTTTGGCAGGGGGAACCTCCCAAAGAACAGGAAGAACTTTCTTTCCCCACCGGATGTCACCAAATCCCCCCCGCCCTGCAATTTGTTGGAAAGAAATGGCCAAGGATGGGGAAGGCATCTTTGTTCAACTCTCTCTAACAAGGGCCATTTCAATTGATACAAAATTGCCTATGCCGAAAGCGCTTCCATGAAGAAATAATGTGCATCTCCAGTGTACATCCTCACGTGTGACAGTTGTGCATGCATGCTTTTCACTGAGTGATTTTGATCTAGGAAAAGTGTTAGCATCTGACAATTGCCCCAAGAGCATATCCCACCATAGACTGGCATATTTTATTTATTTATTTATTTATTACATTTCTATTCTGCCTTTCTGCTAAGGCACCCAAAGCGGTTTACAATGTTTAAATATTCAAACAAACAAACAAACGTTCTCCCCCCCCCTCCACCAAACATACAGCAGTTCTCTCAAGCCAACTGAAGGTTCCTTCTGGAGCTGCTGGTACAATCTCCCTGGCCTGGGCTTCTCTTCTGCCTTCCCTCTGTAGCCCCAGGGAAGGCAGGGGAGGGGCTGCCCCAACGGTCCTCTCAGGCCGGTGATGGTCATTTCAGGAGCTGATGGCAGTTGCTCCCTGGCCTGGGCTTCTCTTCTGCCACATCCCACCATAGACTGGTAAGAAGCAAGTGGCAGAAGCAAGCCATTTCTATGGGGACCAGAATTTGGCCCCACTACCCAATTAAAGATTGTAGGGATTTTCTCAGTAGAAATTTGATTGATTGAAATGGGGTTATCCCATTTTATACTCACAACTGCCTGGTGAGGTAGGTCAGGCTGAAACTGTCCTGAGGTCACTCACTGAGTTGAATGGGGATTGGAACTTGGCTCTCCCTGGTCAACCTACTACATCACACAGGATGATCTCTTTCACCGTTACGGTATATGGCGTAGTTCATCTCATCTGATGTACAGAGTAACCCAGTTTTAGAAGTATATATTAATTTTTATACCATCACCCAGTTGTATTTTTTCTCACTTTTTGTACCTTTATAATTGCTTTAACTAAGACAAATAAAATATGTTTGAATTCCAAGAACTTCTGACTCTGAAATATATGATTTTACATTAGATACTAATATATATATATATATATATATATATATAGAGAGAGAGAGAGAGAGAGAGAGACAGAGCTTACTATACATTGATCCTTAGTAACATGATAATGCTGTGTACTATAGATCCTATGAAAGATGCTGGATCTGGCAGAGCAGGAAGAAATCTGGTCTTCTACCAGGCTAAATGATCCATTTGGCAGGTATAAGGTACACGTTTGGCAACATGCAACACTCAGAAATGGGCATTGCTATTTAATAAATAAGTACACTTGGAAACTATGTTGTCAGTTAGGATGGTATTAAACAAAACCTTTGTTTTGGCTGATACCAAAAGATGTGGAATGCACCCTGGCAGATGAGAGAGTCAAAAGAATGGAAAGTATGAAGAAGGGTGTGTGAGTCATGAACCCAGGGATGCTGAGTAACCCACAGAATGAATAGGGATTAGTCTCATTTTTTCATGCCAAGCAAATTCAGAAGAGCTTTAATTGTTAGGACAATTTAGACATAATTGGAAAGTGGGGGAGGGCTGGATATCCTTTGCTCACCCCCCCCCCATCTATATTTTTAAAAATCTGGACAGCAGTTTTGTCATCAGAATGTATTATGGAAAAATAAAAGCAATTTTGCATATCTTATTTAGATTTTATAGTATTATTTTTTGCATCCAAAATTCAGCCACTTAAAGCATTTGGAATGTTTTGAGTTTGACCAGTTGAGTTGAAGGGTTTAGATGAATAAAGCATATGTTGGATATTATGGGTAGAATGCACAGAAAATGGTAGGCATGGAGAGCAAAAGTGCAGGTGGAAAAAGCAAAAGTAATTAAACCTAATATATTTCTTTTTTTTGCATTGACCAGATATGAGGAAGAAATTAACAAGCGCACTGCAGCAGAGAATGATTTTGTGCTCTTGAAAAAGGTAAGTGCTTCAGTGATCCCCCCCCCCCGCCCGGAAACCTGGCATTTGATGTATTGAAATGTAAGTTTGCAACTAGTGCCTACATTTGCTTTTTTCCTCCTCCCTCCCAATCCCCTTTCCTTTTGTGTCGTGCCTTTTAGTTGTGAGCCTGTGGGCAGGGACTGTGTTATTTCTTATCTTTGTAAGCTGCCCTTGGAGCCTTTTTGGCTGAAGGGTGGGATTAAAATGCTTTAAATGAATAAATAATATTAATTACACTCTCCCAATAACTAGTCAGTTCAATAAACAATATTACCATGACTCTGTCCTTCTTGTATAGCAAATGGCCACTTGGTTAGCCCCATCCAACAGCCAATCACCACATTTGAGCACTAATATCCCAAGATGCATTAAAAATTCAGAAGGAATGAATACTAGGCCTGAGAATAAAGAGTACCTGCTTACTTTGCTGCACATATTACTCCTTCTCTGTGGGCTGAGGGAACAGCTGTTGAGAGAGCAGTGGCACCCTAGAGTGTCCACTTTGATGGTGCTGCCTTAGAGAAACTGGACATTCTAGAACTCCAGCACCTTTTTAGAAGCTCTTATAAAATGGTATTTAGCTAGAGAAACTGGATGGTCTAGGAAACTGGCAGTGTGCGTGTTTATTTATTTATTTATGCTATGCTACTTAATATAATAAAATCTCAAAAGTGGTTCTTACTAAAATGTGTAGAGAATATGATATTAAAACAATATAAAAACCAATATAAAATAATAAATAAATAAAAACGCTACAGCAAAGACAAAAATAAAACAGAGCACTGTCATAATCCATTACGGGTCAGGAAAAGCCTGTGTAAACAAATAGGTTTTCAAGAGGCACTTGAAGCTTGCCACAGTTTCTGCCTCTCAAGTCACATGTGGGAGAGTGTTCCAGAGAGTGGGTGCCACTACTGAGAAGGCCCACTTATGTGCTGTTACATAGCAGCATCCGCATTCTGTTGGACACAGAATGACCAATAAGGCCTCCTCTGAAGATCTCAGGGGTTGACTGGGTGTATATAGCCGAAGGCACTCAGGTAGGTATAGAAGACTCTTCCCTAGCCACTAGAGGCGGTGAAGGAGATGGTGTTGCCCGATACTGATGAGGTTTGGGGCTGCCATTGGAGTCTGACCAAGAGATGTAGGTGAGGACTTTCCTCTCAGGCTGAGCGCTCAGTCTTGGAGGAAAAGAGCACAGATTTCTGCTACCATCACCCTCCAATTTGCCCATGACATTTTACAGACACTGAGGCACTAGGGCTTGAAAGAACACTCCTGGTTTCTTTGCTGTGGTTCCAAGATACCATTCAGGCTGGCATTTAGAAGAATCTGACAGCCACATTTAAAAAAATAAAACAAAACCCACCATTGTGTGCAGAAGATTGAACCTCCCCACTCCCCCTGTTCTTTCTTTCAGGATGTGGATGCTGCTTACATGAACAAAGTAGAACTGGAGGGAAAACGGGATGCCTTGACAGATGAACTCAACTTCCTGACATGTCTGTATGAAACTGTAAGTGGTCTTGCAGTTTTCTGTGGGTACCTGTGAAAATATTGGTCCTGAATGCAGCGGGGGTGGGGGTGGGGAATGGAAGAATTCTCAAACAAATTCTTCTCCTAATTTGAATGTGCTTCTAAAAGTGGATGGATTCATTGAAAGCAATGAAAAGTAAGCATGGTTAGGATTGGCCTGAAATTTTTTAATGCTCTTTGCAGGTTTAAGAAATGGCAAAGAATATATTGGACATGTGTTTTTGTGTGTAAATTGCCCTGATCAGGAATTCAATATCTTGGCATGTATCCATGCAAATGAAGAGATGGGGCTCTTCATTTATTTATTATATTTATATTCCACCTTTCCTCCAAGGAGCTCAAGGCAGCACACCTGGTTCCTCACCCCCCCCATTTTATCCTCACAACAACCCTGCAAGGTAGACTAGGCTGAGAGATGGTAACTGGCCCCAGGTCACCCAGTGTGCATCAGGGCTGAATCTCCCCCAGTCCTAGGCCCACACTTTAACCACTATGCCGCACTGGCCCTCCTGTATAGATTGGAGCAGATCTGGTTCCAGTGGCTGGGTCACTACTAGGTGCAGGAGGCAGTTTAAGCCCCCCGTACCAATGATGTCCCCAAGTGCACCCCGTTTTCACTGTTGAAGTGGGAGCAAAAAACTGCTCTCCAACCCAACACCGGATGGCCACTCTCTCAGTCACAGGGATCCCACAGGGGGCGCAATACATTTCTGTGTGCAGAACATGTAGAGATGATGCAGCGCACCGCCTCCCCAAAACATTTTTTGCAACGAGTGTCCCCACACATCACCGGTCATTATGGTGGCTCTTTGCCTAGTGTATTATAGTCAAAATAGTTGCCTTTTGAAAGGCATTGGCTACAGGCCTATTATACGAATCTTAGTAAAACTGACTGCTCACTGAAGAAGATTTATTCTCTATGAATTATAACTATAAGAATCTGAATGAAACTGTTTGTCCACTGAAGAAGATATTTACGAAACGACGCTATTATCTAGAAATGTCGTCCTTATCTTGTTTTGGTTACAACTTTCAAGTGACCTTGGACACTTTCTTATCTTGTTTTGGTTACAACATTCAGTGACTTTGGACACTTTGGTTTGCTTTGGACTACGCATACTGGATACCTTCCACTTTGTTATGTGGTACTTATGTTTATAATAAGACATACATAAAATTGAAAACCTTATTTCTTCATTTCAATTGTTATGTGGTACTTATGTTTATAATAAGTCATACATACTGTTGTTTTTTTTCAAATGTTGAAAACCTTATTATTTCCTTTCAAATATTTATATAATAAATAATTTCTCTATCTTTATACTCTGGGCCTTTGTGCCATTTCCATTATAATTTACCTAGTGTATTATAGTAGCAGCAGAAACTAATTTTTGTGTTCAGCTTTTGAAGAAGCCAGAAATGGCTAAGCCTCTTTAGGTGTGCCACAGTGGACTCCCATGGCCACTTGGTCCCCTTTGAAAATAGAGGCAACTGTCTCTACAGAGGGAGGGGACGAGGCGAGTCAACATATGAACATATAGCAATGAGTGGCGGGGTGGGGGTGGGGATAGATGGTATGGCTCAGCCAACGTCTGCATTTCTTTTGCAGGAACTGAGCCAGGTACAGCAGACAGTTTCGGACACCTCCGTTGTCCTTCAAATGGACAACAACCGAAACCTGGACTTGGACAGCATCATTGCAGAGGTCAAAGCTCAGTATGAAGACATTGCCCAGAAGAGCCGGGCAGAAGCAGAGTCTTGGTACCAAGAAAAGGTGAGTTTTCAGCTGTTTGTTGTTCCTATCAAGCTTTGCCAATCTAAAATGATCTCCCCCCCCCACCCAACATGAGTGCAACCCCATCGTCAAAACTCATGTCTGTTACGAGGCATGGTGTTCATTACTGGGGAAAGCCGAATGCTTGCAAGGCCCTGGATTAATTTAAGCTAGGGTTGGGTTGACTTCAGTCTCACGTGTTCCACTTTATTTTAATGGGCATCCCCGCGGTCCGCTGACGTGTGTTAGATTTACAAAGCAAGAGTGCATGCTCAGAATCCCTTACCACTGGAGGCATAACCACCTAGCAGAGTCTATGGTTGAATATTTTTATCTTGTTTTGCATTATTCCAAAATACCACAAATAAAGCTTCTTGCCACAACCCCCTCCCATTTTTCCAATTTGTTTCCCTTCTCTAATGCAGACAAGATTTTGCTCATTTAATCACGGAGTCCATTAATTAGGTAATTACACTTTTAGAGTGCCCAATAACTGGAGTGCTTTGGGCAAAATACAGGTAAATTAAAAACATGACATGCAAAACAAATATAAAGCAATTATAGAAAAATTGCATATGATAAAAACAAGCAACAAGGAGTAAAAACAATGCTGCCCATAATTTATGTATTTATTTACAGCATTTTTACCCCGCTCTTCAGCCAGAAAAGTCTCCCAGAGCGGCTTACAAAGATTAATATTAGACAGTAAAAAAAAAAACAAAAAAAAAAAAACCAAAGTAAAAATAAAACAGTGCAAATACTGAAAAGCACTAAAGTAGTTCTTAAGATTTCATAGATTTCATAGATCATAGAGTTGGAAGGAGCCTACAAGGCTATGACGAGTCCAACCCCCTGCTCAATGCAGGAAACTAGAGGGGTCTCCCATCCAAGTAATAACCAGGCTTGACCCTGTTTAGCTTTCCATGCTCAGACAAGCTGAGCCAGCATAAGCCACAAGCCTGTAAGATGCCTGGGAGAATCACAGAGAATCTTCATCTGGCACCCAAAAGGCTATAACACTGGTGCCAGAGATCCCGAGAATGTGCTCTTGCTTTAGAGCAGTGTTCTCCAACCTTGGGTCCCCAGATGTTTTTGACCTACAGCTCCCAGCGTGCCCCAGCCAGCACCCAAGGTTGGAGAACACTGCTTTAGAGCGTAAGTAGTGCCACCTAGTCCAGCCTCCTTGAGAGACAAAACCAGCAAACAGCCGGCAGAACATAGGAAGCTGCCTTCTACTGAGTCAGACCGCTGGTCCACTTAGCTCAGTGTTGTCTGCACTCACTGGCAGTGGCTCTTGCAGGGTTGCAGGCAGGAATATTTCCAGCCCTACCTGGTGATGCTGAGGACTGAACCTGGCTGGGACCTTCTGTATGCAAAACACACACGCTCTACCGCTGAGCCGTGGTCCTTCTCCAAGGTGCTAAGTGGTCTGCTGGAAACTGGCCAGTAATCCATCAGTGCTGCTTCAGAACTTGCATGCAGGCAACCTTTTAGTCAGAATAGTCCACCTGGCACTGCCACATCTCTTTCTTTTTGGGGGAGATGACCTCCTAAAAGGTATTAGGGAGCTTGGGGGAAACCATAGCCATTACTCAGTTGGGGCTTGATACAAGAGCATCTGCCGTCAGCCCTAACAAAAATGTGACCCTTTTATTTCTTTTCTGCATGCCAGTATGAAGAGCTGCAGGTAACAGCTGGGAAACATGGTGACAGCCTACGAGACACCAAGGCCGAGATCTCCGAACTTACCCGGATGGCTCAGAGGCTACGATCTGAAATAGATAATGTAAAGAAGCAGGTAAGGCTGGGGAGATTTGCAGAATTGGCCTGGGAGTCTGGAGGTGGCAGGAAGGATTCTCTTTCACTACCTGCGAACCTTCATCTGGTCATCCTGATGCTGTGCTGTCATCTGAACTGCAAGAATGTGACCAGGGACTCAGCTAAAATGCCTGCCAGGCGAGGCAGATGAAGCCCTGATGCTCCCTCTCTCTTGTGCAAGTCTCAAGCGGCCAGTGCAGCGTTTTGCTGGCATGACGACGATATATTGGCACTGGGGGTGGGCGGGATGTTCTGACAGCCCTTAGGTTACAGTGTAAAGGGCCTCCATTATTCTTCAATGTTTCTCCTATACGCCTCCTGGGCTGTGCTGTTATGTCTCTGAAGTATTTTGGGGGTAATGCCAGTGGCTTCCGCTGCAACAGCACTAGATGCAGGGAAGGGTAGCGAGGCAACAATAAGGGACCAACATGATGATGTGTATAGTGTTGCTGCTACTGCTGCTGCTAATTTTTATAAGGCTTTAGAGCAGTGTTCTCCCACCTTGGGTCCCCAGATGTTTTTGGCCTACAACTCCCAGCATGCCCCAGCCAGCTATGCTGTAGGCCATAGAGCTTGAACCTGGCTGGGACCTTTTGGAGTTGTAGGCCAAAAGCATCTGGGGACCCAAGGTGGAAGAACACTGCTTTAGAATGTTCAAAGGATTTCACCTGCATTACTGTCAAAATCCTTTACAATAACACTTTTGCTGGAATCTGTGCTCCGCTCTGCATCCAAGCGCAAAATTAGAATGGGTTGATGTAACGTAGTCCTGGTTCAGACCAGTGGGAGCCACTGCCAGGCTCAAAGCCTGGCAGCTGCGTTTTGCCACCTGTTGGAATAATAATGGTGCTTGAGCCATTTGCAACGCCTCTCTTATTGTTGCATAATTCTGCATTTGTGTTTGGTTATTTGGCATCATTTGTTCTGTTTGCTAGTCATGAGAAGCAAAGAACCATCCAGGGGCCCCTGAAGTCCTGCATTTCACCAGTGGCAATTAGGGATGGACAAATCTGTCAGTTTCAGTCTCTCAGTTTCTCATTTTCCAGATCTTAAGTCTGGTTCATCCTAACGTTGGAGGATTTTTTTTTGGAAAAAAAGTTATCATGAAAATTCATCACCATTTGTGTGCACATTTCTCCTAACACATGCATTTTTGCCCAATATATACATTTTCTGCAAGCGTTTTTCCCAATACAACACATTTTTAAATGTTATTTTCTCTGATATACACATTTTTGTATGCTCTTTTTGATTGGAGAACTCAATTGCAAAATTTGGAGAAGTGCAAATTTTGAAGGATACCTGAGTTTTAGTTTGTATAGTGGCTCAAAAGTATGAATTTAGGTAAGTTTGCATTATAACGTGAACTGAATTAATTTCTCCCCTGTCCCTAGTGGCAATTTTCTTCAATCACTCTAATGGCTTTTGAGATTTCAGCAAGATGCCCACACATACTTTCAAGCATATCATTGCAGCCACAAGGGCTAGAAACTTGATTTAAGAAGAAAAGAAAGGGAAAAAAAAGAAAAGGGAGATTTTCAGGATGTGGAATTCTAGGCCCAATACCATTTTCTGTGTATTTCTTCTACCCTTGTGGAATTGTAACATACACACTGCCCTGACTGTACTTGACCTTTTATAGTCAGGCTATATCATTTCATCTAATATGGGGACTTTACACAAGAGGTATTAGGGTGGTCTTTTTGGTGATTGGGTGTTACCTTCTTACCTCAGAATTTGTTGTTGTTGTTGTTGTTGTTGTCGTCGTCGTCGTCGTCGTCATCATCATCATCATCATCATCATTATTCACAGTTCTATGGATGTCTCTTTTGTCTTTCAGTGTGAGAAACTGCAGGCTAACATCGCAGAAGCTGAGGAACGTGGTGAGCTGGCACTCAAGGATGCCAGGGACAAACTGGCTGAACTGGAGGATGCTCTGAAGAAGGCCAAGGAAGAGATGACTCGTCTCTTGAGGGAGTACCAGGAACTGATGAGCACCAAGTTGGCACTTGATCTTGAAATTGCCACCTACAGGAAATTGCTGGAAGGAGAGGAGAGCAGGTGGGCGAGAGATACAGGAATGCGGACCATGTTATATCTTG
Organism: Shinisaurus crocodilurus; assembly: GCA_021292165.1. Lineage (NCBI taxonomy): Eukaryota > Metazoa > Chordata > Lepidosauria > Squamata > Shinisauridae > Shinisaurus > Shinisaurus crocodilurus. Next base: position 35,836,953 of record CM037881.1, on the reverse strand, counting down.
CTGAAGAGATGACAGGGGGGAATTGAGCTTTCGTCATATAACCCCGTTCCCCCAGCCCCGGGAAAGTGTAGCGAAAGGTTTGGTTGAGCCTAGCCGTTAAATGCAAAAAGGAGAGGTGGTGGGACTCAAGCCTACTGTTCACTAGACCAGAAGTGTCAGGATGAGTTGTGTGCATTCAGTGCCAAAGGGAAAACACATTACAATGATGAACTGCCCTGGCTCAATTAATCTATGGTTAAGCCTGCCGGAATGGTGAGGGCTGAGATTAGGCTGTAGAAGTGCAAATCCTGATGGGAGTATTTCATGCTCCTCCTATGTGGGTGCTGTAGCAGGAACATGGGAAGTGTCACAAGGGAATACACGTACCTTTCCCCTTGGGTCACCCCTACATTTAGTGTTGGGGAGGAGAGGGTCCACCGTGTGGATTACATAGGGTAAACCAGTGTGAGCTGAAGCATGATGCTTATTTATGAATGAATTTTATTATGGTCACAGACCAATCAGAGTTTAGATACCAAAGATGGCAACAGCTAAATGGAAGCAGCTGCAGCAGCGCCACACAGCGACCCTTCAAACACACAGCCCCTTATTTAGGATGCATTCTTATGCCCGCTTACCTGGGAGTAACCCACTGAATACAATGGGAGTCATTTCTGAGTAGACATGCATAGGATTGCATTGTCAGACTACAGGGCCTGTGTCCCTGATTCTTGAAATTAGGGCCATCTGAGCATGCCCCAAAGATTGTTTTCCTAAACCTACCCAATGAACTTCATGGCCAAGCAAGGAGCTGAGCCTGACTCTCCTGCATCCAACCTTATCTGTTCTCTCTGCTGCACAACACTCACTCCCACAGTGCCTGATAATGAAAGCGGCAAAGCTTCAAGGGATTAGTTCATATTGATTGCATCCTCTTGCCTAGACTACTGTAATGCGCTCTACGTGGGGTTACCCTTGAAGACGGTTCGGAAGCTACAGCTGATACAGAACGCAACGGCTCGCCTGGTTAAAGGCAGCCGCCGGCAGGATCACATCACGCCAGTGCTCAAGGAGCTGCACTGGCTACCAGTTGCTTGCTGGGCTGAATTTAAGGTGTTGGTTTTGACCTTTAAAACCCTATACGGCTCCGGTCCAGTCTATCTCAAGGAGCGTCTCCAGCAACACCAAGTAGGCCGCTCAACAAGATCTGCCACAGACAGCCTTCTCCTTGTCCCTTCAGCCAGAGCAGCTAGACTGGTGGGGACAAGGAAGAGGGCCTTTTCTGTGGCGGTCCCCGTACTGTGGAACTCTCTCCCGAGTGACCTCCGCCGCCATGCCCCCTCTCTGCTGAGCTTTCGCCGCTCACTAAAAACTTGGCTGTTCAGGCGGGAATCTGGGGTGGGCTAAGATTTTAACATTTTATACTGTTTTAAATGTATTTTATCCTGTTTTTATCTGATGTGCATCGCCCAGGGTGGCCGGTTTGCCGGCCAGATGGGCGATAAATAAATGTAAATACTAATACTACTACTACTACTACTACTACTAATAATAATATTGTTAGCCTTTTCTATATGAATGCCTGACTAGATCTGGTCCATTACCTAAATGTCGGTTTCATTCCTTCACAGGATGTCTGGAGAGTGCCCAACTGCTGTGAACATCTGTAAGTAGCAACTCTGTATTCACCTTTTATTTATTATTCAATTTATTCGTTACATTTATATCCCGCCTTTCTTCCAAGGAGCCCAAGGTAGTGTACATGACCCTCCTCCCCTCCATTTTATCCTCACAACAACCCTGTGAAGTAGGTTAGGCTGAGAGTCAGTGACTGGGCCAAAGTCACCCAGTGAGCTTCATGGCTGAGTGGGGACTAGAACCGGATCTCCCGAGTCCCAGTCCAGCACTCTAGCCGCTACACTGCACTGGCTCTTTTGAAATGAGTAGCAGCATCCTATGAGCTGCTGTTCTGACAAGTAAGTGTGCAGGAGCTGCTATGCCAGTGCAGCACCACACTCTTGGTCATAAAGAACTGCCCAGGATGATGCGCGGCTAGCACAGCAGTGTGTTGGCACGACTTTGACAACAGCAGCTACCACTGCTGGGTGCTTGTAACAGACACGCACAAAGCTGTTAAACTTAATAAAATAAGAGCCATAGAAGGACTGTGGCAGAGGCTCCAAGCAGTGGCTTGGCTTCTCCTCTGGCATATTCCTGAGACAGAAAGCCCTGGGATAGACATGGCGTAGTGTCATTCCCTGGAGCGGGAAAGCTGGCTGCCCCCATTGTGGCTCAGCACTAGAAAACTGGAGCTCCAGGCATTCGCTGGCAATATGAGTTGATAATAACTGTGGAATAACCTTGGTTTTCTTCTCTTCTAGCTGTGGTTGGCTCTACCACTTGCACCTCTGGTGGCGGATACGGTGGTGGATACGGTGGCGGATACGGTGGTGGATATGGAGGAGGAGTATGCTATGGAGGAGGAGCTGGTGGCCTTGGTGGTTTCAGCTCTGGAAGCGGAAGAGGTGTATGCAGCACAGGTGGTGGAGGAGTTTGCTCTGTCGGGGGTGGAGGATATGGTTCTGGGGGCACCATTGTGAAAAAAACCACCATATCATCATCAAGCAGGTCTTCAAGCAGGAAACAGTAAGCAACCATGGCAATGACAACATAATCCTGGATGAAAGAAACATTCTTCTGATGATCTCTGCCAAGCCACACTGAACCCAACTTTGACAGAGAAATGGACTGTGCCCCTTATGACCACTATTCCTGTTCTTTCAGAATATTTTTAGGTCTTGCATTCTTTGTCCTTAACTCATTGTTGATACATGTCATGGCCCAGTTATAGATCAGGAAGTACCAGTCAAGTTAACTGACATCAAAAATGCTAAGGCTGTGTTTGCATGAACAAAGACAAACAGCATTAAGCAATTCTACAGAGGCTATTCAGGACAGTCTGTGCTTTACTTCTGTACCATTCACACATCTTTTATCTATAGGAGTACAGTTTTCCCCCATGTTGCCCTACAGGGAGTATGATGTTTATCTTAGATATCCCAAAGTTCTCCATGACTCTGCTTTCTAATAAAGAGATGGTCCTTCTCTCTATGGTGGACTGAGGCAGCCTGGGAAGGGCTGGGACACGCTTTGCTCCAATTAGGCAGGATTCTCATGAATAAATGGTTTCAGGAGTAAAGGGTATTTGATTATCATCTTCTCATGATGTTGGAAGAGTAGTTTGTACTGCTATTTTATCCACATTTTAACTCCCCTGACTGAGAACTGAAGAGGAAATAGTGTGACTGTGAACTACATCAAAGTTACTATTCATGTGACTATGGCCATAGTGTTTTGCTTACTCATGCAAATGATGAATATCCTACTTGGTTCTCTTCTGTGATTATCTGCCTGTGGTTCTGCTGACTAATAATGGGTTTTCAAAGGAATATGTAAAAATATGTGTAGCTAAAAAGTTGGGGCATATGACTAAGCCAAAATTAAGCTCTCTTTAGTCCTGCTGATTTCAATGGGAGAGTTTAAGTATCTTTTTAAATCACTCCAATTGACATCAGTAGGATTTATAACAATTTAAAAAGATTTATCTTTGGCTGCATTATGCCCCATATGATTTCTTTCTTTCTCTCTCTTGCTTTTTTTGTAATGGCTTTCAAAAACTTTTCCTTGCTCACCTTAGTTTTGGTGGTGATCCCTTTTCTCTGGTGTGATCATCTGCATCTCATTAAACTCAACATAAAAAGAACATTGGTGTCTTCTGGATTTTTGCCAAGAGCTTTTATATGGTACCAATAAGGGCATACTGTCTCATCACCACTGTGGGGAATCCTGGGGGTGCCAGCAGAGATCCCTATCAGAGAATTTTCAGCACCCTTGCCACACCCAAATTACAAGTCCCAGAAATTTTGGGGGATAACCATGACAAACTAGTAGAAAACAAACATGCCAGTAGTGTAAATGGCCCTAAGAGTATCTTTCCAATTTCCAGAGCATTTTGTAAATAAAAAATAGTAACATATTTAGCTATTAGAATGATATTGTGATTTGTGGAAAGAATGATATATGATAGCACAGGGAATTTTGACTGAAGAGTGTTCGGATGCAATAATTTGATAAAGTTCTGTGGCGCTCACAAATACAGCTACACAGAAAAGTTCTATGTGAATAGTTGTTTTCTTCAACAGGGGTTATTTCCCTAAAATGATTGAGTCTGAATTATAGATGAAATGACATCTTGACAAAATTCAAAATTTGGTAAATTTTCAGAATCTGAAATTTTGAATTTCAAACAATTTCAAATTTTGTTTTTGAAACTGACTGTAAGGACAACTTTAAAGAAACAACCACCTAATGCTTTAGTCTTAGGCAATAATGTTAAGTATCAACAGTTCAGTACCTTTACACCTTGCTTCCTCCACCACCCACCAAACTCCTAATCTCAACAGTATCCATAATTGTGTATTTTTAAAAAAAAAAGTATTATAAAACTCAGTAAATCTACATAAAACAAACCATAACCAGTATCCATAATTGGGAAAGCTGAAAATAAATAGGGAAAATATGTTTCCAACTCTATGAAATCTATGAAATCTATGTTGAATTTCTGCGTGGAAATTTGCTTGAGAAGACTGACTGCAATGTGGCACTTAACCTTCATTATGGAGGTTACAGTTTTGTATCTGATGCCTGATTTAAGGCTTATTTGTGCATGCATTTCTGTGGGGGTATAGACATCAAACAAGGACTGTACCACCTTTGTTGTATGTGGTGAGAATGTTTGTCTGAAAACTACTCCCATTTGAAATTCATAGAATATCTCATGTCAAAGAGTGACCTGGCTTTTACAGGGAGTGCTTCCAGAGAAATGCCATCTTATATAAATCAGTATGTCCCTGTGTGAGGATTTACTATATTCACAGTGCAAAGATGGACCAGAAAATAAACATGGGGCAGGGGAGGTGTAATCATGCACAGAAAGGTCATATGTGTCAGTTTGCTCAAACTTGGCTCTAGTTCTTTCTTCTAGGTATGTTTTAGGCTGGCCACAAGGATCAGATGCAGATCAGCTGTGGCTATTAAGAACAGTGCCCTGTAGGACCTCTACCCCGATTGGCTCATTGCTGTTGTATAACAAGGACAGCCTACTGGTAGCCTGCAATAGCTCTGGGGTAGAGCCCATGCTTTGCGTGCAGAAGGTTCCAGGTTTGATCCCTGGCACCTCCAAGTAGGGCAGGGAAAACTCCTGCCTGAAGCCCCAGAGAGCCATTGCTGCCAGTCAGTGTTGACAGTACCCAAAGGTCTGACTCAGTATAAGCCTACTATATTCCTATATTCCAGTTCCCTACCCTGATCTTTTTCTCAGCCCACTCTCATGAGGAACTGCCCTGTTTCTTACCTGTTAAGTGCCCCTGTCATACAGGCCTGTGGCTTACGCTGGCTCAGCTTGTCTGAGCATGGAAAGCTAAGCAGGGTCAAGCCTGGTTATTACTTGGATGGGAGACCCCCTCTCTAGTTTCCTGCATTGTGCAGGGGGTTGAACTCGATAGCCTTGTAGGCTCCTTCCAACTCTATGATCTATGAATTCTTCTGGGAGGGGGGTACCTTCAAGGTAAGCAACACAAACATATATCTCACTCCCAATCCATTACAGAGAGGGGTGCCAGAGGCTGGGAGAGTCGTTGCTTTTGACCTGGCAGGCATCCCCCCTGGAAATGAAAGGGTACCCATTGAGAGTTCTTTGTGACAACTCCCATCTGTCCCCAGCTTCCACTTTGCAGGTGCCCTCTCCCTGCCAACCTCTTCAGCCTGGACCATCCCATGCCAGAGTGCTGTGGAAGAGGGGCAATGATGTCATGGCTAGGAGAGATTTGGCCCTTGGGCAGCTTTGCCAGAAGGAATATCATTCCCTCATCTCCAAAGACTCAAGATGTTGGCTGCCCTTACTGTATAGCATCTTAGATCGCAGCAGCGTGACCCAGGTGGAGTTGTGTGCATGTGTAAGCAAGCAAGACCTTCCCTGGAGTGGGATGGGAATACTGCTATCTTAAATAATAAATGCTGATTCACCTTCTGCTGAGATGGCTAAATGAAGGGCTCATCATGGCCCTTCATTTTGTAACTTGATGTTCACAAGCGCTTAACCACCCACCAGGAGAAATGACGGATGTGCTCTCAGCTTCCCTCAAGAGGCCTCCCATTCCACTGGCTTTGCAAGCCTGGGTTCAGTTCCTTTGACATCAGGGCCCCAAAGTACAGAATCCTGCTCTCTTGGGTAATCCATTTTTCCATTTCCATTTTCCATTTATTTATGCATCAGCCAACCAGGCTATTGCATACCCATACAAAACAAACAGTATACAAGTTAAAAGTCATTAGGCAAATAATCACTAAAAATACATTTCATGCACATACACACACACACACACACACACACACACAGGTAAATATAAAATGAAACCCCAAAAATGCGCCATTAATAAATAATTAAAATTCAGAGATAAGAGCCAAATTTAAAAACTCATTTCTCTTTGTCAGAGCCAGTTTGACATACTTTGCAGTATGAAAGGATGTGTAATAATCTGTACCAGCTAGTAGAAAGACAATTTTCCTTAAAGGGGAAGCATCTTTTACAAGACCTAATAGAGAGAGAAGGTATTGGCTTCTCAGATCTGTATATTGTGGGCACCCCAGAAGGAAATGGGTCAGATCCTCTATTTGTCTGCAACCATAGGGGCATTGTCTTTCTGCTTTTGGGAGTCCATTAAACTGACCCAAGACTTCCATAAGGTGTACAGCATTCAATCTGCATTCAATTAGGAGTCCTTTTAGGTTGTATGGGCTCTGAAAGGCCAGATATGCTGGCAATTTCCCTAGTGAAGCCGAGAATTTTTTAATAAAATAGCTTAGGCTGGCATTTAAACACCGGCAGGGAGTTAGTTTTGAAGTCCACTTCGGCCAGCAGCCTTGTGACATCCCGCAGAGCACCATTGTAACCTCTGGCCACCAAGTAACCCACAAAGAGGCCCAGTTCTGAGATAAACTTGCCAGATGCAATGGTCCATTTCCTCTTGGGTAATCAGGTGTGAGCAGTGCTTTTTTTCTGGAGAAAAGGGTACCGGAACTCTTGGATTACATTTCCTCGGGAGTAGATGGCGATTAAATTGTAATGCAATTAATAGAAGAAAAGGTGCTGGAACTCAGTTCCGGTGAGTTCCACCAGAAAAAGAGCCCTGGGTGTGAGCAAGAAAAAAGCTGGACAGTGACATCATGGCTAGATTTTTCTCTTGGCAGAACTATGACATGAAAAATCAGGATATGAAATCAGACCAAATGCCCTCTTGCCAAAAGAAGAGAAGAAGCAATAGTTAAAGACCTATGAGGAAGAGCACATGCACACATGCATCCTCGGCATGCTAGCTAAGGCTGTGATTATGGCTCGTCGACATTCCTGTTTCACATGAACAACACTTGCAAGTGACACAAATAACAATAGAGAAGCTCAAATGTGCTTTTTGGCAGCCCTTTTCATGTGGTTAGAAACCACAAAGGCTGAACCGTGTGGCGAGGGAGTGGGAACATATCCATCGTACCACTTCCAACTTCCACATATTCATTAGCTTTGAGAAGATGGAGAAGAGGCCCATCAAAAGTTAAATCAATCATGAATGTTAAAAATGGAACCTCCATCTTCAGTATATCTGAAGTATATCTCAGAATTTTGGATTGTGACTTGCTAAGACATCTCATCTGTGTCTGGTTATAGCTGCCAGTGTTCCTTTCTCCAGTCCCCGCTCCTCATTGGCTCCCAAGAGTCTTCAGAAGCAACTACCATCCAGAGCAGCAAATGCTGGGGATAGGTTAGGCACCAGAAGATGTCTATCTTCATGAGAGCCAGTGTGGTGTAGTGGTTAGAATGTTAGACTGAGACTCAGGAGACCCGGGTTCAAGTCCCAGTTTGGCCTTGAAACTCACTGGGTGTCTTAGGGACAGTCACTGGCTCTCAGCTGAACTGACCTGTTGTGAGGATAAAATGGAGGGGAGGAGGATCATGTACGCTGCACTGCGCTCCTCAGAGGAAAAAGGCTGAGATAGAAACATAAGAAACATTCATACATACATACCCTGCCTGTGAGCCTTACAGTGGCACACTTGGCTAGCTACTACCAGAGACAGATATTTAGAGTCTGTCCCTTAGAGACAATGACCATTTGGCTTGATCCAGACAGGGAAAATTGTATGTCCTTAAGTTCTATTCCTGCTGGGAAGCCACATGCTCTGAAATGAGAAGCCTTGTCATGTAATCCTTCCTAAATGTGTTGGAGACATGTTAGGAATATATATATATTTAGGAATAGATTTTTATTATAAATAAATCATACTACTATAAACAATATTATTTACAACCCGCCATGAAAACATGTTACAAATCTGCCACCAAAATTTCAAGATTTTCTAACTAATACAGTTATAGATCTACACTAACTTATTTATTTATTTAATACATTTTTATACCGCCCAATAGCCGAAGCTCTCTGGGCAGTTTACAACTGTAAAAATGATAAAATACAATATAATATAAATATAAAATTTAAAACCACAGATTAAAAACAAACTTAAACTAATACATTCACTTAATTCCAACTTAATGTGTTGGAGACATGTTAGGGCCCAGCTGCTAGACTAGATAATTTGGACATTTTCTGTGGTCAGTAATATTTTGTATTTCATGGATTTTATGGTTGTATAGGTATTTTTTTTTAATAGCTTTTAGTTTGCTATTTTTATTCTGTGGCTGATACAAATAAATATTGAGACTAGACACGATATGACATTGTCCAACATGGTTCATGATGTTGAATTCGTATAAAATGGATGGGAATATTTTAAAGCACAGAATGGGCTTGCCTCCCTTGCATCCCCCTGTAACTACTTCTCCATAAAATTTAACTCAGACTCTGGTTCAGCACTTCAGAAAATGGCCCGATTCTGCTCAGACTGATTAATTTGCTGTCCACTTTGACTCGGGTACTGAACCTGAATTGAGATTCAGAAATCCAAGACTTTGTGTCTTGCATTGACTATAATGGAAAACAGCTATAACCCTTTTTCTGTTTGTCAGAAATGGATGGAACTTGCAGGCATAGTAGCCCCTTAGGAGGGGGTTGTGCTTGCTAAATGTCAAAAATATAGGTGCACTGAGTTTTGTGCTATATACCTTTATACGTTGATTTTTTAAAAAAATGGAACTAATAATAACTTTAAAAGTTCTGCTTTCTTGACAGAACTGGATGACATTTTTAGAGATAGTTGATCCTTCAGAAGGGATCAAGCCTGCCAACAGAACAGATGCTGGGATATTTGTGCAAGAGCAGCCTTTACATTCTGAGGGTATAAAAAAATGGACATGCTTATCCTCCTATGTTCCTTGTGGCCCATTCTTCTGAAAATGGCAGACAGCATAGAGGTTACCCTAGGTAAGAAGACTGCAAAGTTTTAGAAGGATAGGAGCAGTGGTTTATGTGGAAGGGAAGTTCTCAGATTTTGGTGTGGGGGAAGTGATTGGCTGGGTTCAGACAACACGATAACCCACGTTCAAGGGTTGAGTATGGCTTGAGTGTGGGTTGTCGTTGAACTGTGGGTTGTTGCTGAAATATGGGTTATCATGTTGTCTGAACCCAGCTGCACTAACAAGCCATGGCTTGTTAACCATGAACAACCCATGAAGAGAACCCATGGTTTGTTGTTAGGTTGTGAACTGTAGGTTGTTCACCATGGTTTGTTATCTCAGCTGGGTTCAGACAACATGATAAACCATATTTCAATGACAACCCAGGGTTCAATGACAACCCACACTCAACCCTTGAGTGTGGGTTATCGTGTTGTCTGAACCCAGTCATTAATTTCCTCTTCCCTCCCCTCGTGGTTTTTTGGGCAATTTGTATGCAAATGACGCTAATCATAGTGGTGTCTCTAGGCAAGAGACCCACAGAATTTCAGAAGGATAGTTGTAGGGGCTAGGAGTATTGATGATTGAAACCAGTTTAAGCCTTTTTTTATTTCATAGTGAACCCTAGTGACATTGGAAGAATGTCCACTTCACAGTCCAAACCTTGCCCTCCCACAAAGCACAGTGATTGGAGAGCCCCTGGTAAAACATGTCCTATGATTAGAAGGTGGACCTGTGAGTCACTCAACCCCACTCCCCCCACATCAGAGTTTAGAGGAACGAAAGCGTAAGAAACTATTTTTGGAGACACTCTTTCTGCTTTTCTGAAGCTGAATTGCAAATGACACCTCATGCAGGGTCCAGCTTCAGTTCTGGCCTCTTCAGAGGGGAGCCTGCTTCACCTCGGGGGCCTGATTCAGCTCTATGTGCTTTGGCTGGATCTAATGGACATCCCTAGTTTATTTCCACTCATGGAGCTCCACTGGGAGAAAAATGTCTGGGGGGATGCAATTTTAGGGGCAAAAGCACAGGCAGGGGAAAGGTGCAGCACCTCCTTCCAGCCCACTTGCCCTTGGTCCACTTTAAACTGCCCCGCCTTAGAAGGACTTGGCAGCGACTTCAATCAGAGACAGTTCTGTCACTGTCAGGTCTGGTTTGGCTGATTTCAAGGATGATCTTCAGAGAGGGGAACCATGTTGACAGTGAATGCTTTGGATAATGCTGCCAAGGTGAATTTTAGCTAGACAAGGCCTGTGATAAATCACTATGTCAAGGCATTAATCAATCAAACAATGCTGTTGGCATTCAACTCCTTTCCTGGTGCTTGTCTAATTGTTGTTGTTGTTTTAAATTCCATCTGTCTATTAGACCACAAATTATTTAGGGCAAGGAATTTGCCTTCCTCACCTGCTTCCTCACATATTCGATGTGAAGGAGATGTTTTCTCCTAAATGAGTAATACCTGTGTGGCACCTGGGCAGAAGAGCCGAGGTTCAACAGGCAGCACAAAGACTTATTTACAGAGCAATTTTTTCATTTAAAATTTATTTATTTTTAAATGAAAGCTGAGAATGTGGGCTAGCTAATGGTCCAGCTGGGCACCATGGCCAAAATCTAGGAAAAACCAGGTCAATTGGGCCATACAGCAACTCTAGCTATAACCTCTCCTTTCCAGCCTTCTGCCCATGTCTATGTAGATTGAAGCAATTACTTGGAAGTGGAGCCATGTGGCACTTCTTGCGGCAGCTTTAAGCTGGAGAACTCATATAGGCAGTAGCCTTTGTGCCACCTGTTGAACCTCGACTGTTGCATTCAAGTGCCATGCAGGTGTTATTGAGTTAACTGCTTCACTTCCAACTTTATATACAGCTGCCTGGCAGAGCTCTTAATATAGGCCTGCAGCAGGGATCTAATGAAGATGTACAGTTCATTCACTGTACCTGAAACAGAGCACAGTTTTATTAGGAAACAAGGAAGCCCAAGAGGGACACAGGTGGAGAGGCACTAAACCAGGGGTGCAGAACCTCTTTCAGCCTGAGGGCTGAATACAATTTCGGAGAAGCTGTTGGGGGCCACATTTCAGTGGAGGGTGGGGCCAAAGGCAAAATGGGCAGGGACAAACATACAAAAATACCAGCATATTGTCTCTCTAAGTTCTTTCTGTCAGGCACCAAGCCTTAGGAGAGGCATCTCAACCTTTTAGAATGGGGAAAAAACTGCAGCAAAGTCAGGAAACCACCACATGAACAGTTGTTGGGGAAAAGGGGGTGGGGCCAGGGGAAGGGGTGGGGCCAGATTCAGCCTCCAGGCTGGAGATTCCCCTCTCCTGTTCTCAAGGGTGAGACGTGTCTGTGTATGCAGAAGGCAAAGAAATACCAAGTGACTCCCCTTGTATTCCTTGTAGTTGTGTGTTTGTCAGAGGTACATTTCTAACTCTTCTATAGGTTGGTACAAGGCATGCTGAATCAAGCTTGATCCTCAGGCTGATCATCATAATACAGCTTTCTCAAACTGGTCTAGAGTTACCACCTGTGACTCAAGAAATGCATGATCTCCAAATAAATTCATTGGCTTCCCTTATGGCACAGGTTTCCTCATGCTGACTTAACAGCTTCAGCCTTCTTTAAGGAAAAGAGCCCTGGGAAATGAGTGCTGGCATTTTTTGTTTTCAGTGAATCGCTTGCCGATTCTTGTGCTGTTCATTTGCTTCCTTAATTTGGATGTGACGGTATTGCCACTCTAACAACTTCATCCTTCATGTGTTAGAAACAATGATAAAAATTTAGGATGACAGGAAGGAGCTACCAGAATAATTTAATCCAGTGAAAGTTATAATTACATATAGGGAGAGATGCTGGCTCTCTATTTAGGTTATGAATAAGAAAGAAATTGAAACATATATGCCCTGGGGATGTTGATTATTGTGTTTATTTATTTACAAAGCAACCCGATGGGAGAGAAAGTCAATGACATAAGAACTGCCATTTCCTGAGCCATGCCAGGTTCATGCTGGTCAGGGCAGAAAGTGGGGAAGGGTAGCTTTTTACTCCCCCACTCATTATGGGTACCTTTAAAAAATCGTTCCAATGGGAGGGAAAAAAACCAGGTCTGACATAGTCCCCAACCCGCTGTTCTGGGAGCATGTCTGGGGAACGCCTCCTTCAGTTTGACAAACATACATGGAATGCCTTCTCTATTTGCCTTGACCAAGAATTGGAATGAGGAAGGGTTGTTTAACCTCTCCTGGGCCCACTGATTCATTTTATGAAGAAAACATGGATGGGGGAGCCCATAAATGTACATAATTTGAGTGGTGGGGAAAATTGGTGCACTTGTTTTATATTTGGTCAACACGGGCTTCATAGTATTGAATAAAAGACCCTATGTGGTGTATTAGTGGGCTCTGTGGAATATTCAGGGCTGGCCCAAGACCTGTTGCTGCCTGAGGTAAAGGACAAGACGTCCCCCATTCCATGGCAGCATCTGACTGGACTGTCAGTTGAGCCTTACTTCAGCACTGGTGATGGGATAGCATCCTCCGCTGTCCCGGAGGGCGGGAGGCTAGTTGGTGCAGGAGTCAGGCCGTGGGGCACACACTGCCCCAGCAGAGGGGAATGGCTGGCAGGCTCAGGAGGAGGAATGGCTTAGGGCAGTGATGGTGAACCTATGGCACGCGTGCCACAGCTGGCACGCAGGGACCTCTCTGTGGGCACTCGAGCCATTGGTCACCAGATCGCGAAAAAACCTTCCCCTTCTGCATTCAGCATCGGGTTTCCATAGTAATTCCTCTTCACTCATCCTCGCTGGCTTCCACAGGCAGGCACACTCCAACATCTCCACCCCCAGAAGCAGACTGCGCAGGCACCCAGACCTCCTTCTAACTGAACAGACAGCTCAGAAGCACAGCGCGCGCACGCCTGAATCTTTGCGCGCCTGGTGAAGAGCCATGCCCTGAGACAGAGCGGGGCGCAATTAGCTAGTGCCCCCTCCTCCTTCCTGCCAAATTTAAGGCACTTTGAAATAAATAAGTTGGTTTTGTGTTGCAGTTTGGGCACTCGGGCTCAAAAAGGTTCGCCATCACTGGCTTAGGGGCTGAAACAGTAATACCCGGGAACATTTCATAGATAGATCACAGAGCTGGAAGGGGCCTACAAGGCTATCGAGTCCAAGCCCCTGCTCAATGCAGGAAACTAGAGGAGGGGGTCTCCCATCCAAGTAATAACCAGGCCTGACCCTGCTTAGCTTTCCACACTCAGGCAAGCTGAGCCAGCATAAGCCACAGGCCTGTAACATGAATGTAGCAAGCTCACAGAGGTGTAACACTTTAAAAGTGCACATAAAAGGGGGATGATAGAGGTCTCTGAACTAAATGTCTGGGTAAATTGAAAAGGCTTCTCATGTTCTCTTACATATCTTACAACAAAGTGGGGTTTTAGGCAGTGAATTCCAGGGGACCAGAACACAACCAAGAGCCTTGCAGTCCCCACCCAGCAATCTCACCTCCTCCATTTAAGGGACCTTGCCATTGGCATCTATGCAGGATTAGATGTCTCATACAGGGGAGAGCGGCTGGCGGGGTTGCAGCAGTGGGCCCTCATGGCACGGTGGGGGGAGTGGTGCAATTCACTATTCCTCCCGCTCTGCCACCTGATGCAGGTCCATCAGTCGCATAATGGAAGGGCCGGACCTGCTTGTAGGCCAAAACCTCTGGAGGGCCCCAAATTGCCCACCCTGGTCTACATGGACTGGCAGTGGCTCTCCAGGATTTCAGACAGAAGTGTTTCCTTGCCCTACCTAGAGATGCCAGGGATTGAACCTAGGACCTTTTGCATGCAAGGCATATGGAAGTGTGTGCTACATCTGCTAGTTTGGCATGCTTTTTGCAGGGAAAACACTTCTGTTAGAACAGCTGCTAAGCATGCTATTAATACTGAAAGAGCTAAATACAGCAAAAGATGGTTAGACCTGCAATAGTGCCCATGAAAGGGTCCCCAATGTGGCACCCCCCACAGGCACCCACAAAACTTTCCCCCTGTTTTTTTTTAAATAGATGTACATGGATTTGTATTCATCCATAGCAATTTACACCTGCAAAATGCATACAGCTTTCTAGCAATTACACATAGGCTTCAACAAAAGCAGCCCAAATATACAGTACACACAAGTATCCATTTGAAGTGACATCTATATGCCACCCGTTCAAATATCGAAAGCGTTGTTAGTTCCTCAATCCATTGCATTATAGGAAGTGAGTGTTTATCCTTCCAATGTTGTAATAGCAGTCTTTTAGGTGTCAAAATGGCATGGAGAATCCACTTATGCTGACCACTAGTTGATTTCCATGAAGCAAGTAAATAATGTAAAAGAGTGTGTACATCAATGAATATTAAACACTGTTCCAGTGCAAAATTTATCTGTGTAATAACCTCCTCAAAAGAAGCAACTACTGGACATTGCCAAAACATATATTTAAAAGAATCGTTAGCTGTATTGCACCACCAGCAATTAGCAAAATTAGACAATCGTTATTAAAGAGGAGTTGCAATGTCCAATAGACATGAAACAAAATTTTCTGATGAATAAGAGGCACCTTAAGATCCAGTGATGTGACAGGTAGATGCCAAACTGGCGATCCACTGATAACAATTTTGTGGTGGTGCCCACAGCAGTTTCTCAAATTTCCAAATGGACCCATGGGTCCAAAAGGTTTCAGGACCCCTGGGTTAGATGGTCAGACATAAACTATTACACACCTGTTCCAGATTTATTTTGAACTGGCAGACTCACAGCGTATCTGCAAATTCAAATATAGGAGGGGGGGGGGAAATCCAAGATACATGCATTGCTCCAGGGTAATTGTTGGAGATGCAGAGAAGAAGGTGTAAATATTATCCATAACTTTGGGGAGTGGGAATTTTCCTATTGGAAAATATTATTTGATGTGGAAGATATCCTTGGATACAAGATCCCATTAGAACCACTCCCAGCCTTATTTGGCTACTTAATATGAAAGACTGTGAAGTGAGATATCTTGGAAAGGGTTACTCACATATTAATAGCTGCAAGGGTGGTAGTTGCTCAAGGATGGGAAAAGGCAACTATTTTGTCATTATGAACACTGATCAACTCCAGGCACTCTCAGATTAAACTGATTTTCCAGATCCATTTCAATCTAGTTTCAGACCTGACTTTGGTCCGTGGCCTCTTAAGAACTGGGCCGTGCGGCACCTGGCCGCTGTGCCACCCAGCCGCCACGCCGCCCGGCCACCGCGCGGCCCGGTTTTACAAAAATGCTCGTCAGGGAGGCAAGTAGAGGGACGAGTGGCGGGGGGTGCTCACCGGAGCTCGTGAGCACCCCAAGAGCCAGGACGGGGTGCTTGTTGTGTGGCGCAGTGGCTGGGCGCGGTGTGCGCCGCCTGCCAGGACGCGCCGCAAGCACCCCGTCCTGGCTCTCGGGGTGCTCGCGAGCTCCGGCGAGCACCCCCCCGCCGCTTCTCTCTCTGCCTGTCACTCCGATGAGCATTTTAGTAAAGCCGGAAGTGACGCGACGGGTTTCCCGTCGCATCACTTCCTGGTTCTGCAGCGCTGCCGCCTGGCCGCACAGGAGGTGAGCGGTGGGTGACCCCTCCTCCCCGGTCCGTGGAAAAATTTATTCCACGGGACCGGTCCCTGGTCCCAAAAAGGTTGGGGACCACTGCTCTATTTTATCACCCATGCTTTTCAACATCTTCATGGAATTGCTGGGAGAGGTTATCTGTGGTCACGGGTGAGGTGTCAGCCCACAATATGTGGGTGACACCCAGCTCTGCATCTCCTTTTTATCTAATACAGGTGAGGCAGTTGATGTTCTGAACTAATGCTTGGGTGTGGTAATGGACTGGATAAAGGTCAATAAACTGAGATTCAATGCAGACAAAATGGAAATGTTGTTTGCGCATATAAAAGGCAAAATAAAGAGTTGAGACACAAAATATGGTGTAAAATTAGGGCCACATTCATAGAATAACAAAGATCTGCGAAGGGAAGAAGTGCGGGTACTAATTAAACCGGCCATTAGCCAGTGGAGGTGTTCCTGGGTGAATGCATCCAACCCCGAGGGGTGGCACTGCAACTTGCTACCCCCCAGTTTTACAGCACTGTGGTGCTGGGAGGCAGGAACGGTGCAGGGCTTTTTGGCGCCCTAGGCCAAATTATATTTAGCGCCCCCCTCTCGTGCCGTGGGGGGGGCTCCGGAGCAAAGCAGTCCTGCTCTGCAACCCCCGCCGCGCCGCCGCCGCCCCACCACCACCTACCTTCCCCCGCCCCACCACCACCACCTACCTTCCCCCCGCCCCCGCTGCTGGCTGCTGCTGCTGCTGCTGCCACCGCCGCCACCTCCTCCTCCGACGCGACGGGACCCCCACACTTTTTTTTTTTTGCCGGGGAAACCAGGGCAACAGGGCTGTTTAAGCCCTGTTGCCCTGGTTCCTCCCGCCAAAACAACGCCGGCGGGGCTCCGGAAACGACGGGAAGGTAGGTAGGTGGCTGGCGGGCGGGCGGGCAGGCGCGCGTGCGCGGGGGAGGTGCAGCGGCGGTGGCGGCAGCGGCCGGCAGGCAGGTGGGGAGGCGCGGCGGAGGCGGCAGGCGGGGCAGGAGCGCACCGGAGGCAAGGAAGGGGCGCAGAAACGCTGCGCCCTCTTCCGCCACGCGCCCTAGGCAGCCGCCTGGGTCTGCCTAGCGGTAGCGCCGGCCCTGCTGGGAGGCCTTCCCACTGTCACCACCTCACGGGGCTGCGAAACTCTGAGTAGGCAAGGTGAGTCGGCCTCAAAGGCGATCCTTATCTCCCTCACTTGGCTGCAAAACCCTGAGCAGGGAGCCTCAGGTCTCGCCAGTCACCTAAAAGATGTCATCAGATGCTCACCGAACCCTACCCCACTGCCTATTCCCGCAATTAGCTGCCAAATGCGACTGAATTGAATTAAAATAATGAAATAGAAACAGAATTTTGGTAAATTCTTATACAGTAAAAACTGAACTGAAACAAAATTTTCGCCCATCTGCACCAGCCAAATTCAATAGATAAAGCTATTCCCAGCAGGGCCATGTTGTTGTAACAGCCTACCATATAGCTGTTAAGGATACGGAACCTGTCAGGGGAAAAAAGGTGGCAATCCTAATTAAGCACTAACATTATTGAATACATAGGATAGGGATTCAAAACCAGACTTTAAAGAGCTAAGTACTCTGGGCATGGATAGACAAATCTGTCAATTTCAGTTTCTCCCACATACATTTTGTTTTAAAAAATCTCAAATTCTTTTTGTCCCTAATCTGGAGAACTTTGGGAATTTTTGTAAATAATAATGACAGTAAAATCTTATCAAACCTGAACTCAAACAAAATTCTCACCGATCCCTACTCTGGAAGCCTATATCTTTGTGGAATAATCTACTACTCTTGCTATTGAAATGGATAGGAAGTCCTTTTGCACACGAAGGCAACATATGTGCAGTGGAGCTTTTGCACCTGCAAGAAATAGATAGACTGGGGTACTAATATTCAAGCACAGAGAAGTGGAATTTACCTGTTGATCCACAAACAGGATTTAAAGATCCAGATTTTAAAAAAGAAACGGCCTCTGGTTGTTGTTGATTATGGTGATTTGTACTTTATTATTATTTTTTAAAGGGAGAGTGAATCATATCCAGAAAATGATTTAATGAATTCAGTCAATAATACAAATGATGCAACGTACGCATGAATGTCTAGCAAAATAACAAAACTAGCTTGGGCAGAATATTTAATGGAAAGTAGAAAAAAGCATCATGGATCATGCATTTCATAAATGAACCTGCTTGTTACCACTTAGACAGCATCTTCATGATGAGTGCTTTTCACAATAACAAATAATACATTTCATAATGGCTTTCTTCACATTGCTGCCTTCTCTGTCATAATCAGATAACTGGCTGTTAGATCCTGGTCTCTAGAGTGTATTCTCTTGTGGCCTGAATAGCAATTTTTATCAGCTATGTTTTCTGTCCAAAGTCTCCATCCACCTGTTCCACACTGGGTTGGCTACCCGTGTGATCACCCATCCATTCTTCCTGTTTTACCTCCCCATGTTTGTCTGTCTCTGACACACTCATATACATGGAGAGGCCATCTTTCTATGTGCCTACAGGGGCAAAAAAACAAACTACAAAAACAAAAGAGACAAAAGATGAGCTAGTTTATTGTGTGTTGCATAAAAGTCCATGCCACAATTAACTAGCTAATCTCAGGATGCGACAGCATACTTGATCCTTTTGCTGCTGTTGTTTCAGCCAGCAGCTCTTCTTCAGTGTGGCCATCCACAGTCACACATCTCCACAGAATATAGCCAAGGGTTGCGTGCCTCTACCACCTCTGTTTCCTTATGCTTATCATCCAAGTGTAAGGAGAGGTGTCACCCGTTGCTATTCTTCAGCCGTTCATCAGCAGTTGATCTTCATCCTCGGCTAGCCAGTGTTCCCAGTCTCAGATTCATCTGGTGCTGAACCTAGATCCTCAGTGAAAGCAGCTGCTTCTGTTCCAAAGTGTGATGCCCATCCAAGAAGAGCCCAGACATATCTGCTCTGAAAAAGTTTTTTATTTACCAAGGTGAATGCAGATCCTCCGTGAACTGCCAAGTTGAGAAACTGCTCAGAGGGAGCCAAAGGCAATTTCCACATAGAGGCAGATTTACGGTGTAATTGTGGGCGTGCTTTTGGAATTGTGAAAAACATGCAAGTGCTTGGCATTCTGCAAAGTGGCTGCCAGCCATGGAGCTTTGCAATTACAAATGCAGATGAAGATACTGATAGATAGGACCTCCATTGAGAATAAAGGGTGATGCACCCTGTGTCAGTTAAAGAGCCTACTCCCCAGACAAAATAAGCAAGCTTAAGACATCTTAGTCATTGAGGGATATTGCATGGCCATTGGTCTTCTCCTACATCATCATCATCTTCATGCTCTCTATTCTTTTCATTTGGCAATGAAGGGGTGTGATGATGGGTAGGGTCAGTGTTTGCTAAATTGAAGATGAAGATCTGTCAACCACACCAAACCCGCAAACACAATAAAATGATATCCTCCCTCCCGCCCATGCAAAATCAAACCCAACACCTCCCTGAAACAGATATAAGGGAGGCCTTTTCCAGCTCTGGATTCAGAGGGACGTGATTCCCTTGGGCTCTGCATACATCTCTTCCTTTTTGCATTGCAGCTACTAGGCTTGATCAGTTTCTCTGCTACTTGTTTGGTTTTGACACAGCAATGTCTCTAGTCTACCACAGCTCCAAAGGGAGCAGAAGGGGCTACAGCTCATGTTCTGCTATTGGTGGTGGCGGTGGAGGAGGAAGCAGACGTAGCTATTCTTCCTGCAGGGGATTTGGTGGTGGTATGAGAGGCCAGTATGGCAGCAGGAGCCTCCATAACTACGGTGGAGGTACAAGGATTTCCTATGGACGGAGCTATGGAGGAGGCATCTGTGGTGGCTATGGCGGTGGAGGCTATGGCGGTGGAATCGGTGGTGGCTACGGTGGTGGAATCTGTGGCGGTTATGGTGGTGGAGGAATGGGTGGTGGGTTTGGTGGTGGAGGAATGGGTGGTGGGTTTGGTGGTGGAGTGGGTGGTGGGTTTGGTGGTGGAGGAATGGGTGGTGGGTTTGGTGGTGGAGGAATGGGTGGCAGGTTTGGTGGTGGAGGAATGGGTGGCAGGTTTGGTGGTGGTCCTTTCGGTATCGGTGGTGGTTCTGGAGGCATTGGCAGTGTCCAAATAGATCCAAGTCTTCTGCGGCCAGTCCGGGTAGACATCGACCCCCAGATCCAGCAGGTGAAAAATCAAGAGAAAGAGCAGATCAAGACACTCAACAACCAATTTGCCAGCTTCATTGACAAGGTGAGTGACCAGAACAGCAAGTGCTGCAGTTTGAATGATCTCATGGAATGCATGTTGGCTGAAAAAATGCAGTTCATTTTGCTGTTTACAGTCGAGTAACATTTGAAAGTTTGCATTTTGCTTTCTACCTTTATTTGCCTAGCCTGAATTTCTTTTCCATAGAATGCCTTCTTAAGGTTCAGAAATCAAGACTTGTTAGCATTAGCTCCAAAAAGCCCCCCTAGTTAAACACCTAAAATCTATCCAAATCAGCTGATGCCATTTGCAACAGAAGGTTTTCAGTGCTGTTAATACAGACAGGTGGTTGGAAGCAAGAAGCGAAGGAGGAAAAAAATGTTCAGAGTGTTAAGTGCATTAGCAGGCAGATTCTCAAAGTGATTCCAGGATAATGAAAAAAGCTACCATTAGCTAAGGCATGAATGGGAAGTATTAAACCAAAAGGAATCAACTGTGTTGCAGATGTATGACTGGTTCTGTATGACTGTCTTTGCATTTACTTTCTCCTTTGAACATTTGGCAATGGCTAAAGGATCACGAAAAATGAAATGAAAGCAGTAGGATGAAGTGATAGAGGGGTTCAAAGTCAAAGGAAGCATATGGAGGGGCCCCTGGTAGAATGCTCTGAAGCTTGAAACGTTGGCCAACATCTGGCTGGCGGAAAGAGACGTGTCAATGAAAAATACTGTTGCCACTGAAACTCTACCTGCAGCAAAGGTCAAAGGGAGTTTTGGGGAGTTCCTCATCCTCTGTTGAAACATTGAAGGGATTTATTTTAAAGGAAACCAAAAATGTTTTGGCATGACTAGCCAAATTTCTCTGCGTGGTTCTGCATATCCCTTAGTTGTGTCAACGGATTGCAGCTAAAGCAGCCTTTCATCTATGTCATGTGAACATTCAAAGGGGCCCATTACTGAGTCCCACTTTTGGTCCATCTAGCCCAGCCCAACCTGGTGCCCTCCCGATGTTTTGGAGTACAACTCCCAGCACCCGCAGCCAGCATGGCCAGCTGGGAGATGCTGGGAGTTGTTAGCCAACACATCTGGAGGGCACCAGGTTGGGGAAGGCTCCTCTGTACTGACTGGCAATAGCTCTCCAGGCCATAAAGATTGCAAGTATTACAAAAATGTGGCAAGTCTGAAAATTCAATGGAAATGATGGATAGGCTAGAGAATCATTTAAAGGAGTTTAGGGATGTTACGGGGTTGCAAGTAAATTGGGATAAATCTGAGATTATGTTGTTTAATTATTTTAAAATAGAGGAGCTAGAAGGGATTAAAAAAGATCAAATATTAAGGTAAAAAAATATAATTAAATATTTAGGTATAGATATATTAAAAGAGCTAGAAAAAATAGGAGAACAAAATTTTAGAAAGTTAAAGAATGAGGTAAAAAAAAAAGACAGAGGAATATAAAAAAATTGGACTTTCATGGTTTGGTAGAATAGCTTAGATAGAAATGAAGATATTACCAAAGATAATTTTTTTATTTAGAATGATACCATGTTGTTTATCAGAGAAGGAAATTAAGGGATGGCAAGCAATAATTAATAATTTTTGTAATGGGGGGGAAAAGGCGAGGATTACTAAGAGTAAATGGTATAAATCCCAAAAAGAAGGTGGGCTTGGCCTTCCTAATATCAAGTGGTATTATATAGCTAATCAGTTAAGGTTTATAATGGATATTTTAGTTAAGAAGAATATTTTGTGGTTAGAAATAGAAACGCAGGAAATAGAAATTGGGATGGAAAATTTTTTATTTAAAAAAAAAAAACTAATAGTAGGGTAAAAAGAATAGAAAATCCCTTCTTGAAAAATATGGTAGGGGTTTGGAATAGTAATAGACAGATTTTTATACCAGGGATATCCCCGTTAACTCCAGTGGTAGCAATGGAGGACTTTCCAGAAAATGCACAGCATTGGGAAGCTATATTTAGGGAAAATAAGGTTATCAAATTAATGGATTGGATGGGAAAAATTGAGACTAGACAACAAATATCGGAAATGATTGGGCCAGGTAGAATTTCGTGGTTAAATTTAATGCAATTAGATCAGTGGACTAAGAAATGGAAGAAGAGAAATGAGCATGAGAGGGAGTTTACTGGATTTGAAAAGAAAGTGTTGTCTAGAGAACTTATAGAAGGGAATGTATCTTCCAGAGGGCTAACTAAGGAGATATATAAAATGTTTCAGAGGATTGAAGCGAAAAAAGATAACCTTAAGATGATATGCGAAATGGAATTTGAGGAGGAGATATAGAATGCGGGGTGGAGAAATATTTGGGGCAGACGTATATTAAGAAATATGTCAGTAAGGATAAAGGAGAATTTTTAAAAAACTGTTTGGGGATGGTATCTGACTCCAGTAAGATTAAACAAAATAGATAGTAATTGTGCTCCATTGTGTTGGAGAGGATGTCAGGAACTTGGAACTCATGGTCATATGTGGTGGAGTTGCAAAAGCGTATTGGATTTTTGGAATAAAATTTTTGTAGAAATTTCAGAAATTATTGGCATTAATTTGGAGGTCTGTCCAAAATTAGCATTGTTATCAATAACGGAGAAACTTCTGTGCTCACAAGAGAAAAAGGAATTAATTGTAAGTTTATTAGCGGCAGGGAGATTACTGATAGCAAGGAATTGGAAAGTTCAGCACCAGTACTTAATAATAGATTGGTATAAAGAGGTTTGGGATATTGCTTTAAATGATAAACTAACATGTAGTATTAAATGTAAAAGGGGACAATTAAAGAAAAATAATTTTAAGGATATATGAGGACCATTTTTAGATTATGTTTTAGTAAAGGGAAAGGGGAGTAAACCATGTCATGATATGATGTATTTTTGGAATATAGATTAATAATGGATTATGTGGATAGAATTGGTTTTGGCCCCGGGGTGACGGGTGCACTTGGAGTTTATGATTTGTAGGTTTATGTTCTTTGTATGTGTGTTCATTTAAAAATATAAATAATTTTTTAAAAAAAAATAAAAATAAAAAATGTGGCAAGTCAACATGCCCAATTAAGCCTATATTTTTTGGTGGCCTATCAGAAAAAGAGCCAGTGTTTGCATAGTTTCCCTGATGCTTCTCCTGCAGGAAATTCTTACTCACCACGCGTGACCAGGGGAGCAGTTGCTTAGAAGCCTGGCTAAAGTGGAATTCAGAGGATATGGGAAGGTTTCTCCTTAGGTGGAACCTCCAGTGAATGTCACTGAGAGCCAATGACCATTTGATGAGACTATTGCAGTCCTCAGGGTGTGCGTGTGGCCACAAATCCCTGAAATGTTGTGCAAAGAATTACCAGTGTTTCCAATTTTGCAATTTTTCATTCAAAGTAAAAAGAAACACACATGGGGGGACTGGGACATGTGTGTGTGTGTGTGTGTGTGTGCGCACGCGTGTGCTCAACCAGTTTGCTCATGGGCCTTCAAGTGAGATTCGGTTATTTGTGTAAGGACTGCTTTTGCTGTCAATATCCATGACTAACACGCCAAGGGGCAATGAAGGAGTACCTCTCCAATGGCTTATACATCTACTTTTTGGGTTTCAGGTCCGCTTTCTAGAGCAACAAAACAAGGTTCTGCAAACCAAATGGCAGATCTTACAACAACAGACTCAATTTCAAGGCCCACGGCAGAACCTGGATGCCGAGTTTCAGAATTTCATCAATAACCTGAAAAGGCAAATCGATGACGTCCGTAACCGGAAGGGACCACTGATGTCAGAACTTCATAGTATGCAGCAAAGTGTGGAAGACTTCAAGAACAAGTAAGAAACAAAGGAGCAGAACATAATTGTCGCCATCATCAGTAGCCCAGTCCACTAGTTTGTGCTTCAGGGAGAGTCTGCCATAAGCTACAGATTAACAGAGGTTCTGAATATATTGACATTGGCACAGCTCTAGGGCAGGTCTGGGAATCCTATGGCTGACCAGATGTTGTTGGACTCCAACTCTCATCAGGCCCAGACAGCATGGCCAATGGTCCAGGGAGATTGGAGTTGTGGTCCAAAACATCTGGATGGGCAGAGATCTCCCACCCTTGCAACTTCAACCTTGCAGAGACAGGCGCTAGCAGCCTTTTCTGGGAACTGCAGGAGAGGGAAGGGGTGGTTTGCAGAGGTGTCACTCTGGTTGAAGCCTCACCCATGTTGTAGGGCATGCCAAGCTCTCCCTCTTTTAATAGTACCATTTACAGGGATGCTAGCTAAACTCATTGATGAGTCTTTTTTTTTTTTTTTGCTTTAAACAGGTATGAAGAGGAGATCAACAGGCGCACAACTGCTGAGAATGAGTTTGTGGTGCTAAAAAAGGTGAGAAGTGGAATTTGGCAACATACTATAAACAGAGAAGGCAGAGAAGTCAAGTGGTAGAATTGCATCGGGCATCAAAATGTTTTCAGACTGTTAAGAACGAAACCACTGTGGTAGGAATTTAGTCTGAATACGTTCCACATCAACATAGATTCATAGTGAGAGCCAGTGTGGCATAGTGGTGAGAGTGTTGGACCGGGACTCGGGAGATCCAGGTTCTAGTCCCCGCTCCGCCCTGAAACTCACTGGGTGAATTTGAGCCAGTCCCTGACTCTCAGCCTGACCTCCCTCACAGGGTTGTTGTGAGGATAAAAATGGAGAGGAGGAGGAGGATTATGTAAGCCGCCTTGGGTTCCTTGCAGGAAAAAAGGCCGGGTATACATTTAATAAAATAAAGAAATAAATAAACATCTCCTTGTGCATGGAAAACTAGTGTGTTAGGAGAAGGGTTACGGTATCAATGGTCTCCTTGACATGCTGGCTTTCTGTGTTCAGGGAGAATTTAACATGCAGAGTGGGTGGGGTTCCAGCGAAATATCCCCATGCCTTTTGAAGTGACCAGGGACCATGGGAGGACTGTACCATGTGCCTGCCTACATGTTTAACGACCCCTTCAGTGTAACTGATTCCCCCATCTGCAACTCACACTGGATCCATAGTAGTCCATGCGAATAATGTGTGGTGTCCTAGAGGAATTGTAGGGGCACAGTGCACGCTGGTGAAAGATGTGCAACAACAGTGCAGAAAGTGGCACTGTGCATCCAGTTTTGCATTATAGCCATTGCTTCATTTCTAAAATGGAAGACACTAGGGGGTGAAAGGCTACCTGGCAGTCACGTCATCTGACCTGGGAGCCCTTTCCTCTTCAACCCAGGTGTGTACCGACTCTCTGTGGCTATTCGGTGAAGAGGGGAAGAGCAAACTGCACATGTTCAGATACACTCTCATCTCATTCATTCTTTCTTCATATGCTCCCAGCACAGGGAAGCAGAGTCTCGGGCCGAGAACTGCTGAGTCACCATTAAGAAAGACCCCAACAAGGAGCATGAAATGTTATATGTACATGCTAAAAAGATTTCATGTGTGCTGGAATCTCTGACAATATTTAGTGAAGCTTTGTGTTTGTTGTATTCTCCTTGATCCTTTCTTCTAGGATGTGGATAGTGCCTACATGGGTAAGGTGGACTTGGAAGCTAAGGTTTCTGCTATAGCTGAACAGATCAGGTTCCTGACACGGATATTTCAACAAGTAAGAACTGAAGCTTTCCTTTCCATCTGTTAGCAGGATCAAGTTGGCATGATCAGAGATGGACACACTCTAGTGCCTTTCTCAACTGTCCTCCGTCAAGACCCAAATTCAAATTTGGCTTCAGAGTCACCCATGCTCTCTCCTTAAACAAATGAAGGCATCTATATCTGTCTGTCTATCGAGTCATGTTACTTATAATTCCACAAAGTTTGGAGGGAAGAAGGCAAAGAAGGGACAGTTTTTTTCAGAAGGGATTATTTTTTTGTTAGGCTCAGAGTTGGTTGTAGTATTTTATGAAGAAGATGAAAGTAACTGCAAAGAAGACGCAGATATAAAAAAAAAGAGAACAGATAAGAAGTATAGTTAAGAACGTAAGAAGAGCCATGCTGAATCAGGCCAAACTTCCTTCAGTTGAAGGAAGGGTGCTCTGAAACTTAAAGAAGCTAGGTATATGAAGTCAGAGAAACAAAACTTGTCTAACTCAAGTGGAATTAATTCAGTGGATATCAAACAGTTATTGTTTCAAGAACGGTGAATCAGGAGAGACATGCCAGAAGTGTTGCAACCCACGACTGACAACTTTTTGTTCCTTTGCAGGAATTATCTCAGATTCAGACAGTCGGTCAAGACACCTCGGTGGTAGTGAGCATGGATAACAATCGTGGTCTTGACTTGGAAGGTATCATTGATGAAGTAAGAGGACAATATGAGGAGATTGCCCGTAGTAGCCGAGCTGAGGCCGAAGCTTGGTATCAAAGCCAAGTAAGTAATCAAGCTGCATCCGAAAATATGAATAAAGCTGACATATACTATGCTTTCCCAAGAAGCTGTTGCTTTCCTCTCTATGGAGATCATTCATAGATTGGCCAAAGAAGATGGGAGTTGGGAACTCCGAGACACCACTCATTCCTTGATTTGTACTTCCTGCAAGGGAATCGAGGGTACATCCACACTGCACTTCAATTGTTTAGGGCACAATCCTAGGCATGTTTAGACAGAAAAAAGTCCTACAGCTCCCATCATTCCCCAGGCAGCCATGCTGGCTTGGGAATGCTGGGAGCTGTAGGATATGCCTAGGATTGCACTCGGAAAGCATCATTTTCTGTCCCCATGGGACCCTGGACATTCTTCCTCTCTAACAATGAATTCTTAGTTCATTCACTCAACCAAAAGTCCCAAGATACTTTGGGGGAAACCATGACAGTTAGTAGCATCAAATTGATGGACATTTGTGATGTAGACAAACCCTGAAATGCAGGCCATTAATTAAGCAAGCAAAGCTGGGCTAGCCAGACACCATGCTGCCAACCCAAACAGCCACATAGCCCAGGAATTGGCATGTGCATCTTTTGTTCCAGAGATTATCTTTCCCAAAATGCCACGCCGATCTCCTTAATTTTTAAGCAGCTAATTTTCCTTAATGATGCTACAAAAAGCTGCCATCCAAGGTAGTAGTTTGAACATCTGTTGTCAGTGTACTAATGCATGATCTTTGGGGGGATGAGAAGAATGATAAAAGCTAACTGATCCTTATGCCATCCTTGACTGATGGTGATACATCATTTTTTTTTCCAAACTCCCCACCTACCGTGTATGCTTCAACTGGTGTAATAGTTATTCCTTCTCTGCAAGGGGCTCTAAGAATTGTAGTTTTGGCAGGGGACATCTAAGAGTGCCTTCCCCAACTACAGTTCTCAGGATTCCTTTGGGGAAGCCATGACCATTAAACTGGTGTCAAGTCAACATATCTTTGTATTGTAACTATATTGTTATTAGCACTTTGTTGCTGTCGTTATGGCCCATATGTTTGGGCTAATGGGTGCAGTGCAGGAACCTTGGGACATTTTATCTTATTTGCATGTTGCTGTTTTTTGAACACGCTGTCTCTGTCCAAAAGTATGAAGCCCTGCAGAATACAGCAGGAAGGCACGGGGACAATCTGACCAACACCCGACAAGAGATTCAAGAACTGACCAGGAACATCCAGAGACTGCGTGCTGAAATTGAGAATGCCAAGAAGCAGGTATGGAAGGCGAGGTTTCCATTGGGGTGAAGGCTGAAAAGTGAGTTTCTTTTTGGAGATCTCTGTTCACAACATGGATGTTGATGTCAGTGGGAGGAGCCCTGGCTCAGGGGTTCCTTGTGGAAAGTCCTGGTCCAACCCCTGACAACTCCAGTTAAAAGTGTTTCATTATATGGGAGTTGTAGTCCAACACATCTGGAGGAATCCAGGTTGGGGAAGGCTGATCTAAGGGCTGGGCAAGAACTTGGAGAGCCAGTGCCTCTCAGAATAGATAATACACTGACAAAGCAACTTCATACGTTCATCTCTTGAAGGTGCTGAAGTGTGCCTGTCTCCTTTGAGATTGCCCTTCCAATCGCTCAACACTCAATATATTAAGAATGAAAATGCCTTGTTTGATGGTTGCATCATAGTAGGCAGGGACTCTTGCACACAAGAAGAATTGCATTGCCTATATCAGGTGTGACCGTGTTTGAAATTATATTTCCCTATTTGGCCAATGAACAGTGTGTTGCAATTTGAACATGGGAACTTTTAGGGTGGAATCTTTTGAGCACTAAACCAGGAGCTCAGAAAGTAGGGTCATAGTTCAAGGAAGGGCTGCTGGACACATGCTTGGCATGAAAAAGATCACAGGTTCAATCCATAGCATCTCCAGGTAGGCCTGGGAAAGACCTCTATCTGAAATTCTGGAGAACTGCCATCCATAGGTGTAGAAAATGCTAAGCCAGAAGAGCTTTTTAATTTTTTTTTAAATTTCCAAGAGTGAGCCCTGGGGAACTCCAGCTCCAATTAAGCCTAGAACAGCCTGCTCTCAATGAAAACGTGTGCAGTGTGCAAAGGGTTTGGGACTTGATCTTAGAAAAAAGAAACCCGCGGCAGAAATTTAAAGGTTTTTATTCCCCCGTCCTCTTGTAGTGTGCTCAGCTGCAGTCAGCCATTGCTGAAGCTGAGGAGCGTGGTGAGTTGGCCCTCAGGGATGCGAGACAGAAACTGGAAGAATTGGAGTGTGCCCTGACGAAGGACAAGGAAGAGTTGGCTCGCCTATTGAAAGAGTACCAAGACGTGCTGAACTGCAAGCTTGCTCTAGACATTGAGATTGCCATGTACAGGAAACTGCTGGAAGGAGAAGAGAGCAGGTGCGTCTGTTGCTCCCTTCCATATAAACATGGAAGGGAGCAACATGCTTTCTCTCTTTTTTAAAAAAAATATCTGTATGTTGGTTTTAACTGGGTCAAATGTCCACAAGTGGTATTTGTCCTGATTTCAAATATTACTGTCTATCAAATATAGATATCAAATATTCAGCCTGGATCCAGCAGATGTGTGAATATTCAGGGAATGTTCTGTGAATATTTAACACCCTACTTTTGGGGGGCAACTTTTATTTGGCTCCAGACTCCCTTGGGAAATGTCATTGTATCTCCCCATGTATTAAGCACTGTATTTTGGTTGCTTGCATCATGTGGTGCAGGGTGCCCTCACCTCTGCTTGTGTCCCATTGATCTGGATTGTATGGGTTGATCTGCAAGGAGGTAGAAGTGGGTGGAATGTCCAGCCTTGCAAAAGGGCACATGGGTCTAGATGACCTCCCCCCGCCCCCATAAGTTGCAACTCATAATTCTACGAATCAGAAATGCTAGAAAGGGACAGGGCAACAATTATCTGGAAATATCACTAGGCTGATTGAGTGTTTATGTTTTTAGTAAAGGAGCATTTGTTTTAATGATTGACCCATGTTTCCTGTTCCTACACAGGTTATGCGGCGAAGGATCCCAAGTTCATGTCGGTAAGTAGCATCTGCCTTCCTCTGAATTGATATTAAAATCATTTTGAAGTCAGGAAGGTATGTTCATTGAACATGTGCTTCCTTTGCAGCTGTGAGGGGTAGCGGTTATGACGGCGGAATGGGCAGCATTGGCGGAGGTGGCGGCATTAGCATTGGAGGCGGCGGCATTGGAGGCGGCGGCATTGGAGGCCCCGGCATTGGCATTGGAGGAGGCGGCATTGGAGGTGGCGGCATTGGAGGAGGAGGCATTTGCGGGCCCGGCATTGGCATTGGAGGTGGCGGCATTTGCGGCCCTGGCATTGGCATTGGAGGAGGCAGCATTGGTGGTGGAAGTTGCGGCTATGGAGGTGGAAGTGGAGGCTATGGTGGAATTATTGGTGGTGGAGGCTCTTCCTCTGTAGGAGGTGGTGGATACTCACGTGGATCAGGAAGCAGCACAGTCATAAAGAGAACCACCACAACCTGCTCATCCACCAAATCTGGTGGAAGGCATTAAGTTTCCCTGCAGATCCCAAAGGAAAGAAACATCTTTTAGCTTCTAGTGGCACAGCACGACACTTTATGCTCCGTCCTGGTAATCCAGAAAAGAATAAACCGTCTCCTTTAAAGTGCAAGATCGTATCTATTTTTCTCCCAAAGGAAAACCTGCAACTAGGCACTATTAATCTTGCTTCTGTTGCCTATGGCTATGATGACCAATGGTGGAAGGTACCAGTAGAGAACGGCAGTGAAATGTGCTGATGGTATTGTATTTTAGGATATTAGTATGCAGAGAGTTGCTTGGAAGGGGATGGGGAGATCTGTAGATCATGAATCTGGGCTGTGCTTCTTTCAGTATATGCTGTAAATTTTTGCTTTTTTGGTGGCTGCCAAACGGCAATATGCCTGAAAGTGAACTTTCCTTCTCTATCTTGAGGCTTCTTCCTCCAATCATTTGCTCTCTTCAGGTGTTGTTGTAGTTTCCCGATCCACAGAGAACATCAGTGTATATCATATCACTGTATTTGTCTATGTATATTGGAGAAGTCCAAAATTGTATAGCTGAGATGCAATTGTTCTTAGAATTATATCGTAAGGCAGAACATTTTTCATAATTAAAGTTATGTTTTACTCGTTAATCAGGCTAATGGAGCACCATGGTCCTGTAGAACACTGAGTGAGCAACTGTTAATTATATTTGTGCCATTTGGAAAACTATCCCATCATAAAAACAAGACCATGAAAATGTTCCTTCTTGTACCAATTTTGCGGATTACATTGCACCTATCTTTATGTCTCGTGGTTTGTTTCCCATGCTCTTGGGCGGTAACCATTCTCAATAAACTGCAGTCAACTCAGGTGTGGTCCTTTTTTTTTTTTAATTGGTAAAATTCATTTAATTTAAGGCTAGCATGCATTTGGGAAATTCTCATGCGCAATCTCCCAAACTATAATATCTCCTTTCTAGTCTTCTGCCCATGTCCAGATTGAGGTAATTACTGGGAAGTGGATCCTTGGGTAGCTTCTTGTGGCAGCTTTCAGCTAGAGAAACCATATAGGCAGTAGCCTGTGTGCCACCTGTTGAAGCTCGACTGTTACATTCAAGTGCCATACAGGTATCACCAAGTAAAGAGCTTTACTTCCAACTTTATATACAGTTGCCTGGCAGAGTTCTTAATGCAGGCCAGCAGCAGGGATCTAATGAAGCTGCACAGTTCATTCACTATACCTGAAATAGAGCACATTTTTATTAGGAAACAAGGAAGCCCAGGAGGGACAAGGGTGAGTCGGGCACTAAACCAGGGGTGTGGAACCTCCTTCAGCCTGAGGGCTGAATTCAATTTCAGAGAAACTCTTGGGGGCCACATTTCAGTGGTGGTGGTGTCAAAGGCTAAATTGTCAGAAACAAAAAGACAAAAATACCAGCATATTGTCACTCTAAGTTCTTACTGCCAGGCACCAAGCCTTAGGAGAGGCATCTCAACCTTTTAGAATGGGGAAAAAACTGCAGCAAAGTCAGGAAACCACCAAATGAACAGTTGTTGGGGGAAAGGGGGTGGGGCCAGGAGAAGGGGTGGGGCCATCTGGGGCCAGATGGCCAGATTCGGCCCCCAGGCCAGAGATTCCCCTCTCCTGTTCTCAAGGGTGAGACGTGTCTGAATATGCAGAAGGTGAAGAAATACCAAGTGACTCCCCTTGTATTCCTTGTAGTTGTGTGTTTGTCAGAGGTACATTTCTAACTCTTCTATAGGTTGGTACAAGGCATGCTGAATCAAGCTTGATCCTCAGGCTGATCATCATAATACAGCTTTATCAAACTGGTCTAGAGTTACCACCTGTGACTCAAGAGATGCATGATCTCCAAATAAATTCATCGGCTTCCCTTGTAACACAGCTTTCGTCATGCTGACTTAACAGCTTCAGCCTTCTTCAAGGGAAAGAGCCCTGGGAAATGAGCACCAGTGTTTTTAAATTTTGTTTTCAGTGAGTCACTTGCTGATTCTTGTGCTGTTTGTTTGCTTCCTTAATTTGGGTGCGACAGTATTGCAACTCTAACAACTTCATCCTTCATGTGTTAGAAACAATGATAAAAATTTAGGATGATGACAGGACGGAGCTACCAGAATAATTTAATCCAGTCAAAGTTGTAATTACATATAGAGAGATTATAGAATCATAGAATCATAGAAAAGTAGAGTTGGAAGGGGCCTACAAGGCCATCGAGTCCAACCCACTGCTCAGTGCAGGAATCCAGGTCAAAGCATCCCTGACAGATGGCTGTCCAGCTGCACCTTGAATGCCTCCAGAGTGGGAGAGCCCACCACCTCCCCAGGTAGTTGGTTGGTTCCATTGTCTTATTGCTCTAACAGTCAGGAATTTTTTCCTGATGTTTAGGTGGAATCTGGGTTCCTTCCTGTAACTTGAGGCCATCATTCTGTGTCCTGCAAACTGGGATGATCGAGAAGAGATCCTGGCCCTCCTCTGTGTGACATCCCTTCAAATACTGGAAGAGTGCGATCATATCTCTCCTCAGTCTCCTCTTCTGAAGGCTAAACATGCCCAGTTCTTTTAGTCTCTCCTCATAGGGCCTTGTTTCCAATCCCTTTATCATCCTTGTTGCCCTCTTCTGAACCCTCTCCAGTTTGTCTATGTCCTTCTTAAAGTGTGGTGCCCAGAACTGGACGCAGTACTCAAGATGAGGCCTGAGCAGTGCCGAGTAAAGGGGAATTATCTCTTCCCGCGATTTGGAATCTATACTTCTATTAATGCAGCCCAAAATAGCATTTGCCTTCTTTGCAGCCACATCGCATTGCTGGCTCATATTCAGTTTGTGATCTACCACAATTCCAAGATCCTTCTCACTTGTAGTGTTGTTGAGCCAAGTGTCCCCCATTCTGTAACTCTGCATTTGGTTTCCTCTCCCTAGGTGCAGCACTTGGCATTTATCCCTATTAAATTTCATTCTGTTGTTTTTGGCCCAGCGCTCCAACCTATCGAGGTCACTTTGAATTTTGTTTCTGTCTTCCAGAGTATTAGCTGTTCCACCCAACTTTGTGTCATCTGCAAATTTGATAAGCATTCCCTGTACCTCCTCATCCAAGTCATTAATAAAAATGTTGAATAGCACTGGGCCCAGGACCGAGCCCTGTGGTACCCCGCTCGTTACCTCTCCCCAATTTGAGAAGGAACCATTGATAAGCACTCTTTGAGTCCGATTCTGTAGCCAATTGTGGATCCACCTGATAGTTGTTCCATCTAGCCCACTTTTAGCTAGCTTGCTAATCAGGATATCATGAGGCACTTTGTCGAAAGCTTTGCTGAAGTCCAGATATATTATGTCCACAGTATTCCCACAGTCCACAAGGGAGGTTACCCGATCAAAAAATGAGATCAGATTAGTCTGGCAGGATTTGTTCTTGACAAATCCATGCTGGCTTCTAGTAATCACTGCATTGTTTTCAAGGTGCTAGAGATTCTGGCTCTCTACTTAGGTTATGAATAAGAACAAAATTGAAACATATATGCCCTGAGATTGTTCAATTATTTTGTTTATTTATTTACAAAGCAACCCGATGGGAGGGAAAGTCTAAGCCAGGTTCATGCGGGTCATAGCAGAAAGTGGGGAAGGGCGGCTTTTTACTCCCCCAATCTTTATGGTTGCCTTTTAAAAAATCCTTCCAATAGGAGGGAAAATAAACACACCAGGTCTGACATAGTCCCTTACCCGCTGTTCGGGGAGCATATCTGGGGAACACCTCCCTCAGTTTGACTCTGACAAACACAAACACAGACACACATGGAATGCCTCCTGCGACAACCACCCCTCACCCTATACCCAGGTGGGGGTTGCCACTTCACCTAGTGACTGAGGACTCCTGTTTCACCTCAGGATTTGCCCTGCCGCCCCAGTGCACCTCCCAGATAGCCAGTGCCTATCACCACACCACTATTGGGATGGCTACGGGCTTTTGTGCCACCCAGCCTGGAAAACTTAATAGAGGCTGTTCTTTCCCACTATTTTATCCCACCTGTTGTGGGGTTTTCCCTTCAGGTATGCTGCCACCAAACTCCTCAGTAGTGTGTGTCCCTTGTTGAGAGTCACATGGGGTTAACCAAAGCCTTATGTATAATTATCAATGGAAAACAGGCTGTTTTCACACAAAAAGAACAAGATTTATTTTGGGAACACAGGTAGGAAATCAGGGTCAGGGAACATAAGGGATTCAGGGGTCAAATATGGATTTCAGGTAAATACAGGTAAATGATAATCTCCTAGATATAGCACTTCTACTGTCCTAACAGAATAATTTCTCAAACCTTCCTATCTCTCTACCTCCCACCTCCCTTCATCCAAGTACCTCTCTCTCTCTCTATGACTGACTGCCCTCTCTTTTAAAATCCAGTCACTTCTTCCCAAGCCAATCACATGCAAGCTGCATCTGAACATTCTATTCACTCTAGCTGTCAATCATACACCCCAGGCACGCTATATACAAACCTCAGTAGGTATTTTCCCCTTTAACTAGAACTAGAATCATTACATTATCCTCCCCCCTTTTTGATAAAAAATGAAACACTGTGCAGTGCTTAACACTGACAGGACAGTGTGTAGCTTTCCCCCAAAAGGGGTATACTACTATTATACCCTTGTCTTTAATCTTCTTTCTTCCTGTGAGGCTTGCTGGTCACCTCACACAGCTGCAGGTCTTCATCTTTATCTTCTTCCTCTTCTTGCAGCTTTTCTTCTTCATGTTGTCTGGAGTGTCTGGCTGAACTGAATACTGCATTAACCTCTCTTTTAATTACTTAAAAGCCTTCTGGCATTCTGCAGACCACACTACAAGATTTGGCTGGCATTTTCTTGTTAGTGCATGCAAGGGAATGGCAATCTCTTAAAACCTTGGAATAAACCTTCTGTAGTAGCCCACCATTCCTAAGAATGCTTGGACTTGTTTCTTAATTTGTGGAAGCTCCCAGTTTGCCATTGCCTCCACCCGATCCCATAGTGGAATTATTACTCCACCGCCAATGCAATGGCCTAAGTAAGTCACTTGGGTAAGTCCAAATTGACACTTAAGTACTTCCTCACCCCTCTTATAATAGGGCTTTAGCATGTTAATGTGCATCACCTTCCATCTTTTCACATCCACCCCCTTACTTATTGCATAAGTGGTGTTATTAATCTTTTCATAGATTTCATAGATTTCATAGATCATAGAGTTGGAAGGAGTCTACAAGGCTATCGAGTCCAACCCCCTGCTCAATGCAGGGAACTAGAGGAGGGGTCTCCCATCCTTTATGATATAGGGTCCTTCCCAGGCAGCTGACATTTCGTCATGTTTAGCTAGTAGAAATACTAACACTTTATCTCCAATATCAAACTGTCTCTTTCATGCTTTCTTATCATACCAATTTTTTTGCTTTTTCTGAGCTGATGTCAAATTCTGTTTCACCACTTTCATCACAGACTCAAACTTATCCCTTAATCTCATCATGTAATATATCACAGATGCTTTTCTTTCTCTTGAAACTCCTTCCAAACTCTGCTTTAGTACAGAAAGGGGACCTCTGGCCTGCCTTCCAAACATTAACTCAAAAGGAGAGAACCCCGTGGATAACTGGGGAATCTCTCTATAAGCAAACAAAATGCAAGGCAGTTTATCCTCCCAATCCTTATGGCTTTCCTCCGCATACATTTTTATAATATTCTTTAGAGTACTATTAAAATTCTCAACCAACCCATTCATTTGAGTATGGTAACTGCTGTTTTTCAGATGCTTTATACCACAGATTTTCCAGATGGCCTGCAGCACTTCTCACAAAAAAAACCCCTGCCCCTAAATCTGAGAGAATCTCAGAGGGGAACCCCAATCTCATACATTTTTTTTGGAGAGCCTCTGCCACTGCGTCAACCCTAACTGAGGATAACTACTCCACGTCCAGGTACTGTGTGGCAAAATCCATCACTGTCAGGATATAGTTCTTTCCCTTCCTGGTGGCATGAGAGAAAGGCCCAACAATATCTATTGCTACCCTGAAGAATGCTTCTCCAATTATAGGTAGAGGTTGGAGTGGTGCTTTTACTTTCTGCACTCTTTTCCCAATTACTTGGCAGATTTCACAGGATTGGCAGTATCTATAAACACTTTGAGCAATTCCGGGCCAAAAGTAGTTAGCCATTCGCCTTCTCTTGGTTTTCCCTATGCCCATGTGTCCTGCACAAGGATTATGAGCAATATGTAACACAAATCCTTCCTATATTTTTCTGGCACCACAAGCTGCTCAAACGGTTCACAATTCAGGTATTTTTATTTCCTGGGTGTCCACAATCTGTATAGGAGATTTCCCCTCCACACAAACTGCTCCCCATGGCTTGGTGATTCTGACTGGCTGTTTAAGGCAACTTTTCTTATGGTTTCCAGCCTTGGATATGACAAAGTTTCCTGTCTAAATGTATCACTGTCAGCAACCTGATGTATACCAGATACTTTGTCTCCCTCTCCCTGGGTGTCTGTCTTCATGACTGCAGCAGCTATGGTTGACATGGAAACTTGGTCTACAAAGTCCTGAATTTCCCAGTTAGATTCCTCCTGAGGCCTACACCCCTTTCCAGCCAAACTTCCAGTAGGAATTTCAGATCCTGTCTGGCACTCATCACAGCTATCTGGACTAATTTGTATTCTGGTTTTTGGTCCCATTAAATCTCATCCCAAACTCAATGGTTCCGATTGTTTAGAATTTACTGCTAGATCAACATTCCCTTTTCTGCTTCTCCACTGTATGTTTAATCTAGCCATTGGAACTTCCTTATACATACCCTCCAACATTTCACAGATGAAAAAAGGGACACACATGTGAATTTGTAAGAGGTATGGTTAAGCAACACGAAGGTGTGATCAAGAGGGTGTGGCCAGGCAACATGAGGGTGTGGCCAAGGGTATAGCCACCCACCCCAGGATGCTCTAACTGTTTAAGGGCTCTGACCACTCTGAAGCTACTTTGATCTCCAGACCCATGATGATGATGGTGACTACTGTTGTCATTATTATTATTGTATCATCAATGTGCATGGTGATTGACCGAGTATAAGAGACCAGTTCCCTATCCCTGCCCCAAAGAGCTTACAATCTAAAATGTAACATAGAGGCAACAACAAATGGTAGGAAGGGGTAAACTGGGGAGGAATATGCCATTATTTCAGGCAAACATAACTTTCAGCCTGCTTTCCCCACATTGTGCAGGAAACTCCTTGTTTTAAAGATCTCCTTCCCACTTTAAAAATGGATCCCTCCATGGTGGCTTTGTTCTCATTTGCAGTAGTTTGCCAAAGAACTAATAATTTTTAACATTTAGATATCTCTGAGTGTGCAAAGTGGTTCACAGGCCCACCCTGCAAGCTCCTATTTTCTCCACTGAGAAAAAAACAAACCCATGTGGGCTCTATTGTACTTTATTAAAAAAACAAGAACAACAACACTGTGATTGAACAATAATGCCAAAATGGAATGATGATGTTTGTTGCTGCTAGTTGGGATTTTTTTTTCTTTCTTTCTCTTGAGGAGGGTGTGTTTTCTGCTAACTCCCTTTTAAAAAATGGTAATGCATTTTTTAAAAAAACAATCCAAAATCCCTGCAGAATAATCCTAATCATTACTGTAGAGAGCTTTCTCCATTGCACTTCAGCATGTTAGAAAAAGACTTTCACATGGGGTACACAGGTAGAGCCAAGTAAAATTTACCACTGCTCTGAAAACAGAGTAACAGTGCAATCCTATGCATATGTACTCAGAAGTAAGTCCTATTACGTTCAATGGGACTTACTCACAGGAAAGTGTGTATATTTTAAATCATTCTACAACACTGACCATCACATCTTGTGGCAGCAAATTGATTATGCATTGTGTGAAGAAGTATCGTGTAACTGAAGGATAATTGTGCTAGAACAGTGTTCTCCAACCTTGGGTCCCCAGATGTTTTTGGCCTACAACTCCCAGCATGCCCCAGCCAGCTGGAGGTAGCTAGATGACTTTTCCAGAGTTATATTATTATATAATATCTTATATATTATAATTATTACATTATTATGTTATATATAAACACCAGATTTCAACAATCAAGAGTTTAAGTAAGGTTAAAAAAAATACAAAAGCCACTTATAAAATATTATAAAAGTGGCTTTTGTAATTTTTTTTTACCTTACTTAAACTCTTAATTGTTGAAATCTGGTGTTTTACATGGTAGCCTGGCAGCCGGAAATGATGCGACGGGACCCCGTGCTGCCGGTGTGGCGTGGAGCAATGGGATGAGTGGCGGCCAGGTGAGGCGCGTGAGTCTCGAGCGGGCTGAAAGCGGGCCGAGCAGTCCAGTTTTGGCCCGCTTTCAGCCCCCTTGAGACTCTCGGATACATCCCTAGGCCTAGGGATGTAACCACTCGCCTCGAGCGGGCATAGCGGACCGAAATCGGCCCTGCTCACGCCCGCCAGAGACTCGCTTTGATATAAGAATGCTTTGGATTACAAGCACAGTTCCGGAACGAATTATACTTGCAGTCCAAGGTATTACTGTATTATTGTATTCTGAGCGGCACGGAGCAGTTCTCTGCGCTGCTCGAGCCGGCTGCGCTGGTCCTGTCACGTCACTTCCGGCTGGCCAGAAGTGACGCGACGGGATCCTGCGCCGGTGTGCTGGGCCCCCGCGCTGCGTATTTTCCGGAGAAACCAGGGCAACAGGGCAGTTTTAAGCCCCGTTGTCCTGTTTCTCCGGAAAATATGCAGCTGGAAGTGACATGATGGGACCAGTGCGGCCGGCGCGGCGGGCTCAACGCAGAGAGCCGAGGGAGCCCCAGGACCAGGTAAGGCCCGCAAATCTCTGGCGGGCGTGAGCGGGG
Source organism: Shinisaurus crocodilurus (assembly GCA_021292165.1). Taxonomy (NCBI): domain Eukaryota; kingdom Metazoa; phylum Chordata; class Lepidosauria; order Squamata; family Shinisauridae; genus Shinisaurus; species Shinisaurus crocodilurus. The sequence continues at coordinate 35,797,871 of CM037881.1, read as the reverse complement.
CCGATTTCGGCCCACTACACTCGCCTTGAGGTGAGCGGGAACACCCCTAATCCACGCTCTAGTAATCTCCAAGTTAGATTATTGCAATGCACTCTACGTGGGGCTGCCCTTGAAGACTGTTCAGAAGCTGCAGCTTGTGCAAAATGCAGTGGCCAGACTAATTACTGGGACCAAAAGGTCCAAACATATAACACCTGTTCTGGCCTGCTTGCACTGGCTGCCTATATGCTTCCGAGCCCGATTCAAGGTGCTGGTTTTGACCTATAAAGCCCTACACAGCTTGGGACCACAATACCTGATGGAACACCTCTCCCAACCACAATCTACCCGTACACTACGTAGGGATGTAACCGCTCGCCTCAGGGGGGGGGCGTAGCAAGCTGAAATCGGCCCCGCTCACGCTCACCTGAGACTCGCAGGCCTTACCGGGTCCCGGCCCCGCTCGCCTCTCCATGACGAGCCTCCCGCGCCCGCCGCGATGGTCCCGTTGCGTCACTTCCCGCCGCAACAGGACCCAGTGCTGGCGCAACGGGACCCCACACTGCGTCTTTTCCGTAGAAACCAGGGCAACAGGGCTTAAAACGCCCCCCCAGGTACATTAACATCTCTAAACTACATTCAGCATCTGGGGGCTTCCTCCGACTGCCACCTCCATGTGAGGCTTGGAGGGCAATGGCAAGGGGGAGGGCCTTTTCTGTGGTAGCCCCCCAACTGTGGAACAAGCTCCCCCCTGAGGCCTGTCTGGCGCCAACTCTATTATCTTTTCAGCGCCAGGTTAAAACTGCCCTCTACGTTGAGGCTGTTAATAATTAAATGGTATATGGTGGGGTAGTAAATTGGTTTTAGCGGTCGTGTTTTCATTAACTTGTTTTTAATTTTTTTTAAAAATGGGTTTAAAAATTTTTCATAATGTTTTACTTATATTTTAAACTGTATTTTATTGTTTGTTTTTAATTATTGCTGTTAGAGAGCTTCGGCTATTGGGCAGTATAGAAAATGAATAAATAAATAAATAAATAAATGTGAAGGAAGCCATTATGAAATGTATTATTTGTTATTTTGAAATGCATTCATCATGAAGGTGCTATGATCTAAGCCATAACAAGCAGCTTCATCATTTATGAAAGACATGATCCATGAGGCTTTTTTCTACTTTCCATTCAATACTGTGCCCAAAACAGGTCTGTGGTTATCTGGCTAGACATTCTTCCATATATTGCGTCATTTGTAATATTGACTGAATTCACTACATCCTTTTCTAGATGTGACTCACCTTCCCTTTTTGAAAAATTAATAATGTAGAAATCACCATAATCAACAACAAACAGAAGCCATTTCATTTTTTAAATCCAACTTTTTAAAACCCAGTTTGCAGTTTTAGCTTAGCTGCAATTTTGCCCATGGCCCCTTTAAGATAGCTCTGCTTAGGCTCAAACAGCCGCAGTAAGCAGGGACGGAGGAACAGGCAGCTGCTAAGCTGGGAGGGAACAGACCCGAGGATGTGTGTGCATCTGTGAGCGCTCTCTACCTGCTGTCTCTGCTTGGTGAAAAGAAAAGGAGGTGGAGACCAGGGGATTGATGCTTAATATCTATCCCTTGTTCCAGGCCTGCCCAGAGCCAAGGGATAACTGGGGGTGGGTGGGTGGCTCCTTCCCCACCCTTGCGTTTGCTGCTGTGTAATGCCAGGTCCGTTACCCAAAAAACATCTGTAATCCATGACATGATCCTGGATGAGGGTGCGGACCTGGCATGTATTACGGAAACCTGGCTGGACGAGGCCGCTGCTCCAACTCTGGCGGCCTTGTGTCCGGCCGGTTTCTCATATGCCCAGCAGCCAAGGGTTGGGGGATGGGGAGGGGGAGTGGCTATTATCTACCGGGAGTCCTTGGTCCTTACCAGACTCCCTCTCCAGGAGTTGGGAGACCAAGTTTATTGAGTGCATGTACTGGAGGTTGGGTCCAAAGGGCAGTCTGGGGATTCTGCTCGTGTACCGTCCACCCCGCTGCACGACAGACTCCCTGGCCGAGGTGCTGGAGGTGGTCTCTGATGTGTGTGTGTTGTCCCCCAGGCTACTGGTGCTGGGGGACTTCAACGTGCATTCGGGGGCTGTCCTCACGGGGGCACCTCGGGACTTCATGGAGACCATGGCTTCCTGGGAGCTGCACCCTGTATTAACTGGACCTACCCATGTAGCCGGTCATGCACTGGACTTGTTTTTTGTTTCTGGAGAGGGGGGAAATGATCTGGAAATTGGGGGTATATCCACCACCCCCTTGTCATGGTCAGATCACTATCTGGTGGGGTTGGATTTCTCGATACCACAACCCCTCTGCAGGGGTGAGGGACCTATTAGGATGGTCCGCCCCAGGCGTCTTATGGATCCGGATGGATTCCTGAACGCGCTTGGGTAATTGGAGCACACAAACGGTAGCTCGGTCGAGACCCTGGTGGACGACTGGAATGCTGCAATCACCAGGGCATTAGACCGAGTTGCCCCGAAGTGCCCTCTTCGCCTAAACAGAGCTCACGCGGCACCATGGTTCACTCCGTCGCTGTGAGCTCTGAAACAAGAGGTGAGAAGGCTAGAGCGCCGATGGCGTAATTCCCACTCCGAAGATGATCAAAGACAGGTCAGAGCTGCATCTTCAGCCTACCGGGTGGCGGTGGAGGCAGCAAAAAAGAAATTCTATGCTGCCTCCATTGCATCTGCGGAGTGCTGCCCCAGGAGGTTGTTCCAAGTGGTCCGGAGCCTGGTCGGTCCAGTTGCTCCGGATCCGATGGAACAATCCAAAGTCTCCTGTGAGGCTTTAGCGAAGCACTTTGCAGATAAAATAGATCGGATTAGGAGTGGGATTTCGCGCGTCGTGGATACAGGAAGTGAGCGGGAGGAGGCCAATGGTAGACCGGTCTTATGGGATCGGTTCCAGCCGCTTCCTTCTGATGAAGTGGACAAGGTGATTTCATCTGTGAAGCCAACCACCTGCTTGCTTGATCCTTGCCCGTCCTGGCTTATTATGAGCTGCAGGGAGACACTGGGTGAGGGGATCAGGGTGGTGGTGAATGCCTTCCTCGATGAGGGAGTGGTCCCATCAGCCCTTAAGGAGTCTGCAGTAAGACCACTTTTAAAGAAGCCCTCCTTGGATCCCCAAGACCTGAACAACTTTCGCCCAGTCTCCGATTTGCCATTTCTGGGCAAGGTGATTGAGTGAGTGGTGGGGGCTCAGTTGAAGGCACACTTGGATGAAGCCGATTACTTAGATCCATGCCAGTCGGGCTTCAGGCCTGGACATGGGACAGAAACGGCCTTGGTCGCCTTGGTGGATGATATGAGGAGGGCCTTGGATAGGGGCGAATGCTCCTTCCTAGTCCTCCTCGATCTCTCAGCGGCTTTTGATACCGTGGACCACGGGATCCTCCTGGACCGCCTGGAGGGGTTGGGTATCGGAGGCACTGTGTTACAATGGTTCCGGTCCTTCCTCTCTGGAAAGTACCAGAGGGTAGTTCTTGGGGAGGAGGCTTCGGACCCTCGGCTGCTTACTTGTGGGGTGCCACAGGGTTCCATCCTCTCCCTGATACTATTCAACATCTACCTAAAGCTGCTGGGGGCTATCATCAGGAGGTTTGGGGTGCGGTGTCATCAATATGCAGATGACACACAGCTCTACCTCTCCTTCAAGTCTTCACCGAGGTTGGCCGTTGAGACCCTGTCCAAGTGCCTGGAGGCAGTGGGTGGCTGGATGGGAAGGAACATGTTGAAACTGAACCCCGACAAGACCGAGGTACTTCTGGTGGGAGACAAGGGAAGGTTAGGGGATGTTGACCTGGTGCTGAATGGGGTACATCTCCCCCTGAAGGACCAGGTCCGCAGCTTGGGGGTCATTCTAGACTCCCAGCTGTCCATGGAGGCTCAGGTGTCAGCTGTGAGCCGGGCAGCGCTGTATCAACTCCATCTGATATGGCAGCTGCGCCCCTACCTTCCTAATCATCTGCTCCCATCAGTTGTTCATGCCTTGGTCTCCTCTCGCCTAGACTATTGTAATGCGCTCTACGTGGGGTTACCCTGGAAGACGGTTCAGAAGCTTCAGCTGGTACAGAACGCAGCGGCTCGCCTGATTAAGGGCAGCTGCTGGTGTGATCACATCACGCCAGTGCTTAATGAGTTGCGCTGGCTACCAGTTGCTTGCCGAGCCGAATTCAAGGTGTTGGTTTTGACCTTTAAAACCCTACATGGCTCCGGCCCAGTTTATCTCAAGGAGCGCCTCCAGCAACATCAAGTATGCCGCTCAACAAGATCTGCCACGGACGGCCTTCTCCTTATCCCATCAGCCAGAGCAGCCAGGCTGGTGGGGACTAGGAAGAGGGCCTTGTCTGTGGCGGCCCACACATTATGGAACTCCCTCCCTAGTGACCTTCGCCATGCCCCCTGCATGATGAGCTTCCGCCGTGCATTAAAAACATGGTTGTTCAGGTGGGAATATGGGGTGGGTTAGGATTTTAAAAGAATTTTTTTATACTGTTTTAATTATTGTATTGTTTTACTGTATTTTAATTGTACATCGCCCAGGGTGGCTGGGTGGCTGGCCAGATGGGCGATTAATAAATATAAGAAATAAATAAATAAATGGAGGTGGAGACTGCACTCACTGGCCTGGACCCATGGAGAGGTGAATGAGGGAATTTATCACATGCTTCCTATCTTTTTCATAGATTATAGAGTTGGAAGGAGCCTACAAGGCTATCGAGTCCAACCCCCTGCTCAATGTAGGAAACTAGAGGAGGGGTCTCCCATCCAAGTAATAACCAGGCCTGACCCTGCTTAGCTTTCCACGCTCAGACAAGCTGCGCCAGCGTAAGCCACAGGCCTGTCTTTATATTGCCAAAGATTTTATTTCCTAACAGAGGTGACTCTGTGCCTCTAACAGGTGACATGACTACTTGTATTGCAAGACGTCGCTTGTTTATGAAGTCAAAAATTATTTAAAAAATTTGCTTGTCTTGCAAAACGCTCTCAGACCAAGTTACTTGCAATCCAAGGTATCACTGTACCTTGGGATTGCAAGTAACTTGGTCTGAGAGTGTTTTGCAAGACAAGCAAAAATTTCACAATCAAAGCCCAGACTATACACTCATACCACAGACCATAAACACATACCACAGACCAGACCATAAGCAAACACACAAACCCCAGACCATACACACCAACCCCAGACTAGACCATACACACACACACACACCAGACCATACACACATAGCACAGACCATATATTCATACCACAAACCATACACACAGACCCCAGACTAGACCATACACACATACAAACACTCAAACTCCAGACTATACACACATAGCACAGACCATACACACAAAACCCAGACTAGATCATACACACACACTCCGGACCATACACACAAATGCCAGAATAAAACATACATACATATACAGACACACACACAAACCCCTTCAAAGATTAAATAACGACATACCTGTAACGGACTTGGAGTAGCTGCTGCTGCTGCTGCTGGAGCTGCTCTGACCAGCTTCTTGAGGAAAGGCAGGCTGGGCCTGCGCTGGCTCCTGGGCACCTCCATGTCGCCCAGAAGACCCCCACCCTTGTGGAGGGAAGGGGTCATCTCTGCTTGGCCAGCTAAGGCTAAAGGCCTGAGCTGAGCCAATTTTTTGCAGCACTTCCATCCTGAAGACAGAGGCTAGCACTGCCTGATGCTGGGCACCAGGCTGACTCCAAGCCCTTTCCATTCTAGGAGAAGGCCTTGGAGTGGCAGGAAGGCGCTGAGGATGTGCGGGAGTTCACACAGGCTCAGCTGTGTATCTGAAGATGCTGAACTGCCAGGAGTTCCAGGAGCAGCAGCAGCAACAGCAGTGGCTCGGCAAAGAATTTTTTTTTTTTTTTTTTTTTTAAAGGAGGGCAGAGCCCAGAGCGCCCTATAACTACAGCTGCATCTGATAATCAGATAGCTGGCTGTTAGATCCTGGTCTCTAGAGTGTATTCTCTTATGGCCTGAATAACAATTTTGTTCAGCTATGTTTTCTGTCCAAAGTCTCCATCCACCTGTTCCACACTGGGTTGGCTACCCGTGTGATCACCCATCCATTCTTCCTGTTTTACCTCCCCATGTTTGTCTGTCTCTGACATATTCATATACATGGAGAGGCCATCTTTCTGTGTGCCTACAGGGGCAAAAAAACAAACTACAAAAACAAAAGAGACAAAAGATGAGCTAGTTTATTGTGTGTTGCATAAAAGTCCATGCCACAATTAACTAGCTAATCTCAGGATGCGACAGCATACTTGATCCTTTTGCTGCTGTTGTTTCAGCCAGCAGCTCTTCTTCAGTGTGGCCATCCACAGTCACACATCTCCACAGAATATAGCCAAGGGTTGCGTGCCTCTACCACCTCTGTTTCCTTATGCTTATCATCCAAGTGTAAGGAGAGGTGTCACCCGTTGCTATTCTTCAGCCGTTCATCAGCAGTTGATCTTCATCCTCTGCTAGCCAGTGTTCCCAGTCTCAGATTCATCTGGTGATGAAGCTAGATCCTCAGGGAAAGCAGCTGCTTCTGTTGCAAAGTGTGATGCCCATCCAAGAAGAGCCCAGACATATCCGCTCTGACAAAGTTTTTTATTTACCAAGGTGAATGCAGATCCTCTGTGAACTGCCAAGTTGAGAAACTGCTCAGAGGGAGCCAAAGGCAATTTCCACATAGAGGCAGATTTACGGTGTAATTGTGGGCGTGCTTTTGGAATTGTGAAAAACATGCAAGTGCTTGGCATTCTGCAAAGTGGCTGCCAGCCATGGAGCTTTGCAATTACAAATGCAGATGAAGATACTGATAGATAGGACCTCCATTGAGAATAAAGGGTGATGCACCCTGTGTCAGTTAAAGAGCCTACTCCCCAGACAAAATAAGCAAGCTTAAGACATCTTAGTCATTGAGGGATATTGCATGGCCATTGGTCTTCTCCTACATCATCGTCATCTTCATGCTCTCTATTCTTTTCATTTGGCAATGAAGGGGTGTGATGATGGGTAGGGTCAGTGTTTGCTAAATTGAAGATGAAGATCTGTCAACCACACCAAACCCGCAAACACAATGATATCCTCCCTCCCGCCCATGCAAAATCAAACCCAACACCTCCCTGAAACAGATATAAGGGAGGCCTTTTCCAGCTCTGGATTCAGAGGGACGTGATTCCCTTGGGCTCTGCATACATCTTTTCCTTTTTGCATTGCAGCTACTAGGCTTGATCAGTTTCTCTGCTATTTGTTTGGTTTTGACACAGCAATGTCTCTAGTCTACCACAGCTCCAAAGGGAGCAGAAGGGGCTACAGCTCATGTTCTGCTATTGGTGGTGGCGGTGGAGGAGGAAGCAGACGTAGCTATTCTTCCTGCAGGGGATTTGGTGGTGGTATGAGAGGCCAGTATGGCAGCAGGAGCCTCCATAACTACGGTGGAGGTACAAGGATTTCCTATGGACGGAGCTATGGAGGAGGCATCTGTGGTGGCTATGGCGGTGGAGGCTATGGCGGTGGAATGGGTGGTGGCTATGGTGGTGGAATCTGTGGCGGTTATGGTGGTGGAGGAATGGGTGGTGGGTTTGGTGGTGGAGGAATGGGTGGCGGGTTTGGTGGTGGAGGAATGGGTGGCGGGTTTGGTGGTGGAGGAATGGGTGGTGGGTTTGGTGGTGGAGGAATGGGTGGCAGGTTTGGTGGTGGTCCTTTCGGTATCGGTGGTGGTTCTGGAGGCATTGGCAGTGTCCAAATAGATCCAAGTCTTCTGCGGCCAGTCCGGGTAGACATCGACCCCCAGATCCAGCAGGTGAAAAATCAAGAGAAAGAGCAGATCAAGACACTCAACAACAAATTTGCCAGCTTCATTGACAAGGTGAGTGATCAGAACAGCAAGTGCTGCAGTTTGAATGATCTCATGGAATGCATGTTGGCTGAAAAAAAATGCAGTTCATTTTGCTGTTTACAATCGAGTAACATCTGAAAGTTTGCATTTTGCTCTCTACCTTTATTTGCCTAGCCTGCATTAGGGAGTAGATGGAATTTCTTTTCCATAGAATAACTTCTTAAGTTTCAGAAATCAAGACTTGTTAGCATTAGCTCCAAAAGCCCCCCTAGTTAAACACCTAAAATCTATCAAAATCAGCTGAGGCCATTTGCAACAGAAGGTTTTCAGTGCTTTTAATACAGACAGGTGGTTGGAAGCAAGGAGTGAAGGAGGAAAAAATGTTCAGAGTGTTAAGTGCATTAGCAGGCAGATTCTCAAAGTGATTCCAGGATATGAAAAGAGCTGCCACTAGCTAAGGCATGAATGGGAAGTATTAAACCAAAAGGACCAGGCTCTCAGACAGGGGTGTTTTCCATCTTGGCTAACTCAGATACTTTAACTGGATATGCCAAGGATTGAACATGGGACTGTCTGCATGCAGAGCATGCACTCTTCAGCTGACCCATCCACCTTCTCCAAAGGCCATAAAGATTGGTAGTACAGTAATACCTTGGATTGAGAGCATAATTCGTTCCGGAACCGTGCTTGTAATCCAAAACACTCTTATATCAAAGCGAGTCTCTGGCGGGCGTGAGCGGGGCCGATTTCGGCCCGCTATGCCCGCTCGAGTCGAGTGGTTAAATCCCACTACTTGTATTGCAAGACGTTGCTTGTTTATCAAGTCAAAATTTATAAAAAATTTTTGCTTGTCTTGCAAAACACTCTCAGACCAAGTTACTTGCAATCCAAGGTATTACTGTATTACAAAAATGTGGGAAGCCAACCTGCCCAGATAAGCCTATATTTTTTGATGGCCTATCAGAAAAAGAGCCTGTGTTTGCATAGTTTCCCTGATGCTTCTCCTGCAGGAAATTCTTACTCACCGCTGGTAACTGAGGGAGCAATTGCTGAGAAGCCAGGCTAAAGTGGAATTCAGAGCATATGGGAAGGTTCCTCCTTAGGTGGAACCTCCAGTGAATGTCGCTGAGAGCCAAAGACCATTTGATGAGACTACTGGAGTCCTCAGGCTGTACATGTGGCCACAAATCCCTGAAATGTTGTGCAAAGAATTACCAGTGTTTCCAATTTTGCAAGTATTCATTCAAAGTAAAAAGAAAAACACATGGGGGGACTGGAACATGTGTGTGTGTCTGTGTGTGTATACGCGCGTGCGGACGCACACTCAACCAGTTTGCTCATGGGCCTTCAAGTGAGATCCGGTTATTTGTGTAAGGACTGCTTTTGCTGTCAATATCCATGACTAACACGCCAAGGGGCAATGAAGGAGTACCTCTCCAATGGCCTATACATCTACTTTTTGGGTTTCAGGTCCGCTTTCTAGAGCAACAAAACAAGGTTCTGCAAACCAAATGGCAGATCTTACAACAACAGACTCAATTTCAAGGCCCACGGCAGAACCTGGATGCCGAGTTTCAGAATTTCATCAATAACCTGAGAAGGCGAATTGATGAGGTCCGTAGCCAGAAGGGACCGCTGACGTCAGAACTTCATAGTATGCAGCAATATGTGGAAGACTACAAGAACAAGTAAGAAACAAAGGAGCAGAACATAATTGTCACCATCATCAGTAGCCCAGTCCACTAGTTTGTGCTTCAGGGAGAGTCTGCCATAAGCTACAGATTAACAGAGGTTCTGAATATATTGACATTGGCACAGCTCTAGGGCAGGTCTGGGAATCTTATGGCTGACCAGATGTTGTTGGACTCCAACTCTCATCAGGCCCAGACAGCATGGCCAATGGTCCAGGGAGATTTGGAGTTGTGGTCCAAAACATCTGGATGGGCAGAGATCTCCCACCCCTGCAACTTCAACCTTGCAGAGATAGGCACTGGCAGCCTTCTCTGGGAACTGCAGGAGAGGGGAGGGGTGGTTTGCAGAGGTGTCACTCTGGTTGAAGCCTCACCCATGTTGTAGGGCATGCCAAGCTCTCCCTCTCCCTCTTTTAATAGTACCATTTACAGGGATGCTAGCTAAACTCATTGATGATTCTTTGTGTGTGCTTTAAACAGGTATGAAGAGGAGATCAACAGGCGCAGCACTGCTGAGAATGAGTTTGTGGTGCTGAAAAAGGTGAGAAGTGGAATTTGTCAGCATACTATAAACAGAGAAGGCAGAGAAGTCAAGTGGTAGAATTGCATCGGGCATCAAAATGTTTTCAGACTGTTAAGAATGAAACCACTGTGGTAGGAATTTAGTCTGAATACGTTCCACATCAACATAGATTCATAGTGAGAGCCAGTGTGGCATAGTGGTGAGAGTGTTGGACCGGGACTCGGGAGATCCAGGTTCTAGTCCCCGCTCCGCCCTGAAACTCACTGGGTGAATTTGAGCCAGTCACTGACTCTCAGCCTGACCTCCCTCACAGGGTTGTTGTGAGGATAAAAATGGAGAGGAGGAGGAGGATTATGTAAGCCGCTAAAGTGCGAGAATATACAGAAATGCTTGATCACAAATAATCAGAAGCCTAATTCAAATCTTCTTCTTAGTTACAATAATATTTAACAAGTGCATGGCATCTTTCCACTTGAAGCACCAGAAAAAATATGGAGGGAGGCAAAGAAGGATCAAAGTGCATTTCAGTGGGGGTGGGGGGAGAGGAGAGCGAGCATGTGATTATGAGAAGAGCCTTTTCCTCAAATAAATAACTATGGGGCTCCAGCAATGTACATGTGGGGGGCAAGCACTCCCCTTCTCTGGGGAGTGCTTGCCCTCCACACTTCCTCTGGTGCTGCCTCTACATTTTTCTCTAACTTCTAAAACCAGGCCAGTATTACTGTTTCCAACCATATGAAAAACTGGTAGTTTGTCTAAGACCACCCAGAGAGTTCATAGGTGGACTGAGAATTGAACTGATAATTTCTGACAGAAGGCTCATGCTCTTAACCACTACGCTACACCAGCACATCCTTGAGCACTTTGCTTGCAGACAAAGAGACGCAAAGTACAGAGACAATAGGTGATGTCTCTTACTGTATAGTGTATGCATTTTACACCATGAGAAATGCTGGTGCAAATTCATTTAGTCCTATATAAGAACTGGAGATGCCTGGAAGAAGAGATAGGTCAGTGGTAGAGCCCATGCGTTGCATGCATGAAATGCCAGGCTCAACCCCTAGTACATCCTGTAAAGAAAAAGAAAAAAGGAAAGGAAAGAATGAATCAGGTAGCAGCAGGTGATGTGGAAAACCTCTTCCTGAGATCCAGGAGAGCAGCTGCAATTCAGAGTAGGCAATACTGGTTAGATGGACAAATAGTCTGATTGGTATAAGGCAGCTTCTTGTGTTCTCTGTGGATATTAGAGTGGTAGCTCTGGGAAATGATTAGCCTTCTCACTCTATTATCCAACTGTCAGCAGCTGTACAAAAGTGACATGCACTATTAGACCACTCTCTTTGGAAGATTCCAAGGTCTTGAGCTTTAGAACAATATTTTCACATATCAGGTTAATGGGCTTTATATTTTACTAACAAAAGCAGACCTAATAAGAGCAGTTTGTATCTCATAGCCTACAACTTCTCATCTGTCACACAGCACAGAAGCCTCAGTTCCTAACAATGTATAAACCTATGTTGATGTGAATTATATCCCAGCATTCAATCTGAAACTACCTGTGGAAATGATAAATTCTTGAGCTCATAAATAAAGAGGATATAGGAAGGGGATTAAATGGTAAATGACACAATAAAAGGGATCTAGATTTAAGCACTGTTATTGTAAGAGATCAAATTTTAACATCAAGTATAAAAGCAGGAGCAGAGAGAAATCATACAGTTTCAATAGAATTTGGAATACTCATACCTGGACCCCAAGCAACTTACATGGAAATGAGTTCCATTGAAATAAAATGGGACTAAGGTCTGTTTTCATGCATGACACTAAAAAAATATTTACTTACAGCAACCTGCCCCAAACCAGTGCCCTCTGGATATGTTGGACTACAAACCAAATCATTCCTAGCCAGCACAGCCTAGGGATGATGGGAGTTGTAGCACAGAGGTCGCTGCAGCCCTGTGCACCAAAGAGCGCTGTGCAGTCTTGTTACCAAACTTTGCAAGAAGCAACAGGCTTCCTCTCTACATACACACACCTCTTTTTCTTTTCTGGAGCTTGCAGGATGCTGCAAACAATTCATTCGTTTAAACCAGGGGTCCTCAAACTACGGCCCGCGGGCCACACCTGGCCCGCCGGGTCTTTTCATCCAGCCCGGCGGCCGATAGAGAGTGACTCCTTGCGAGGGAAGGGCAAGAGGGGCGGCTGAGCCGGCTTAGTTGGTGGTGGGGCGCGGACAGCGCCCGTCCTCCTCCCTTCTTGGTGGGCGGCTGGTCAGTGGGCTCCAGCTGTCCAATGCGACGGAGCAGGGTCCCGTCGCGTCACTTCCGGCGCGCGACGGGACCTTGCTCCGTTGCGCTGGACCCCCGCGCTCTGTTTTTGGCGGGGGAAACCAGGGCAACAGGGCTGTTCCCCCCCGCCAAAACGAACACTTTTGTTTGTGTGTGTCGCCTACGTTTTGCGTAAACTGTTAATTTTATTTGAAGAGAGTGGGTAGATTGAGTTTTACCGTGCCTAGGACGGCGCCGCCGCCGGGCTGGGCTTTGGCCGCCGCCGTTTTCCCCACTGTTTGGGGCCGAGGCGGGCTGGGCTTTCGCTGCCGCTGCCGCTTTCGCCCGATCACTTCTCGCCATTTCAGCGCTGTTTCGGCTTCGGCACAGCTGTTGGGCGGACCCGGGGGCGGGCTGGGCTGGGCTTTCGCTTGCCGCTGCCACTGCCACCGCTTTCAGCTTGGGCCCAGCTGTACCTAGGGCTTTCCTGAGTCCTGCTGATAGCCCAAGTGGCTGCTGCTTTGCCTTCCCCTGCCTTCTCACAAGCGGCTGCTGCTTTGCCTCCCCCCCTTCGCCGAGCAGCTGAGCTAGCGGGGGCCGCCCGGCGGTCTGTGCGGCACCATTTCCTAGCCGGGGCTTTCCTGCCAGTGTGCCACATGGCCGGCCGCCCCTCAGCTGTTTACGGCCGCACGGAGCAGCGGATTCTCGGCGGCCGCCTCCCAGCTGCTGGTGGGTGCTCAGCTAACAAATTAAGATGCCACGGTCCCCCCCCGCCAAAACTGAGCGTGGACGGGGTGCAGGATGGTCGCGACGGAGCAGCTCTGGCGGCAGCGGCGTACTCGGGCAGTGGCGGAGGCAGCGGCAGCAGCAGCGTGCAGGGGACCAGGTAGGATGGTGGCAGGGGTGGGGTGGATGCCGGGGAGCCCCTCTCAGTCGCCTCTGGCCTAGCGGGACCAGCCCTGATGCCCACAGGGCTGGCCACTCTAACCCTGTGGCGCGCAGGGGGGGGCAACTGCGCCCCATATTCTGGCCTCCACACTCGGCTCTGCCGCTGCCCTGCTCACCCCAAGCAGCAGAACCCGGAGCTGGTGTGGCCCAAGATCCGGGGGGGGAGTGAAGAAATTCAAACAGCACCCCCTCGCCCCACACACGCCAGCCCCCCTTATGGTCCATGGAGGCCCGCCCCATCTCTGTGTTTGTACTTTTAAGGCTGTGATCCTTGTATTGTTTTTTCCTGTTTTTTTGCACTACAAATAAGATATGTGCAAATTGAGCCTTTCTATTCCTTTTTAAAATTTAATGTATTTCAATTTTAGACAGCAAAATAATTTATAATTAATTTATTATTAATTTAATAACTTTCCATTTAATCAAGTAAAAAAAAAAGGACCCCGGTCCTTTTTTTTTACTTGATCCATTCGTTCATATTTTTTTCAAACTATAGTCTGGCCCCCCAACAGTCTGAGGGACAATGAACTGGCCCCCCATTTAAAAAGTCTGAGGACCCCTGGTTTAAACGCTATTCATTACTTCTTGGAGGGATGTTTCAGAACCAGGAAGTGCAAAGGGTGTGTGTGTGTGTGTGTGTGTGGGAGATACGAAGGAGATGAAGATATCCTGAACTGTTTTCATTGTGTCTATTGCTGGGCTCTGAGGGTTCAGCTCTTATTCTTTTCCCATTTCCTTTGCAAATCCCTGAAGACAGTCCCTGAAATCTGCTCTGCTTGGCGATGCCCTTTGGAAAGCAGCAAAAAAGAAAGGGAAGGCAGAAAACGGAGGATCCAGAAGTTTAGTAGAGCAAAGGAGACCGCTTGGGGCTTACCTTAGTTCTCAGGGGGGCAGAACTGCTCTTGCCAAAGAGTGCCCAGGACTCGCCGCACCTTTTCGCCCACCCCTCCTCTTTACCTTTCTTCTGAAGTTTCCCCGGTTGCCTGGAGTACAGGAGCAACGCTTTCTTCAGCTGAGCTCGGCAGCCATTCCCAAAACGCATGGGGAGGGAGCCCTGAGCCCGGGGAGGTGGGACTGGGGGCTGGGGTGGTAGGGGCGTGCAGCGGTTTATCCCGACTCCCCGCTGTCCTGCGCTCCCGCCGCCTTGTTAGTGCCTCAGTAGTGCGTTTTATTGCCGCCGCCTCCGCCCCCCGTCACACACACACTGGCGGACTCCGGCCCTCACAGCGCGGTGCTTCTGATTGGCTCCCCCTGTAGCCCTGCGCCCTAGGCAGTGGCCTAGTTCACCTAATGGTAGAACCGGCCCTGACTGGATCCATAGTAGTCCATGTGAGTAATGTGTGGTGTCCTAGAGGAATTGTAGGGGCATAGTGCACACTGGTGAAAGATGTGCAACAAGAGCCAGTGTGGCGTAGTGGTTAGGGTGTCGGACTGGGACTCGGGAGATCCGGGTTCTAGTCCCCACTCGGCCATGAAACTCACTGGGTGACTTTGGGCCAGTCACTGACTCTCAGCCTAACCTACCTCACAGGGTTGTTGTGAGGATATAATAGAGAGGAGGATAATATAAGCCACCTTGGGTTCCTTGTAGGAAAAAAGGCGGAGTATAAATATAATAAATAAACAAATAAATAAAATAAAAAACAGTACAGAAAAGTGGCAGGTTCTGCTTCCTGTGCATCTAGTTTTGCATTATAGCCATTGCTTCATTTCTAAAATGGAAGACACTAGGGGGTGAAAGGCTACCTGGCAGTCACGTCATCTGACCTGGGAGCCCTTTCCTCTTCAACCCAGGTGTGTACCGACTCTCTGTGGCTATTCGGTGAAGAGGGGAAGAGCAAACTGCACATGTTCAGATACACTCTCATCTCATTCATTCTTTCTTCATATGCTCCCAGCACAGGGAAGCAGAGTCTCGGGCCGAGAACTGCTGAGTCACCATTAAGAAAGACCCCCAACAAGGAGCATGAAATGTTATATGTACATGCTAAAAAGATTTCATGTGTGCTGGAATCTCTGACAATATTTAGTGAAACTTTGTGTTTGTTGTATTCTCCTTGATCCTTTCTTCTAGGATGTAGATAGTGCCTACATGGGTAAGGTGGACTTGGAAGCTCAAGTTGCTGCTTTGGTTGAACAGATCAGGTTCCTGTCACGGATATTTCAGCAAGTAAGAACTGAAGCTTTCCTTTCCATCTGTTAGCAGGATCAAGTTGGCATGATCAGAGATTTCATAGATTTCATAGACCATAGAGTTGGAAGGAGCCTACAAGGCTATCGAGTCCAACCCCCTGCTCAATGCAGCAAACTAGAGGAAGGGTCTCCCATCCAAGTAATAACCAGGCCTGACCCTGCTTAGCTTTCCACACTCAGGCAAGCTGAGCCAGCGTAAACCAGATGGACACACTCTAGTGCCTTTCTCAACTGTCCTCCATCAAGACCCAAATTCAAATTTGGCTTCAGAGACACCCAGGACCGGTGCAAGGCAGTTTGGTGCCCTAAGCAAGATCAGATATTTAGCACCCCCGCTTCCCACTTGAGAGTGCTGTCTTTTTTTTCAAGGCGTTTCTGGCGCCCCCTTTAGCCCTGTGCCCTAGGCAGCTGCCTAGTTGGCCTAATGGTAGCACCGGCCCTGGAGACACCCATGTTCTCTCTTTAAACAAATGAAGGCATCTATGTCTGTCTGTCTGTCGAGTCATGTTGGCAAGGAAGGGACAGTTTTTTCCAGAAGGGATTATTTTTTTGTTAGGCTCAGAGTTGGTTGTAGTATTTTATGAAAAAGCATGAAAGCAACTGCAAAGAAGACGCAGATTAAAAAAAAAGAGAACAGATAAGAAGTACAGTTAAGAACGTAAGAAGAGCCATGCTGAATCAGGCCAAAGTCTTCCTTCAGTTGAAGGAAGGGTGCTCTGAAACTTAAAGAAGCTAGGTATATGAAGTCAGAGAAACAAAACTTGTCTAACTCAAGTGGAATTAATTCAGTGGATATCAAACAGTTATTGTTTCAAGAACGGTGAATCAGGAGAGACATGCCAGAAGTGTTGCAACCCACGACTGACAACTTTTTGTTCCTTTGCAGGAATTATCTCAGATTCAGACAGTCGGTCAAGACACCTCGGTGGTAGTGAGCATGGATAACAATCGTGGTCTTGACTTGGAAGGTATCATTGATGAAGTAAGAGGACAATATGAGGAGATTGCCCGTAGTAGCCGAGCTGAGGCCGAAGCTTGGTATCAAAGCCAAGTAAGTAATCAAGCTGCATCCGAAAATATGAATAAAGCTGACATATACTATGCTTTCCCAAGAAGCTGTTGCTTTCCTCTCTATGGAGATCATTCATAGATTGGCCAAAGAAGATGGGAGTTGGGAACTCCGAGACACCACTCATTCCTTGATTTGTACTTCCTGCAAGGGAATCGAGGGTACATCCACACTGCACTTCAATTGTTTAGGGCACAATCCTAGGCATGTTTAGACAGAAAAAAGTCCTACAGCTCCCATCATTCCCCAGGCAGCCATGCTGGCTTGGGAATGCTGGGAGCTGTAGGATATGCCTAGGATTGCACTCGGAAAGCATCATTTTCTGTCCCCATGGGACCCTGGACATTCTTCCTCTCTAACAATGAATTCTTAGTTCATTCACTCAACCAAAAGTCCCAAGATACTTTGGGGGAAACCATGACAGTTAGTAGCATCAAATTGATGGACATTTGTGATGTAGACAAACCCTGAAATGCAGGCCATTAATTAAGCAAGCAAAGCTGGGCTAGCCAGACACCATGCTGCCAACCCAAACAGCCACATAGCCCAGGAATTGGCATGTGCATCTTTTGTTCCAGAGATTATCTTTCCCAAAATGCCACGCCGATCTCCTTAATTTTTAAGCAGCTAATTTTCCTTAATGATGCTACAAAAAGCTGCCATCCAAGGTAGTAGTTTGAACATCTGTTGTCAGTGTACTAATGCATGATCTTTGGGGGGATGAGAAGAATGATAAAAGCTAACTGATCCTTATGCCATCCTTGACTGATGGTGATACATCATTTTTTTTTCCAAACTCCCCACCTACCGTGTATGCTTCAACTGGTGTAATAGTTATTCCTTCTCTGCAAGGGGCTCTAAGAATTGTAGTTTTGGCAGGGGACATCTAAGAGTGCCTTCCCCAACTACAGTTCTCAGGATTCCTTTGGGGAAGCCATGACCATTAAACTGGTGTCAAGTCAACATATCTTTGTATTGTAACTATATTGTTATTAGCACTTTGTTGCTGTCGTTATGGCCCATATGTTTGGGCTAATGGGTGCAGTGCAGGAACCTTGGGACATTTTATCTTATTTGCATGTTGCTGTTTTTTGAACACGCTGTCTCTGTCCAAAAGTATGAAGCCCTGCAGAATACAGCAGGAAGGCACGGGGACAATCTGACCAACACCCGACAAGAGATTCAAGAACTGACCAGGAACATCCAGAGACTGCGTGCTGAAATTGAGAATGCCAAGAAGCAGGTATGGAAGGCGAGGTTTCCATTCGGGTGAAGGCTGAAAAGTGAGTTTCTTTTTGGAGATCTCTGTTCACAACATGGATGTTGATGTCAGTGGGAGGAGCCCTGGCTCAGGGGTTCCTTGTGGAAAGTCCTGGTCCAACCCCTGACAACTCCAGTTAAAAGTGTTTCATTATATCTAAGGCAGCCTCCCCCAACCTGGTGCTTTCCAGATGTGTTGGACTACTACACCTCACATCATGGGAATTGATGGGAGTTGTACTCCAACACATCTGGAGGAATCCAGGTTGGGGAAGGCTGATCTAAGGGCTGGGCAAGAACTTGGAGAGCCAGTGCCTCTCAGAATAGATAGTACAGTGACAAAGCAACTTCATACATTCATTTCTTGAAGGTGCTGAAGTGTGCCTGTCTCCTTTGAGATTGCCCTTCCAATCGCTCAACACTCAATATATTAAGAATGAAAATGCCTTGTTTGATGGTTGCATCATAGTAGGCAGGGACTCTTGCACACAAGAAGAATTGCATTGCCTATATGTAAATTCAGGTGTGACCGTGTTTGAAATTATATTTCCCTATGAAGCATGGGTTGGCCAATGGACAGTGTGTCGCAATTTGAACATGGGAACTTTTAGGGTGGAATCTTTTGAGCACTAAACCAGGAGCTCAGAAAGTAGAGTCATAGTTCAAGGAAAGGCTGATGGACACATGCTTGGCATGGAAAAGATCACAGGTTCAATCCTTAGCCTCTCCAGGTAGGCCTGGGAAAGACCTCTATCTGAAATTCTGGAGAGCTGCCATCCATAGGTGTAGAAAATGCTAAGCCAGAGGAGCTAATGTTCTCACTCGAAGGCAGTTTCTCACATTCTTAAATTCTTACAATCTGAAAGAGAAGGGATTCCAGCTCACTATTTAGTGGGCAGTGCAGACAGTTGTACCAATTGTCCTTGTCTGACTCTCATCCCTGCCTGTTGGGCAGAAGATAGGGGCTGACAAAGGTTACATTCATGAAGGATCTGCTGTGCTGAACATGTGCATGGGCACTCAAGATAAAGAACTCATTTTCAGAGAGGCCTTTGGATGAAATTCGCTGCTCAACAATGGACTCAGGCCTATTTCAAGATGCATGAGGATTGGTTGCAAGTGGTGATGGAACAGCACATTCACCTTGGCCATATGGAGGCTGATAGTCATAGCTTCCATGTGGTGTCTACTTCAACTTGCCACCATTGTGTATATTACAGTGCATCATATGGTTGCTTTGCATATAATAGGGAGAGCTCCTACACCAGCCCCTGCCAGAAACTGGCAGCCCTTGCATGGAAATACAGTCATGCCTTGGATTGAGAGCATAATTGGTTCCGGAAACATGCTTGTAATCCAAAACACTCTTATATCAAAACGAAATCCCCCTCAAAAAATGTGTACAGAGATTTTTTAATTTAAGCCGTACTACAGTACTTGTATTGTAAGTCGTCGCTTGTATATCAAGTCAAAAATAAATAAATAAATATTTAAAAATTTGCTTGTCTTGCAAAACACTTTCAAACCAAGTTACTTGCAATCCAAGGTATTACTGTATGCCATGCCAAATGCCAGTTAAGAGATCTCAGGACAGCCGGGCTGGAAAAGCCCCTGGTGAGATGCTGGGCTGAATAAAGCATTGGTCTGTCTTAGTAAAAGGCAGAAGTTTATAGCCCTGCTGTTAACTTACTGTCAGCTATAAACCAATCTGGATTCTGGTTAAATATGGGGGAAACAGTGTCATAACTCACAGAGGCAATTTGAGGCAGAATGATCCAAGGAGTAGATTAAAAAAAGAGAAGCCTTCCATATATTAAACATTGCATTATTTTAAATTAAACAAACCACACACCACAGGATTTCAAATAATCTTGCTATATTCTCTCCATGAAATTATGATGACTAGAAAATAACAGCAGGGAAAAAGACATGTCAGCAGAGCTGGATTTGATCCAAGTCTTGCCTGGACTCAGCCCCTGAACCTGTTTTGAATATCAGGGTTCAGTACGAGAACTGTTGGGGAAATCCTGATATAGAGAAGCAGAGTTAACTGGAAGTGCAATCCAACAGCAGGTATCCCCACGTGGGCTGTTTAAAGCCCTAAAAGAAACGGTCTTACTCCGCCTTTGGCAAGAACAGAAAAGAAAGTTTACTCACCAATACAGCATACATATGTAGAAACATATGTAGGTTCATCATAGTTTCAAAAGTGTCCATGTATTGGTCTGTTGGGGGCAGAGTCTTTGCAAAAGACCCCAGGAGCTTTGACCCTGAGCTCCATGCTTGTTCAAAAGGCAGGAGGAGAGAGAGTGCCAAAAGAACAGGGATGGGGACTCGGACTCGAGGACTCGACTCGTGAGTCGGACTGAGTCCCCCATCTGACTCGACTCAGACTCGAGTCCCAATATTTTTAATGGGACTCGAGACTCGACTCGGGACTCGAGACCAAGGACTCGTCAACATCCCTGCTTGATGCCACCTACAGGTGCTGTCTGGACCTAGTTGCAGTAACAATCCAAGTTTATTTTTTTAAATCATTTTACTAATGTAACCTTTCAGGCATTTTGGGTTTGGCTGCCTCTGCCTGCCTGTTTGGGGTTCCCTGCCTCCTCTGCCTGCCTGGTCTCTTCTTAACCAGTTCCACAGTTTGAATTGTCCAAGACAAAAGCCTCTGCCTGCCTGCTTTGGGGTTCCCTGCCTCCTCTGCCTGCCTGGTTATTTTGAGTTTGTCTGCCTGGTCTGTTCTTGTCAAAATCAGTGGCAGAGTTTTGAGATAAAAAGGCACACTTGTGCCTAGAATTTATTTAAGCCACACATCTGAAGTAGCCTTATTTTGTTGGGAAAAACCCCCATTGATTTTAATAGGGACTCGTGGAGTCAGCTTTGGGAGTGACTCGGGACTCGGGACTCGTGAGTCACCATTTTGGACCAGGGACTTGGACTCAGACTCGAGACTCGGGTCCAAAGACTCGTGACTCGACTCGTGACTCGAGACCAAGGACTCTTCAACATCCCTGCAAAAGAAGTGGGAGGGACAAAAGGCAGGGAGAGGCAGCACACACCATAGAGTTGCCAGTTAGCGCTCTGTTTTAACGCTTCCCTCCCTGGAAGTCTGCATGCGAATTTACACTATAAATCCAACAGGAACATGAAAGGAATAAAGGTGGGGAGGCCTTTAATTTCAGGCCAAGTGTTGATCCCTCAGCACTGAGCAACCAGCACAACCAATAATCATATGTCTTGAATTAAGGGGAAAGGCTTCCAGGGCAGAGGTCGCGGACTGCAGTGCAGTTTGGAGGCACAGCTCCGCTCTTTTAAAAAGCTCCTTAAAAAGTTTGCTTTCCCAGTGAATATCAAAAGAGAGGTGATGGTGCCGAACCTGGTTCATAAATCCCTCTCTCTGACCTGGAAACAATTCTCTCTGACCAATTCACATGCTCAGATATGCTATCTTCTTTCCTAAGACTTCCCTATTAAGACTTCCCTATTAAACCTTCAATATTACCGTAATTTTTAAAAAAAGTTTCCAAGACTGAGCCCTGGGGAACTCCAGCTCCAATTAAGCCTTGAACAGCCTGTTCTTAACGAAAACGTGTGCAATGTGAAAAGGCTTTGGGGCTTTTTCTTGGCAAAATTCAAAGGTTTTTATTCCCCTGTCCTCTTTTAGTGTGCTCAGCTGCAGTCAGCCATTGCTGAAGCTGAGGAGCGTGGTGAGTTGGCCCTCAGGGATGCGCGACAGAAACTGGAAGAATTGGAATGTGCCCTGACGAAGGACAAGGAAGAGTTGGCTCGCCTATTGAAAGAGTACCAAGACGTGCTGAACTGCAAGCTTGCTCTAGACATTGAGATTGTCATGTACAGGAAACTGCTGGAAGGAGAAGAGAGCAGGTGCGTCTGTTGCTCCCTTCCATATAAGCATGGCTCCCCCCCCCCCCGAAGGTTGGTTTTAACTGGGCCAAATGTCCACAAGTGGTATTTGTCCTGATTTCAAATATTACTGTCTATCAAATATAGATATCAAATATTCAGCCTGGATCCAGCAGATGTGTGAATATTCAGGGAATGTTCTGTGAATATTTAACACCCTACTTTTGGGGGGCAACTTTTATTTGGCTCCAGACTCCCTTGGGAAATGTCATTGTATCTCCCCATGTATTAAGCACTGTATTTTGGTTGCTTGCATCATGTGGTGCAGGGTGCCCTCACCTCTGCTTGTGTCCCATTGATCTGGATTGTATGGGTTGATCTGCAAGGAGGGAGAAGTGGGTGGAATGTCCAGCCTTGCAAAAGGGCACATGGGACTAGATGACCTCCCCCCCCCCCATAAGTTGCAACGCACAATTCTACAAATCAGAAATGCTAGACAGGGAGAGGGCTACAATCATCTGGAAATATCACTAGGCCGATTGAGTGATTATGTTTTTAGCAAAGAAGCATTTATTTTAATGAATGAATGACCCATGTTTCCTGCTGCTACACAGGTTATGCGGCGAAGGATCCCAAGTCCATGTCTGTAAGTAGCATCTGCCTTCTTCTGAATTGATATTAAAATTATTTTGAAGTCAGGAAGGTATGTGCATTGAACATGTGCTTCCTTTGCAGCTGTGAGGAGTAGTGGTTATGGCGGCGGAATGGGCGGCATTGGCGGAGGTGGCGGCATTAGCATTGGAGGTGGCGGCATTGGAGGTGGCGGCATTGGAGGAGGTGGCATTGGAGGAGGCGGCATTTGCGGCCCTGGCATTGGAGGAGGCGGCATTGGCGGCGGAAGTTGTGGCTATGGAGGTGGAAGTGGAGGCTATGGAGGAATTATTGGTGGTGGAGGCTCTTCCTCTGTAGGAGGTGGTGGATACTCACATGGATCAGGAAGCGGTTCCAGCACAGTCATAAAGAGAACCACCACAACCTGCTCATCCACCAAATCTGGTGGAAGGCATTAAGTTTCCCTGCAGATCCCAAAGGAAAGAAACATCTTTTAGCTTCTAGTGGCAAAGCACGACACTTTATGCCCCGTCCTGGTAATCCAGAGAAGAATAAACCGTGTCCTTTAAAGCGCAAGATTGTATCTATTTTTCTCCCAAAGGAAAACCTGCAACTAGGCACTATTAATCTTGCTTCTGTTGCCTATGGCTATGATGACCAATGGTGGAAGGTACCAGGAGAAATGTGCTGATGGTATTGTATTTTAGGATATTAGTTGGCAGAGAGTTGCTTGGAAGGGGATGGGGAGATCTGTAGATCATGAATCTGGGCTGTGCTTCTTTCAGTATATGCTGTAATTTTTTGGCTTTTTTGGTGGCTGCCAAACGGCAATATGCCTGAAAGTGAACTTTCCTTCCCTATCTTGAGGCTTCTTCCTTCAATCATTTGCTCTCTTCAGGTGTTGTTGTAGTTCCCCAATCCACAGAGGACATCAGAAGATATCACTGTATTTGTCTATGTATATTGGACAAGTCCAAAATTGTATAGCTGAGATGCAATTGTTCTTATCTGCCTAGAATTATTTCGTAAGGCAGAGCATTTTTCATAATTAAAGTGATGTTTTACTAGTTAATCAGCCTAATGGAGCACCATGGTCCTGTGGAACACTGAGTGAGCAACTATTAATTATATTTGTGCCATTTGGAAAACTATCTCATCATAAAAACAAGACCATGAAAATGTTCCTTCTTGTACCAATTTTGCGGATTACATTGCACCTATCTTTATGTCTCGTGGCTTGTTTCCCATGCTCTTGGGCGGTAACCATTCTCAATAAACTGCAGTCAACTCAGGTGTGGTCCTTATTTTTTTTTAATTGGTACAATTCATTTCATTTAAGGCTAGCATGCATTTGAGGAATTCTCATACACTATCTCCCAAGCTATAACCTTTCCTTTCTAGCCTTCTGCCCATGTCCAGATTGTTTCCCTTGTATTTCATGTCCAGATTGAGGCAATTACTGGGAAGTGGATCCATTGGTAGCTTCTTGTGGCAGCTTTAAGCTAGAGCAGGGCTCTCCAACCTTGGGTCCCCAGATGTTGCTGGCCTCCAGCTCCCAGCATACCCAGCCAGCATGGCTAATGGCAAGGGATTCGGGAACTGTAGTCCAGAAACATCTGGGGACTCAAGGTTGGAGAGCCCTGAGCTAGAGAAACTGTATAGGCAGTAGCTGGTGTGCCGCCTGTTGAAGCTCGACTGTTGCATTCAAGAGCCATACAGGTATCACCAAGTAAAGAGCTTTACTTCCAACTTTATATACAGCTGCTTGGCAGAGCTCTTAATGCAGGCCTGCAGCAGGGATCTAATGAAGCTGCACAGTTCATTCACTATACCTGAAATAGAGCACAGTTTTATTAGGAAACAAGGAAGCCCAGGAGGGACAAGGGTGAGGCGGGCACTAAACCAGGGGTGTGGTACCTCTTTCAGCCTGAGGGCTGAATACAATTTCGGAGAAGCTCTGGGGGGGCCACATTTCAGTGGAGGGTGGGGCCAAAGGCAAAATGGGCAGGGACAAACATAAAAAAATACCAGCATATTGTCACTCTAAGCTCTTACTGCCGGTCAGTCACTAAGCCTTATGAGAGGCATTACAACCTTTTAGAATGTGGAAAAAAATGTAGCAAAGTCAGAAAACCACCAAATGAACAGTTGTTGGGAGAAACGGGGTGGGGCATCTGGGGAACCCGAGATGGCAAGATTCAGCCCCCAGGCCAGAGATTCCCCACCCCTGTTCTCAATGGCTAGACATGTCTGTCTATGCAATGCAGCAGGTGAAGAAATACCAAGTGACTTCCATTGTATTCCTTGTAGTTTCTAACTCTTCTATAGGTTGGTACAAGGCATGCTGAATCAAGGTTGATCCTCAGGCTGATCATCATAATACAGCTTTCTCAAACTGGTCTAGAGTTACCACCTCAAGAAATGCATGATCTCAAGAAATGCATGATCTCCAAATAAATTCATTGGCTTCCCTTATGGCACAGGTTTCCTCATGCTGACTTAACAGCTTCAGCCTTCTTTAAGGTAAAGAGCCCTGGGAAATGAGTGCTGGCATTCTAAAATTTTGTTTTCAGTGAATCACTTGCCGATTCCTGTGTTGTTAGTTTGCTTCCTTAATTTGGGTGCGATGGTATTGCCACTCTGACAACTTCATCCTTCATGTGTTAGAAACAATGATAAAAAATTTGGATGATGACAGGAAGGAGCTACCAGAATAATTTAATCCAGTGAAAGTTATAATTACATATAGGGAGAGATGCTGGCTCTCTATTTAGGTTATGAATAAGAAAGAAATTGAAACATATATGCCCTGGGGATGTTGATTATTGTGTTTATTTATTTACAAAGCAACCCGATGGGAGAGAAAGTCAATGACATAAGAACTGCCATTTCCTGAGCCATGCCAGGTTCATGCTGGTCAGGGCAGAAAGTGGGGAAGGGTAGCTTTTTACTCCCCCACTCATTATGGGTACCTTTAAAAAATCGTTCCAATGGGAGGGAAAAAAACCAGGTCTGACATAGTCCCCAACCCGCTGTTCTGGGAGCATGTCTGGGGAACGCCTCCTTCAGTTTGACAAACATACATGGAATGCCTTCTCTATTTGCCTTGACCAAGAATTGGAATGAGGAAGGGTTGTTTAACCTCTCCTGGGCCCACTGATTCATTTTATGAAGAAAACATGGATGGGGGAGCCCATAAATGTACATAATTTGAGTGGTGGGGAAAATTGGTGCACTTGTTTTATATTTGGTCAACACGGGCTTCATAGTATTGAATAAAAGACCCTATGTGGTGTATTAGTGGGCTCTGTGGAATATTCAGGGCTGGCCCAAGACCTGTTGCTGCCTGAGGTAAAGGACAAGACGTCCCCCATTCCATGGCAGCATCTGACTGGACTGTCAGTTGAGCCTTACTTCAGCACTGGTGATGGGATAGCATCCTCCGCTGTCCCGGAGGGCGGGAGGCTAGTTGGTGCAGGAGTCAGGCCGTGGGGCACACACTGCCCCAGCAGAGGGGAATGGCTGGCAGGCTCAGGAGGAATGGCTTAGGGGCTGAAATACTCGGGAACATGATGTAGCAAGCTCACAGTGGTGTAACCAGGACCGGTGCAGGGCAGTTTGGCGCCCTAGGCTAAATTATATTTAGCGCCCCCCCTCTCGTGCCGTGGGGGGGCTCCGGAAAGCAGCCCTGCTCTGCAACCTCCCGCCGCCGCCGCCGCCACCGCCCCCCCCCGCACGCTGCCGCTCCCCACCTACCTTCCCACGCCTCCTCCAAAAAGGGACCCCCGCGCTCTGTTTTTGGCTGGGGAAAACCAGAGCAACAAGGCTGTTTAAGCCCTGTTGCCCTGGTTCCTCCCGCCAAAACAGAGCGCGGGCGGGGCTCCGGAAACAGCGCGGAGAAGGTAGGTGTTGGGGGGGGAGGCGGCGTGGAGGCGAAGCGAGGCGAGGTGGGGGGAGGTGGCGCGGGGGGGAGGTGGCGCAGAGGCGAGGCGAGGTGGGGGGGAGGCGGCGAGGCAAGGTGGGGGGGAGGCGCCCAGGCTCGGCCCCACCACTACTCCGGGCGCAATCCCCCGCACTGACCTGGCTTTCTCGGTGAGCCGGGCGGGCAGGGCAGGAGCGCGCCGGCAGCGAAGAGGAGCGCAGCGTTTCTGCGCCCTCTTCCGCTACGCACCCTAGGCAACAGCCTAGTTGGCCTAGCGGTAGCGCTGGCCCTGGGTGTAACACTATAAAAGTGCACACACACAAAAGGGGAATGATAGAGGTATCTGAATTAAAAAGGCTTTACATGTTTTCTCACCTATCATACAAAATGTGGGGTTTTAAAAAGTGGGATTTAAAAAAAGAAATGGCCTGTCGTTGATGTTGATTATGGTGATTTCTACATTATTTATTTTTTTAAAAAAGGGAGGGTGAGTCACATCTAGAAAACGATTTAGTGAATTCAGTCAATATTACAAATGGCGCAATATATGGAAGAATATCTAGCAAAATAACCACAGACCTGTTTTAGGCACAGTACTGAATGGAAAGTAGAAAAAAGCCTCATGGATCATGTCTTTCATAAATGATGAGCCTTCTCGTTACACCCTAGACAGCACAGCACCTTCATGATGAATGCATTTCATAACAACAAATAATACATTTCCTAATGGCTTCCTTCACATTGCTGTCTTCTCTGCCATAATCAGCAGGGGAGGCTGGTGGCCAGTCTGAGTGGTGGGGCGGAGCGGAGGGCAGGTCAGCAGACACGGAGCCAAGCGGTCAGCACTGAGGCAGAGCGGTCTTTGAACAGTCAGCAACCCATACTGCGGAAAGAGAAGAGTGAGGCACAAAGCACGCAAAGCGGGGTGGGGAAATCACACAGCCACACAAAAGTGCTCCCTTGGATCCACATTCTCCTGTTCCAGCAACAGCTCCCATTCCACAGAGAATCAAGAGACTCTAAGATGATGAGTGGGAGGGGAGAATCTGCATGGCCACAATAACAATGATGATGCTAATAATTAAAGTAAGACGTGATATTCTCCGAGCCACACAGCAAAGCAGCCTTTTGAACACAGGAAGAAGTTCTAAAAGCATCGAAAGATCCATGCCTCTGTATACCCATCACAAGGAATCCACCAGAGCAGGCTTACTCAGAAGCAGCAGCACAGTACAAAATTCCAGATGGTGCATATCTCGTAAGAAGTAAGGACTGGATTGCTCGGGAGAAGGTTTGGGCATCCCCCTTGCATGTAATAATGGTGATGATGATGAGCATATCCCTTGAGAAGCCAGCAGAAAAACACACAGACACCCCCCTTGACACACACACACAGGCACTCCCCCATCATCATCATCAGGCGATCACTCGTGACCGAGTAAGATTGTCTTCCGGGATAAAAGGAGGAAATTCTAAAGAAGATTGTGTAGACTCTAGCGATGGGTCCGTAAGTGACTGTGGAGGCCAATTCTAGATCCACACAGCTTCCCACAGTGAGGACACAGGTTACCAGATAGAAGATGGTCCTGTAAAGGATTCCTTTGACGTGCTTTTCGCTTAGCACGTTTCTCCCTTTCACCTTGCACTCGGGCTTCTTCAAAGTCCATGGAACCTTTGTGAAAGGCCAACCTCCAGTTAGATCGTTCATGGGCCAGAGCTTCCCAGTTTTCGATGTTTATATTGCATTTTTTTAGATTAGCCTTATGAACATCTTTAAACCTCTTATATTGACCACCGATATTCCGCTTTCCATCCTTGAGTTGGGAATAAAGTAACTGCTTTGGGAGACGGCAGTCAGGCATTCGAACAACATGACCGGTCCACTGAAGTTGGCGTTGAAGGATCATTTTTTCAACGCTAGTAGTCTTTGCTTCTTCCAGTACACTGACATTTGTTCGTCTATCTTCCCAAGTAATTCGCAGGATTTTCCGGAGGCAACGTTGATGAAACCTTTCAAGGAGGTGGAAGTGACGTTTATAGATAGTCCATGTTTCGCAGGCATACAATAAAGTTGGTAATACAATGGCTTCATAAACCAGTGTTTTGGTCTTCTTACAAATATCCCGATCCTCGAACACTCTATGTTTCATTCGAGAAAATGCAGCACTTGCGGAGCTCAAACGATGCTGGATTTCACTGTCGATGTTAGCTGTAACAGAAAGATAGCTGCCAAGATAGAGAAAATGATCGACATTTTCCAGTATTGTCCCGCCAAGCTGGATAGAGGGCATCACCAAAGGGTTAGCTTGCACTTGCTGATGAAGCACTTTGGTCTTTTTGATGTTAAGTGAGAGACCAAGTTTTTCGTATGCTTCTGCAAAAGCATTTAGGATAGTTTGGAGATCATCCTCTGAATGTGCGGAGACCACATTATCATCAGCATACTGAAGTTCCACAACGGAGGTTGTAATTACCTTACTTTTTGCTTTCAGCTTGCTGAGATTAAAAAGCTTTCCATCTGTTCGATATATAATTTCCACACCGGTGGGAAGTTTCCCCTCGACAAGATGTAAAACCATGGCGATGAAAATGGCAAATAATGTTGGGGCGATAACACATCCCTGTTTAACACCTGATCCCACTTTAAATGGAGCACCATGAGAGCCGTTGTTGTCCAAAACCGTTGCCGTCATGTTGTCATGGAGAAGTCGCAAGATATTCACAAATTTATTGGGGCATTCAATTTTCATAAGGATAGTCCAGAGAGCTGTACGGTCTACAGTATCAAAGGCCTTAGCCAAATCGATAAATGCCATATAAAGGGGTTGATTTTGCTCCCGGCATTTTTCTTGGAGCTGACGTGCAGTAAAAATCATGTCTACTGTCCCTCTAGAGGGGCGGAAACCATATTGAGTTTCAGGGAGGATCTCTTCTGAAATAGATGGAAGACGGTTTGCGAGAATCCTAGCAAATATTTTACCTGCGGTTGCTAAGAGAGAAATGCCCCGATAGTTTCCACAGTCTGTTCTATCACCCTTCTTAAAGAGGGTGATAATTATGGCATCCCTGAAGTCTTCTGGGATCTCTTCTCTTATCCAGATTTTTTCAATGAGTTTATGAAGATGTTGTACAAGTTCGGGGCCCCCTTCTCTAAAGATTAAAGCAGGAATCCCATCTGGTCCACTAGCTTTGTTGTTCTTCATTTGATTAATGGCTTTTTTTACTTCATCCAAAGTGGGGAGTATTGCAAGTTCCTCTTTAATTTGTTTTTGCGGGATTTGCAAAAAAATCTCATTATCCACCTTAGATTTACGATTTAAAAGGTCATAATAATGCTCTTTCCAACGCAGTGCAATAGACTCTTTGTCTTTTAAGAGTTTGGTGCCATCTTTTGATTGTAAAGGGTTTGTACCATAGGTTTTTGGTCCATAAATGGCCCTTGTGGCCTTAAAAAAGCCCCGTGCATCATGAGATTCTGCAAGTTGTTGAATTTCCTCAGCTTTCTTTTTCCACCAAGCGTTCTTAAGTTCTCTTGTTCTTCTTTGGACCTCAGCCTTTGCGCTAGCGTAGGTTTTTTTCTTGGCAGCGCAGTTAATATCATTTTGCCATATTTGGAAGGCTTTCCTTTTTGGTCAATTATATATTTAATCTCATTATCATTTTCATCAAACCAATCCTGATGTTTCTTAGTTTCATATCCAATAGTTTGTTCACAAGCTGCAGTAATGGAGGTTTTCAGCTTAGACCAATGGTCCTCAATGTTGTCAGGAGGTTCCGTAGGTAGATATTCTTTAAGAAGTGATTGAAGACGAGTTTGCTTAATAGGATCTTGAAGGACTTGGATGTTCATTTTACGCCTTGGTTTCCTTCCTTGAAGCCTACGTTGGGGAGCAATGTTGATAACCACTGTGGACCGGATTAGTCGGTGGTCTGTCCAGCAGTCGTCGGCACTCACTATGGCCCTAGTAAGAAGTACATCGCGGCGATCTCTAACACGGACAATTACATAATCCAGAAGATGCCAGTGCTTTGACCGTGGGTGCTGCCATGATGTTTTAAGCTTATTCTTTTGTCGAAAGAGCGTGTTTGTAATAGTGAGATTATGCTCTGCACATATAGACAAAAGTAAGAGTCCGTTCGGGTTGCTATTACCAACTCCGTCTTTTCCAATAGTTTCTGGCCATAAATCAGAGTCACGCCCGACTCTTGCGTTAAAATCGCCCAGGAGGATAATTTTATCCTCCTTAGGTATCTCTGACAGGAGAGTGTCCAACTGGCTATAAAAACTTTCCTTGATGTCATCATCAGCATCTAATGTTGGTGCATAAGCGCTCAAAATAGTTACCTGTTGGTTATTGGCGAGCTTTAGTCGAAGAGTTATCAGGCGTTCGTTAATGCCAGTAGGAACTTCTGACAAAGAGTTCACTAGTTCATTTTTGATGGCAAAGCCTACTCCATGTATTCGTCGGTCCTGCTCAGGTAGTCCTTTCCAGAAGAAGGTATAACCTCCTTTTTCTTCTTTCAACTGTCCCTCTCCTGCCCTTCGAGTTTCTTAAAGTGCTGCTATGTCAATTTTAAACCGTCTCAGCTCCCTTGCAATAATAGCAGTCCTACGCTCAGGGCGTTCACTATCTATGTTATCCAGCAATGTCCGTATATTCCATGTTCCAAAATTCAAATGTCTTTTTCGACCGCTAAAATGGTGACCCCACTGGACGCGGTAATCCAGTCAGGGGAGAAAGAGGTAGACTATGTTTAGGGCACCTTTTTTAGCCCCCTCCCCATACGGGGTGAGCAGAGTGGATCCTAAATAGGGCTGCTCAGTCATGGATACAGCTGCCGAGCTGCTCGACTACCTCGTTCCTTGAACAGGGCGACTGAGTCTGCATCCACCGCCCATGTGCTGGTCCATGGCTAGGGGCTTCCAGATTCACAGTCCTGCCCCTGTCGCCGTTCGCCAGTCGCCATGGGACTTTTTTTATGTCCCCCCATACACCCCCCAAATCATACAAACACATAAACCATGCACCATAACGAGAATGATACTTATCATAATTAAAAGAACACAGGATAGTCTCAGAGGCACACGGAAAAGCAGCCTTTGGAGCACGCACACACACACACACACACACACAATCAAACCACAGAGCATTAACACATTCATTCATACCACAGAGCATTAACACATACCACTGACCAGACCATACACACGCAGTGTTGGACCGGGACTGGGGAGATCCAGGTTCTAGTCCCCGCTTGGCCATGAAACTCACTGGGTGACTTTGGGCCAGTCACTGACTCTCAGCCTCGCCTACCTCACAGGGTTGTTGTGGGGATAAAATGGAGAGGAGGAGGAGGAGATATGTGCCGCCTTGGTTCCTTGCAGGAAAAAGTGGGTTAAATATAATAATAAAATAATAAACCCCAACCATACACACAAACCCCAGACTAGACATACACACCCAAACTCCCAAACCCAAGTCTCTACAACACATACCACAGACCATACACACATACTGCAGACTATACACACACAAACTCCAGACTAGACCACACACACACCACACACACACACACACCCCAGACCTACACACTAATACAGGGTTTTTTTTGTGGACTACAGGAACTGAGTTCCACCTTTATTCTATAATTTCATTATTAACTGCATTGAGGAAATAT
Source organism: Shinisaurus crocodilurus (assembly GCA_021292165.1). NCBI lineage: Eukaryota > Metazoa > Chordata > Lepidosauria > Squamata > Shinisauridae > Shinisaurus > Shinisaurus crocodilurus. Next base: position 35,765,967 of record CM037881.1, on the reverse strand, counting down.
CAGGTCTACTTTTCTCTGACATATACATAACTGTGTGGTGTCTCTCTCTCTACACTCCCCCTCTCCGCAGGAAGTCAACACAGCTCACTAGGTTTCTTGTAAAGCTTATTTAAGCAAAGCACAAAAGCCACCAGTGGCTGAAGAAAAGTGTTACACAAAAGTAAGAAAGTAATTCAAGACCCTTTATCCCGTCAATGGGAGGTCAGGAATGTTAAACAGTTGATTCTGCACTGAGGTGTTTCGCGAGTCCTCACCCTCAAACTAGAGAACTGACTCCGCCCCTAAGGCGGGTCAAAAGTCTTGTTAGCCAACTGAGCCGAGTGACGGAGAGACGTCAGCTGTTCTTGCGCACTTTACGCTGCTCTCGAGGATCAGTTACAGAGGCTGGTTTCCCACCCCCTTCCCTCAGGAGCTCTTGCACCCCTCCCCCCAGCTCTGCCTCCCCTGTACCCAGAGATTCTCCCCCTCTCCCCCTGCATCTGGCTGTAACCTTGACGGCACAGCTGGGTCTTGGTTATCTTCAGAGAGCAGCACCGCTCCTGTCTCCTCTTCCCCCTCCCCTCCCCCTCCCCTTCCATTTCTGAGTCCATTCCCACGGAATCTGACCAGTGCTGTTTTGGAGTTAGGGAATCAGAACTGGAGGGGCTAGGAGAGCAAGCCCCGACCATACACACAAACCCCAGACCTGACCACACGCACACACAAACACTCAAGCCCCCAAGTATATATACCGCAGACCATACGTACATACCAGAGACCATACATATAAAACCCAGACTAGATCATACACACAAACACACACACAAACTCCAGACCAGGAAGCCAGATTCCGCCTGGACATCGGGAAAAAATTCCTGACTGTCAGAGCAATAAGACAATGGAACGAACTACCTAGGTAGGTAATGGGCTCTCCCACACTGGAGGCATTCAAGGTGCAGCTGGACAGCCATTTGTCGGGGATGCTTTGACCTGGATTCCTGCATTGAGCAGGGGGTTGGACTCAATGGCCTTATAGGCCCCTTCCAACTCTACTTTTCTATGATTCTATGAACTCCACGCAATATATTTGAGGGTTGCGTGCCTCTGCCACCTCTGTTTCCTCATGCTTATCATCCAAGTGTAAGAAGAGGTGTCACCTATTCCTATTCTTCAGCCGTTCATCATCTTCATCCTCCGCTAGCCAGTGTTCCCACTCTCAGATTCATCTGGTGCTGAAGCTAGATCCTCAGGGAAAGCAGCTGCTTCTGTTGCAAAGTGTGATGCCCATCCGAGAAGAGCCCAGGCATATCCGCTCTGACAAAGTTTTTTATTTACCAAGGTGAATGCAGATCCTCCGTGAACTGCCAAGTTGAGAAACTGCTCAGAGGGAGCCAAAGGCTTTTTCCACATAGAGGCAAGTTTAGGGTGTAATTGCGGGCGTGCTTTTGGAATGGTGAAAAACATGTGAGTGCTTGGCATTCTGCAAAGTGGCTGCCTGCCATGGAGCTTTGCAATTAGAAATGCAGCTGAAGATACTGATCGATAGTACCTCCTTTGAGAATAAAGACTGATGCACCTTGTGTCAATTAAAGAGCCTACTCCCCAGACACAAAGGTCATCTTAGTCATTAAGGGATATTGCATGACCATTGGTCTCCTCTTATATCATTGTCATCTTCATGCTCTCTTTTCTTTTCATTTGGCTATGAAGTGGTGTGCTGATGGGTAGGGTCAGTGTTTGCCAAATTGAAGATGATGATCTGTCAACCACACCGAATTCGTGAACACAAAAAAATGATATCCTTCTTCCCACCCATGCAAAATCAAACTCAAGACCTCCCTGAAACAGATATAAGGTAGGCCTTTTCCAGCTCTGGATTCAGAGAGATGTGATTCCCTTGGGCTCTGCATACATCTCTTCCTTTTTGCATTGCAGCTACTAGGCTTGATCAGTTTCTCCACTGCTAGACACGGTGATGTCTCTAGTCTTCCAATACTCCAAAGGGAGTGGAAGGGGATACAGCTCATGTTCTGCCATTGGTGGCGGTGGAGGAGGAAGCAGACATAGCTATTCTTCCTGCAGGGGATTTGGTGGTGATATGAGAGGCCAGTATGGCCTCCATAACTACGGTGGAGCTACAAGGATTTCCTATGGACGAGGCTATGGAGGAGGCATCTGTGGTGGCTATGGTGGTGGAGGCTGTGGCGGTGGAATCGGTGGTGGCTACAGTGGTGGAATCTGTGGTGGTTGTGGTGGGGGAATGAGTGGCACGTTTAGTGGTTGTCCTTTTGGTATCAGGTGGTGGTTCTGGAGGCATTGGCAGTGTCCAAATAGATCCAAGTCTTCTGTGGCCAGTCTGTGTAGACATCGACCCCCAGATCCAGCAGGTGAAAAATCAAGAGAAAGAGCAAATCAAGACAGTCAACAACCAATATGCCAGCTTCATTGACAAGGTGAGTGCGAACAGATGGAAAGCTTTTTAATCTCAGCAGGCTGAAAGCAAAAAGTAAGGTAATTACAACCTCCGTTGTGGAACTTCAGTATGCTGATGATAATGTGGTCTCCGCACATTCAGAGGATGATCTCCAAACTATCCTACATGCTTTTGCAGAAGCATACGGAAAACTTGGTCTCTCACTTAAGATAAAAAACCCCAAAGTGCTTCATCAGCAAGTGCAAGCAAACCCTCTGGTGATGCCATCTATCCAGCTTGGCGGGACAATACTGGAAAATGTCGATCATTTTCTCTATCTTGGCAGCTATCTTTCTGTTACAGCTAACATCGACAGTGAAATCCAGCATCGTCTGAGCTCCGCAAGTGCCGCGTTTTCTTGAATGAAACATAGAGTGTTCGAGGATCGGGATATTTGTAAGAAGACCAAAACACTGGTTTATGAAGCCATTGTATTACCAACTTTATTGTATGCCTGCGAAACATGGACTATCTATAAACGTCACGTCCACCTCCTTGAAAGATCATTTCATCAACGTTGCCTCCGGAAAATCCTGCGAATTACTTGGGAAGATAGGCGAACAAATGTCAGTGTACTGGAAGAAGCAAAGACTACTAGTGTTGAAAAAATGATCCTTCAACGCCAACTTCAGTGGACAGGTCATGTTGTTCGAATGCCTGACTGCCATCTCCCAAAGCAGTTACTTTATTCCCAACTCAAGGATGGAAAGCGGAATACCGGTGGTCAATATAAGAGGTTTAAAGATGTTCATAAGGCTAATCTAAAAAAATGCAATATAAACATCAAAAACTGGGAAGCTCTGGCCCATGAATGATCTAACTGGAGGTTGGCCTTTCACAAAGGTTCTATGGACTTTGAAGAAGCTCGAGTGCAAGGTGAAAGGGAGAAACGTGCTAAGCGAAAAGCACGTCAAATGAATCCTTTACAAGACCATCTTCCATCTGGTAACCTGTGTCCTCACTGTGGGAAGCTGTGTGGATCTAGAATTGGCCTCCACAGTCACTTACGGACCCATCGCTAGAGTCTACACAATTTTCTTTAGAATTTTCCTCCTTTTTAAATCTCCTTTTTGTAAATTTTCTTTCTTTCTTTCTTTTTTTTTATCCTGGAAGACAATCTTACTCGGTCACGAGTGATCGCCTGACTGACTGACTGTTGGCTGAAAAAAATGCAGTTCATTTTGCTGTTTACAGTCGAGTAACATCTGAAAGTTTGCATTTTGCTTTCTACCTTTATTTGCCTAGCCTGAATTAGGGAGTAGATGGAATTTTTTTTCCATAGAATGCCTTCTTAAGGTTCAGAAATTAAGACTTGCCTGCTTTTATAGCATTAGCTCCAAAAAGCCCCCCTAGTTAAACACCTAAAATCTATCCAAATCAGCTGAGGCCACTTGCAACAGAAGGTTTTCAGTGCTTTCAATACAGACAGGTGGTTAGAAGCAAGGAGTGAAGGAGGAAAAAATGTTCAGAGTGTTAAGTGCATTAGCAGGCAGATTCTCAAAGTGATTCCAGGATATGAAAAGAGCTGCCACTAGCTAAGGCATGAATGGGAAGTATTAAAGCAAAAGGAATCAACTGTGTTGCAGATGTATGACTGATTCTGTATGACTGGCTTTGCATTTACTTTCTCCTTTGAGCATTTGGCAATAGCTAAAGGATCACGAAAAATGAAATGAAAACAGTAGCATGAAGTGATAGAGGGGTTCAAAGCCAAAGGAAGCATATGGAGGGGGCCCTGGTGGAATGCTCTGAAGCTTGTTGAAACGTTGGCCAACATCTGGCTGGCGGAAAGAGACGTGTCAATGAAAAATACTGTTGCCACTGAAACTCTGCCTTCGGCAAAGGTGAAAGGGACTTTGGGGAGTTCCTCATCCTCTGTTGAAACATTGAAGGGATTTATTTTAAAGGAAACCAAAAATGTTTTGGTATGACTAGCCAAATTTCTCTGTGGCGTTCTGCATATCCCTCGGTTGTGTCAACGGATTACAGCTAAAGCAGCCTTTCATCTATGTCATGTGAACATTCAAAGGGGCCCGTTACTGAGTCCCACTTTTGGTCCATCTAGCCCAGCCCAACCTGGTGCCCTCCCAATGTTTTGGAGTACAACTCCCAGCACCTGAAGCCAGCATGGCCAGCTGGGAGATGCTGGGAGTTGTAAGCCAACACATCTGGAGGGCACCAGGTTGGGGAAGGCTCCTCTGTACTGACTGGCAATAGCTCTCCAGGCCATAAAGATTGCTAGTATTACAAAAATGTGGCAAGTCAACCTGCCCAGATAAGCCTATATTTTTTGGTGGCCTATCAGAAAAAGAGCCAGTGTTTGCATAGTTTCCCTGATGCTTCTCCTGCAGGAAATTCTTACTCACCACACGTGACCAGAGGAGCAGTTGCTTAGAAGCAGGGCCGGCGCTACCGCTAGGCCAACTAGGCGGTTGCCTAGGGTGCGTAGCGGAAGAGGGCAGCAGAACGCTGCGCTCCTCTTCGCTGCCGGCGCGCTCCTGCCCTGCCCGCCCGCCCTCCTCTCCGAGAAAGCCAGGTAAGTGCGCCCGGAGTATTGGTGGGGCCGAGCCTGGGCGCCTTCCCCCTACCTTGCCTTGCCTCCGCGCCGCCTCCCACCTCGCCTCGCTTCGCCTCTGCGCCGCCTCCCCCCGCCTCGCCTCGCGCCGCCTCCCCCCCCGCGCCGCCTCCCCCCACCTCGCCTCGCCTGGCTTCGCCTCTGCGCCACCTCCCCCCCACCTCACCTCGCTTCGCCTCTGCGCCGCCTCCCCCCCCGCGCCACCCCCCCCTCCGCGCCACCTCCCCCCCTCGCTTCGCTTCAACTCTCCTCCGCGCTGCCTCCCCCCCCACCTACCTTCTCCGTGCTGTTTCCGGAGCCCCGCCCGCGCTCTGTTTTGGCGGGAAGTACCAGGGCAACAGGTCTTAAACAGCCCTGTTGCTCTGGTTTCCCCCGGCCAAAAACAGAGCGCGGGGGTCCCTTTTCGGAGGAGGTGTCGGACTGGGAAGGTAGGTGGGGGGGCGGCAGCGGCAGCGTGCGGGGGGGGGGGGTCTGGTGGAGGTTGCAGAGCAGGGCTGCTTTCCGGAGCCCCTCCCACGGCACGAGGGGGGGGCGCTAAATATAATGTAGCCTAGGGCGCCAAACTGCCCTGCACCGGTCCTGCTTAGAAGCCTGGCTAAAGTGGAATTCAGAGGATATGGGAAGGTTCCTCCATAGCTGGAACCTCCAGTGAATGTAACTGAAAGCCAAAGAACATTTGATGAGACTACTGCAGTCCTTAGGGTGTGCAGTGTGGCCACAAATCCCTGAAATGTTGTGCAAAGAATTAGCAGTGTTTCCAATTTTGCAATTATTCATTCAAAGTAAAAAGAAAAACACATGGGGAACTGGAACATGTGGTAGGAATTTAGTCTGAATACGTTGCACATCAACATCTCCTTGTGCATGGAAAATTAGTGTGTTAGAAGGGTTAAGGTATGAATTGTCTCCTTGACATGCTGGCTTTCTATGTTAAGGGAGAATTTAACATGCGGAGTGGGTGGGGTTCCAACAGAATATCCTCATGCCTTTTGAAGTGAAAGGGGACCGTGAGAGGACTGTACCATGTGCCTGCCTACATGTTTAATGGCCTCTTGGAGTGTAACTGATTCCCCCATCTGTAACTCACACTGGATCCATAGTAGTCCATGCGAATAATGTGTGGTGTCCTAGAGGAATTGTAGGGGCACAGTGCACGCTGGTGAAAGATGTGCAACAACAGTGCAGAAAGTGGCACTGTGCATCCAGTTTTGCATTATAGCCATTGCTTCATTTCTAAAATGGAAGACACTAGGGGGTGAAAGGCTACCTGGCAGTCACATCATCCGACCTGGGAGCCCTTTCCTCTTCAACCCAGATACGTAGCGACTCTCTGTGGCTACTCAGTGAAGAGGGGAAGAGCCAGCTGTACATGTTCAGATACACTTTTGTTCATTCTTTTTTCATATGCTCCCGGCACTGTGAAGCAGAGTCTCGGGCTGAGAGGTTCTGAGTCACCGTTACGAAAGAGCCCAACAGGGAGCATGGCATGTTATATGTAGATGCCAAAAAGCTTTCATGTGTGCTGGAACCTTTGACAATATTTGGTGAAGCTTTGTGTTTGTATTCTCCCTGATCCTTTCTTCTTGGATGTGGATGGTGCCTACATGACTAAGGTGGACTTGGAAGCTCAAGCTGCTGGTTTGGAGATTGACTTCCTGAGAAGAATATATAAAGAAGTAAGAACTGAAGCTTTCCATTCCATGTTAGTAGGATCAAGTTGGCATGATCAGAGATGGACACACTGAACCATGGCCTGTGGCTCACGCTGGCTCAGCTTGTCTGAGTGTGAAAAGCTAAGCAGGGTCAGGCCTGATTATTACTTGGATGGGAGACCCCTCCTCTAATTTCCTGCATTGAGCAGGGGGTTGGACTCGATGGCCTTGTAGGCCCCTTCCAACTCTATGAATTATGAATCTATGAAAAAACCGTCCTCCCTCAGGACCCAAATTCAGATTTGGCTTCACAGTCACCCACATTCTCTCTTTAAACAAAGGATGGCATATCTATCTATCTATCTATCTATCTATTGAGGCACATTACTTATCATTCCACAAAGTTTAGAGGGAAGAAGGCAAGGAAGGGAGTCCACTTTGGCACAGTTTCTTCAGAAGTGATTATCTTATGTTATATAATGGGAGGGCTCGGAGTTGGTTACAGTATTTTATGAAAAAGCATGAAATCAACTGCAAGAAGCACAGATAAAAATCGCAGTTAAGAACGTAAGAAGAGCCATGCAGGCCAAAGTCTTCCTACAGTTGAAGGAAGGGTGCTCTGAACCTTAAAGAAGCTAAGTATATGAAGTCAGAGAAACAAAACCTGGTCTAACTCAAGTGGAATTAATTCAGTGGATATCAAACAGTTATTGTTTCAAGAACGATGAATCAGGAGAGATATGCCAGAAGTGTTGCAACCCGTGACTGACAACTTTTTTTTTCCTTTGCAGAAAATAGCTCAGCTTGAGAGTATCATTCAAGACACCTCGGTGGTAGTGAGCATAGATAATAATCGCATTCGCAATACTAACTTGGGAAGTATCATTGAGGAAGTAAGACGACAATATGAGATTGCCCGGAGGACCCGAGCTGAGGTCGTAGCTCAAAGCCAAGTAAGTAATCAAACTGCATCAGAAAAAATAAATAAACCTGACATATCTTTCCTCTCTATGGATATTATTCATAGATTGACCAAAGAAGACGGGAGCTGGGAACTCTGAGACACCACTCATTCCTTGATTTGTACTTCCTGCAAGAGAATCGAAGCGAGGGTACATCCACACTGCACTTCAACTGTTTAGGGCACAATCCTAGACATGTTTAGACAGAAAAAGTCCTACAGCTCCCATCATTCCCCAGGCAGCCATCCTTGCTTGGGAATGCTGGGAGCTGTAGGATCTTTTTCTGTCTAAACATGCCTAGAATTGCACCAGGAAAGCATCATTTTCTGTCCCCATGGGACCCTGGACAGTCTTCTTCTCTGAAGGGAGGAAGATCACTGTTCCTCTCTAACAATGAATTCTTAACTCATTCACCCAACTAAAATTCCCAAGATTCTTTGGGGGAAACCATTCTTTGCCTGGCACAGGGGATTCCGTCTGGTTTTGCCATTTGCTGAGGTGCTATCTACTTGTGGTAAATGGAGCCTGAGGTGACAGTTGGCGCTTCCCAGCACCTCCAAAAACCCCATGCGATTCTGTGTGGAAGGGGGAAATAGAGGAATGTCCCCCAAAACACCCTTTTTTGCAGGATCTTTGTTTTTTAGGGGGGCCCTTGTGCCTCTGGGTTATCCACACTTGGGAAAGTAAGGGCTGCCCAGGAGGAAATGACCCCCCCCCCAAAGATTCTGCTGCAAAGGGTGTGTGTGTCCCCATTAAAAAAAACAACTTAAAATAAATAGTTAGTGGTGGGCTACAAAGTTCTAATTTGCCACGGACACTGTGTCCAATCAGACAAATGTCCATGCTGAATTGGAACGTAGTAGCCCACAACTAACTACATTTTTAAAAACATTTAAAAAAAAAAATGGGGGGGGGAGTGGAAAGCTCCCTTTGCTAGCCCCATGGCAAGAGTGGGAGCCCTTTTTTGCTGCTCTTGCCAAGGGGCTCTGTACCTTTTTGGCTTCTCAGTGGGTTAGCCTGTCATCTGGGTACAGACGACACACTAAACCTACTAGGGTTTTCTTAACCCTGCTGCAAGCCATGGCTTAGGAGGGTGGCTTATAAGCCGCACGAGGTTGGCTTATAAACCACCACGCAGGGTTCAGACAACACACTAAGCCACTCTGCCACTTAACCTACTGAGACTTAGCGTGTTGTGTGAACCCAGTCAATATACCTTTGTATTGTAACTAGATGTTCTTAGCACTCTGTTGCTTCTGCTGTGGCCCATATGTTTGGGCTAATGTGGTGCAGTGCAGGGACTTTGGGATACTTCCTTTTATTTGAATGTTGCTGTTTTTTGAACACGCTGTCTCTGTCCAAAAGTATGAAGCCCTGCAGAATACAGCAGGAAGGCATGGGGACAATCTGCGAAATATCCAACAAGAGATTCAAGAAGTGAAAAGGATTATCCGGAGACTGCGTGCTGAAATTGAGAATGCCAAGAAGCAGGTATGGAAGGCGAGGTTTCCATTGGGGTGAAGGCTGAAAAGTGAGCTTCTTTTTGGAGATCTCTGTTCACAACATGGATGTTGAGATCAGGGGGTGGAGCCCTGGCTCAGTGGTTCCTTGCGGAAAGTCCTGGTCCAACCCCTGACAACTCCAGTTAAAAGTGTTTCATTATATCTAAGGCAGCCTCCCCCAACCTGGTGCTTTCCAGATGTGTTGGACTACTTCAGTTCCCATCATGGGAACTGGTGAGAGTTATAGTGCAACACATCTGGGGCATTTTGGGAGTTGTAGTCCAACCAGGGATGTTGAAGAGTCCTTGGTCTCGAGTCACGAGTCGAGTCACGAGTCTTTGGACCCGAGTCTCGAGTCCGAGTCCTTGGTCCAAAATGGTGACTCACGAGTCACGAGTCCTGAGTCACTCCCAAAACTGACTCCACGAGTCCCTATTAAAATCAATGGGGTTTCCCCCCAACAAAATAAGGCTACTTCAGATGTGTGGCTTAAATAAATTCTAGGCACAAGTGTGCCTTTTTATTTCAAAACTCTGCAACTGATTTAGGCAAGAACAGACCAGGCAGACAAACCCAAAATAACCAGGCAGGCAGAGGAGGCAGGGAACCCCAAAGCAGGCAGGCAGAGGCAGCCAAACCCAAAATGTCTGACCCTAACCCAAACCCCCCACAACAACACATCAATCAAAATAAATCTCAACACATCGTTGGGGCTGCGCTCCTGGTAGCTGTCCATAGTGGCCGAGCAGCGGCACGCCTCGCTTCCATGCGCTCTTCACCGGTGATCGTGCTCCTTCTGGCACAGCCAGAAGACTCGTCAACAGCCCAGGGATGTTGACGAGTCCTTGGTCTCGAGTCCCGAGTCGAGTCTCGAGTCCCATTAAAAATATTGGGACTCGAGTCCGAGTCGAGTCAGAGGGGGGACTCAGTCCGACTCATGAGTCGAGTCCTCGAGTCCAAGTCCCCATCCCTGAGTCCAATACATCTGGAGGTCTCCAGGTTGGGGAAAGGCTGGCCTTAGGGCTGGGCAAGAGCATGGAGAGCCAGTGCCACTGAGAATAGACAGTACACTGACTCAGCCACTTCATACGCTCATCTCTCGAAGCTGCTGTGTAAGGAGAACTCCACACCAGCCCTTGCCAGGAACTGGCAGCCCTTGCATGGAAATATGCCATGCCAAACGCCAGTGAAGAGATCTCAGGATAGCCAGGCAGGAAAAATCCCTGGGGAGATGCTGGGCTGAACAAAGCATTGGTCTGTTTTAGTAAAAGGCAGCAGCTTATAGCCCTGCTGTTGACTTGATGTCAGCTATAAACCAATCTGGTTAAATATGGGGGAAATAGTGTCGTAACTCACAGAGCCATTGTGAGACAGAATGATCCAAGGGGTGGATTTAAAAAAAATGAAGCCTTTTATTTTTTAAAAATTGCTTTATTTAAAATAGCAATTTGAAAAAAACAGACACCACAGGATTTCAAATAATCTTGCTATATTCTCTCCATGAAATCATGATGCCTAGAGAATAACAGTAGGGGAAAAGATGTGTCAGCAGAGCTGGATTTGATCCAAGTCTTGCCTGGACTCAGCCCCTGAACGTGTTTTGAATGTCAGGGTTCAGTACGGGAACTGTTGGGAAAATACAGATAAATATATAAGCAGAGTTAGTTAACTGGAAGCACAATCCAACAGCAGGTATCCCCACGTGGGCTGTTTAAAGCCCAAAAAGAAATGGTCTTACTACTCCGTCTTTGGCAAGAACAGAAAAGAAAGTTTACTCACCAATACAGCATACACATGTAGAAACGTATGTAGGTTCATCATAGTTTCAAAGGAGTCCATGTATTGGTCTGTTGGGGGCAGAGTCTTTGCAAAAGACCCCAGGAGCTTTGACCCTGAGCTCCATGCTTGTTCAAAAGGCAGGAGGAGAGAGAGTGCCAAAAGAAGTGGGAGGGACAAAAGGCAGGGAGAGGCAGGCGGCAGCGCACACCATAGAGTTGCCAGTTAGCGCTCTGTTTTAACGCTTCCCTCCCTGGCAGTCTGCATGCGAATTTACACTATATCCAACAGGAACATGAGAGGAATAACGGTGGGGCGGCCTTTAATTTCAGGCCGAGTGTTGATCCTTCAGCACTGAGCAACCACAGCCAATACTCATATGTCTTGAATTAAGGGGAAAGGCTTCCAGGGCAGAGGTCACGGACTACCATGCAGTTTGGAGGCACAGCTCTGGTCTTTCAAAAAGCTCCTTAAAAAGTTTGCTTTCCTAGTGTATATCATCTGGAAACAATTCTCTATGACCAATTGTGGGAAAGACAATCTTCACATGCTCAGATATGCTCTCTTCTTTCCTAAGACTTCACTATTAAGACTTTACTATTAAACCTTCAATATTAATTTTAAGTTGCCAAGACTGAGCCCTGGGGAACTCCAGCTCCAATTAAGCCTAGAACAGCCTGCTCTCAATGAAAACGTGTGCAGTGTGCCAAGGCTTTGGGACTTGATCTTGGCAAAAAGCAGAAATTCAAAGGTCCTTATTCCCTCTGTCGGGGGCCAATTTGTTCCTGCTGCACTTAAAGTTTTTAAGGCTAAATTGCTTATGCAACAGACGTATGGTATTGCAATCTGGATCAAAGCTGTTAATTCTACAATAGAGTCTCTACAACCAGCTTTTGTACACTCTATCCTTGGTCTTCCAAATTGTGTGGCAACATCTGCTCTCTGCTGCTAGAAAGTGGTTTACAAACAGTCTCCTCGAGAGCTTGGATTAGTGCATTAAAATTTCTGATCCGTTTCTATGGTCCTGGATCCTCAGGTTCCCTATATGAGATACGAAATTACTCTTACGTGTCTGAATGGGTGAAATTGCTCTGGAATAAGATTAATTCCCGGGGGGGGGGGATTGCCCCCAGAGTCCTTATTAATGATGGAAACCAAACAGGCCAAAGCCTCTCTGTCTCAAAGGTAAGGGGCAAGGATGTTGAAGAGTCCTTGGTCTCGAGTCACGAGTCGAGTCACGAGTCTTTGGACCCGAGTCTCGAGTCCGAGTCCTTGGTCCAAAATGGTGACTCACGAGTCACTCCCAAAGCTGACTCCACGAGTCCCTATTAAAATCAATGGGTGTTTTCCCCAACAAAATAAGGCTACTTCAGATGTGTGGTTTAAATAAATTCTAGGCACAAGTGTGCCTTTTTATTTCAAAACTCTGCCACTGATTTTGGCAAGAACAGACCAGGCAGAAAAACCCAAAATAACCAGGCAGGCAGAGGAGGCAGGGAACCCCAAAGCAGGCAGGCAGAGGCCTTTGTCTTGGACAATTCAACTGTTGAACTGGTCAAGAAGAGACCAGGCAGGCAGAGGAGGCTGGGAATCCCCAGACAGGCAGGCTAGAGGCAGCCAAACCCAAAATGTCTGAAACGTTGCATTTTAGAAAAATGATTTTAAAAAATAAACTTGCTGTACTTCCTAACTTCCATGTTGCATTTGAGGAACATGATTTTTTCTAAATGTTTAGCCCCCATTCTGGAACGGTGAGATCTCATCACAATTCCACCCTCACTGAACACCCGCTCCACTGGTGATGAACTTGCTGGAACTAGAAACACACTCAGAGCAGCCACACAGAGTAATCTCAGGTCCTTTTTCTGCCTCTCCCAAGTACGCAACACATCAATCAAAATAAATCTTGACACACTGTTGGGGCTGCACTCCTGGTAGCCGTCCATAGTGGCCGAGCAGTGGCACACCTCGCTTCCCTGCACTCTTTGCTGGCAATCACGCTCCTCTCCACTCCTTCTGGCACAGCCCAGGGATGTTGAAGAGTCCTTGGTCTCGAGTCCCGAGTCGAGTCTCGAGTCCCATTAAAAATATTGGGACTTGAGTCCGAGTCGAGTCAGAGGGGGGACTCAGTCCGACTCACGAGTTGAGTCCTCGAGTCCGAGTCCCCATCCCTGGTAAGGGGTTGTGACTTACAAGTTTTAAGATCTGCAGCGACTAGAACTTGTTCTCCCATTTTTAGGGGTTAACCTTGGAAGAAGTGAAATATTTTCGAACACTTAGCATACCCAAATATCGGCATGCTTTACGTTTGGCAAGATTCAACAATGTCTTGCCTTCTGCTCTGTTACAGGAGAGGTTTCAGAAAATTAGTTTTTCCGATTGCTTATGCCCTTGTGGAAGGAATGAAAATGAATCGGTTACCCATGTTTTAATTTGCTGTCCCTTTTATATGGAGATCAGGAAGAAATTGCTGTTCAATACTCAATTAGAAATTAATGCACTCCTCCATTGCTTTAGGACAACAGAGGACAGGGATACAACTGAAGCTTTTGCTAAATTCTTTTTGAATGCTATGAGAATAAGGTCACTTCAGAATTGATTTTGTTGTTGTTTAAATTTGTATGTCGATTTTTTGTTTTTGTATAGCTAAAGTCTGCTCCATGACCATAATAAAGATGATGCTGATATTCCCTCTGTCCTCTTGTAGATTGCTCAGCTGCAGTCAGCCATTGCTGAAACTGAGGAGGAGCATGGTGAGTTGGCCCTCCAGGATGCGAAGACAGCGAAGCAGAAACTGGAAGAATTGGAGTGTGCCCTGACAAAGGACAAGGAGGAGTTGGCTCACCAATTGAAAGGGTACCAACACATTCTGAATATCCAAATTGCTCTAGACATTGAGATTGCCACGTACAGGACACTGCTGGAAGGAGAAGATAGCAGGTGCATCTGTTGCTCCCTTCCATATAAGCATGGCTTTTTCCCCTCTGTAGGTGGGTTTTAACTGGGCCAAATGTCCACAAGTGCTATTTGTCTTGATTTCAAATGTTACTGTCTATCAAATATAGATATCAAATATTCATTGGAGATCAAGAAAATGTGTGACTATTCATGGAATGTCCTGTGAATATTTAACACCAGACTTTTGGGGAGCAACTTTGAATTGGTTCCAGACTCCCTTGTGAAATGTTGTTATGCCTTCCCGTGTATTAAGCACTGTATTTTGCTTGCTTGCATCATGTGGTGCAGGGCTCTCTCCTCTCTGCTTGTGTGCCATTGATCTGGATTGCACAGGTTGATCTGCCAGGGAGAGAGTGGTGGGTGGAGGGTCCTTGCAAAAGGGCACATGGGATTAGATGACTCTTGGTGCCTGGTAAATTGCAACTCAACTTTTTTTTTTTTTTTTTAAGTGTCTCTGCAGGTCCCGAAAAGGAAAGAAACATCTCTTAGCTTCTAGTGGCACAGCACAACACCTTCAGCTCCATCCTGGTAATCCAGAAAAGAATGAATGGTGTCCTTTAAAGCAGAAGATCATATCTATTTTTCTCCCCAAAGAAAACATGCAACTAGGCACCATTAATCTTGCTTCTGTTGCCTATGGCTTTGATGACCAATGGGGAAAGGTACCAGTAGAAAATGTCAGTGAAACGTGGTGATGGTATTGCATTTTAGGATATTAGTCAGCTAGTTGCTTGGAAGGGGATGGGGAGATCTCTAGATCATGAATCTGGGCTGTGCTTCTTTCAGTATATTTTTGGCTTCTTTGGTGGCTGCCACATGGCAATGTGTCTGAAAGTGGACTTTCCTTCTCTATCTTGAGGCTTCTTCCTCCAATCATTTGTTCTCTTCAGGTGTTGTTGTAGTTCCCTGCTTCACAGAAGACATCAGTGGATTTCAAAAATTGTATGGCAATTGTTCTTATCTGCTGAGAAATATATCGTAAGGGAGAGCATTTTTCATAATTAAAGCAATGTTTTAATTAATCAGGCTAACGGAGCACCATGGTCCTGAGGAACTCTGAGTGAGCAACTGTTAATTATATTTGAGCCATTTGGAAAACCATCTGATCATAAAAACAAGGCCATGAAAATGTTCATTCTTGTACCAATTTTGCGGATTACATTGCACCTATCTTTATGTCTCGTGGTTTGTTTCCCATGCTCTTGGGCGGTAACCATATTCAATAAACTGCAGTCAAGTCAGATGTGGTCCTGATTTTAATTTTTTAAAATTAGAACAATTCTTTTAATTTAAGGCTAGCATGCATTTGGGAATTCTTATACACCTTCTCCCAAGCTATAACCTCTCCTTTCTGGCCTTCTGCCCATGTCCAGATTGAGGCAATTACTGGGAAGTGGAGCCATGGGTAACTTCATGCTGCAGCTTTCAGCTAGAGAAACCATATAGGCAGCAGCCTGTGTGCCACCTGTTGAAGCTTGACTGTTGCAGCATTCAAGCACCAGACAGGTGTCACCAAGTTAACTGCTTTACTTACTTGTATACAGCTGCCTGGTGGAGTTCTTGGTGCAGGCCAGCAGCAGGGATCTAATGAAGCTGCACAGTTCATTCACTGTAGTTGAAATAGAGTACATTTTTATTAGGGAACAAAGAAGCCCAGGAGGGACACAGGTGGGGAGGCACTAAACCAGGGGTGCAGAACCTCTTTCAGCCTGAGGGCTGAATCCAATTTTGGAGAAGCTTGGGGGGGGCACATTTCAGTGGAGGGTGGGGCCAAAGGCAAAATGGGCAGGGACAAACATACAAAAATACTTGCATATTGTCACTGCCAGTCACGAAGCCTTAGGAGAGGCATTACAACCTTTTGTAAAAAACTGTAGCAAAGTCAGGAAACCCCCAAATGAACAGTTGTTGGGGAAAAGGGGGTGGGGCCAGGGGAAGGGGTGGGGCCATCTGGGGCCAGATGGCCAGATTCGGCCCCCAGGCCAGAGATTCCCCTCTCCTGTTCTCAAGGGTGAGACGTGTCTGAATATGCAGAAGGTGAAGAAATACCAAGTGACTCCCCTTGTATTCCTTGTAGTTGTTTGTCAGAGGTACATTTCTAACTCTTCTATAGGTTGGTACAAGGCATGCTGAATCAAGCTTGATCCTCAGGCTGATCATCATAATACAGCTTTATCAAACTGGTCTAGAGTTACCACCTGTGACTCAAGACTGGAGACACATGATCTCCAAATGAATTCATCAGCTTCCCTTATGGCACAGCTTTCGTCATGCTGACTTAACAGCTTCAGCATTCTTTAAGGGAAAGAGCCCTGGGAAATGAGTGCTGGCATTTTAAAATTTTGTTTTCAGCTAATCATTGCTGATTCTTGTGTTGTTCACTTGCTTCCTTAATTTTATTTATTTATTTATTTATTATTTGGGTGTGACAGTATTGCCACTGTAACAACTTCATCCTTCATGTGTTAGAAACAATGATAAAAATTTAGGATGATGACAGGAAGGAGCTACCAGAATAATTTTATTCATTGAAAGTTATAATAACATATACAGAGAGATGCTGGCTCTCTACTTAGGTTATGAATAAGAAAGAAAATGAAACAAATATGCCCTGGGGATGTTCAATTATTGTGCTTATTTATTTACAGAGCAGCCCGATGGGAGGGAAAGTCCCTGACATAAGAGCTGCCATTTCCTGAGCCATGCCAGGTTCATGCTGGTCAGGGCAGAAGGTGGCGAAAGGGTGGCTTTTTACTCCCCCATTCTTAATGGGTGCCTTTATACCAGGTCTGACATAGTCCCCAACCCGCCATTCTGGGAGCATGTCTGGGGAACGCCTCCTTCAGTTTGACTCTGACAAACACACATGGAATGCTTCTCTTTGCCTTGACCAAGAATTGGAATGAGGAAGGGTTGTTTAACCTCTCCTGGGCCCACTGATTCATTTTATGAGGAAAACATGGATGGGGGAGCCCATAAATGTACATAATTTGAGTGGTGGGGAAAATTGGCGCACTTGTTTTATATTTAGTCATAGTATTGAATAGAAGACCCTACATGGTGTATTAGTGGGCTGTGCTCATTACACCCTAGACAGCACCTTCATGATGAATGCATTTCATAACAACAAATAATACATTTCCTAATGGCTTCCTTCACATTGCTGTCTTCTCTGCCATAATCAGCAGGGGAGGCTGGTGGCCAGTCTGAGTGGTGGGGCGGAGTGGAGGGCAGGTCAGCAGACGCGGAGCCAAGCGGTCAGCACTGAGGCAGAGCGGTCTTTGAACAGTCAGCAACCCATACTGCGGAAAGAGAAGAGTGAGGCACAAAACACGCAAAGCAGGGTGGGGAAATCACACAGCCACACAAAAGTGCTCCTTTGGATTTTATTTATTTATTTATTATATTTATATCCCGCCTTTCTTCCTGCAAGGAACCCAAGGCGGCTTACATAATCCTCCTCCTCTCCATTTTATCCTCACAACAACCCTGTGAGCTTCGGCTGTGGGGCGGTATATAAATGAAATAAATGAAATAAATGAAATGAACCCTGTGAGGTAGGTTAGGCTGAGAGTCAGTGACTGGCCCAAAGTCACCCAGTGAGTTTCATGGCTGAGCGGGGACTGGAACCCAGATCTCCCGAGTCCCAGTCCAACACTCTCACCACTATGCTA
The DNA here is from genome assembly GCA_021292165.1 of Shinisaurus crocodilurus. Taxonomy (NCBI): domain Eukaryota; kingdom Metazoa; phylum Chordata; class Lepidosauria; order Squamata; family Shinisauridae; genus Shinisaurus; species Shinisaurus crocodilurus. The sequence continues at coordinate 35,748,416 of CM037881.1, read as the reverse complement.
CACTGGATCCACATTCTCCTGTTCCAGCAACAGCTCCCATTCCACAGAGAATGAAGAGACTCTAAGATGATGAGTGGGAGGGGAGAATCCACAAGGCCACAATAACATGATGCTAATAATTAAAGTAAGACGTGATATTCCCCGAGCCACACAGAAAAGCAGCATTTTGAACACAGGAAGAAGTTCTAAAAGCATCAAAAGATCCACGCCTTTGTATACCCATCACAAGGAATCCACCAGAGCAGGCCTACTCAGAAGCAGTAAAAATGGCTTACTTGATGTTCAGGCTAACAGAGCAACATTGTCCTGTAGAACACTGAGTGAGCAACTGTTAATTATATCTGTGCCATTTGGAAAACTATGCTAGTGGTGGGCAATCCGCCTACCACCTGACTCGCCAGACATTTGGCGAATGCTGTTGCTGCGCCTGCCAAGCCGAGCCAAAAGCGGACATGTGCTGAGCCGCTTGGCGGGCTTCTGGCGGGCCACTTTTCATGTTGGAAATGGCATAAGATACATTAAAAGCGGCCGCAATTTGAATAACTCGCACAAATTGTGGCCTTTTGGTGCATCTTACAACATTTTCTACGTCAAAACGGCCTGCCGGGAGCCTGGAAAGTACAGATTTTGCAGGGGATTTGTGCAATTTCAGAAGTGCATATATGTGGGCTTCTGAACACAAACAGAAGCTTGGGAAATTTTTAAGATTTCCCGAGAATTGCATTCCTGCTTGCGTTTACATCCAGGGTTGAGAACAGGGAGAATGTTCACATGACTTTTGAACAGGAACAAAATTCTCATACATCCCTACGAAATTAACAAAAAAAACACAATTTCCCCCCTTAATTTTACAAGAGCTGGATGAAACGTTTTTGGCTGACTTTTCCCACCTGCTCCATTCTGTTCTCCACTGCCAGTATATTTTGACCAATGACACTTCATGTGGGCTCTGCTGTTTGGAGATGCTGAACATACACAGAGATCATGAGAAATGCACAGAGTACAGGAAACCAGAAATAATGATATATATAAACCGTAAAGAACTTTATACAGAATAGAGAATGCTAATTTACGAATTTCACAGAAATGCACAAATGCAAGATGTAACAATGATAAATACAAAGGTGAGATGAACTAAAATATGAAAGTTTTGAGAAATAACAATGATACAAATGTATGAGATAATATACAGTCATGCCTTGGATTGAGAGCATAATTCGTTCCAGAAACGTGCTGGTAATCCAAAACACTCTTATATCAAAATGAAATGCCCCCCAAAAAATTTGTACAGAGATTTTTAATTTAAGCCGTACTACAGTACTTGTATTGCAAGACGTTGCTCGTATATCAAGTAAAAATAAATAAATAAATATTTAAAAATTTGCTTGTCTTGCAAAATGCTCTCAAACCAAGTTACTTGCAATCCAAGGTATTACTGTAATGTGCTAGAAAGCTTTAAGAAATATAAATAACTATATTGTAGCTACAAAATGTTTTTATTGCAGTTATTTTGTACTTGTATCAACTGAGACCCATTAAAAGAACTTCATACTTGCTCAGCAATGAAACCATCCATGTGACTAATTATTTTATGTTTGTTTTGAAGAAGATAATTACTTGAAGAATGTTTGTTCTGAAGAAGATAGTGAAACAAGCTGGTAACTTGTACTCTTGTCAAGTTATTTAGTGTATATTTTTTCAAGCTTTCTAGCACATTGTATTATTTCATACAGAGCATATCAGAGACAGAGTACTGTTAGGCATCCATTTTGGCCTGGCTTCTTCTCTGAAATAACCTAACAACATCTTCACCCTCAATTAAGCCTGCTTTGTTCCCCAAATTCTTAACCTCTCTTGTTTGTATGGTGCAGTGTTTACAGATTTTAATTACTTAGAATAAGTCATGCTGATGTCTGCCAATTCACCTCTGACTTACAAAGAGCCTGTAGAGTCAGATTCAGCCTCTGGAGTTAGGGAGGAGGAGGAGGCATCAGACCCAAGATCTTCACCCCATCTTTACAGAAGCCTGTGGAGGCCTCACCTCTCTTGGGTTAGGGTCCATAGAAGGGAGAAACATGCCATACAATTCAACCTTAATGTTGCCTGATCTCATGGGTTTTTTAGCCTCCTTCTCAGCGTCTCTGTGCAGGGCACAAGCATTATTTTTGGGGGCCCAGTACAAATTTGTAACACAGGCCCCCTCCTACACACATACCATGATCCCCTCCCATGCATACAATTTCATGGGTCATGAATGAAATATTTCTATTTTAATTCTAAAATTACATTTGCTACATTTCTGACATTACTCCATGGCCCACACTGCTGGGGCTTTTCTATCAGGTCCCAAAGCACACACATATGCATGGACACATTTGGGGGATATTTCTGTTTAACAGAACATCTAGCCTGAAGAACAGTCCTACAAAGTTTGCTGACTATTTTTAAAAACTTTTTTTATTGGTCCTAAGAAAGGCGTTAGCCTGTCAATGTTTTCATTTTGTCTGTTTGTTCTAATGGAGCAATATAACTGCAAACATTTCATAAACAGATCATTTCACTTTAAAGCTTTATAGGCCACACCTACATTCATCCAGGCAGTGGGTGGGGTGAAAAAAGGTTCCTCAGCCCTGTTCTAGTACCACACGTGAACTGTGAGTTTTTGTGATTGAACCCTCCCACCTGACCCTGACATCATACATCTCTAGTCTCATCAGGTGCTTTCCATTGTTGCTGTCATTGCCACTGTTGCCACAGCTCTGGCTCCAAGGTGGAGGAGGACTCTGTGGGTCCATCTTATTCTTATCAGCGAAGGAGAGTTAACATCACATGACATCATCACGCAGGCAGGCCGTGCGAAAACAACCAATCAGAAAAGAGGCACATAACATGGTGACACATGATGTCATGCTGTGCTACATGATTCCAAACTACAGCTCCCAAGATGTGCCTTGATATTGCACATGTGCAAAAACGTCACGTATACATGGAGTGAGTTTTCATATTCAAGGAGAATGCGCATCTGAACTAACATGCACAGATTTGTTCCTATCCAAGTAAATAACGAATTCACTCAAGGTAAGTTCGCGAACCACCCTAAGGGTGGAGAATTCTGAGGTGCCAATTGTGCACAACATGTGTTTCTGTGTGTACAGATGCACAGATTGCAGGCTACATCTGGAGAAACTTTCCACTTCTGGCACCTAACATTTGGGTAAGTGCTTAAAAAGCAGACTGCTGAACTCAGAATCTCATGCATAGGAAGAACCTCCAGGTGGCTTCCAAGAGCAACTGTAGTCTATTTGGCTTTCTTCCTCTCTTGCACCTGTCACTCTGGGTGTGCCACCACATTGTCTGTCATGCACTCAGCAGTTTACACCTGGTGATGTCACCTTTTACATCTGTAGGCAGTTTCCAGTTAACGGGGTGGACAGAAAGTGCCAAATGCAAGGATGAGCTATGAGCTGCTTCAGCTTTTACTATCCAAGCCCTGCAGCTAGCAGAGGCAACAAGAGGAGAGCCATGAGCTGACAAGTACATGTGGCAGGTTTTGTACTGTTGCTGAGGGGATATCCTGAAGGAAAAAATAACTGCCATTCCTAGGGTTGCTGTGCATGCTCGGGTTGGGGAACGTTAATGGTTCTTGATGGAGACTATTGGTTCCAAATGTAGACTTCTGTGCAAAATATAGTCATGAAAAAAAGAATGGCAGAGAGATATACAGGTATTAGATGGAAAGGTTGTTTTCCTGTACACTGTTTTACTACTTTCTTTTGGCCATGGGTGACTTGCATTGTTGCCACAGGAAGAGGAGCGAAAATGATAGATACTCCATGCTGCCTACAGGATATCAGACTGAACTGAACTGCCCTGGTTCTGATTTAATGAAGATTGGACAAAGGACTATGTCCAGTGTCTGGGTTGCTGGGTGGCAGCCCTATTTAAATGTCCCATGCACACATACCACCCCACCCCATATGAGATTTAATCCAGATCAGGATTTTGTTGGAGGTTATGGTTAAAAGGAGTCAGTCCTAAACTGATTAGGACAAAGCAGAGTTTCCTCTTTAAGCACAGCCTGCTTTACTGAAACTGGTTTCACCACGTGAGTTGCTAAACTCTTGTCTCTTAAGGCTATTAAAAGGAATGGAATGTCCACACAAGGTTTAAACTAAAGACATTTATCAGTTCTTACTTACAGATCACTCACATATATGCAGGATACATATAGGCAGATTAGTTTCATTGTAGAATATCTTGCTACAAGCCAGCTTGCATCCTCCGTGACTTGCATACTCCATGTTGGGAGAAGGGAAAAGCAGACAGCCACCTAACTTCCACAAAGAAGCCGGAAGTAGATAGAGAGCAGCAGAGCTCTGGCCAGAGAGGCCAGAAGTGGGAGGAGAGGATTCTTTAGTTAACCCATTCCTCCCACTCTAATCAGTGGTTACATCACTTTGTTGATTTTAAGCAGGCAATATTACTATTTCCAACAGATTTCTCCACTTCTTCACTCTACTTGCCCAAAGTAGGCCTCACATCAGCATAGGATCTTTATTCTCAGTTGGTGGAAAGGCTGGCTTGCCGGTGTGGCAGAGTGACAGACAGAAGCCCGGGGAGGGCCAACCTGAACATTCCAGAGGCTCTGATTGGTTGAAGCAGAGAGCATAGAACCCCAGGGAGTTGGCAGTTAAGGGGAGTCCGTTGTCAGTTGGGGAGAGAGTGGGTTGGAGTGAGAGAGGGAGTGGGAGGTTAATAGAGTAGGTAGGGAAAGATGGTACTGAAGAAAAGAGTTCAGACAGGAAATCTAGTAACTAAGTTGTGAGAAAGCAAACGTGAAGAGGTTAGTATAGAACACTTCACAGGAGTTTCCGCTTAGGGAGTGAAGGACCTTCTGTCTGAGGAAGAAGGTGAAGCTCTGGACTAGTGAGAGGGATACAGTAGTTAAGTTCCCTGGTCTTCTGATACTGTAACTTCAAGTAACCAAGCCAAGTTGATACAAAAAGCACTGTATAACATCTGCCTGCCTTTAACCTGAATTTAAGCAAAGAACAAGTTTGAACATAACTGTTGAAAATCCAAGTTATCTGTTCCTGAGTTGACTATCAGTTTAGAGACTTTGTTAGAACAATCAATCAATCAATCGTTTTATTCAAAGTTCTAAGTCTCCAGAGTCTGACTGGTGGACAGGAAAGTAAGAAGGGAATTAATGGAGGGGCACCCTACTTCAAGAAATCAAATAAAACAAACTGCTCTTAATAAAGACAAACAAACGTGGGTGACCAGCTACATATAAGTCCTAAGACATATCATTGGCTAACGCAGCTTAAGAAGACAACTTAAAGTCTGAAGTGACCAATACAAGGTGGCACTTAGAGTGAAGTACACATTAAGGGTGTGAGGTTGGAAGAGGGGTCCCATCTGCTACAGCCAGCTTTTTAGACATGTAATTTATTTTCCCAGGGCTGTATAAGAAGCAGAAATTTCAGTTGAAGCTTTTCCCCGGGGCACAGACACAGTGGTGGGGAGAGTGTCACCTGCCTGATTTAAATCACCTTTCCTACAGGTTATTATTGCTGAAAGAGAGGAGGTTCAAAATGGAGGGCTAAAATTAGCAAGGGAGGAAGGGAAAGAGAGAGGACCAGTGTGAGTGCTCAGTTATTATATGGTCTGCATGTAGTAATTTTCCTCTCAGGAGTGGCTGCATTCATTGACACCCCTTTAACTCAAAGTTTACAGTGCTATGGGCTGACAAGCTCATCATGCCTTAGTTGGCTCAGTTGGCAGGTGGAGACACAGTATGCGTAATAAATGCATAGCATCTCATTGCCCAGGAGACTCCAAAAGCGCTCTCTAGATGGGGGCAGGGGGACACACAATCCCCTTCATGCGTTCACCCAATGTGTGAGTGGCTTGCAGCTCATTTCCAGCTAACCAGGGACATTGCTAGATATTTAAAAGATCTGGACACAGTCCCATGACCTCCCAGAGGCCCTGGGAGGTGGATTGAGCCTCTCAACTCCAGTGTTGACCAGGAAGACTCCAGTATCCAGGAAGTGCCCTCATCAGGTCTATCTCCAGAGGATGCCTTGCTAGGACCCATGGGGAGGGTCCCTGCAGCTGAAGAACCCCCTTGCAAGACTGAGGGAGGGGCCGACGATGTGCCTCCCGGTCCCAGAGAGCATGTAGACCAGGGGTGGGGAACCTTTGTCAACCCAAGGGCCCAATTCCAATCTGGGAAAGGGCTCCGATGCCATATTCCATGGGGCCAAAGGCAAAATGGTGCTGATGCTGGAAATTTTAGAGAAAGTACCCCATGGTCATCATATTTATGCTTTGCTAGATGCTATTCAATTGCCACATGCCATATCTGTGTCTTATTGTCTTGCCCATATAGGCAATATTGATTTTATTTCCACAGAAAATTCCAAAGCAACCCCTAATAGCCCAGCAGCTCCTTTTGTGCTTCACGGGGTCATGATGTGCGATTCCTGCAGCCTCAAAAACTTGCAAGATACTGCCACACGGGCAGAGAGAAAGCAAGAGAAAGCAAGCAACAGATGTGTTGCTGTTTATGTTGCCCCTGACAGCTGCCCTTGTGCACCATGTACATTCACAAAACATCTTTGCTCACTCCATCAGCAACATGAGCAAAGGGGGGATTGCAACACCAATATGGGGCAGGCTAAGATTTTAAAATTTTATACTGCTTTAAATGTATTTTATTCTGCATTTTATTGTGTTGTACATTGCCCAGAGTGGCCAGTTTGCCGGTCAGATGGGCGATCCATAAATGTAACAAATAAATAAATAATATGCTGCAGGTATTAATCAAGAAGAACTGAAAATTGTGTTACTTGCGAAAAGTTTAATGTGACTAACACACACACTAAAGTTATGCAAAGTGCAACTCCATAGCCAAAAGGCTTATTTCAAAGCCTGCAGAATTGATTTAATTGAAATGCCACCCAGTAGAAATTTTGTTACTGTCTAGTAATTATGTGTTTATTTAGTAAATGAACTGAATGTTTTCCCACTAAGAAGAAGTGTGATGCACTCACGATTAGAAAAATTGCTCCAAGAATTTATTCCCAGTGTGGCGTAGTGGTGAGAGTGTTGGACTGGGACTGGAGATCCGGGTTCTAGTTCCTGCTCAGCCATGAAACTCACTGGGTGACTTTGGGCCAGTCACTGACTCTCAGTCTAACCTACCTCACAGGGCTGTTGTGAGGATAAAATGGAGAGGAGGATGAGGATTGTGTAAGCCGCCTTGGGTTCCTTGCAGGAAAAAAGGTGGGGTATAAACATAATAAATAAATAAAATAAATAAACTTTTGGACAATGACAGAAGAATACATTTGAGAAACACTCCAAACAAAAAACATAAATTAAAACATAAATTAACATAAACGTAAATTAAAAAACATATGAAATTTGCTTTAGAGAGCCAATGGCAAGTTGAAATTTCACCTCTAACGATCCCATCCCTACTGAGTGAATGTTTTAACTCCTGATATGATTATGTGCTGTCTCTTCCTTGTGTTGCCAGTGTGTTTCATTCACAGATGAAAGAAGCCCTGCTTGTGCCTACTGATATTCCTTGCAATGATATCCAACCTGATGATTGGGTACATGTGAAAGTCTACAGGAGAAAGAACTTCCTTTCGCCCTTGTGAGAAGGACCATTTCAAGTGATTTTAGTGACCCATATGGTGGTAAAGATCCGAGAGAGAAATGCCTAAATTCACGTAATTTACACAAGAAAAGCAGATCAAAATCTTAAAAGGCCAATTCCGGAGCCTGAATCTGGACCTGGTACAAAGGGGTGTGTGCCAGGAGCTCAACAACAGACAAACCCCTATACTTCACCAGTCAAGTTAAACCCAGAAGCAAGAGAGATCCATCCTACAGAGAAGTGGTGGGTGGTGACAGCAATCAGACGCATTGAAACTCACAGTAAGAAGAGATTCCCAATTGACAGATCAACCAGCTTCCTGATCAGGTGGACTCGCATAAGCCTTCAGTGCTACAGTCGAAAAAGACTAAACGGTTTTCCCTTTCATAAGTTTTGTACAAAACAACAAAATGCATTCTCCCTGACTTTTTCACATGCATGCCTAAATACCCAGTTCATCCAGGATCAGAAACTACCAATTTATTTCTGAGCTTGAAAGACAAATTAGGGATCTGGTTCCCCACGTAAGGAGATGCCAAACGCCTCAAAGAAATAAAAAAAACCTTCTTTAGCTTCCAAGAAACTGCCATGGAAAACTGAAAAAACTCTTCTTAGCCGTAAAAGGAGGAGTCTGTGCATTATTTAAACAAATGTGTTGTGTTTTTATCCCTGATGCAGGCACAAAACATCACTCATAACATGCCAGCAATGACTCAGTCTGATAGGACTGATTCCCCAGGGATGGTAAAAAGGACTGCTGTATGGATTAATTATGTTAAGTTATTTCTCCTAAGTGTAAGTCTGTATCATCGTTTGCTGTGTCATTAATTGTGTCCCTAAGAAAAAAAGCAGGTTGCATAAAATACAGTGGGACTTATCAGCTATGTGCAACCATGTGAATGTTGTAAAGTTGATGTGAAAAAGGTAAATAGCAACTATAAGTGCTACTGAAGTGCACATGGTGTTGAAGGAATTAGAGAAAAGAGGTAAAGTATGCCGAAAGAGTGCACTTGATAATAGATGGGTAAAGTGGTGAAGAAAACAAATGGTCATAGTCCCAGGACTATGAAAGGGGGGAATGATGTGGAAATTTTAGAGAAAGTAGGCACCTTTCATCTCTCACCCCTGTAGAGTGAAAGATGTGGAGTGAAAGTATGTGAAGGATTGTTGAAAATAAGATAAAGAGTCTAAGTCAGAATGTCTGTAGTGCGAAAGTCAACATAACATATGTTTATGTAAACATATCATTCGGAAGCACTCCCTTATAAGGATGAATCATGTGTTGTTCCTGTGCTGACAACAGATTATCTCACAGTGTCCGTGTCCATGTCCGTGTCCGTGTATGTATGACCGGATACCCCAAATAAGTTTACTGGTTTCTTCCAAGAATGGATTCCTTCTTTGAATGGGTATATATATGCTGCCCCCCTTTAAAACCCCAGAGCTGTGCCTCTGAGTTTGTACTTTCCTTTTATCTGTGCCAGGAATTTACCTCTAATCAGACTAACCAATAAAGTACTTGGTTTACTAAAGGCAGAGTTGTTTATCTTTCCAGTGGACCTCCAGATCGGACAAGGAGAAATTCCACAACAATGCCAAAGGCAAAATGGGTGTGATCAAGGACAGAATGGGTCAGCTGAAAAGATTATTCTTACCAATTTTAAGCTAACTGAGAAGTAAGCAGGACATGCCCCCTACTCAGAAGTAAGTATGAGCAGCATGTCTACTCACAAATAGTGATGGGTGAACCTATCCCGAGTGAATTCATTATTTATTTGGACAGTAATGAATTCCACCAGGAACAAAGAATCAGGCTCTGAAATGCTGCTTAGCCAGAAGCCACCCAACATACGTAACTGCACTTTGATTTAATTAAAGGGACGGTCTCCCTGTGATGGAGGAATTCCTGTAAATGTCTGCCTAGTTATTGTGTCACCATCCAAGCAGCTGCCCATGAGTGTACCTTTTGAATTGGCCAGTAAAAATCCCAGATGGGGGAAGCATCCTCACCTACCTACCAGTTCAAAACCCCTACTCTATGCACCCTTAAGGACTCCTTTTGTTCTGAATATTGGGCTATGCTACCTTGAATAGCTAGCCAGGTGTAAAATTAACCAAGAGGCAGAGAATCTCCGGAACCTTCAGTTCAGTAGTCAAAACTAAGCCTTTGTCCCCTTTGTTCTGACTGAGCCTGGGGTCCTGACTCTGAGCAATTAAGCCTTTGGATTCTCTGTGTGAAACACTATAACTGCCTTGGAATTTGGGCAGTTGTCCTATTCTTCCTGCATGGATATCCACCATGCTGGCTTGTCTTAGCTCTGACAGTGCACACAGGATTCAATCAGCTCTTACAATTGCTCCTCATGACTCTTTTCTAGCAGGCTTTTTTTACCCTGGCACCAAGCCCATGGTTACCAGGCCAGAAGTCCCCTTCATGCTTTCATATGGAACTGCCTTATTTACGCAGAGAGATCCATTTGCCATGCACACCCAGAGAGAGAAAGATTTACCTCCAGTGCCCATTGCATCCAAGGCCAGGTTCCATACACAAAACAAATCTGTGCTTCAGCTCTTTGCATTCAGTAGAGTGTCCTGTGGGAGCTTGTGTTCAATGTATGAGTTGCTGTCCCGGAGTCTAATGGTATTGTTTTGATAGTCAGGAAGTTAGCTTAATGCAGGGGCGGTGCTAGGTACTGAAAAGATCTGGGGCCCTGGCCCACAGGAGAAAAAATATATGCATATATGCAAAAATGTATGTATGATCTTCTGTCTGTCTGTCTCTCTCTCTGTGTCTTTAAAGGACCTTGTCTCCTGGGACACCCCAGGTAAAAAGGGATGTATGGACAGGGGAGAGGAGGGCATTTGATTTCAGAAAAAAAAACCCAGGCAGAAAGATTCAAGGGTGGGGCAGCAGGTGGTGAAGCACATGTGGGAAAAAGCTAGCTAATCCAGGGGGATCAGATTCAGCGGAGATTATCAGGGCCTCTGTACCTTTATTGTAGCAAGTACCCATGGATCGCAGGGTGGTGGGGCAGGTGGCCTCCCAGAGATCTGGGGCTCCAAATAAAAGATTTGGGCCTCCAGCCCTAGTGGGCCACCCCCAACACTGCCTCTGGCTTAAAGGTGTGGGAAATGGCTCCCAAACAGTCTTGAGTAAGTGTTAAATCTTTAATTAAACTGGGAACATTCAGGAGAAGCCTCATTGGCAAGGTTCTCTGTCCAAATCTATTTTGAACCAAATTGCTCTGGGGTCCTTAATAATGGCTTAGCCTCTGTTTGGCCTCCCCATCCTTGCCATGAGAACTAGTAGTCTCGTGAACACCACTGGATGCTGTCCCTTGACTTTTCCTGGATAACATAGTTCTTAAGGTTGACAAAGCTAACGCCCTACATTTTGTAAATTGGAAATAAAACTGAGACAACCAAGGGTGGTCTGTGCTTGAAGCATTTTTACCATTTTTGGCAATCCAGCTCAGAAACAAGTTTGTCCAGGTTCCCTTTCCTCTGAGTCAGGTAACTATAACTGTCTCTTGCTTTATTTCCTTTTCTTCTAAATCTATGCATCTCCACCTACGTGGCCCACCATTTCACCAGCACTTGTGCTTCCCAAGTGGAGGCTTATGGGCCTCCAATCCCCTGTTCCACAATTTCCCCAGTGCCATCTCCCCTCCCTGCTTACCAAATGTTTGCAAATGTGTGTGCCTGAAGACAATCGTGGTAAAAATAAAACTGGCTTTCTTTGAATTTAACAAGTGTTAGATATGATATGATATGATACAATCCATGCCCCTATGCCCTGCCAAATCCACTGGAGTTGTAACCAATAAACGTTAAGAACATAAGAACATAAGAAAAGCCCTGCTGGATCAGACCAAGGGTCCATCTAGTCCAGCATTCTGTTCACACAGTGGCCAACCAGCTGCCCGCGGGATCCCACAAGCAGGACATGAGTGCAACAGCACCTCCCACCCATGTTCCCCAGTAACTGGCCTATTGTGGCCTATTTTAACCTGTTCAGGTCTCTGAGACATTTGTTGCCTCTCCTCTCCCCCCACCCCCCGTAACTCTGTGCTGCTGGCACAACACAACGCAAGACAACACAACACAGTGGGCATGGAGTGGCTGTTGAGGGCAACATGACCAGGAAAAAGATGGACAAAACTATGAGGCACCTCATGGAGGCCTCTGGCAGGCATGCTATCTGGCACCCAGTCATCTCATTCAAATGTGTAACACTATACAGGCCCGATGGCATCCACTTGTCCAAGGCTAGCTATGCAAGTTGGTTTCAGCTGCAATAGGTTTGGCAGTGAGTTGGGTGGGCCATGCACCCATCTCTTGTGGTGTTGTAGGGGTAAGTGAGATTGGGCTGTATTGGAGTGTGGATAGAGAAATGTGAGCTAAAAGGAGTGTGTTAGGGCAAAATCCTATGGCCACTAGACAGAGCCTAGATGGCCATAGGAAAGGTCAGAGTCCCAGCTCCGAACTTGGAAGTGCGCTCCAAGGTCGGAGCTGGGACTCCAATTTCGGAGCTCTCCCCCCCCCACCTTGCAGCCAGCGCAGAAAGAACAGCGCTGGCTGCGATTCCGAGGTCAGAAAACTGACCTCAGAGTCCGAGGTTTGTGGGCGGGGAGGGGGACAGGGGAGGGAGGAGTAAGGCTCCACCAGCATATGAAGTGTCCTTGTGAGCTGGGGCAAAAGCCTTAGACAGAAATTGGCCTTCACTTCCACACTCCTTCTACCCTCCATTGGATGTCCACAATCCTCCGAGTTGGGAGGGTTACAGGAAGCCACATCATTGGATTGTACTGTTAGGGTCTTTGCAAGAGGAAGATGGGTAGAAAACTAGATCTAACTACCTCTGCCTGTGGTGTCCCTGTCCTCTGCCCCACCAGCCCTAGTGGGCACCAGCTGCCACTGAGAGACGCAGTCTGTATAACATTATAACAACGTTAAAAAGTCAAAACAGTTTCTTAATACAATACTAAGTACCTAGCTGTACCTTAGAATAACGTATGACATAAAGGAATGGATAATGTCCTAATCCTACTTTGCTTAGCATTGCCAAAAGATCCTAAAAGGGTTTCCACTCTTTTAAACTTTCTTTATCCAGCTCACTTCCTTTTCTGGTGTTCCATCAGTGTGTGTGCATAATGAACGCATGTCAGGTGAAGGAATGTCTGTAGAAGGTGCCCCATCTGTACAGCTGTACAAATGGGGGCCTGACCTCTACAGTCATACAGTAGTGAACTTACCTAGGACAGGGGAGGAGACTTCCATCCCATCATTGCCCATGAATATTGCACCCTTGGAAAGGGTTTGATGATTTTGGTGGTGGGGCTATTTTAGAAACATCATGTTTGGTAGCTGGTTAGACCTGTCTCCAGCAACAAGTAAACAGTTTTTTAAAAATCATTTGCTTAGAAATCTACATTTCTTTTTTTTCTCCAGGGAAAGCAGGGGAATATACATCATGAACTGTTGACCATTCCCAGAAATTTCTAAGCAGGCCTCCATAGATGACTTGATTGAAGAAAATAGTGGATATACACTACAAGAAAAATAATAATAGAAAATTCAAAGCTTTCCAAAACATTTATAACTGACAATTTAATACCTATGTCAGTCATGATCGAACAAGTATGATGGGATAGGAGTTTCAAGAGGCAGATACTAGACTGCTAATTATATAGGGGTACATTCTTACAAAAACTAAAATGTTTTTGTAAGGTGCTAGGTATGAACATTTGTTAATCCCAATGAAAGTATTTCTGTTTTTGCATTTCATCCAGACTCCCTAGGTGTGAACACAGTATTTAGTGGGTCCCAATAAAGGGTGGGCTGGAGCCAGACTAGCCAAGCCCATGAATAGTTTGCATTTCTTTCATTTCACTTGTCCAACCAAGCCTAAGTCCTGAAACTCATATAAAGGAGGACTTCTCACAGAGTATGTTGGACTACTGTTCATCTCTCTCTCTCTCTCTCTCTCTGAGCTGCCGTCTTCACGCGACAATGAGTCGACAGCTGAATGCAAAGGCTTTAGGTGGAGGGAGGGGGTTTAGCGCTGGCTCTGCCATTGTTTTCGGGGGAGGCAGGAGGAGCATTGCATCTACTGCAAGCCGAAGGAGCGTGGGAGGGGCAAGCGGAAGTGGTGGCTTTTACAGCAGAAGCCTCTACAATCTCGGTGGGAGTAAAAGCATTTCCCAGAGCGTGGTTCCAGGAGGAACCCGGCGTGGCGGTGGATTTGGTGGCAGCGCTGGGCTTTGTTTGGGGGGATTTACTGGCGGTGGGTGGAGCACTGGCAACTTTGGCAATGGAAGAAATGGCCCAGGGCTTCCTTCCTGTCCACCGGGCAGCATCCAGGAAGTGATCGTTAACCAGAGCCTCTTGGCACCCCTTATCCTGGAAATTGATCCCGAGATCCAGAAAGTGCGCAAAGAAGAAAGGGAGCAGATCAAGAACCTCAATGACAAATTTGCTTCCTTCATTGACAAGGTGGGATTTCAAACTACTATAACTGCTGCTTTCTGATACTACATTGCAAAGATCAAACCCTTTCATTTGACTGAGAGGAAATATTTAGCCATACTCCTCCAAACTGATTCTGCATTCCTATTTTTATGTGAAATGATACATAATACAAAAATAGACAAATTATCTGGCTTCCCCCCTTTGCCCCCCCCCCCCCAGTTCACATAATGCTTTACCATTCTTATCTCAAGAGTTGCACTGGCTACCAGTTGTTCGCTGAGCCGAATTCAAGGTGTTGGCGTTGACCTTTAAAACCCTGTACAGTTTATCTCAAGGTCAAGGAATGCCTCCAGCAACATCAAGTAGGCTACTGAACAAGATCTGCCACTGACGGCCTTCTCCCTGTCCCATCAGCCAGAGAGCAGCCAGGCTGGTGGGGACTAGGAGGAGGGCCTTTTCTGTGGCAGCCCCCAATTTATGGAACTCTCTCCCCAGTGACCTCCGCCATGCCCCTTCCTTGATTAGCTTCCGCTGGGCATTAAAAACGTGGCTTTTCAGGTGGGAAAATGGGGTGGGTTAGGATTGTTAAGTTTTGTACTGTTTTTAATTGTGTGTTATACTGTGCAGTTACTTTACTCCCAACTCAAGGATGGAAAGCGGAATATCGGTGGTCAATATAAGAGGTTTAAAGATGTTCATAAGGCTAATCTAAAAAAATGCAATATAAACATCGAAAACTGGGAAGCTCTGGCCCATGAACGATCTAAATGGAGGTTGGCCTTTCACAAAGGTTCCATGGACTTTGAAGAAGCCCGAGTGCAAGGTGAAAGGGAGAAACGTGCTAAGCGAAAAGCACGTCAAATGAATCCTTTACAGGACCATCTTCTATCTGGTAACCTGTGTCCTCACTGTGGGAAGCTGTGTGGATCTAGAATTGGCCTCCACAGTCACTTACGGACCCATCGCTAGAGTCTACACAATCTTCTTTAGAATCTCCTCCTTTTATCCCGGAAGACAATCTTACTCGGTCACGAGTGATCGCCTGATGATGATGATACTGTGTGTGTGTGTGTGTGTGTCCCTTGTATTTTATTGGACTGTACATCGCTCAGAGTGGCCGGATGTCTGGCCAGATGGGCGATTCATAAATATAATAAATAAATAAATAAATAAATAAATAAATAAGTCATCACCACTGGACACAATCATGATTGGGAGAGCAAATCCTATGGCCCCTAGACAGTATCTGGGGCACCATAGGATGCTGCAGATCTCCTCCTCCATGCCCAAAGACAGAGCTATGAGCACGGAGGAAGATATCTGATCGTGCATCTTCCCCCACACCAGCTGCTGTGGAAAGCTTCTCTTGCAGGGTTGCAACTGTGACCTCGTAAGAGAAGTTAGAGAGGGATACAAGGGGCTGTGCTGATGAGAGGGGAGGGGAGAGGCCGGTAGATATGCACTACCCTATGGCCTCTCCAGTCTCCTCCACACCCACCAAAAGGTAAGCCAGCTAGATGGACTCAGAGGCCCATCTATCTGCCGTTTGTATTCTAAATGGAGGACAGAGACTCTTGCTGGCAGGGCATCGGAGAGGCAGAGGGCTCCAAACTCAGACCCTCCCTCTGTTGGGAGCGCAACCCACAGGACTGCATTCTAAATAGACATCCAGTTTGGTCAGTTATCGTATGAATTTGGGAATGTTGCAAGTGGTTCAGATTTCTTGGATTGTCTTTAATTTTGGCAGATTGGAAGTCAATCAGAATTGACATTTAGTTGAACGATTAGGGGTGCAATCCTGTGGCCACTAGACGCTGTCTAGACAGCCATAGGATACTTCAGAGTTCCAGCTCCAACTGTGGAAACTAGTTCCAAGGTCGGAGCTGGGACTCTGACTGAATATGGAGCGCCCTCCCCCTGCCCTCACAGCCAGCATGGAAAGAACCACACTGGCTATGGCTCTGAGGTCGGGAGACTGACCTCGGAGCTGGTGTTGGGTGGGCATTCCGGGGGATGGGGCGGGGAGGAGTGAGGCTCTGCAGGGATATGATGTATCCTTGTGTCATCTCAGCCCCCTCCCCTCCTTGCAAGCAGGTGCAAAAGACTTAGACAGCCACATCGGACGACTAAGTCTTTTGTAGGGTGGGAGAAGCACAGAGGCGACCTTTGCTTCCGTACTCCTTCCATCCTCGACAGGATGCCCGTAATCCTCAAAGTTCGGAGGGTCACGGGAAGCCATGTTGGATTGTGCTGCCCATTGACCTTTAATTCATGGCATAGAATGAGAAAAGATGGATGGAAAGGATTGTTCCTTTTCAGGTTAGCTTGGGAATCTTCTAAGGAAGTTTGGTGATGTTAAGAAAATGTGACCTTCTTCAGGTAGTCTTTAAATTGTGTAAGAATTTCCTGAGGAACCTTCTAGCAAGGCATTCTGGGCAGGTTCTCCATGTCCCCTTGAAAGAGAACAGCATGTGCCAATGCACGGAAGTTACTTTTCAAAGAATATTCATGACCTGCTGGTGTTTGTTTGGATATGTGATGGATCATTCCCAGTTGGCCATGAGTCAATTAACAGAGAGCATCAGTTCATTGAACCATATACATTAAAATACATAGAAAATTCCTAAAACATGAATATTAAACATTAATAAAAACATTAAAATCAATTAAAACAACACCATAATTACAAACAAACAGATTGGGCAGAACATTCACTCAGGGAAGGCCTGGGTAAAGAAATGTGTATTTGGCTCCTAAAGCATGATACAGTTGGCGTCTCCCTAATACCAAGTGGTAGGGGAGATCATTCCATAAATTGTGTGCCACCACGGAGATGGCCCGCTTCCTGGTTGCTGTGAGATGGCAGTCTGCAGGTTGTAGTACCACCAGCAAGCAAGATCTCTTCCGATGATCTTAATGATCTGTCTGTACTGGGGAAGGCAATCTGCCAGGTATTTATGTCATCCATGCTAGAGATGAAATAAATTTTGGGAGAAAAAACTCAAACAAATTCTCCTAATATGAGTCCCCCTCTCCAAATTTGAATGTATAATCTTGATCCAGCAAGCAAGATCCATGTGCAGAAGTAGACATTTATGTGTGCAGCCAGTGGGTGGATATGCAGATCTAGTAGCTCATGCACACTGCAATGCTCATCCAAGTAACACTGACCTGGCTGAATGCATCTCCTGATGCAGAGGCCAGGGATACATATTTCCTTCCATCCAAGGCCACCAGCTTTTTGTGCAACTACAGCTGGATGAGGAACAGAATATTTAGAAAATATGGTGCCTGTATAAGATTTTGCAAGTTAAAATTTAACACAGTGTTAAGTATAATCATCAAGATACAAGAGGGACCTGCAACAAAGTGCTCCTGTTCCAACTAGCTTGCCATGTCGTTTTCCATGTTACTCCATCCCCACCCCGGTTTTCTGTTACCCCCCAAAGTCTATCAGCATTCCATGGCCTCTGAGCATGCCATTGGGCTGTTTTTCAGGTATACCCCTTAGGAGTTTTTTTAAAAAAGTTTTTTTGTTGTAGTTATGCAGACCTTGCAGTTTCCTTAAGCATGCTGCCTGTTGCCTCTGTCTTGTGCACGGATGGTGCTGTTCGACTACATAAGGACCAGAACTCAGAGAATAAGTTCACTATTGCTATATAGGATGTGTGTGTGTGTGTGTGTGTATCTATCTATCTATCTCCTATCTACACATACACACATAGAGAGAGACTTGGTTTGCATGATCACCACAGGTTGCCAGTTCAAGCCCCCCGACCACGGTTTCTCATGTCATCCGAACCTGGCGAGGGTAGCTTGTTCAGCGTGGTTAACAAACCACCCCATAACCCTACAACAGGCCATGGGTTCTGGGTGGATTGTTATCCACCCCAACAAGCCACCCTTGCTGGGTTCAGATGATATGAGAAGCCACACCTGGCGAGGGTAATTACGTAAATCAGGCCAGCCCAGCACACAACTGACATGCAACTGGCATGCACAGGGAGTTAACAAGCTACCATGGCTTAACCACCCTCGCGTTGTGCAAACTGGCCCATAGTGTCCTGTTCCTCGAAATCAGACTTGAAATGTGAACTTTGACAATTTTGGAATTCAATTCAAAATTTCAACAATTCAGACTCTCTCTCTCTCTCTCTCTCTCTCTCTCTCTCTCTTTAACGCATGCGGAATTTTATTTCATTTGCTCTTCATGCAACCTCAGGAATGTCCCTGGGGTGGAATGTGGCTGCCCTCGCCTCGACTACTCTTGTACTGATATTGAGCTGTTGAAGTTGCTGCCCAGTGCTCTGGTGTGGATGCTTGCAAAGAAGCTCAGCCATCCTTTCAACCTTTTGCATTCTCAGGTTCGATTCCTGGAGCAGCAGAACAAAGTCCTAGAGACCAAGTGGAGCCTTTTGAAGCAGAAGCCCATATCCCACATGAAGCACAATCTCGAGCCTCACTTTGAGGCCTATGTCAACAGCCTGAGGAAGCGCCTAGACTCCCTGAAGGGTGAAAGAGGGAGGCTGGGCTCAGAACTGAAGAACATGCAGGATCTAGTGGAAGATTTTAAGCGCAGGTAATATAAGGGCTGGTCATACGGATGTACGAGAATTTCATTGCTGTTCAAAAAATTAGAGGAAAATGCCCAAACACAATCTCATTTTTTTGAGAAAAGCTCGCACATTCTTGAGCTTGTGAGCACGCTCATTGATTGCGTCCTTTTTGAAAAATGCACACTTTCAATGTGCTTTTTTTTTATTTTAAAGGATGCATTTTCATGCTTTAATCAATGGGGGGAAAGTGCACTTTTGGGTGTGTGCCTGGAAAAATACATGGGGTTTTTTGTGTTCAGGGGGGGGAAAAGGCTCGTGTTTGGGAGCATTGATGTGGAAAACAGAAAATCTTGATGGGCTCAAACACTGCTCGTTCGCCCATCCCTAACCCCATCTGGTGGGCCATTTCATATCTCATATCTCAGTGGGATAATGAGAAGCAGTGCCATCAGGGCAGAACTTTGGGGCAGAAGTGCAGGGCCCCACTCAGGAGAATGATCAGGGTGGCCCAAATGCAGCATGGCTGGCTGACCCACATTTTGAAGGAAGTGAAGTAATACACAAGACCATCTAAAGAGGGGTCCCTGGAAGGCCACTGAGTCCATAGTCTAAAATTACCTAACTGCACCATTGGGGACGAGGCATGAGTTTTTGGCAACTTTAAAGACTCACTCTTGAATAATTTCACGATTAAATTGTACAAAACCAACGTAATGGTGCCTATGGGGGATTTCCTCTTAAAGCCGATAACAGCTTCAGAAATGATATTTTCCTCAGGATTGTGGCAGGGGCCAAACTACACATGACATTGAATGCAAAGATGTGTTGGCCCTTAGCAGAGCATAATTACACTGCCTGCAGATAGTGGTGGCAGCTGAAGTAATGTCAAATTTTTCAGATTGCTGGGGGACAGGGCCAGTATATATGGGAAATGGTACTTCTAAGGAATCCCAGACCCAAGCTGTTTCGGTCTTTAACTGAATGTAGTATAGTCTGGCCATGCACCCAGCATAATCTCTGTCTCCCCCTTTTTAATCTCCAAAGGTATGAGGACGAAATTAACAAGCGCACGGCTTCTGAGAATGAATTTGTATTGCTAAAAAAGGCAAGTGTTGAAATACACTCCAATCAACACGGGTAGTTCTAAATGTGTCTAAGTGGAGGAACATGTGTGTATGTGTGCACCTGTGTGGAATGTACAAGTACAGAGACAAATAGGTGCCTTTCTTCAGGGCCAGCTCCAGGTTTGAGGAGCCCCCTAGCAAGTGCCTCCTGGTGTGGACTCCTTCTGACATTGATGCACCCCTTGTGGACTTAGCTACCATTGGTGGTGGTGAGCAACAGTAAGCAGCACTGATGGTGCAGCACGGTGATCTGGCGCAGCTAGCTGTGAGCCCCGCACTATTAAATTTTCCCACATTGCCTCAGACTGACACTACGTCAGAGAAATTGTGAATTAAAATGGTGGGCAGCTTGCAGATCCAGCCACCAGCACAATGGGCCCAGAGCCAATATCTTCAGTGTCCCGTGCCACTGTACTGGGACCCTGGCAGTTGCTCAAGCATGCTTGGTGGTGATGCCAGTTACCCTCACCACCACCCAATAGGCAGAATTATATGCTCTAGTCCATGTTCAATTATTTTCATGACGAGTTCTTCACCAGATACGCTCCAGCTGTCATCTGATCTGTTTATAGGGATGTATGAAAAATTCATTTTAGTTAATTTAGACCAGGATTTATCCCGTTCATACCTTCCATACTGAACATGCATTGGGTACAATCTGTGGTCGAAGTCCAAACTTGAAATGTGATTCACTGAACAAAAAAGAAAAGAAAAAAGCTTTCAACCGCATGCATACATTTTGGGGGGGGGGGAAGCATGAACAAAATGCATACTTTCGAATAATGCACACAAATACACTTTAACCAGTGGGAGAAGAAAGTGTACATTTCAAAGATGCGCACAACTGATGTGCAGATCTGGAAAAATAATCACAAAAATACACACGGATTTTCATGCCAATAAACAAAAACAAACAAAGCTCCCAATCTGATATGGACTCAAGTTGGACCGAGCTTTGAGATGGAATTTGGAGAACTTCAGCGAGCTCAAGTTTGGCTGATCTGCACATCCCTACGAAGTGGGTTGGGAGTCAGTGTGTTTCCAATATCCACCGCCCCACACACACTCCCCCAACCCAATCCAGGAACTAACTTTCTGGATTGGAAAGGGCCTTGGTACACTGGATGCACCCTATAGTATATTATTTTATCCCTGCAGTTTCTTGTTTACTGCAGTGTGCAGCTCCCCAGACACACCCCTAACACCCAGTGTGGGCGTTCTCAATAGTGGCCCCCTTTGGTGCTGAAATTTGCACCAGGATCACATGATTCTTAATTCCTCCTACATATTTCAGGGGATCCGTGCCATATTCAACTGGACCCTAGCTGACTGGAGCCACACACAGAATCAGAAAACATGGTGAATTAGGGTATTTTTTTAGTCACTAAGCATGTGAACCTCAGGCATCAGAAGTGTAATTCCCCACTGAATGATGAGAAATGCTAGCGCATAGAGCCTCAAAGCGGTCGGCATATATGAGGCAAGGAGATCTGGACAAAATGGAAAGTGTATGGGGTGGGATCTTGGAGTGATACATGATCTAGAGGAGGATACCACTTGGACCATGTCAGAGGAGGATGTGAATCATGTACATTTTCAGCTTTAAATCAAGCGTGTGCCATGTATGATGAGTATTTTTGTTTTTTTAAATTTTCTCTTTCCCATTTTTAAAAATGTCAGTGTGCGTGTGCATGTATGTGTGCATGTATATGTGTATGTTTCTGTGTGTATGTAAAAGAGGGGTGGGAAGGGGTATGTAAATGGAAGGCATTGGAGGAAGGAATGGGGGCTTTTTGTACATGTAGAAAATCAACCATCTTTGAAATAAAACATTAATAACCAAAAATAGCCTTTACAGACAGTCTCCATTGCAATCTTTTGTTTTGTTTCCTTCAGGATGTGGATGCTGCCTATATGAACAAGGTGGAGCTGGAGGCCAGGGTGGCTTCTCTGTCAGAAGAGCTCAACTTCTCGAGATGCCTCTATGAGGCAGTAAGGTTTTTTCCCAATCTCCTAAAAGCCATCTGAAATTCTCTGCTTGCTTCTCAAGAACTGTCTCAATATTTTAAACCAGAGGTGGTGAATCTGTGGTCCTCCACAGATGTTGTTCTATGCCAACTTCCATCAGCCTCAGCCAGCGTGGGCAATGGTCAGGGATGATGGGAGTTTTAGGCCAACATCTGGAGGGCTACCGTTTCAACAGCCCCTGTTTTAAACTTCTCACCACCTTTCAAAGACAAAGCAAAAAAAAGAATTCTAGATATGGGAAGATTTCACTTGTAAGGTTTCATTTGTAAAACTCCATGATAAATTTGCTTACCATCCAGCAATCTACTTATTTCTACTAAGTAAGCCCATCTAATGATACCTGCCCAGCAGGAAGAATAATAATTTTTTAGTTTTGGAACCAGATCTAATAACCAGCAGTGCTAGTTATAACTATTTACGCCAGTGTGGTGTAGTGGTTAGAGCATTGGACTGGGACTCGGGAGATCTGGGTTCTAGTCCCCACTTGGCCATGAAGCTCACTGGGTGACTTTGGGCCAGTGACTGACTCTCCGCCTACCCTACCACACAGGGTTGTTGTGAGGATAAAATGGAGAGGAGGATGAGGATTATGTAAGCCTCCTTGGGTTCCTTGAAGGAAAAAAAGGCGAGGTATAAATATAATAATAAAATAAAATAAAACCAGTGCTAATAACTAGCACTAGTAAATATACAGATCTGTCATAGATACCCCCCACACCTAAAATGTACACTTTCAAGATATGATTCCTGACACACATCAGTGGTGTGCGTGTGTGTGGACCGCGCACAAGATCGGATGCCTCTCGTGGCAATTGCTTGCTGATTACTCTGTTATGCTTTTTCAACAAACACTAGAGCTGAAATGAATGGGTTGGATCCAGCTACTTTTGAGCCAGTGGGAGCATGCCCTTAGTGGAGTTCAGGTCAGAATACTCCCACCAGCGGAAAGTGGGGGGGACGGACAATCTTTGTAGCCCCCACTGACACCTCTTCCCAGAGGAGGCTGGTGGCTCCAGCGTCAGTGGGGCTGTGTATCCACTCTGGATTTTACTCCAAACTTTAAAAGAGCTATCCATGCTGCTGCTGAACCCTATCCCCAAAATAGGGTCACCACCATATTTTAAAGAGTCCAAGCTCTTTAAAAGTTTGGAGTAAAATCCAGAGTGGATACACAGCCTTGCTGATGTTGGAGCCACCAACCTCCACTGTGGCGGCTCTTCCACTTTTGGGAGGGTTCCCTCAACCCTTGCAGAAGATTTTGATTTTAGGGTAGGGATCGGGGTCTGCTGGGTAGGTGGGAATCAAGCAAGATTGCCTCTTCCCTTGTTCTGCCAGCAGAAACTGCTCCATGGAAGGAAGAAGCTGGATCCAAGCCAATATTTGCAAATACATAAAATTCACCAAAATTTTCATCTTCATCACCACTCAGATTTTGAATGTAAACCTCAACGATTTTGGATATCTACCTCAAAGCTTGTTCACTTGCATTGGTTTTTTATTTTTTATTTATTTGACAAGCAACTGTCTACAAAATGCTGTAAATACCAGTACATGTCAACTAACTATCAAATACTTTCAGAGAATATTATCAGAACAATTGCCAAATGCTGAAATCAAATATCAAGTGCTGATATCCAATAAGCAGAGAATATTTGCCAAGCGTACCTGCATCCAGAACAATACCAGGAGAATAGTGGACATCAAAATTAGCACAGGAGAATTTGGAACTGGGGAATTGAGGAACTTGATCTTTGTGAATCCCAAAACAAACTGACCTGATCTACATCTCCTGGACTAATGTTCACATCAGAACTTATGTATCTGCTGTCCTTTGCACTTCCTGAAGCTTATGACACAATTTTCAGCTCAAACAACGCATATTGAAATAAGTTTAGAAATGTGTATTTTGAAAGAAGATACCTTTAGAGTGCAATCCTATGGCCACTAGACGCTGCCTAGATGGCCATAGGAAGGGTTGGAATTCCAGCTGCGACCTCAGAAACACGTTCTGAGGTCGGAGCTGGAACTCCAACCTCAGAGTGCCCTCCCTCTGCCCTCACAGCTTGTTGCAGCTCCGAAGTTGGAAGACCAACCTTGGAGCTGGCATTGGGTGGGTATTCCGGGGGGCGGGGAGGGCAGGAGTGAGGCTCTGCTGGGATATGATGTATCCCGGCAATGCCTCAGTCCCTCCTCCTTGTGAGCAGGGGCAAAACACTTAGACAGCTGAAATTGGCCATCTAAGTGTTTTGTGGGGAGGGAGAAGCATGGAGGCAACCTTCGCCTCCGTGCTCCTTCCATCCTTAATTGGATGCCTGTAATCTTTCGAGTTCAGAGGGTTATGGGCAGGCACATTGGATGTGTATTTTTCTTTTTTGAAAATCTATTGAGCAACTCACACTTTGAAAGAACGGAAATGAATTCTAAAAGATTTAAATACATACTGAAATGCAAATTTTCGTTTGGATATATATATGTGTGTGTGTGTGTGTGTGCGTGTGTGCATGTGCGTGTGCGTGCGCACGTGCACACACACACACACACACACACACGCCACAGATTGATGCAGGAAAGGAATGGAACAGACTGAGAAAGGAACACATGCAAAAATGGTGGGGACTGGAAAGAAATTGATTCACACATCCCTAATTTTGTTCATAGCTGGTGGGGGGATTATGGGACTTGTAGTCCAACTCATCTGGAGGGCACCAGGTTGGGGGAAGGCTGCTTTAGTTAGATTCCACCAAAAAAAGAAAAAAAGAAAAGGAAAGAGGCTATTCATTGATTAAGCTTTTTGTGACGTACAGGAGCTGGCGCAGACACACAGCCAGACAGGTGACACCAGCATCATCCTCTCAATGGACAATAATCGGGACTTGGACTTGGATGTTATCATTGCTGAAGTCAAAGCTCAGTATGAAGATATGGCGAGCAGGAGCCGAGCTGAAGCTGATGCCATGTACCAAAGCAAGGTGTGTATTCCTGAGTCCCGGCTTCAACCTGTACTCTACCTTGAGTATTGCCCCAAAACAAAATGCCTCGCCTCTTGAATTTCTATGAAAATTTTGCAAATTCAGAGCAGGGGCATGGATGAGAATTTCCCTCCCCCCTTAAAAAAAACCATTCCAGTATAATTAAAATAGCACTGTATTTGTCAAAGTACAAGAGCCAGTGTGATAGATTCATAGTGAGAGCCAGTGTGGCATAGTGGTGAGAGTGTTGGACTGGGACTTGGGAGATCTGTGTTCTAGTCCCCACTCATCCGTGAAGCTCACTGGGTGACTTTGGGCCACTCACTTTCTCTCTCAGCTAGATTCTAGTCCCCACTCAGCCATGAAGCTCGCTGAGTGACTTTGGGCAAAATATAAAAAGGGTGGCAGAGCAGCTTTTAAACTGAACCTTGGGGGAAAGCTGACAGGAGCTGGGCCTGGGAAGCATTTGGTTCATATTAAATCATCCCTAAGGGATGAAGATGAAAAAGATGCTGAACTCCATCCCCAAAATAGGTTCACCACCATGGATAGCTCCTATGAGGCTCCAAATAAAAGCTGCAACACCTGTAATGGAAAAGGAGGCCCACTGAAACAGGAATCACCACCCTCCTCTGACTAGATGATAATGGTGTTAAAGGAGTACTAAAGGAGTATAAGGAGATTACAGAGAAGCTGAATGAGTTCTTTTAATCTCTCTTCACTGCAGAAGATACAGGACAGATGCCTGTGCCTCAACTGATGTTTTCAGGAGGGGAGTCTGAGGAACTGAGGCAAATAGTGGTGACAAAAGATGAAGTTCTCAACCTTATTGATAAACTGAAAGTCAATAAATCACCGAGCCCAAATGGTATCCATTCTAGAGTTCTTAAACTCGAATATGAAATTGCGGATCTTCTAACAAAAATATGTAACATGTCCCTAAGATCAGCCTCTTTACCAGAGGACTGGAGAATGGTCAATGTACCACCAATTTTAAAAAGGGATCCAGAGGAGATCTGGGAAATTACATGCCAATTAGCTTAACATATGTTCTGGGTAAATTGGTTGAAAGCATTCTTAAAGATAAAATCAGTAAGCATATAGAAGGACAAGCCCTGCTGAGAAAGAATCAGCATGGCTTCCCCAAAGGTAAGTCCCGTCTCACTAACCTTTTAGAGTTCTTTGAGAGTGTCAATAAACATGTGGACAGGGGTGATCTGGTAGACACTGTTTACTTGCACTTTCAAAAGGCTTTTGACAAAGACCCTCACCAAAGACATCTGAGCAAAGTTAGCAGTCATGGAATAAGAGGGAAGGTCCTCTTATGGACCAGTAACTGGTTAAATAACAGGAAGCAGAGAGGGCAGGAATAAATGGTAAATTCTCTCAATGGAGGGATGTAGAGTGGGGTCCCACAGAGATCTGTATTGGGACCAATGCTTTTCAACTTATTCATAAATGATCTGGCATCAGGATTGAGCAGTGAAGTGGCCAAGTTTGCTGATGATACCAAATTATTTTGGGCGGTGAAAACAAAAAGGGATTGTGTGGAGCTCCAAAAGGATCTCTCCAAACTGGGAGAATGGGCATCAAAATCGCAAATGCGGTTCAATGTAAGCAAGTGTAAAGTAATGTACAGTAATACCTTGGATTACGAGCATAATTCGTTCCGGAACCATGCTCGTAATCCAAAATACTCGTACATCAAAGCAAGTTTCCCCATTAGAAATAATGGGAACTCAGATGATTCATTCCACAACCATTTAATCACTGCTTTGCCGGCTCCCTGGCAGGGAGCCCCATGGAGGGAGCCGGCAAAGCAGTGATTAAATGGTTGTGGAATGAATCAGCAGAGTTCCCATTATTTATAATGGGGAAACTTGCTTTGATATGCCGGCTCCCGGGGTCCCTGGCCGCGCCTCGCCTGCCTCCACTCGCTCTGCCAGGAGTGTCCAGGAGGCGGGGGCTTCCCTTGAGGCGTGTCGCGGGCTGGGCTTGGCTGCCGTCTCGCGCTGCTGTGCCTGGCTGCCACCTCGCGCTGCTGCGCCGGCCAGCTGAGTGTCCAGGAGGCAGGGGCTTCCCTGGAGGCGCGGCGCAGCCTGGGCTTGGCCGCCGCCTCGTGCTGCTGCGTCGGCCGCCTGCATAGCCAGGAGGCGGGAGCTTCCCTTGAGGCGCCTGAGGTGCATCTCCCTGCCAGGGAGCCGGCAAGTGCTTTGCCGCTCGCAGGGAGATGCGTGGAGCCGCTCCAGCTGCTTCTTACCAGTTGCAAGCGGCGGCTCACGGAGAGGCGAGCTGCCCGCGCCGCCTGCGGTCCCGTCGCGTCACATCCGGCCCCATCATTGACGGGGCCTGGATGTGACGCGACGGGACTGCAGGCGCCGCGGGGGGCACTTGTGATGGTAGAAGGCAGCTCCATTCTTCGGCTCGCGCCTCCATTCTTCGGCTCCCTGCTTGGGAGCCGGCATGCAGCAGCGCCAGGAGCCTCCAAGCACCCCATGGAGGTGAAGCGAAGGAGCCCCGGCCGTTGCTCGCTCTGCATGCGCCTCACACTGCCGCTTTGCCTGCTCCCTGCCTGGGAGCCGGCAAAGCGGCAGCGCGAGGCTCACACAGAGCGAGCGACGGCCAGGGCTCCTTCACTTCACCTCCGAGGTGCAGTCTCTCTCTCTGCGCCAGGCAAGGAGCAGGCAAAGCGGCAGCGCGAGGCGCACGCAGAGTGAGAGGCTAGCGCCTGGCCAGGCCTCACCTCCACGGGGTGCTTTGCTGGCTCCCAGGCAGGGAGCCGGCGCAGCGGCGCAAGGCAGCAAAGCGAGGTGCCCGCACAGCGAGTGGCCTCGCCTCCATGAGGCTCCCAGGCAGGGAGCCGGCGCAGCGGCGCGAGGCGCCCTCAGAGTGAGCAGCTGCGCTTCGCCTGTATGGGGCTCCCTGCCGGCTAGGCAAAGCCGGGGAGCTGGCACTTTAAGTGCTCGTCGCGGCCACAGCGTGTGGCTCGTGTTGCGAAACTTGCTCGTCTTCCGAATGTAAATAAATGATAAAATTTTGCTCGTTTTACGGTAGCTCGCATACCGAGTTACTCGTAATCCGAGGTATTACTGTATGTTGGGGTGAAGAATCCCAGCTTCAAGTATAAGCTGATGGGATCTAAGCTAGCAGTGACTGACCAAGAAAGAGATCTTGGGGTTGTGGTGGACAGCTTGATGAAAATGTCGACCCAGTGTGCAGCTGCTGTGAAAAAGGCAAACGCCTTTTCAGTTAAGCATAATTAGGAAAGGAATTGAAACTAAACTGAGTGCCAAGATCATACTGCCCTTATACAAATCTAAAGTGCGGCCGCACTTAGAATACTGTGCACAGTTCTGGTCACCGCATCTAAAAAAGGACACTGTAGAGTTGGAAAACTGCAGAAAGCGGCAACTAAAATGATCAAGGGGCTGGAGCAAAGGTTACAGCATCTGGGATTGTTTAGCTTAGAGAAAAGGCAAGTAAGGGGAGACATGATAGAGGTGTACAAAATTATACATGGTGTAGAGAAAGTGGACAGGGAGACATTTTTCTCCCTCTCTCATAGTACTAGAACCCAAAGGGGTCATCCCATGAAGCTGATTGGTGGGAGATTCAGGACAGATAAAAGGAAGTACTTCTTCACACAGCACATAGTTAAACTATGGAATTCATGTCCACTAGATGTAGTGATGGCCACCAAATT
Organism: Shinisaurus crocodilurus; assembly: GCA_021292165.1. Classification (NCBI taxonomy): domain Eukaryota; kingdom Metazoa; phylum Chordata; class Lepidosauria; order Squamata; family Shinisauridae; genus Shinisaurus; species Shinisaurus crocodilurus. The sequence goes on along the minus strand of CM037881.1, from coordinate 35,719,890 downwards.
GGATAGTTTTAAAAGGGGATGGACAAATTCATGGAGGATAAGGCTTTCAATGGCTACTAGTCCTGATGGCTCTATGCTACCTCCAGTAAGAGAGGCAGTATCCCTATGTACTCCAGTTGCTGGGGAACATGGGCAGGAAGGTGCTGTTGCACTCATGTCCTGCTTGTGGGATCCTGCAGGCAGCTGATTGGCCAGTGTGTGAACAGAATGCTGGACTAGATGGACCCTTGGTCTCATCCAGCATGGCTCTTCTTATGTTGTTATGAGCCCAAATAAAGATGGTGCTGTATGGATGCACTTTGCTTCACAGCATGGCAGCCTCCCAGTTAAAAACATGCCCCCATGTTTTCAATTTTGAGAAATAAAATAATAATAATAATAATAATAATAATAATAATAATAAATTTATTTCTTACCCGCCTCTCCGTCTAGATCGAGGCGGGTATCAGGAGAAGCAGGGAACATGGTGGGCACCAAAAGAGGTGTTTGCCCATGTGCAACACGTTGGAGACCCCAGATTGACTCCGCCTGTTAGCAGTCCTCCAATAAGTCAGGCAGAGAACCTTCCCAGTGTTACTTCCTGAGAGCCTTCTTTAAACTGGAGATCTGAGGGAGTGAACTTTCTACATGCAAAGCATGTGCCCTGCTGCTAAGTAATAGACCAACACATTTGGTTTAGGAGTGAGCACTGCTTCCCTCCACATGACTCTTTCACCTCTTGGGTAGCCAGGTGGCTCACTTCCGGCAGCTGGTTTGGCCATGGATTTGGCCTAAGGACTACCCATTTCTGATCCCTATTTTAATGTCCTGGCACATAAATTCAGTTTCAGGAACTTCAGCTCACAGCTGGGATGCATGACTGATGCCTTGAAAAACTCCAAGGTAGAGATTTCTGAACTGAATCGACTGATCCACAGACTAAGGGCAGAAACGGAGAATGTGAAGAAACAGGTAAGATGTACTCTGCTTTAGTGGAGATGATTAGCCAGAGTTCTTTGTTCACATTCAGTGATCATTTTCTCCTCTTTGCATTTCCACTGCAGTGCTCTCACTTGCAGTCAGCCATTGCTGAGACTGAGGAACGTGGAGAGATAGCTCTCAAGGATGCCAGGGAAAAGCTGACGGAACTGGAGAATGCCCTGCAGAAAGCTAAGGAGGAGTTGGCCCGTCTTTTGCGTGATTACCAGGAGCTTTTGAATATTAAGCTAGCACTGGATATGGAGATTGCCACCTATAGGACACTGCTGGAAGGAGAGGAATGCAGGTGGGTATCATGGAACCAGTGGAGAATGATCTGGGGCTTCCACATACTCACCATTTTCTCCAGTATTGACACCATTCACTCATTCAGTTTCCCCCAAGAAGCCAGCTGTTAAACTGCTCCATCCCCATGTTTCCCTGTTGTCCAATATTCTTCAAATGTGATTTAAAAATAAATAACATCCACCATCATTCTAGCAGAATCCTTTCAGATGTGAACTGACTGTAGCCTATTGTCTCATGTGAGGCTGAGGAGTGGTCTGACGTTGTTAATAACTGTGTCTACAGCAATCCTGCCTTTTGTCCTTCTGTAGCTCCAGTGCCCTCCCCTCTGCACTGCTCGACCTTCTGCCACAGTCATTATATAAGAACAGAGGAAGCTGCCTTATATTGAGTCAGACCATTGGTCTATCTAGCCCAGTATTGTCAACACTGACTGGCAAGCAATGACTCTCCAGGGTTTCAGGCGGGATTCTTTCCTAGCCCTACCTGGAGATGCTGGGGATTGAACCTGGGACCTTCTGTGTTGAGGCTGTACTTCCCCTCCTCCTTCCAAGGAGATCCAGACCATGGCTTCTGACTAAAAAGCTTTATTAGAAAATGCAAGCCAAGCAAACTGGCTTAAAAGTACAAATGAAGTGGATTGCAGAAATCAATCACAAAAGAAACCAGCTTAGTTGGAATACGAGCCATTAAGGAAGAATGACCTATTGTTGAGAAGTTGATTCCAAACTGGAAACCTCTCCTCCCTTCCAGACTCAAATGACCCCCCCTAGGGTGGATGTTTATTCTTAAGGGCCAATCCCTTGGAGTGCCTGACCCTTCTCAGCTGGTCCATCCTCCTTAGCTGATGTCTGACCCTGGGGTTAGTGACTCTTGATTCACCCTCCTCCCGATCAGAGAGCTCAGATTGCTTTCCCATGGAATTTGACTACTGATTGATCCTCACTCACTGTTGGGCTTACCTCTAAGTCTGCTGGTCTTGGCAAACCAGCTGCAGGTTCCCTCCCTCCCATTTCCTCCTCCTCCTCCCCATCAGACTCGGAATCTGTTCCCAGATCCTCCTTTGTAGGAACAGTGGGCCCAAGCCCTACATTCTGCATGCAAAGCAGGCACTCTACCATTGAGCCACAGACTTTAAAGAGAGAACAAAGAAGAGAGAGAGAGAGAGAAATAGTAGTGAAACTGAGAGAGTTTCTCCCCTTACCTTAACTCAAAGTCTGGATAAGCCACTGCAGAGGTTAGGAAAGGGACAGCCTTGTTAGTGTCATCATGTGTGTGCATCAGTGTGGGAGCAAATATTTATATCACAACAACAACACCAAACAACAACACAATGGTGGTAGGAGACATGTGGGCGTGCTCAGACTTGAAGTGGGCTTTCTTCCCTTCCAATGGGGCAATCTCCCTTTTATAAGGCTAGGTAATGCACAAGTGTGAGGGGACCAGATAATGCAATCACAACTGAACAGTGCTAGTGCTAGTATAGTATTACTAAAATATTTTTTAAAAATAAAGATCCTTTTTTCGTTGTGGGCTAGAAGTACCTGCAACGTGATGGATACAATACGTGCAGGTTATCAAGCCATTTGTTTTGCTTGATGTATGGATTTTGTTCGATCTGTTCTGTCTATGTTTTGCGGATTGTCAGGTATCTTTTCTTCCACTGACTGCTCATTGGCGGAATCAGATTTTTTTTTAGGGATGTACGAGAATTTCACTCCACTTGCGCCAGTGCCGATTAGTGCTACTGCGCACTTGCACAAGTGGAACCAAGTTCTCGTATATGCATTAGTGCAAGTACGAATTTGCGCAACTCCCTCCAAAAAGTAAACCCCCCCCCACAAAACTGGACTGCAAGTCTGCGCAACTTGGAAAAAGTTGGCCCACTGCAGAATCCGCAGGTCAGATTCATAGAAATCCGAACTCATTTGAATCCGTCGTAGATTTCTCCAACATCCCTATGAAAGGAAGACATCTTAATATTTGTGTTGAAACTGCTCAGGGGCCATACTGAGCAAGTGTGTACAAATAAAATCCCATCTAGCAATCCTCATATTCAAGATAGTATTAACTATGAAGGTGTTTGCCACATATATGGGCCTTGTGCCATATTGGATGACACATTAAGGCTGCAATCCTATAGCCAGTTACTTGTGAGTAAGGCACACTGAACTCAAGATTGTGCTGAATGTATGCATAATGCAATGCTATGTGATGGCCTACTTCGACAAGGAGTTTCCAATTGCTCACCGCCGTTTTTCTATTTTATTTTACCCAACAGGATGTCTGGAGAATGTGGCAGTGCTGTGAACATATGTAAGTAACTGAAGATTTTGTGCTGGTATTTTGGGTTTGCAACAATAGCATGTTTCTGAAGTATCTATGTTGAAAAGGACACCCTCTCTCGAAAAAGTGCCCCTCCCCCGAAGCAACCAGCCAATGGTGCCAATGGAGGCTTCCCCCCCTTCAATCCTGGTTGTGGCACAGAGAGCATTTTGGGTGGGTGGGGGTGCTGGGGAGGGAAGGGAAAGGATCACCCTCCCCTCCCTTTCCCAACCCTGCAACATCCCTTGAAAAAAATCCCCTCTCCTGCTGCAATCAGGCTTTTAAAAAGTACCAGTGGAAAAATTTACAAAACCTGATTGCAGTGGAGGCTGGTGACTGGTATTTCGGAGGGGCTCCTTATCCATTGTAGCTTTTATTTGGAGTGTTATAGGAGCTCTCTGTGGTGCTCCATGATGGTGAGCCTTTTTGGGGGGGGGAATGGAGTACAGCACCATGAGTAGCTCCTATGAAGCTCTAAATAAAACCTGCAATGGATTAGGAGCCCCACCGAAATAGGACTCACCAGCCTCCCCTGCCTGATTGCAGTGGGGGAAGGGCAATGTGTGAGTGTGTTTGTGTGTGCGTTGGGGGGCAATTATGCTGCAGGGCCACATGCCAGCAGTGGGGTGGCCCTGCCCCCTTTTTTTAACCTGGCCCTGCCCACTATGAGAATGTGACCCCCGACATGCTTGCCCAGAACCCATGCAGCCCTTGGACCAAAAAACAACCTGTACCCCTACTATATACCTAATGGCAAACTCATTCTCAAAGAGTGGATCTTTATGTCACCAAATTGGCAACATCCACACACAGGAGAGAGGCAACAGCATTCTTGCGGGGTACCCCAAGGTTCTCACATGTACACATAATCTTTAGGGGGGGGGAACCCTAAGGGGAAAATCTCTCCAAAACAGTTCAGTGAGGACTGAGCATACTCAGTGCACGTGGCGTGCTGAGTGATCATTGCGTGGTGGGTAGGGAGAGAATGGAAAACTGGGGGGAAGAGGGAGATTGGAATGAAGGATCTTGGAAAGAGGCATGCCTGTCCTGTCTGTCTGGAATCCTGAACAGGCGCAGTCTTCACTGCAAACTTTTGTTGCACGTCCCACGTGTATCATATACCCCTACTTGGGATTGTCTCCGCAATTGATGCATCAGAATAAATATTCATACGTGTGTGTGTTCTTTTGTAGCTGTAGTTAGCAACAGCAGCATGGTAGGAGGAAATGGACTGAGTCGTGGAGGAGGGCTCAGCGTTGGAGGAGGAGGTTCAACTTCCGGGAGCAGCAGGGGCACTGCGGGATATGGCTCTGGAGGCGGAGGAGGCTCTCCTGGCCTGAAAATTATATCAACCACCTCTACAAGCAAAAGGACAACCATAAGATGAGCCATGAGCATAACTTCCTGAAGGACCAAACTGAGTGCTTAGAGATCCTTGAGGCTTGTCAACACTAAACGTCTGCTGTCAAAAAACCCCCTGTGCTTTGTGTGCTACAGTTGTGTTTTTAATGGCTTTAGAGATATCCCTTTTCCTTTCCTATTTTTTTAAAGTCAGCAAATTGGATTAAGTGAAGCGCATCTCCATGGCTAGAACAAAACAAAAACCCTAATAGAGAAGGAATGATCAGACTCGGGGCATATCTGTGCTACAAACATTGATGCCACTTTAATGATATGGCTCCCCCAAATCCTAAGAATAGTAGTATGGCAAGGTACTGGTGAGAGACTTCAGTTTGGCAGCCATAGCCACCAGCTACCCTCCCACAGAACTACAATTCCCAGGGTTCCAATTGGAAAAGGGACAGTTTCATCGATATAAGTCTGCAGTATGCTGGGTTATTGCTATGCTGTTAGTTTAATCTTATTCCACACTTCAGTTGTTGTGATGCAAGCAGTGGCTTGTAATACAACAGCTAAACAGGGCATCCTATCACACTTCCCCCCACCCCAGCTCAAACAGTTTGAGCTTGCTAGCCTGGGTTGATGCTAGGTGGGTCAAGCCACCATTAGAGTCCTTTAAGTTGTGGTTCGAGGGGCTGTGGGTAGACTCACTGCCCCTTCTGCCTCTCCCTGCCCCTTCTAAGGCACGCTGAAGGGCAAGATAATCCCCTCAGTGCTGATATTTGCCTTTACCTGTGGGCTTGCGTAGCACAAGCACAGAAAGAGAAAACAGTCACAGCAGGCCTGCCAATGCCATCGGGCCAGGATGTTTGTTTGTGAACACACACATACACCTACCAGTTTAGGGAAAAACTAATTAAACATGTCCCCTTATCGTAGCTCCCATCCCAAACCAGAAAGAGATTTCATAGATCATAGAGCTGGAAGGGGCCTACAAGGCCATCGAGTCCAACCCCCTGCTCAGTGCAGGAAACTAGAGGAGGGGTCTCCCATCCAAGTCATAACCAGGCCTGACCCTGCTTAGCTTCCCACGCTCAGACAAGCTGAGCCAGCGTGAGCCACAGGCCTTGCCAACTACTGTGGCCAGTGAGAAAACAACCTCTATGAGACCCCATTTCCTTATTGGCTGTGTGAGCAGCATAAATTAACACAGTAATGGGGAAAGTCTCCTGCAGCAACCTGAGTTACCCAATGCTACAGCAACCTGTTTTTTGACTGGAGAACACCACTGCAAAATTCGGAGAAGTGTGACTTTTGAAGGATAATTGAGTTTCAGTGAAATTAGACAAATTTGCATTAAAATGTGAAGCGCATCTCCATGGCTAGAACACACATTTCTCCCCCATCCCTACAAGGGAGAGAAGTTCGATGGCTTGAGTTCAGGGTGGTGCTTGTGCCTCCTCTCTGAACATCTCAAGCCCCTTGAGATAAGGTGCACTATAGAAGGCAATGGAGCATGTGGGTGACTTGTCACTGATATAAGGGATTTGCCACTTGGTGCTTTTCACCGTAGGCAAATATGTTGTGGAAACAAGTCTTTGGGCTCACGGCCAATTATAAGTTACTGTGAAATTACACCATTTTTATGTTGGCATCTTATTTGCCAGTCTGTACATTCCTTTTCTAAACTTAGCCAGAAAAAGGCATAAGTCATGTTCACACACAGTTCTGGCATCCACACAATGAGGTGTGGAAGATCCTGTGGCGCACACCTGACCTCTTCCCACCGTTGCATAGGGGATGACCATAGCTCAGTGGTAAAGCACCTTGGCTTTGCATGCAGAAGGTCCCAGGTTCAACCATTTGGCATCTCCATTCTTTTTAAAAGAAAGTTCAGGCAATGAAAGGTCTCGCCTTGAGCAGCTATTGGCCCATTGCTACTCAGCATAGACAATACTGGTCTAGATGGACAAATAATCTGACCTCGTCGTATACGGTGGCTTTCTAAAGTATGTGATGTGTGGCCCACATAATTACACCTCACTCATGAAATACCTCTTTTGGGATGGAATACATGGTTAGAGTCTGCACACATGAAAGAGCATAAGGGTGAACAGCATGCCGCTCCTTATGTCTACATGCACCTTAACATGCATAGTACATTGTGCCAGAGTTGTGTGTGAGTTGCAATAAGTCATTTTTATTAATGACTTGGATGAGGAGGTACAGGGAATGCTTATCAAATTTGCAGATGACACAAAGTTGGGTGGAACAGCTAATACTCTGGAATACAGAAACAAATTCAAAGTGACCCGATAGCTGGAGCGCTGGCGAAACCAGAATGAAATTTAATAGGGATAATGCCAAGTGCTGGCACCTAGGGAGAGGAAACCAAATGCAGAGTTACAGAATGGGGGACACTTGGCTCAACAATCATACAAGTGAGAAGGATCTTGGAATTGTGGTAGATCACAAACTGAATATGAGCCAGCAATGTGATGTGGCTGCAAAGAAGGCAAATGCGATTTTGGGCTGTATTAATAGAAGTATAGCTTCCAAATCGCGGGAAGTGATAATTCCCCTTTACTCGGCACTGGTTAGGCCTCATCTTGAGTACTGCGTCCAGTTCTGGGCACCTCACTTTAAGAAGGACATAGACAAACTGGAGAGGGTTCAGAGGAGGGCAACAAGGATGATAAAGGGACTGGAAACAAGGCCCTATGAGGAGAGACTGAAAGAACTGGGCATGTTTAGCCTTCAGAAGAGGAGACTGAGGGGAGATATGATCGCACTCTTCCAGTATTTGAAGGGATGTCACACAGAGGAGGGCAAAGATCTCTTCTCGTTCATCCCAGTTTGCAGGACACGGAATAATGGGCTCAAGTTACAGGAACCTAGATTCCACCTAAACATCAGGAAAAATTTCCTGACTGTCAGAGCAATAAGACTATGGAATCAACTACCTAGGGAGGTGGTGGGCTCTCGCAGTCTGGAGGCATTCAAGGTGCAGCTGGACAGACATCTGTCAGAGATGCTTTGACCTGGATTCCTGCATTGAGCAGGGGGTTGGACTCGATGGCCTTGTAGGCCCCTTCCAACTCTACTTTTCTATGATTCTATGATTCTATGATCCATCTATCTAGTTATTGTTTTGCATGGAAGTCCTTATACAACTCCAAGCAGACCCAAATTCAAGTACTGGTTGTAGCATGGCAACTCTTTTGAAAGTGTGTGTGTGTGTATATCTATATATCTATATTTATATCTTTATCTACACACACACTCAGAGAGAGAGAGAGAGAGAGAGAGAGAGAGAGAGAGAGAGCCAAGAACAGGATTTGTTTCACTCTTTGCATAAGAAAAGCCTGAGATACTTTGGACTGATGGTACCATGAATAATCCACCCATAAAGGCTTACAAAAGAAGAGTGGTGACGGTGTGGTAAAATGTGGATTCACATTTTGGATCTGGCAACACAGCGAATCCACATTTTATCACTCTGATGGCTACATTACCCTCCCTCCCAAAACATAAAATGGCTGGCAAACTTTTCTTCTAATTTCAGTGTGTGTGCATGTGTGTGCATGCGTGCACGTGCGCATGTTTGGTTAAAATCCAATATGGATACTGCTGGATTTAGAAGTATTAAAAAGTCAATGTGTAAAATATTGAATTTATCAAGTTTATATTCCACAGTATTCATTTAAAAATTGGCTGGTGCAGAGCAGGTGAAACCAAACAACAATTCCTATCTGGCAATATGATCACGCGTGCAGGTACATGGCAACCTCAGCACATGTACCAACATTGTGATCTGGAGAGAACTTGAGTAAAACAGACACGTTTCTTCCTGAATGTGTGAGAAAGCTCGTAAATACCAAACCAATTCTGAATGGAGAAAAGGTGAATTCATCCATCGCTAGCTGTCCATGCACAAATCTTGAGTGTATGACTTTAAGAATTGCCAGCATAGTTTCAAAGAAGCAGAAGAACAACTCAGTGAATTATCTAGTCCATCCCTTGTTTTAGCAGAAAGTACCCAATTTCTTCAAGAATCCTCTTGACAGATATTTGCCCACACTAACTGTTCTAGTTCTTTCAGAGATTTATAAATGCACCATGAGAAGAGGTATTTTTATTTTATTTTTTGTCTTCCTACTAAGGGATAACTTGCGTGTGTGTGTGTGTGTGTGTGTGTGTGTGTGTGTTTAAAGCAGATGCTTGTATTCTCTGGAGACTGTCCAACTTCAGAATAGGGCATGTTTGAATGCTCCTCCATATACAAAGTCCCTACCAGTTAAAAAGCAGTATGCCAGGGAGAAGGATTCAAGCATAGCTTTATTACTGATGTGCTAATTTATTTATTTATTTATTAATTTATTTATTTAATACATTTTTATACCTCCCAATAGCCGAAACTCTCTGGGCGGTTTACAACAGTTAAAATCATAAAATACAATATAAAATATAAAATTTAAAACCACAGATTAAAAACAAACAGCAGAGCTAGCAGCAGCAGTTACAATAATGGAATTAAAAACAATTACAAGATTAAAATGATTAAAATGATTAAAATGCCTGGGAGAACAGAAAGGTCTTCACCTGGCGCTGGAAAGAATACAAAGTAGGCACCAGGCGAACCTCTTTGGGGAGCTCATTCCAATTTTCTATGAGCAGGGGACCTGTTGTTTCACATGGGGGAGATTCCATACAAGTGATCCACCCCTTCAACATGCATTCTAGTCCAAAGTGGTACAGTCCCAGGAAGGCTGTACCACATGCTCTTTCTGAATGTGTAGATTGGCTTTGCTTACCTCTATACTTGTATGTATGTGTTTATATGACTCCTTATCATACCCTTGCTCCCTTTCACCCTCCAGAAATAGCTCTTGTCCTCCTTGTAAGACATTTGCTAACATTCCTACAAATAACTCTGGGATGACACACACACACACACACACACACACCTTGATTCATAACTAAGCATTTTTCATTAAGTAACAAACACACTGTGTAAAACAGGTGCAGAACCTCTTTCAGCCCGAGGACTGAATTCCATTTTGGAGAAGCTGGGGGGGGGGGAGCATTCCACTGGTGGGTGGGGCATATTTGCTGGCATATTTCAGCTTATCGCTCTTTCTGCCAGTAATTGAGCCAGAGGAGAGGCATTCCAACCTTTTAGAATGGGGAGGAAAAATGCACCAAAGTTGGGAAACCACCAAATGATCAGTGATTCCTTGGGGGAAAGGGATGGGGCCAAGAGAAGGGGGTATGGGCCTCTGGGGAGCCCTGGGGGGGCAGATTGCGACCCCCAGAAGGCCCCACATAATTTCTCGAAATCTCCTTGTCAAGGCGTGGGTTCCTTGCCAGTGGTTTTTTTTGGGTGGGGTGGGGTTGGGTTGTGTGTTATTTTTAAGGCCAGATATTATTATTATTTATTATATTTATATCCTGCCTTTTTTCCTGCAAGGAACCCAAGGTGGCTTACACTAATCCTCTTCCTCCTCTCCATTATATCCTCACAACAACCCTGTGAGGTAGGTTAGGCTGAGAGTCAGTAAGCTTCATGGCTGAGTGGGGACTAGAACCCAGATCTCCCAAGTCCCACACCACACTGGCTTAGAGTTGGCATTGTAGCATTTGTCTGTCACTTCAGAAGGAAGGACCAGAGCTGTCACCACGTAGCATCAGTGATGCTGTACAGCAGGGCCGTGGGTGTTCTGCATGTCCAGAACACAGGCATTATTTGATGGCCTGGGGATTTTAGGGTCAAACTGCGCATAGGCCAACACATGCAAGAAGCTGCAATGGTTCTGTTAAAGGAAGAGCAGCCCCAGGAAGCTGTGATTCTGAGTAGTTGGGAAGAGGGAGTGCTTAACCCTCTCCCTTTCTCAGCCCCAGCCCCCACCACTATTCTCCCAGTTAAGGTCTCGATGTGTGTTTACAAAGGAACTTCACAGGGTGGAAAGCACCCTGGCTGAATGATTTGGAGTGGGAAAATGTCTGAAAGGATGTGCCCTCCCAACACATGGATGGCAGGGCAGATGCGAAGGCATGGCTGGCGCCAGTGTGATGTCCCCACCCACCTCCTTCACATGATTACACTCATGTCTCCTGTGGGACCACAATGTGTTGGAGAGGATCCTGGGGCATGTTCTGGGGTGCAATTTTGGTTCAGGTAGCATGCTGGCTTAGGACCTGTTGGGCTCATTGTTGCCCTGGCCTGTTGTAGACTGAGAGTACACTCTGGAACAGACCCAACATTCCTTGTAGATGTGCACTGCTGCGGAAGATCGAGAGAGTAACCGAGCAGTCTTTCAAGGAAGCTTGTCTACGTGTTGATCTTCTTATTGAGGAGCCTCCAGTAGTTGAAATCCCAGTACCTTATAGCTAGGATGGCCATAGGTCCCCACGTCTCTATGTGAAGCGCTGTCCAGTTCAAGTCCAGGTTAAAGGTAAAGTTAAGAAACATTAGAAGCGAGACCAGAGCTCTTGAACTTGCCCATCAACACTTAGCACCTCACCTGGACAGCAGGCTGAGCAGGCACATAGGTGACCTGGTCACAGTCTTTCCCACTAGGGTGAGATGTCATTGTACTTCTTTCTGAATGATTTTAATTCTTCCTAAATTGGCATCTACACATATAATGTAGCACGTGCAGAGTTTATGCAAACCCGTGTCCACTTTTAACCTCCTTTTTGGTGATGCATTTCCTCTTTTGTGGCAACGCATAAGTGGCCACCCTACTTATAACGCCATTAGGCCTTCCTTTGATTTCTGCTGTTCTTAAGCAGAAGAAAGAAGTACGTGTCTGGAGGCAGCACTGGGAAAAGACAGTCCTTTCCAGCTACCGTAGCAGAAGCAGCAAATACTCTTGCTCGAGGCAGCTGCTGAGGTTAGGCCTGGAGCTAAGAAATGTACTGTTCATATGCCAAAAAGAAAAAGAAAAGAAAAAGATGGGTGCTGTTCCATAGCTACCTTGAAGAGAGAGCAAAAAAGGGAACTGAAACAAAATTGCCTCTGGGGACACCCATAATTTACCATATCTTTTAAGCACTATGGATTTCAAGCCAATGAAAGGTGTGGGGAGAGGGCAATCTTTTACATGTAGCTTTGAAGTAAGATATTGAAGAACAGTCATCCATAATTAAAGAAAAAATATATATAAAAACCCCTTTGTTGAGGTGTGTTAATTATTTTTGGTTGATGTGTGGAGGCGGCGGTGGGAAAATTAATTTGTTAGCGTATGTATGTTTGTGCCATTAAAGCCTGCAAGCCCAGCAATTTTCATGTCTTGCTTCACTTCAAAGGAAACATCTTAAGGATGTTAAAAAGGTTTTTGTTGCTGCTAGACATAACCCAGCCCAATAACAATCTTATTCTTAATTAATTACCTAATTCCAGCCAAGCCCATCTCAACACATATAGGTATATATAGAGAGGGGAGACCAAATTTCCACCTCAGAGTGGGGTCTGGTGTCCTTCTCTCTCTTTCTCTCTTTCCCATAACCTTTGCTAAACTTCCTCCTGTGCTCTTTGAATCAGACACGATGAGTAGGCAATTCAGTTCCAGGTCTGGTGGTGGGGTCAGGACTTCCCGTGGCTACAGTTCTTCCACCGTTGTCATTCCTGGTGGGACAAAGGCAGCTTCAGTTCAGTTTCTTTATCCCGAAGTGGGAGAGGAAATGTAGGGCTAGGTGGTGGCTTTGGTAGCAGAAGCCTCTACAGCCTAGGGGGTACCAAGAGAATCTCCATTGGTTGTGGTAGTGGCAGTGGAGGTGGAGGTGGAGGTGGAGGAGGAGGCTTCTGGAGTGGTGGAATTGGTAGTGGTGGCTTTGGTGGAGGTGGCTTTGGCGGAGCCGGAGGTGGATTTGGCAGTGGAGGATTTGGAGCCGGGGGATATGGAGCTGGAGGTTATGGAGGGGGAGGATATGGAGCTGGGGGCCCTGGTTTTGCATTAGGAGTAGGGGGCTTTGGTGGTGGAAGAATGGGCCCCATTGTTCCTCCTGGGGGTATCCAGCAGGTGACTGTCAACTCTAACCTGCTGTCACCACTCCACCTAGAGATTGATCCAGAGATCCAAAAAGTACGTGTGCAGGAAAGGGAGCAGATCAAGACCCTCAACAACAAGTTTGCATCATTCATTGACAAGGTGAGCCAATTGAATCAGTATTCTTCACATGGAATCTTGAAGAGCTGTGGCGTTTTGTGGGAGAGTTTGCAAGAGAGGAGTTAATTAACAGGCTGCCTAAGGAACATTCTGGATTAAAGCAAGTTCAGATGTCCTTCTTCCTAACCAAGCTTTTAGCTTCTAACTCCACAGCTTCCTTCAATGAATGTTTGGAATTGTACTTTGTTAGACATCCCTAGTCAGGGGACTACAGCTCCCAGTGTTCCATGGGCAGAGGGAATGACTTTTAAACTAGCTTAAACTCACTGTATAAACTTGTCATCATTGCTGTTGCTTGCCTCCGTTTAGCAGTTCCTGTGTCCCATTTCTAGCATCTTTTAGCAAGTCTTAGAATAAGGCTGCAAGCCCTAATCGTAGTCAGAAGACATTTTTTTAAAAAAATTATTTATTTATTTATTATATTTATAACCCATCTTTTTTTCTACAAGGAACCCAAGGTGGGTTACACAATCCTCCTGCTCCTCTCCATATTATCCTCACAACAACCCTGTGAGGTAGGTTAGGCTGAGAGTCAGTGCCTGGCCCAAAGTCACCCAGTGAGCTTCATGGCTGAGTGGGGATTACAACCCAGATCTCCTGAGTCCCAGCCCAACACTCTAACCACTATGCCACACTGGCTCTCAAAGGCTCCTTTTAAAGCCTGAGTCACATATCTATGCAAGACAATTTATCTTCCTATCCATAGATGTTATGAATAATGAGTGGTCAACATTCAAGATGGATGCCACAAGAAGCAGGAGTTTGTGTCACTCCTGGAGAGAAGTAGGATCGCCTTTGAGCCTGGCTGTGATATAGAATCAGACCTAGTACACCAGGGTGGGCAGAAAGTAGATCTCCAGATGTTTTAGACTTCAACTCCCAACATTCCTGATCATTTGCCATGCAGGCAGGGATGCATGCTGGGAGTTGAAGTCCCAAACATCTGGAGACCTACCTTCTACCCACCCCTGTAGTCCATTCCTGCTTGGCTCTCCCAGGTTGTGCTGTTGCTATTTAATCTCCAGCTCAGTAGACTAGGGCCAAAATCACCCCAAAACATACATGTATGAATAGCATTTGTAGTACACACTCCAGTGATGTTTGTAACACTTGCATTTGATGTGGCTGGCTACGGTTGCTAGTTTTTTCAACCAGCCACTGTAGCCTGGACTTGGATAAAGGACCTTAGCAGGTGACAATCTTTCTCCCAATGCTGCAAAAAAGCTAATTTCTGCAACCTTAAGCTGCTAATAAAGGCACAAGAACAGGTACAACTGTTTTTCTATGGCCAGTTGGCAACTTTACCTGCTCAATGCTCCCAGCACCACAGCTATTATAGAGTTTGTTAGGGCATGTTGTCATGAAAATCGCAGAGAGCGCCTGCCTGCTTGTTTGTTCCTAAAGAACGGCCAAGGTTCTGGAGGTAAAAACATTAGAGAAAGATTTGACATGCTCATTTTAGCATTTCCAATGGCCCTGTTTTTGTTAGACAACAGGCTGCTGTTCCAGGCACAAGAGCAGTCCAGGATGTGCTTGTTTCCCCCCCCTGGTCAGTTGGTACTTTTGTCACTAAAGGCCGGTCACTAACGATGAGACCAGCCTTCCCCAACCTGGTGCCCCCAGATATTTTGGACTACAACTCCCATTATTCCCAACTAGCATAGCCTTTTAAGGATAATGGGAGTTGTAGGTCCGATGCATCTGGAGGGTGCCAGGTTGGGGAAGGCTGATTTAGACCAATCTTTTACTAGTAAGAACAAATAAACAAAGAAGCAAGCAAACAAAAAACCGAAGAGGGGAGATTGAATTAAATGGACTTGTATAGCACTAAATTCGTGGCTGGTTGAAACCTGTTCTCACAACAGGAGGCCTACTCAGCAATATGAACAATGCAAGCCATGGTGGGCTCTTTATGCTCCCCTTATGCCATGTAACTTGAGACATGTGCTGATGTAGCACAGTGGCCAAGAGGGTGAGTCTTTGGATCCCTGATTCCACTCTCACCTCAATGAGGTGGATTCAGGCAAGCCACTGTTCTTCAAGCCCCTGCTGCCATTGCAATACGGGGATAATAATACTGGGTTAGCTTACAGGGCTGTCGTCAGGATTACTGGAGTAATGTGAAGTGCTTTGAAGACTCGCCTAGACTGCAATTGAATTTAATCAATCAATTCCTGGGTTCCGTTCATTCCTGCAAATATTTGTACCTTCCGGTTCTGAATCTGTTACAACAGGCTCAAGTGCAGCTTGAGTGGTGGCTCTTGGGCCAATATGTCCCCAATGGCTAATTCTAATACATGTCCATTGCTGCTTTGGTTGAGCTAACATCTAAGGAGGATTCATATTGCAAAAAAGATTGGCTATTTGCAGCCATGCTACTGTGAGCCTGAACCAATAATTTGAGTGCAGCTAGTCCATATTGGCCATTGTGTAACACAAAGCAGATTCTGGTTCCATTGCGCTTTTGAGGCTATAATTCCACATACCATGCATTTCTCGATGGGTTTTAGGTACGGTTTCTGGAGCAGCAGAATAAGGTTCTGGAGACCAAATGGGACCTCTTGCAGCAACATGGCAGCATGACAACAAAGGTCAACGTTGACCCACTGTTCGAGGCTTACATCAATGACCTCAGGAGGAAGTTAGATATTCTGATGAGTGATCGGGGGAACCTGGATGGAGAGCTAAGAAATGTGCAGGATCTTGTGGAAGACTATAGAAAGAAGTGAGTGAGTCCTGGGGGCCTACTTGGGGGAAGACACAGCATCCTGGTCGACACATGCAGGGCCGGCATCAAGGGTAGGCATGGTTGGGCACCTGCTGTGGGCCCACCCACCCCAGCAGGGGCCCACTGAGCAAGAACCCCCCTGGACCTGCTCTTTCTCTTCACCATTGCAGCCTGTTTATTCTCCTGCCCCTTGCTCTGGCCCAGACAATGGAGGTGGTGAGGAGGAGGAGGAGGAGGAGGAGGAGCAGGAGCAGGAGCAGGAGCAGGAGCAGGAGCAGGAGGAGCAGGAGATGCTACTGCCTGCTTGCTCACTGGCTCTCTGTGTGTCAAGCAAGCAAGTGGTAGCAATGATGAGAAAGAAGAGGCTGGCGCAAGAGCAGCTGCTGAAAACAGTGGTGGGAAGGTAGACTCACTGAGGGAGGGAGTCCATTGAGGGCCCCCCTCAAAAACCTGGAGCTGGCATTGAACACATGCAGCAGAATGAGGGGGTAGAATCTTAAGGGCATAGTGTGAACTGTACTATTTCAGTGTGCAGGTAGTGTGTATGTGATGGGGGAATACCATTGTTTTCATGCTTCCCCTAGCAAAAGCAGAACAAAGCTCCCTGGAAGTAGAAAATGAGCACATCAGGAAAAGAAGGTTCATGCTCAGCTCTCTACCTGTTGTGCTGGCTTTCCACTTGCAAGGAGGATCTAATTTTTTTGTTTTAAATGTAGTGGTCAGGGACCATACCAAACACCATTTCCTCACCTGCTGTGTAAAGTGGTGCAGATCATCCTACCACCTCATTATACTGCCATGTGTAGATCCAGCATTATGAATGAATGAGCTAAAAGGTTGCCATCTAGCTATTTGCTACACAGCAATGCCACCTTGCTTATCTTGGCATGAATTCCAGCTTGTGGTTTATATGCTGGAGACGTTTTCATTGCCTGTTAAAGAAATGAGGGTGTTTAAAGCAAGTCTTTACAGGATCATAAAAATGCATCTTGGCTGGCAAAATAAAAGCCATAAAATCTCACAGCAACAATTAACATCATACATGCTTGTTCTATTTACAAGCATGTTTGAGAGCATAGGGAAGTTCTTCAGGCTGGATTGAGGAACTTGAGGCAGGTTTTTAAAAACTCCACACATGGGATCGTCATTAATCATTAACCTGGATAAGTTGTATGACAAGATTGCACGCGTTCCCTCTCAGGTATGCCACTCAAACACATGCTGCCTGCATGCCAACCAAATGTGATCCACTTTGCCTTCTCATTTAATCTCATTGCAGGAGACTATTAGTAGAATTTCAACCACTGTGTTTCAAATTAAATTAGGAGCACAGACGCACACACCTGATGCTGTGAGAACTGTGTGGCGCTGCATCTCAAAGACAGGGGTTTCCATATTTAGAGAACAATGTTATATACTATAAATGCTTTCAGGCTTGTATGAGTGTATCATTCATAAGTACATTCACAGGTGTGCATATGATAACAGAACTAAAAATTGTTACCTAACACTGGTAAGAATTTGCCATGGGTGGCAATGATCAGACAAAGGCTACAATCAAGCACACAGAAAGGCTGCTTAAATCCCACCAAAATCTATGTAATATTTATCTGTGTGGAGTTCTGTAGCAAGGCACACGTGGCCCCAATATATCTTGCAGAAGAGGAGATGGATCATATACAAGGTCTGTTTTCCCTTAACTTTGACCTCGATCCTAAACATGTGGTATGGAATTTAGTCCCAGTGATTTCAGTGGAACTTACTTCTACATAAATGCCTTTAGGAGTAGGATGTGTATGTGTAATCCAGGCTTGTAAGGTAGCCACTCGCGTACTCATCTGTAGCAGAATTGACCTGGTTCAGTCCTTTCTGCAAACTGGCTGAGAGTTTTTCTTCTTGCCTTTTGGGCTGCCAAACCAACTATTTATACTGGTATGTGTGGACAGATGAACAGGTATACATTCCCCCCCTCCCCCGGGTGAGTAACTTCTGTGGATTTATTTGCAAGGCTGTTATAGGCTCTTTAATGTCATGCCCTCAATAGAAATTGTGTGAGTGCCAAACATCACAGGAAGGAACCGTTTCTTCTTGCCATTCTTCCTCTGCTCAGTCTTTCTTGTACTCCGAAGAAGAGCTAAAATGCAAAATCTTCCCCTAACAGATACAAAGATGAAATCAACAAGCGCACTGCTGCTGAAAATGACTTTGTTGGTGTCAAGAAGGTGACAATTTAAAAAAAATAAATGTTTTAATTGTTAAGTGAGGAAATCCTTTTTTTAATTATTTAAGGGAGCGATCCTATGGCCCCCTAGACATTGTCTGTGGGCGGCAATAGGATACTTTGGATTCCCAGATCTGAGGTCGGAAACAGCGCTCCAACTTGCAGCTGGGAATCTGCACTCCACCCCACCAGCCGGTGCAGGAAGAACTGTGCTGGCTGCCACCCTGAGGCCGGGAACTCAACCTCAGAGAGTGGGTAGAGGGGGCGTTCCGGAGGCTGGGGAGGGTTAGGGTTAGGGACCAAGAATGGCTGTCTAGCATAAATGCAGAGCAGGAGGAGTGGGGAGGCTCCTGCTCTGCATAGGATGCCCATAAGCCTCCAAGTTCGGAGGTTTACAGGCATCCCGATTGGACTGCGCTCTAAGTTTAATAAGTAGGGGAGTCTTTCAAGGGGAAATGTCTCTTTGTTCTAGCTCTTAGAGCACCCCTTCTCAACCTGATACCCTCTATGGCAGTGTTCTCCAACCTCGGGTCCCCAGATGTTTTTGGCCTACAACTCCCAGCATGCCCCAGCCAGCTATGGCCAAAAACATCTGGGGACCCGAGGTTGGAGAACACTGCTCTATGGGCTACATTTCTCATCAGTACGAACCAGCATGGCCAATTGGCCAGGAATTCTGGGAGTTGTAGTCCAAAATATCTGGAGGGCACCAGGTTAGAGAAAGCTGTCCTAGGGGAAGTGTTGGAACAAGAAATAGGATCCTGATTCCAGATCATCTGTTTATTCACAAAAGACATGCCTACTGGCCTCCTCATCGGCGTGGCAAATGCTAACTCTGCTGTTAATCACACATCCAAACTTGAAACTGCCACCACCAAACAGTAACCAGAAAAGATACCCTACATTTCACATCAGTGTAAGGAAATCTTATATCTATGATCTTTCAACATGCAGCATACTGATTGAAATGGCAATCCACTTACCCGGAATCAAGACCCACAGAACTAGATGGCATGTACTTAAGAACAGACATGTAGAGGAGTGCCTTGTAAAAGACTCAGTTGTGAAGAAGGAGGCCCTTGGTTCAAATCTTGTCTTTGTCAAGAACTCATTAGGGCACCGTAGGAATGCTCTCCTACCTTCACCACCCCGTCATCTGCAACACGAGGATAAGAATACTGACCAACCTTAGATGTTGGTTGTAGACCCGCTCGTAGGGATGTATGAGAATTTTGTGTTTGCTCACAAAACATGCAAGCATGCCCTTTTCGAAGCCACGAACGCGATCACGAGCATGAGCACGGTCTGCCGAAAATGTTTGCAAATGGCCAGACATGTGCTTGTGCTCGATTTCTGCAACTTCTCCCAGTTCGATTTTGCACAAATTTCCCTGTTTGCCCGAATTTCCCTTGTATCAGCCCCACTTTAGTCTATGAAGGAAAGTTGCACAGATTACGGGAAATTTGCACAATTTTCCCATTCACACAGAGTGAGCAAGTGAGCAACACTTGCAAACACCAACAGGAGGTGGGCATGAGACGAGCGGCAACGTTTGGAGAATCCTAGTGATCTCGAACATCGCTCATTCGCACATGCCAAGTAATATATGTGAAGTACGGTGTACCTACTTCACATATAACTGAGTCCACAGTTCAGTGGTAAAGCACAGGCATTGCATCATGTAGAAAAGCCCATTCAATTCACTGCATTTTTAATTACAACAACAACAACAACAACAACAGCTAAACAACAATAAATAAATAAATAAATAAAATAGCTAAGGTAGCAGGTGATGTGAAATTCAAAGTGCTGGTACTAACATCCAAAGCCCTAAACGGCTTGGGGCCAGGGTATCTGAAGGATCGTCTCCTCCCATATGTAGCTGCCCTGGACACTAAGATCTGCATCAGCAGTTCTTCTCTGAGAGCCCCTGCCAAAGGAAGTGAGGCAGGTGGCTACCAGGAGGAGGGCCTTTTCTGCTGTGGCACCCTGGTTGCGGAATGAGCTCCCCAAAGAGGCTCGCCTGGCGCCTACTTTGTACTCTTTCCGGCACCAGGTGAAGACCTTTCTATTCTCCCAGGCATTTTAATCATTTTAATCATCTTAATTGTTTTAATCTTGTAGTTGTTTTTAACTCCGTTATTGTAACTGCTGCTGCTAGCTCTGCTGTTTGTTTTTAATCTGTGGTTTTAAATTCTATATTTATTTTATATTGTATTTTATGGTTTTAACTGTTGTAAACCGCCCAGAGAGATTCGGCTACTGGGCGGTATAAAAATGTACTGTATTAAATAAATAAATAAATAAAAATAAAATATCTCTGTCTCCCTGGAGCTGCTACCAGTCAGAGCAGTCAATAATGGGCTTTATAGACTGATAGTCTAGCCTGGTATTGGTATAAGGCAGCGGACTGTGAACCCTTGGTCTGTTCTTCTGTTTAATGTAATGTGTGAATTCATTGCCTTCTTTCAGGATGTAGATGGTTCCTTCATGCACAAAGTAGAGCTGCAAGCAAAGGCTGATGGCCTGTCAGATGCGATCAACTTCTTGAGAGCCCTCCATGAGGCTGTAAGTGTTTAATTTTCTTGATCCGTAGAAAATGAGTAGTGAGAAGTTAGTCACAGGCTGGAGTCTGATAGACAGTAAGCTCATGGCTGAGAATCACATTCCTTTTGTTTTTCCAGAGATGAGATGGCTCATGTTAAATGCAGGTCTCCCCATAAAAAGGAGCAAACATGATGCCCTGTGAACTGCCATCCAGGTTCTGGGGTGCAATAATACTTAATGGGTCTGCTCCCCATAGGGATATGAGAATTTTGTTTCTGCCCTGTTCAGAACCCCAATACAAGTGTGAGCATGAGAACATGTCCACCGAAAATTTTGCAAAATTACCAAACATGCAGTCATGTTTGATTTGCTCAACCTTCCCCTATTCAATTTGCACAAATGTCCAAAGTTGCACAAATTTCTAAATCAGCCCCATTTTTTCTGGGGGGGGGGAGATTTACATAACTTTGGAAAATTGTGCAAAGTTGTGGATTTTTGCACGGCAGTCTGTGTTCAATCGCTGTTCATTTTGTGCAAGTATCCCATTTGCACAAAAAAAAAAAAGAGAGCAGCGATTGCAAATCAAATGTGAATGCAAATCGGGTGTGAGATATCTTGGTGAGCTTGAACATTGCTCATTTGCCCATCCCTTGTCTGCTGGGGAGTTAAAACTTTACCGTTCATGTATACAGACCTGGGAATGAATTGTGGGGGTTGTGAGTGTGCTCCCCTCATTGATCAAGATGATGAAAGCTGCTTTCTTTAAACATAGATGTCTTTAGAGTCAGAAACCTCTATATTGGTTCAAATTGGTGTTACCAATCAGAAATGGGGTATTACTGATGAACAGCAAAGAAGGCAGGAGGGAAGCAGACCCAGTTGCTCCTATCAGGTCTGCTACAAGGGTAGGAAATCCAATATGCACAAGGTGTACCCATGGTCTTTTAGGTGGTGGGGGAACTACTACTATATATATCAGAAGTGGGCAACTTGTGGCCCTCCAAATGTTTTGGTTTACATCTCCCATCATCTCTCACCACTGGCTACCATGGCTAGGGTTGGTGGGAGTTCTAGGCCAAAACTTCTGGAGGGCTGCAAGTTTCCCGCCCCTGATATATTTAACGGAATGCACATGTGTCTTAGAAGAGACGAGGAGTTTTCTTTGCATACTGCAGCATAAACTCTGCTCTTGATCAGATTGTTTTAATGGAGCTCCACTTTAAATGAAATTGTGGCTGAAAGTTCAATGCATGCTTACTTGGAAGTAAGTCTTACCAGTGCTTTTTTTTCTGGAGAAAAAGGTACCGGAACTCTTGGATTACATTTCCTCGGGAGTAGATGGCGATTAAATTGTAATGCAATTAATAGAAGAAAAGGTGCTGGAACTCAGTTCCGGTGAGTTCCACCAGAAAAAAAGCCCTGCGTCTTACTGTGTTCAATGGAGCTTACTCCCAGGTAACTGTGCATAGGATTGCACTTTCAGTAGGTATGGGGGAAAATTTTGTTCAGTGCGCATTGTAGTATCATAAAATGTGCTCTTCCAGAATCAATATAAGAACTGGAATACAGTTATCCTTCAGTATTCACACTTGGCAGCATTTTGTGATGCACTTCTCTGAACAAAAAAATAAATATGTACAGAAATGCGCATGTTAGGGAAACATGTGCACAAAAATACACATATTAGTGAAAAAAATGTACAAAGCATTATATAAGGAAAAACTGTTTGCAAAAATGCATATATTAGGCAAAACTGTATACGAAAATGTGTGTGTTAGGAGAAATGTGCATGAAAATGAATACAAATCTTTGTGTGGACTTTGTAAAAAACCTAAAAAGTCACAAACTGATATGGAAATAGGACAGAACCGACTAAGGATTGGAAAAAATGAGAAACCAAAATGGACTGATTCATCCATCGCTATCTGTGAGTCATTTTTCATAATATGACTACATTGAGTCAGCCTGAAACTAGAGAAGTAAAAAGTGGTCCCAGAATGAAATGGGTAGGATTTGTCTGTTTTGTTTGTCATCTGGAATCTGTCAAACTTCTAGAATATGTTCCAGATTCCATTTAGAATCCCAGAATTGTCATACCAGGCTTCCAAACAAATGCAAGTACAGACACCAGTGATGTTATTGACCCATGACAGTGCAAGAGTCACTGCTCTTGCACACGAGAGGCCTCTTGTACCAGGCGCAGGAAGATTCCATGTAGGAACAGGGAATCTAAAATGGTCGGGGACTTCCCAGAATGCACTAAATCTAGCACTGAATTCTATTAAGTCTCTTGTACAGTTCTCTGGAGAATCTTCCAAGTGGACCCGAGAATCTGTCACTGAATCCATTCTCCCCCACCACAGAAATTCCACAATGTCTCTAGTAGCAATCTATTCATGAGTCCCAGGTCACCATTTGAGTTGGTCCCCATTGTGTGGTTCATCTTCACATCACTACAACAACCCAATGTCAGGAGTGTTTGGCGGCAGCCTGGAGGTGAACCACATAGTGGGGGCCTGACCTGCATTCTGTTTTCTGCCATGATAGGCAGTTCAAGATGGCCTCCCTGTGGTGGTCAAATCATGGGAAGAGTGTCTCATTCAAGCACTACTTAATTATTGCATTTGTACCCTAGCTATAATAATTTAATTCCCTGTGATACAAGTGTGTGGATGGATAGGTGGGATGGATAATAGGACCTTGTTTTCCCACAAAGGAACTGGCTCAGATGCAAGGACGGGTTAGTGACACCAATGTTATCTTACAAATGGACAACAACAGAGATCTAGACCTCAACAGCATCATTGCTGATGTGAAAGCACAATATGAAGCCATTGCTACCAGGAGTCGGGATGAGGCAGAAGCTTGGTACCAAAGCAAGGTGAGACCATGTAGCTTTCCCACTGCTACTTGAAGAGCAAAGAGAAGCCTGTGATCCATGTCTAGGTCCTATGTTCTTTCCAGCCACTAGGGAAGCCTGAAGCAAGTGACAACAAGTTGAGCATATCATCTAATCCCAAAGTGAATGTTGGGGAAGGGCCATAGCTTACTGGTAGAGTGCCTGCTTTGCATGCAGAAGGTCTCCGGTTCAGTCCCCGGCATCTTCACATAGAGCAGGAAAAACCCCTGCCTGAAAACATGGAGAGCCACTGCCAGTCAGTGCTGACAATACTGGGCTATGGACGCATGGCCTGGCTCAGATTAAGGCAGCTTCCTATGTTCCTATGAATGTTGTGAGACCCCTGAGAGACCACCTCCCTTGAGAAATGTGCTGCCTGCCTCCAAGTCTGTCTAGGTGCAGGGAAATTTCTCAGTATTGCTCCCAGAAATCCTTTAACTGGATTGAACCTGGATGCACAGCATATGCCACATGCGACAGATCCCATTATATTGGGATCCGTGACAAGCACTATCCTCTAAACAGCTAGGGAGTGATGGAGGATTCCTGGGCTCAGGCATGCTGTTAAAGGATTCCCCTTCCTTTCATGGCTAAATTCAGCAGGAGAGAGGAAAAGAACTTGGCTGGATAGTGCCAGTGAGAACAATCCATTGCGGGTCCCCAACTCACTCTATGAGAGCCAAAGAGAGGATGAATTGGTGGAGCTCAGGGGGGGGGATTGGGAGGGAAAGAGGCTGAGTGGCAGCAAGGGAGGGTAGAAGGGTCTGATGGGGTGGGGCGGGGTGGGGTCCGAAGAAGTACGGTGGCCAGGAATCCTAAAACCACAACTTTGAGTGTGAAATTTCAATTCATGCTGAACCTCCGATGGAAAATAAACCCTCCTTGCAACCTCATTGGCTTGATATGCAAAGCACAGTTTTTGAAACGAACATGCTTCATTTTAATATGACTCTTTGCCCAAGCGGGACCCCAGCTTCTATTTTGAAATCAGGCTTGTTGGATCCAGAAGTTAGTGAGGTCAGACAGCCCCAGGGTAGGCAAAGGGCTCATCATGACCCCCAAGTGCGGCTGATGACCGCACTTTCTCTTTGCGTGGAGCATCCACGGAGCTCCGAGGTAGTGTGGGAATTCTCCTAATGTGCCTCTTTTCACTGAGATTACCTTGCCCAAGATCCCCTTCCACAAGTCCTAGCGCTGGCACTGCTTCAGGTAGCGCCATGATGAAGGAACGTGTTTCTTCTGCATTGCAGTTTCAAGAACTTCAGAGTACCGCCATGGGACACGGTGATGACCTGAAATACACTCGGAATGAGATTGCTGAGTTGAACCGTATCATCCACAGACTGAAAGCAGAAATTGAAAGTGTGAAGAAACAGGTGGGGACCATTTTACTCTAGCGATGACTCCATCTATGTTTTTGGCCCTGTGCATCAAGTTTCTTTCTGCCTCCTTGTTACAGGTTCATCAGGCTGGGAAGGGCCATTGCTCAATAGGAGTAGAGCACATCGGCCGCATGCACAAGGTTGCAGGCCCAGTGGCATCTCCATGATCTCAGGTGGCCAGGGTGGGAATGGCTTCTGCTTGAGACTCTGGAGAGCCGCCTCCGATCAGAGCAGACAATACCGGGCTCAATGGGCCAATGGTCTGTGTCAGCATAGGGGACCATCATAAGTTCATTTCATTATTCTGTGCCAGGGGTAGGCAATCTCTTTGGGCAGTGGGCACATTCGGCAATTTGAGAAACTGTATTGAGCACCACCACGAGGTGGCTGCCATGAGAGGTGTGGCAAAGGACAAGTAACCTGCCCCGAAGACTGAGTACAAGGCAGAGGTGGGGCCTCGGCCCCAACACACTAAACCAGTGTTCTCCAACCTTGAGTCCCCAGATGTTTTTGGATCTCCTCTCCCCTGTCCATACATCCCTTTTTTTTTTACAAATCGGGGTGTCCTTAGGAGACAGGGTCCCTTAAAGACACACAGAGAGCATATGTAAATTAGCATATGGAAATGTGTGCATTTTTTTTTTGTCCTGTGGGCCTGAGCCCTGGATCTTTTCGGTACCTTGCACCACCCCTGCTCCAAGCTAATAAACCGCAGCAGAACAGAAAAAGAAAGAAAGATAGTGTGTACAGGTACCTTCTTTTCCTTTTCATTGCTAATAGCAGCTTTGGGGCTGCAGTGGGAAATAGCATCAGGAGAAAAGGTTAAACAACCCCCCCCCCCGATTCAGTGTTGCAGCCCTGATTCAATGCATGCCCACTGCACCTGCTTTTAATGAAATAAAAGGACATTGGGTGATTGGGATGACTGATGGAGGATCTACCATGTCATGTCTACTTTGGCTCAGTTGTGCACTGGGCCGGGACTCTGGGCATGGACATCTGCCTATCCATTGTCCTTTCCGATTCTTTATCCTCTTGGTCGAAGTATTGCATCACAAAGATTGCAGACAGGGCCGGTGCTACCATTAGGCCAACTAGGCAGCCGCCTAGGGCGCAGGGCTAAAGGGGGCACCAGAAACGCCTTGGAAAAAAATACAGCGCTCTCAAGTGGGAAGGGGGGGCACTAAATATCTGATCTTGCCTAGGGCACCAAACTGCCTTGCACCGGTCCTGATTGCAGACATTGTATTTGCAGACTTGCCAGTTTAAGAAGTGACATCTTGTTGCACATTCATTCACATCACTTTGTCTCAGACCCTCGAAAGACACAGTGGTTAATAGTTTTCGATGTAGGATTTGTGCCTTCCCCTTGCAGACTGGGATCCAAATTGCTAATCTAGGCATGCCTAGTGCTTGGGCATGCCCAGTATGACTTTTTAACCCCCCCCCCCGAACATCCTCTAATGTATGATCACATATTGTATTTGATGAGATCCTTTCTTAGTTTTGCATATTTTACTATTGGCTGGTATGCTGCTATAGATTTACTTTGACAAGAAATTAGGATCATACAAAATCAAGCATGCTGTACCTATTTTTCTTAGTGAATTGTATATTTGGGGCAGGATAAGGTATTTGCATAGGGTAGCCCAAGAGAACAGCATCTTAAGAGCAGTGTTATTACACTGGATTATTTTCCGAGAACGTCAGGGCCACCTAATTAGGGCAAAATTATGGTACATATATTGTGAAGAATTTGAATCAAGCACTGGTAAAAGCAGAATTGCTCCAGATAGCTGCTTTGAGTGCCATTTTTCTTGGTAGAAAGGTGGGGTAGAAATCAAATCAATCAGTATTGAGAGAATGTATTGAGTTAAAGCCAGATACATGATTCAGTTCTACTGCTCAAAAGGAATAGTTCTAGCCCTGTAAGTTTCCACAGTTGGCAGATCCCTCAGAGTTCCCTGGAGGAAGTGTGTATTTAAGTAAATAAACATATATATGCCTAATTTTAACAAGGGAGGAAAAATATCAAAATTCACAGAAGAGGATTCTATGAGCAATCCTTTGTCAAATTCTAGTTAGTCTGGATTGCTGGGCAGATGATTACAATGAATCTTCTAGAATTTTAGCTTGTCTTCTGAGGAACTTGTAATTCCTACAAATTTTGTGTCATCCATCAATTTCATCAATGCAATGCCTCCTCCTGCAACCAAGTAATCACTGAGGAAGATATTTGAGCAGTAACTGGTGCAGCATCAAGGCCCACAAAACACCACTAGCGACCTCCTTTCAATCTGACATCAACACTGGACATCAACACCACTGTGCCACACTGGATCTCCAGTGTTGATGTCAGATTGACAGTGGTTAGAGTGTTGGGTAGGACTCGGGAGATCTGGGTTCTAGTCCCCCCTCGGCCATGAAGCTCTCTGGGTGCCTTTGGGCCAGTCACTGACTCAGCCTAACCTACCTCACAGGGTTCTTGTGAGGATAAAGTGGAGAGGAGGAGGAGGACTATGTAAGCCGCCTTGGGTTCCTTGCAGGAAAGAAGACAGGCTATAAATACAATAAATAAATAAATAAATAAATAAACACGAGAGCCAGTGTATGACAATGTAATCATGGGGCAATTACAGTCACCTCGATCCACCTTCTATAGCAGATCTGTGAAAGTGCTGATTCTTGGCCAGTGGATGCTTGAACAATCTATATGCAATATTATATAAGGTCAATATTACATATGATGACGTGAAATAAACACTCGTGAAATTAGGAAGCTCCTGAATATATGACTTTTCTAAAACCTGCTACAGATTGCTGTTCTCCAGGGAGCTATTGCTGATGCTGGAAAGCGAGGGGAGTCGGCCCTGAAAGATGCCAGAGTGAAACTCGCCGACCTGCAGCATGCCTTACAGAGTGCCAAGGACGAGCTGGCGCGTCTGGTGCGGGATTATCAGGAGCTGATGAATGTCAAATTAGCCCTGGATATTGAGATTGCTACATACAGGACTCTGCTGGAAGGCGAGGAATGCAGGTGTGTGTGCCATCTCCTGATGTTTTCGTTTCGTATCATGCACTGTGTATTTGAGCGAAATAGGCACATTTCGTTCTCTGTGGCTAAGCCCTGCAGACTTGGTATGTGTGTATTCATATTCAGATCTATACATAATACCAAATCCTAACTACATCTTGGATGATATTATCTCTTATGCTTTTTCTATAACTATCAAATACCTTCCGCAAGAGATCTGTCTGGTTCGTTGATTCACATCAGGATGTGAAATGAAGCCTACCACCCACCTTAGCCTTGGCTGTTGCCTTAGCTCCCTCCCTGATCACAGACTCCCAAACTCTTCTGCTTGTCCATTCTTTTCCAGCCTAGAACACCGACATCCTCCCATGTCTGTGGCCTGCCTCTCTTCTCTTCCCTTCATCTCTTCCTCCCATCAAGTTGATATAATTCCCCTGCTCCAATTCCCCTCAGGTCTCTGTTTCCAATACCCATTGTTCTTTTGGCTCCATCTTTCTTCATGCTGCCTTCCGCCAGTCATCCTGACACTGGGTACCCTGCTTCTTAGCTCTTCTTAGCTCTTCTAGCCCTTAAGCGGTCTTCTCTGCATCACTTGCCCTCTCTGACCTTCCACAGCAATAACAAACAACCGTTCCTGTCTAAGGTAACCAGACCCAGGAGAGGTTTCCTGTACCTTTTATAGTTGCGTAGGAGAGGATAATTTTAGCAGGTGAGATTTTATTCACCCCTGCACCATCTAAAATAATTGCTCTGTCCTCCTTTGCGTCGGTTCTCCTTTGCATGTGGTCACCCTACTCCCATCTCTAATTTAGCCTAAATAATGTATTTTGTAGCCAAACTGATATTTCACTTCAAACATAAATGTGTAGTCTCTCTCATATAGGTATGTATGATAATTTTGTTTTTGCTTGCAAAACATGTGAGCGTGCCCCGTTTGAAGCCCCAAACGCTAGCACGTGTCCACGGAAAATGTTTGCAAATTGTCGAAGGCGTGCTTGCGTTCGTCTTGTTCCTGATTCCCAGTTTGATTTGTGACTTTAGTCTATGGAGGAAATTTGTGCAAATTTCAGGAGATTTGCGCAAATCTCCCATTCGATCGCTGGATGCTTGATTTGCGCAGGATTCTTGTTCACGCAAAGCAAGCAGCATCGCAAACATCAGTGGGGAATTGGGCACGAGATGAGTGGCAAGACTATGTTTGAAGAATCCCAGTGTTCTCAAACATCTCTCATTCACCCATCCTTACTCTCTCAATGTTACATAGAATTATCTTTACCCGTACCTCACCATAGAATGAGAACATTCTATGTTCTCATGGTATCTCAGCCAATAGAGGGGCATTCTAAGTGGTAGGCAACAGCCAGTATATACACCGGCTGTCTATGAGGCATGATCTGCCCAGTTTGGGATTGTGCAAGAGAGTAATTCAGGTGTTGTTGTCCATTGTGTTTACTTTTTAAAAATATTTATTCATGTGTGCATTTCCACAAATATTCTGTTAAGTAAATTTGCATGGCATATTATTTGATCATGCAGAGATGTCTCAATGTTTAATGGGTATCTTTAGATTCAGAATAACCAGTATCTATGTGCATATTTAGGGAGTATTGCACATGCTTATACATCATAAGCGACTTTGCCTGCATATGTGCATAGAATCGGATGTTTCCACACAGCTTCTATTTCCATTCATATTAGCTGAAAAGTTTGTAGCACAGGGTGGTTTTTTTTTAAAAAAATGCAAATGAATAAAATATGCACATATATTTTACATGCATAGAAGTAACTCCATGTTTACCAGTTGATCTCTATCTAATTGCACTTGTTACATTTGTCACACATTAATACTTAGGCACTATTCATAATAGGAGCTGTGCCACTGACTTCGTGGAGCTGGGATAAGGAAATAAGTCCTTATCCCTAACCCCAGAGATATGTCTGGTTGTGATGATCCAATGGCAAAGCACTCTGCACATGCACAGGGGCATTCTTTCTTGTATGATGGCTTCATATTTAATAAATAAAACAAGTAAAACACTGGGGCTGCATTCTAGCATGGGGATTAAAGCCCAGTTCTCCATTTCTGACAGGTCTCTTTATTTCTTAAGATTTCATTAATTTGCAACCCAGTCCTGTATGTGTTTAGTCAGCTATAGCTCCCTCCAGAGTTCAGTGGGATTTGCTTTCAAGGACCCCTGCTTTAGTGAGCAGGCTATTGATACCATAGCTCAGCCTTCTCCAACCCAGAGCCCTCCAGATGTGTCAGACTACAGCTCCCATCATCCACAGTCAGTGAGGTCCTACTGGCTGGGGATGATGGGAGTCGTGCAGCCCTACACATCCGGAGGGCTGTGGGCCACCTCATTTGTCCCTCCAGCTCTGACCTCACCCAGCCTCTTTCCCAACCTGTTGTTGTAACCCACGGGGAGTTTTACTTTACTAAAATAAAGTAAGTGGTGGAAGACGGTGAGCAGGAGAACCAGTGGAGGGAGAGTGTGGGGGCACAGGGAGTGGCTGCAGAACTCCCGTGACCTTGGAGGGATTTAAAGGAACAGCCGGGATCTCTGGGCGAGGACCTAGCAGCACTCAGTTGGGCAAGCTTAGGGACAAACTAGATGTAATGTGGGAGATCTTGACATCTTCCCCTGCCCAAAAGCTGCTGCAGTCCCCTCCCTTACCCCCCCCCCCATTTTGATCAAGGTCATAAAGCAAGGGGGGAGGGTTTAACGCTTTGCCTCCACATTGAATCCCTGTCCTTGATGCAACTCCCACACCCCCAAAGCTTTTATTAGCCTCACTAGGAAAAGCATGCAGGGACCATTTAACCTGCTGCATCACCACCACCACCACCACCACCACCACCACCACCAGAGTCCTGAGCGGAACCAGGCCCCCCTGTGGTTACTTCTTGAAGAAAGGCATTGGGTTACAGTTACACCTAGCTTTGCCCTTCGTTTCTTCTGTTAGCTGTGCTTTGGAGCATGAGGTGAGTCAGCTGCCATCAGGAGCAGCTCCGTGATATATATATTTTTTTTGCAGGGGGGCGTGGCTCTGGTAAGTCCCACTCCTCCTCCATTCGGGCTCTGGATGTTTTAACTTGTGGTGGGCGCTCACACTCTGAGCAGCAACAGGCTGCGAGGTCTAGCCGCCACTTTGATTTCCCACAATGCCCCTGATATAAAGTTGCTCTGGGGCATTGTGGGAAAATATACGGTGGCTGGACCCAGTGGCCTGTTGCTGCTTGGAGGCACCAGGCTGGACTTTTTTTTCCTCAAAAAAGAGGGGGGCAGGCAGAAGTAGTACCCCTCCCCCCCGAGCACTGGGGCCCTGGAAGCGGCCCTGGAATACCTGGGGTGGATGTCAGTCCCAGCTGGCATTTTCTGATGACCGCAAGCTTATAGCAGCATCTGGTTCTGGAGGCCATAAACCAAGCTGGTTAATAAATTATGCCTGCATACATACTTTGTAACTGCACACTTGTATATTCTGCCTGACTGTGTGTGCTGACAGGTGTACCCTATTGCCTGTTTCTGTGCCTTTATCAGGAAGTCTCAGGCCAGTTAAAAATGGGAAATTTTATTGCTCAGGGCTGCATTTGTCCCCTTGATCTAAACGTATTATACATCCCTTATTCCTAATCGCACAGATGAAAGAGCTGCTGGTAGTTAATCAGCAGTGAAAAATCAGTACTCTGTGCATGCTCAGAAGCACACATATCTTTATTATCATTTGTTCCTGTGCTTTAGGCTTACCTCTGATGTTAAAGAAGAACAGATTCCAGGACTGGCTCCTGTTGCAACCTGGATAAGTCTAAAGGCTTACTTTCCCTGCCCTTAATTCTGCACAGCAGAGAATTAAAAGAACCAAGTGTGCCTATTATTGTGTGGATATGCACACTCACCACATGAGGGAGCTCTTTGATGGTTGCACCATGGCAGAGGTTACTTAGCTGGATGTGCTACTTAGCCCCTGAAGGCAGGTTTTGCAACTAGCATAAGGGAGATGTATGGGCAGTGGAGGTGGCTGCACCCCCCATCATTGCAACATAGTCACGGCCTGTTGGTGCAACGTGTTTTTTTCTGCTGGGCTCCTGGCTAAGCCACACAGTGATTATTTACGACCATATCATGCAGGCTCTCTCAGGAGCGAAACTGCGCCTCCTCCTCTCCATCCCAGCTGTGTGGGAAATGGTGAAGAAACCTGCATTTGGCAAGCGCCCCCGCAGGGCCCAGTGTATTTGGGAATTGCAGAATGCCCCGAGGCAAGGATAATGAAGGGCTAGAACAGCCTCCTCGCAACCTGGCAGCTCTCCAGATGTGTTGGACTGCAACTGCTGACATCTGCAGCAATCATGGTCAGCCGAAGGGCACCAGGTTGGAGAAGGCTGGAAGCACTAGGACCTCAGCCAGGTCATACCATCAATCCAGTTTTTTTCTACTGCTTTCCTTTCTGCACCGTGTAATCCACTGTAGCTTCAAAAACACAAAATATATACAGAAGCATAATATTCATGTAAATAAATCAAATCAACAGTGTAAATTGAGATATTAAGACCACAGAATTTGAATCAAGACAGAGGCAGCAGAAGCCATGGCGGCACAGTCTCCTGTTTTCTCTGTCGTCGTAAACTGGCAACTCTACTTAGACCATCTCTGAGGGATTTCCCCCCCTTAATTGTTTTTAAATGTAAGAACATACCCCCAAAGACCAGAGTAATATCTCAGACATTAAGATTTAAGGAAATCGATTATAATCAAGAGATGTAATCACACGATCATCAGAGTTCATCACATTGGAGCACAAATCTGTTGGCCCACTTTGTATTTGCTACTAGGGAAGAGGAGAGGCACTTCTGCAATTTTCTGTCTTAGGTGCTGAAAGAGAGCTTGACCAGCCTTGAGCACCGTGTGCCTTGACTTACGGGTAGGGTGGGTGTGCCATTCACTGCTCTGGCTCCGGCAGCAAAATTTCTTGGGCCCGCTGTGTTAGTTTCGCCACAGAGCTGTACTTTCTGTCCCTGTATCTAATGTAGTGGGTCTAAAGTATATTCTGAATGAAAAGGTTACTCTCCATTCCCAGAATGGCAGCCTCCAGACTTGGCCAATGACCTATCTGGAGGACACCAGGTTGGGGAAAGCAGTGTAGTATGAGGTGCAAAGGAGAAACGAATAAAGGAAAACTCTGCTTTATCCACCATAAAAGAAGAATATGACTAAATATAAAGATAATCATAAGGGGGGGGGGCATTTACAGTTGGCAATTGGATAGGATTGTATCTCCTGGCCTACTCCTGTGCTTCTAACAGCAGCCTGATATGCAGGTCTCAATAGGTGGAGCTTTATACAGCAGGCAGTGTATATCAATTGCTAAAGTCTGTATATAAAGGAAGCTCCTCAAGGCTCAGTATCAGGGCTAGTTCAAAAGCTGGGAAGCTGAGAGGCTGCAGATGTAGCCTTTTGGGGATATTTAGTACCCCCAGATATTCCAGATGCAGGATTGTGCTGTAATGGGCCTTCATCTTTTTGTTCATAAATTAGCTTTGTTTAGCTGACTTACCTGCAATGTTTCCTTTCTCTCTCTCTTTTATAGGATGTCTGGAGAACTCACTACACCTGTGAACATGTGTAAGTATTTCCGTGACATTACTAAACTGTGAATGCCTGAGACGTTGTGTTCTTTCCCATACAGCAAAGTTGGGGGACCATTTTTCTGTCGAGGGTTGCATTCCCTCAAGGGTAATTTGTCAGGGGCCACCCGCCAGCAGTGTGTGGGGCCGAAGCCAGGGGTGGGCAGGGGGGCAGAGCCAAAAGTGAGTGGGGCAACCCCTTTTCTTTCTCTGTTTCTATCTACCACTCCCTTTTCTCTCTCCATCTGACGTAGGGGTAGTCAACTTGTGGCCCTCCAGATGTTTTGCCCTACAACTTCCATCAGCCCTCACCATTGTTTGTGCTGACTAGGGCTGATGGGAGTTGTAGGCTAAATATCTGGAGGGCCACAAGTTGCCTTCTCCTGGCCTAGAGGCTGCTGAAACAGAAACACATCATTCTTGTCTGAGGTCTGAACTTGTTCCCACCCCAGTCAAAGAGTTTGCTCCTGTGTGGGAGCCTCTGCTCCCCCAAATGCATGTCTTTGGGGGATAGATCCTGGCTGTGGGGACCACTGTTTCTCAACTTAGCATTGCACAGGGCTTCTGGACACTCCTTTGAGAAGTTTATAAAATCATAGTGTTGGGAGGAATGAAGAAATCTCAACAATTTTGCTCCAGTTTAAACCATTAATGACAGATGCTTTGATTGGGATCCCGTTAAAAACCTCCAGCAAACAAAATCCCTTAGCTTCCATGTGGACAACTTGGACCGAAGACAGAGAATAGTTTTCTTCAGAGAGTCGAAAACTGTTTCAAAGAAGCATCACTGCCTGTGGTGTCTGTGTGTATGCTCAAAACCACTTTTGCCTCTCTAAAATAGGTTTTGTAGGTTTTCATAGTGTTTCAAAAACTTGCCAAACCTATTTGACTTGAGATGACAGTGGGACAAAAGGGGGGGGGTGTATACACACCAGGCAATAATACTTCTATCATAACACAACAACAAACTCTCTTAAAAGCTGTTGTCCATCTCCAGCCTTGTTAAATTGCTCAGGTTCCAGGAGTAGAGTTACAAGAGCTCTGAAATTAGCACCAAAAAAAGGGGGTGGGAAGAAAGAAAGAAAAGAAAAGCAGTGTGGTGTAGTGGTTAGAGTGTTGGACTGGGACTGGGGAGATCCTGGGTTCTAGTCCCCGCTCGGCCATGAAGCTCACTGGGTGACTTTGGGCCAGTCACTGACTCTCAGCTTAACCTACTTCACAAGGTTGTTGTGAGGATAAAATGGAGGAGTGGAGGAGGAGGATTATGTAAGCCGCCTAGGGTTTCTTGCAGGAAAAAAGGTGGGGTATAAATAAATAAATAAATGAATACATAAATAGAAAGCAAGGGGAGGAGTGCTGTTGCTGCTGTTGTTGGATGACTCATCAGAATCCTTATGTTTGCCCCTAGTCATTCAGTGACTCAATAGGTATAGGCTTAGGGCAACCGTTTATCATGTGCGTCCTTAGGTTCCTGGCTCTTTGATAAGCTGAGGCTATCATGGAATCTCTAGCAACTCAGCTTCTGAAGGCACCTGGCTCTGTGCTGAGTTGATGCCATTGGGGCCTTAGAAGCTCCTTTGCTTCCTTCTCCCAGATCATCTGCATGCTTGGGAACTTCCTGAGGGAAAGTCACACCAGGAGGCCTCACATGGACATACTGGGCAGATTAGAAACCAGGTGGAAAAGTGAGAATCACTGAGATGGTTATCCTCGTCCTCCTTGGATATAAAATCTTTGAGAAAGACTGGGAAGGGAAGGGCATATTGATGGTGGTGTTGATCGATCAGTCAAAAAGGGAATGTGTTCAATAAACTAGAAAACTTGAGAGAAACAAATGTATCTGTAGAATTGCTGTGAGTGGAAATAGCAGGCCCCCCAAAATAATTTAGTACTGGGTGCATACTATTGCCTCCCCTCCCACTCCAGACCAAACCACTGGTGGTGATCTTGAGATGTAAAATCAAATTGGAGAGCAGCAAAAATGGAGGGAAAGTATGTTGTTATAATGGGTGATTTCAATGACCCTCCAATTGACTGGATAAATGTACATTCAGGTTGCAACAGAGACCACTTTGCTAGATACTGTACAATAAATGATGCTGCCTTAGGAGTAATGGAGACAGCTAGGGCAGAGGCAACCCTTGGCTTGGTCCTGAGTGGTACGCAGGAGGATCTGGTGAAAGATATGTACTGTCATTCTGCTTGGGAACAGTGACCATAGTAATATCGAATTCAACATATAAGTAAATGGACAGTTTCCAAGAAAATCCAACACAGTCAACATTTGATTTCAAAAGATGAAACTTTTTTAAAAAGAGAGAGAGAGAGAGAGGGAGTGATTATTTAGAACAAAACAGAAATTTAGAGTGAGGAAGGTGAAATCTTTTCAGGATGCTCATTTAAAACTACTA
Organism: Shinisaurus crocodilurus; assembly: GCA_021292165.1. NCBI lineage: Eukaryota > Metazoa > Chordata > Lepidosauria > Squamata > Shinisauridae > Shinisaurus > Shinisaurus crocodilurus. The sequence continues at coordinate 35,683,942 of CM037881.1, read as the reverse complement.
TGCATGTTTGGATGGGGAAAAAAGTCCTACAATTTGCAGCATGCCCCATCCAGCATGGCTGACTGGAGGGATGCTGGCAGTTGTAGGACTTTTTACTGTCTAAACGTGCATAGGATTGCACCTTACAAGCAGCTCAGATGAAATGTGTAGCACAGATCAGGATAGGTGCAGATAAGTCATGGGTAACAAGCAGAGTCAAGGAAGCCGTAACATGTAAGAAGTGCAAATCTTTCCCAAACGAGGACGACAAAAAGCAGCACAACCTCTGGCAAAACTAATGGCAGTTGACAAGAAGACATATGCGTGGGAAAATGGAGAAATATGTTTTTAAAAACCCACTACTAAGACAAACAACAGAATGTATTTAAAAACACCCCAAGAGCAGGAAATACATTAGTGAGACAGCTGTTTTGACTGTTAAAGAGGCTGCTGAACGAGAAGGATCCTTGGTCTGACACAGGAGAGCTCTTTCCTTAAACAAATGTACAGTGTTTCAGTCTTTTGTAAGTAGCAGCAATAATAGGTTAGAGGTTGGTCTGGAACATATTTCAGTAACAAGCATGCTGTTCTTGCAGCGGTGGTCAGCAGCTCTTCTACCGTAAGCGGAAGCAGTTTCGGCCTTGGAGGTGGCAGGCGGAGTTCGAGTGAGCACTGGAGGATTCGGCCTGGGTGGCGGCGGTGGTGGAGGAGGAGGCGGCGGCAGTGGCGGAGGCAGCCTTAGTCTTGGAATGGGCGGCGGAGGTGCTGGCAGTTATGGTGTGAGCGGCAGGATGACTGCTGGAGGGAGTAGTTATAGTTCTGGAAGTGCACGAGGCTTTGGTGGGGGGTTGAGTGCCAGGTGGGGGCTCCTCGAGTGTGAAATATGTCTCAGCAAGCTCATCATCAAGCAGGAAAGCAGTCAGATAAAAAGGGAAAAACACACACACACACACACACACACACACACACACACACACACGTTCAGCCAGTTTTGGAAATCCTCCCATTTCTGATTGCCAGCAGCAACGCCCCATTTCCAAGCTAGTTGTCCATTTATCCATGAGAACTTAAGTGATGACAGAAATGGTCCCCCAGATGGTCACACATGTGGGCATGCGGTAGCCACTCCTGAGAAATGCCTGTACATCAGCCTTCCCCGACCTGGCACCCTCCAGAGGTTTTGGACTTCAACTTCCATCAGCCCCAGCCAGCATGGCCAATGGTCAGGATTGCTTGGAGCTGGAGTTCAAAACATCTGGAGGGAAGGCTCCAGGTTGGGGAAGGCTGCTATACATAGTCTTTGTATAGTCTTTGCCCCCAGTCTTTGGCAGGCAGATTCTGTGTTAAAGAGGCCATACTTCCCAATTAACATCATCATTATGGCTGTACTTCTAGACCCCAATGGAATGATGGAGAGCAAAACTGGCTTCTGCTTAGTTAGCAGTAGAAGGGCTGCTCATTTCCCCCTCTTGCACATTTTCTTCGTTCAGGGGTGGATTTCCCCCTCTGTGGTGCTAACGTTGGCTTCTGTGCAAAGATTCTGGAGTGCCTGCAGTGTGAATCAGTCAACAACCCTATTAAATTATGTTGATAACTTCTCCCCCCCCCCAAACTGTTTCTGTGCTTCTGGTCAGAGTTGTTTGGAGAGAGAGAGAGAGAGAGAGAGAGAGAGAGAGAGAGAGAATTGCAACCAGAATTACATTTTGAAATCTTAACAGAAAACTGGCAAAACTGGCAGGACATTTGGTTTTTAAAAAAAGATTCTTAAAAAAGAAGGCTTGCATGTGAATCTTGGGGACCATTTTTTTTTACATTGAAGGCAAATAATATAATAACAAATAAATACCTAGATGCCATTGCCATATTGCAAACACTTTGGGACACGTTCAGCCAACATAAAGTACTTCAATGCCCCACTGATTTCAGTGGGAGATTTAACTACTCATTTCAGGACTGGAGAAAAGTGCTTAACTTTGGCTGGATTGTATTTTACATGAAAGAACTGAATTACTTCAAATGTGGACATTCATTTTTGATAATTGTTTCCCTTCAAAAGACACATTTCAAATAATCTCTACTTACAACCATGACTTCTAAGCTTTTAGCCTGCAGTTGAGTATACAGGCACACACACACTTAAATCATGTCAGGATCTCAGAATGTGTCACACTGTGCTGAATTGCAGCTCTGACGTCTGCGCTTCTTCGACTTAAATCCCATTGCTCCATTTGCAGCTGTGTGGATTGCTGATCTTCTTCTGGAGCATTTAGAAGTGTGGGATGCAATGTATTCCATCCTCCTACCAAGGTGACATTTGAGAATACAGTACAAATTGAAGTGCCATGCCATTTTTACATTTAACATATGGAAATAATTTCCTTCTCAAAGGCATCAAGCATCCCAAATGGGAAGAGTTGAGAGACTGAATTTTCTCTGAGTACAAACCATTTATGACACCATGTGGCACATGCACAGTCCAAAATGAAGGAACTAGAGCAAAGTGCTTAGATCAGTAAGCTCTTTAATGGGCTCCTTTCTGATTATCTTTGGTGTCCAGAAGAATAATAGACTTTGACTCACTGGTCAGCCTCACCAAATTTACCCCAACGTAGAGCCCTTTAGGCCACTTAACTTTAGCAGCTCTTAAGTGGAGTAGACATTTGTCTTCTTGGTTGATGCTCTCTGCAAAGTGGTGAATTTCATCTGTTTTAGACAGAACTACACACTGATGAAAAGCGTCTTAAAGAATCCACAACTTGACACATTGACCTTGTTTGTTTTGGGAGTGCCCACTAGCGCTCGTTGTAAATAAAACTGGAATGGCCCTGCCTTTGCACACTGTTCATTGTTCTGCATATCTTCATTCTTTTAATTGCCAATAAACTGCATTGTGATATTTGTTTCCTGCAAGTGTTTTCTTTTTTAAAAATATTTATTTATTTATTTATTTATTTATTTATTTATGTGTCCTATTTCTATACCACTTAATGTTAAGAAAAATCCCCAAGCGGTTTCCATATAAATATTAAAATCCACAGTTAAAATCACATTTAAAATACAATTTTTAAAAACAATATAATTACAATAATAATCATAATACACAGCAGTAAAGGAACAGTAAAATGGGACAGCATAGTTAATTTAATTGTGGGCCAGGGAAAGCCTGGGTGAACAGGTACATTTTCAGGAGGTGTTTAAAAGCCAGATTTTCTGCCTCCCAAACTGCATGAGGGAGGTTTTTCCATTGGGTAGGGGCTGCTACCGAGAAGGTCCACTGTTCTCAGAAATTCTGATAATTTTGGAATGACCAGCAAGGCCTCTAGTGAACTGAGGTCATTCACTAGAGCTAATATGAAATTTCACACAAATTCCAAATTCAGCAAACATCACTGAATCTGATAACTAGGAATGCTGAAAAAACATTCAAATGATGAGGAAACAAATTGGAATTTTTGCAAGCACATACAAGCTAGGAAAAATTGCTTCAGCTGTATAGAAGAGTACATGAAGTGATCATTATCAAGCAAGTCACTTATCACTCCTTGGTATACTTGCCTTTCCTTGATGTACAGGGCCTTCAAGTATAAGAAAGCTCTGCCCACCAATATCTTGCGCTACCACCAGAAAGTTTATCATGTAATAGACCTGGACATGTGAACATAGTATAAATTGAAGTGGGGAAAAACTGGCAGAGATTCCCTAACTGGATTGTTGGTTTCTTTTCTTTCATTCAGCCGTGAGCAGTCACAGATTTCTCATAACCTGGAGCTAAAACTGCTGGTCAGAGAGATAACACTTCCTGGATGAAACAGTCTCTCTCATTTCATTGTCTGACCCAAACACTATTCTAGGACAAGACTATATCTGGATCTTCCCTAAATGCCTGAGGGGCAAACCACATCATGGCATCATGTGTTAGGATGTGAGTCGTGCCAGATGCTGTCAAAGTGTGTCTGTGGTGGGTTAAAGTGCAGCACAGATAGGCAGAAGGGGGTGTTTAACCCATGCTTTTCATCCCCAAAACTGCTTCTCTTGAACTCTTTATCTCCTAAGAGGGGTTGCTTCTGGTCTCAAAGCCCCAACGGGTGGTGGTGGTAAATGGCTAGAGAGAAGTGGAGGGCGGGGGGCAAGAAGAGAGAGCAAGCCCCTGTCTGCCCACCCATGCTGAGCTTTAAATTGTAGCACTTTGCTTTGCAGAATTCAGCAGCAAACCACTTCTCTAATAACCTTGTCACATCTAGTTTGCCCCTGAGACCACATTGACAAATGCAAGGACATCATAACGAGATAATAAAGGAAGGATGCAGTGCAGGCCTGCAGAACTGGCTGCAATTGCATATAAACTGGGCTAAGAAGAATCTGGCATAGGGTGTCTGGTTTTCCTATCAGGTCCCACTCTGGAGTCTTTGATGATGTGAAGCCAAGAACTTTAGTCTTAACATGGAATCCAGGATAAGAACTATATGGAGTCCCCGGAAGCCAAGGCTTGGTCTTGGAGAAGCTTTGGTGGAAAGTAGGGTTTAAAGCAAGGGAAAGCTAGTTTATTATGTAGCAGGTTAGGGTTGGCTAAGATAGGGCTGGAGCCATGTGCAGAAAGAGTCAGCCGAGCAGTCTGGGTCCAGTTAGGGATGACATCTGCTGAAGGATGTAGTTACAAGGAGCACAGAATAGGTGGGTGACCAATCAGGAGGCCTGTTGCATTGGGGACATGAGTTCAAATTGGCTAAGGGATAGAGGCAGAATGGCTAAGTGTGTGTTTCAGAAATTCAGTTGTCGTATCAGCTGAAGACCAGCTGAGACTGGGAGCTGGGACTTAAAATGTATCAGATTCCCTAGTGCAGACACTGAAAAAAGTGGTGCTAAGGGTCATTTGCAAAGCAACAGCTAAGAATTGCAGCTTGCTTGAGAATGAACCTAGGGACAAGCAAATGATTGAGCAGGGGGTTGGACTCGATAGCCTTGTAGGCTCCTTCCAACTCTATGAACTATGAAACTATGAGTCTATTTCCAGTCTGTGTCACTTTCACATGTACTCACCCATAAGTCTGCTTGGTTCCTTTTTTGCATTGTGCTGTGGTTTAAAAAAATAAATCCACATGTAACTTTGCATTTGCATCCATATTTAAATCTCCTTTTAAAAAATGTATTTTCTCTTAAAATAGTATGTTTACATGTATATTCTCTCAAAATACACATGTTGATACTTTTTTGAGCCAAGAAATGCATTTGAACATCCAGGATGTGTGAAAAATTGTGGAGAGCTACATTCTAATCTGAGCATTCGCCAGTTGATAGCGGAATTCAGCAAGATCCACTTCCTCAAGGATCCCTCAATCAATCTAGGCCTCTAACAATTAGATGCAGTATACATACTGCAGAACGCATTCCTTGCTATTGCAGTGACCTACATGCATGCAAATTTTCTGTGTGAACATTTTGGGAGAAAGAGGATTGTGGGGTGAAGTCTTTTCCTGCAAACGTACACACCCACAGGAGGATGTGGACATACATACTACCTTTGATGTAGAAGCCTGGTATATTAATTATATGGTTTTGTGATGCCCATAGTCAATGATACAGATACGCAGTGCCTCCAGGGCACTGTGTTCCATACCGCTGTGCCAAACTGCTGGAGGGAGAACTTTCCTAGGACTGCTGTTGAAATGTTGTTATGGTCTGCTCCATTTTGCTCCATTGTGAATGTCAAAGCTGCTGAGAGCCAGAAGCTCAAGCAGTGGCCTATTCAGAGACAAAACAGACTGGCACTCCAACCTCCGTTTCAATCCAGCTTCAGGGATGAACTGGTCCCAGGTGAGGATGGATGGATCAGTCTATCTCCGGTCACATGTCTTCACTCCTCTTTTCTGTTTGGTTTCTACAATAATTTGTGCATTTAAAAAATCTGCATGAAAATCCACATTTAAATACTTATGTAAATGCACATTTAAAAATGTATTTTCTCTCAAAATATGCATTTCTAAGTGTATTGTTTCTCAACATATGCATTAATATTTTTTTTTACACTCCTTTCAGCCAAGAACTGTGGCACTACATTTAGAAAGTGCAAAAGGTGGTGGATAGCTAAGTTATGATCTGATCAGGAGTCTGAGAGGTATGGGATCAGGCCAGTTCATACTGGAATTCACAAAGAATAAGTTCCTCAAGCATCCCAAGTTCCAAGAATGGTCCCCCTAATGGAAGGGGGTATCTTTAACTGCATTGATACATGCTACAGTGGATCTGTTCTATAGCTTTAGCGTTTAAAAAATTGAAATGATACCCCCTTCCCTGCACATTTTTTTAAATGACACAGAGGTGGTGGCAACTGGGGGAAGGAAAATGGTACCCTCTCTGGAATCTGCTGTTTGAATTAATTATTTCACATTGTTTCATGGTAAGACTTGCCCTGCATGCAGTGACATGCACACCAGCAATTAAAGGCTGATCCAAAGCCTGGGAAGTAGGGCAGGCACGCCACATACAGCTGATGTGTGTGCACAGAACTCTGTGGCTCCTATCTGGACCAGAGGCTGCTCGGGGGGGGGGCAGCATAAGATGCTGCACAAAGGAGCTGGAGGATACCTAGTTGCCATTATCTTTCACTCCTCTCAGAACCATATAACTGCCCTTGCAAGGCACATGCACCAGGCAAAGGGCAGTAGGAAGAAGCAGCTGCTCTGATAAGTCATAAAGTTGTGGTCAAACCTTAGGTCTGGTTCACACATGCATGCACATCCCTTGCCCCAGTGCCAGAATATTGGCACTCTCAGTCACGAGCAAGTGATCTACAGCGAAACAGTTAGTAGAATCCAGCCATCAACATAAAGTGACTTTGGCATGGGTTGTGTTATGCAAGGAAAGTCCAGTCAAGATTCTCATCATTAGTGCCATTCAGCAAAAGAGACACATTTTACAGGCCCCTATCCTCAGATCTCACTGAGAAATACCAAAGGGAAATACACAGCCTGATGAAGGAGAATTCCCTACAGATGCACAAGACCAAATCTGTAGAGACACACCAAGCATCTTCTATCTGCTACCCAAAATACACAAACCTGACCACCCTGGGTGCCCCATAGTTTCAAGCACTGGTGCCATCACAGTTGGGTTGCCTGGTTATATGGACTCCTCTCACACCATATGCCTCCAATACTCCCAGTTGTATATAGGGCACCACTGCCTTCCTGAGAAAACTACAGTTCATTGGCAAGGCAATCTCCCAAAAAATATCATCCTAGCTACCATGGATGTGGTGTTGCTTTACACCAATGTTCCCCATAAAGATGGACTTCAACCCATCAGGCCAGTCCCTATACAAAAGGATAAATGGGCAAAAATCTGACATTCAAGATGGCAATATTAAAGAAACAGTTGGAGAACATTTCAGCCTCCCAGGACACTGTCAGTGACCTTAAAGTGGTCATTCTGGAGCAAAGAAACTTCAATGGAAGATGAGAATGAGAGACTGCTAAGCTACAATTCATCAAGAGACTCAGTTCTATCTCCTGTGGGATACCTTTTAAAAAATAAAATAATCACGCTACATGTGTAAATTAGCTTATCCAGTGCCAGCCTGTTTGTGTTATCAGCAACAATGGTTTTGTGAAAAGCCACTGTTAATAACGTGATTGTCACTGTCTGTATTTTCTGCATTTCATTCCTCTCTGACCTCACTGTTTACAAGCTCCCCACCTCCCACCAACCATGCGTATATGTACCTGCTGTAACTCAGGATAAAACTTCATGCATCTGATAATAGGGGACTGCAGTCCATGAACACTTATATCATCAAATACGTTAGTCCTTAAGGTGCCACAGGACTCTTGGTTGTTTATGCTGCAAGAGGCTTAACATGGCTTCCCCTCTGGACATTGTTTCATTTAAATAATTCATTTAAATTTCCTGCATCTGCATCCTAGCATCACACTGACCCTCATGATACCTGTTCACATTTTCATACTCTTAGAAATGCCTCATCCATCACTCTTCGTGGAGTAGAAGCTACCACCCCACAACCTTCCCAGCCAGAGTGACATCCAGATGTGTTGGACTACAATTCCCATCATCCCCAGACAACATGGCCAGTCTCCAAAACTGCACCTGTTCACAGGAGCAGGACAAAGGACTTCCCTTGGGTTATTGGAATTAAACATTTGAAATTAAAATGGGTTATTTTTTTTAGCACTGTGCCAAATTTTTTGATCTACTATTTATTTTTTACCATTTGTTGGGGCAGGGAGGGGTGAAAAGAAGCTGCACCTGAAAGTTGTGGGAAAAGGTAAGGCAGCAAGGACTGAACAGGGGGAAATGGTAAAGGAAGAGCACCCCTACCCCCTCAGCCACCTCCTTAGAGTAAGGGCAAGCACTGATGCCCTGCCGCCTGAGAAATTGCTCCGAAATTCTCAACATCCCAATGAAAGAGGCAGAAAAATGACTGACCATGCTGACTCGGGAGTGTTGGGAGTTATAGGACTCCCCCCCCCCCGCCCCTGTCTATCAATGCATAGGATTGCACCCAAAGAAGATTGCTTGCTTTACTTGCCACAGCAGGTGCAAAGCTATTCCAGACATTCTTGGATGCCAATGTGGTTGATTACTACAGGGACAATTGTTAATTAGTGTTTGTTGTTCTACTTTTGTTCTGAGATTGCAATAATCATGGGTTTTGACAATAAAGTATCTAATCTGATCTGATCTGTAAAGTATTAGAAAAATGCCTTGGGGACAGTCCTACTCCTTGCGTGCAGATGTCGCCCAACCAGGGAGGGTAAAGCAATGCTTTGTGAGGTTAGGAGCATTAGAAGCTACATTATACTGGGTCAGACAATTTGTCCACATCGCTCCATCTTGTCTCTTTTGACTGGCAATGGCTCTCCAGAGTCTCAGGCAGAGAGAGGTCCTTCCTATCACTTGCTACCTGATGGTCCTTTTAACTGGTGATGCTGTGGATTGAACCTGGGACCTTCTGCATGCAGAACAGGTGCTCTACCACTGAGCTATGGCCTCCCCAAAAGTAGAGCCACCCGCCTCCTGCCCCTGGCAAGGGTTGTCCAGGATATGAACCTGCGGCCTCTCGCATCCTAAGTGAGAATCGCACACCCTGGACCAGAGGTAGGCAACCTGGTGCTCTCCAGGTGTTTTGGACCACAACTCCCATCAGCTCCAACCATCATGACCAATGGTCATGGACAGTGGGAGTTGTAATCCAAAACATCTGGAGGGCACCTATTCATGCCCTAGACTAAGGAACCAGAGTAGCGGTTCTGGGATTGTTTAGCTTAGAAAAAGGGTGAGTAAGGGGAGACATGACAGAGGTGTACAAAATTATGCATGGTGCGGAGAAAGCGGATAGGGAGACATTTTTCTCCCTCATAATACTAGAACCCAAGGGGGTCATCCCATGAAGCTGATTGGTGGGAGATTCAGGACAGCTAAAAGAAAGTACTGTACTTCTTTACACAGTGCACAACCTGTGGAATTCACTTCCACAAGATCTAGTGATCGCCACCAATTTGGGTAACTTTAAAAGGGGATTGGACAAATTCATGGAGGAGAAGGCTATCAATGACTACTAGTTCTGATGGCTGTATGCTACCTCCAGTATTAGAGGCACTATGCCTGTATACTCCAGTATGCCTGTGTACTATGTACATGGGAGGGTGGTGTTTTACTCATGTGCTGCATGTGGGATCCTGTGGGCAGCTGGTTGGCCAATGTGTGAACAGTGGACTAGACGGACCCTTGGTCTGATCCAGCAGGGCTCTCCTTATATTCTTGCTCTGCTCTGCATTCACACAGGTTGCAGGATTGTTTCCCTTCTTTGTGCCCCTTATGAGAAAAGAAGAGAAGAAGAAAGCCCTGACTTTTGGCCTGACCTTGGCATCAATCAGAAACGCAGTATCTGTCTCTGAGTCAAACATGTACAGGCACGATCAGAAAGGAGTTTCAGTCTTTTAAGGCTCGATGTTATCAGGGCAACACTTGATTCTCCCTATCATGTTCAGTCCTGCATTAATAAGCAGCGGGCTGGCCACTACGCTGGCCCAGGATGAATGAAAATGTTCACGTTCACAAGGGAAAGAGATGGAGCGGGCGGAGGTGCCATCTTGCTCGGCATCAGCCACCTTAGGCATGCCTTGCTGAGTGTTACCCAGGTTGGCAAAACAGGTTTGAGCCAACCCTGTTGCCGTACAGGAGATGGCTTCAGGATACAGAGTAATGGGAAAAGACTCCTGGTCTTTTCAGCTTAGGGATTCTGTCAAGGTTCCTTATTATTATTATGCCATGTCTATTACTCTCTCTGTATATGCACATGACATGACAATGGTAACTATGGTGGGTTCTACTACTGCACCCATCAACACCTTAAAAGCTTGGGAGGATGCCAGAGAAGTGCCCCCAACCTTTCCTTGTTTCTGTAAAACTGCAGAAGCGGGCCAATTTCCCCACTTCTTGCCCTTTATTCAATTTACCACCAGTAAATTTCAGTAATGTGAAAGATACTGCCAGTTCAAACCTTCAGAAAAAGGTTGGCCTGCAGGTCTCTCCTGTAGCATTTCCACATGCAGGTGTGGGAAATCACATCTTTGAATGTTGCACTCAAACCCCCCTTCACATGGAAAGCTACTACTTTAGGAAATACCTTCCCCCGCTCCTGTATAGCGAGGAGTGGGGAGAACATTTCCAGTGGAGGGGGAGGATGAGTTGAGGGGCCAGAGAGAGCACGCCAGGCACGCCAAATGGCAAGGCATGTGGGGGCCAGGCTTTGAGGGTGATATTAGCCCTGGGGTCCCGCTTTCAGCCTCTTTCAGTTTGGGCTCCCTCCCTGTAAGCAGTGTGGGCTTTGCTGGTCACGTGTTCAGGGGCCGACTAGGAATTTTGGCTCATAGTCCAGATTGGCCGAGGGCAATGGGCGTGTTTCGCCTACTCTACACTGTTAGCAGGGTATGGGTTGTCTTGAATTGGTTATTTTAATTGCTTATATTTAATTCGGTCACATTTCGGCACGTATGTATGGGTATATTCAGTGGGGTTAGGGTTGGTGAGCATCCGGTGGCACCATTTAGGTGATTGGCAATACCTGAGGCTCTCTGCTCAGGGCTTTGAGGCCCAGTGGGGATCACCTTTGAGGCTGACTCAACTCACCCGCTCGGAGTTCTGCGGCTCCAAGAGGGGATGACAGGAGAAGGTCTCCCAACACCAGAATGGTGTAGAACTGAGGGGTGGCTCTCAGGGATTGACTGCTTTGCCCTAAACATCTGCCGGCAAGAGCTGGTAAAGTTAGAAACCCGCACTAGTTTCCCCCTTCGCAGATCTGTCTTTCAGTAAATGTGGCCCAAGTTTTATACCAACATTACGTGTCTCGGCTTGTTATTTCCACCCACTTTCCCACTCACAATGAGAGTTCTCACCTGCCTTTATGCACAGGGCTTTTCGGTGTGGGGAGCATTCAAACATGGGATTTTCCCACCTACATTTGGCCGTGGCATAGTCCTGTGAGGGCTGTACCATGTGATATGTTTCTGACTGCATTGGCTGTACTATGATTTATGATTTTTAGTAATGGTCATGTGCTAGCTTCTCTGTAAAGAGTACACAAGACCAGGTTTGCTGGTTTGTGCATTAAATGTATAACCTGCCCTTCCAGTTCTATTACAAATAGTGCTCAAATAGTATGATCTGGGGGCAGAAGTATATGTGATGAAGACTGTGGGACTGCCATCAAAAGTGACAATCTTAGGTTGAGTTCTACCTCCTCTCCTCCACAATGTGTGTCAATGAAAATCCATTATCAGGTTGGGCATTTCCTCACTTTTGTCCATAGTTGCAGTTTGAGAGAGGGGAGAGCACAATTTGATTATGCAAATCAGCAAAACTTGAGCTTGTCAGAGTTCTCTGAATTCCACCTCAAGGTTCATTACAACTTGTGCTTGTACCAGCTTTTCTGTTCACATGAAAAATTATGTGCATTTTCATTTATATTTTTTCCAAAATGTACACATCAATTGTGCACATTTTTGAAATGTTTGCATTTTATCCCATTGATTAAAGCGTTCTTTTTGTATTTTTCAAAAGTACACATTTTTTCAAGCCCATGTTTCAAATGTACGCATGTTGTTGAATACATTTTTGGGGGTCCACGAATCACATCGCAAGCTCAGAAATGTATGGACTTTGGCCACAGGTTGTGTTTGAGTCTGCACTCAGATCTTGGGAGGGGCAAATTACTAGTTAAATTCTGGTCAAAACCAATCTGAAATGAATTTCTCATATAACCCTAATCTGATGATATGACATCATTGCTTTCATTCAAACATGTTGTGGGGAGAGGAGGGGGAAGCCAGCACACGTTTGCCCTTTTTGGAGGCCACCCCTAAGTAAAGGTGGAAGGCCCAGGGCAAAGTGGAAGGATGAAAAAAATGGTTTTATAAGGGAAATGCAAAAACAAGGTGGGGAGACCAAGGTAGAAACAAGCAGCATATGAAAATGAGGTTGTGGTGACATGCTGTTTGTGTGGTGGGACATCTGAGGTAGAGCTAGAATGAATTTGGGGCAAGTGCTCAAGCACATTCCCCTAATTTAAATTTGCTTGCAAACCCCCCCCCCAAATTTATTTAGTTATTTGGTTATTTATTTATATAATAGATATGTACCTTCTCAGTAGTGGTCCCCTGCTTGTGGAACTCCATTGTTCCATTGATGTCTGCCAGGTCTTCATCATTACATGTCTTCAGGTAGGCCCTAAAGACTCACCTGTTTACCTTGGCCTTGTGATGTGCGAGGATTTCGTTCGGAGGGTGGAAATCTGGTAGACTAGCTGGGCTCAACCCCCCGAACTCCGTCTCGCTTACCTCTTCCCCGGCTCGACTCTCATTCTCCCGAGTCGAGCTAGGGAAGTGGCTTCCAGGTTCCCAGTGGGCCGCTGTTCCAGGTTCCCAGTGGGCCAGGTTCCCAGTGGGCCGCATGTAGAAAATGCCTTAAGATACGCCCAAAGCGGCTGTAGTTTGTGTGATTTTCACAAATTGCAGCCACTTTGACGTATCTTAAGGCATTTTCTATGTAAACAGTGGCCTGTTGGGAACTCAGAGGTCTGGCGAGCGGCACGGCGTGCGCCTGCTTTCGGCCTGGATTGGTGGGAACAGCAGTGGCATCTGCCAAAGTGGAAGTGGGTGGGTCTCAGTGGATCTTCTGCCTCTACCTTGGCCTATAAAAGAGCGACCCTATGGCCCCTAGACATCATCTGCAGGCAGGGCCGGTGCTACCATTAGGCCAACTAGGCAGCTGCCTAGGGCGCAGGGCTAAAGAGGGCGCCAGAAATGCCTTGAAAAAAAATACAGTGCTCTCAAGTGGGAAGGGGGGCGCGCTAAATATCTGATCTTGCCTAGGACACCAAACTGCCTTGCACCGGTCCTGTCTGCAGGGATAATAGGATATTATACATAGGATAATTCGGATTCCTAACCTGTGGTTGGAGACAGAGCTCTGTCCTCAGAGCTGGGAATCCACACTCTGCTCCTGCTCCCCCCCCCCCCCTGCAGTCCAGCATGGAAAGAACTGTGCCGGCTGCCTCTCTGAGGTCAGGAAATCGACCTTGGAGAGGGGGTAAAGGGGGCATTCTGGGGGCTGGGTAGGGAGGAGACTGGGGCCACCAGGATATGAGGTATGCTGACAGTACTCCAGCCTCCATATCTCCCCCTTTGAAGCACCTCAGCTGGATGGCCAAAAATGTCCATCTAGCTAAAATGCAGAGCGGGAGGTGCAGGGACAAGACATTACCGAGGTGAAGGTTGCCTCTGCTGCTCCTCCCGCTCTGCATTGGATTCTCATATGCCTCCATGAGCATCAAGGGCACAATTGATAGGATTGCGCTCTGAGTTAGTACTCTGGTGGGGCCACTACTACATGGTACTCTCTCGTTTTAACTGTTAATTTTGATCTTATGATTGTTCTTATCATTGTCCTTATCATTATGCTTTGTGGTTTTACATTTCTTGTACACCACCTTGGCAGGGTTTACCCTAAAAGGCTTCTTAAATCAGGGCTCTCCAACCTTGGGTCCCCAGGTGTTGCCTGGCTTACAGCTCCCAGCATACCCAGCCAGCATGGCTAATGGCAAGAGATTCTGGGAGCTGTAGTCCAGCAACATCTGGGAACCCAAGGCTGGAGAGTCGTGTTATAAATCTTTTAATTAATTAAATAAATAAAACACAAATAATAAACAAACAAATAAATAGTCAGGACTTGATTCATCACATTATTGCCTTAAAATTGATAAACAGGAGTTAATATTTTTCAGTTGATTAAAGTTACTTTTTAAGTGTTAAATTCATTTCAAGAGTATAGTGCTTGCCATAGAATCACAGAATCATAGAAAAGTAGAGTTGGAAGGGGCCTATAAGGCCATTATGTATTGGGCCCCTTCAGTTATTCATTACATCAGGGAGAAATCATAATCATAGATCATAGAGTTGGAAGGAGCCTACAAGGCTATCGAGTCCAACCCCCTGCTCAATGCAGGAAACTAGAGGAGGGGTCTCCCATCCAAGTAATAACCAGGCCTGACCCTGCTTAGCTTTCCACACTCAGACAAGCTGAGCCAGCGTGAGCCACAGGGGAAAGGTAATCTCTTCTCTGTGAGAGCATTTTTGTGAGTATTAAGGAACACTAGTGGAAATGGTGTAAATTCAGGACACAGTTTAACATACGGTTCTTGTGTCCTTTCCTAAACCATCAGTGTATGTGATGCATGCTCTGAGAGACAGAGAGAGAAGGGGAAAGTTTGGGTCTCATGCAGTTATGAGATTTGTGTACTTCCCCAATGCTGCCGGGGGATGGGACTTAGCTGATGATTCAAGCCCATCTCAAGTGCAAACATACACAAATTAACATAAACATCCATAATTTGCCCACCCTGGTTGTGCCCACTCTGACTCTGAGGGCATGCATGGCCTATGGGAGACAGGTGTGGAATGCATGTGTACACTTGCAGTGTTTGCAGCTGTACAAATGGAAAGCCTAGTTTAGAAACATGTTGTGCAGAAAGACTTTGAATGGATCCCATCTCAGAAAGGACATGTGTTGCTTGTTGGTGTTCCTTCTGCCTGGGTTAAGCCTCTGACATTTCACATTCTGAACATATAGCAGCAACTGTTTCTGCAATGGAGACTTGACACCAAGAACTGCAATGCATGGAATACTCCATCCTAAGTACTGACTTGATAGGACAGTAGTGATAGGTATGGACCATCAGTGATAACTACAAATGGAGGAAAGACAATGATAACTAGAAGTATGATGGATCTGGTTCCTCCCCTCCCAGAGTACAGTCCATTGCTGAAAGCAGAGGGGAAATGAAGGGCAGTGAGGCCCCTCCATTGACTTCCTGGGAAAATGAAGGGCAGTGAGGCCCCTCCACTGACTTCCTGGGAAAATGAAGGGCAGTGAGGCCCCTCCACTGACTTCCTGGGAAAATGAAGGGCAGTGAGGCCCCTCCACTGACTTCCTGGGAAAATGAAGGGCAGTGAGGCCCCTCCACTGACTTCTTGGGACCAGTTGTACTTGATACTAATTGCGGTTGATACTTCTTCCATCACTGGTTTTTCTTTTGAAAGAGAGAGGCATTGAAATTAATAAATGGGAATCTTACATGAGTCAGTACATATGTACAGTGCATACAGTGTATTTCAGTTGATTTTGAAGGACCTCTATGTGTAACAATGAGGTGTCCAATCTCACCTCTTGAGTTTCATAAACAGTTCTTATAAGTAGATATTGGGTCAGACCCAGATTTATGTTGGATCAACTGTGTTGGCAGAAGGGGACTTCCCTGCCCGTGCATTCCCATGTTAGCCCCTCCAGCCCCCTGACAATGCTACCTAGAGAATCAGGAGGCCCTGCTGAATGGGGTGAGCTGTGCTGTGTGTGTGTGTGTGTGGGGGGGGTATACCTAAACATCAGGCGGAGGGACTTTACACGAACAGAGCCATTTCTCTTATAGAAAGTTCCTTTCTCTCGAGGAAGACAGATCCCAGATCCAACCCATGATATTTTTAAGCATTGTAGTGCAACTGGAAAAAGTCCTGGGAGAGGTACCAGGAAGGAAGAAGTTCATCAGAAGGGTTCGAAACAGCATACATATGTGGATCTAAAACACAAAGATCGAAAGCCAAGTGCCACTGCCAATGCCATATATGAAAGACACACATCTGTGTAGTGCCAGAACAGTCAGATGCAAATATAAGACACAAGTCTGGTGGATAACCAGGAATGATGTGGAAATCATTTAAAAGGGACACTTTCAAAGTGCTTGGGAACTCTGACCATATGATTAACTGAAGGTTACCGCTACACCTCTTTGCAACCATTCAGATTTCTGGGTAAGTAGGGGGGTTGCAATGCTGGACTTAGCCATATGACCGGGAATGACAGAAGATACCATCCCATGCCTATGGACTGTGCTTCCCATTCCTACCCCTTTCAGGGTGTTCTGCTTCCTTGAATGGGGAGCAAATGGTGCTCTACATATTCTTCCCACAATCTTTTGTGGCTGGCATGAAATAGCTGCATCTTTCCCCATGCAGGTGCAATGCCCATAGGATGCAACAGGGCTTGGCTTCTCTCCTGGCTCCTCAGCATGTGTCCACCACTGCATGCACAGACATCGCAACAACCTGTTAGGGGGACTGGGGAGTCGGTGTGCACCTCCCATGTCTCTACCCAGCCATCCCCAGCTGCTTGGTTAAAGGATTTGAGCCCTGGAGTCTGCATAGCTTGGCTGAGTAGGTGGGGAAGGCTGGTTGGGGATATAGGACACATCATGCATCCACACCTATGAATCCTCATAATGGTGCATTATGCTGCCTGCACTTGTTCCTGTGCATGGATGCTAAGTGGCGAGAGGAGAAAGCAGACCCCGTTGAACCCTGTGAGGATCCCTCCGTATGTTGATGCTGTGCCTGTGTGGGCAAGCATTATACTATACCTCAGATATATAATATTTCATCCAGAAAATATTTTTTCTAGGAATCTTAGCAATAAGGGGGGGGGATGTTTTTAGAGGCAACTCTTTGGATGTTGAATAAAAACTGGAAACAGTTATCAGAAATGTGCTTTTGAAATCATTCCCATTGATGGATAAGGGGCACAAAATACTCCACCCTTGAAACAGACCTTTCTGTTTAAAACCAGGAATGTCCATACCGTTAACTAAATTGAGGCCTCTGCATTGTAATGTGTTGCACAGATCTGTTTAGCTTAGCACAGAAGCAGTGGATAGATCTAGTGTATCAGTGATGCTATAACCATGTTGTTACTCAAAATTAACATGTTGTTACTCTTAGGGATGGGTGAGAAATTTGTTCTGTCTGAATTTTTATATTAACTTACCCAATTGGCACCTCCTGAACCTATATGTCCATATAGTATATGGGAACTGGAATGCACCTGTGAACCAAATTCTGCACTTTTCAGAATTTTGTGATGCAATTCACAACTCAAAACAACAACACAAAAATGCATATATTAAGGGAAAGTGCACACAAGGATTATATTAAAAGAAAATAAGCACAAAACCACATTATACTGTATTAGGGCAAAATTGCTTGCAAAATGTGTGCACACTAGGAAAAGTGCGTACAAAAATGTTATTGAAGAAATGTGCATGAAAATGCATACAACGTTCCATTCAGACTTTTTCCTGCCAAATTTGCAAACCAGTGAAGAAACTGGCTGAAGTGAACCTATTGCTGGGAAACTGAGGAACTGGGTGAAATCAGACTTGACAGATTCACCCATCCCTACCCAGAATGGCTCTATCCATAGTTTGTCAAGTCACCATGGGCTCATGGAAAATCAGTGTATGTAGACCAGCCTTCCCTAGTCTGGGTCCCTCCAAATGTTTTGGCCTACAACTCCCATCATCCCTGGCCATTGGACATGCTGGCTCAGGTTGATGGGAGTTGTAAGCCAAAACATTTGGAGGGACCCAGGTTGGGGAAGGCTGATGTAAAGGCGCCAGAACTAGTGGTTTCTTTTTTCTCCTTTAGATGATCCTGGCTGAGCCACTTTTGTATTTTATTGCATTAAAAAGCCAATGCATTCCCTTTTCGGTGTCTTTTATTCTTGAAGGCTCATAAGGGGGAATCTCATTCTGAAGGAGTGCAAATTGCAGCTTCTGCAGAGCACCATTCATCTTGACTTGTACTTAGAGATCTCTCTACACAACACGACAAATCGGTACAGAAGAACGCATCCCCTTGCATTATATTGTCTCATTCTCCATAGCTTAAACCGCTTTGAAGAAAACAAACATGGTAGTGGTTAACATGAAAGAGATGCAAACAAGCAAGGATTGCAATGCAAGCAATTTTGACGAATGAAAGCTATCGAGTAGGTGTGTTTGGTGTTGAGCCACTAGTGGAGAACTCATTGCTTGAAGGCAAGCCAAGCCCTTGATGAAATATTCTGCCTTAATTTTCCCATTCCCATGCAACCAAGCCCAGCACTTCAAACATATATAAGGAGAAATCTCCCACTCCCACATCACAGGGGGCTCTCAGTTTCCTCCAGTCTCTTCTCTGCTCTTCCTTCTTCATCACCTTGCCATCCTAACTCTACTCTTCCCAAGGAGGCACAATGAATCGGCAATTCAGTTCCAGATCATTTTCGACAGGTGGAAAAAGGGGCTACTCTGTTTCTGGCAGTGGCTTCCGAGTGGGCAGCAGCTCAACCTCTGTTGTTCCAGTGGGAGCTTACACTGGTGGCTTTGGCAGCAGAAGTCTCTACAGCCTTGGGGGAAGCAAGAGGATATCCATGGGCCTAGCTTCTGGTGGTGGCGGAGGAGGCCACTTTGGTTTCGGTGGAAGAAGTTTGGGTGGTGGCTTAGGATACAGCAGTGTTAGTGGGGGTTATGGAGGTTTTGGTGGCGGGGTAGGCTTTGGCGGTGGTCCTGGCTTTGGCGGTGGTCCTGGCTTTGGTGGTGGTGTTGCCCTGGGCAGTCATATGGGAGGCTTTGGTGGTGGTGGATATACCCTTGCAGGCCCAGCTCCCTGTCCAGCACCAGGGCGAATACATAATGTTATTGTCAACAAGAACCTACTGGCTCCTCTGCACATGGAGGTTGATCCTGAGATCCAGAGGATTCGGGTGCAAGAGAGGGAACAGATCAAGACCCTCAACAACAAATTTGCCTCTTTCATCGACAAGGTAAGATGGGATAGGGAGAAAAGTATAGCACAAAAGGAAAAAGGAGGAGGAGGAGGACAACCAGGATTTAATAATATTTTTAAAACAAGAAACAAAGAACATTTCACTTTCAGTAAAAGTGGTTAGAAAGATGCCATTCAGCATGCAGATATCTTTCTGAATATGTAACAGCATAAGGAGGACAGAATTGCTAGGCCCGAAGCAATAAAATTAAGGTTTTCAGAAAAATTAATTTAAAATTTAATTGTAGTGCAAATATAAATGTCTTTAAATTATGCTTTAATATTAGGAAGAACTTCCTAATTGTAAAGATAGCTCAGCATTGGAATTAACTACTTTTAGGGAGGTTGTGGAGCATCCTTCCTTTGTTTGGAGGTTGTCCAAAAAAGGTTGGACAGGTACCTCTCAAAGATGCTACAGGTATCGGAAGCATATCTTGTCTGGGAACAATGGGTTGGATGAGATGATTGGTTGGGCACTGTTCCAACTGTTTGATTCTATTCATTTATACATTTGTAAAAAGATAAACCATATCTGTCCATACTTAACTGATAAGGTATGTGTCTCAGTGCCAAATTTAAATTAAACTGTGATCTGTATGCTTCTGGACTGAGGATTTAGCCAGTTAATCAGTTAGATAAGATTAATGGATTTAAAACATTTTGATTGATGGTGACATGTATGCTGTGGGGTAATTTATTACTTGGTAAGCAGTAATCTGTATTCTGCTCACCCTTGCTGTTCAGTAGGCAGCGTTGTGAGATAATTCCTCTCTGTCTTTCTTTATGCAGCCGTAGCATATGTTGATGTACAAAACAACTGAGATAACTGGGGTGCTGGTTTATTTAGCTCTAAAGGCTCCTGTATGTGTTTCCATACATCAACCTTCCCCAACCAGCTATCCTCCAGATGTTTTGGAATATAATGCCCATAATCTCCCAACCAGCATAGAGAGATAAATGAAGGGCACCAGGGTGCCATACATATACAGCCATTCATATTTATCTTTTTATTAGATCCATCTCCATTTGCTGTTCTACTTTCTACAGACAATTTTGCAACTTTCTCTCTGTGTTTGCATATACATTGTTGCAGTCCTCCCATCCTTGGATGGGTAACCCGGAAAGATGATCACTTCCTTTTCTTTTGAGAGCCTTTCTAATATCTGAAAGATGTCAGTCCAGCCCACTTTCATCTTATTTTGTCTAAGAGCCTGACTGAGCACTTTCAGTGGTACAGGACTCACTGGACTATTCCATTTCAGGTGAGGAATGGCATTCCTGAATGATCCTCTACCTTAACCCCCCCTGCACATAGAAAGCAATTATACCCAGCAGAAGGGCTCTGGTGTAGTCTTCTTCCTCCCTACGTGCTGGTTATCCACATACAGAGAGGGTGGGCATTCTTTGGTTTGTTTGTTTTTGTTTTACATGGAGGAGCATTACAACATGCCAGTCCTACTCCCTGAGGTCTGAAGTAGAACAGTCCTGTAAGGGTTGTTGATTCCCACATGACAGTTCTGAAACTGCAGTCGGACTGTAAACAAATATATCCTTCTCCAGGATCTTCCCCTCATGGGATTTTCCACGTACAGCATCCATCATTTTTGTAGCTCCATAGAACAGGGCTCTCCAACCTTAGGTCCCCAGATGTTGCTGGACTACAGCTCCCAGAAGCCATTAGCCATGCTGGCTGGGTATGCTGGGAGCTGTAGGCCAGCAACATCTGGAGACCCAAGGTTGGAGAGCCCTGTGTGTCAGTATCCTCCAGATGCAGGGCCGGTGCTACCATTAGGCCAACTAGGCGGCTGCCTAGGGCGCCGGGCTAAAGGGGGTGCCAGGAGCATAGGGCTGGAGGGAGGGAGGGCTCAAGTGGGAAGGGGGCGCGCTAAATATCTGATCTTGCCTAGGGTAGCAAACTGCCTTGCACTGGCCCTGTCCAGATGGATGGATTCCAACCGTGTTAAAGTAGATGTAATGTCTTGTCTCAGTTAAAACTATATCTGACACTTACCTTGTCAATTTAATGCCAAGCTCTCTTTCAAAACATTCCCCTTTGGGTTATTCATGGCTTTCCAAAGTGCTGACAGATTGCTTTAACCTCCAAATTTCTTCAGCAACCTGTCAGAAGAGCTGTATTGCTTTTCAACTTCATAATAAAATAAAGTAGGGAGGAGATCCTTGACTAACTGAGCAGAAGGGACAGAATTTGTAGCTGTATTAGACTTCTGTAATTAAACCAATAATTAAGCCAAAGCTAATTAGAGGGGGGGGTGAGGGAGGATTTAACTACACCATCATCCCAATCAAGAAGGACTATAAAAATGCAGTGCACTATACAGCAGGGATGTCCACAGTCTAGGGATGCTGGAAAATATTGTTTGGTCCGCATTTTTAAGTAAACCAACCCAATTCACATTTCCAGGATAAATATGCAGATAAGCACACAGTTATTCTTCAGATTTCACACTTCTCCAAGTGTTACAATGCAGTCCTCAGCTCAAAATGTGCATATCAAAATACGCATGTTAGGAAAAGTTGCATACAAAACTGTGTGTCGGGGCCAGCATATTATATATCTCTATATCTATCTATCTATCTATCTATCTATAATATATGATGAGGCTGGGCCCGACACTGTTTATATTAGGAAAGGATATATGTACAAAAATGTATATAATATTAGGGAAAGATATATATGGAAGGCATATGTTAGGCATACAAAAAAATGAATTTTCGTGCAACTTAAAAAAATATATTGCACAATGATGCACGAACTGGATGGACTGGATTCATGACTGAATACATTTGAAACTGATACAGTCCAGATAAAGACCAATTTGTGCCTGCATAGATACTACAGTTTCTAAGCTACACATGATCTGAACAACTTAGTGAAATGTTAACTGCAAGGTTTTGTGTTTTTTTTTGTGTGGAAAGTTAGCTTCAGCTTTGAACAAACATTGAATATGTGAAATGTTTGTTTGGGCCTGCCTGGATGCTTGCTGAATTGGGTCTGGTATAAGCTGTAGGTGGGAGGACTGACAAGAGACAGAGTCAAGGTGTATGGATTGGAGATAAAGTGAATGAAGGTGGAGGCCATGATGGCAGTAGTATCCCTCCTTGTCATATCAGGATGTGAGTAGGTAGCTCTCATGACCACTTCCCTTGTTGACAAATGTATTGGGACAAAACAGGAATATCCTGGTGCAGCCATTCCCACATTGAAAACTATGGATGCCCTCAAACCCAAGTATAGACTTGCATGTACTGAAATGTAATGTAGGATTTGACCCTTGAGGATCATTGGACATGCATCACCCACAATTATGTCAAACATGTCTTCAGAGTTTCATGGGAAACCACTACTATAATTTCTACAGGATGCTTGGTCCACCCAGCCAGGATCGACCAGAACCCCTGATTCCGGTCTTTATGTCATCACTGTTCCATGCATATAATAATTCCACCTAGGTTCTTGATGCTACTGGGTGGACAAACATTTGCAGTAGCCTGCACCTTGTCCCTATCAATTGTGCCCAGCTGGGGAAAGCTGTCAACTTTGAGGGCAGCTTTGGACCTTACCTTGACATGTGGGAAACAGGGGGTGCTCCATGCTCCTCCACAGCAACGTCATATCCAAAATTCAGCTTGTGCATCTCCTCCCCACCCCTCTAAAAGCCTGTGCATCTTTGAACAGGAGAGATGCAAAGGGTGTGTTTTGGACATGCTATTGTGCATATTAGGCAAAACTGCATACAAAACTGCATATGAATTTTCATGCAAACTTTTTCTTATCTCAATGTTTTTATCTCAGTAAGCTGAACTTAAAATGGGCTAAATGAGAGAAACTGAAGTTGACAGATCTGTCCATCTCTAACCCACTGTTTCCAGGTGGCTCTCTGTACATGTGCCTTTTAAGAGCAACTATTTCCCACTGTTTCTGGCAGAATCAGCTTCTCCCATCAATATTCACAGGGGGTCTGCCCTCCAGCAAAGGGGAGAAGCATCTCCTTGCCAGAGAGTAACCAAGGGTTTCAGAACCCCATGTTAGGAATTACCTGGAGGCAGCACTTCAGCTTTGTGCCAAACTTTAAAATCATTATCTCATTAATTCTTACAACATCCCTTTAGGCTGATTCCTTATTAATGTAATTCTTGTGTTACAGATGAAGGATTTAAAGCTGTGATATAGATAGTCCTTTGCCCAAGGCCACCCAGAGCGTACTTGGCAGAGTCACAATATGTGTTCAGTTCCCACAGTTTAAAAGCCTATAATTCTGGAATAATTTGAGAATGTCTTCATTTGAGCATTGAACAACTGATAGGAAATATGCTTCTGTAGTTCATATATTTGTAAATATATTTTTAAAAGTTTAACTGAAAGGCATTTAACCTCCAAAAGAAAAAAAAAGTCTGCAGTCTGTTCATTCCCACATTCCCAAAAGATATAAAGAAAGGTGACTCTTTATAATAAACATTTCCTACTACCTAGAATATATTACTCTTTTGTTGGCTTTCGCAAATGTACTTTGAGCTAGGAATGTATGATAAATTCATCTCAGTTCATTTTTGATCTGGATTTACGCGGTTCGCACCTTCCAGATCAAACACAGACTCGGATGCAATTTGCAGTCAAAGTCCATACATTTCCAACCTTTCAATGTAATTGGCAGACAAAGAAAGAAAGAAAGAAGAAAGAGGCATTCGACAGCATGTGTACATTTGAACATTGTGCATGAAGAAATACCATATGCACTTTTGAAAAATGCACACAAACACGCTTTAATCAATGGGAGAAGAATACGTACATTTCAGTGATGTGCACAATTGATGCAGGCATTTGGAAAACTACACACAGAAATATGCATGGATTTTCATGTGAAAAGTAAAAAAAAACCCAATGCTCAGAATCTGATATGGACTGGAGTCAGAATGAGCTTTGAGGTAGAATTTGGAGAACTTCGACAAGCTTGAGTTTTGGTGATTCGCCTGCACATTCCTAATTTTGTGTTAGTTTTTTAGGGTGCAATCCTTTGCATGTTTGGACAGAAAAAAGTCCTACATTTTCCAGCATGCCCCAGCCAGCATGGCTGGCTGGAGGGACACTGAGAGTGGACTGGGTGGACCTTCAATAGTATTCAATAAAATCTGGATGGAAATTTTAAAAATAAAAATAATACATATTCCAAGGGATTGTGGCCTTTAATGGGGATTCTTTGTTAGTATTTAAAAAATTATAAACTGCCTTAGGGCGCAATCCATTCTGGATGCCTATAACCCTCCAAACACGGAGTATTATGGGCATCCTATGCAGGGCAGAAAGAGTGTGGAGGCGAAGGTTGCCTCCACGCTCCTCCCATCCTGCTAAACACTTAGGGCCAGTTTGCACAACCCAGGCTGCGGGCGGGGGAGGCACCATGGGGCCGTCCGCGGGGTCTGGCGGGGCTCCACAGATGACCTGCGCCCCGTGCGCACGGGCGGACCCCGCAGCCCCTGCACCATAGTGCGGGCCTCCCAGCGCTAGGGGGTGGGGCCCCGGGATGCCCAGAGGGGCCCTTTGCCCTTATGGGCTGGAGCGGCGGCAGCTCTGGCCGCTCTGGGCTGCCGCCTCTGTGCGGACCCCAGCGGGACAGCCGCCCGCTGTTCACACGGCACGGTGGCCACGCGCGGTAGGGGCTTACCCCTCTACCGACCATGGTCACTTTGCGTGCGTCCCACGTGCGGCTGTCCCACGGGGGCACCCCCGGTCGGCGTGCACACGACACGGGAACCGCGGGGGACTTGCAGGTTCCCGTGTCGGGCGAACAAGCCCTTAGACTATCAGGCTATATACCAGGACTAGTTATGGGACAGAGGAAAGTTGCTCTGGGAGCTAGCATACAAGTGAGGAGGGAGTTATGGAGCCTGAAGAAGTAGAAGATCAGTCATCTGCTGGTGGGGCCTTGGACCCAAATGTCCTGGCCCACCAATTTAATACAATAACTGAAGCTGCCCTTGAAGTGGTGGCACCATCTAAAACTTGTCTGGTAACACAGCGTCATCCTCAGCCATGGATGCATGTAGAGTTGCGACTGGAGCGAGCCTCAGTCCGCCAGTTAGAGAGGCGATGGAAGCAGAATCCATCAGATGAACTGCGTCTGAATTTGAGATCTGCCCTTACTACTTATTATCGTCATGTAGATGAATCTCGGGAGGGTTATCTGCAAAGGAAGATTCAGTCCCAAGCCTCTATGCCACGTCAGCTATTTGCTACATTTAATACCTTATTGAATCCATCGGCTGGTTGTGATGAGAATCACGCAATTTGTGATCTTACAGCAAGCGGCTTGGCTTCCTTTTTTGTTCATAAAGTGTCTACAATTGTAAATTCATTTTCGCTGGATGGGTCTTCACCACCATTTTTGTCAGCAGGTTTGCCACAGCCTTCAGCTCAGTTTGCAGACCCGTCTCTTCAGACTGGATTTGACTTTGTTCCAGTTACTGAGTCAACTGTGGCACAGTTTATTTCCTCTTCTCCTCCTACCTCGTGTCCTGCTGACCCTTTCCCGTGCTTTCTTTATTTGACGCTTTTACCTTTGTTTTTGCCTCATATAACTTACCTGGTGAATTCTTCAGTTTCACTGGGTATTTTTCCGGAATGTTTCAAGCATGCTTCTGTACGCCCCTTGTTAAAAAAGCCTAATTTAGACCCTTCAGCTTGTGTTAATTACCGCCCTATTTCACTTCTTCCTTTTCTTTCTAAGATTTTAGAAAGAGTAGTTCTCTCCCAATTGATGACTTATTTAATTAGATTTAATCTCCTAGATTCTTTTCAATCAGGGTTTCGTTCAGGCCACTCCACAGAAACAGTCTTAACTTATGTGATGAATGATATCTTAGTGGCGAAAGCTCAGCGTCAAACATCTGTGTTGATTCTGCTGGATCTTACGGCAGCTTTTGACACACTCGACCACCATATTCTGCTTTCAAGGTTGGCATCACTGGGAATCAAGGGCAATGCTTTATCTTGGTTTGGTTCCTTTTCTAATCGCTCTTGTTCTGTTTTGTTTCAGGGTTGAGTTTCAGATGTTTTCCTGTTATTAGTGGGAGTTCCACAGGGTTCAGTCTTGGGTCCTCTTCTTTTTTCATTGTATACTTGTCCTCTTGGACGTTTGGTTTCTGATCGGGGTTTTCAGTATCACACCTATGCAGATGATACACAGATATATCGAAGCTTTGCATCCATTGATACTGCAGTGTGGCAGTCCGTGATGGAATGCCTGTCAGGCGTTTCCTCATGGATGACCGCACATCATCTGAAATTGAACATGGATAAGACTGAAATTCTGGTATTTCAACCTGATCGTGTGTCAGCTCCCTTATTATGTCCTTCTTTGCATATCCAGGGCTCAGTGGTGGCCCCGGTTTCAGCTGCCAAGAGCCTTGGTGTTTTGCTGGATGATCGTTTGTCCTTGCGTCCTTTTATTAATAGGACTGCTAAGGCATGTAATTTTCACCTTTTGAACATTCGCAAGATTCGCAAGTTTTTGTCTCCTGAAACAGCCCATCTGCTTGTTCAGGCTTTGGTGGTATCCTGCTTGGACTATTGTAATAGCTTAATAGCTGGCTTGCCCTCTTCTGTGCTTCTTCCACTGGTTCGTGTTGTTCTGAACTTGCCCCGATATTCCCATATTACTATGGCCTGTAGGAATCTTCATTGGCTACCCATTCGGACTAGGGCCCAATTTAAATTATTGGTTCTTGCCTTCAAGGCTTTGCGCTCTAATGTCCCTCATTACTTATCATCTAGGCTTTCCTGGTATGTTCCTGGTAGGAATTTAAGATCAGTGGGCCAGGGATTATTAGCGGTCCCACCGACACGCTCTGCCTTGTCAAGGCTGCGAACCTTTCAGGACCTGGTTCCACTTTTGTGGAACAGGCTTCCCATGGACCTCCGATTGGAGGAGGATCTTCTTTCCCGCTTTCAAACGGGATTAAAGACTTATCTTTTTAGTCAGCCAGAATGAGTGGTTGGGCTAATGTGGTGGTTGCTGGGATTTGATACTGCATAGTAAGTGGTTGGTGTTGGTTATTTTATTGTATTGTTATGTTTACTGTATATGTTATTTGTCCCGCCCTTTGGTATAAGGGGCGCTATAAGTAAATGTTTATTATTATTATTATTATTATTATTATTATTATTATTAGACAGCCAATTTCAGTGCCTCGGAGCGGGAGGGAAGGAGGTTGAAGTGCAGCCAGGAGATGTCATATCGTGGTGGTGCCTGTCTGTCTCCTCCCCGCCCCGCCCCCCCAGCACGCCCGCTGAACCCCTTCTCCGAGGTCGTGCTTGCAACCGTGGAGCCACAGCCGGCATGGTTCTTTCTGCGCTGGCTGAGAGGGTGGAGGAAAGGTGCTCCAAGTCTGGATCCCCAGCTCCAACCTCGGAGTGAGTTTCAGAGGTTGGAGCTGTGCCTGGGCCTCATTATCCTATGGCCGTCTAGACTAGACACAGTCTAGCAGCCATAGAATTGTGCTGTTATTGCCCTAACAAGAACTTGAAGGTGGCATAGAAAACCCCAAAATATTAGTTGCATCTGCCATTCATCATCAGAGTTTGCTGCAAAATAGTTTAAAAAGAGAAGAAGTTAAATTAGGTGCTTTTTTGTAGCGTAGACAAGAAATATAAACAAAACAAGAAGTGTTTTAGGCATTGCTTAATGAGACAAAGGAAAAAGAAGGCAACAGAAACTCATGGACCTGTTTATGAAAATTAGGAGGTTTTTTGGGTTTTTTTTTACATTCTACTCTTCCTCTTCCTGTCCCAATAATCAAGCCAAGTGGATGCACTGCAATGACTGGAAACAGAGATGTACTGAATTTGGGGAGAAAAGGCTCCTAATTCAGTTTCACACACTTGCAATAATGTGAATTTATATTCTTATAAAGTGGCACCACACTTTAAGAAGGACGTAGACAAACTGGGAGAGGGTTCAGAGGAGGGCAACAAGGATGATAAAGGGACTGGAAACAAGGCCCTATGAGGAGAGACTGAAAGAACTGGGCATGTTTAGCCTTCAGAAGAGGAGACTGAGGGGAGATATGATCGCACTCTTCCAGTACTTGAAGGGATGTCACACAGAGGAGGGCCAGGATCTCTTCTCGATCATCCCAGTTTGCAGGGCACGGAATAATGGGTTCAAGTTACAGGAACCCAGATTCCACCTAAACATCAGTAAAAATTTCCTGTCAGAGCAATAAGACAATGGGACCGACTACCTAGGGAGGTGGTGGGCTCTCCCACTCTGGAGGCATTCAAGGTGTGGCTGGACAGCCATCTGTCAGGGATGCTTTGACCTGGATTCCTGTATTGAGTGGGGGGGGGGGGTTGGACTCGATGGCCTGGTAGGCCCCTTCCAACTCTACTTTTCTATGATTCTATGATTCTTCTGGTTCATTTCCTGCTCACATCCGTTCTAGTAATAGATACTGTTTGGTTTTTAGAAAAGAGAGTGGAAATTAAATGTGGCACTGTAACATTTACTGCCATGAAAAAAGATCAACATGTCTTTTATGTTTTTAATTGTCTTTCAAAATCAAATTTAAAATTTCACAATTCAAACCTTTAAAATGTTCTTTTTTCTTAAGTGTCAAATGTTGCTGATTTTTAAAATTGTGTAAAATTTCATTTCAACTATAATCTTCCTTTTCAAACGTACGGAGAGGTGGAGGGAAGGTTGAGAAAGGAGAGTGTGCCCCCTCTTCTGGTATTAGTATCCTGTTAGCCAGTCCAAAAAGTGCAGGTACATTCATGTTGGCACAGTTCTCTCATAGGACTGTACCACCTCAGAATGCACATGGCCCTATTATGCCAAAGGGCCAGTGACTCGCCATGTCGTTTCCATGTGATGAGTGTCTGCATGTGCAAATTGACTCCATTTTGCTCTTCAAGAAAGATAACCAGCTGCTTCTTCTCTTGCATTTTAGGTGCGCTTTCTTGAGCAACAGAACAAAGTGCTGGAGACCAAATGGGACTTGCTGTACCAGCAGGGCACTCCAGCTCTGAGAGACAACCTTGAGCCCCTTTACGAGAGGTTACATTGAGAATCTCCGGAGGAAGCTCGAGAGCCTAGTCAATGATAAAAACCACTTGGACATTGAACTGAAGAACACACAAGAGCTTGTTGAGGATTTCAAGAACAAGTATGTAAGAGTGAGAGATGTGGGGGTGAGGGAATTCCTAGGCCTTCAGCCAAGAGTAGGCAAAACAAGGCCATTCCTGACCTGTTTCTCATTAAAGTGATTACTGAGTCCTTTAAAAAAAAATATATCCCGTGATTTAAGGGAGGAACCCTCCTACCACAGTTCTACCACCTACCATATTTCTTTTCAATACCTCAGCGGCCTTCCTTGCCTTTTAACTACCTGTCCGTGATCTTGCTATCTTCTGCCTAGATGTCCTCTTCGTTGCCTTGCATATTGCCCCTCTTTGCTTGGTCCATACAGCCACTGCTAAATCTCCATCAAGATTTTTAGAATTTACACTATCCATTAGGGTCAAATGAAACATTATGCTAATTATGTAGCGTGTAGCTGACCCTTCTCTTGTTTTCTTACTCCAGAGTAAGTGCAAGTGGCCTGATTTGGATTGGGACCACCACACACAAGCAGAAAACCTCCATTGGCATCTGTGGAGGCTTCTTTCCTTCGTTTATCCCCTGCACAGAAAGATGGAGATCTCAGGAAGCAAACAGCTAGGGGAAGGAAAGGTTTAATCCTTCCCCTTCTGGCATGTGGTGGTACTGATCAGAATTGGGGCTGTGCACACTTACTCTAGAGCAGGGCTCTCCAACCTTGGGTCCCCAGATGTTGATGGCCTACAGCTCCCAGCATACCCAGCCAGCCCAGCATGGCTAATGGCAAGGGATTCTGGGAGCTGTAGTCCAGCAACATCTGGGGACCCAAGCTTGGGGAGCCCTGCTCTAGAGTAAGAAAACACGAGAGGGGTAGACGACATGCTACATAATTAATGTAACATGTCATTTGGCATCTGGTTGCTTACCCTTAACCTGGTCCAGCCAATTTGCCTGAGAGGTCACACCTAGAGCACCCTCTAAGGAGTGGGGAATCCCAGGTCCTGGGTTCCCAATTTGGCCCTCTGGGGTTCCCCAGACGGCCACACTCCTTCCCCCTGGCCATGCCCCTTTCTCCCAACCACTGATTATTTGGTGGTTTCCTGATTTTTGTGCAGTTTCCCCCCGCCTCCATTCTTGAAATCCCGGCCCTAAGGCTCAGTTACTGGCAATGAGAGCTCTAAGCTAAAATATGCTGGTATTTTGGCCCCTCCCCTTTTGCCTTTGGTCCTGCCCACCACTGGAATGCGGCCTCTGACAGCTTCTCTGAAATTGAATTCAGTCCTTGGACTGAAAGAAGTCCCCCACCGGCTCCATGACCTTAGAATTCCAGCTGGTATATTCAAATCTATGTAGACACATTTCCCCCCTTTTCTCTCCCCCCTCCCCCACTTTCTTTTCTGTTGTTGAAATTTTACAATAAAAAAACAAGTTTTAAAAAATAAAATTAAGTAAAAAGAATTCCAGTCAAGGGCTTCCCATTTCCCGTTAGTGCTCCATTGCTCAGCTCTTGCCTATGGCATCAGAGCGGCTGTGCAGAAGGGAGAGAGAGAGAGAAGAGAGAGAGAGAGAGAGAGAGAGAGAGAGAGAGAGAGAGGCTGCAAACTCTCAGCCTGCCTAGCTCCACAGTGACGTCAAAAGAGATCAGCCGTTCTCAGCCAAATGAAAATGAGAGACCCCCTTCTTTGAAATCACTGAAAAAAAGATCAGCATGAGCTATCAGCATGTTCCATCTTTTCTTCCAAGATGCTTTCAAAGAAGGAGCTTCCACAAGCTTCCACCGTTTCAGCATTCACTCTTTCATGTTAGTAAAAAATAAGGCTAAGCTTTACTGTTTGGTTCAGAAGCAGTTAATTTGCCATGAGGGCCACTGCTGCGATCCTGCACCTTGTCTTGGGATAAAGCTCTCCATCGAAGGATTGAGCTCCCTGCAAGACTTTGGGCAAGTCACCACCATCTCCTGACCTCCCTTTGCCTCACAGTGTCGTTAGGAAGATACAGACAGTGAGAACTGTGAAGTATTTCATTCTCTTTAATGCTCTGTTGATGAGGATAATTGTGATAATATGCTTTATTGTTTCTCACAGATATGAGGATGAAATTAACAAGCGTACCGCTTGTGAAAATGACTTTGTGGTGCTCAAAAAGGTAAGTGGCACTGACACTTAGAGAACAGGCAGCGCCATCCAATGTGGCTACCCGTAACCCTCTGAACTCTGTTTATTTATTTATTTATTTACAGTATTGGTGTGCCGCTCCATATCTAAACAGATTCTGGAACGGTGAACAATAACACGATAAGAACAGATAAAAGAAACAAAAACAATACATTGAAAACAAGGAAACATTAAAACTGTGGCTGGTCAGCAAAAAAGGCTTCCTGGAACAAATATATCTTCAGCAGGTGCCAAAAACAACACAGTATTGGTGCCTGTCTCTGTCTGACCTCCAGAGGCAGGGACTGTTCCACAGAAATGGAGCCCACCACACTGAAGGCTCTTCTCCTGGTGGACTCCAGTCGGGCCATAGGTCCATGAGGAACAACCAGGAGAATGACCTCAGTGACCAGGCAGGTTGGTAAAGAAGAAGGCACTCTCTTAGGTATCCTGGTCCCAAGTTGTTTAGGGCTTTGTACACTAGTACCAGAACCTTAAACCTTAAGCATCTAGCAGCTATAGGATTGTGCCCTTAAAGCTGGAACAATCCTTCTTGTTTCATCTACACCATGATTTGTATTTGTGTACTTGTCTGCAGTGGTAGAGTAATGAGTCAATGGTATTACATTTCTGGCAGTCACACTCACTATAGCGCCGCACAAAACCCAGAAAACATCAGGATTGTGCTATTGAGCTGACACAGCAGTTAATGGTAGGGCTGAAATGAAATGCCACACTTCTGCAATTCAGCAAATTTTCAAATTCTCATCCAGAATTTCTAGTTTCAAAATGTTCAAATCTTGGCTATCAAATTGGAGTTTTTATTTGACAAAATAAAAGCTTTATTCTTAAGATTTGTTCTTAATCGCAGGGTGTGTCCACATTGGTCAATTTCAATACAAATTGTTCCATTGTATATCACACTAATATATTCTGTAGTCCACACCTAACATTGGGTCCTGTTACAAGCATTGCTCTACAGCAGGGCTCTCCAACCTTGGGTCCCCAGATGTTGCTGGCCTACAGCTCCCAGCATACCCAGCCAGCATGGCTAATGGCAACTGGCAAGGGATTCTGGGAGCTGTAGTCCAGCAACATCTGGGGACCCAAGGTTGGAGAGCCCTGCTCTACATTGTACTCTGACCCACCCTACTGCTGATGCTGAATAGTGACTTTATTTTTCTTCCTAAGGATGTGGATGGCTCCTATATGCACAAGATAGACCTGGGATCCAAGGCTAATTCCTTTACTCAACACATCCAGTTCTTAAGAGCACTCTTTGAGGCGGTAAGCATCTTTTCATCCCTATTAAATCTCCATGGGAATATATTCCTAAACCAACTTCATTATCCAACATATGACAAATATATAACTTCATTTCCACAGCCAACAAAACCCATAGATCAGGGGTGGCCAACATGTGACCTGGGGGCTGATGCCCCACCACCACCCTCCACTGCCCCCCCACCCTCATTTTAAAAAACATTTTAACAAAACAAAAACAAAATGGTGCTAAAACCTGCTAAGGAGTGCTTAAAGGGCCAAATTTAGATTGCAAACAAACTAAATTTAACCCTTTTAGTGCCACTGAACACTGTGGAGTAATTTGCCACCACATTTCAGCAGCAAACTAGTGATTTATTTATTTTATTTAAAACCTAGTCTGG
Organism: Shinisaurus crocodilurus; assembly: GCA_021292165.1. Lineage (NCBI taxonomy): Eukaryota > Metazoa > Chordata > Lepidosauria > Squamata > Shinisauridae > Shinisaurus > Shinisaurus crocodilurus. Next base: position 35,650,823 of record CM037881.1, on the reverse strand, counting down.
TCCATAGAGTGGTGGTGGGGCATCTAGAGGGCAAAAGAGACCCCTGAACCTCCTACAGTTTCCCAACCCTACCATAGGGTCGCTACACTTCATCAACTACATAGCCTCAGACACCCTATTCCTACAATAACCTTGGTTTGTCCCTTGTTAAAATTAGCTACGGTTTTGATTTGTTCTGAAAGCATCCCAGAGCTGATCTTCTCTCTTCAAGCTGGTCATTATTTTAACATGAGCGAAAATGATTTCTGTCATTATGACAGGTGGGTGGTGGGTGAGGCACCCACCTGTCATAATCTTCTGCATCAGAAGAATCCCTGGTAGGGTGTAGTATGTTACTGTGTGCTCCGTGCATATTGATACATCACACCTACCATGTGAAGGCCAGCCCAGCCACCAAAAACATCTATGTTTCCCATACAAGTGAATAGTAACTGTTGACCTATTGGGGTAGGGGTGAGGGGAAGTAAATGTCCATCATTTGAACAAGTCCATAACTAAAATGTCATTAAAAACTAAAAATTGGATTCAGTAAATGCACTAGACAACCCATGGAGAAATTATACACGGTAGCTAAAAATTTGGCATGTATTTTCAGGAAAGTTGTTTTCTTTTTTTATGGGGGGGGGCTTAATTAGAAAAAGAGTAAGCTATTAATACAAGACTCCTCCTCCTACTACTCCTACTCCTCCTCCTCCTCCTCCTCCTCCTCCTCCTCCTCCTCCTCTTGTCAACAAATACACATTTCTGTTAAGTTGTTAACCTAATTTAAGCATATATTTGAATTGAAAGGTGGGATTAAAAAAAATACTTCTAATATATGAACAAGCAAATAAATACTGGTGCCAGAAATCACAGGATGCAAAGAACAAGATACTGCAAAGGAGTTTGTAAGTTGATAACTACAATCTTTATAATTCCCACAGGAACTAGCTCAGGTTCACTCACAGGTTAAAGAAACCAACGTCATCCTACAAATGGACAACAACAGAGAGCTGGACCTCCACAGCATCATTGCTGAAGTCAGAGCTCAGTATGAAGATATTGCCAATAGGAGCAGGGCTGAGGCCGAATCCTGGTATCAAAGCAGGGTGAGAGTCCTTTGTGCAACAGATGTAAAATGTCATCAAAGTTTGACATTCAAAAACCTCCCTGAATTTGAAAGAGAATTTATGAACTGTTCCAAAATTTACACTGGAATTCAAAACTGTTCTCTCCACAATCACTGAAATTTGAGATGTGTCATCTGTAACCAGGATAGCAAATCATTTACCATCAAAAAGCTAAATCCAGATACAGAATTTTAGAAAGTATGTCAAATTACATGGGTAGATTGAAAAAATAAATAAATCTGAATTCTAAAATTAAAGTCTGAGATATGTGAGCTCAAGTAAAATAGTTTCAAATTGGCTCTCGATCTTTCACTTGGTGACATACATCATCATCACCATCTTTTCCACCCTTTAGTCAATGCTTATCTTCTCAAAAAGTATAGCTCATCCCTAAATGTTTAAGAAAATGAAATAGTTTGTCACACAAAATGAGTGACACTGATAGAATACCTTCATAACCTGACAGTCCTCTGTCCTTTTGAGCACCGAAATGGCTAAACTCTCTATGTTTCTCAGTTGCTCTGATCTGAGAGTCAATTCCACTTACTGTTAATGGCAAGGGGTGCGGGTGGCACTTTCCCATGCTTTCTTCCCACACCACTCTGGTGACATAGACATGACAGGACTATTTGGGTGGGTCCGATTACATGGTTTCTTCCCATCTGACCACTAGCTAGCTGATGTTCAGTTGAGAATTAACCATACCAGTGGCGCTGCTCCATGTGGATAGAAGTTGCTCTGGATCCATATCCATGACCACCTGGTTCGCAAATTTTTATTTTTATTTTCATTTTTATTTCTATACCGTCCAATAGCCAAAGCTCTCAAATCATGTTTCTCCAGATGAACATTGGTGCAGTTAGCCAATTTTAGACTCTAGACTTAATGGTCTTACTACCACCACCCCAGCCGCCTTACATGGTAATGTGTATATTTTTTCACTTCTACTGTAAGTGTGGCAAGTCCTCCATTCTGCTGAGTGAGGCCCTGGACATTTGCCCCAAAGTCCTATTCTGATGGCACCACTGCATATAAGTTGATGCTGAAGGTTTACTTATATATATTTGTGAACCGATCCTTGTTGCCATGATGGCTAACTTCTCACTGTTTTGTTGGTAGAAAAGCAAAAAGTGTTCATACGACAAACTATGGTTTAGTACCATCAAGAACGTCCTGTTTTCAGGATCTGTGTAGAAATGTAACGTTGCTACAAGCTATCTTGCCTCATTGCTACAGCTTGTAACCAACTGAAACCCTGTCTAGCACCAACTCATTCACACACACACACACACACACACACACTTGTTGCTTTGAGTTATTTGTGACAGGTGTGATGATTGTTAATTTGCTTTGTGATTATCAGTTTGAGGAACTGCAGACAACAGCTTGCAAACATGGCGATGACTTGAAATCCACGAAAGATGAGATTGCAGAGATGAGCCGGATTGTCCAAAGACTTCGCTCTGAAATTGAAATAGTGAAGAAAGCAGTAAGATACGACGTTTCATTTTGTTGTTCTTTTTTTCTTTTTCACATAGCCTGTGACTGTTCTTGAGGCAACCAATTGACTAAGACAGCGAGAGATGTCATGAGGTTCAAGGTTTCATCTCCTGTAAAAACCTAGCACAGGTTCAGCTCATCCAAGGATGAGTTTCATACAATTTACAAGATAGCGAAATTCTTCATTCTGGTATTGCTTAGTTATTTGTGTATGACACTCAATTTCTGAGTATGCATGTCTCCCATCCAGGCAGCTCACAGGTCCAGACCTGCTTAGCTTCATCTGTAGAACTGCATCTTGTACCTTCGGACCATATCATATATCCCGAATACTGGGACACACCTCCTCTTATTCTTAGGATCCATATGCAATGATCAATGCTCCAGCACATTTGCTTAGGAAAGGAGGTGTGCTTCAGGGGAAGATAGAAAGCAGGGCGGAATGGAGGACCACAGAACACAAGCAACAGAGGGCTAGGCAAAATCTGTGGAGTAGTAGAGGGAAAGATGGGTGACATGGCAAGAATCTTGCGATATCAGATGTCTAAAAAATCCTCCCCTTGAATTTTACTGTGAGGAACTACAGTGCAGACTTGAGTTTCTATGGTGTGGGTAGGGCTGGTCAGAGCCAACTGTCAAGGAAAGATCCAAGGCAAGCTCTGCACACATCTTCACTTTGTATTTATTTTCCTTCCTTCCTTCCTTCCTTCCTTCCTTCATGCAAAGTACTTCTATTCCAGACACAGCCAGAGTACCACTCCCTATCCTAAACCAGCACTGCCCACCATCCCATTCCTCATTCCATAAAAACAATAATGTCATTATTAGCTACAGTAAGCAGTAGCCTCACCAGTCAAAGCAGCAGTGTGTGTGTGTGTGTGTGTGTGTGTGTGTGTGGTACACAATGACTGATTGCTCCTTTCGGGGATGGGACCTAGGACATATGTACCAATCATCCAACAGATGGGCCAGCTTTGAATGTGGAAAGCAAAATCTGCCATCAGATTATTTTCATGGTAACTGTGCTATCGAAATGGGTACTGGCAGGCAGAGACCACAAATTGGCAGATACACGGTTACTTAGGCAATCCACACCCTTGCTACATTATCTCCCTTTTAGAATAGTGCTTGAGGAAAGATGTAGGTAGGAAGGCAAGCCACGTGATTAAGGAGCAACAACCCAGGAAGGCATCATTCCTCCTTTCCTTTTTCAGATCAACAGCCTGCACTCTTCCATAGCAGAATGTGAGCAACGCGGGGAGGTGGCCCTCAAAGATGCACGGACAAAGCTGCTCGACCTGCAGACTGCCCTCACAACCGCAAAGGACGAGCTGGCTCGCCTACTGCGGGACTACCAGGAACTGATGAATGTGAAGCTGGCCCTGGATGTGGAGATCGCCACCTACAGGACACTACTGGAGGGAGAGGAGTGTAGGTAGGTACAGGCCAGGAAAGCAGACCTGTCTGGTTGAACGTGGAGGCAGGTGCAAAAGATCACTGCTATTTTGGGGTCTGAAGTTTTATCTAAATGTAACTTCTGGTACTGTAGGAGGACCATAGCGAGTTCCTTCAGTGAAGAATGCAGGTTAGCCTTCCCCAACCTCGTGCCTTCCAGATGTGTTGGACAGCAACTCCCATCTTTCCTATAATGGAAGGGGATGGTGGGACTTGCAGTCCAACACCTCTGGAGAGCACCAGGTTGGGAAAGGCCCTTCAGGTACATAAGAAACTGTAACAGAGCAAGGAGTCTAGACTGTGAGAAAAAAGCATGGACAGAGTGGACAAGTACTGGATGCCAAACAGAAGGTAGCCTTAGGTCAGCCTTCCCCAACCCTGGTACCCTCCAGATGTTTGGGACATTAACTAAAATAGATCCATGAAGAAGAAGAAGAGGAGGAGGAGGAGGAGGAGGAGGAGGAAGAAGAAGAAGTAGTATGTATTTTCAGACCTTCACTTGAGGAGACCTAGACTGTCAACATTTCAAGGAGAAAGCTGAAAGTCAATGTATTTCTGACATTCAGTGTAACATATATGACCCAGAGAGTGTGACAGAAGCAGGGCTACAGAACAGGAGGCAAGCCAAGAGCAAAATTCAAGAGGTCCACCTAGGGGGCAAGCAAGCTAAAGAGTCAGGATATTTTGAAACAAATGGATTTTCAAGGCCCATTTAAATGGCAGAACTGATGGGAAACAACCACGTACCCATTAGAAATTCCACAAATAGGGGCCACCACTGAGGATATTGGGAAACTTGTGTGTATCTGTTTGCTGTAATCTCCCACCAGAGTTTTAATGGTTTTCCTAACTGATTTCATTCTCACTTTATTGTAGTTCCCTCTAGGATATCCTTCCCCAACCTGCTGCCCTCTAGATTTTTTGAGACTACAACTCCCAGCATTCCTGACTATTGTCCTTGCCGATTAGGGCTGATGGGAGTTCAAAAAGTCTGTAGGGCACCAGGTTGGGGGAGACTGCTCTAGGTTTTAGTTTTCAAGTTTTGTCATATGGGACCAGTTAAAGGCATTTACTTGAGGTGTAGATATATGATATCAAACTCACTTCCTCTATCAACTAACTCAATCACTGTGACGAAGAAGGGCACCAAACTGTTCTGGCGTGATCTGTTCTTATTATAACGTGCTGTTTTCCCCCCCTCCTATTAGGATGTCAGGAGACTTCCCAACTCCCGTCAACATCTGTAAGTATATCCTTCAGGATCCAGCTACATTAGGAAACCAGCTTGCTTCTGTGATGGACAGAAGAACATCTCTCTAATATGATTCTCTAACCCCACAGCTGTGATCAGCAGTTCCAGCAGCATCAGTGGAGCAGGAGGAGCAGGAGGATACGGCGTCGGAGGGGGAAGTGGATCCGGCGTCGGAGGGGGAAGCGGATATGGCGTCGGCGTTGGAGGGGGAAGTGGATATGGAGTTGTAGGGGGAAGCGGATACAGCGTCGGAGGGGGAAGCGGATTGAGCCTTGGTGGTGGAGGCGGCGGCGGTGGTGGACACAGCCACGTCAGTGTTGGAGGAGGAAGGGTGAGCCGGTTTAGTAGTGGAGGCAGCCTAGGTGGTTCCGGAAGTCTCACTGGCGGCGGATATGGCTACGGAGGGGGCAGCTCAAGTATGAAGATTGTATCATCCACAAGCTCCTCAAGCAAGAGAATAAGCAGCTAAGGTTTTTAAAAAAGCATTCAACATTCCCTGCTTCAGGAAACAAAAGATTATCCCCGAATTACACCCCACCCCCCCATACACATACTACTGGTAACTATCCCCTACAAGCACCATACTTCCTCAACACAGAAACGGAAAAAAATGATAAATAATTCTTATTCTGTTTATTATGACACTCTCTGTGCCATAACATACGACCAGAAGAGTCACCTCGTGCAACTGTGTACCACTCCAGACTAGATGAGGGAATCACATGCTTGAACGCCCCCCACCCATATTTAAAAAGAAGGAAAGAAAGAGCTCCTTGCACTTACAAAACTAGTGTGTTAGGAAGGTGGGTTTCTAGCTGACCTTTCCTCCTGACATATTAGTTTTGTATGTATAGGTATGTTCTAATAAATGGTGGAAGCATTTGAACATGTGATCATCACCTACCGGCTGCAGGCTCTGAAGTGGTACGGCTCAGCAAAAAAAAAAAAAAAAGAAGCAGTTTGTGGCATGAGTGTTCCAATTGTGGGTGTTTCACTTCGACTGCACACTCAGCCACAAAAGGCTGCAGACAGTTACTTTTTCACTAAACTCCAGGATTTTTCAGTCGATACTATGCCTTGTCTATAAATGGAATGTTGGTTCCAGAGCAGCCGTTTCATTTTCCATTTTGTTACTTGTGCAGTCCCATCCCCTTGCAGCAAACAGGTAACATAGCTTGCTTGTTCTACAATTTATTTTTCTTTACTTTCTTACCCCAAGCGTAAGTGGCCCTGCCTCAGACTCATTTTGTGACTAAGAAGAGGGGTGGACTAAATGGAAGCGAAAGAAGCTCATGCCACAACAAATGCGTTAATATTTAAGGTACCCCACGACTCTTTGTTGTTTTTACAGCCGAAAGCATGGTATCTCTACAGGCAATGGGAAGAATAATATTTTTGTGGACTGTGGTGTTCACTCCCTTGCTCTGCATTCACCTCACGCACACCTACCTACCCACCCACACCCACCCACAACCCAGGCCCAAGGCTAAAATCACAGGTCAGTCTAGGAGCCTCTTATGTGAAGTGGAAGGTACCCTTTCTGTGTTCAGACTACTCCAATGGTGAGGCAAAAAAAAAGGAATGGCAACTTTACATGAGTCTATAATGATATACTTTTTTAAAATTACTAGGGGAAAACCACCATCTCTTTCTTATCATTTTAAAAATCCCAGGGGGCTTAAAACAACCCCTTTAAGTCTACCGAAAGGCTGTTTTTGAAAGATTTCTAGCCGCCTCCTTCCATGGCTATGGCTAGAGAGAGAGAAACATTTTCCAGAGAATTGGCGGTGCTGGCTGTGACAGTGGCATCTTTGCCCTTGTGGTGTCCACGCACTGTTCTTTTGTCACACTGTTGTCTCTGGTCAAACAGCCCTCACAGGTTTTTGAAGCACCACAGGGCTCTGCAAAATCTGTCCACCAGAGCCAAAAGTGGGAGGCGGATGCAGTAATCATATCACTGTTAGCGTGATCATCTGTTTCTAGACAAATATACCAGGACCAGTTTTGCCATTATGAAACAAGCCATAAACATCCCCTTGATATTATTGCTTGCTGAGTTTCCAGTGCATTGAGGAGGAACAAAACACAAGCTTCCTCTCCCATTGTATGTATAATTATTACAGTAAGACCTTGGATTGCAAGTAACTTTGTCTGAGAGCGTTTTGCAAGACAAGCAATGTTTTTTTTATAAATTTTGACTTGATAAACAAGCAACATCTTGCAATACAAGTGTAGGGATGTAACCGCTTGCCTCGAGTGGGCGTAGCGGGCCAAAATCGGCCCCGCTCACACCCGCCAGACACTCACTTTGATATAAGAGTGTTTTGGATTACAAGCATAGTTCCGGAACGAATTATGCTCTCAATCCAAGGCATGACTGTATTGGGGGGGGGAATCAACAACAGAGAACGTTTCTGAAGCCATTACTTTGTGTATACTAGCCCATCTATATCCAGTGGAGACTGGAGGCTCCCATGTCAGTGGGGCGGCATATCCACTCTGGACTTTAGTCTGAACTTTAAGGGAGCTATCCCTGGTGCTGAACCCTAGCCCCAAATAGGTTGAGCACCATGGATAGCTCCTTAAAAATTCAGACTACAACCTGGAGTGGCTACACCACCCCGCCGACACTGGAGCCATCTGCCTCCGCTGTCTACATCCCCTCCCTTCCACTTTTCAGAACAACGTGTGTTTCTTACAATAACTAAGAAGGAGTTTTTAAAAATTAAATAACAATCCCGCTCTGTGTTATACTTAAAGCAAATGAGCCTCTGACGGATCTTAAATCTGTTGTGTTAGCGTTTTACTTATAATTTACTTCTTCTGCTTGTGTATGCAGACGGGGGCATCCCCCGCCCCCTGTGCTGGTGGTATGTAAAATTCAAAAGGTCTTTGTATATTGCCTTCCACCTTCTTGAGAGTTCTAACATTTCTGGTGTCTTTAATAAAACTGCATTGTGTAGAAAAGTTGGCTTTGCTTAAAGTTTGTCTTCATTCGTAATCGTAAATCACAACTTCAAAGAGTTTGCCAGTGGAGATAGGCCTTGCAGCGAAGGAAATAAAAAGTCTCACAATCTCCATCTCTCAGCACCTGGCTAGTGCTGCTAGTTTGGGCTGTGGAAGGGGGATGTATCCATTTTCCTGGGACTTGAAGATGGCAAGGAGAAGGAATGGAGCAGAAATAGTTGGGGGGGAAACCCAGGTGGCTGACCCATTCTTCCTCACTGTTGACAATCAACACAAAGTTAGACACAGAGGGCCTATCTTCACTACAAACTTGTGTCGGTTTTGTATCAGTTTAACTATCATGACTTCCTCCAAAGAATCATATTGGTGAGGGTACTGAGAATTCTCCATTACAGAACCTGAGTGCCCCTCCCAGAACTACATTTCCTAGGGTTCCATGGGGAGATACGATAAATGGTCAGCCTATATACATTTATAATGTAGATACATCCTACATCGGATAGAGGCTCAGGCCAGAGTCAACCCCACCAGCATGCTTGGGAAGACCCATCTTATACATTGATTAAAGTCCTTGCAAATATATACGAGGGGAACTTCTTCAGCTCAGCCAAAATCTTCTCATTTATTGAATACATTTTTTTTAATCAAAGGTACCCTTAATTCATTGACCTGACAGAGACATTTTCAGGGTAGGCCAGTGACTCCTATTTCAGTGGGGCTCCTTATCCATCGCATCTTTTCGTTTGAGCTTTGTAGTAGGAGCTCTTCATGGTGCCCCATGGCGGTGAACCTATTTTGAGGGTGGAGTTCAGCACCGTGGATAGCTGCTATAAAGCTCCAAATAAAATCTGCAATGGATTAGGAGCCCCACTGAAATAGGAGTCACCAGCCTCCCCTGAGTCACATTTTAACCCTCAAATAAGAGCAACACTGTAAGCCAGGTTGCTTGCAATCAGAGGGCTCCTAGTGCTACTATTCAGAAGGCATTTTGCAGCTATTATCTCTTTCCTTCCTTAACAGATTTTTTGTGGAAAGAAAAAAAAAATGATGAAAAGGGTGGTGGGAAAAGATGGGAGGATTGCAAATGGAGGATAGTGTTGTCTGGAATTCCCGGGAAATTCTGGGAGTGACTCAGGGCAATTGGACAATAAAAGCCTAATCTGGAAAGTAACATTAATCCTTATCAGCTCCATTCTGTTAAAGACTTTTTGATCAGAATTTCCAGTTTTTAAAATGTGGGCATTTTGATAAATTGCAGTGAGTTCAAAGACTGATTCTTTGCTGCGGAATGATTGACCATTTAGAAAACAGCATAATGGAATGATTGAACTTAAGATGGCAAAAGGAAAACTACTAGATACAATATATGTATCTATATAATGCATATAAAATTGGAGTCATTAAATACAAAAAGTCCAGAAATATCTCAAGCATATACTGCAATCTTTCACCATCATTTTGACCTCCTGAAACTGTATCAGTCTGCTGTGCAGATGAGTGGACAACCACACCAGGTGTGGTAAGCCTGGTTCATTCATTTTCTCGAATGAAACATAGAGTGTTCGAGGATCGGGATATTTGTAAGAAGACCAAAACACTGGTTTATGAAGCCATTGTATTACCAACTTTATTGTATGCCTGCGAAACATGGACTATCTATAAACGTCACTTCCACCTCCTTGAAAGGTTTCATCAACGATGCCTCCGGAAAATCCTGCAAATTACTTGGGGGGATGGGCGAACAAATGTCAGTGTGCTGGAGGAAGCAAAGACTACTAGCATTGAAAAAATGATCCTTCAACGCCAACTTCAGTGGACCGGTCATGTTGTTCGAATGCCTGACTGCCGTCTCCCAAAGCAGTTACTTTGCTCCCAACTCAAGGATGGAAAGCGGAATATCGGTGGTCAATATAAGAGGTTTAAAGATGTTCATAAGGCTAATCTAAAAAAATGCAATATAAACATCGAAAACTGGGAAGCTCTGGCCCATGAACGATCTAAATGGAGGTTGGCCTTTCACAAAGGTTCCATGGACTTTGAAGAAGCCCGAGTGCAAGGTGAAAGGGAGAAACGTGCTAAGCGAAAAGCACGTCAAATGAATCCTTTACAGGACCATCTTCTATCTGGTAACCTGTGTCCTCACTGTGGGAAGCTGTGTGGATCTAGAATTGGCCTCCACAGTCACTTACGGACCCATCGCTAGAGTCTACACAATCTTCTTTAGAATTTCCTCCTTTTATCCCGGAAGACAATCTTACTCGGTCACGAGTGATCGCCTGATGATGATGATGATGGTAAGCAGGCTCCATTGCTTACTGTTGGATGAGCCTGGTTGAATGCCAGTAAGACTGCAATCCTATACCCACTTATTGGGAGTAAGCCTCATTGAAATCAGTGGGTCTTACTTCTGAGTAGACATGGATAGGATTGGCTGAAATCTCAGATAAAATCCAGGATGGGCCAGAAGGGAAGGCATTGCTCTCAGTCACTCTCCACCGTGTGTATTATCCAATCGAGTCCTACAAGGGTCTTGTGAAAGGTCTATCAAACAATGCTTGTATCCAGGTTTGGACGCATGAAGATTTCTGTGTGCAGAGTTCTTGCAGCTGATGAGATAGTTACAGGCACTGAAGCTAAATAAAGTTGACATGTATGTGCTTTTCTGTATATATTCTGTCATCTAGAAAAGCTGAATTATCTACCACCTGTATACATTTATACAAATGTGAATTAATCTGCTTTAATTATTTCATGCTTATTCGACTTCTCTTACCTCAGGGGTGGGCAACATGAGACCCACATGCTGCATGTGCCCCTGTCCTCCGGGGCGGCCCCCACCACTGCTACAGTGCCAGTGCCACCAATATTTATGGCGGTTAAAAAAAATTAGCGGTTTGCTGTCAAATTTCAGCAGCAAATCACTATGTAGGCTTAAAAAGGACAAATGGGGCTTGAAAACAAGACAAATTTGTCCTTTTTAAGCTGCTGTAGTGATTTGCCACAAACATTTTCGGCAGGAAACTGGCTGTATTTTTTGTCATCACCAGGGATGTTGAAGAGTCCTTGGTTTCGAGTCACGAGTCGAGTCACGAGTCTTTGGACCCAAGTCTCGAGTCCGAGTCCTTGGTCCAAAACGGTGACTCACGAGTCACAAGTCCCGAGTCACTCCCAAAGCTGACTCCACGAGTCCCTATTAAAATCAGTGGGGGGTTTTCCCAACAAAATAAGGCTACTTCAGATGTGTGGTTTAAATAAATTCTAGGCACAAGTGTGCCTTTTTATTTCAAAACTCTGCAAACTGATTTTGGCAAGAACAGACCAGGCAGACAAACCCAAAATAGCCAGACAGGCAGAGGAGGCAGGGAACCCCAAAGCAGGCAGGCAGAGGCCTTTGTCTTGGACAATTCAAAATGTGGAACTGGTTAAGAAGAGACCAGGCAGGCAGAGGAGGCAGGGAACCCCAAACAGGCAGGCATAGGCAGCCAAACCCAAAATGTCTGAAAGGTTGCATTTTAGGAAAATTATTTTAAAAAATAAACTTGCTGTACTTCCTAAAACCTATCCATGTTGCATTTGAGGAACACGATTTTGGAACACGAGTCCTTGGTCTCGAGTCCCGAGTCGAGTCTCAAGTCCCATTAAAAATATTGGGACTCGAGTCTGACTCGAGTCAGAGGGGGGACTCAGTCCGACTCACAAGTCGAGTCCTGGAGTCCGAGTCCCCATCCCTGGTCATCACCAATTTTGGCAGTGTAGCAGTGGCAGGAGTGCAGCCCACAGCAGCGGGGTGTGTGTGTGTGTGTGTGTGTGTGTGTGTGTGGAGTCTGGGTGGTAGAAAGTAGTCTCCACCCCCCCCCAGTTGCCCACCCCTGTTTTAGGAGGCACACAAGGTGGCACACAAGTGTGATTCAGGCTACTGAAGCCTTGCTCCCAAACCACTGCACATCCTTTTCAGTATACACAAACATGGTCTATCATTGTAACCTTGAGGGACAGGGATTTACACTCAAACCAACAAACAAACAAAAACACACACGCCTGAAAGCTGAGACTCCAAAGCATGAGAAGAGAATTACAGCCTTGCTTATAACTTTTGGCACTGAAACGCACAGGCCATATTCCCCGCCCCCCATATTCCCTCTGCCCCAATTATAGGATGCTAAAAAGGTCCTTGGATACTCTTGCCTTGAATATACTCAGGATATTATTGATCAGTGTGTTATTTAGGGCCAAATGAGAGGTGATGTGATGAACTGCATGGTTGCAATGAACATGCAGATTTTCACAATCACTGTTATTTAAATAGTAGCTGTGTGGAAGAGCTTGAGCTGTTTTGAGACCATGGAAGAGGGGGAGGGAAAGTTTAATCTCCCCCCCCCCTTGCTTTTTGCATTGGGAGGGAAACCTCTGTTGCTGCAGATAACTGCACTGGGGATTATTTTTGTCAGGCAAAACAAAAATGTGCAGTGTGAGGGGAGGCTGAATCTCCCCCCACCCTCTTTCTGTCATCCTGAAGCTGTTCAGGCTACGGACATAACAGGGAACGAATGCAAATCATGTTTGGGGGTGGGCTCTTACTATTATTACAAAGTGCTAAGCACTGTATAAAAGTGAGAAACCCCAGAAGAAGCCAAAGCCCTGCCTATAGAGGCTTATACTCTAAATATGAGGAGGATTTATTTCGTTATCTCTTTTACTCTTTGGAGATAGTGATCGTGGGTTCTGTTTCATATGACAGGCTAGAACGATATCCGTTTGCCATGCACCTGAACCAGCCTTCCTGTGGCCTGATGGTCAGCCTGTTGACCTCATTCTGAATGCCTGTGAGGCGCCGCCCTCATTGTCTCCTTCATGCAGCAACCTCTCCTGTCTCCACACACATCCTGCTGGGGTGCTGCCTATACTATACCCGACCGGAACAGACTCCCCATTCCACCTTCTCCATCCTTCCTTGCTACCCACTGCCACCTGATTCTCCCTAAACTGCTCCCCACCATTCATTGTACATCAGTTACCCCTCTCCCCTCTCTGTCTTTTCTAGCTGTCATGTATTCAACTATTTTCAGCCTCCCCCTTCAGATGCCTGCACTCCAAGCAACTGCAACTCCCAGGCATGGCCCCGACGGAGTGGGAAAAGAAAGAGAAAAAACAAAACATCAGTAGTGGATCATTTTGTGTCCCATCCAATATCACAGTTGGAGGGGTGGGTGCCAAAGGGTGCAGTATCTGGGTGCAGTATATCTGACATATAACTTACCTCCCTGATGTTTTCTGATTAATTAGTCTACTTCTGCTGCCCGTTGTATCTAGCCAAAGGATCAACTGCCTTTACAGACTCTGGACCTAGATCAACAATAATGTCCAAATCTCAGTCTATTATTATTATTATTATTATTATTATTATTTAGATTTATATTCCAACTTTCCACCAAAAAAGTTGGGATATAAATCTAAAGGTGGCTAACAATAATAAAATCAGAATTGGAAAAAAAAACTTTATTGAAACTTAACATAAAACCCAATAAATTAAAAATACAATAAAAACACATTTCAGCACAGCCTGGCAAGGATAGGTGGAATGTAGATTTCCCATTCTGAACTTGGAAAGCAGCAGCAGCTTGGCTACGGTACATTAAATGATACTTTTGCTTTATAGGATTATTATCTTTATTTGTTTGGTGACATGATTGATATCACCTGCTAATAACTCAGGTACACTAGACACTTTACAGTAAAATAAATAAATAAATACCATAAAAATAATTAAAACACAAACACAACCTCTACAACCAGCATAAAACCAGCATGACAGCACAAAACCAAAACCAAACCAACAACAGCAAGTGACAGCAGGGCAAAGAACCTAAAAAGCAGTAAAAGTGATTAGAACTTACCGTATTTTTCCGTCTATAAGACGCCCCCATGTATAAGACGCCCCCCACTGGGCAGTTTTGCAACTGCATGGTTCTCTCCTTGGCTTACTTCCATGTATAAGACGACCCTCAATTTTTAGTCTAGCGATTTTAGGAAAAAGTATAGTCTTATACATGGAAAAATACTGTAAAAGCCAGAAAAAATAAAGAGGTCTTCACCTGGCCACAATATGGGTGGGTGCCAGGCGAACCTCTCTGGGGAGGATATTCCACATCCGGGAGCCCATGCCAAAAAGGCCCTGTTTCTAGTCACCATCTGCTGCACCTTATCTGGAGAAGGTCCTTTGAAGATGACCTGAAGGTCTGGGTAATATAGATCAGAGAAGGTGGTCCTTCAGGCAGCGGAGGCTGAGAGCAGCTTGGGGCCAGGCTGGCTGAAGGCAGTGCAGGCTGCCTGGTGGCTCCAATGTCAGCGGGGCTGTTTGCCCGCTCTGGATTTCACTCTGAACTTTTAATGAGCTATCCATGGTGCCGAACCTATGGGGGTGGGGGGGGTGGGGAGGGTTCAGCACCATGGATAGCTCATTAAAAGTTCAGAGTGAAATCCAGAGTGGGTAAACAGTCCTACAAGACCATGTACAACACAGGGCAGTAATCTTGATTTATTACTATTTGTGCATGCTGAAGACTGGAGGTTTCAATCCACCAGGGCACATGCACATGGTGCCCAAGGCTACATTCCTACGCATAGTTACTTCCTTCTGAGTAAACATGCATATAGATTTATGTTGGAGTAAGCATGCCTAGGAATGCCCTGGATGTCTCCCAGTTTCCCTGCTTCTCCCTAATTTACCATGCTACCTGTCTTCTAGGCCAGCCAAAGTTCCCCCCAGAAGTACACAATTAATTATATGGCTTGTCACACTTACAACACACGTGCAACAGAACAGGACTCAACATGGAGCAAGCACTTGAGCCAAAGTGCTTGCTGCTGAAGATTGAGCCAGTTGAAAATTAATTAATTGTTCTCTTTTGTTGGCTAATGGTAGCATAATCATACAATTTCCAGTTACTGTTCAGCCTGCAGAAAAGGCCCCTTTGCTCTTCTGCTTCCTCCACATGCGATGAGTGAATGGAACATGTTTTTAAAATGTTTCTCTAATTTTTTTTGATGTTTTTATTGTTTGTATTTTTATACAGATGGAAAGCTTTTTAATCTCAGCAGGCTGAAAGCAAAAAGTAAGGTAATTACAACCTCCGTTGTGGAACTTCAGTATGCTGATGATAATGTGGTCTCCGCACATTCAGAGGATGATCTCCAAACTATCCTAAATGCTTTTGCAGAAGCATACGAAAAACTTGGTCTCTCACTTAACATCAAAAAAACCAAAGTGCTTCATCAGCAAGTGCAAGCCAATCCTTTGGTGATGCCATCTATCCAGCTTGGCGGGACAATACTGGAAAATGTCGATCATTTTCTCTATCTTGGCAGCTATCTTTCTGTTACAGCTAACATCGACAGTGAAATCCAGCATCGTCTGAGCTCTGCAAGTGCCGCATTTTCTCGAATGAAACATAGAGTGTTCGAGGATCGGGATATTTGTAAGAAGACCAAAACACTGGTTTATGAAGCCATTGTATTACCAACTTTATTGTATGCCTGCGAAACATGGACTATCTATAAACGTCACTTCCACCTCCTTGAAAGGTTTCATCAACGTTGCCTCCGGAAAATCCTGCAAATTACTTGGGAAGATAGGCGAACAAATGTCAGTGTACTGGAAGAAGCAAAGACTACTAGCATTGAAAAAATGATCCTTCAACGCCAACTTCAGTGGACCGGTCATGTTGTTCGAATGCCTGACTGCCGTCTCCCAAAGCAGTTACTTTACTCCCAACTCAAGGATGGAAAGCGGAATATCGGTGGTCAATATAAGAGGTTTAAAGATGTTCATAAGGCTAATCTAAAAAAATGCAATATAAACATCGAAAACTGGGAAGCTCTGGCCCATGAACGATCTAAATGGAGGTTGGCCTTTCACAAAGGTTCCATGGACTTTGAAGAAGCCCGAGTGCAAGGTGAAAGGGAGAAACGTGCTAAGCGAAAAGCACGTCAAATGAATCCTTTACAGGACCATCTTCTATCTGGTAACCTGTGTCCTCACTGTGGGAAGCTGTGTGGATCTAAAATTGGCCTCCACAGTCACTTACGGACCCATCGCTAGAGTCTACACAATCTTCTTTAGAATCTCCTCCTTTTATCCCGGAAGACAATCTTACTCGGTCACGAGTGATCGCCTGATGATGATGATGATGACTGTATTTTATTGTAAAATTGTATTTTTATTGTACAATTGTATTTTATTATGTAATTTTATAATTGTTGTAAACTGCCCAGAGAGCTTCAGCTATTGGGTGGTATAGAAATGGAATAAATAATAATAATAATAATAATAATAATAATAATAATAATAGACTGAAAAAGTGATTGGGGATTAAATTTGTGAAGATGGGACTTGTAGTAGCTGAGACTTTAGAAGAAACCCTGTTAGATGTCCCTTCCTCCCCTCCCTTTGCTGTTTAGCTAACGGATTTTTACTGTAGTCTTTGGAATGTGCTGGGAGGCCGTTTGGGAGCACCTGGGAGATAAGGGTGAGCTGCAGAGCTGGGAAGCAAGGTCAGGCGTTAATTGGGATGAAGTCATGAGAAAGTGTCTACAGCTGAGAAAGGGCGGGGGCCCCTCCTTCGACAGTTAGGGAGATAGGATTGGTGAGCGCTGGGCGGGAAACTGGACCCTGGTGACAATAAAGGAGCTAGGGGAAAAAGCTTCAGTGTTCTTCCATTGGGGCGTGGATGCTGGGAAGTTCCATCTGGGCAGGTATGCCATTCTGACAGGGTAGCTAGGAAAAGCTAGGCCTGGTTTGACTTACTTTGTTTCTGCAGACTCTTGGGTTTGTTTTTATGTTCTTTTAGAGTCCCTTTTTATCCCCATTCCCTTTTCCTCACAACAATTACCTCACCCCCTTTTCCCCGTTACCTTCTTTTAGCCCTTTCTTATAAGGGATTATTTTACTTATATTGGACACTTGGAGACCCTACACTGACTAATTTGTTATTCTTACTTTTAATAAAGTCTCCAACTTAATCTTGGTGCGTGTTCCTTTTTGAAAGGTTGGGGCTGCTACACCAGTTTGGTGTGTGGGACCTTGGGAGGTGTGTGCCAGTCCCGGGAACTTTGGGACTGTGGCCTGCCCCGCAGGGTTGGCGTAAGATCAGCCTTCCTTCACATGGTGGCTTAGCGGTCGGATTTTGCAGCCCACCTGAGGAACATTTGTTTGTCAAACCAGGCAAAGGTTTGTTATTTTCCAGATAGGGAAAAGTTGTTAGGGCAGAAATGGAGTCTGCTCTGTTGGATCAGGACCGA
This sequence comes from Shinisaurus crocodilurus, assembly GCA_021292165.1. Classification (NCBI taxonomy): domain Eukaryota; kingdom Metazoa; phylum Chordata; class Lepidosauria; order Squamata; family Shinisauridae; genus Shinisaurus; species Shinisaurus crocodilurus. The sequence continues at coordinate 35,633,243 of CM037881.1, read as the reverse complement.
CCCCTGCTGGGAGCAGAGGCGGCAGACGATCTGCCGGTGTTGGACCGGGAGGACATTTTACCAGTTGAGGCTCCTCGAGTTGCCCCTCCCATTGAAGTGACTGTCGATTGGGAAGGCGCGGAGGGTGAAGAGAGAAGGGTGTCGATCCCATCTCGCTTGGCAGACTGGATGGTGGAACCTAGGGGTCGAGAGGAGATTCCCAGGTCTCGGAGGTGGAGCACGGGCAGTGGCAGTGACCAGGGAGAGGAGGAGGGAGCGTCAGCGGTTCTCCTCCGGCGGACCCGGAGGATCCCGAATCTGTCTCGTCCCAGATCTACTTCCAAGGAGAGAGAGAGACGAAACGACCTGTCTCGCCCCAGGCCTACATCCAGAGAAAGAGAATTACAAAAGCAAGTTGACCTTCTGCAGAACCAGTTGGCAAAACACACTGGAACTGTTCGTCCTGAGAAGCCGAACTTCAAGGACCTGCCTCGTTTCCATGAGGGGCAGGATCCGTTGGAATATTTGGGCTTGTTTGAAATTGCCTGTGGAGATGAGCGTATTCCCCGTGGCAGCTGGATGTCGGCCCTTCGATCACGAGCCTCAGGCTGTCTGGCTCAACTGTTGTACAGCGTCCCGCGTGAGGATACGCATAATTATGGACGGTTTAAAGAACTGGTCAGACAAACTTTTTGCCTTTCGGCCGAGAGGTGTCGGCAACGTTTCAGAGAGATTAAAGCTGAGCCCGGGGAAGGTTTTGTCTCCACGGCAACGAGGCTGCGGAGGTCCCTGGATTTATGGCTGGAGACGGCTCAAGCTGTCTCCTTTCGAGATTTGCGAGAGCTGGTGGCCTTAGAACAGTTTTATGCCGTTCTCCCCGAAGGGAGGGCAGCGCTGGTGAGTGACCAGCGGCCCAACGATCTCCGGCAAGCGGCGCTGCTTGCGGACCAGATGGGAGTTTATCGGAAGGGGGGAAGCAGCAATCGAACCCCCTCAGCCAAGCCGGCGGGAGGCGGCGGGAAGAGTGAAACATCCAATCCAACTGGAGGAGGAATCGGGCCCAAAGCTACTTCAACCCCGACGACGACCGGATGCTTCTACTGTAAATTGGAAGGGCATCTGCGTCGGGACTGCCCCAGATTAAAGGCCAAGTTGCAAAAAGAAACAGCTGCTAAAGTGGGTGCTGTGAGACCGGTGCCTCTCGATGACTCCCCCGGAGAAGCCTCAGATTGGAGTGAGGCCAGCGAGGGAGAGGGAGAAGATCCAGCCCCACGTATCCCGGGGAATGGAGTAGCGGCCCGGCATTCACCGTTACAGAAGAGAAAGGAGCCGGCGATGGCTTTGGTTCAACCGGGACAAGTCAAGTGGAGCCAGCTACAATTCTGTGAGTCTCTTAAAATTAATGGGCAATGGGGACAGGGTTGGAGAGACAGTGGGGCTGCCCTTTCCGCTATTGACCGGAGTCTGGTGAAGCCAGGACAGATGCTAGAGGGACAATTTTTTACCATCACTCCTTATAACTCGCCCCCCATTGCCATGCCTTTGGCTAGAATACCGTTAGAATACAAAAACTGGAAAGGAGAATTGGACTTGTTAGTACATGAGACTGAATTTACTACGTTTCTTATTGGAAATGATCTGGCTTTTTTGGCCAGTCAAGCCCCTGTTTTAGCGGTGACTCGGAGTCAGACAATTAAGAAGGAGCAGGCCTCCCCAGACCCCGCGTTCCCTGCCCCGATAGTAGAATCTTGCCCCCCGGCTGAGGGGGAGGCGACAGCTACGGACAGACGGGCAGGGGAGGGGGATGGAGACCCAGCAGAGCCAGAGTCAGCTAAACAGCAGAGAAAAGATTTATTGCCGGCAGGCGAAGAGGATGTGGACCAGAAAGAATTTGTGTTTCCCCTTCAGCCTGGGCCCGAAGAGCTGGATGGGCCTTTGGATCTGTTAGAAGAATGTCAACAGAAAGGGGGGATAGAAGAAATACCCTGGCCTTTAACTTTGCCTCTACAGCAACGCCAAGGATTGCAGCAATTAATTACGGATTTTGCTCCTTTGTTTTCCAGCATTCCAGGGAGAACGACGTTAGTACAACATGCCATTCCGACAGGGGAACATGCCCCCGTGCGCTCCCATCCCTATCGAGCAACCGGCCGACATGCAGAAATTATTGAACAAGAATTACAGTCTATGTTAGATCTGGGTGTTATTAGACCGTCCCAGAGCATGTGGTCTTCCCCTATTGTATTGGTGAGCAAGAAGCAGTCCCCAGAAGTGAGATTTTGTATAGATTTTAGGAAAATTAATGAATTGACACCTCTAGACCCCTACCCCATGCCCAGAGCAGACCATCTGATAGAACAACTGGGAAAAGCCAAATACATCACCACTTTGGACTTGACTAAGGGATATTGGCAGGTGCCTCTGGCGGAAGAGGATGCCCATAAAACTGCTTTTGTTACCCATAAAGGGCTATTCGAGTTCACCGTTCTTCCGTTTGGGCTCCAATCGGCATCTTTAACCTTCATGCGCCTAATGGATAAACTGTTGAATGGGCTGGGGGCTTTTGCCTGTGCTTATTTAGATGATTTAGCCATTTTTTCGCAGACTTGGGAAGAGCATCTGGATCATCTTCGGCAAGTGTTCGAGCGGCTTACAGAAGCTGGGTTAACAATAAAGGCTCAAAAATGTCAATTTGGTTTGGGGGAGGTGGTGTACCTTGGCCATAGGGTGGGGAGTGGAAATATTAAGCCTTTGGAAGCAAAGTTGGAAGCCATCCGAGATTGGCCTGTGCCCCAAACTAAGAGACAAGTTCAATCTTTTCTGGGGCTAGCTGGCTACTATCGGAGATTTGTACCCCATTACAGTACCATCGCTGCGCCTTTGACGGACTTGTGTCAGAAAAGAAACCCGGTGCGAGTAATTTGGACAGAAAGGTGTCAGCAGGCCTTTGACCTTCTTAAAGACAAATTAACGGCAGCACCCATCTTGAGAGCCCCTGACTTTTCTTCTCCTTTTGTGTTACAAACAGATGCATCGGCCACTGGGGTTGGGGGTGTGCTGTTACAGGAAGGACCAGATCGGCAACTGCTGCCAGTGGCCTATTTAAGTAAAAAGTTGATCCCTCGAGAAAGAAATTTGTCCACCATTGAAAAAGAATGTTTAGCCATTGTGTGGGCTTTGGGGAAATTACGGCCTTACCTTTGGGGGAGGTCGTTTCAATTACAGACGGATCACTCTCCGTTGTGTTGGCTGAACAAAATGAAAAATTCAAATGGGAAATTGTTACGGTGGAGTCTGGCCTTACAAGATTATACATTTTCCGTAGTTCATATTAAGGGGAGGGAAAATGTATTGGCTGATAGCTTGTCTCGGATTCACACTGAAGAATAAGTAGAAGATGAGGTCTGGCAGGAATTCCCTCCCAGTCTCATCTCCTTAAAAGGGGGGATGTGAAGATGGGACTTGTAGTAGCTGAGACTTTAGAAGAAACCCTGTTAGATGTCCCTTCCTCCCCTCCCTTTGCTGTTTAGCTAACGGATTTTTACTGTAGTCTTTGGAATGTGCTGGGAGGCCGTTTGGGAGCACCTGGGAGATAAGGGTGAGCTGCAGAGCTGGGAAGCAAGGTCAGGCGTTAATTGGGATGAAGTCATGAGAAAGTGTCTACAGCTGAGAAAGGGCGGGGGCCCCTCCTTCGACAGTTAGGGAGATAGGATTGGTGAGCGCTGGGCGGGAAACTGGACCCTGGTGACAATAAAGGAGCTAGGGGAAAAAGCTTCAGTGTTCTTCCATTGGGGCGTGGATGCTGGGAAGTTCCATCTGGGCAGGTATGCCATTCTGACAGGGTAGCTAGGAAAAGCTAGGCCTGGTTTGACTTACTTTGTTTCTGCAGACTCTTGGGTTTGTTTTTATGTTCTTTTAGAGTCCCTTTTTATCCCCATTCCCTTTTCCTCACAACAATTACCTCACCCCCTTTTCCCCGTTACCTTCTTTTAGCCCTTTCTTATAAGGGATTATTTTACTTATATTGGACACTTGGAGACCCTACACTGACTAATTTGTTATTCTTACTTTTAATAAAGTCTCCAACTTAATCTTGGTGCGTGTTCCTTTTTGAAAGGTTGGGGCTGCTACACCAGTTTGGTGTGTGGGACCTTGGGAGGTGTGTGCCAGTCCCGGGAACTTTGGGACTGTGGCCTGCCCCGCAGGGTTGGCGTAAGATCAGCCTTCCTTCACAAAATTAAATTAATTGATCATTTCCTATATGGATTCTATAATCTTAATACAGAAAAGCCTTAATTTTTGTTTTGTTTATGATTTATTTTACTTAGGGTGCAATCCGATGCATGTTTAGACAGAAAAAAAGTCCTACAACTCCCAGCCCTACAAACTATACAGGGGAGGCTGGTGACTCCTGTGTCAGTGGGGCTCTTCATCCATTGCTGCTTTTATCCTGAACTTTATCGGAGCTATCCATGGTGCTCCACGGTGGTGAACCTGTTTTTGGGATGGATTACAGCACTGACACAGGAGTCACCAGCCTACCCTACAAACTAACTAAAAGTCCTAGAGACTAACCCCTGAAAAAGGCCCATACTTATTATTTTATTTATTTATTTAATATATTTATTCACTGCCCATCAGCCAAAAGGCGCCCTGGGCAGTTTACAAAACAAAACAACACAAAAATAACAACAAAAATAGTATAAAAAACACAAACAGATTAAAATATAACACGATAAAAACAAGCAGCCAAAATAAATTCAATCCAGAGGTATAGTGGTGATAATGAAAGGAATAAAATCAGCCATTAAAATATTGGGCAAATAAAAAGGTCTTCACCTGGCTCTGGAAAGAATAGAGGGTAGGCGCCAGGCGCACCTCCTTGGGAAGCTGATTCCATAGATGGGGTGCCACAACTGATAAGTCCCTTCCCCTAGTAGCCACCCTTCTAGCCTCTTTTGGAGGGGGCACTCTGAGAAGGGCCTCTGAAGATGATCCCAGGGTTCAGGATCTTAGGGCCGAAATGCATAGGATTACTTCTTGGAATAAAACTACACATATTTTTTCAACATTCTGAGACTTCATCTCTTTATTCCAGTGGGTTGGATCCAGCATTGTGGTTCTAGCAACAGAAGGATACTGCTGGCAGAATGGGACTTCTACTTCCTCTCCTCTGCACTGCAACTCTCCGTGCACCCTACAGATCCACTCCAGAATATTTGGGGACCCTCCGGAAGAAATTTGGAGGGTGCATGTGTAGGGGGGCTGCAGTGAGCAAGAGAGGATATGGAAGTCCCATTCCACCAGTAGTATCCTTCCACTGGCGGAACCATAATGCTGGATCTGGTCTAATAAGACTTACTCCCAGGTTAGGACTGCAGTCTAGACTGCATAATCCTACACATACAATTCTCTACACTTACCTGGGATAAGTAAGCCTCACTGAACTCAATGGGACTTTCTTCTGAGTAGATAATATCCATATGATTGCACTGTTAAGCATATCTATGGACCGGGTTAAATAATCCTTGGAGATGTAATAAGTGGAGACGTAATAAACTATAGGGGATTTGTGGGCCTGGAGACGCATCCTTCACCAGGACATGATGCCTGCATGTACCACATTAACAGCACGCTTTGGGACAGACTTCAGCTACAGCCTCACACACCTCCAATAATTATTTCACACTTTCTACTGCCATAAGCCACTTTGAGTGCTCTGGGAGCAGAAAAGCATGGCATAAATATATTTGATGATGATGATGATGATGATGATGATGATGATGATGATGATGAATAGTCATGAAGGCTATAACACAGTTCCAGTTTGGTGAAATTATGAAACAATGTTCTTATCTCTCCCCACCTCACCCCACCCCACCCCACCCCACCCCACCCTACACACACACATACGATACAAAGGATCATATTTTTTGGGGGGGGGGAATGAAAAAAAATTGCTTGCTGGTGGCAAAAATTCTGCAGCCCTGTGATATAGATTACAGCCTAAATTATTTACCTGCCATATAAACAGTGATCTAGTGGGAAGGTGGTTGCCCTTGGGTGTGATTTATGAGAGGCATTGCTCTGGAGCTTGCTGTAATAAAGTTAACAATAATGAACAATAATAAATAAAGGAGGAGGAAGTATAAGATAGCATTCAGCTGGAGTTGGACTGGTTTATCTCCCTAGGCGTGATCAACCTAAATCTCTGTTATTATCTCTGATGTGTCGCTGTTATTACTACTACATTGAGATCAAGTAGATAAAAACACAGAAGAGACTAAAGAGCTGTCTAAGGAAGCACCAGGAGATCTCTATCCAGCCTTTCTTGAGCTTCTTCAGTCACACAGATAATTGCTGGGGCTGTATTCACAATGATGATGTTAAGATGCTCTCTGCCTCCACATGATCCCAACTAGTTCATGAATCTGCTGGTGGCCCCTGTGCACTCCCACAAGCAATTGCACGAGCAGGTCCCATAACCTCAACCATAACAGGTCGCATAACCTCAAACCTTTAAAAGATTAATACACCACCTAGAGGTAAACAGTTCTTACAACAATCTACTGTGCTTTATTCCCCCGCTAGGGTGGTCACTTATGCATTGACCCCAAAAGAGGGCAGTAATTTGCATGCAATTTGCATATGTTAATTTAAAAAGCATTACTATAATTCAAATGGAATTTGCTCCATTGCAGCAACATCCTGAGAAGTGAAAATATAGGATAACCAGGCTCTGCTCTTCAGTGCTGTCAGAGAGGCATCCTAGTATTGCAAAGAGGCATGTCTGTAGGCTAGGAGTTCATCATCATTCAATTTCACTTAAAATGAAAAATCTGAGGTGCCTGGGCAAAGCACTCTGGGGATTTCAAGGGGAGCAGAAAAGGTTTCAAATATAGGACTAGTGAAATTCCACTGGGGGTTGCCACAAATCCCTATTACAGACGCCTTTTTCTGGCTATTTCCCCATGCCCATATTCAAAATGCAAAGAAGGAAATTAAACCCTAGAAGCAATCTTGAGGCAGCCAAAACCGGATATAGAAGCATTGGTGGTGGCACTTTGAGGTTGCCAGCTGCAGTCCCCTGGAGGTGTTAGAGCCTTTAAGCTTGATCTTATGAGCTGCCGTACTCATTACTTTACCCATGAGTGCTGCTTGCTACTTATGTGTAAGGATGCTAGCCTGCCACTTCATGCAGCAAAGCAGCATGTCTTCCTTTTATGCGCCCCAGCATGCCATTCCATGCAGCTGTTTCTTGTGGGCCCTCATGCATAAACAGAGCTGCTCCAGGGACCCCCCCGCCCCGGGCTGCCTTTCCAAGAGGCAAAAAAGCAGATCTAATGGCAAATAGGGGTTTTGGTAAATCCGTCCCGTCTGTGTTTCGCTGATTATCAGGCATCTTTCGTTCTGTCATCTGATCATCGACCGAATCAGGTTTTCTCCATTTCCCAAACTTGCGTTCATGTCAGGAAAGTGCACACTTGCGCAAATGTGCACTTCTGGAAATGCAAATTTGAGCAAATGGGCAAATTCCCCCCCCCCCCATCAGCATGTTCACACTTTAGCCTATGGGGGGGGGACACAAATTTTTGGCCAGTGGTTTTTTTTTTTGTTGTTGTTTTTGTTTTTTGTATTTTTGCACGACTAAGTTTGCATACAATTCTGGAAAGTGAAAAAGCAGTCAGGAAGTCCACAGAATCCACGTGACTCAGAAAAAGCTGGTCCACTGCGGAATCTGCAGGTCAGATTCATAGAAATCCAAACTCATTTGAATCCATTGTGGATTTCTGCAACATCTCTACCAGTGGCAAATAAATCCACCAGCCTATCACTTGCAGAGGTGGGTGGGATGCCCACCCATAAGTATTTCTAGTACACCTGTATGAGTCTGCCCAGGCTTTACGGTCAGCTTCTAAGGCCCTCCTCTCTGGCCCGTCAATTAGAGATGTTAGGATGGCTCTCAGGGATAGAGGCTATTGGTGGTCCTTCACCTATAGAACTCCCTTCCTCAGGAAATGCCTCTGTCCCTATCCATGGAAATTTTAAAAGGAAAGTTGGAAAACTTTTTATTTCAGTCGGCTGTTTACTAATTGCTGGAAGTCACTGCTTCTCCTCAGTTTGTATATTGTGGCTTTAGTTGGTTATATTTTATGACTATTTATAATGTTTATGAAATGTTGTACACTGCCTTGGGAGTCAATATTGCACAAAAGTGCTCACAAAGCACAGGAATATGCTGGAAGAAGGAGGATGCAGAAAGAAACGCAGGTGCGGGTAGAATGGAGAGCAGGTGAAGTCTTTATTCATTATGGAATTGAAGGTATCTGACCTCTAAAATAAGCACAGACTGTGCTCTTATATACGTATCCATAGGACTATTCTTCACTCAGCAAAAGTAACTCCTCTGTGTTGGTGTGCGTGGTTCTTTTGCCCCTCTTATACATTTTGTTGAAATGAGAGGCTGTAAACTTTAGTCGCCGCAAGCTGTTGGAAAATTACAGGAGGCATATACTTAATGGAGCAAATTACATCTGAGATGGAAAAGGAACCTCCCTCCAGAAGATGGTGAACCTTGCATTCCTCCTTCAACCAACCAATAAAATTAACATGGGATTAACAAGGCAAACGAGTCTCATTTAACGATGCCCCAGACTAAGCGAATGCTGTCTTGCAGGCAGACACAACTTAACATTAAATGAAAGGGAGTTGGTTAGAACCAGGTGGGACAAAATCTCAGGAGATCTCCTTCTTGTTGCCTCACAGTCATCAGACTCAGTGGCTCTGAACTGGGATGTGATCTTTGAAGTGGCAGCTGCTGGAGAGAAATTCCATGAGCAATTGCCCAAGCACATGACCGCTGTTGCAAAAAACAAAGCCAACCCCAAACAAAACAGTAATCTTCCTCCAACGGAGACATTAGAACAGTGTTCTCCAACGTTGCGTCCCCAGATGTTTTTGGCCTACAACTCCCAGCATGCCCCAGCCAGCGTAGCTCTTGATTCTAGAATGTTAAAGGCATATTTGAATGATACCCGAAGATGCCTCAGTCTGGAAGAATCTGAGTCTGACATGATTTGATTAAAAAAAATTGGTCCTCCATCTGAACTAGGTAAGAGGGTGGAGGCAGAGTAGCCAAAACCAATACGGATCTGGCAGATCTGGGGGAAAGCCAAGACTTAAGAACACAAGGAGAACCCTGTTGGATCAGACCAAATATCCATTTATTTATTTATTATCCTTTGAAACAGCCCAAGAATTCAAATTCTCTGTTCAGTGTACAATACACTAAAATGAAATATAAATAGAAAAATGGGGGGGGGCACACACCAAAAAAACAGCACATAATAAAAACCAAGACAAAATCAGTAGCACTGCAGGACCGGTGCAGGGCAGTTTGGCGCCCTAGGCGAAATGATATTTAGCGCCCCCCCTCTCGTGCCATGGGGGGCTCTGGAGCAAAGCAGCCCTGCTCTGCAAACCCCCCCGCCGCCACCACCACCACCACCACCACCAACCTACGCGGCGGCGGCGGGTGGGCGGGCAGGGAGGTGCGGCAGCAGCGGCGGCGGGCGGGGAGGCGGAGGCCTGGTGGGGGCGGCGCGGCGGCAGCGAAGAGGAGCGCAGCGTTTCTGCGCCCTCTTCAGCCGTGCGCCCTAGGCAACCGCCTAGTTTGCCTAGCGGTAGCACCGGCCCTGAGTAGCAGAGAATGAAAACACACTATAGCCCATAAAACCTAAGTAAAACCAGCAATAATAAAAGTGCAGTGATCTAAAAGCACTAAAACTGGTTCTTAAAATGCCTGGGAAAATAAAAAGGTCTTCACCTGGTACCAAAAAGAGCATAACATGGTGCCAGGTGAGCCTTCTCTGTGCAGGGCATTATTTCCACAGATGGGGTGCCATCACTGAAAAGGCCCTCTCTCTTGTAGGCACCTGCTTTACCTCATTATTTGGCAGGGGCACCTGGAGGAAGAAGATGACCTTAGAGACCAGGCAGGTAAATATGGGAAAAGACGCTTCTTCAGGTAACCTTGTCCCAAGCCATTTAGGGTTTTGAGGTCCATCTAGTCCAACATCCTGTTTTCTCCAGTGTCGCCCCCCCCCCCCGCTATGATATTTAGTGGCATGCCAGCCCTGTTCAGTTGTTCAGCTCGCACAATTATTCATTGTGCGAAGCAGAAGAACAGGGGGCCACACTTGCTAGCCCAGCCCTGGCCCTGCGTCAACACTGGCCCGATCCCTGCCATCCATATATTTGAGGGAAGATCTGATGAGACGAGAGGCACTTGCTCCTCTGCATGTCTAGGCTGCTGCCCCAATGCTCTCAGTGGTGCTGTCAGCTCTCAGTGGCACCATCAGGGTTGGACTTTGGGGCAAAAGTCAATGGCCCTATGTAGCACACAATAAGCAAGAGGTTCCCCAAATACAGCAAGCAGGGAGAATAGAGAACAGTGAAGTCATGTTTTCATTATTTTCTGGCAGCCTAGCTGGCTCTACCCTGAGAGCTATTAATGTTATATATAACCAAATGGTCCAACATGCTATGCTAACTATATGCATGCCAAAAGCACATATCACTGTATTTTAATAAGAGTGACTGACCTGCGCTGAAAATATTGCAATAGTTTTCCCGACTACAAAAACAGTTGCCACAAAAACCAGTCTTAATATGCACTGCTTTTTTTTTTTCTTTTCTTTTTTTGCAATTTAATCTTGATTATATCCCTGGAGTGGGCCTTTAAATCTTGTTGAGACTCTCTGCTCCCCACCCCAAATCCGAAATAGTTCCCCTCTCTAATTCTATTGGGAAGGCTGCCCAGCTGTTGAAGTAGTACATAAGATCAAGGCAGAGAAATGGGCAAGGGGAAATGCCCAGGAACGTTTCAAACTCAAGTTCCGCCAGAGGGAAATTTTTCCATCTCTGCTCCTTTTCCAAGAAGCATCAAGAAGGTAAAAACAAAAACAAAAAACAACCAATCGGGATGTATGAGAAATTTGTTTCAGCTTGTCTTTGATCAGGATTAACGCAGTTCACCATTTCTGTACTGAACACAGACTTGGGACGGAATTTGTGGTTGAAGTCCATCCATTTCTGAGTTTGCAGTGTGATTCGTGGACCCAAACCCCCCCGCATTTGGCAGCATGGGCACATTTGAAAAATGTGCATGATGAAACAAATGTGTACTTTTGAAAAATGTGCACAAATACACTTTAATCAATGGGACAAGAATGTGTACATTTCTAAGATGTGTACTTTTGGAAAATACGCACAAAAATATGCATGGATTTTCATGTGAAAACAAAAAAACACAAAGCGCGCAATCTGTACAAACTTGCATCAGAACGAGCTTTGAGGGGGGAATTTGGAGAACTTCAGTGAGCTTGTGTTTTGCTGATTCACACATTCCTACCAACCAACCAACCAAACAACAAACAACCAACCAACCAAACCCAAAATGTATTTTTCAGTGCAATGGATGCATTTCCACCTCATTCAGGTCATTTTGGTCACTTGTTGGGGGTTAGTTCATGAAAATCAAAGAGGTATAGCCACTGCAGTTTTGTGCCTGGGGGATAATTTTATTTATTTATTTATTTATTTACAACATTTATATACTGCTCCACATCTACACAGATTCTGGAGCAGTGAACAAGAAAAGATAAAAAAAGAAGAATAAAACACAATATTAAAAACAGAATATCAATCAAAACAGAATATCAGTTAAAAACAAACCAAAACAAAACAGTGGCTGGTCAACCAAGGAAGGCTTCCTGAAATAAAGATGTTTTCAGGAGGTGCTGGAAACAACACAAGGTTGGTGCCTGCCTGACCTCCAGGGGCAGGGAGTTCCACAGAAATGGAGCCACCACACTGAAGGCTGTTCTCTGGGTGGACTCCAATTGGGCCATAGGTCAATGGGGAACCACCAGGAGCATGCCCTCTGATAGCCTCAGTGACTGGGCAGCTAGATAAGGGAGAAGGCTCTCTCTCGAATATGGAGACAATCGCAGCAGCTCGGCTTCCATATACATTTTCATCTTCTTCTACAGATGATCAGGAATTTTCTTTTCCATCCTGTAGCAGATGATATCCAGTTAGCAGCGTCACTCTGAGCAGCAATAGAGGATGAATGGATGGATGAGGCCATAATTTGATAAGATCTGTACAAAATCGATAACCTCAAAAAATGACTGATCTTGTAGATTCATCACATCCATTTCCAAGTTTCTGTCTTAAGAGTTCTATATGTTCCTCTTTCTTCCTTTTTTTTTTTTTTTTAAAAAAGCCTCCTGTTTCCGTCTCATGTGCTTCAAGATTTCAGAAGTAATTTTCATTAGACTGTCATCATCAAGAACCAATGGGAAATTCCAAGGCATCTGGAAATCTTCCCTTTGCTTTGTCTTCTTGGGTTTTACATCATTTTCTGAGAGTTTGCTGAGTTCATGACATCAGGAACATGGCCAATAGGTGAGCTTGTACCTCTTGAATCACAACACCCAAAAATCCAAGTCTGCAAAATGTTCTCTCTTGCATGGCAATCATACAGAAGGGGCAGGATGGTGAAAGGGTGAAAAATACAGAAGGGGAAATGCAAAGGACCTCTCTGAAACCATTTTGCTCAAGCCTAATTGCCTATGGAAAACAGGCTGATTAGTTAATACAACATCACCATCAAGAAGCTTGCAAGCCAAGTGACTTTTTTTCCATTTCAGATTACTTCATCAGCATGAGGTTACCAATCTTTGATGTCTTTTTGTTTGCATGTTAAACACACACACACACACACACACACTTACCATTTATGACTTTCAAGTAAACCAGCCCTGTGGATTAATCTGGTCATTATCTTGTGGCCAAGCCCAGATCTTCCAATGTATATAAAGGGTAACTTCTGATGGACATATGAAAGGGATTCTTCTATTCTCCCTCTCTCTCTCTTTCTCTCTCTCTGTCGCTCTCTGGGACCTCGGTGCGCAGCTCACCTTTGCTTCATCCACCTTGGTTCCGTGTCTCAACAAGCCATCATGAGCCGGCAGTGCTACAGTTCCAGGTCCCTTAATGGAAGACAGGGTTTCTCATCTGGCTTGGCCATTGGCAGTGGATTTCGGGGTGGCAACAGTTTGTCCTCCTTCTGCTACACCAGAGCAGGCAAACGTGGTGGCTACAGCAACATAAACCAGTATAACACTGGCCGTAGCAGGAGACTCTCTGCGGGAAGCCTTGGTGGATACAAAGGAAGCTCTGGTGGATACAGCGCAGGCTTTAGGGATTATAGCGGCTTGGGCTGGGGCTCTGGGCCCTTTGGTTATGGAACTGGGCCTGTAGCATATGGTGCTGGAGTTGGAAGGCCTGTGGGCTTTAGCAGTCAAAGTGCAGGGGCCTATGGACAAGCCGGAGCATTCAGCAGCCAAAGCCTTGGAGGTTATGGCAGTGGATACTGTGGCAGCTACAGATACAGTGGCTTCAGCAGCCAAAGTCTCGGTGGTGGTCACGGTAGAGGCTATAAGACAGCAGGCTTCAGCAGTCAAAGTCTGGGTGGCGGTGTCTATGGCAGCAGAGGCCTTATTGGTGGCGGTCCTATTTGTGGTGGCTTGGGCTATGAGCCCATTAGCCGCTTCGGTGAAGGCAGGGGGATCCACGTGGTCAGAGTCAACACAGACCTCTTGCGGCCCCTTGGCATACAGATCGATCCAGAGATCTCTCGCGTGAGAGAGGCAGAGCGAGAGCAAATCAAAACCCTCAATGACAAGTTTGCCTCTTTCATTGATAAGGTGAGATGGCATGTCTATCACATTTTATTGTTTTCAATAGTCCACTACTGAAAATTAACTATCTTACTCATGATTGCACCTGGCCTTCGGTGGGGAAACAGAATGATGCATAATAACTACCGGTATGTTCTCCCATAGATTCCGAGTTCTTCAGATTGTGATTACGTTTCTCCTTGCCTTTTTTGAAACATTGTATTTGCTTATTTAGTTATTATTTATTTGCTTATTATTTATTGGTCTAATTTAATTAGGTATTTGCTTTATTTGTCGCACTTTGCTTTAGTTATTCAATCAATTTAGGGTGAAATCCTATGTTCCGCCAGACAAGGACATAGGATTTGGCCTGAAAGACGCTGTGACCTTGGAAATCTCATCTGAGGTCACAGCGCCTCGGAGCACCACCACCCCTGTAGTTGGTTCTTTCCGCAGTGGAAGGAAACCACAAGGAACCGAGTATGGTAGACCGTGTTTGGTTCCCCCATGGGGGGGGTTTGCTCCTGGTGGTGGGGATGGGAGGGGTAAAGCTCCGCCGGATTCCAAAGAATCCAGGTGGCTCCTCGGCCTCCTTTCCTCATGAGGAGAGGTAAAACATCTAGACAGCTGAAATCAGGTGTCTAGATCAGTGTTCTCCAACCTTGGGTCCCCAGATGTTTTTGGCCTACAACTCCCAGCATGCCCCAGCCAGCTATGCTGGCTGGGGCATGCTGGGAATTGTAGGCCAAAAACATCTGGGGACCCAAGGTTGGAGAACACTGGTCTAGATGTTTCTCAGGGCGAGGGGAGCGGATATCCTATCCTCCGCGCTCCTCGCATCCTCAGTTGGATGCCCGTAATCCTCTGAGTCTGGAGGGCTACGGGCAGCCTCATAGGATTGCGCTGTTAGTTTAAATAATTTGCATATTAACCAAACAGCAAGACAGGACTCAGGAGTCATTTTTAAAATATTAAAGAGCGCTGGGAGAAAACTTCCTGATTACAGTAACACACAAGAGCCAAATAGCTTTTATATGAACAAGCGTGCTTCTAGCTTGCGCACCTGCACTGATTAAAATTGGCCTGCAATGACTAATCGACTGAAGCAATCCTGCAGCTCCAGGAACCATGGAGCCAGGGGTGCAGTTAGGTAATTTTAGACTCTGGACTTCATGATCTTAAGGGCCCCCTGTCCTTTCTTGATGGGAATGTGTATTCCTTTGCTTACTTCAAGTAGTGGTAAGCTAGCCCTGCTGTTTGGAGACCCTCCTGCTCATTCTGCTGCGTGGGGCCCTGAACGTCTGCCCCAAAGTCCTGCCCCGATGGCACCGTTGCATGGAGCATCAAGAAGCCCCAGGTAGGGAAAGATGCAGGGGGTGGCATGGCATCCAGCAGTGTATAGCCACTGCATCTCCAAGGGTCCTGGAGCAAAAGAGCATTTCAGCTGTGAATTTTGCCAGGTATTTATTTATTATATCTATACCCTGCCTTTTTTCCTGCAAGGAATCCAAGATGGCTTACATAATCCTCCTCCTCCTCCTCTCCATTTTATCCTCACAACAACCCTGTGAGGTAGGTTAGGCTGAGAGTCAGTGACTGGCCCAAAGTCACCCAGTGAATTTCATGGCTGAGCGGGGACTAGAACCCGGATCTCCCGAGTCCCAGTCCAACACTCTCACCACTATGCCACACTGGCATACTGGTATTGCTGGATGTGCTGTGGAACCTCCAGCCCCTCTCCCCTCTTGTCGACCACACAGTGCTCCCTTCCTTCTGGTTGATTCTCTTTTTCTTCAACTGCTTTGGAACATGAAGTGTGGGAAAGCTAGTCACTCCCAGTTTCCACAGTTGAGCGTGCCAGAGCCCACAACTGCCTCCCTTTCCCCGGTGCCTTACTCTGTGATTCTTCAAGCCGCTCTGGCCTAGGAAAATGGGCTGTGCACACGTCTGATCTGCAGCTGCAGGCTTGCACGCGAGTAGTCCAATCTGATCTGTGTTTAAGCAGAAGTGAGCAGGACCGGTCCAAGATGGCACCTCCCCCTTTTTTCTTTTTTTTTAAATGCTTGCCCTGTTTTTAATCAGCCACAACATTAAAATCCTTCTTTCTTTCTTTTTTTAAATTAACATACAACTAATAATGAAAAAAAAAACAAAACAAAACCCATAAACATTGTGCTCCCCCACCCCTTGGGACCAAGTTATATTTCTCCCCCAAAATATTTATATATAAATATAAGATATTATTCTATATTCCTGGCGCCTCCCCTTTTCTGGTACAGAAGCTGACCAGACAGGCAGTTCGATCTTATTTCAACACTAGCAGTGGGACAACATCCTTCTGAGGGCAGCAGGCTAGCTTTAGGGGGCACGGGGCAGGCTGCATGACCCACACAGCTCTGTCCTTCAACAGCTTGCCACCCCTGCCGCTGCCAGCATCTTCCACCTGAGGCAGCTGTCTCACTCTGCCTGATGGTAGGGCCGCCCTGGAAGTGAGTCCCATTGTGTTCAGTGTTGCCTACTACCAGGTAACTGTGGGTAGTATTGCAGCCATCATTGGCTAATTCACCCATTCAGTGGATTAAGGCTGCAGCCCTGAAAACAGCAGGGCTTGCTCCCAAGTAAATATGCATAGGGTTGCACTGTAAAGCTTGCGCCGCTCTCTATCTGCAAATCCTTTGCTTTTCAGCGACATACTCAAAAGCCACCATTCTTTCTTTCACATATGGCATGCTGGGAGTTGTAGGCCAAAAACATCTGGGGATCCAAGGTTGGAGAACACTGACATATGGCATACTTAAAGTGAAAGGTATTCGTTTATTCTCAGGTCACAGTATCCCCTAAGGGTTTAGCGATGTGTCATTGAAGCAAGAGGCAATAGTTTAAGGTATGATGGTAAGCAGGCTGGTGCCCTCCAAATGTTTTGGCCTTCAACTCCCATAATCCCTGACCACTGGCCATGGTGTCTGGGGCTGATAGGACTTGTAGTCCAAAACTACTGGAGGGCACCCGCTTAGCTGCTCCTGAGTAATTCCTTTATTCTGCTTCTTTATTGTCCAGCTAACTCCTCTTTGATTTACAAAGCATAGCAATTTGATGCCCAGCTCTACTGTGCCCCCTGGAATCTGATTCAAGAACTCAAGAAGAGATTCTGCCCCCACCCCCCTTAATAGACATACCTAATAGGCAGGGAAGGCTGGTGAATCCTCTGTCAGTGGGGCTCCTTATCCATTTCAGTCTGTATTCTGAGCTTTATAGGCGCTATCCATGGTGCTGAACTCCATCCCCCCCAATAGGTTCTCCACCACGGACCACCATGGATAGCTCCTATCAAGCTCAGACTAAAAGCTGCCATGGATAAGGAGCCCCGCTGACACAAGAGTCACCACCAGCCTCCCCTGGATACAAGATTCCAGGGAACTCCAGAGTCCCACAGAATCACTGCTTGAGTGGGAAGGTGGTTACATAGGGACTGAATGCAACCATGCATGAGACTTGGCATTACATTTGGAATCTGGAATGATGACATTTAGAAGTGTCATCTAATAGGTGTTTATTTGCAGTTTGTACCTGCACAAGATCATCTTGCACCTCTTTAATCATAGGTGAGGTACTTGGAGCAACAGAATAAGCTTTTGGAAACCAAATGGAACTGCCTGCAGCAACAGGGACCCATTGAGAAGAAGACCATCGACCACCTGTTCACAAACTACCTTGGAGCCCTGAGAAGGCAGCTGGAGCGTCTGCTGAATGAGCGGGAGGAGCTGCAAGTGGAAAAAGCTAAATTCCATGATCTGGTCGAAGCGTACAAATGCAGGTAAGCGGAGCAGGGAATGAACCGGCCAGAGAGCTTCGGCTATCATCAGGCAGTATAAAAATGTATGAAATCAAAGAAATAAAAATAATGAAGCCCTCCCCATGCCCTTCGTGGCCATGCAGGGGCTTGAACCCAAATCTCCCTGGTACAAGTCCAGGTCCAGCACACACACACACACACCGGCCCTGGCTCCTCAGCACCCTGACACTGTCAGTTTTAAGCATGGCAGGCCAAGTTCTCAGGGAGCTGAGCATCTCATAAGAACATAAGAAGAGCCCTGCTGGATCAGGCCAAGAGGGTCCCTCTAGTCCAGCATTCTGTTCACACAGTGGCCAACCAGATGCCCACGGGAAACCCACAAACATGACATGAGTGCAGCAGCACCCTCCCGACCAAGTTCCCCAGCAACTGGCGTACATAGGCAGACTGCCTCTGTTAATGCAGGAAGCACATAGCCAATCAGGACTAGGAGCCACTGATAGTCTTCTCCTCCTTCTTTTCTGTTCCAAGGTACAAACAGCAAATCAACCGACGTTTGTCTGCAGAAAACAACTTTGTGCTGCTGAAGAAGGTCAGTCATTTTGGGCACCAAAGTATGGGGAGGGCATTTCAATTGATCAAGGAGTCAGAGGCAGAATGGCCATCCCAAGCCTGCCTGGCAGGGGAGGCCGGTGACTCCTGTGTTCGTGGGGCTCCTAATCCATTGCAGCTTTTATCCTGAGCTTTATAGAGGCTATCCATGGTGCTGTACTCCACACCCCAAATGGGTTCAGCACCACGGATAGCTCCTATAAAGCTCAGGATAACAGGCTGCAATGGATAAGGAGCCCCACGGACACAGGAGTCACCAGTCCCCCCTGCCACCTGGACTCCCCAGTGTGATTTGGTTGGCTAGTGTAGGAAAAAGAATGCTGGGCCAGGTTGATCTTCAGTGTGATCCAGCAGGGCTCTTCTTACGTCCTTCTGCAATAAAGAAGAAAGGCCCATTATATTTACCTTACGGGCTTACATGGATGTCAGCCACCTTGAATGCTTTGTAGAAAGATTTCCATCATACAGACATAGATACATACCAAAAGAAAACTTCCAAAATGTGCATCTCCTTGTCCCTTCAGTCAGAGCAGCCAGACTGGTGGGGACTAGGAAGAGGGCCTTTTCTTTGGCGGCCCCAATACTGTGGAACTCCCTCCCTAGTGACATCTGCCATGCCCCCTCTCTGTTGAGCTTCTGCCGCTCACTAAAAATATGGTTATTCAGGTGGGAATATGGGGTGGGTTAAGATTTTAAAAGTTATACTGTTTTATACTGTTTTAAATGTATTTTATATCATGTATTTTAAATGTATTTATCATGTTGTACATCGCCCAGAGTGGCCGGTTTGCCGGCCAGATGGGCGATTCAGAAATACAACAAATAAATAAATAAATAAATCACTGTAATACCTTTACTAGGCCAACTCAAAAGTCACAAAATACTGTGCAAGCTTTCGAGTTCTTCATAATTCCTGCATTGATGGACTGCTGTATCAAGATATTTAAAAAACAAAAAACAAAACAAAAAAAGCACTTCCAAAAGCTAGCATCAGTTAGATGTCAGATTACAGATATGATGAAAACAATGGCATCCCCCGCCCCCCGTGACAGCTACAGAAGACTGCTGTGAGTGAGAGTGGCAGCGCAATCTTATGCATGTCTACTCAGAAGAAAGTCCCACTGTGTTCAATGAGACTGACACCCAGGGAACTGTCACGAGCTGCGTCAAATGTGACAAAATATCTGCATGGAAAGCACCAATCACATAAGGATATATTTTGCTGCATGTTCATGTGGTGTCCAATCACTGGGAAGCTGAAGACTGATGAAAAGGAACCCCATCTCTGATTCTGCCGCCTCCTCTCTCCTGCCTCCACTTGGGAGTTGGGACATGTCGGATTGCATTGCAATCCTATATATAGCTACTTAGAAGAAGACAGTCTCACTGAGTTCAATGGGATTTACTCCCAGGTAAGTGTATATAGAGGACTGCTACTTTAGGTACTTTAATACTGAAAAAAGAGGTTGACCTGGTGGCCCGCCACACCAAAAACACAGGTCCTGACTTTCGTGAACACTGCTTGCTCGCTCTCTTTTAAAGAACAACTCCTGTTGAGTTACAACAATATTTGTTGTGCCGTGTCTTTCAGGATGTGGATTGTGCCTACACTAGCAAAGTGGATCTGGAGGTAAAAGTGGAAGCCCTAAGGCAGGAGTTAGACTTCCTCAGATGTGTCCATGAGGCGGTAAGGCTCTCTCTCCTCCTCCGCCCCCACCCCCGATTTATTCTTTCTTTTTCTTCCAAAAGGATTATGTTCTATGCTTCTTCCATCCTACTTCCTCTCCCGCCCATTTCCCACCAGACATTGGGGTAGCGGCCAGCAAGGGAGTCTGCTGTCCTCCACAACCCAACATTAGTTGATAGAAAAGACCTCCTCACCTCTCCCTCAGATCCTCTGAATATGTCAGAGGACTCAGTGTAGGGTAGGGTTTTGTCTTCTTGCTTTGGGAAAGGCAAGTGCAGGTGTGAGTTTTGCTTAGAGATTTGAAGGCTCGGGGGGGGGGGACCTGGAAAAAAAATCAGGAACACCCCCGCCCGCCACGCACTAATTTCCCCCAAATTCCTGGAAATTTAAAAAATAAAATAAAATAAAAATCTGGGTTTCCCTCCTGTCTTTCTGCCCCCTCCCCCGTCTTCATCTCTCTAGTCTTGCTGCTTCTGCCTTTTACAAAGCCGACCCGAGTGCTAAGTGAGATAGAAGCCTGTCCCCTTCCCAGAGTTTCCTGAGCATTCCAGGGGACTCAAGGAAGGGGCGGGTTTGCTAATGACTACAAATCATGGCTGGCTCGGATGTGAATTTCAGGGTCAGGGGCTCATAGAAGCCTGCCTCAGCTGAGAGGCGAGGTTTTAAAAACCCCGAACCCTTCTCTGGCTTGGAACAAAATCCAAGTTGGAGAGCCTGTTCCCACCTCCCCTCCCCTCCCCCATCGCTTGCTATTGCAAAAACCTCCCTCCCTCAGCGTAACACACTGTTCCCCCTTCCCTTCGCTTACCTGTCAAGTGGCAGCAGTGAGGACAACCCCGTGTGAAGGGAGGAAAGGGGGTTGCCCCAACTCCCAGCAGTGCAGGGACAAAAGGTTGCTCAGGCTGAACACCAACCCAGCAAGGTAGGCTGCCACCACCCCTTATATCCACCTCAGCCTGAGCCAGGGGACTCCCAGACCTTACAGGATATCCCTAAGGCTTAGGATTTCGGGGGCGGCGGGGAGAGGCAAACCAACACCCTCTATTTCTAAGGGTTAGGCCTGAAACCTGAAACAGTAGCATTAACCAAGAGGAAGCCTCTGGATTTAGTACTGAGGCAATTTAGAATGAGGTACACAAACAACGAGCTATAAGAGGTAGTAAGTTTATTGGGGAAAGGGGAAAAGGAAATAAAAAGCACACTGGAACCAGAGTACGCTTGGAAACAATACTTCAAGCAAAAAAATTCAAAGCTACCTACAGAGCCAGTGTGGCATAGTGGTGAGAGTGTTGGACTGGGACTCAGGAGATCCAGGTTCTAGTCCCCACTCAGCCATGAAGCTCACTGGGTAACTTTGGGCCAGTCACGGACACTCAGCCTAACCTACCTCACAGGGTTGTTGTGAGGATTAAATGGAGAGGAGGATGAGGATTATGTAAACCGCCTTGGGTTCCTTGCAGGAAAAAAGGCGGGGTATAAATATAATAAATAATGAATGAATGAATGAATGAATAAATAAATAAAATAAAACTGTCTATACATACCTAGGCACAGGTCTTCAAATAGGACAGGGCCCTGAGAAGGGGAGAGAAGAGGGACCATTTCCCCTCCCCTCCCTTCTTCTCTGTTGCCCTATGTGCTGGATGGCAGCATGTGGAGTTGAAAAACTGGAGGGGCCCACGGGAAACTGCATCTTCCTCAGCCCCAAGGCTTTGCATCCCAGCACCCTGTTGTGCGCTGAGCCAGTGAGCCGAAGAATGAGAGAAGCCTCCCTCCTCTCCTCTCGCCGTGCGCTGCTGCTGCTGCTCCCCTGCTGCCAGGGCTTGGCAGGTCAATGAAAGGAAAGTGGGCTGTGTTTGGGGCCTGGTGGAGAGAGACTCCGGGGAGAGTGAAGGCTAGCGGGGATGGGTGGGGTCTTTTTTGAGCCCACAGATTGGTTTAGAAAAACAGCTGAAGTTTTTCCTGATTGGGGGGGGGGGGAGAGGAGGAAATCTCAGATAATGCCTATGCAGTCAATGGATTAACTTAGACATTATCTATCGGTAGCCATCTACGGCTAAACATGTAGTCTGTCCTGCAGGAGCACCTGTCGCAGGTGCCCTTATCCAAAAATGTGTTTTCAACTGTGTGTTTTCAAGCACTTGGATACATCTACATGCTAAAAACAGAACACAGAAAGCAGGGAGGAAACTTCTGAGGATTTCATAGATTTCATAGATCATAGAGTTGGAAGGGGCCTACAAGGCCATCGAGTCCAACCCCCTCAATGCAGGAAACTAGAGGAGGGGTCTCCCATCCAAGTAATGACCAGGCCTGACCCTACTTAGCTTTCCACACTCAGACAAGCTGAGCCAGCATGAGCCACAGGCTTGTCTTATCTGGGGCCCAATTACCCCCTGAGCCGCCAGGGGCTACCCCTGCCCCCTGCATCTGCCACCAAATTGAAGTGACAAAGTAGCAGGAACAAAAAAAGGGCTGATTTTTCTTTAAAACTCAAACAGACAGGCCCTTTTTTGCTGCTGCACCACCAACCTTGGCAGCAGGTAGGCAGCAGCAAGCAGCAGCAATGGGAGCCACCAAAAAAAGCCAGGGTGGGGGGCAATGCAGCCCTCAGGCTGCGTGATGCCCACCCCTGACATAATGCAACCCAAAATGACTTCCTCTGGCTAAACAGCAACCTTCAAAGGCCTCCGTCCTGCTTCGTTAGGTAAATTGCTGGGAATGCCTTCTTCTGTTTTATTGACAGGAACTGGAAAGCTTACAGACAACAACTGCTGACACCAACGTTATCGTGTCTATGGACAACAGTCGAGAGCTGGACATGGAGGGAATCATTGACTCTGTGAGATGTCAGTACGAGGAGATTGCACAGAGAAGCAAGGATGAGGTCAATTGTCTGTACGAAACCAAGGTAACCTTGATGTAGGCCCTGCCCGCACCAGAGGGATGTGTACCTCTTGTGCTTTGGGTACCAGGAAGGGTAAATAACCGAATCGAAAGCTGCAAAAATAAAGGGTTCCCTTCCCTCCTACCTTTTAGTACAAAGAGCTGCAGACCGCGTGGGACCGTCACTGCTGACAACCTGTGTAGCGGCCTCCGTGAAATCAAAGACCTGACCCGTATTATCCAGAGACTCAAGGCTGATATGGAAAACACCAAGAAACAGGTGAGAGGGGTTCCGCAGTGGAATAGAAGGAGCAAAAGCAAGGAGATGTTCGTTTGGTCTTGATGTGCAGGGAACAGCTCTCCCATCAGAACTAAAAGAAACATTTAATATCTATTTAAGAGTTTAAATTAATAAATAAATGAACTAGATATTTTGCCCTGTTTATATTAACATTTGATTTTGAGGTGCACCTGTAAGAAATGGAGGACGCCGTCCTGGCCGTGCACCATGT
This sequence comes from Shinisaurus crocodilurus, assembly GCA_021292165.1. Lineage (NCBI taxonomy): Eukaryota > Metazoa > Chordata > Lepidosauria > Squamata > Shinisauridae > Shinisaurus > Shinisaurus crocodilurus. The sequence continues at coordinate 35,610,026 of CM037881.1, read as the reverse complement.
GCAGCCGTGTTTGAGCCTCGCTCTCTGCGTGCAGGAGGAGAATTAGCGGCAGCAGGAGGAGGTCCAACATTAAGGGGATCTTGCATGTAGAGCAGAGCACACAGAGGGTGGAGGAAAGAAACGGGAAGGGACTGAGACCCATTGAAACAAATGGAATTTAAGTGAGACCATGGACCGAACTACATGTTCCACTAATTGCGTTGCTGTATTTCAACCTGCAATTTTTATTTACTTTTATGTAAGTGTCTGCAGTCCCAATCCAGATTGAGACCATGGCACTTCGAGAGAGGAGGGTTTCAGCTTCCCCCACCCAGTTTCCCCCCGAAGTTCCACCCCCTCCCCAGTGTAACCCATTGGATACACTGGGGCCACATATATGCATGCAAGTGCACTCTTGTGAGCACTCACACACATACACGCCCCCCACACACTCACACTCAAACACACTGTCCCTTGAAACCCAGATGTCGGCCTCTGAGTGCTGTATCCTAGATCATTGTCTGGGAAGCAGGCCCTCTGAGTGCTGATTCCTAGAGTGTCCTCTAGGAAGCCGGCCTCTGAATAATGATTCCTAAAGTGACCTCTGGGAAGCAGGCCCTCTGAGTACTGTATCCTAGAGTGTCCTTGGCTGACCCGGCAGGAAATTAGATGGCAATTTCTGCTGTGGGAGTCATGAGGGGCCACAAATAACAACTTGAGGGCTGCATTTGTCCCCTCAACTAGAATGCTCTAGGAGGCATAGCATGGGCACATCTATCTCCTCTTTAAGTATTAGCAATATTATCATCTTGAGGATGTTTCTCGTGGATCAGCTCATTTTTTAAAAATCTGTGCCTTTTCAAGATTGATGTGATTCAGACCACTATTGCCGACAACGAGCAGCGTGGTGAGTGCGCCTTGAAGGATGCCAAGGCAAAACTTGCTGAGGTGGAGAATGCCCTGCAGTGCTCTAAGGATGAACTTGCTCGCCTGCTGAGGGATTACCAGGACTTGCTGAATACTAAGATGGCCCTGGATATCGAGATTGCTATGTACAGGTCACTTCTGGAAGGGGAAGAGAGCAGGTGGGCAAAAAACAAGCCTCCATACATTGCTAACATCCTTGCTGGAATGTTGCCTAATATTGCTTTTGGAATGTTAATGTACTGCAGTCAAGAAATGCTGAACTAATCAATGGGCGTTTGAAATTCAAGAAGAATCAATTCTTTCACTAGTTTATGACTAACTCTTAACAATTCTGGCAGATGGACAGAAAGGATATATAAGTAATGGCATTTGCATGCTGATAAACCACACTTGCATTTACATTCCTCAGTCTCTGTCAAAGTCACACTCCAAAAGTGAGATTAGAAAATATTTCAATTAAAATGGAAAATATGAAATCTTGTCAAATTGGAAGGTTGGACACATCCCCCCCGCCCATCCGTACAAATTTCTGGGGCAGATGGATGGTTTCTTGGAACATTAACAAATATATATTCTCTTTTCTCTGCAGATTGTGTAGTTCTAATCCTGTTAACATATGTAAGTAAGGTTATAAAACATGCATCCTATATTATCATGAATACTATGCCAGGCATTTCACTGTCTAAGGCCCTAAAGATGTCTGTGCCTGAATAACAAAATGTTGTCGATCTTCTCCTCTTGTAGCTGTGGTGGGTTGCCTGGACACCTCTGTAGCTGGTGGACCTACATATGGTGGTACACTCAGTGGAGCTGGATTTGGAAGGAGGGACACCTACGGAAACACCACCAGCAGCGGAAGATTCGGCTCTAGGAGTGGAAGGCTCAGTTACAAAACTGGATATAGCTCTGGGAGTGGAGGACAGCTTTCTAAATGCACCATAAGCTCTGGGTTTGGGCAATGTGGTACCAGTTCTCTCGCCCCTTGTGGACCTAGAGATTGTGGCCCAGTGAATGTAGGATGCAGTGGAGGTGGAGGCTGTAGTTCTAGGAGTAGAGGACACAGTAACCGGAGTGGCGGTAACAGCTCAGGCAGGACACGCATTTCCTCAGTGGGTGGTATTTGTAGCCCAGGGCTCTCTGGAGGTAGCTCTGTAGGCGGAGTCTACCCCACTCAGGGCAAAGGAGACGGTGCAGTGGAAGGCTATGCTTGTGGAAGTGCTGGTGGTCCGTATTAGAGCAGGGCGCAAATGGCATCTTGAAACTCTCCACCCTATTTGCGGGCAGAAAAATTGGGACCATTTCACCAAATTTCTCCAAGGGGAAGAGAAATTCTCCAACAGTTTCTCTTGTGTGGGGGGAGAGAAAACACCATTAGCAGCAGCAGTAGTGTATCTTCTTTCTTTTTTCATAAGGGTCTTGTTTTGATTTTAACACCAACTGTGTTAGCAGCTTGGCCACCATTTTGTATCCTCCACAATGCCCCAGACTTAGCATCATTCCAAGGTGTTGTTGAGGGGAAATGGTGGCCGCCACTGAACTGAACTTATTTTTATTTTTTAAATGGTAGAGAATATTCAGAGAAAATTCTGCAAAATGGCCTTTCCTAGGGGGGTGAGAAAAAGAGAGGAAAAAAATCCCTCAGAAATATTCTCAGTGGGGGGAAAAAAAGTCTTCTGTGAAATTACAGTTTAGCTCTGGTCTCAGAGCTGGTATTGGAAGCTCTCTGGTGCCACATGCACCACTGGAGATGCAGGGCGCATCTCTGGAAATGGGAACTATAGCACCAGGAATGAATGCTGAGTGGGGTATGGAGGAAACTGCTCCATCATTCGATAAATCATTAGGCCCAGAGTGTTGCTTGGAGAGGGGGGATGCTTCTCTGCCTGCTGACGAAAGCTCTGAACCATTATTCATTAGTGTCATTGGTTTGAAAAGTTGCAAACTGGAGAGATCTGAGCCCTGTTCAGCCCTCATGGGGTTCCAGCTGTATGAGAAGGGAGAGCGGGGGCTGCTCCTTGGCCCCACCCCCTCTGCCATGCCAGCTTTGTTGCTCTCCATATGTTGGGTGCTGAATGTCTGCAGTCGGGAAATGTCTCTACTCATATAGGTTCCCTGTGCGATTTAGAACCCAGATCTTCCAGGGTTCTAAATCGCAAGGATAAGCCTACATGAAGAGAGAAGGTTTCTGGCTGCAGAGCTTATCCTTCTGATTCCTAAGTCAGCGATGGCAGGGATGAGGTCAACGGGCTCATTCCCATTGTCCCTTTCATCACGTGAGGCTTGAACACCCGCAGAAGGCTCTAGGCAGTAGGGCAGGAGTGGGCAACTTGTGGCCCTCCAGATGTTTTGGCCTACAACTCCCATCAGCCAGCATAGCCAATGGTGAGGGATCATGTGAGTTGTAGGCCAAAATATCTGGAGGGCCACAAGTTGCCCACCTTTGCATTAGGGAATTCATTTGCTTTTGGCCTTTTAACATCTTTGTTTTTGTTTGATAAGTCAGAGGATCAGTTGGTCTGGAGCACCCTGATTCTAAACATTGCTGTAGACGTGCAAGCTCGTCTGCACATTATAGATCTCATAGATCATAGAGTTGGAAGGAGCCTACAAGGCTATCGATTATGAATGTTGCCATCAGGGTGTGAGTACTGTCAAAGATGGCCACTCATGGAGGCACCACCACCCCAGCCATAATGTTTCCAAGCTCTTACCGCATGATGTGGTGGCATCGCATCACGGGTAGCCCTGCGCCTGCATCATGGCGGCTGCTGAGCACGGGAAACACACACACACCTCCATTCATGATGACTCTTCACCATGTGTAAGGGCTTGAAAACATGATGGCTGGGGATGTTGCTGGAGAATTCCCCACAGAGGGGGGCTATTTTTGGCAATCTCTCCATGGTGACCATAATATACAGGCCAGCTTTAAGTTCTGCTAAATTCAAAGGACGTCAGCACTCTTTGGTGGGGGAATAATCCACTGAAATTAAAGGGATTTTACGTAGCATGTTTAGCATTAGGCTGTGATTCTCTGCCCTCTTGTGTGGAGCTACCCCAGCGTAATACCTTAAATTGGGACTCACTTCCAAGGAGATATGCTCAAGGTCAGCGTATGCAGCTTAGTTATCCTTTGACACCAATTAAGGAGCCTGCTAAACTCATAATCACAGGGTTGCCCAGAAGGTGGTGGTGGGCGGATTTGCCCCAGGTGCCCTTCCTCAGCTCCTGTGTATACCACTAGCCCTTGCCCCAGCTCCGTCACGTTGCTCACCAGAGCCCCCCTCCAAATGCATGGGTCCTTGTAGAGGGCAGCAGAAGCCCCCCGCTCAACATTAGACCTGCCCCAGGACCCACAAATCCTCTAGGCAGCCCTGCACGAACCAGGATGATTAAAGAAAGAGAAAATGAAATCTTATGGGTGGCGGGAATTCCTATCTAGTGAATGTAAATACATGCACACGACCAAGGGGTTATTGTGCTGATTCCAGATTATTTAACATAGCATTCAGGATGGTGATCTTATGTATGCAGTTTCATATAAAGCCTTTAAGATTGCGGTTTCGTCAGATGCCACCACGGTTGGGGCTTGAACCAGAGGCCCTGTGGGTCCCTACTCCACTCCCTGTGCTACTAGGGCTGCTCATTGGAGGCTGGGAAGTGCAGGCGATGAGATCCACTTCACAGCCCAGAATCCTCATAGCTGGGGAAGACACTATATTGGGGGCATAGTGGGAAATGTCAATGGCAGCTCCCCAGACCCAGGTGCTGATGGGAGGGGCCCAGGCAGGTGTCAGTAATGTGCCTCTCTAGGATACTGGGATGCTAGCAGCTGCCTGACTCCAAAGCTAGCGTCAAGAGTAGGCATGGTCAGGCACCTGCTGAGGGCCCACACTCAGCGGGGCCCACTGACAAGAGGCCTCTGGAGCTCCTCCTCCTCCTCACCATTGCAAGCTGCTTGTTCTCCTCATGCCCCTTGCTCTGAGCCAGACTACAGCGGTGGTGGCGAAAAGGAGGAGCGCCAGATGCTGCTGCCTCTCTGCCTGCCGAGCAAGCAAGTGGTAGCAATGAGGCCTGTGGCTTATGCTGGCTCAACTTGTCTGAGCGTAGAAAGCTAAGCAGGGTCAAGCCTGGTTGTTACTTGGATGGGAGACCCCTCCTCTAGTTTCCTGCATTGAGCAGGGGGTTGGACTCGATGGCCTTGTAGGCCCCTTCCAACTCTATGATCTATGAATCTATGAGAAAGAGGAGGAGGAGCAAGAGCGGCTGGTGACTATGGTGGTGAGAAGGTGGACTGACTGAGGGAGGGAGGGAGGGAGGGGGACCCATTGAAGGTGTCTTTCCCAATGGCCCTCCAGAACCTGGAGCTGGTGCCCGGGCCAGTTCCAATCATCCTTGTGAGGAACTTCAGAAACGTGATCTGTTCATTTTGGAGGGAGTTTCACTGATCTGTGATTATGGAGGCTGGATCTTCTCATTATAGCATTGATTAGTACTCAGTGAATCAGAGTTTACCATCTCATGTTCATTACATTAGATCATGAAGAACAGCCTTCTCTGTTCCCTTGGTCATATCTACACTATGCCTATAGATGTCACATCAGTTTAACTATGGTATTGTCCCAGAAAGAATCCTGGGTTTTATTGTTTGGCAATGATGCCGATGGTTCGTAGATCCCCTCAGAGAATTACAGTTTCCACTCTTTTCTGGGAATAAGGAAAGACAGCTAAGCCATTTTTGCTCTCTCTAGTGTAGTATATCACATCTCCCCACACTCCCCACCCCAGGAATAGCTATGTGACAATTTAGACTGGTTTAAAAGTCATTTCCACTTTCCAGGGATCCCATAGGACTATAGTTCTGTGAGAAGTTCTGTGAGAAGTTTCTCTAACTGTCAGGACAGCCTTCTCCAACCTGGTGTCCTCCAGATATTTTGGACCTCAGTTCCCATCGGCTCCAGCCAGCATGGAAAATGATGAGTAATGCTGGGAGTTATAGTCCAAAACCTCTGGAGGGCACCAGATTGGAGAACACTGTGTTTGAATCTAACCAAAACTCTTCAGTACCCCACTAAACTAGCAACCAGAAGTTCATATAAAATTGATACTTATTTGTAGTGCAGATATGCCTTAAGTCTTTCTGCTGTAATTGAGAGTACATACCTTCTTAAGTCGAAGGAGTTGCAATGACTAAATCACTTCCTGATAACTTGAACAAAGGGTGCTAATGTCTGGGCTACACTTCAAATTCTATGCAGTATACATGGGGGAAAGGTGATTTTATGTTTATGTATATATGTGATTGTTATCCCGTTGCCTGCCAATCACCTATCAAACAGATCTCCCTTTCTCTTTACCCTTGATTAGAGTTCATGTTACCGTTGGCTCGCGCGGGCGCAGGTGGGACCGAACTCGGTCCTGCTCGCACCTGCGCAAAGCCAAAGTCAAAGTCAATTTATTACGGTCATAGACCAGCAGGGCAGCGAGCCACCCGCACCGGCCGCGCTGGTCCTGGAGCGTCACTTCCGGCGCAGCGGAAGTGACGTGATGGGACCCTGCTCCGGCGCGCTGGACCCCCGCACTATATTTTTGGTGGGGGAAACCAGGGCAACAGGGCTGTTGCCCTGGTTCCCCCCGCCAAAAACATAGCACGGGGGTCCAGCGCTCCAGCTGCACTGGAAGTGACACGCCGGAGGACCGACCGGCTTGACCGGCGTCGGCAGCTCGAGCAGTGTGGAGAATGCTCCACGCCGCTCAGAAGATCGAGCACGGGGGACTGCCAGCGCGGAGATGCAAGCTGCGGAGAGCCCCAAGCAACCATCAGGTTCATGTGCCACCCATAGTTCACCTGTATCTATGCTAGCCTTCCCCAACCTGGTGCCCTCCAGATGTTTTGGAGAACAACTCCCATCATCCCTGACTATGAGCCATGCTGGCTGGGGATGATAGGAATTGCAGTCCAAAACATCAGGAGGGTACAAGATTGGGGAAGACTGAGCTATGCTATGCTATGCTATGCTGCTTTTGTTTTTGTTTTTTTAATTCAAGGGAATATAAACAGGTTTTGTGGTGGACCTTCTGAAATCAAAACTACAAACATTCTATTATGTGTGCTTTGTTAAATAAAGATTCAGTCTTTTATGTTCAGACAACAGTATCAGAGGCTTATGGATCAAGATTGTTTTCTATGGACAATTCTCCCACTGGGATGTTATTTTGGTGAATATTTCTCCCTGGATTTTGGAGCGATGAATTATCTGATCTTGTTTCCAGAATGGTACAGGTGTGTGTTAGCAATCCCACTGGGTTTAAAAAATAAAATAAAATTCTGGACTTCTTTCAGGCCACAGTGCACGTATGCATCAGCGCGCCTTGGTAACATGCAGAAGAGAAGATGTAAAATGGTCTTCAATTTACGTCTTCTTTTGTGCACGTTATCAAGGGGCACTGCTGCATATGTGCGTTGATTCTATTGCGGCACCAAAAGACATCTTGATGGGATCATGGGCTCGCATCACTCCCTTTCTGCTCTTAAAGTGGGTCCCCACTCTCTGCTTGGTGTATGCTCGGGGCAGGCCTGCATTTAAAGAGACGAGTCTGCCAGTGTCCCATCTGGTTTGCCTCTGAGCCTGCCAAGATAGTCTCCAGTTGAGTTCGGTGATGCTGCAGTGACTTGTACCGCCAAAGAAGCTGCCTGTCTTTAAAAGCTGCATGATGTACATATTGGGATGGAGAAGGCAAATGGTGTTATTGTTTGCTTGAGACTTTGTCTTACTTGCTCCAACCATTCCCCCTTCTTATGCTGGGGCCTGCTCTAAGTAAATAAACTTTTTCTTTCTAGTGTTCTGAAGTAACTGCCTGTTCTGCTTTACTGGTTTTCTTTGTAGGGTAGGTAATCACTAGAGATGTATGAGAAATTTGTTTCAGTTCATTTTTTATTTACCCAGTTTGCACCTTCTGGACCAAACACAAACTTGAACGCAATGTGCAATCAAAGTCCATACATTGCCAACCTTGCAATGTGATCCGTGGACCCACAAAACTGCATTCGACAGCATGCGTACATTTGAAAAATGTGCATGAAACAAATGCATACTTTTGGAAAATGTGCATAAACACACTTTAACCAATGGGAGAAGAATGTGTACATTTCAAAGATGTGCACAATGGATATGTACATTTGGAAAAACACACCGAAAAATGCGCAGAAATTTTAATACAAAAAAGGGGGGGGGAAGCTTACAATCCGATATGGACTTGAGTTGGAATGAGCTTTGAGATGGAATTTGGAGAATTTTAGTGAGCTCAACTTTTATTTATTTATCGCCCATCTGGCCGGCAAACCGGCCACCCTGGGCGATGTACACAAGATAAAAACAGGATAAAATACATTTAAAACAGTATAAAATTTTAAAATCTTAGCCCACCCCATATTCCCACCTGAACAGCCAAGTTTTTAGTGAGCGGCGGAAGCTCAGCAGAGAGGGGGCATGGTGGAGGTCACTCAGGAGAGAGTTCCACAGTATGAGGGCCGCCACAGAAAAGGCCCTCTTCCTAGTCCCCACCAGTCTAGCTGCTCTGGCTGAAGGGACAAGGAGAAGGCCGTCTGTGACAGATCTTGTTGAGCGGCCTACTTGGTGTTGCTGGAGACGCTCCTTGAGATAGACATTTTGCTAATGCGTGCATCCCTAGCACTCATCACTAGGCTATAATGTGCCGATGTGCCCAAAAGAACAGAAGCTTAAAGGACTTACAAGCAGGAGCACCATTCATTTGATGAGTGGCCACCACACTTTAAGAAGGATGTAGATAAACCGGAATGGGTTCAGAGGAGGGCAACCAAGCTGGGCAGCGGTGTGGAAGACAAGTCCTATGAGGAAAGGTTGAAGGAACTGGGAATGTCTATCCTAGGGGGAACATGATAGCACTCTTCAAGTACCTGAAGGGCAGTCACATAGAAGAGAGCAAAGACTTATTCTCTGTTGCCAAAGAGGGCAGGACTAGATTTGATGGGCTTAAGTTACAGGAGGGTAGACTTTGGTTGACCATTTGAAGAAATGTCTTAATGGCAAGGGCAGTTTGACAATGGAACCAATTAACTAGAGGGGTGGTCCCTCCTTCACTGGAGCTCTTCATGCAGAGGTTGGACAGCCATCTATTGAGGATGCTCTAACGCTGGATTGCCTGCATCAAGCAGAGGGTAAACTAGATGGCCTACAAGCCCCCCCCCCCTACAACTCTATGATTCTTTGATACTGGTGTCTGATGTTCTTGCCAATGGATGATGGATTGTTTCACTTGAAATATGAGACATAAATAAACAAACAAGGCCAATACAGGTCAAGACAGGATATGCACTGACTAGTACCACCTAGTGGAAAAGGGGAGATATACGTAGGCAGTTTGTGCAAGCACTGTGGCTGGAATAATTTGGAAGAAGAAAAAGCCTCAGGCACATTCTTCTTTTGCTTACCAAACTGTGAATCTGGATTTACTTTCTCTTTTTCAACATTCCAAGTCACAGATGTTTTTGAAGGGACTTTTTCTGTGGAGGGGGAGGTGAGGTATAAGATGCTGACTTCGGCAAGTACTACACATCATTTCCTTGACATTTATTAAGGGAATTTCCTTGGGATGGATCCAGGATCTTCCTTCCGCTCATGGAAGGGACGGGACCTCCACCCAATTCAGCGGGGATCCCCTCCCACATACCCCAGAGCTCACATCCCATTCAGTAGGATCCCCTGACTTTCTGCGTAGCATTTTCAGTGGGCTGGAGGGGTTGTTTTAATTTGGCACCATGACAGATATTTGAACTCCCAATTATGTAATCAACGTAAGAATGGGCTTTAGAGGCCTCCCTGCAGCTGCCACAGAGCCCCACATCACGCTCTCCCTGCCACTGCTCCCTTTCCCAAACTTACCAAGCTGGGGGGCAGCAGTGTCGAGGGCTCATGGCAATTGTAGCCCCAGCTGTATCCACTGAACACTGGGAAGCATGGGAACGATGGGTTGGATCCAATGCTGCCAGTCTACCAGTGGAACGGAAACTGCTGGCAGAAAGGATTTCCCCCTCCAACCCTCCCAAATATGCTACTGTGGATTGGAGGACCTTCTGGAGCAGACTTGGGGGGGGGATGCAGGGGGCCCTAGTGGGGAGGAGAGCAAGGGGAAGCCTTACTTCATGAGTGGAAGTCCACTTGCATGATGTTGGATTGAACCCAATATTTCTGATAGATAGATAGATAGATATGTAATAAATGTATATGCTGCCTATATATATATATATATATATATATATAAGATTTCATAGTTTCATAGATTTCATAGGTCATAGAGTTGGAAGGGGCCTACAAGGCCATCGAGTCCAACCCCCTGCTCAATGCAGGAAACCAGAGGAGGGGTCTCCCATCCAAGTAATAACCAGGCCTGACCCTGCTTAGCTTTCCACACTCAGACAAGCTGAGCCAGCGTGAGCCACAGGCCTGTGTGTGTGTGTGTGTGTGTGTGTGTGTGTGTGTGTATATAGGCAGTCCCTGAGTTAAGAACGTCCGACTTACAGACAACCCATACTTAAGAACAGACTTCTGGGTTCCCTGGCGCTACATCATTTACGTAGAGTACACAGCGTAGTATACCACGCAATTTGAGTAATTTACGCAATTTGCGTAAATGCCGATTTTAACGTATTGAACGCTATGCTGTTCCAACTTACATACAAATTCAACTTAAAGACATTCTTAAGAACGGAACTCATTCGTAACCTGGGGACTGCCTGTATATGAAGTTTACAATAGATAAAAATGCAACACATCATGAAATAACATAAGCAACACAATCAGAATAAAAGCAGCATAAAACCATCATAAGTCACTTCCTGGCACAACTAGATGCTGCCATGCATGCCTGTCGTAGCACCCAGGCCTAAACCCCGGGGGTTATATTTGCCACATGCCTCGTTATGTTTGATACTGTAGACCGAACGGCTCTCTGGACTATCCTTATGAAAATTGGATGCCCCAATAAATTTGTGAATATCTTACGACTTCTCCATGACAACACGACAGCAACGGTTTTGGACAACAATGGCTCTCATGGTGCTCCATTTAAAGTGGGATCAGGTGTTAAACAGGGATGTGTTATCGCCCCAACATTATTAGCTATTTTCATCATCATGATTTTACATCTTGTCGAGGGGAAACTTCCCACTGCTGTGGGAATTATATATCGAACAGATGGAAAGCTTTTTAATCTCAGTAGGCTGAAAGCAAAAGAAAGGTAATTACAACCTCCGTTGTGGAACTTCAGTATGCTGATGATAATGTGGTCTCCGCACATTCAGAGGATGATCTCCACACTATCCTAAATGCTTTTGCAGAAGCATACGAAAAACTTGGTCTCTCACTTAACATCAAAAAAACCAATGTGCTTCATCAGCAAGTGCTTCATCAGCAAGTGCAAGTTAACCCTTTGGTGATGCCATCTATCCAGCTTGACGGGGCAATACTAGAAAATGTTGATCATTTTCTCTGTCTTGGCAGCTATCTTTCTGTTATAGCTAACATTGACAGTGAAATCCAGAATCGTTTGAGCTCCGCAAGTGCCGCATTTTCTCAAATGAAACATAGAGTGTTCGAGGATCGGGATATTTGTAAGAAGACCAAAACACTGGTTTATGAAGCCATTGCATTACCAACTTTATTGTATGCCTGTGAAACATGGACTATCTATAAACGTCATTTCCACCTCCTTGAAAGATTTCATCAACGTTGCCTCCGGAAAATCCTGCAAATTACTTGGGAAGATAGGTGAACAAATGTCAGTGTACTGGAAGAAGCAAAGACTACTAGCATTGAAAAAATGATCCTTCAACGCCAACTTCAATGGACCAGTCATGTTGTTCAAATGTCTGACTGCCATCTCCCAAAGCAGTTACTTTATTCCCAACTCAAGGATGGAAAGCGGAATATCGGTGGTCAGTATAAAAGGTTTAAAGATGTTCTTAAGACTAATCTAAAAAAAAAAAATGCAATATAAACATTGAAAACTGGGAAGCTCTGGCCCATGAACGATCTAAGTGGAGGTTGGCCTTTCACAAAGGTTCCATGGACTTTGAAGAAGCCCGAGTACAAGGTGAAAGGGAGAAACGTGCTAAGCGAAAAGCACGTCAAACCAGGGCCGGTGCTACCATTAGGCCAACTAGGCGGCTGCCTAGGGCGCCGGGCTAAAGGGGGCGCCAGGAGCATAGGGCTGGAGGGAGGGAGGGCTCAAGTGGGAAGGGGGGGCGCTAAATATCTGATCTTGCCTAGGGCACCAAACTGCCTTGCACCGGTCCTGCGTCAAACTAATCCTTTACAGGACCATCTTCCATCTGGTAACCTGTGTCCTCATTGTGGGAAGCTGTGTGGATCTAGAATTGGCCTCCACAGTCACTTACGGACCCATCGCTAGAGTCTACACAATTTTTTAGAATTTCTTCCTTTTATAATTTTCTTTTTGTAATTTTATCCTGGAAGACAATCTTACTCGGTCACGAGTGATTGCCTACTACTACTACTACTACTATGTTTGGGAAAGGGAATGGCAGTGAAGACATTACGGTCACCAATTCAACTGACCCTTTTCCAAATGGGCACCAACTTCAGAGAAGTCTGGCCCCAATTTGAAATGGTCTTCAGAGTCGGAAGCATTCAATATGAACTTCCCCAATTAAAAGTTTCACTGCCTCACTAGGCACAATCTGTCTTCACATGGATAATAAAGGAGATGAGGATGGGTCTCTTCATTCTAATAATGGGTTGGTGTGCTATGTTATGGACATGCTCAGCAAGGAGGCAAAGAAGATTCAAGGCTTCGCATGCACTGCCCCTGTAGAGATGGATTGTGTCCTATGTTCTTTAAAAGTAGTCCTTGAAGTTGAATTTCTAAAACAACATTGGAAAACCAAGCACTGCGGTCCAGCATTGTTAAAGAATCTGTAGCCTTCTAATGAAAATAGCAAACCGTACAGGTTGGGATGGAGGAGGCAAAGGCAAAGCAAGGCTAATTTTTGCTCAAGAGTCGGTCTTCTTTCCTTCATTTCCCCCTCTTCTTCTTCACATGTAAGCAGTATCTACATAATTGCAGGCCTTGTCAGAAAACAGAAGAAAAGTGGTGAAATCTCTTTCTCTGGATATTCTACGTGACCCTCAAGGTCTTTGCATCTCAGGAATCTTTCCAGTGCAGATTGTCAATTGATATATACATCATCCGTCAACAAGTCTGCTTTTATAGTATGCACTTTTCTGCACTTCAGCGCTAATGCTAAGATTAGCATCTGTTTCATCAGTGGAGAGAGAAGGTGTTTTTGCCTTCTGGCAAAAGATGCTTGGTTATTATTATCATTATTATCATTATCTTAAAGTAGAAATTGAAGTTGAAAAGTGAGCTCCAAGTGTGTGTGTGTGTGTGTGTGTGTAAGGAGTGGATTTCCATTTCTGACATCAAAGAAATCAGTGCTTCTGGTTCTACTGGTTGTAATTCCCACCAGCTCTGGCAGAGTTTTGGTTGAGTTCCAGGGCTGCCCATGCTGTATGTTGAGTGTAAACATCCTTGACAGAACTCCACTGGAGGGCACCATCTAATTACACTGCCCTGTTACCCATTTTTTTTGTCAGTATTAGGAAGAACTATTCTGGCTAGAGAAGAGATGCCAAGTGATAGTTTTATCCTCTTCTGAAGTGTTTACCTGTTGTTGTTGTTGTTGTTGTTGTTGTTCTTGCTCCTCCCCTGAAAATGCTACACAGAGAGTCAGGAGACCCTGCTGAATGGGATGGCTGGTTATTTGGGACCCACTGAGCCTCGAGGTCCTGCCCATACCTTGCCTCTGCAAACAGGCATCTTCCAATATGCTTTTACACGGAAGTAAGCCGAGGAGAGAACCCCGCGGTCACAAAACTGCCCATAAAACAAACAGGCTTCTTCCAATCAGGAGCAAGACTGGCGATAGTGAGCAGTTCACTGTGGGGGTGAATAAAGGGAGTGGGAGGGGCTTAAGTTGAGAGCGGGTTATCGGGTGTGACACAAAGTGAGATAAGTGAGTGGTGAGGAGGGGGTTGTGTGATGAAGAAGGGGGCTGAAAGTGTCAGGGGGTCCATGAGGGAGAGGTGGCTGAGAGGATGAGAAGGGGCTGTGTGAGGGAGAGGGAGAGGTAGGCTGAGAGAATAAGGAGGTGGCTAAGAGGGTAAGGAAGGGCCGTGTAAAGGAGAGGGGGCTAAGAGGGTGAGGGGGCTGAGAGCTGAGGATGGGGTTGGGGGTTTTTTGTACAGGGGCTAACTTTAAAAAGTTTAAAATTTAATTTTTAAAAAATAGCACCAAACTTTAAGGGTGCGGCTTATAATCAGGAGCGGCCTATACTCGGAACAATACGGTAATCATGTAGAACACCATATTTGTACTTTTATTGTAAGTACTCCGTCTCAAAGAAAATCCACACGACATATCTCTTATGGCAATCCTTATAATAAGGGAATTCCAGTAAGATCGTATCATCAGCATTACCTAACGTATTTGGGGCAGGGGGGAACCCACAAAGACACACCAGACAAACAAGAAACTCTGGAATAAATTTGCTAGGTTATAATTAATTTAGATGGAGAGAATTCTTAAAATGGATAATATCTCGTGCATCGGATATGCAAAGTAAGCATATATATCTATATATCTTAGCCTTTTCATTGGGAGTTTTAAATGTTTACTTTGTCTAACATACTTTAAAAAAAAAAACATACCAGGCAAACCCACAAGACACTCTGGAATAAATTTGCTAGGCTATAATTAATTTAGATGGAGAGAATTCTTAAAATGCATAATATCTTGTGCATTGGATATACAAACAAAGCATTTTAAATATATACCCCATACCCCTTACCTTGGGATTTTTTTATGCGTACTTTGCTGTTTTGCAATGGCATTTATTGCTGGCAGGCAAAACCAAACCCAAAGGAAGGCCTCATATTACTTTTTTCCAAATCAACCAAGCCCAGATATTGCAAAGAGATATAAAGCAGAAACTTGAGGGTGTCATATTAGAGGGGACCCTTTCCTTTCTCTCTCCCTCAGCACTAATATTGTCTCGCACGGCGTGGACATGAGCCGACAACTGTACATGGCAAACTCCCTCTCTGGAAGAAGAGGTTTCTCTTCTGCTTCTGACATATGTGGCCTAAGCAGACGTAGACTGATATCTCAGCCTGGTGGAAGATGTGGAATTAGTGGCTATTGCACCAGGAGCCTCTCAAATGTAAGTGGCACCAGAAGAATATCTTGTAGTGGAGGCTACCAAATTGGGGGCTGTGGAGGCCTCGGTGTTGGACATCACATTCCTATGCTGGTCAGAGCTATGGTGGTGACATGTGTTATAGTATTCCCAGAAGCTACGTTGAGCTCAGAAATTATGGTGGCATCTATCGACATGACCACATCCATGGAATGAGCTTCAATGAACACCTCTTAAAACCACTTCATGTAGGAGTTGACCCCGAGATCCAGAAAATACGAGGTAATGAGTGGGAACAGATGAAATCTCTCAACAACCAGTTTGCTTGCTTCATTGACCAGGTCAGTGTCTGAATTCATTTGTTCATTCATTCAAAACAGGAGTTGGCATTTGATGATGTTCCTTCTCATAGGGCAGTTGGTAGCAGATGGTCCTGTAGGGGTGGGGGAGGACACAATCCAGCTGGAACAGGTGCTTGGTATCTACAGATATGACAAAGTATGTACATAAAACAAACATCTTAGAATTTCTGATAATCATTCTCTTGAATGTTGCAAATCTTGCTTAGTGTGTATGTTTATCTGGCATTTTTGCTCACTTTAGTATTTATTAACTTGGATACCAAATACTTCCAGATTCATGTGCTAACAGTCTGGTTGCATTTTTTCTCTTCAAAACTGTCAAAGTTGTTAATTTGTATCATGTCTGTTGTTACTGAATACCAGTAATATCCTGAATACCTCCTGTACCAAAGTAAATAAAAGTCTAGAATAAAGTTTCCGGCATCATAGTACTTACATTCAAAAGGTGTTATGATATTATTTTCTCATGCAGAGTGTGCTAGTTGATACTGTTTAGAAAATCCTGAAGTAGAATCCTTGTGATGTTTTTACACATGTTGATGCTGTTGTAATGGCAGGATTGCCAAGTGGTGTACCTAGAAATGTGTGAAACATCCCTGAGTAATTTAGCTAATCTTGGAAAAAACTTATTTCATTTTCACCAGACTTCCTACCTACAGATTTTTTACCTGGGCTGCAGAACCCTTCCATTTCATTTTAATGTGTTGCTTTAGATGAAATTTGTAGAGCAGAGGAAATTCCTTACATAGTATAGAAAGGGACAGATTATGGGCATGATATGGGATCTGAGGGTAAGACTGGAGATAATTTCCACCCTGTCTTTATAGCTTTCCCGTGTCAACACTATGCACACTGGCATTACATTAATGTAAGCAGCTATGATGGGGTTGCGGCGGACCACGACCACTTGGTTTGCATGGGTTGCTGCAACAGCGTTGTCATTGCAGATCATTTGCAAATCACGTATGCTATACCCATCTATAGGCTCAAGGTGGCAGATATTAGGTGCGTAGCTGCGTAGGGAAGCATGTGTGAGAGATTGGGGAGGGGAGGCTGTGTATAGGAGTGGATAGTTGGGTACCTATACAGAAAAACAGACACAACTGTTTCTAATGGTATTTAAAAAGGCATGTCCCACTCCAGCTCCAAATTCTACCCTTAGAAGCTTTCCTGAGACTGAATGGTTACATTAAGGGTGCAATCCTATGCATGTTTAGACAGAAAAAGTCTTACAACTCCCAGCATTTCCCAGCCAGCATGTATGACCTTTCTATGTCTAAACATTTATTTTTTTATTTATGCATAGGACATGCATAGGATTGCACCCTAACTGTAGCACACATTAGAACATTACTGGCAAATGGGGGTGTAGGTGTAGATAGATAGATATAGATAGTGAGAGAGAGAGAGAGAGAGAGAGACAGACAGACAGACAGACAGATAAATAGATAAATAGATAAATAGATAGATAATAATAGCACTTTTTAAGTGTTCCAAGGACTCTGTACAACAGTTATTACAACTCTGTAAGATAAGCCAATATTATTGTATTTCCAAATTACAGTTGGGAGTGGAGGGTGAGAGATAATTACTTGCCTAAAGCAACTCATAGATAAGTTCATGACAAGAGACAAACTGGGGTCTTCCACCTTATACTCTTAACAACTATACCACTCAAAATCAGGTGTACTATTTATACATAGATACATACAACACCTTTCTTAGCCTTATTCAGGTGCTTTACTTAAGCATTACTCAGTCATGCATTGTCCCTGCGTGAGTGGGGAGCAGGGCTGCACTGAGTAGCCACACCCATGTCAATGTACACACCGACTAGTTCTATGTGTACACGTGAAGGCTGTGTCCCTGCAGATGGTCATGTTGTACACATGGATGCGAGGGGGCAGGGCTAATCAGTGCACAACATCAGGTGTGTGTGGATGCTCAGTCAGGACAACTCATGAGTAAAATGCTTGATGAGGGCTACAGTCTTTAATCATCGCTTGTAAAATATTGTAATATTTTGCAGTACGAGTTCTAAGGGCTCATCTGTACCATATTTTAAATTAGTCTGCAATAGATTTAGAGCATGTATAGACAGACTCGGCGCCCCTGCGGAAGATCGGGTCGGGGGCGCGACCCGGCCTTGGAGCCACCGCTGGACATACATAGTTTTGTCAGTGAGCATACTTTGGAAGTGCACTCAACCCACACACTGCATTTTAGCCATGTGTATCTGTGTGTGTGTGGTGTGGGGGGGGTCCCTTGTGCAGCAGAAGCCAACTTTGCACATGAAGCCATTTCCTTGTTTCTTGGGGAAGAGCTGTGGGCAGCACTGATTGGCTTGCCCACTCATCATGAAGCCATTCCCACCCCGTATGTCTCAAAGCAGGGCTGTGCACCATTCTGAGCAGGTGGCCCTTGTGTCAACCATTAAGCCAGAGCAGTCTTGACCCCAAAGAGGCAGATCGATGAGTTGCTTGCCCCAAGGGCTCATGAACATCTGCAAAGTATGGAGGGCAATAGTAAAAACAGAAGATCCAGACTTTGCCGTTTGCAGCCTTCCCTGCTGCTGTGCTGAGCTACTTCCTTGAGCAGCAAACCAGGACGGGCCCTGCTCACACTCATTTGGGTGTCCTGCTACAGTCCCGCAAAGCCAGTCTCGGCATCCTGTGCTGCAGCCATCCTAGGCCTATACCACTTTGGAATGCTCAGAATGGCTGAATGCTCCCAGACTACGGACGTATGAGAATTGCAGCTTTGCTTATAAAACCTGTGAGCATGCCCTGTTCAAAGCCCCAAATGCTTGCGCATGTCCCCCGAAAAAGTTTGCAAAACGCTGATACGTGTGCTCGCATTCAATTTGCACGACATTGCCAGTTCTATTTGCTCAAATTTCCAAATTTGCACAAATTTCCCCCATGTACAGAATCAGCCCAGCTTTAGTCTATGGAGGAAAATTGTGCAAATTTCATATTCAACCGCTGCTCAATTGGCACATTTCCCCCATTTGCACAGAATGAGCAGCGATCGCAAACACAAATGGGAATTGGGCACGAGATGAGTGGTGAGACGATGTTTGGAGAATCCTGGTGATCTTGAACTTCACCTGTGCTCCCTATGCAAAAATGAGCACATTAAGAAGGAGGCCAGGGCACAGATCTTCTCATGCTCACTTTCTGTGTACAGGGAGGGAGAATTCTTCAATCGTACAACACCCCACACCTGCATTCTGAAATTTCCAAAAATGCAGAAGACAAAGCAGAGTAGTAGAGGTGCCTCATAGTAAATTAAAGTCAGACAGTGATCCAAAGTAAGCTCATTGCAAACCCAGCAATGCAGTCCACTGAAATGCACAACGCTGCAATCCTAAGCATATTTTCTTGAAAGTCAGTTGCACTGAAATCAAGGGCATTTATTTCTCAGGGGGGAAATGGGATAAGATCAGGCTGCAAATCCCATGGCAAATGTTTAACTGTGACCTGAAGTACAATTTCACAGATTGGCAAAGCTAACATTGCATCTCTCCCCCCGCCCGCCCCCCAGCCAACCCCTGTTGCATTTGGTTTTTCATTTCTTTGATTTCAGGTCCGATGCCTAGACCAGAAAAACAAGGTGCTGGTAACCAAATGGAACCTCCTAAAAGAACAAGTGACACCTGTTAGGAGAGATCTCAAACTCCTCTTTGAAAACTCAATCTGCAGCCTACGCAAGCAGCTGGATTTCCTGCTGAGTGAAAAGGAACAGATGGAACCACAGCTACACCACGTACAACAGAGTGTACAGGAGTTTAAATGCAAGTAGGTATTGGCAATGCTTGATTATGCATTGGAGAAATCTCAGTTTGCCAAAGGAGCAACTTCGGTTTAAGGATTTAGTCGATTGGGCCAAAGTGTACAAGAGAAAGAACAATACACTTATTCAATATACTTTCTTGCGTGTTACACAAAAGGCGTATCTGTGATTACAGGAGATGTGGAATTTTATAGGGATGTTTTAGAAATTTAATCCTTATGAATGTCCTGTGTCAAAATTACTTGATGATCTGTACCCCCCTCTCCACACACAATTCACAAAATACATTACATTTGTGAACTGTAATTTTGTGTCTACTTGCTTTCACAGTACTCTGAATATGGTAAATACTTGCTGTATAGCTTGGATTGGAAGTGACATCCAAAAGACTAATCAGACAGTAATTACATAGATTCTGTTTACTGCACTTAAACAATTGGAAATACTATACTTTGTTTCCACCTAGTTGGAAACACACCTGTCCTGGTAATCCAGTGCAAACAGTTTGGCCAATATCAGTGCCCACCGGTGTGTATGATTCAAGAGGCATCATGTCCTCCCCAGGTGCCTGGCCCAGATGAAGGGAAGCAAAGAGGCCCTTGATCTCACCTGTTGTAACTGATTGCCATTGAGGTACATTTCTTATATCTGAAGAGGAAGTCTGTCCACATCCCAGAGGGGCAGATGCAAAGGAAGCCCCAAAGATATTACTGTAATATTTTTTGGGGTAGGCGATCACTCGTGACCGAGTAAGATTGTCTTCCAGGATAAAATTACAAAAAGAAAATTATAAAAAGAGGAAATTCTAAAAAATTGTGTAGACTCTAGCGATGGGTCCGTAAGTGACTGTGGAGGCCAATTCTAGATCCACACAGCTTCCCACAGTGAGGACACAGGTTACCAGATGGAAGATGGTCCTGTAAAGGATTCGTTTGATGTGCTTTTCGCTTAGCACGTTTCTCCCTTTCACCTTGCACTCTGGCTTCTTCAAAGTCCATGGAACCTTTGTGAAAGGCCAACCTCCATTTAGATCGTTCATGGGCCAGAGCTTCCCAGTCTTCGATGTTTATATTGCATTTTATTAGATTAGCCTTAAGAACATCTTTAAACCTCTTATACTGACCACCGATATTCCGCTTTCCATCCTTGAGTTGGGAATAAAGTAACTGCTTTGGGAGACGGCAGTCAGACATTCGAACAACATGACCGGTCTATTGAAGTTGGCGTTGAAGGATCATTTTTTCAACGTTAGTAGTCTTTGCTTCTTCCAGTACACTGACATTTGTTTGCCTATCTTCCCAAGTAATTCACAGGATTTTCCGGACACAACTGTAATAATGTGTACATATATCTGCACATTGTGGTGGATCGTGTATTAACCCCCCCCCCCCTAATGATGAACATTTTAAGAGAAACTTAAAAACAATTTGATGATTAAAATCAGAAGACATCAGGACATAATCATGGGTAAACCAATGTGAAAAGGAATCAGACTAAAGGAGACTGACATGTCCATCTGTACATGAAAATGGCTCCCAAATTATCCAGTGCATGGGGAACTCAATGAAGAGGCTGCACGCAGCTCATGGGGTGGGGGACTCATGGGGAGACTTTTTTTTTAAACAAATGTGTTAGAGTTATATGCAAGGTCCATGTACTCTCTCTCTCTGGAAAAAATGGGGAGGGGGTGACAGGGAAGATAAAACGATGTATCAGACCCAGGATATATTGCTGACAGCCTTGGAAGTGAGCCTTGAACAAATGTTCTTTAGAGTTGCACCTGAGACATTAATGCTCTCCACCTTTAAATTCATTGCTGATGTGTGGAATTCTGGATTTCCCCCTCCCATTCCTTCTCCCATCCTTTCATCTGCACCCTCCCCATCTATTGTAGTGGGCAGGACTCCAGATGTGCCTCATTCATTCATTTATTCATTCATTCATCCAAAGCATTTTTATCATGCCCTTCCAACAAAAAGGCTCCCAAAGTGGCTTACAAAGATAAGAAATGAGACAGTCCCTGCCTGCAAGCTAAAAGACATGACACAAAAAGGAAAGAGGACTGGGAGGGAGAAGGAGAAAAGCAAATTCAGGCACTAGATCCTTAGTTACATAATCATCCCATGTGCACAGGATGTGGCTGCTCCGATTTCAGTGCAATCCAGTCAATGCACATTTCAAGCTTTGCATCAGTGTCAAGTCACAGCATGCCCTCTTTCTCTCTCATATCTATACAGGTATGAGGAGGAAATTAACCGGCGCACGGCCACGGAGAATGATTTTGTTCTGCTTAAGAGGGTGAGAAATTCAGGTTGCTCTAGAGTGATTTCTGTTGGCATGTTAGTGAATCCATTTAACTATAGTTAGTGTTAAAAGAGGAGGCAGACAGAGCTATATAAAAATTCACATTTGCATTCATGTGTGCTCACAGCATGCAAATGATCTTTTCTCCTCACAGAGACAACTGCATGCTTTTCCTCTGTCTGCCTTAGAAGATTAACCTGAGCATAATCAAAATCACAAATGGATTATCAGAACCTCTACTTGACGTTGTCCATAAGCATGCATTGAAAACAGTTTTACATCCTTGGTTGTGGCTACCATGGTTGGGTTCAAGGGCTTTAAAGTTTAACTCTTCTATGCCAAGTAATCTTGACTACATGTCACCTTTCTTTCTCTGGGCTGGTTCATATGTCATGATAAGCCCCCCCTAAAAATAAGCCACAGTGGGTTGGTTGTTCACTCACTAACCCATTTTACTCCCGAAAGACGATCAGGCACTCTGTGGCTTGCCATGGCTTGTTTCCTCCTTCATCCTCCTGCTCACCCCTCACACATATCCCATGGGCCTTTGCGGTGCAACTTCAGCACCCTACTCTGCTAATGAGCACAAATGTGCTCATTAGCAGACTAGAGTTTATTTTGCAGAATGTTTTTCTCACCTTGGTGGAGATGTGCATGTAGTTAACTCCCCCCCACTCCACACACACACCTCTGGGAAGATTTGTGCACATTTAACTCTTCCTCCCCCCACCTTTATGGAGATTTGCGCATATTTGACGTTTTTTAAAACTTTTGGAGAGATTTGCACAAATTTGCTAAAGTGTATTTGTTACTGCGAATCTGTGCAAATCTCCCTGAAAGTTAAAAACAGCAAAACACACATTAAATTTACACAAATCTCCCTGAAGGTGAAAGAAAATAACATTAAATATATGCAAATCTCCCTGAAGGTGGGGAAAAATAATGTTAAATATGCACAGATCTTCATTAAGGTGGACAAAAAAGAGGTGTCGCTATCTAGGGAGGTGACGATGTATTGGAGGAGGGGGTGGATGGCGAGGGAGGATAGAGGCAGGAGGTGGCACTAGTGAGACTGCAGGGGGCAACTGGTTTTTTTTTGCCGCTCTTGCGAGGCAGCTCTGCAGCCCTTTCCAACAAGCCATGGTCAAGCCACTCTGCTTGGTTCTCTCATCACGACAAGCCACTCTGAAAGCAAGCCACCCTTAACAACCCAACCACAAGCCATGGGTTCCTCAGGGTGGCTTATACATGGTTAACAAACCATGCTGAGAAAACCGCCCTGAGTTCGGAAGTCATGACAAGCCACCCTGAAAAAAAACTAAGGCTGACAACCCACTGTGGGTTGTTGCGTTGTGTGAACTAGGTCTCCCCCCCCCACGCCCCATTCACACACAGGTCAAGGGTTGATTCTAGTGATACAACCCAAGTTTGGAATTGGGAAGTCTGGTGTACAAAATTCCCCACTTCAGAATTTCCAGGATGATTATGCACTGAACTCAAACCTGTCTGAAGTTCAGGCCAAACTCAACCTCGACCCCAATACCACAGCCACCTCCTTTTCTTTTCTGCTAACATTCACTCTGTGGTACAGCTACATAACTTAAGATTCTTAACTTAACGGTTCTCTGGGCTCCATCTCTTGAGATGGTCCTGTGCATTACTTCACTTACTTCAAAACAGGGCTTTTTTTCTGGTGGAACTCACCGGAACTGAGTTCCAGCACCTTTTCTTCTATTAATTGCATTACAATTTAATCGCCATCTACTCCCGAGGAAATGTAATCCAAGAGTTCTGGTACCCTTTTCTCCAGAAAAAAAGCACTGCTTCAAAATGTGGTGAGCTAGAATTGCCCATGTTTGGGGGCCCACCTGCTCATTTTGTTGACTGGGGCCCTAGACGTCTTCCCCAAAGTCCTGACCTGACAGCACCACTGCATTTTTATTCAGTGAAGGTAGAAGCAATGAGAAGGGCTCCTAATGTGACCTTTCAGTAGGCAGCAATAGTATCCCTGGACATCAGGATCTGTGCGAACTATAAGTTTTACCCTTTTAATTCCCAGGAATCCAGGCTCTCAAGTTACTTTTTTGAGCATTCTTAGCAGTATCTTGGAGGCCAGGATCTCTGGAAACTGTAGTTCCCCAGGGACATAGAATTATTTCTCGGGCATCTGCTGCCTCCAGTGAAAGGAAAAAGAGCGTGAAAGAGCTTCATCTGCACACTGCAACCCACATTAGGCTCTGAATGAGAGTGGGTGACTAATTCAGAAGTGACCAGCAATTGCTTCGGAAAGAGCATTATTTCACTAGGGTGGGAGGGAGGGATCATAGTATTTGAATCTGCGGTTAATAAACCGTAGCATTCCCATCAGAATATATCTATTTCTAGGTAAATAAATTGATTCAAATCCAGTTAAAATGCCACCCTTTAAAAGCTGTTCTTCATGAAAAGGAAATATACCAGTGAATATCATGAATGCTTTTGACTACGTTTGGGGGCAAGGGGAACACATTTTAAGGCATTCTGTTTCCACCTTCCAGAATGTAGATGGTGCTTTCATGAACAAGGTGGAGCTGGAAGCTAAGGTGGAAACAATGAAACAGGAGGTTGACTTCCTGAGGTGTGTGTATGATGAGGTAAGGAATCTTCTTATTGATCTCCCAAGGAAACAATCCCGAGTAGCATTGAAGGAAAGTGCAGATTCTGGGCCTCTTCTACACTTAGGGCTTTGGTTTGGAGTCACCGCAATATGTGTATTCCTCCCACACACAAAATCACAGTAAATGCTTAAAATAAACAAACAATAAATAATGTTCCCCAAACGTAAAGTGCCTAACCAGGATTTTAGCCATTTAATTAAGAGATTAGCAGGTTGTTTTTGATCCATTTGGCAACAGGAAGGATGGAGCATGCTTACTAGGATCATGTTATTCACATTTTTAGGAAATTGCTCTGCTGGAAGAGCAGATTCAGCATGAGGCTGCAGTCATTGAACTTGTGCAGATGAACGACAACCGAGACCTGGATATGAACTCTGTCATCCAGAATGTTGAGTCCTGGTATCAGAACATTGCACACAGGAATAAAGAAGAATTAAATGCTTTGTACCGAAGCAAAGTGAGTAACCGTACACATATGTTTTGTAGGGAACCCCACAGAGTTAATAATATCACAACAAATTAATGCTTCATTTTCTTTCTCTTTTGAAAAACAGAGATGAAACCCATTGCCAATGAAAATAAAATGTGTGGTTGACTAAAAGTGAACTTTCAAATTATGATAATAGTACAAATAGAACAAGATTCAGGTTAAATTTAATCCTTCCCTTTCCCGCCACAATCCCAACTACTATCACCCCACCAGCATCATGTCCCAGTCTGGGGTAAGAAAAAAATAATCTCCCATTTGGTGCCAATGGGAGTTTTTTTCTAACCTGAATTTATGCACGAGGTGGGTCAATCTTTGTCAAGATTGTGGTGGGGGATGGATGGATTAAACCCCCCTTTCTCACATACTGCTGTCCTGATCTGGATGAGGGGACCCATATTTATTTATTTATTTATTATATTTATATACCCTGCCTTTTTTCCTGCAAGGAACCCAAGGCGGCTTACATTATATTATCCTCCTCTCCATTTTATCCTCACAACAACCCTGTGAGGTAGATTAGGCTGAGAGTCAGTGACTGGCCCAAAGTCACCCAGTGAGTTTCATGGCCAAGCGGGGACTAGAACCCGGATCTCCCGAGTCCCAGTCCAACACCCTAACCACTACGCTACACTGGCTTTTAAGTAAAAACACAGTGACAAAACTTACTTTTGTAAACATACTTACTTTTAAGTAAAAACACAGTGACAAAAGATGGAGCTATACAAGACATTTAATGCAATATGTAGTTTGATCCTGAAAGAAAAAAAGTATTCAGGTCTTTAGGTTTGGATATCTGGGGTTGTCAGGCCATTGGCCCATCTATCCCATGTTGCCCATTCTGACTGTCAATAGCACTCCAAGGACTCAAGCAGCTCTTGTGCCTGAGATTCCCAGGAAAGTGGAGATGCCAAGAATTTAACCTGGGACTTCATACTTCTTTTTTTAAGTGTTCTACTACTGAGCTATAGCCTCCTATTCTGAATTTGCAGAAGCCCCACTCTTCAAGGTACACATAAATCCTTGATTCTATTGAACATGCCAGGAAAGAGAGAAGCAGGGATTACCACTGGGCACCCCTCTTCCCGTGCACCTTCCTTCCCTGGTGCCTACCATATAATCACCCTACCCTATAATCATATTCCTGCCATCACTTGAAAGTGGGAAAATGACAGGTATAATTAGGGATGGACGAATCAGTATCTGCTCCATGTCAGTTTTGCATATTATTCAATCATAATACTGTCCAGTTTCCTCACCAGTCTGCAATCATTCCCCCCACTCCTGCCAAAACTGCATGAAACTTCACATTTATTTCTGTATACACATTTTTGTATACAACTTTCCCTAATATATACATTTTTTAAGCCAACAGGATTACCCTGCACTCCACTCCTCCCCCAAATTTAGTTTCCTACCCCTGGTCTAGTGAATGGAAGTACTCTGAAATGGAGGTTGCCTTCCTGAAGTCACTGGCAGACAGTTACCGCATCTGCCCCATTCCCACAACACACATTGGTCAGCATGCCATCATCGGAACAGGTGCGGCAGTTGTCTCCTGAAAAGAAAGCTATGCTTTGTGTGTGCGTGTGCATGCGCGTGAGAGAGAGAATGGATCCTTAGATATTAGACATCAAGTGTCTGTAGAAAGCAATAAAACTGCACCATGTTTATACATAATGCTTGCCCCTTTTATGAGCATTTAGTACCAGGAACTCCAGAACCAAAAATGCCAAATTAGCGACAATCTGAAGATCAACAAGCGCGAGATGGCAGAGGTGAGCCGGATGGTACAGAGACTACAGTGTGAAATGGAAAAAGCCAAGAAGCAGGTAAACAAGGGGAAACTTTGGCATTACTGGCAAGGCTGCCTGCAGTGAGATTTGGTGCAATGGTCTCATGCCAATAACAGCTAGCTTAGCTGTTGTAAACGTCAATTTCCTTGTGTGTGTGTGTGTGTGTGTGTGTGGCAAAAATGCTGTAATGCAGTGAAATCTGAATACATAAAGGTTTAAAGCAAAAGAATCTCGGATGAGCAGGGCAAGGCTTCCCTCTGGCTACTTGCCCCAGTCCAGAGCATGCAACGCATTGGTGTGCAGATCAGCTGCATCTGTTGGCAACTCAGTAACATATGCAGAACTCTCTGAGTTTATATGGCTCCCCACGTGGATGCTTATGCACAAGGCGCTCTGTGTCAACATGCACATTGGCATGGCCCAGTTTTCTGCTGCCCACACCTTTGGCTGCTTTGGATTCTCAAAATGCACCAGAACAGTAGTTTTTGACATGTCTTCTGGGCTCCTAGGAAGCTCATTAGGGTTCCTCAGTGAGATGATCAGCACTTGTTGTTGATAAACTTCCCTAAAAGACACCTTGCCCACTGCTGCTGATATACCAGTGATGGCGAACCTTTTTGAGCCTGAGTGCCCAAACTGCAACACAAACCCAACTTATTTATTTCAAAGTGCCAACACTGCAATTAAACCTGAATACCGAGGTTTTAGTTTTAGAAAAACAACTCATACAGTTGTCCGAACTAATTAACATCTTTTGTTTTAAAAGAAAAACACAATAACAGAGCTTTCAATGATACAAACAGTTTTTTGTTGAAAAAAAAATCATCTCAAAAATTATTATAGTCCTACATTGTACACATAGCCTGAAGGGAATTTATACAAACTTTTAAAATAATTAGGCACATGTATTTTTGGATAAGGGATTCTCAACTTGTAATATGATTATATGCCAGACTGAAATTGTATGGGGCAAGCTTTACCCCGGGTCCTTTCCCTGCTTCTACAGGTGTCGGATTAGTAAAAGTAAAAGTCAACCTGTACTAGGATGAGCAAGATAAACAAGAAAACTAAACGTGCTTAACACATTTAAAACACTTTATGTCTTGGACTGCAAACACTGCATTAGGTAAAAGTTTGCACTGGGCATGCTTTTGCACAATTAATGTGATTTTTGCTATTGCATGCATGCTGATAATTTGTCAAACCTTGGCTCCTACTCCGTTAGTTTGAGAGCAACACATGCAGCACTCAGATCAACTGTTAGGGCTTTACGTCCAAGCCATACTCTGTGCATCATTCTTCAAAATCTTTTAAATGTGATAACAATGAAGAAAAGAATTCTGTAACAGGAATTCTAGAACAAAATCATTCTGTTCTACACTGTGAGAAAGAACAAGATCATTAGTGTTTTTGGTAATTAGGATCTATACTTGGTAATCCTGAATTTACCGGTAACATGTAATTTAGGCTGTACTACAGTGTAGTCCAGAGTTATCCAGTCTGCTAATGGGCTGGGTTTTATTTATTGATTTGATTTGTACCCTGCACTCAAGGGGTACAAAGAAAATTGGCACTCAAGGTGGCTTACAATCACAAATAAACTTGATAAAAACAGTAAACTAATACATTCAAATACATTAAAAACACAGCAACAGGTGGGGACTAGCACCAAGGTCTCTTACCACTACACTGGCTCTCATATTTGTTTTGCCTTTCCTCCAGGAACAAATGATCTCTCCATTTTTACCCTCACAACAATCCTGTGAGGTAGGTTAGGTTGAGAGGTAGTGACTGGCCCAGATCATCCAGTGAGAAATGCGAGGCATTTGCCAGTCCTCCTCAGGCAGCAAAATGTCCTGGGCCAGGACTGGCTGTGTATGTATGTGTGTCCCAGAGGCGTAGCGTGGGGGGTGCAGGGGGGGCCGGACGCACCGGGCGCAAATCTGGGGGGGGGCTCAGGGCCAGTGTGAGCAGGGAGGGCTCAAGGGAGGACACATGTCAGCCGCGGCGCGTCGGAAGCTCCCGACACTCGAGCGCGGCTGCCGCTGCTTGGGCCACAGGGGGGACCCCGCTCCCTCAGTCAGGGGCTTTGCTTGGGAGGGAAGGAGAGAAGGGAGGAGCCGCCGACCGCGCCGCCCGGGGAAGGCTGCGCGCATGGGGCTGCTGAGCGCCCGCGATGCGGCAAGATACGAGCGAGCCGCCCGCAGTCGCCCCTCCCCTCGAGCCGGCCGGCCAGCCGGCCGGCATCCCCGGACCCCTGCGGGAAGCCGCCAGATCCTCTGGGCAGAGGTTCCTCGCCGCCGCCGTCCAGAAGCTGGGTGAGGGTCGCCGTTCCCCAGGCTGCCCTTTGCGCCCGGGAAGGGGCCCGGAGGAGCCGTCCGCGATCCCAAACGCCGAACGGACGGAGGGGGCGGGGGGCTGCGGAGGGGCTTGTGTTGCCCCCCCCACCCCGTGAGTCGGCCAAAGCACCCTGGAGGTAAAGAACGCCCCCCCCGCTCCGGCATCCATCTCCCCTGGAGCATGGACCCCCGCCAGGCGGAGAATATCTTCCGGCCAGTGGGGTGGTCATCAAGATGGGAGCGGAGGAGGGGAGGCAGCCGCCCGAAGGGGGAAGCTGCCTGCCCCCGCCCCACTGCAACAGGCTCTTATCCTGCTAGCGAGATCCCAAACTTTTGGCCGGGAGGGGCGGGCTGTCAGTGTCCAGCGGGGGAGGTGGGCTTTTACACCTTCTCGGCTTTACCCCCAGCCGGAGGGGGAGGCCGTGCCTCCCCCCCCCGCCCCGTAGCTTGGGAGCTTCCCGGGGATCCTCTTGAGAGCAAGACACTGGGCTGGAGGGACAGCGCTGGGGCTGCTCTCGCCTCTTGACACGCAGAAGAGCGTCCCCTCCGTAGCCGGCTCAGCGATGGTTGAAAATGTGGAGAATGTGTAATGCATGTTCGCACTCAATAAAGTGTTTGAAAATAAAACTTGTATTTAGATGCATTTTACTTTAATTACATCAGTATTTTCATAACAAACAATACATGTGCTTAGGGGGTAAGGGTTTCTTTAACTAATCTAGTGGAAGAGACTCGAGTGCTAAAATCCACGGGTTAGGGGGCGCAAATTACTTGCCTTGCCCTGGGTGCTGACAACCCACGCTACGCCACTGGTGTGTCCTGTTTGGCTGCTGTGTCTGAATGAGGCAGTAGGTCAGTCTCTGCTTCTTTCTTGAATGTGTGTGTGTGTGTGTGTGTGTGTGTGTGTGTGAGAGAGAGAGAGAGAGAGAGAGAGAGAGACATTTCAGAGCAACTGGGCCTGCCTGAAGAATTGGTTTTGAGGTAGGCAACACTGGAGGAAGAGGAGTGACTGTGCGTGAGCGCAGGGATTTAAAGGAGCAGCGCAGCCACTCCTTTCCAGGCAGGCAGGCAGGGCTGAGAGCGAGCGCGCAGGTGAGAGAGAGGCGGAGAGGAGCCGACCTAGCATTTAAAGCAGCAGCTGCCCGCCTCGCCTTGCCTTGCCTTTCCCAGCTTGTTCTCCCTCCCCTCCCCTCGGGGAATCTTCATTTAAAGCGGCAGCTGCGCTCCCCACCTCGCCTGGCCTCTCTCCACTTGCTGTCCTGCCCCTCCCCTCGGGAATCCTCGCTGCAATCCCTGCCTGATCTTGCTCCTCTCGCGTGTCCACAGATTGGTCCCTGCATGCCAGCTGTGGTACGCGTGCCATAGGTTCGCCTTCACTGTGATATACAGTCACATACAAGGGGATTTGGGGTTGTGTTCTATGTATACCACAAGTTCAGGCAGGACTGGCCTTACCATAAGGCAGAGTGAGATGGCCAACTCAGGCAGCTGATTTTGACTATCAAGAAAGGGCAGGCTGGGCAGCAAATGGTTAGTTCTTTTAATTTCTTCTTATTGTATGTTTACTTCTGGGGAGGGGCAGGAGTGCTTTTTGTATTTTCTGCCTCAGGTGCCAAAATAACTTGTCTGGCCTTGGATACTGTGCACCTTGACTTGGAGGGGAGCGGGCACCATTTTTAGTTCCACCTTAAGCTGCAAAATGTCTTGGGCTGGCCTTGAGTTCAAGCATGGCAACACTGAGGTGCAATTCTGTGCCCAATGTGAACTTAGTGTGCACTATAGGACGTGCCCTGGAATCTTCTACAATCAACCTTGTGTTCCATGACAAACATGGCAGATGACAATGTTGAAAGGCTCTCTGAAGTAGGGATGTAAGTGATGTTCATCGGGGGGGGGGGTAAACGAGCCCTCACGTGACTTGCCTGCCCTCCACTCGACACACGCCGTGAATTCCTGGAAACTGGAAGTGACACGACGGGGACCCATCACATCACTTCTGGGTCCCTGGTGCTGCGCTTTTAGCGTAAATACCAGGGCAACCCACCTAAAAATGGCCACGATTTGCTATTCGCAGCCGTTTTAAGGTAGTTTATCCCTGATATTTATGTTAAAAACGCAGCACCAGGGACCTGGAAGTGATGTGACGGGTCCCCGCTGCGTTACTTCTGGTTCCCTGGAGTTTCAGCAAGCGTGGTGAGCGCAGCGAGCGTGGACTGAGCGGGTGGGGTATTCACCAAGCACCCCACGATCAGCAGGTATGTGTGTTATACATCCCTACGAGGCAGTGATGGGCTGGATGAGGGCCAATAAACTGAGGCTGAATCCTGGCAAGATGGAAGCCCTGTGGGTGAGTGGTTCCCGAGTCTGGGAGATAGGCTCATTGCCTGTTCTGAAGGGCATTGCACTCCCTTTGAAAGATCAGGTTTGTAGCCTTGGGGTACTCCTAGATCCATCATTAACACTGGAGTCCCAAGTGACTGTGACGGCTCAGAGTGCCTTTTACCATCTTCGACTGGTTCACCAGCTACGGCCTCTCCTGGACAGGGATAGCTTGGCCACAGTGATACAGGCAGGCACTAGTAACCTAAAGACTGGATTACTGCAATGCGCTCTATGTGGGGCTGCCCGTAAGGCTGCTCCAGAAGCTGGAGCTAGTGCAGAATGCAGCAGCTCGGCTTTTGTCGGGAGTTGCCCCTTTTCAGCATGCACCTCCTTTGATGAAGGAACTGCACTGGCTACCTATTCGCTACCGGGTCAGGTTTAAGGTTCTGGTACTTGTGTACAAAGCCCGAAACAACTTGGGACCAGGTTACCCGAGAGAGCGCCTCCTCCCATACCAACCTGCCTGGTCGCTGAGGTCATCAGAAGGCATGCTCCTGGTGGTTCCTCATGGACCTTTGGCCCGACTGGAGTCTACCAGGAGAAGAGCTGTCAGTGTGGTGGCTCCATTTCCGTGGAACTCCCTGCCTCTGGAGGTCAGGCAGGCTCCGACATTGTGCTGCTTTCGGTGCCTGCTGAAGATCTCCTTGTTCCAGGAAGCCGCCTCTGCTCTCCAACCACCACTGTAATTGTTTTGTTGTTTTCGAAGTGTTGTTTTTGTTTCTTTTATCTGTTTTTGTCTTTTTATTGTTCACCGCTCTGGAATCTGCTTGATGTGGAGTGGTATACAAATACTGTAGATGATGATGATGATGATGATGATGATGATGATGATGATGATGATGTATATTTTCCCCTATGAAGCATTAGGCAGCTTGGACTTCTATTGGGTTTGAAATGCACTTGTAAAACCTTCATTGATCAGAATGCTCCTACACATAAAAATGTGTCTGCTCCACTTTGTGTTCTCTCCCACTTTGACAACGTTCAGACCACCCACACTGAATAGTGCAAAGAAGGATCAATCTTTCAGTAGAAAGTAGGCCTCTAGCTTACACGTTTCCTTCTGCTTTAGAGTTAAAATGATCTGAGGCAGAAAGAGACTTCACTCCAAGTGTCAAAGGAGGTATGGATCTTAATCTATCTATAGCATTGGAGCAGAACCTCAGGCCCAAGGGCCAAATCCAACTCTCCTGGGTTCCCGGTCTAGCCCCAGCCAGCCACGCCCCCTTCCCCTGGCCCCACCCACTTTCTCCCCAACCACCAATCATTTGGTTGTTTCCCAGCTTTTGTGCAATTTCCCCCCATTCTAAAATGTTGAAATGGCTCTTCTAATTTAGTTACTGGCAGTGAGAGCTTTCAGCTAAAATATGCAGGTAGTTTGGGCCCTGCCCACTTTTCCTTTGGCCCCACCCCTTTTGCTTTCATTCCCGCCCACCACTGGAATGCCCCCCCCCCAGCTTCTCCAAAATGCAGTGCAGGCTGGTGGCTCCAATGTCAGCGGGGCTGTGTATCCACTCCAGGTTTTACTCTGAATTTTAAAGGAGCTATCCATGGTGCTCAACCTATTTTGGGGGGTGGGATTCAGCACTGTGGATAGCTCCTTTAAAGCTCAGAGTAAAATCCAGAGTGCATACACATGGCAGTCACCAGCCGCCACTGCCAAAATTAGAAGTGGGAGCGAGCCTTGCAGTGGCTGCCTAAACTAATTCTTCGAGCTAGTTGATTTTCCTTCTCCCCCTTCCACAGACCTGACACGCGAACACAATTGAGCTGTGAATCAGCAAGATCTTTTGCTCGAGGCTCGAGAGATAGCTCCCTTCTAACTCTGAATATTATAAACCCTAGCTAGCTCCCCATGTCCTTCAGCAAGAAGTTCTTCTCACACAAAGAAATGTAGTAACAGTGATTGAAATGCAAAACCTAATGCAAAACCTAAGTCACAGCAGGTTTACAGCAGGTGCTAAAACATAGGTAAAACCTGTTTAAGAGAAATGCTAATTTGAGAACAACAGCTCTTGCTCGGGTTTGTAATGCAGATGTCTGGGAGAGCACCTTTTTATGCTCGCAAAAATCGTTAAGTATGCTGAGTGAACAGAACAGACCTATCTCAATGCAAAAAAAAAAGCCTTTGAGTTAAATTAGCACATCCCTAGCCCAAAATGGAATTTGGCCCTCAGGTTGAAAGAGGTTCTGCACTCTTAATCTAAACGGTCTCCATATTTGAATCTGATGTTGAGTGAATATTTGTTTTGGAGGGACGAAAAATATCAGCCTTTTGATGAGCCAGTGACTGGTGGGGGAAATAGGATATCTTGTTTATACCTGTGGCAGGTTGCTTGTCTGCATTCAGCCATTGGTGATGCTGAGCGGCGTGGTGATTGCACCATGAAAGATGCCCAAGAGAAACATGACGAACTGCATAACTCCTTGCACAAGGCTAAGGACGAGCTGGCGGGCATGCTGCGGAACTATCGGGCACTTCTCAACGAGAAGCTGGCTCTGGATATTGAATAGTGACGTACAAGTCGCTGCTTGAGGGAGAAGAAACCAGGTATTGCTCCACTACACTCCTACCGCTTATAGACAAGCTGGTACCGATGTCTAAGCCAGCCTTCCCCAACCTGGTGCCCTCCAGATGTTTTGGGCTTCAACTCCTATCATATGCACACTCTTTAGATGTACTTCAGTGTGCGCTTGGTGGCAAACATACCTGGGCTTGTGACTGTAGAATGTGTGAAATGGCCCCTTTCAATGTAGTAAAAAAAGCAACCCCATGGTACTATCAGGTGGGGTGG
This sequence comes from Shinisaurus crocodilurus, assembly GCA_021292165.1. Classification (NCBI taxonomy): domain Eukaryota; kingdom Metazoa; phylum Chordata; class Lepidosauria; order Squamata; family Shinisauridae; genus Shinisaurus; species Shinisaurus crocodilurus. Next base: position 35,575,946 of record CM037881.1, on the reverse strand, counting down.
GGTGGGGTGAATGGGAGCTTCTGTAGAGGAGCAACAGGCACTTCCAAAATCCTTATGACATATTGCAGCCAGGACGGGAGGTGGTGGCAGGTGGCGGTGGGAGCAGCTTTTTCTGGTTTCTTTTTCTTCCATTTCATCTCCTCCCACTCCCTTCCATTGACCACAATAGGGTGGAGTTAACTATACCAGCTCCAGGGCTGGTAGAGTTTCAGGGCCTATCTGTTGGGGGGCTTCTCAGGGAAACAAGGGGGCTTAGGAATCTGTGGATTCACAACCGCCACCGACTCGCCCCTTGAAGACCCCATTTGACCCCCACTGCTGTTGGAACACTGGTGACAGAGGTTTCAGCTGCTGCGTGGGGGTGGGCATGGTCACACCCCTGAAGTCAAGGGGCCATCCTGACGGAAGTGGAGGAACGGCACTTATGCCACATGCTATGACCCCCTCAGCTGCCCTCCCAGGGAGCACAGAACTTCTCCCAAACTTGGCTGTTGTGGTGTGTGTGTGTGTGTGTGTGTGTGTGTGTGTGATAGGCTGGCTGTTCCTATTAAACTTTTACTGTTTCCCTTCTGTTGTTTTATTTGCTTACATTTTGTGTACCACTTTCAATATATATATATATATATATATATATATATCCATACAGTAATACCTTGGATTGCAAATAACTTGGTTTGAGAGCGTTTTGCAAGACAAGCAAATTTTAAATATTTATTTAATTATTTTTGACTTGATATACAAGCGACGTCTTGCAAGACAAGTACTGTAGTATGGCTTAAATTAAAAATCTCTGTACAAATTTTTTTGGGGGGATTTCGTTTTGATATAAGAGTGTTTTGGATTACAAGCACATTTCCGGAACGAATCATGCTCTCAATCCAAGGCATGACTGTATATATATATATATATATATCCTACACAAGGGTGTTAATCTGCTGTATCTACTTTTGGTTTCGTCACAGAATTGAGATCTGAACACTACACAAAGATCGTTTCCTTTCCTGCTTTTCTGCTATATAACCTCTAGGTGGCACTGTGGTACAGCGAAATAGCACAATTACACTTGGAAAAAGCATTTTCTTTTGCATTCACAACTAATACCACATTTTTCCTGTTCTAAAAGAAATTCACCAAAAGTGCTGTTTAAAAACAGAAGCAAAATTGGAGAGTCACGTCATCGTCTAAAGAACGATGAGAATGAGAATGAGGGAATGAGGAGCGCACAATAAATGTCTCATGTAGAAAAGCTCAGAGAGACAGAGAATTCCTACTTCTATTAGAAAGTATGGTTTCTCACATGACCTAGCTCACTAGCTGGAGCCAGTGTAGCGTAGTGGTTAGAGTGTTGGACTGGGACTCGGGAGATCAGAGTTCTAGTCCCCGCTCAGCCATGAAACTCACTGGGTGACTTTGGGCCAGTCATTGACTCTCAACCTAACCTACCTCACAGGGTTGTTGTGAGGATAAAATCGAGAAGAGGAGGAGGATTATGTAAGCTGCCTTGGGTTCCTTGCAGGAAAAAAGGCGTGGTATAAATATAATAAATAAAATAAAAAATAAAAATAATAATATCTTACTTCTCTTTTCCAAACAGGATATTTTCTGGGAGCCTTCAGAGTGCAAGTAAGTAATTATAAAGTTTACCTTTTGGTATTACAAAGATGGTGCTTTATATGTGTACATAAGAAGCTGCCATATAGACATACAACAGAATGAGGAGGGAATAAGGTGTGAAGAGAGCTGAGGTGGCAGAAGGCTGAACCACTTCAGACTGCTGTGGGCCCTCCCCAAATATATATTGTTCCCCTGTGGAAATTCCAGCACTGATTTACTCAAACTGTTGGTCATGTTCTTCATTGCAGTGGTGCTCCCTGCCCCAAGCAAAGTAGCTGATAACTGTGGCCATGAACATGGATATGACTCTCTAAGTGGAGGGCTCAGCAGCAGAACTGGGAAATATAGTCTCGGACATCCAGGGAAGGGACAGAGCCCTGGAGATGCAGACCGCTACACCGTGGGATACACATCTAGGAATATATCTAACACTGTGGGTAAGCAGTGCATCCCTGGAGGTGAAGATTTCATCCCAGGTGGTGCATACCACTCCACCAATGATTGTGGCAAGGCTTCCAGAGGTGTGCAGAGGCCCATGAGTACCACTTGTGGGACTGGTGGGTGTACCACTGCCATAGCGGGTAGATGTGTGGGTGGCCACTCCAGTGCTCATAACTCAGCTGGTGCATGCTGCTCCCAAGGACATTCATGCAACCAAGGCATAAAAATGTCCACAGCCTCATGTTTCACAAGTAGCGGCAGGATGTAATAAAAGCTCTCAAGGCCAGAATCAAACCACATGAGAAAAAAAAGGGGGGGAGGTATTTCCAATAGTAAATAATCTTACATACTGCTACATAAGAACGTTTCTTATTATCATTCGTCATTTCTATAGCAGGTTTCATGTGCACAGTGCATCACACTTTTTATCTTCTTTGGTCACACATAGTAGCTCCTGTGATGTAATTCCCTATTGGTCCCATTTTACAGATGCAGGCTTGAGGCTGAGAGGTAGGTAGTCCACATAGAGAAGAGAGGTCCAGATGGTGGGTTAGAAAGGATTCCTTAACTTTGGTTCAATGTTACATGATTTTGTGAAAGGCAAACACAGGTGAGCTAACAAAACATAACCAATACTTTTTGGTAGGAGTATAATTATCTCACGTAACAAGAAGTACAAAGTTGCCTTGCACGGAATCAGACCCATGGCCCATCTAGCCTAGGGCTAATACCAACTGTCAGCAGTGCCCTGGGGCTGCTTTTCCTGGCCCTGCTACCCAAAGTTCCCTTTAGAAATTACTGTACATATGTGTGGTGTTTGGTGCAAGTACATGGCACGATGTAATATTCATTCCAGCCAAGGGAAGGCCAAAACACCTTCCTGCTGGCCATTTTAAAAAAAAACCTACTGGATTTTGCAAAAAAAACCTACTGGATTTTGCAAGCACTCCGTGCAAGTATAGACAGGTTAGCCTACCTCCCCACCTCTATCTTGCCAGCCCCCAAACTTTCACAATCAAAGGGAAAACAAACAAAACTACCATCGCTAGGCTCACACGTTGACGGGCCAGAGCCAACAGAAGCTGCAGTAATGCTTCAGACACACTCAGAAGCATCATTTCCTGCTGGGATAAAGGGAACAGCTGTTTTCTGCAACCCATTTCAATTATTCATCCCTACTCTTTAGATTAGGATGGATAAAAAACGGGTTGCATTTTTTTATTTTTATTTTTAAAGAGCAGAGTGGATTTTCAGGAAAAGGGACAAGTCTTTTGTATATTAAGGTAGTGAGGCAAGATGTTGGACTACCTTAATCCATTAGCTACTTTCCATCTTTATGATTTGATGTCCCCCCTCTGCAACCCTGATGTATTATTGTATCATTATGATACTTTTGGTAGTGGTGTTTCATTTTGTTTTAAAAACTGCCTTGAATATTCCTGTTTGAGTACAAAGGTGGGGTACAAGTCCTGTAATAAACAAATAAATATTGCTCGCCATATATAATCTTTCTTATTAGCTATCTGAGCTGGTTTCTGAGTAGACAATATATTTTATCTTACCTCTCTGGCATGTGTATCGGAGCTTCTAAATGTATAAGTGTTACATACCATCATTAATTATACTTTGTTAGAAGTTCCAACTTTTCTGCCGTGTCTCCAATAAACTCGGATGAAGAACAGATACTGCTCATTGTTTATTTTTATTTTAAAAATTTCAAGGTTATTCTCTCTGTGTAGGAATTGGCCTATGAAAATTTGTGGTGTTAAGAGGCACTAGAATCCTTAATGAAGTAGGTAGAGCAGTGTTCTCTAACCTTGGGTCCCCAGATGTTTTTGGTCTACAACTCCCAGCATGCCTCAGCCAGCTATGCTATGGCTGGGGCATGCTGGGAGTTGTAGGCCAAAAACATCTGGGGACCCAAGGTTAGCGAACACTGAGGTAGAGAGAGGCAGAGTGGAAGTTAATGCCTCTGGGGGAAAGGAATGCCAAATTTGGAAGGATCTCTCTTCAGATTCCTGATGACATTGCATACATAGGATGCCACATCATAGACAGCTCTGACAAGGGTTCATGAGCCCTCCACACATATGAAAACCAGGGATGCCATTTATGAAAAACCATGACATGATCCAAGGATGCACTAATGCAGAGACTCTGCACGTAGGTCATGAGATCCACTACTATGCAAAAAGGGATGCATCCTTATGGATTACTTCCAGAAAAGTCAATTAATAGTGGGGAAATTAACTTATCTCTACATTCCTTATAAAAAATACAGTGTAGAAGGACATGTTCAACTGATTCTATTACTCTAGCACCACATGGACATAACCGTTCATTAACTGGAATGTTATAAATCGTCCTTTAATAATGCTGATGGCAGCACGTTAAAGCGAGCAAGAGTGAATGCTCTTCTGTACTTTGGAATAGTAATGAGTACAGGTATGGGGCTACAGTAACACCATAGTTATTACAATTATCACAGTTAGTATAGACCAATGGAGAGCAAGATTTATTAGCGGCAGTTCTCAAATGCTGCAGATCTAAGTCTATTAATCTTTGAACCACAAGAAACTGGGCCTTCACAAGCCCATAGTTGCCCACAACTTCCACAGAGAAGCCAAGCTTATGCAACTTCTTCTCCATCTCTCTCATATATTAGAAAAGGAGCAATGTTTGACTTGCTATAATTATTTATTTTTCATTTATTATATTTATATCCTGACTTTTTTCCTGCAAGGAACCCAAGGTGGCTTACATAATCCTCCTCCTCCTCTCCATTATATCCTCACAACAACCCTGTGAGGTAGGTTAGGCTGAGAGTCAGTGACTGGCCCAAAGTCACCCAGTGAGCTTCATAGCCGAGGGGACTAGAACCCGGATCTCCCGAGTCCCAGTCCAACACTCTCACCACTGCACCACAATGGCTTATTATGAGAAATAAATATACGACAGGAATTCTCACACAACAAATCTCCCCTGTTGAGGCAACAACAGCACTAGTGCACAGAGAACCCCCACCTCCTGAAGCCAGCCAGCACCTTCTGCAACTCCTACTCTTCCTTGAGACTTTTGGCTACACTGGGAAATGCACCCATGCTGCCCAATTAGCACCGCACTTGGCAAGTCTGAATTCTCATGTCTGCATCTAAGAGCACAATGGGATGTTAATCCGTATGGAGGCCCCCAATTCTGACACACGTATGAAGATTCACATGCGCGCGCGCACACACACACACACACACACACAGTACCAAATTAAATGTTTCTTTAAGCACGCATAGTGGAGCGATGAGTGCTCCTTTTATTTACTCTCAAGTATGTGCGTGTGGCCCCAATTTGGATTGGGACCATGCTGCTCCAGGACTCAGGAGGAGAGGGGTGGAATTTTGGGACAAAGATGGGTGGGGGAAGATTTCCCCCCCCCTCTCAGAGTGCCATGGTCCCAAATCAGAGTCACGTGTGCTTACTTGAGGGTAAATAAAAGTAGCATGCATAGCTCCAGTATGCGTGCTTAAAGGAATATTTAGTTGGGCACACACACACCTGACAACACTGAATGAACACTTCATGCTTGGGAACTCTGGGAAATTATATTTCCCAGGATTCTTCAGGGGAAACCCTAATGGTCAAAATGGTGTAAACCAGGGAACCTGTGACGCTCCAGATGGTGTTGGACTCCAATTCCCATCAGGCCTAGCCAGCCTGGACAATGATGATAGATGATGGGAATAGTAGTTCATCAACATTTGGAGGGCCAGTAGTTCCGACTCATGGGATAAACATTTGTCAACTGCTGAAACAATGGAAGCAGAAACCTGCCTCTGTTCATACTTTGTCTCACTTCCTAGTATGAAAACACATTTCATTTCAATTGACAACAGTCTAAATTTCATTCTGTTCCTCTGTTTGGCAAGCCCTACTACTGAGTCTGTTGCCCATTCAAAACATCCCTTCGCTGCGTGATTGAGATATTTCCCAAAACAACTTCTCACTTTCTTCATCAAAGATGAACCAATTGTGAACATTCCTACACTGTTTTTGACAGTCTCATTCCCTCAACAATTAAAATGCTCATGGGCATTCCATATAATCACAGCAGCTCAGGCAATGAGACTGAATGGGAGATCTTTTGTTTTTTTTATAGTTCTGGGAAACTCCTCTGAGTAAGAGTGTGGGTCACTTATCCTGGCATCCTGGCATCCTGGTGGACTATATGAAAATCAAATTCTGCAGATGCATCTCTGAATTTATCTAGGGTAGCGACTGTGGCATCATCCATTCTTCTTCGTAAGAGAGTTCAGGTGTATGTGTTTCTATATGGGGGAAACAATATTATTTATGAATAGGTGGAGACCTGCACAATTTTGTGGACCTTTAGAAGGGGCATCATTCCCTCAAGTAGGGATGTATGAGGAATCCATTTGGGGGAGGTGGAAATCCATCGGAATTCCTCAGTTCGGCCCCCCAGATTCCAGTTTGCTGCCCATGTGCTGGCGCCGACTCACTGCAGTGCGTGTTGAGCCAGCCTGCAGACTTCCATTTGTAAGATGGACTGTGACTTGTGTATTTTTTCAAACCACCAATGGAATTTGTGCAAAATAGCACTGGGAGTGGGAAAGCACATGGTTTTGTTGCAAATATGCCAAGTACCCTGGTGTACTGAGTTCGAATTATGCACACAAGGGAAGGAGAGAAAGTCTGGAAATGGTCCAAAAAGCTTTATTCTGCAGAATAGAGGAAACGCAGGCGCTCATGCTGCAAACAGTGTCTCCTGTGGGACAAGGAGATCTTATCTATTTATACATCATCTTCTGGGCATGCGCCCTGCCAACAGAAGCTGCTAGCTAGCTGTGGATGGAAAAACACAAGTCATGCGCATTGACCCCTTATTTCTGAAGACAGAGGACAATCTGTGCCACGTCAACATCTCTTTTGGCGCATGCATACTGTACAATCTAGAATGTTTTAAACTTGCAGAGAAAAATACAAATTAGCAAAGAGCTTCAGCCTTTGACACACTCATTCACTCAAAAAATGTCTTTATCAAAGTAGTTTGATGTTGTAATGTCCATGGTAATTCTCAACGTTTGTCTAATATACATAATGTGGCCACTTTTGTGTTGCTGGTTCCTAAAGTTAGGGAGAATTTTGTAAAATCTAACATTGCCCAGTGCAAAAAATAATATATATATATTTTTTAAAATGGGGACGTTTCATGGGGAGATCATTTTTTCTGATCTTGAGTTTGGTTCATCCCAAACTTGAGAATTTTTAAAAAAGTTTGCATGAAAATTCAAGCACATTGTTTCATAGATTTCATAGATCATAGAGTTGGAAAGGGCCTACTAGAGGAGGGGTCTCCCATCCAAGTAATAACCAGGCTTGACCCTGCTTAGCTTTCCTCGCTCAGTCAAACTGAGCCAGCGTAAGCCAAGACACCTACATGTTGTCGGCACGGCATTTATTGTAATATACACCTTTTTGTAACTATTTCCCCTAACAAAATGCACTTTTGAATATTAGTTTCACTAATTTATGCATTTCTGTGTGCACTTTTCCCCAAAATTGGTATACATTTTGTATTGGAGAACTCCATTGCAAATCCCAGAGAAGTGCACATTTTGAAGGATAACTGAGTTTCAGTTTGCATATTGGTTTGAAAATGCAAAATCTAGGTAAGTTTGCATTACAATGCAAACCAAACAAATATCTCCCCCATCCCTAGCTGGTGGTGGGGATTCCTTGCTTCCTTCCTTCTGATCTTTGCCCCCTAAACTGGTAGGATTGCTCTCCTATCTCTATTTCTCTGCATTGCATCCTGCTCGTATTATGGGCTACAGGTAACATAGCTCATAATAAATAGGACTTCATACAAACCTATTAACAGGTTCCATTCATCTTTCCTTTCTCTGTATCTTCCCATCCCCCATTATCATAGGTGGGTTGTTGTTGTTGTTTTAATTGTCTGATGTGTCTGATCTAGCACCCTTTCACTTGCTGAGGTCTCGTAAATGCTCAGGGTGTATCCCAAAGTAAGGTGGATTTCTGGGAACTTGCAAGGTCAATCAGTCAGTGCAGTGGAACCTGCAACCCATATGTTGGATATTAGCATGTGATGCAAATGCTGACGGTGCCTGATGCTAGCAGGTGGCTCACTCACCCTTTAACCACTATCTGTGGGAGAAGGGTAAATAAGGCATATATTTGCAGCAACTCCAACCACAATCCCCACCATCAAAGCATAATGGGGCAGTAATGTCCCCAAAGGTTGTATGTGTCCTACTTCTACAGAAGATGATAAGATATTTCATGTTATAGCTCAACATCAAAAGCAAAGGTTGTGCCTTTTCCATTCCCATCTCCTGTCCTCAATTTAATTCCAAGTCCACACTTGTAGAAGTGAACTGTAATAATACTCCAAAGACCAAGCTGTCTGTGTGTGTGTGTGTGTGTGTGTGAGAGAGAGGGAGGGAGAGAGAGAGAGAGAGAGACAGACAGACTGCCTTGTGTTTAAATTTCCCCTTCTTTCAAGTCTGTAATGACTAACTTATTTGTCACCTTAGGGTTTGCTGTGACTGCAGATACAAAGCAAACTTTTCTGAAGTGGATTTCATGTAATTAATTCATCCCATGTGAAAACAACTAAGAGGACCAGAGGAATTATCTTCATCTGTTCTATCTATGCTGCTAGGCATCGCATGGCAGGAAGGGAATACTAACGAATGACTTACTGTGCTCCGCATGCCATACCTCAGGTTGTATCCAGGTCTAGTGATACTTAGAGTAGATCTATTGAAAGCAGTGGGACTTCATGACTAACTTAAGCCCCATTGATTTCAATAGGTCTGCTGAAAGTATCACTAGGTCTCTGGATCCAACCCCTCCCAAATTATGGTTTAACTAAGGGATGGATCTAGATTCAAGCTGGATCAACTGCAGTGGCAGAAGTGGCCTTCCCCACTGTTCCCTCTTAGGGCAGCCCCCTGAAAATACTACACAGAGAGTCAGGAGATCCTGCTGAATGGGGTGAGCCATGGGGGTAGCAGGATCCCCAAAATTGGGTGGAGGGACCTTGTGTGCGTGGATCCTTTCCTCTTGAAGAAGATCTCTTCCACTCACAGAAAGCAGATCCTGGATCCAATCCTAGGATTTCTAAAATAATGTTTTTATGTGAACCACTTGAAGCTCCTAGGATGCCAAGCAGTTTAGAAGCAGCTCAAATAAATAAATAAATAAATAAATAAATTCATACATTCATTCATTCATTCATTCCAGAACTGGGATGTGTACAGTTTGCCGCTCTACTTTTCAGTTTTTTTCATTTCCTTTCTACAGTATCTTCCCCCCTCTCCATGTTACCAATACACATGTGCGTACTGATGCACAATGAGCAATCTTGTTGCTGATGCAACATGAGCTCTTGAATACCGGTTACATCTTGTTTGCTTTTTACATGGTTTTGTCAATGCACACAGATATATATGCACAGCTATATAACAAAGTGAGCGCTGTGCGCGCGCACACACACACAAATATTTATGTCTGGATCAGGGCAAATGTTTCTTGCCATGCCTGAGTTTGTGTTATTAAAAATGAGAGTCAAGCAAACAGCCCATGCATATGTAAGCTTGGTGTGTGTAGGTGGGTGTATCATGTTTTTATTTCCATCTGTATAAAAAACCTTTGGGAATAGTCATTGACATTATCTTTTTCTTATGGTATATGGATGGCAAAACAACAGAAATATGAGAGTTCCACATGATGGCTTGAGAAAAGGGGATATAAAAGATCCTACAATGACAGCTTTAACTTGCAACTCTGCAGAACCTGCCTGCCTTCAGCATATCTACTGTGGTCAATGAAAGAAGACGACTCCCTTAAGTAGCTTTCTGCCTAAACTATAATTAATGCAAGTGAGAGAAACAATTTTCAAGCATAATATCTTTTGAGCAAAGCTTGCACACAAAGCAATTTCTTTTTAAAATTCTCATTATTTTTCTTAAGTTTGCATCTCCTGTTATGATTTGCACGTCGAAAAGCATCTCTGGGCCTGAGGCAAGCCAAACCCGTGAAAGCTCCTAAATTAAAATGTTAAACCAATCAAGGCCAACTCCTCTACTCTATATAAGAGTTTGCTTTGAGGTCTTGTGCCAGCGGGCTGCTCGCTCTCCCTTTGCTTTGTCTCCACTGCACCTGCTTCCTTGGAACTGGACCATCCCCATTTGTCACAATGACTCACCAGTTCTCTGCAGCAAGGACCTTCATGGGAGGAAGGGGATTCAGTTCTGCATCTGCAGTGTATGGACTAGGCGGGCACAGAACCTATGCTGCCTCTGTTCGGCCTCTGGTTGGAAATGGGTCCGGGGTCCGGGCCTTCAGTAGCCAAAGTCTTTCCAACCTGGGTGGAAACAGAAGGATTTCCTATGACGGCTATGGTGCTGGATTTTACGGTGGCTATGGCTATGGTCAACGAGGCTATGGTGGTCTGGGGTTTGGTGGCAGGGTGGGTCATTTTGGCCCTAGAATGTATGACTCTCTTGGAGGTTGTGGGCCTTTCGGAGGATATGCAAACTTCAGGGGGGATGGCATCCATGGGGTCCAGATCAACGAGAACCTCCTGAAGCCTTTGCATGTGGGGGTTGACCCACAGGAATATGAAGCACGGAATCATGAGCGGGACGCGATGAAGGACCTCAACAACCAGTTTGCTTGCTTCATCGACAAGGTGAGAAAGCAAATATTTTCTACTGAACTTGGAATGGAAAGATGGGCCATCCCATGACACAGGCCAAGTGCTTTTAGCATGAATTACAGTAATACCTTGGATTACAAGTAACTTGGTTTGAGAGCATTTTGCAAGACAAGCAAATTTTTAAATATTTATTTATTTATTTTTGACTTGATAACAAGCGACGTCTTGCAATGCAAGTGCCGTAGTATGGCTTAAATTAAAAATCTCTGTACAAATTTTTTGGGGGGATTTCGTTTTGATATAAGAGTGTTTTGGATTACAAGCACGTTTCCGGAACGAATTGCTCTCAATCCAAGGCATGACTATAATTAAAAAATGGCTCTGCATCCCCGTGCCATGGACCAATGAGACTTGCATAGCATGGTACTGCGGCACTATGACTTATGTACAGATGATGAAGCTGAAATGGATATGAAAGGGGAAATATCTCAAGCACTCGTTCAAAATCAATTTTACTCACCAAAATAAATAAATAAATAAATAAATAAATCAACTTTCTATTCTCCTAATTCAGCTTTTGTTTGTTTGTTTGTTTTACAGCACTCCCAGATTTGGATGATGTTGAATTTCAGGGTTTCTGAAACCTAATCCAATTTATAGCTAGTTGTGCTTGAATCCCATTGAAATCAATGGAACTTAAGCAAGTCACAACTAACTGATCCAATTGATTTCATTGGAACTTAAGTGTGATGGGCAGAACAATCCTAAGGTTGGGGGAGGGGTTCATGGCAGAGGGACTGCCACTTCCTAAAACTTGCTGGCTTGCGCTGGCGAAACTGGAAGGACACCACTTTTTATTTCTCCCTCTCCCATTGCCTCCAATGGGAGAGGATTACTATGCCACCTTCCAAACTGACATAGTTCCTGGTTCCATTTGGAGTGTGTCAGGGGAATGAAAAGGCCTAGAACCCTGCAGGGCTTTTCTCACCCTGGCATACCCCCCAAATCACCCAATTTTTGCCCCGATGGCCTGTGTTGGGCAGCAGTGGTGGTGTAAATCTCCACCACCTTCCAGGAGGGACCTCTGTGGACAACTCTGTCCAAGGAGTCCTTACAATTAGCACTCTCAGGAGCGGAATCCTCAAAATTTAAAAATGATAAACATTATTGGTCAGATTATCAACCAGTTGAGATTAAAGTGGTCTTTTTTTTTAAGGAAATTGATTTCATTAAATCACACTTAAAAGAAATTTAGTTTAAATGCTTAGGACCCTCCCCAAATGTCCAGTCTTATCCAAACCCTTTAGTTTTTGAATTTGTTCGTTTGTTTATAATATGGTGAATCCTGTCTTTCTCCACTTTAAATTTTAATTCACATTGTTTGCTTTACAAATGAAACTATTTAAATGCAGTGAAATAGCACGTGATTTCTGCAAAAGCACATGGAGAGGAGAGAACATTCATTCCTTTAGTATACTTTGGATTTTGTTATATATTGGGTGAAATTCCAACATTGTGTGAGCAGACATCCAGCCACACAATGGGCCTTTATCATCCTCTTGTCCCCCCTGCAGCCCCCCATTCCCCACAAAATCTGCTTTGGGGGGTCCCCAAACTTTCCAGAGCAGATTTTGAGGGCACACTGGGGGATCACCCCCTCCCTGTTCTGGAACCAGTTCCATCAGAGGAAAGAACTAATTGGATTCCACCCTATGCATCCAAATACTATGTAGGCCCCACATGGCAGACCAAAAGAACAATTTCCAGGCCCTTGCCAGAGATTCATAAGTCTATAGTTTCCTACGGTTGCTTCATATGTTACGTTTTTTCTACCTTTGTGTAGAAATATTATATATATATACACACACAAACATGAACATTGCCATGTGGAGAACATACATTTTGCTGCAAATACAGAGATTGGGGGCCACAGTATTCATCAGCTACCAAATATGTCATTTGAGCATAGTGTGTACAGTTAAGTACCCATCTACCCCCATCACCCACCTTGCTCACTACCAGAAGATGGCTGATTAGAAAAATTCATGGAGGATAAGGCTATCATGGCTACTAGCCATGATGTCTATATGCTACTTCCATGATCAGAGTGGCAAATATCTGCAAACCATTTGCTGGGCCACACAAGTGGGAGGGTGCTGTTGCTGTCATGTCCTGCTTGTGGGCTTCCCATAGACATCAGGTTGGTCACTCTGGCAAACAGACTGCTGGACTAGTAGGCCTTTGGTCTGATCCAGCAGGGCTCTTACATTCTTAATGCAGAACAGACAAAACCAGTTCAAATGAATTGTTGTAAAGCGCCCAGAGAGCTTTGGCTATGGGGCATCATAGAAATAAAATAATAATAATAATAATAATAATAATAGTAGTAGTAGTAGTAGTAATAATAATGTCTGTTCTGAAAGTAGATTTGCTTTTGAGCTTGTTTTCTAATTAGATATATTTTTGCATCCTTGTTTGATAAACAGGTTAGAACCCTAGAGCAGCAGAACAAGGTTCTGGAAACAAAGTGGAACCTCTTGCAACAGTATGCCATTCCAGCAAGGAAAAACCTCGAACCATACTATGAGAATTTCATCTGCAACATGAAGAAGGAATTAGAGTGTTTATTGCATGACAGAGAACACTTAACAAAAGAAGATGCTGCCCTTCAACATGTGGTGGAGGAAATCAAGTGCAAGTAATGTTGTTGTTGTTGTTGTTGTTGTTGTTGTTATTATTATTATAATTATTATTATTATTATGCTAATGCACACTGAAGCTAAAGGGATCCCTAAAGTCTACAACTGACACACATTGTAGTAAAAAAGGGTTGGGTAACTCCATTTGTACACTGTTTTTTTAAAAAAAAATAATCTGGCAATTTTCTTAAGAAGAGGAGACTGAGATATGGAAAACTATTGGTTTCTTGCAGTATGTCAGTCACCTTGTTCTGTGTTTCATTTTCCCTTCTGTTTCTTGTGTTCTGGAGATAGAGAAAATCATATTTAAGGGATGTACACATCGTAAGGTAAAGGTAGTGTACATCTTGTGTAGTGTACACACTTTGTTCTTAACAATATGTGAATAGGAGTAACAGTGGGATAAGTATACAACAGATGCAGCAATACTTCTATCATATCATCTCTAAATAAAGGTTGCAGTCCTATACCTACCTATATGGGAGTAAGCCCCATTGAACTCAATGGGACTTACTTCTGAGTAGACATGTATAGGATTGTGCTGAAAATCAGTCACCCATCTTCCACGGTGGTCTCCTATTGCTTGATTGTGAAGACTTTTGCTTTCTCCTTTCAAGAATCCCCCCCCCCCGATCAAAAGAAATCTGCCTCCCAAAATTCCCACTGAAATTCAGGAACTGATGACAATATCACAGTCCTGTGGCTGAACCATGATCTGTTTACACAGGCATGAGGCATCACAACACACAAACGCTTTACAACCACGCTGCAGAAGAAAACGAAAATAACCATACACAAGTTGCCCTTCATACACTAGATCTGGGGTGCACAACCTTTTCAGCACTCAGGACTACATCCAGGGATGCACGAATTCTGTTGAATCAGCTCTGTCTGCGTTTCATCAATTGTCAGGTGTCTTTCGTTCCGTCATCTGCCCACTGACGGAATCGGATTTTTTAGGGGTGTACGAGAATTTTGTTCCACTTGTGCAAGTGTGTACTTGTGTTAATGCGCATTGGCACTAGTGCAAATGTGTGCAAATCCCTCCCTGAAGTAAAACATCAGTCCACAAGCCCACGGAATCCGCGTGACTAGAGAAAAAGCTGGTCCGCTGCGGAATCCACAGATCAGATTCAGAGAAATCCAAACTCATTTGAATCTGTTGCGGATTTCTCCAATATCCCTAGCTGCATCCAGTGTTGGCAGGGGGTCACGCACGTGTGCACACACACACTTTCCCGATGCACACACATCTCAGCATGCAAGGATGGGGAGATTTAAATCTCTCCTCCCTGCCCACTGAGATTTAGGGTTCACTGAGGGGTGATGGAGGTGAAAGCCTGCATCACGTGGCTACTAGCAGAGTGAAAAAAACAACAATTTCGGAAGTGGGATTGCTGGGCATTAGATATCCCCCAACAGTCTCCACCTAGGTCACTGTTTCTCTGCTGCTCCTAGCGGTGAGAAAACAAAACAGCAATCTCAGAAGCAGGATTGCTGGGAACAACTTTCATCTCTCCCATGCCACCGTGATCCCCAGCAAGACTGCTGTCCTGGTACTGCTAATAGCACCACCGGAACAGCATTTTCTGCCCCGAAGTCTAGCTGATCAGGTGGGCTGCATGGAAAAGTGTGTGGGGTCCCGCCAACGTCGTAGGCCCCAGCAGAAGTGGCCAAGGGCTGTGTGTGGCCCGTGAGCCACAGGCTGTGCACCTCTGTGCTAGACCCACACTTCCTTACACCGATATAATCGTCCAATAGGGGAAATGTAATGTACAAAGCCACCTTGAGGAAAGAAATATATGCTGCCCTTGTTTCGTAAATGAACCCTAATGGAGTCCAAATCCTTGCTGCAAAAGGTGAAGCAGCAAACAGACTGTTAAGGACAAGAGGGGCTCAGAATTCGTTTTTCTCTAAGGAACAAAGAGCTGCCCTAAATAATCCGTCTTAAGTTGCTTCATGGTAAAGCTATCCCTGTATGTTACCTTATATATACCTCACTATGTATGGTTAGGGTGGCCAGCTACACACCACCCAAAAAGACGAAATGTATTGCCCAAATACAGGATAAAGGGGGGGGGCACAGATTTGCATAACATTTGCATATGCTGATTTATGTGTCTAGATACAAAACTGGAAATAATGACTGAAATTAAAAGAGCAACACATAGCATACATCTCACCATAGTGGGGGACACTGTGAGCGGGTAAGCTGTGTGCCTGCTCAGTCTGGAGGTCCAGGGGCTAAGTCAGTGTTCTCCAACCTTGGGTCCCCAGATGTTTTTGGCCTACAACTCCCAGCATGCTGGGAGTTGTAGGCCAAAAACATCTGAGGACCCATGGTTGGAGAACACTGGACTAAGTGTTGATGGGCAACTTCAAGGCCACTGCCTGCTCCCCCTTCTTAGGATCCTTTTATCTTCAAACTAGACTCGGATTGGACAGTCCTGAAATAGAGGAGTGCCCTCTGTAAAATAGGCCACACATGGCCACTTTGTGTGTGGTGTGGGTAGGACAAGATGCTTTTGAGTTGCACAGAGCTCTTCTTCCATGTTTCAACAGGTATGAAGAGGAATTCAAAAGGCGCACGTCTGCGGAAAATGAATTTGTCTTGCTCAAGAAGGTAAGGTGTTGAGATTCTGTGCCTTAAACATGAAACACAAAGTGCCACTGCTAATTAAACACCTCGTTTGTTTATTTGTTTACATCAGCGGCCATACCCTGCCCACACCAGCATTTCCTGGGATGCCGTCCTTGGCCCTCCATCTGTATTTGACTTGCAA
The DNA here is from genome assembly GCA_021292165.1 of Shinisaurus crocodilurus. Lineage (NCBI taxonomy): Eukaryota > Metazoa > Chordata > Lepidosauria > Squamata > Shinisauridae > Shinisaurus > Shinisaurus crocodilurus. The sequence goes on along the minus strand of CM037881.1, from coordinate 35,559,711 downwards.
GTTGCCATTTTCCACATGACAGGCACCCCTCTGAGCAGGAAGTGAGAGGCACATTGCTTTTGACTTGACCAAAGTTACTCTCTAAGAAATTTTGCTTGGGAAGTGGCACTGGCTAAGCCCCTGCCTCAGGACACCCTTCCTGTCAGGAAATGGGAGACTGTTCCAAAGGCCTTAGCTGCCTTTCTCCAGTCCCCTCACAATCACAACTGATTTAGTCAGAGGGAGGCCTAGGCTCTCCCATGTTGCTAGGTAATGAGTGTTGATTAGAGACTCTCTCCAAAGCCATATTCCTGGAGATTCTTTAATCTCCTTTCTTAGATGGCAACATTCTTGGTCAAACTCAATGGAAATTCAGCAAGATTTTACAATTGGGCTAATTGGTCCTAATTTGTGCTTGAAATTCAAAGTTCATTTCAATTGGCAAAATCAATGAAGGACATATAAAATTGGCTAAATTATATTACATGTCAGCTGTCACATATTGTTAAATACTGTTTACATGCTGCTCAGATACTGTCAGATGTTAACATCTGCTGCATGACTGTCAAATATGATCACATATTCAACACTATAATGTCAGGCACTGCCAATTTTGGGCAGGCCTCTCAGTACTTAGCAACTGTTACATACTGTTAATTCTTGATTGTCAAACATCAAGTGTTTCTTGACTAGTCACACATCCTGAGAAGAATATTCAGCATTAAAATCTGCAAAGAACATTGGTGAATCTGGTGTGGGTGGGATTCATTTCAGCTCTAATTCTCGGGCCTGTCATTTCTTGAAGGCTTACACATACTTTAGTTATACAAAACAGAGTACTTTCGTTTACCTTCTAGCTCCATGGACTTGCACTTGGACATATGTGATTGCTTGTTCTGAGCATTTAATAACTTGCTCTTATCATTTACAAACTACAGCTGGCTTTGTCACTATTCTATCAGTGACTGAACATAGCTCATATTTAATTAGGTATTCAATCCTCTTTAGGATGTAGACTCAGTTTCCCTGAGCAAGGCAGAACTGGAGGCGAGAGTGGGTGTGCTGAGACGAGAACTGGAATTTCTCAGATATGTCTTTGAAGAGGTAAGAATGACCCCGACATAATCTTAGATACAGAGACTCACGGGCTCAAAAGAATATAAATAGGTTCTAGTCCAATCTAGCCCTCTGTGCTAAATGAAGAGTTCCCATGCCACCAGGCGCACTAGGGAAAACGAGGAAAAGCCTGAGGGTCACACAGAAACAAAGAATTCTAAACAGAAACAAAGGATTAGTATCAAATGCAATCTCCTCTGTGTTCCGCTATTCACTGTGGAAAGGGAGTGCCCAGTGGAAATGGTGAATAATAGTTATCTCAAAAGTCACTGTTTATAGAGATGTACGGATTTGGTTAAATCTGTTCCATCCATGTTTCGCTTATTGTCAGGCATCTTTTGTTCCATCGTCCGCCCATTAACGGAACCAGATTTTTCTTTTAACCAGAATTTCGTTCTACTTGTGCTAATTTGTATTAGCGTGAATGCACACTAGTTAACTACTGTGCAGCAGCTTATTTGCACAAGTGTGCATCAGCACCAATGCGTACTTGCATTTGTGCGAATGCAAATCCCCCTCAAAAATGAAAAACCATCCCACAAGTTCACGGAATGCATGTGACTTGGATAAAGCTGGTCCACTGTGGAATCTGCAGGTCGGATTCATAGAAATCCAAACTCATTTGAATCTGTTGTAGTGTCTCTGACATCCCAATGTGCAGACAAAAGACTAAGCTACCATGTTCTGGCCTGAGTTTTGTAAAGCCCAGGAGGGACAAATTGTAAATATGCAAAGCAGAAACTCCCTTAGTGACTGCTTGTACCGATCACCACAGAAGGAATGTAGTAGGTACCCTTTCGATGTGCCTCCAGCTGCCTCAGAGCTGCTCTTCTTTGAGTCGTTCCTCTGCAGCTGGGGGCTACTCCTGGACCTGAGCCAAAATGTCACAAAAGACATTTTTCTGCGAAAATATCTGGTATTTTTCTGTTTTTCTCACCTCCATAGAAAAAAAGCAAGCCACTTTGAAGAATTTCCTCCAAATCCCCTCCACCATTTCTCTGTAGCAGACTCCATCCCCCTCCTCCCCCATAATGCCTTGGAATGACACTACTCCTGGGACATTGTGGAAGAAGCAAAATCATGGCCAGTTGGCCAACACAGTTGCTGCTAAAAAAAAAGAGAGAAGCAACTTAGGAAAAAAGAAAGAAGTGGTGCTACAGCCACTGCTAATGGTGAGCCCCACCCATGAGAAACCATTAGAGAATTTCTCCTTTCCCCATTGATTCAGTGAAATTCAGTGACATGGTGTGTGCCCCGCCCCGCCAGCCCCGTTTCTCTGTACCACAAATAGGGCTAGAGAATTTCAAGAAGCCATTTGTGTCCGGCTCTACCGAATGCAACTGTGTGGGCAGGGACTGATCGTGTGGGTTGAGCCCACAGAACTGGTATCCCACAGGGCCAGCTAAGTGGTGAGGGCTTCCAGAATGGTTGTTCTCCAAAGGCTGGAGGTACAAATAAAGAACACCCTAGTTTACTGTGGGAATGGAGTCAGTTGTAATTACAGTATTCTGAAAAGGAAAGGAGGAGTGCTTATTAAAAGATAAAGAACATGGTTCATCAAATCAGCAGATCAGAGTGTGTGGCTGCATTTTTTTCCCACTGTCTTTGCAGTTTGGGGAGAACTGCCTTTGGAGAATTGCATGCTCTGGGGGTAAGTGTCTTAAAAACAATGTGAACTAGAGCAAAATCTCAGAGTATGTTTTCAGTCTCTGAGCACACATGCGGAGTGCTTTTCCCATTGACTGGCAAGTAATTGCAGGGCAGCTTCTGTTCATTTAGCCAGAGCTTCCAGGTGAGAGGGCAGTACCCTTCCTTTAAAAACAAAACAAAACAAAAAACTAACCATGGAAGCATGAGGATCTTTGATGCCCGACTCACACACGGACTTCCTGTGACTTGCAGGAATTGACACAGCTAGACTGCCAACTCTGTGACACTAACATCCTTTTGAAAATGGACAACAGCCGAGGCTTGGACATTGACTGCATCATCAAAAATGTTGAAGCCTGGTATCAGAGCATTGCGCACAGGAGCAAAGAAGAAGCTAACGCTTTCTATGAGAACAGAGTAAGTCAGGGCATAATGGCACCGAACCTGTTTGGAGGAGGGGATGTTCTTCTTACTCACTCTGTCCATCTCACTCCCCCGCCCCGCTCGACACTTCTTGGTGAATTCAGCATGTGCAATATCTGTGCAAAGTGCTCATCAAAGTGCCTGGTGGTATCTGCATAGGGACACCCTGGAGAAAATGGGACCTAACTTTTCCAGGAGTACTTCCCCTGTTTCCAGTTTAGACACTGGGAGTGCAGGTGGCTGCTCTGACCACATGCTCGCCCATGTCAATTGGCAGGCTACAGAAATGTGGCAGTAGGGATGCTTCCAAAAATCCCCTCATCAAGGCCTTTAGGCAGAGTAAGGTGGCTGCCTCGGGCATCTGATTTTGAGTGTCATGGAGCGGAAGCAAATTGTTGTTATCATTATCATTTTCAGTATCATTCCGTTACCATTATCATACTGCCATGTAGGGAAAGGGCTCCTGTGGGATTTTCTGCCTCAGGTACTTGACCAGACTTGGATACTGTGCACCTTGAGTTGGTCGGGTGGGTGCCATTTGCTGTGCTGCCTCAGGCAGAAAAATATCTTGGGCCGGTCCTAGGGATGTGTGTGGAGCTTGATTGGGGGTGGTGGAAGTCCAGCAAACTCACCGGGCTCGACCCCCCCCCCCGAGCTCTGCTTGGCCTACCTGCTTCCCTGGCTCAACTTGCATTCTCAGCCACAAGCCGAGCTGGAGAAGCTACTTCCGGGTTCCCAGTGCTACGTTGTTTACATAGAAAATGGCATGAGATACAGTTAAAAATGGCCACGATTTGCACAAGCTACACAGATCGCAGCCACTTTTAACGTATTTTATGCCATTTTCTACATAAAAAATGTAGCAACACAGGAACCCCGAAGTCTGGCGAGCACCTCAGTTGATGCTTGCTTTCGGCCTGGCTTGGCAGGTGCGGCGGCACCACTCGCCAAGCGCCGAGTGAGTCAGTGGTGGACGGATCACCCACCCCTAGGCCCCAGTCCTGCCCCTCTTCCAAAGCTGTCTGGGTTTTAGTGTTCCAAATAAACCTAGGCCTTGTTTCTGAAGTGGAGCCAATGCTTTAGGAAAGTTCCATTGCTCCAGCCTTTCCCCCCCTAAACTCTGTAAAGTGTCCTCCATATGACACCGCCACAGTTTTCAATGCCTTCAGTTCATTCATGTCTCCTCTCTCCCCTGCAATAAAACACACACACACACACACACACACACACACACACAAAATCTTGATATGATAATCTAAGCAGTTATTTCAAAAGATTCTGTTTAGTTGGTGTTTTGACAATGTGCATGAGTGCATATGCACATTGGTAAAATGCAGCACAAAAAAACCTGATGCCATTTGTATGTACATCAAGACTGCCCATTGATAAATAGGGATAGGAGAGAAATTCGTTCAGTTCACATTTTAGTGTGAATTTACCTAATTTTGTACTTTCAAACTGCTATGCAAACTGAAACTAAGTTATCCTTCAAAATTCACACTTCTCCAAATTTTGCAGTGAAGTTCACAAATAAATAAAAATAATGGATACAAAAATGTGTATATTCAGAAAAATTACATTCAAAAAAAGCATTAAATTGCGTGTAAAAATTATGCATATTGGGCAAACATGTGTACAAAAATGCATGTATTAGGAGAAATATGTGCAAAAAAGCTGATGAATTTCCATGCCAACTTTAAAAAAAAATAATTCTCAAATTTTGGAATGAACCAAAATTAAGACTGGAGAAGTTCTCAATGTCTGATATGAACTGAACTTAAGATTGCAAAAATAAGAAACTGAGAGAAGCCAAAATTGACAAATTTGTCCATGCCCATTGAGGAAACACTGCAACATACAAAAAGCACAGTTGGAAATGTTGAGTGGGAAAAATATACAAATGAACTGAAGGAAGAACTGAAAGTTGCACCATTCTCTGGTTCTGGAATTATTTTTAGAAATTGTTCCACAGATCAGGAGGTGTGCAATGCAAGGCAGACTGGATCCATGGAACAATGACGGAATGGAACAGGGGGAACCCACCCATCCTGATGTGGGAACCCTAAACCCAACCCCAAGAAGTCTCACTAGTCTTTTTTAAAAGTTATTTTAGTTTTCCTCAAAATTCATTGAGATGATTTGCCAAAGGAGAAACCTCCACATGTTGTTCCAATTTTGCTATTGGCCATGGGATACAAACCTCTAGCCCATGGCCCTAATCCGGCCCATTGAGGTTCCCCATCGGGCTTGCGGAACCTCCTTGGATTCTTGAAGAAGCTGAGCTTGGCCCACTGGAGGAATCCCACCTGGAGGAATCTCCATTGTTATCTCCAATCTGAGAGGAGATAACCATGTGCGGAGGAGCTACTCGTCCCAGCACTGGCTGTGTGCATTCATGCGTTGTACAGCTCCCCTATGGGGATGACATGTGCCATGTGAAACCAGAGACTCAACTGGCTCTGGGAGGAGTTCCTCCTCCTCCCAGCACAGGCTCTTTCTCTATGCCTCTCTGAGCATGGAGAAAGGCAAAATGAGTGGGGCATAGGGTGATGATGTCAGTGGGTGTGTCCAAGCCCACTGATGTCATTCTGACCACAGAGGGCCCAGTGGGAGGGCAATTTGGCCCCCACCTGAAACTGGTTCCCTGGGCTGGTCCTGCTTTAGGCGAAAGCTAGCGACAACCCTGGTATATGCAGGACCACCGCTGAGAACTTTTGCTAGACCTATTGATGCTCTTTGACTTGCTTCAAAATTCTTCAGACGTTTCATCTAAGCAGGAGGAAATTTCACTTGGTAACAATCAATGACAACTCTGTTAACTTCCTTATCATCTATGGATATTAGTTCATAGAGCTTCAGGAGCAAAGAGGGAAATACTCAAACGATCTGAAGATCAACCAGCACGAGATAGCAGAGCTGACCCGGATGGTCCATAAGATGCAGTCTGAATATGACACTATTAAAAAGCAGGTAGGAGAGACTCTGGGCACATGTCGTTCATGTTTGGGACCTGATGGTTTCATCATACTCTATGTCAACAATGTTATATCTAATAACAGCATTTCGGAGTTGGACTGAGCCAAAACTACTTCATCATTTCTTATGAACTTTTTCTTCAGCTCACCCCAGCAGCAAGGGTGACTGAAGCAACGAGGCAGGGGACAGATTATTATGATGTTAACTGCCTACTCCGAGTCCCTGGGGTCATAGATGTTACTGTTGCTGCTCCTGTTGCTGCAGAATTAAAATGGCAATTTCTCCATGTGGTCACTCCAACCCTATGAATCAGTTGTTCACCATCTGTAGATAGCATCTGTGTACATGTGATTAGATCAGGAAGAGAAAGAAGAAGCCATGGAAACAGAATTGGAGAAAGAGAGTGAATAATAAGTGGATTACGCTGTGGCAGGCAGCCCAGTTCTTATTGATCTTCCTTTGGCTATCCATTCTGTTGGATACTCTGTTCTTCTGGCCTCCTTGAACTATCTAGATTTAGTGGGCAAGTTCTTCCATCATTTTGATCCTTTCCCTCCAGTTGCAACTAAGGGTGCAATACTATGCATGGTTAGACAGAAAAAAGTCCTACGACTCCCAGCATGCCCAGCCAGCATGGCTGGCTGGGGCATGCTGTGAGTTGTAGGACAGTTTTGGAAAAATATATCTAGGATTGCACCCTTAATGGCTCTGTTTCCTCACTTCTCCTTCTGTCTGTTTGGGTTCTCCAAGGCTTTGTTCTAAGTCCCTTCCTTTCCTCTCTTTATTTTCCCCATCTGCAACCATTGTTCATTCATTTATCATTAGCTACTATTTTCACATTGTTGATGATGCGTAACTTTATTTTTCCTCTTCATAGCTTCCTTAGCGAATATTACTTTCTGTTTATCTCAACTGTTATTTCATTTTAGATGTCTTCTCACTCTCAAAATCCAAAATTCTGATGTGGCCTTCACATTCTTCATGGATTCTTTCCTTCTGTTCATTAAAGTTAGGTTACTGGTCCATCTCTTCAAGCCCATAATCTTGGAAGGTCTTTAAAAAAAATCCTCTTTGGTTTTCTTCCTTTTGTTTGTGCCATCACATAGTCCTACTGCCTTGTAGCAAGTGCACCAGTGCTGTGTCCCCTTTAATCAATTCAGTTTTTAATGTGTGTGTGTGTGGACAGGTTGATGTATTGCAAACATCCATTTGTGACATCGAGCAGCATGGAGATTGTGCTCTTAAAGATGCCCGGGATAAGCACATTGAGCTGCAGACTGCTCTGCAGAAGGCCAAGGATGACCTAGCTGGCCTGCTGAGGGATTACCATGAGCTTCTGAATACCAAGTTGGCTCTTGACATTGAGATTGCGACATATAAGACACTGCTGGAGGGAGAGGAGAGCAGGTGACTATGTACTGATACTAAAGATGCACACAGAGATACCAGTGTGAGAGTTTGTAATCACATTGAGATTGTTTTAGCCTCCTTCGAAATTCATGCACATTCATTTCAGCTGGACAGGAGCCCCAATGTGGACTCAGATTTCATTCTAATCACAGTTTTGCTTTAGACTAAATCCATTGGCAGTTCTCAAGATGTGTGAAAGTCCTCTTGAGACATTTTGTTGGTATTACTTGGTACTTTCTTGGTGCCCGGTGACATGCCCTAACCCTCCCACTTTTTCTTTTTCTTTAAAAAAAAAATAACAGTGTCTTCTGGCAGCTGTGATCACTTCAAAGCAAAGCGAGGGCCTGCAGCTGCTCCTATCTTCTTTTCCCATGAATGCCTCTTGGCCACACATGGGGCTCAGAGACATTCTTAGGAAATGAAGATGGCAGGTGGCTGCAGGCTGATGCTTTCCTCTGCAGCCCACCCATTTTGTGCTTGTGCCCAGGACAGTTTCTCAAAGTGCCAAATGTGCCCAAGGTGCCCAAAAGGTTGCCTACCCCTGGTCTAAATGACTAACAGGAAGTTTTTGTTTTTTTAATGATGTGGTTCAAGGTTGCATATTCATGAGTTTGCAAAAAGAAGCCTATTGTTGTTGCTTTATTAAAAAAAAGGAGCACAGCCCAGCAGGAATGTCCATTGTGTACACCCTGTTGAAATGAGTAGGAACTTGAACTGTGGGAAATATAGCTTCCTGCAGTTCCAGTTCATTAGAAATAGGCTTCTCTGGGAGAAATGCCTGGATTCTGTCTCAAGTCCGTAATAAGGATAATCTAATGGCAATAATGCCTCTCCTTTCCCCCCTCCCCAATAGGATATGCACAGGAAATTTTGTGACTGTAGGTAAGTAAGAATAATGAGGTTATGCTGGGTTAGGGTCACCCACTTCATATTGCTGTCCCCTTTTAAGGGGGCTTCATATCTGCTCACCTTAGGGCTTGTCTCGCCTGCATTCTGCTTTATTTGTGGTGGAGGCACTTCATGTTGGGAAAGGAACTGGAGTGGTGGTGGTGGTGGTGGTGGTGGTGGTGGTATGTGTGTGTGTGTGTGTGTGGTCTGAAGCATGAAGCCACAATTCTGTTAGTGCACTATGGGAAGATGAGAGAGTTAGGCTCAATTCGCACATTACTTTCATTGCATGGTTGCTGTTGAGATGGATGGTTAATGAATGGTTATGTCAACAATGGGACAAGGGAATGGAGCTGTGTGTAAAATACCTGCCCAAATGAGGTGGGATTATATTTGAGCTATGTTTGCATAAATATTCATTTTCAGGCTATTGTACTGAGCTGGTTAAAATGACCCATCTCACATGGGAGCCACTTCATGTGCATTCTTACACACACACACACACACACACACACACACTCACATAGTGATGGGAATCCTGTAGTGACCCGACCTGCCTCCGGCTCGGCGGATGCCACCGCTGCACCCACCGAACCTGGTCGAAAGAGGATGCGTGCCGAGCCATTCAGCGGACTTCCGGGTTCCCGGCGGCTTGCTTTTTAAGTAGAAAATGCCATATGTTAAAAGCGGCTGCAATTTGTGCAAGTTACGCAAATTGTGGCTGCTTTCTGGCATCTCTTATGGCATTTTCTATCTAAAAAGTGGCCCGCTGGGAATCTGGAAGTCGTTTCCCCGGCTTGACTTGGGAGAATGCAAGTCGACCCTGGAAAGGAGGGTGAGCAGGACGGAGTTCAGGGGGGTCGAGCCCGGCCAGTCTGCTGGATTTCCACCAACCCCCGAACGAACTGCTCCTCACACATCCCTACCACATATGCATTTCCAATGCAGCTCTTACCCCATATGATCTGGCATCTCACAGCAACTACAATGCTGCAAAGATAGGTGAGAATCAGGTTGCTATGTGGATCTGGGTCAGTCCCCAGCTGCACATGAGCTGAAATGTCTCACTAATGTTCTTTTTCTTACAGATGTGGTCAAAAAACCCTGCATAGAAGATGCCACTGGATTTCCAACTTCATGTGGATATAGGCCTCCAGATGGAGGATACGGAGGAAGATACAGTGGAGGATACGGTGGAGGATATGGAGGAGGAAATGGTGGAGGATACGGAGGAAGATATGGTGGAGGATACGGTGGAGAATACGGAAGAAGAAGCGGTGGAGGATATGGTAGAAGATATGATGCAGGAGGCCACGGAAGACACAGCAGCAGGAGCTACAGCTCCAGAAGTGTCGGAGACCATTCAGGGACTGTAGGCTGCAGCAATGCAGCTACGGGACATGCCTCCGCAGATGCAGAATTCTACCCAGGAACAGCACGTGGCTCCAGGGGTGTGTCAAATTCTGATGAAAACCCCAGAAACCTCTGTAGTCATGGACAGCTCCTCAAGAGGAGGTGGCCCAGGTACAGGAAGTGCACATGGATCAGGCAGGAATGTAGGCAGGACACACTTCTCTGGGAATATAGCCGAAAGTTGCCCCGATGGAGGCTACCTCTCCGGGGGTTATGGACCAGCAGGCGTCATCCCATTTGGGGGTGGAGGATTGGGCCCTAGGATTGTAGGTGGCTCTGCAGGTGTGGGCTGCAACCCTGGAGTTACAGGAGGTGCTGACATGGGGAATGTAGGTATTCCACCTGTAGGAATTCCACCTGTTGGCGTCCCGGCTGTGGGGAGTATAGGCTTTCAGGGAGGTCCCTGTGCAGGAGTAGGTGCCCCTCTTGGTGTGTGCTACCCTGGACCAATAGGGGCTCCTGTAGGCGTCTGCTGCCCTGGACCAGTGGGGGCTCCCGCAGGTGCCTTCTACCCTGGACCAGTAGGGGCTCCCGCAGGTGCCTTCTACCCTGGACCAGTAGGGGCTCCTGCAGGTGTCTGCTGCCCTGGACCAGTGGGGGCTCCAGTAGGCATCTACTGCCCTGGAGCTGTAGGCCCAGCAATTTAAAGGTCTTTGTACAAACTCACCATTTTAGGAAACAGTTAGTTCTCAGTCTGCTAGCAGCAGTGGTCAGAGTTCCCAGCAGGGCTACAGGAATACAGATATAAGTTACGAAAGCTTCTTAACACCATTCACACTTTCCTTGGGCCGTTCTGTATTTTCAGTGCATTCAAAGAAGACCCTGTCTCCAGACCACTAAAGACAATAACTACCCCACCCTCCCCTCCTCCACCTTAATCCTTCTGACCCATACGGAAGGCTTCTGGCTGCTGAGCCTGAAGTAGAAAGCTCCCCATCATCGCGAGGCCTGTTCCTTTAAAATAGATTGGAAATTAGAGCTAGTGTGTCGCTGGGGCTCTGCTTGTGCCGCCACATTCTGTCCTACCTAAGTTGATTGATTCTAAGCCACATGGCATGATTGATTCTAAGCCACAGAACTATTTAGATTCCTGAGCTATATATCAACAATAGCCATTGTCATTCAAAGCAAAGTCCCCCCCCCGCCCCAAGTTGCTTTCCATAGTGAGCACATCCCATATAAGTGGAGGCCACTGGGCAAAGAAGGAATGTGAGAGGAATCCGATGGGGGGGGGGAATCCAACAGATTTTCATGATTCAGCCCTCCCCTGATTCCGGTTTGTTAGCCCTACACTGGCACCGACTCGCTGTTGTGCGAGTCAAGCCAGCTCGCAGGCTTCCATCTCTACGAGGGGCTGTGGTTTGTGCATTTCATTAAAAAAAAAAAAAACACTGAGGAAATTTGCACAAATCACACCGTTTGAGCTATTTGCACAAGTTGGAAGCCTTAAACCAACTTCCAGACAAAAACATCTGGGTCTGGGGACCCAAGGTTGGAGAACACTGCCTTAAACTATGCACTTCTAGCACGATTTATGCAAATCATGTGAGAAATATGTAATTTCTGGCTTCCAAATTGTACAAATCAGGCAATTTGCATAAATTTGTACACATTTCCTTAGCGTTTTAAAAAATGTGCAAACCGCAGCCAGTCTTAGAGGCAGAAATCCATGGGGGGAAAATCTGACTCTTCCCACTTCCGATCATCAGATCAGAAGCTGGCAGGAAGTCTGTCGAGCTCAAATGAGCTGGACTTCCCAGCGTCAGCCTATCCCTGGTGTAAAGAGCAGGAAGCCTTTTCCAAACAAGTCATATTTTGTTGTTGTGGTTGTTGTCGTCATTTGCCATCATTGACAATGTCTTTGTTATTACACAAGCTCTCTGTACTTTTCCATGAGGTTGGTGTTCCCAGGTCTTGCGCCTACAGTTTATGTATTTGAGGTCGATGGGTATTTCTCATGTCAGCATATAAAGTTGTTACAGCGTTACATTAGGCTTTGCATGTTGCCAAAAATCCATGTGTTTCTGCTGTTCTCTACAATAAAATGCATGAGTAGTAAAATGAGAGCCAGTTATATGATGACTTGTGAAATAAAACAATTGGAAAGAAACGTAGGCTTAGCTTAGCTGGAGCTTCCTTTATTCCGGCAGGTGCCTCTGCTGAAAAGTTCAGCTGCTCTCAGTGGGACAGAGAGATGTAGGAGATCTAAAGATGCTTGGGCCCCACACATTCACTGATGGAAGTGGGAGGATCACAAATGGAAAGAACGCTGAAATTCAGTATGTGGCACAAGAAGACATGCTACTTATTGGAAAAGACTGAAAATGGAGCACCTTGAAATCTCTCCCTTGAAACAGGACAAACGGATGAAAAGTCAGGCTATTTCCACACCAGTCAGAGAAATCTGAAATCTGATACACTCACAGTCCAAGACACCTCAACTACTGTACAAGAGTTTTGTTTCTGCTCACAACGTTCAAACAAGCCCAGTTCTCAACCCCGAATGAGAACTCCATTTCTGAACTTGCAAGCCCATTCAAAAAATGAACATTTGTTCATGCTTTACTGAATGGGGGAAAAGTGTGCATTTTGGGTGTACACTCTTAAAAATGTGCATTTTTCCTGATTGGAAAAAAAGAGATGCTCCCATTCAGGAATGCAAAGAAGGCACCAAGCTTTGAGGGGGAATTTGGAGAACCTTGACGAGCTCGAACATTGCAAGTTGACCCATCCCTAGATCCAGACTTAGTCATACTTAGAGTAGACCCATTTAAATAAATGGGACAAGTGTGTCATGACTAACAGGAGTCCCATTGTTTTCAATGGGGCTAACCATGACTAAGTCTGGATCCAACCCAATGTTTCCACTAGATGAGGTGTCTTGTACTGTGACCTTTACATTTTTACCTTTATTTTATTGATTTAACTTAGGGACACTTTTCCTTTTCTCACTCAGAAACCTAGGATAATGACACTCACCTCATAAAAGAGACCAGCACAGAGTAAGCAAAGCCAGACATGGGACTGAAGGTCAGGCTGTGGCACATCTGTTTCCCCTGTATACATTTCAGTCAGCCTTGGCCTGTGGGAGGGGCATTTTGCAGCAGCAGTCAGGAATGCATGTCTGAAAATAATCCCCCCCCCCCTCTCAAACCTGAGCCATCCCAAGCCTTGGATGGTGGGAAGGAAATTCAGGACTGTGAATCTGCAAATGTTCCCCTCACACTTAAACTGTGTCCTTGGCTTGGGGCTTTCTAAGTGTGTCCAGTAGCCTGTCTACTCTCACCTGATGCAAACTGTATTGATGAGTACAGTGTAAAGATTGCAGTCAGGTGCAGAACTGAATGTTGAGCTGGCAATTCAGTGCCTAGCCACTACCGTTGAACAGCCGCCAGGGACCCAGGGGAGGCGGGAAGGCCGTGCACTTTCCAGCTCCCATCAGCTAGCAGCAACTGAGTGGGCACGATGCATTTTGGACAAGGCTAGCACCATGACACTGACCCTTTCCTCGCACCATTCATTTATTTATCAACATTTATTTACTCATGAAATCCATTAAATGGCTCGAATCTATTTTAGTTATTCATGACCACGTCCAACATTTCTGTCCCAACATGGGAACCAAAGATGGCGAATGATGACAAAACGGCGAGATGGTTAAAAACCAACACTGCCTAAAGAGTATGACAACAACAGCAGCCAAAGAAAGAAAGAAAGAAAGAAAGGCAGACCAAGAGAACCAAGGATACCGAATTGCCACTGAGGTTAAACACCTCTTTGAACAATAAAGCTCCTTATGGACCCTGGTGCCTTAAGGCAAGGAGGGTGGAAGGGAGCCAATGGACACGATCCACCTCACAATGCCTGCACATCATGCACTGGGCCTTCCCTAGCATCACCACATAGGGAGGCAGCCAGGAAGTGTAGCCCTGCACAACTGAAAGGCCGTACAGTAAAACCTTGGATTGCGAGCATAATTCGTTCTGGTACCGTGCTTGTAATCCAAAACACCGTTATAGCAAAGCGAGTCTCTGGCGGGCATGAGCGGGCCAATTTCGGCCCACTACGCCCGCTCGAGGCGAGCGGTTATATCCCTACACTACTTGTATTGCAAGGTGTCGCTTGTTTATCAAGTCAAAATTTATTTTAAAAAATTGCTTGTCTTGCAAAACGCTCTCAGGCCAAGTTACTTGCACTCCAAGGTATTACTGTACAGTGCTTTGCAAATTAAACAGGTTAAATGACTATCCAGTAACAATGATGCATAATTGCTCTGATCCAGCTATGGCCCATATGCAGTATGCACATAGAAGCACTCACATAGCCCTAGCTAGTTAGATAAGGAACATCTTAAGGAAAAGGATGCTGCATGAGTGGGGACTCCCCAGAGCCTGCTGCTGCAAGACCTGCACATCCAGAACCACATAAGAAAACTGATTATCAGAAATGGGATCAAGAGGAGATGGATTTGGTCTCCTGCCCTCCCTGTCAAACATCTGATAGTCACTGGGGAGGCACCGTAGCTCAGTGGCAGAGCACATGCTCTGCATGTAGGAGATCCCAGGTTCAATCCCTGGCATCTCCACATAAGGCAGGAAAGAATCCTGCCTGGAACCCTGGAGAGCCACTGCTATCACTCAGTGTTGACAATACTGGGCTAGATGGACCAATGGCCTGACTATGTGTAGGCAGCTCCCTGTGTCCTACTCTTTTCATAGGATTCTGCATGTATAGTTAGATTCAATGGCGGCTGGTGCCTATTGGAACTGGTGGGGCAGACAGAGGGCACAGTAACTAATAGTAGGCGGAGCCAAGTGGTGTGATAGGTGGAATCAAGGGGTCTGCTCCACAGCAGGAACTCATTGCACAGAATGGGAAAACAGAGGTGTTAACTTTTTTTTTTAATTTAAATTTTTAATTTTTCACATCTTACAGCTACTAATGAATACAACAACAAAAAATACAACATAAACATTGTGCACCCCCCACCTCTTGGGACCAAGTTATATTTCTCCCCCCAAAAATTTTTTTTATGTATATATACAAGATATTATTCTATATTCCAAAAATATAACAAATCTCGACAAGGTTTGTTCCCCTTCCCCTTCACCAACACATAATCCAAAAATTTACCCCAAATGTTCACAAAGGTGTCTTTCTCCAATTGTCCTTTTTGACACTTAATATTACAAGTTGATTTATCATTTAGCGCGATATCCCATACCTCTTTATACCATTCAGTAATTGAAAACACACGTTGAACCTTCCAATTCCTAGCTATCATTAATTTTGCTGCTGTTAACAAATTCACAATCAATTCTTTTGTATTTTTTAAACAAACTAACTTTTCTGTAATTATTAACAATGCTAATTTTGGGCAGACTTCTAATTCCATTCCAATTATTTCTGATATTTCTGCAAATACTTTCTGCCAAAATTCCAGAATTTTTACAGCTCCACCACATGTGGGCATATGTACCTTTTACATTACATCCTCTCCAACACAATGCGGAGCAATTTTTATCTATCCGATTTAATCTTACTGGAGTTAAATACCATCTCCATATCACTTTATAAAAGTTCTCTTTTATCCTAGTTGACATAACTCTTACAATACGTCTATCCCAAATATTTTTCCAACTTTGTTTCGATATTTCCTCATCAAATTCATTATCCCATAACACTTTAAGAGAATCTTTATGCTCTTCTTCTTTTTGTAACATCGTATATAAAACCTTTGTTGTGCCTCTTGTTGAAACATTACCTTCTATAGCTTCTCTAGTCAAAACTGTCTTTTCAAAATTGGTTAGTTCTCTTTCGCTGTCCATTCTTGTCCTCCACTTCTTTAACCACAGTTCCAATTGCATTGAATTTAACCATGATATTCTCTCTCTTCCTACTATTTCTATTATATGTTCTCTAGTCTTGAATTTTTCTACCCAATCCATTAATTTAATCACCTTTTTTCTCCTTAATATAGCTTCTATATGTCTTACATTTTCTGGAAAGTCCTCCATGACCACTACCGGAGTTAACGGGGATACCTCTGGTGTAAAAATTTTCCTCGTGCTATTCCAACTCTCTAACATACTCCTCAAAAAGGGATTTTCTAGTCCTTTCATAATATTATTTATATTTTTCTTAAATAATATATTCACCATCATGTTTCCTAATTCTCGTGATTCTAATTCCAACCACATTTTGTCTTTCCCTGCTATAATGTCCAAAATATGTCTTACTTGGTTGGCTAAATAATACCACTTTATATTAGGAAGACCTAAACCACCTATTTTTTTGCGCTTTATACCAACTATATTTATTAATCCTTGATCTTTTCCTTCCATTACAATATTCATTAATAATTAATTGCCAATCTTTAATTTCCTTTTCTGTAATCTTTACTGGTAACATCCCAAACAAAAAGTTTATTTTAGGCAATATCTTCATTTTTACCAACGCAATTCTACCAAACCAAGAAAGTCCAATTTTTTTATACTCCTCTATTTTATTTTTAACCTCTGTCTTTAACTTTCTAAAATTTTGTTCTCCTACTTTATCAATATCTTGTGTAATTCCTATTCCTAAATATTTAATTACATTTGTAATTTTAATGTTATATTTTTTCTTTAACATTTCACTCTCCTCTTTTTTACTATAATTAAACAATAAAAATTTGGATTTACCCCAATTCTTCTGAAGCCCAGTTATTTCTCCAAATTCTTTCAAGTGGTTCTCCAACCTATCCATTGTTTCAGTAGGATTTTTAATTGTTAATAAAGTATCATCTGCAAATAGATTTATTTTAATTTGATCTCCAACCCCGATCCCTATAATATTTCTATCTTCTCTTACTACATTTGCTAGTATTTCCATCACTAATGCAAACAAAATAGGGGAAAGGGGACATCCTTGTCTAGTTCCTCGGTCTAAGGAAATTTGTTCTGTAATACCATCATTTACCATTACATTTGTAATATTATGGGCATATAATTGATTAATTACTCCTTTAAATCTTGCTCCAAACCCCATATTTTTTATTATCATTTTTAACGTAGGCCATTCCACGCAATCAAAAGCCTTGAAAATATCTAATGCTAATACACCCGCTTTAACATTATTTTTCTTTATACTATATATTATATTTAATACTCGTCTTCTAGTTAAGTCGGCCATTTGTCGACCTGCAATAAATTCGCATTCGTCCACCCCTACATATTTACTCATAAACCTATTCATTCGTCTTGCTAGTATTGCAGTAAATAATTTTGCGTCTTGATTTATTAACGAAATGGGTCTATATGAATCTGGTTCTGTTAAATCCTTTCCTGGTTTTGGAATTACTATAATCATAGATTGTTTCCATGAGGGGGGAATTTCTCCCCCTTCCATTATATTATTATATAATAACTTCAACCTTGGAATTAACATATGTTTAAAAACCTTGTAATATTCCACCCCTAATCCATCTACTCCTGGGGTCTTGCCCTCTTTTAATTTATTTATAGCAAAATCTATCTCCAAATCTGAGAATGGTTGCTCCATCGTCTCTCTATCTTCTTGTATTCTCATTTTCATATGTTTTTCAATATATTCTTTAATCCTATCTTCCTCACCTATTCCTGCTTTATATAATTCTGAATAAAATTCTTGAAAATTTTTAAATTTTTCCTTCATCAAATTATGTCCTTTCCCTTTTTTATCCTTTATTATTCCAACTATATTTTTTTCCGTTTTTTGTGTGTGGATCTAGCAGAGGTGTTAACTTAAAGAACAAAGAAAGGAGTCTCTGGAGGACTCCTGAGTCCCTTACACCAGAGATTTATTATTTCTACAGTAGCAATAACTTAATGGGGTGGGGCGGAGATGGGTGGACAGGCAAGGGGGGGGCATTGCCCTGCGCATAATTAGCTTAGAACTGACTCTGGCTAGATTGGGGGCAAAGTGATTTCCGCACACACAGTGCTTGTAGGGGCAGCTTTGACCAGTCTCCCTGGAGGAATGCTGCATGAGACTGCAGAGTGGAGCCATGAAATGTTGGCTTGGGCATCAAGCCTGAGGGAAGGCATATGGAGAACATGGATATAAGGATGCATGCCTCCCCTTTTAGCCTCTATGCACATCAAAACATTCTGGGACTAGCCAGTCAGCATTTAGGAGCTGACTAGGAAATTTTTGCTCCTTTCCCTTATTCACTGTGTGCAAAGGTGTGTGTGTGTGTGTGTGTGTGTGTGTGTGTTTTCCTCTTCACCTTCTTTCCACTGCCAGAGTGGGTTGATGGTGTGCTAGTAGTTTAATTGCTTTTATGGTCTTGCATTCCTAGTTTAGTCACAACAAGCAGACACAGTGCTTTCCCCAACATGGAGCCCTCCAGATGTTTTGGGATGCAACTCCCAAAATTCCTGACCATTGGCCATGCTGGCTGGGGCTGATGAGAGTTGAAGTCCAAAACCTCTAGAGGTTGAGGAAGGCTGTGTATGGGGTGGATAGGAAGTACAGGGTATAATGCAGGTGAGCATCTCGAGGCACCATAGTGGTGCACGGTGGTTTATCCAAACTGATATTTTGCAGCTTCAAATACAAGCCATGATTACTGTTCTGATTGTGTGAGAGGAGATGTTCCAAATATCCATCTGAATAATGATGAAAGAAAATCAGATAGATCCACCTATCTATTTGTGTAGCTATTTGACATTGACTGCATTAATGTCTAGTCTACACATGGCACATCAGGCTGCAAAAGGCCTGTGGCTCATGCTGGCTCAGCTTGTCTGAGCGTGGAAAGCTAAGCAGGGTCAGTCCTGGTTATTACTTGGATGGGAGACCCCTCCTCTAGTTTCCTGCATTGAGCAGGGGGTTAGACTCGATAGCCTTGTAGGCTCCTTCCAACTCTATGAAATCTATGCATCTAAGAGACGTTCTTGTTGATCATCTATTTAACTTTTTTTTTTTTAGTGTGTACTAAGATCCTGTGTGCAGACATGACTGCAGCAGGTTTACCCATCCAAAAAGCTGCTTGTGTGAGTTGCGGGCTTCTGTGTGTGCCCCTCTTTCCCTTCCTATGCTCATTTGAATAGATAATTCACATGACTGGCTTTTGTGAGAATAAGCTGGTGGGGGGTAACATGCTTATTTTACCTCTGGAAGAACTAGTTGTGAGTCGCCAGCTGTGGTTTCTCAGTGGAGAGACAAATGCCCTCAGTCTGTGTTTCGAATAGCTGTGTCTCATATGATCCAGAGCTGACTGAGCACAGCCATTCAAAATAGATGCTGGCACTGAACACTGAATAGAATTAGGCCTCAGGAGGACTGCTGTGTACAAAGTATGTGAGTTGGGATGGGTGAATCTGTCAATTCCAGCTTTGCTTAATCTCTCATTTTTCCAACCATAAGTTCATTTTGGTCCATTTCCCCATCAGTTTGTGAATTCAGCCAACAGAAGCTTGCATGAAAATTTGTCCACATTCTTGTATGCATTTCTCCAAATATTTGCATTTTTGTACACACATTTCCTAGTGTGCATACTTTTTGCAAGCAATATTTCCCTAACGTAATGAGTTTTTGCGTGTCCTAGCCTAATATATGCATTTTTGTATTCATTTTCTGATTTGTAAATTGCATCACAAAATTCAGGAAAGTACAGATATCAGTGCACAGGTGTGTTCCAGTTCATGTATATGTTCCGAACATATACACGAACTGGAATTGGGTAAGTACATATAAAAATGTGAGACAAACAAATTTCTTTTCTATCCCTAGAAGTAAGTAACCAAGGATTGCTATGCCTAAGGGCAGTCCAGTGCTTTGTTCAGCATAGGTTTTAATCTAAGCTAATCAGTTTAAAATAATGAGTGGTTGTGGCTTGAGTCCTTTTCCCAGAATCTCTCCAAATGCCCAGATAGGAATCTAGAAATATTTGTTAAATTGGGAGGAAGAAGCAAATGCTGAACTGGAAATCCAAGAGTGAGAAATGCTGACAGCTTAAAAAAAAGGAGGAAGTAACTCATAACCTGGATAAGTCCCTGGCTGGTTGGAATTAGGGAGAGGCTTTGTAAAGTTTGAGAGCACATCTGATAGCATGATAAGAAGATTGTTAGAGATTGCAACTGAAACAGTATTTTTTCTCCTAAGCAGATGGTTCTATTTATTCAATATGTCCTTAATCTAATTTTGATTAATACTAGAGCTGAAATGAATGATGAGCCCAAAATGACCACCTGATTTTTAATGGCAAATATCCACCACATATTCTCTGAAAACTGGAAGATTTGTAAGATATTTACTATCTGTATTTGATGTCTGATGATGTGGGATTTTATTAAGACTTGATATCTAACTTTGAGATTCTATTTCAAAACAACAGAATGAAATTTAATAGGGATAAATGCCGAAGTGCTGCACCTAGGGAGAGGAAACCAAATGCAGAGTTACAGAATGGGGGACACTGGGCTCAACAATACTACAAGTGAGAAGGATCTTGGAATTGTGGCAGATCACAAACTGAATATGAGCCAGCAATGCGATGTGGCTGAAAAGAAGGCAAATGCTATTTTGGGCTGCATTAATAGAAGTATAGCTTCCAAATTGCAGGAAGTGATAATTCCTCTTTACTCGGCACTGGTTAGGCCTCATCTTGAGTACTGTGTTCAGTTCTGGGCACCACACTTTAAGAAGGACGTAGACAAACTGGAGAGGGTTCAGAGGAGGGCAACAAGGATGATAAAGGGACTGGAAACAAGGCCCTATGAGGAGAGACTGAAAGAACTGGGCCTGTTTAGCCTTCAGAAGAGGAGACTGAGGGGAGATATGATCGCACTCTTCCAGTACTTGAAGGGATGTCACACAGAGGAGGGCCAGGATCTCTTCTCGATCATCCCAGTTTGCAGGACACGGAATAATGGGCTCAAGTTACAGGAACCAAGATTCCACCTAAACATCAGGAAAAATTTCCTGACTGTTAGAGCAATAAGACAATGGAATCAACTACCTAGGGAGGTGGTGGGCTCTCCCAGTCTGGAGGCATTCAAGGTGCAGCTGGACAATCATCTGTCAGGGATGCTTTGACCTGGATTCCTGCATTGAGCAGGATGTTGGACTCGATGGCCTTGTAGGCCCCTTCCAACTCTACTTTTCTATGATTTCTATGATTTCAATATATGGTCTTTAATAGCATTTGTTGGCATGCAAGGGTATTTTGCATTGGACTATATTTGAAAGCTGACATGCAGTGGTTCTTCATATTTAAAAAATATTCAACAGCTGGGTTTTCATATTTGACTCCTGCAAAATTCAAATTAAAAAAAAAAAGCCAACAACTCTAAGCTGCAATCCTTTGCACCCTTACTTAGGAGTAAGTCCCATTGAACTCAGTGTGACTTAATTCTGAGTAGACATGCATAGGATTACATTGCATGCCTGCAATCCTATCTAGGTATGTATGAGAAATTCATTTCCATTCATTTTTGATCAGGATTTACCCAGTTCACACCTTCCAGATTGAATACAGATTTGGACGCAATCTGCAGTTGAAGCAGATTTCCAAGCTTGCAATGTGATTTGTGGTCCCCCCCCAAAAAAATGTGTTCAACAGCATGTGTACATTTGAAAAATATGCATGAAAAAAATCATACTTTTTAAAAATGCACGCAAATACACTTTAATCAATGGGAGAAGAATGCATCCATTTCAAAGATGTGCACAATTGATGCGTACATTTGGAAAAATACACACTCAAAATAAGCACGGATTTTCATGCTAAAAGAAAAAACACAGCTCGCAAACTGATATGGACTCAAGTCAGAACGAGCTTTGCGATGGAATTTGGAGAACTTCGGTGAGCTCGAGTTTTGCTGATTCACACATATACCCACTTACTGGTGAGTAAGCCGCATTGAACTCCATGGAGTGCAGTGCAAAGTGTTCAATTTTCATGTAAAAAAAAAACGGAAGAGAAAAAAATCCCAGGCGCCTGTTGAAATATTTATTGCCCAACGCATTTTGACATATACCTTCATCAGGGGCAAAAAAAAAATTCAAGTGCTGCTCGAAACGGAATGCTTCAGCTATCTCGTGAGTTAAAAAACTCACATATTGGTGCCTTCCCCCCTCGTTCCGCTTCCAATTTTCATGTCCACAACTTGAATTATAAATCTGAAATGCTGCATTCAAAGGCTTGGATCCAGAGAAGTGGCAACAGAAGGA
This sequence comes from Shinisaurus crocodilurus, assembly GCA_021292165.1. Taxonomy (NCBI): domain Eukaryota; kingdom Metazoa; phylum Chordata; class Lepidosauria; order Squamata; family Shinisauridae; genus Shinisaurus; species Shinisaurus crocodilurus. Next base: position 35,537,658 of record CM037881.1, on the reverse strand, counting down.
AGTGGGCAGAGGGTGACTTTCCCACTCTTTGTCCCCTTGCCAGCCGTTACAGCCCCCTGAAATTCTCTCCTGGGGGAACCTTCTGAATGGGGTGGGCTGTATCACTGGTGGCCTGTGGCTCACGCTGGCTCAGCTTGTCTGAGCATGGAAAGCTAAGCAGGGTCAGGCCTGGTTATTACTTGGATGGGAGACCCCTCCTCTAGTTTCCTACATTGAGCAGGGGGTTCGACTCGATAGCCTTGTAGGCCCCTTCCAACTCTGTGATCTATGAAATCTATGTAGGGGAAAGGGGAGTTGCTGAAATCAGGTAGAGGCACCTTTCATGAGTGGGGGTCCTGCTAAAGAAAGGCGCCTCTGCCCAATTAAGCATGATTGCTTAATCCCCTCCTGCCTCAGACTCCTATGCCACAACCCAGCCCATTGAGGAGGGTCCCCAGACCCTTGGGAGAGGCTTTTCAGAGGACTCCAGGGGGGAGCCTGGAGGGAAGGAGTACAGGAAGTTCACCTTCTGCCCACCCCCTTCTGCCAGTTCTTCTTTGGATGATCAAAGCCAAAATGTGAATGAATACATTTGAAATTCGGAATATTTGTAACATTCATTTACGCTCTTGTTGACACTGTCCCTTAAAAATTCTCTTGCATGATTTTGATTTTCTGCTCTCGTCTCCTCCCCACTTTTAAAAATGCAGCCTACCCAGGTTTATTGATGCCATGTCTTTCATTTTTTTCTGCTGCAATCCCACGCACATTTTCCGGGCAGCAAGTCACACGGAACACAATGAGACTTATGTCAGAGTTAACATGCATAGGATTGCACTGTTCAGAGTGAACTCCTCTGCTAAATTCCTCTGTAGATATTGTTTTCCTGCTCTCTTTCACAGACACACACCCATGTCCAAAAGCATACTACTTAATTAAATTTGTGTCTAAAACCTTGCTCCTTGTAATTTACTAGCAAGATGCTTGTTTGTTTAGCAATTACTTTGGCCGCCCAATGAATGGTGGTCCTGATTTTCAGGTGGCTCCTTCCTGATGTCTGACAACATTATCTTCAGGGCCAGAATAACCATCACATGTAGTTTGCTGCAGAGCAAAGACGCCACCCAAATTGGTACTTCTGCTGTAACCCAGGTATCTGAGGGCTGTTTCACCTATTACATGTTCATGTTCTCTTCAGTGAAAGGTGCTGTTTGGAATACACCCACAAGTCATTCCCATGCCTAAAAGCACGATTTGGGGATTGTTCTCTGCCACAGGCAGCCATGTAAGATTGTAGGAATGAGAAGGAGTTGCAGCAAAAGCTCAGGAGGAGCCTTATGCCACAATAAGAGCATAACTGAGCGCTCCTTCAGAGAGGGAAATATACATCTATCCTTCTTGCCGTGTAGAGATGCCACTGAAATGTTGTCTGCATTGAAATTGGAAGTAAATCTGGAGAGTCCCCTTCAGGTTAAGAAAACAAACTGGAGCAAATTCAAGAGACTGTTCCCAGACAATGGTTCAGTTTGGTAATTTTAGACTTTAGACTTAGCTGTCTTCCAGGAGGTCCACTCTTTAGATGATAGTACAGTAATACCTTGGATTGCAAGTAACTTGGTTTGAGAGCGTTTTGCAAGACAAGCAAATTTTTAAATATTTATTTAATTTTTTTTAACTTGATATACAAGCGACGTCTTGCAATACAAGTACTGTAGTACAGCTTACATTAAAAATCTCTGTACAATTTTTTTTTCGTTTTGATATAAGAGTGTTTTGGATTACAAGCACATTTCTGGAACGAATTATGCTCTCAATCCAAGGCATGACTGTATGCATTACTTAACTTACTGCATTTGGAAGCCTTCCTGCTCCTTATGCTGAATGGGGCCCTGGATGTCTCCCCCAAAGTCCCACCCTGACAGCACCATTATTCTCAGGGGGGATGGTGGGGAGTCATTTCTGCTTCTGTACAGCTGTAGCATAAACTCATCCCTGGCTTTCTCTTGAACGTCACCTCAGAGAACCAAGGTGACAAAATGGCATGATATTGCTCTCCTATGTCAAAAACTCCCTGCAAAATAAAACAAACCAAACAAACAACCTTGTGCATGCTAGGCTAGAACCTAGGCTAGAACCTAACCCTTTCCCTTGCCGTGATAGTTTGTTATGTGTTGAGAATATTTTGTGGCCCAAGGCCCAATTGATGCCAGGCCAGGACATCGGGGGCTGCATGCCAGCGGTGGGCGGGGCCATTGTCCAAAGTGGGAAGAGCCACGGCCTGAAAGTGGGTGGAGCCACCGCTGGCATTTGGGTCTCCACACACACACCCCATTCACACAGAGAGACAGACGCGCACACACGCACACATGCACACAGACACACACACACATACATTCTCTCTCTCTCTGAGCTGGGTTTCCGAACCGGGAAAGGTAAGGGTGGAGCACTGCAGGCTCCTGATTGTTCCGTAACCTGGAGGGGTGCTCCTCCAAGCCGAGGCTCGGTCAGGAGTCACCCTCCTGCTTCCTCTTCCTTCTCTGAGGGGGCGGGGCTTTGGGGAGATGGGGGACCTCACAGGAGGCCTCTGCAGGCTAAATGGGGAGGACTGGCAGCCTGAATTCAGCCCGTGGACCAGAGGTTCCCCGTCCGTGATGTAGGAGAACATTCAATCATATGATTCCCTTCTCTCCACATTCTTAAAAGGTGCACTGAACAGGGAGAGCCATGCATGCCGTGTGATTCTTCTGAATGTGTACATCACCTCTAATTTGCTCGCCCCATGCCCATCGCAGTCTTGCTGAATTTTATTTTACCGGATAGTGAAAAGGGGAAGCCTTCATCTCCAAACAATTCATAGCTGACCCAGAGCTACCAGCTTGCCTTTTGTCTAGAGAACCTGCCCGTGGAAATGGCTCTAGGACAGTTAGGCTTCTGAGGCAGTGATGAGTCTAGCTGTGGTTCAACATAACATTCACAGATCAAAGCCCTCCACAGAACAAATAAAATGCCTTGATGTGTCACTGCAAAGCAATTAGATGACAAAGAAGGAACAGGTTTCGGTGAAGGCTGAAGGAGTCAATTTACCCAAATAAGGGAATCCTTCCCAGCCGGGTGTGTGAACTAGTTTCACTTAAATTAGAACTCACCTTTCCCACAAAGGCAACTGTTCTGTGGACACTGGAGTACACTTGAAATTAAAGTTCACATGAAACCAAAATGCAAACCTTTAAAAAAAAACACCACACCCAACACTTTGGAATATTGGGAATTTGATATGAACATTCAACATTTAGGCAATTCTAGCCCCAATTTAGGGATGGGGGAACATGCAATATTTGAGCTTGCCGAGGTTCTCCAAATTTTCCCTCAAATTCATGTTGTTCCTATTCCCAAACACAAGCATTTTCAAAAAAAAAAAAAATTGGGGAAAATGAATTCTAAATTCATTTTTAGAAGTGTGCAAAATGCACACTTTCCCCCCATTCAGTAATGCATGAAAAATGCACATTTTTGGAAAATGTGCATTTTTCAGATGGGCTCACAAGTTTGGAAATGCACAAACAGTTTCTCTGAAAATGTGCAGAGACTCACATTCAGGGTTGCAAATGGGGCTTCTTCGACTGCTTTGTGAGCACAAATGAAATTCTCATACATCCCTACGCAGTTCCAGTTTACACTGACTGGCACCTATTCCTCTTCAGGAATAAGGGCCCCAAATAGAGTGCAAATATGCTATTTCCCTGGCATACTTAAAGCTGAAACTACATCACTACTAGATGCTTTGTATGCTAACCACCCTTCTCCTAGGGTGGGCATGTGTCCTTCCTTACAAAGAACAGTCCTCTACTTGTAGGATTGTCAGAAGACAGTCCTCTGTTTGAAGGTGGCATCTATTTGAAGGGCTGTCCAGTCCAAAGATAAAGTCCAGTTTAATGATTAAGAACCATAAGAGCACATCATGCAGGCCACATGCTGAAGCTAAGCAGGTATGAGCCGGGTCAGTACTTGGATGGGTGACTGCCTGGCCTGCCCACATCTGTTCTCCTGCATTGAGCAGGGGGTTGGACTGGATGGCCTTATAGGCCCCTTCCAACTCTACGGTTCTATGATTCTATGATTCATCAGTCAGTCAGTCAGGTGATCACTCGTGACCGAATAAGATTGTCTTCCAGGATTTAAAAAAAAAAAAAAATTACAAAAAGGAGATTTTAAAAGGAGGAAAATTCTAAAGAAAATTGTGTAGACTCTAGCGATGGGTCCGTAAGTGACTGTGGAGGCCAATTCTAGATCCACACAGCTTCCCACAGTGAGGACACAGGTTACCAGATGGAAGATGGTCCTGTAAAGGATTCATTTGACGTGCTTTTCGCTTAGCACGTTTCTCCCTTTCACCTTGCACTCAGGCTTCTTCAAAGTCCATAGAACATTTGTGAAAGGCCAACCTCCAGTTAGATCGTTCATGGGCCAGAGCTTCCCAGTTTTCGATGTTTATATCGCATTTTTTTAGATAAGCCTTATGAACATCTTTAAACCTCTTATATTGACCACCGATATTCCGCTTTCCATCCTTGAGTTGGGAATAAAATAACTGCTTTGGGAGACGGCAGTGAGGCATTCGAACAACATGACCGGTCCACTGAAGTTGGCGTTGAAGGATCATTTTTTCAATGCTAGTAGTCTTTGCTTCTTCCAGTACACTGACATTTGTCCGCCTATCTTCCCAAGTAATTCGCAGGATTTTCCGGAGGCAACGTTGATGAAATCTTTCAAGGAGGTGGAAGGTGGACTATTTATAGATAGTCCATGTTTCGCAGGCATACAATAAAGTTGGTAATACAATGGCTTCATAAACCAGTATTTTGGTCTTCTTACAAATATCCCGATCCTCAAGCACTCTATGTTTCATTCGAGAAAACGCGGCACTTGCGGAGCTCAGACGATGCTGGATTTCACTGTCGATGTTAGCTGTAACAGAAAGATAGCTGCCAAGATAGAGAAAATGATCGACATTTTCCAGTATTGTCCCGCCAAGCTGGATAGATGGCATCACCAAAGGGTTAGCTTGAACTTGCTGATGAAGCACTTTGGGTTTTTTGATGTTAAGTGAGAGACCAAGTTTTCCGTATGCTTCTGCAAAAGCATTTAGGATAGTTTGGAGATCATCCTCTGAATGTGCGGAGACCACATTATCACCAGCATACTGAAGTTCCACAATGGAGGTTGTAATTACCTTACTTTTTGCTTTCAGCCTGCTGAGATTAAAAAGCTTTCCATCTGTTTGATATATAATTCCCACACCAGTGGGAAGTTTCCCCTCGACAAGATGTAAAATCATGGCGATGAAAATAGCAAATAATGTTGGGGCAATAACACATCCCTGTTTAACACCTGATCCCACTTTAAATGGAGCACCATGAGAGCCGTTGTTGTCCAAGACCATAGCCGTCATGTTGTCATGGAGAAGTTGCAAGATATTCACAAATTTATTGGGGCATCCAATTTTCATAAGGATAGTCCAGAGAGCTGTTCGGTCTACAGTATCAAAGGCCTTAGCAAGATCAATAAATGCCATATAAAGGGGTTGATTTTGCTCCCGGCATTTTTCTTGGAGCTGACGTGCAGTAAAAATCATGTCTACTGTCCCTCTAGAGGGGCGGAAACCATATTGAGTTTCAGGGAGGATCTCTTCTGAAATAGATAGAAGACGGTTTGCGAGAATCCTGGCAAATATTTTACCTGCGGTAGCTAAGAGAGAAATGCCCCGATAGTTTCCACAGTCTGTTCTATCACCTTTCTTAAAGAGGGTGATAATTATGGCATCATCAACAGTTACACCTGGACAGCAGACTAAGCAGACACACAGGTCACCTGGTCACAGTCTTTCCCAATATAGTGAGATGTAATGTATTTCCTTGCATTCTAGTCATTATTTCTAAATTTGCAGCTATACATATTAATTAGCATATGCAAATTTGATGTAAATCTGTGTCCTCTGTTTTGGCAATGTGTAAGTGGCCGTCCTAACTTCTCCTGTTCAAACCATAGGTGGGTGGAACTTGCAATGGAAGAACTGTTGGTTCCTCTGCCTACTGCTTTTGCCTTGAACAATCATCCACCTAGCTGGGCTTGCTGGAGTTGTGCTTCCACCGCCAGTGTGGGACTCCAGTTGTGGGAGCGGGGTAGGTGGGTGGAGGATCTGCAAGGGGAAAGCTGTGACTGGGGGAAGGGTGAAGCATCCCCCTCCCCTCCTCCTCCCGCCTGCTGCTTCTCTGCTGCAAGCTGTGCCCCCCTACTTCTTCTTCACTGGGCAGAAGTCACAGCCAGGCCTTTCAGCACACAAGGCAGCCAAGTAACATCTAGGTCTGGCCTAAGAGCAGAAGAAGCTTTGCACTTTGGCTGCTTTGAGATGAATCTAAAGTCTTATCACCAATATGCAAGTAACTCACGCGACCCACAATCTGAAAGCTGAAAAACTCAAAACATAGGGTTTTGGCATCAGAGTTCTGATTAGATGTGGATAGTTGTGTCTGCAATACCTTTACCTCCCCCACTTGAAATAAGTGCAGATTAAAACCATATTCACTTTCTTAGTTACAGAATATCTGTGATTCCAGACCAATGTTTTTAAGTGAGCAAGTGGATTTATGAACATAAGAAGAGCCCTGCTGGAGGCACACACCAGTGGTCTACCTGGTCCAGCATCGGTCCACAGTAGCCAGCTAGATGCTTCCACAGGAAGCCCACAAGAAGTGCATGAAGGCAGCAGCCCTCCCCCATTGCCCCCCCACACACACAGGTAATACAGAGGCATACATGATTCTGAACAGGGGGAAAAACAGCAAAAGTCTTATGGCACCTTAAAAACTAACATATTTATTATAGCATAAGCTTCCTTCCCTGGACCAGAGCTCATGTCCTCAGATGCATGGAATGTCATCCTGAGTCAATAGACCCAGGGTGCAGAACCTCTTTCAGCCTGAGGGCCAAATTCCATTTCAGAGAAACTCTTGGGGGCCACATTCCAGTGGTGGGCAGGGCTGAATGCAAAAGGGGCGGGGCTAAGGGGTGTCACCAAAAATAACAGACTATTTTAGTTTAAAGCTCTCTTACTGACAGTGACAAAGTCTTAGGAGGGCACTTCAATCGTTTAGAAGGGGGGGGACTGCATAAAAACTGGGAAACCACCAAACAATCGGTGGTTGGGGGGAAAGGGGGTGGGGCCATCTGGGAAACCCTGGAGGACCATAATGGGCCCCCAGGAGGACCAGATGTGTCCCGCAGGCCTAAGATTCTGCACTCCTGCAATAAACTATCTTTATGAATGTATTTAATTGAAAGTCATTTAAGTGAATGGCTATTACTATATCTTCTGGAAGTGAGTTCCATGAGCCAATTATGCATTGGGTGAAGAAGTAATTGGCTCTCCTGAATTGACAGCTGTTGGGTGATTTCAGAGTGGACCAAATATTATATTATTGTTCTACTTTCTCCAAACCATGCACACTTTTATAAACTTCTACATCATGTGTCATGTCCCCCATTACTCACCTTTCCCCCCTAAGCTGAAAAGCCCCTGATACTTAACCTTTCCTCATAGGGAAATGGATTTGTCAAAACCTACTGAAATGTGGGGGGAACACTAGACCCGCCGAGTCATTAAAGGCCAGAAAGGAGCCCAGGATTTCTCTCTAGAAAAGATTTAAAAAGTAAACCAGAAGAGAAGAAGAAACTTGCTTTAGGATCACTAGTAGAACAGACACATCTGATTGTCTACGTGAAACTGGAAGCAAATTTGGAGGATTCTGTGTAGGCAAAACAGCTGTAGGAATTTTGAGAGGATTAAAAACATTGGGTTGGATCCAGACTTAAACTGGATCAACTGTCCTGGCAGAAGTGGACTTCCTTGCCCTCTCCTTCCCAGGGCAGCCCCCCCCCCCAATGCTATACAGAGACTCAGGAACGAGGTGAGCTGTGGTGTGGCAGTTGAAAGGGGATCCTCAAAAAGTTGGCCAGAGGGACTCTCTGTGAGCAAAGCCCTTTCTCTCTCACGGAAGTCAGATCCTGGACCCACCCAACCCATTCAATACAATTTATAGCATTCCTGCAGTGGGCAGGGAGAGGTGCCGTAAGTTTGCACTTTATTTCACCTTCACTGAAATTCCATGGGAATTGTGAGGGTCCTGTTCAGACAAATGTTAAACTTCTGCAAGAATCCTGAGGGAAGCGAACAAAGTTTCAAGATGATTTGCCCAATTTCTCAAGGAGTTTGAGCACATGTCCAACAGCTATTTAGTATGCCTTCAAAGAAAATTGCAGGTTGCGTGCTTCAAATATAGTGATCCAGGAGACAACAAAGACGCACCCAACCCAAATGGCATCTTGCTGCATTTTCCAGTTCCATGTTCGTGCACTAATTCGTGCACTAGTACCAGAAGTTGTTTACAGAGTGGATGTCAGGCATAAGTAGATGTTTTTACCTGAGGACTCAAGGCACAACCACTATACATTGCACAGCCCATCACTGGTTCAACTATTCTCAGTGTGAATTGGTGGCCATGTGAATGGGTGCGTACAGGTGTGTAGGGGGATGACTAGCATACGATGAAGATATGGGTGTGTATGCAGGCTTTGGAGTCTGGTTGCAGAATGGCTGTGCATACTTCAACATGGCTGTGCAGTCACACACCCCTATGTGAGCCATTTGGCATTTGCTGAAACCCACCTCCAAGAAGAGAACTTTTTCTTGTCTCTTTGGGTCATGCTCATCTCACCCAGCACCCCTTTATTACTATTGTTGTTGTTGTTGTTATTGTTGTTGTTATTTACATTTATTTATCGCCCATCTGGCCGGCAACCGGCCACCCTCCAGCTCTCAACAGCTTAGAGGAAAGTAGGGCTACAAATGTCTCCCCCTGCAAGAGGGGTTTTCTACCCCTTTACTGCTACTAGCATGCTCCATGTTCCATATAGAACTAAGCATGTACACACACACACACAAAACCCTTCCCGAGAAATGCTGCTAATCTTCTCAAAAATCTGTAGGCCCATATGTTTTGCTTAAGGAAGAACTTCAAATTTTGCTTTAGAAAAAAATTGGTAACATCCTAGGGCAGACTCCCTCAACATGGTGCCCTCTAGATGTGCTGTACTGCAACCTCCATCATACCCAGACATCATGGCCATTGGTCATAATGACTGGAGTGATGGGAGCAGTAGTCAAACCCATCTGGAGGGCACCAGTTTGGGGAAGGCTGACTTAGGGTTTTTTGAGGAACTCCTCCCAAAAATCCCGCTAGCATAATTTTATAGGTTTCTTTTGCCTTCCCTTGATGGTTTTTGCTTGAGGAAGTAGCCCTACATTGGCTCTGAATTCTGGTTTGAGTGAAAGTTTAGTGGCAACTCAAAGTGCAACCTTTTCTATGTCCATATCTCTATTTAGTTAGCAAAAATCATCCTCCTCCTCCTCCTCCTGATAAATTGCTCATTAACAATAATAGTATATTCCCTCACATAATTAAAAATAAAAAAGGGATGAAGCTGCAGGTGAAACTCACCTGTAAACAAGCCACTTGAAGTATTTTGCTGAACTATAATTACAATTGAGGAAGCAGATTAATTAAATTCAAACATAAAGGCCACTGAGAGTGAAGCTTGCAAGCAAAGCAAGTTTTTTAATTTCACACTATTTCATGTGTGATAAGTGCTTGCTCTGGAGCATAGGTTGCACCAGAGAAACCATTTCTAGCTGCTAGGCAAACCAAACCCATGCTGTTTCATTTAATTTTTTTTTCTTTCATCCCATGCAGCTCTCAAGCCATATATAAGAGAGAAGCTCCTGATTTCAAATCAAAGGGATTCTCTTTCCTTCATCCTTTGCTCTTCCCTTGTTCCACTGCTTCACTAATATAGCTTGCTCAACTTTTGAACAGCTACCATGAACATAAATGGTGGTTCTCGATACGTTCCTGGACGAAGGTGCTTTTCTTCTGCTTCTCTCATGGGTGGCTTGGGTGGAAGTCGAAGCAGTGGTGCTGCGGTGTGCCACCCAATTGGAAGACCATGTGGGGCTGGTGGCTACTCCAGTGTGAGCCTCAATAACTTTGGTGGTGGAAGCCGAAGAATTGCTTATGGCCAGGGCTTTGGAGGACACATCTATGGTGGCATTGGTGGTCAAGGTTTAGGGGGTCAAGGAGCTATAAGCATAGGTGGTCCAGGTATGGGCATAGGTGGTCCATGCATGGGCATAGGTGGTCCAGGTATGGGCATAGGTGGTCAAGGCATGGGCATAGGTGGTCCAGGTATGGGCATAGGTGGTCAAGGCATGGGCATGGGTGGTGGTCTGAACTATGGTGGAGGCTTTGGAGGAGGTTATGGTGGACCTGAGTGTCAGGGTGGACTTGGAGGTTATGGTAGGATTGGAGGCTTGGGTGGTGGGGTGCAATGCAGAAGTGAAGGGATCCGAGGGGTCTGTATTGATGAGCGCCTCTTGAAACCACTTTCCGTTGGAGTTGATCCAGAGGAGCAGAAAGCACGAGCCCATGAGAAAGAGGAGATGAAGACCTTGAACAACCAGTTTGCTTGCTTCATTGATAAGGTAAAAATGCATGACCATCCATGTTCCTCCCCTCTATGCACAATTTTAAAATGAATAGAAGACATATATGTACAGTGAAGTTCTGAACACATTTAAGTATGTTCATCCCCTCTCACTACTTTGCTCTTTTCTCCCTCTCTTGTCTTTGTGCTATCTGCCTTTGTGCCTGATCCTTCCTAGAACAAGCCTTCAACCATCATCTCTTTATCACTTCCTCATCACTTAAAATTCCACCTTGAAACCTACTTTTAAAAAGTTTTCCTCAAACATAATATTTAGTGTTTGCGCGCGTGCGCGTGCACACGCGCGCGTGCGCACACACACACACACACACACAGGGCATTAGTTGTTTTTTAAATGAAATGTGTGCTGTTTCATTACTATATCTGTCTATTTTATTGTTCAACTGCCTTGGAAGGGCTCCTGTCCTGAAATGTGGCCTAGAAATATTGTACGGATTGGATCTATGGTTGTCCTTCTGTGAACAGAAGGGCTCCTTCTGTCTCTGGAAAGCTTCCAATCTGGCAGAGCATTTCCTCTGATGGAACAGAGGAGTCCCATGCAGTCCCCAGCTCCCCCCCCAAAAAAACCCTGCTCCAAAGGGTTAGGGGACCCTCCAGAACACAGGGGAGGTGGTGCTGGAGGCTGCAATGGGAATTGGCAATGATTTCCTCCCCACTTTTCCTCCAGATGAAGTAGGGTTCCACATTTGGAGTGGAACTCCACTCATGCAATGCTCGCATGGCCAAAAAAGAACCTGGATCCAAGCCATACATATATCTATATCTATATCTATATCTATATCATCTATATCTATATCTATATCTATATCAGCTGTTGCCCGCAGCTTCGCTTACGTGGATTTTAGGATTTGGTACAACAGTCATTCATTCATTCATTCAGTCAGTCAGTCATTTAAAAAATTTCCCTCCCTTTTCACCCCCTTAGAGAACATTCTAAATGGCCTAGGGGAGATTTGCATACCCACTCCTATTGGCCCCTGCAGGAATTCATACGAACATTCTAAGTGTTGTATGGGCTATTTGCATAACTGCTGCTATTGGCTCCTGCAGCAATTATGAGGTGAGGCCAATTTGCATAACTGCTCCCCTGTTGTTTTGCCCATAGGAGAGATGAGAGTGGGGCGATTCCCCCCCTTTTCACCCCCTTAGGGACGGAATTTCCAAAAATCCTTCCTTAGTGGGTGTCTATGTCATAAAAACAATGTTCCTTCAAAATTTCACGTTCCTAGATTAAATGGTTTGAGAGCTGGGTGTTGATGAGTCAGTCAGTCAGTCAGTCAGTCAGGACTTCTCTCTCTCTCTCTCTCTCTATATATATATATATATATATATATCACTTTCGTCTCATATTTGATGACCTGAAGATACCGTATTGCTGTAAAAATTATGTAATTGTAGCAAGAAAATGTCAATTGCTTTAAAAACAATTGACATTTTGTCGCTACAATTGCATGATGATGATGGTGATGATTACTAATACTACTACAACTGTCTCAAGCTGGGCAGAAAGTTGGAGTAAAAGTAAAACTGCATAAATAAGTTTGGAAAAAAATATTACTTGTAACAAAATGCATTTTGGATCTGCACTGGCACAGTTACTGATAAGACTACCAGGAGGCCAAAGGAACTTTGGAGTTGCAAACAATGAAGATGAAATCCTAAATCACTGTAGCCCAATTGGAAAATTTAAGGAACCTGTAGAACAAATCTGTAACATTTCATGCTGCATTGTTGTTATTTTCTGTGAGGAAAATAAGATTTTAAAGTAGTCTGGAAAATTAAACCTTTGCATTCCAATCCATTGATAACTTGTAGTCACAAGAGCATGTAACAACCAGCCCCTTCCCCGTAGTTCCTTTCCCCGTTCACTTCAAATATGGATCACCTCAGCTAGGGATGTGTGAATCATCAAAACTCGAGCTTGCTGAAGCTCTCCGAATTCCATCTCGAAGCATGTTTTGACTCAAGTCTGTATCAGATTGTGGTGAGCTGTGTGGTTCTTCCCTGCATGAAAATCCATGCGTATTTTCATGCGTGTTTTTCCAAATATGCACATCAACTGTGTACACATCTTTGAAATGTATGCATTCTTGTCCAGTTGATTAAAGTGTATTTGTGAGCATTTTCCAAAAGTATACATTTTTTCATGACATTTTTCAAATGTGCTCATGCTGTCGAATGTATTTGTGTGTGTGTGTGTGTGTGTGTGTGTGTGTGTGTGTGTGTCTGTCAATCACATTGCAAGCTCAGAAATGTACGGACTTTGACTGCAGATTCATTGCGTCCGAGTCAATGTTCGGTCCGGAAGGTGTGAACTGGGTAAATCCTGCTCAAAAAATGAACTGAATCGAATTTCTCATACACCCCTGTCTCAGCATTTGCAATGGAGTGTGCGTATGGAGCTCTCCCCTCCACTTAAATCCCTGGGGATGCTTGCTTGCTGAGAAGGATTGGAGCACATGTGGAGCTCTGTATCAGCAACATTAAATTGATGGTCTTTTCTGAAACTTTATGTCTAACATAACACTGAAAAGGCCTGGAGATACTGGGTCTATCTTCTCTTTGGTGCCTATCCCAACTGAAGCAACAGTGGCGTCAAACCTTCTAGTAACTTCTGTTTGGACTTATGCTTGAATGGAGCAAACCAGGAAAGGGAAAAAGTAGGTATATACCCTGACAAGCCAAATATAATAACCAAAGGTATGTAATTTTTACCACACCATCTAATAAGTTTACACAATAAATTACAATAAGCTTGACAATATGTTTAGAATATGGGTGTAATGCCCAAAGGTTAAAAGGTGAAAAGACAGAATTATAAACAATAAAATACAATATTCAAATAAAACATTCATAACAAATTCAATTAGAGCACAGCACATACTCCATAGACAAGGCATCATAACAGAGTCATTGCGTATTCCAGAAACATGAAATGATAGTTAGTGAATTTGTGGCTGATTTCAGTAATTTATGGAATTAAGGGTGAGATTTTTCATTTGAAATTGTTGCAGAGGGATAGAGTTCTAGGTCACACACATCTCAATTGTACTCTTTATTAAGGGTGGCAGTATGTACGCAAAAGAGGTAGCATATGAAGCTGCCTTATACTGGGTCAGAGCCTTGGCCCATCTAGCCCGGTATTGCCGACGCTGACTGGCAGCGATGGCTCTCCAGGGTTCCAGGCAGGATCCTTTCCTAGCCCGACCTGGAGATGCTGGGGATCGAACCTGGGACCTTCTACATGCAAAGCAGGTGCTCTACCACTAAGCCACAGGACAGGGCTGCTGCACCTTCAATAGCTGTGTAGAAACAAGTGACCCCTGTGGAAATTCCTTCTCCTGGACAATTATCAAAGAGGCAAGAGCCCTGTCCTCTTTTGCATCTGACCACATGGTGTTAGATCCAGATTTAGCCTTTCTTAGACTAGACCCATTGAAATCAGTGTGACTTCAGTTAGTGGCTAACCTAAGGCCCACTGATCTCAGTGGGTCTACTCTAAGTATGACTAAATCTGGATCCAAACCCATATCTAGAATGCACAGTAAGAAATTGGTCTTTGTTGGGAGATTGCCCAAAGTGGAAAGGATGACTAGATCTAGCATGTTCTTTTCAGGTCCGGTCCCTGGAGCAGCAGAACAAGGTGCTTGCTACCAAGTGGGAGCTTCTGAGCCAATGTGTCCATCCTGCGAGGAAGAACCTGGAAGCCTACTACGAAAACTTCATTGCCACACTGAAGAAACAGCTGGAGTGTCTCTTGAGTGAGAGGGGAAAACTGGAGCATGAACATAAGAACATGCAGGATTTGGTTGAGGAATACAGAGCTAAGTGAGTAAGCCCAGTTTGGTAGATGGAATTCTGCCTATCTCTGAGTCCCCGCACCCCACCCCTAGCACCCAGATGAATTGAGATGGTCAGAAACAAGAATTCACAGCACTTTTAGAACAATTAGTTTATTTGAGAACAAGAAATTCTTTTAGAGTTTGCATCTATCCTAACAGTTTCAGTTCCATACATGAATCTGCCCAGCTGCTTTTCAAGATCAGATCATTTAGTATTTAAAGACTCATTTGCATTACTATAGTAATAGCCATTGGCTGTATGGCTATAATAGCCATAGGCTGGAGATCAGTGGCATGGTGGCAAATTTTGAAGTGCAGGCAGTCTAGGGGTGGGCGATCTACCCACCACCCGACTTGCTGGGAGCTCAGTGAGCGCTGCCACCATGCCGGGCCAAAAGCAAGCACCAGCCGAGGCACTCGCCGGGTTCTCGGGTTCCCGGCGCTACGTCTTTTACGTAGAAAATGGTGAAAGATACGTTAAAAACGGCCGCATTTTGCGTAACTTGTGCAAATCGTGGCCGTTGTTAATGTACCGTACACCATTTTCTACGTAAAAAATGTAGCGCCAGGAACCCGGAAGTCACTTCCCCGGCTCGCGAGAATTATGTGAGTTGAGCTGGGGAAGCAGGTAGGGCAAGTGGAGCTCGTGGGGGTCGAGCCTGGTGAGTTCGCTGGACTTCCACCCCCCCAATCGAGCTCCGCGCACATCCCTAGCAGGCACTCCCCATGACAGTCCCCAAAGCCACACCCCGAAGGAAAGTCCAAAGCTGCTGCAGGGAACTGTGTTGGTCCATATAGGTGTATGAGCGTTACATATGTGTGCACGGGATAGCTCATAACAATATACTGTTGCCGGGAAAATCCATTCCCCCTGCGCTCAGCTACTGTGAGGATTGCAGTTCAGCTCAGAGGGAACAGGGAAGTCTGGGAATGGCAGATGATATCATCATCCCTGCTAATCTAAAAGTCCAGATGCTTCTAGCCCGGAATCCCTGGCTCTACCACACCACTGCTGGAGATAGATTTTTAAGAGTGATGGGTGGGTGGGTGTATGTCACCTGTAGTGTATACCAGGTCTGCACTTAATGTTTGTCCAATTCAATTTGGGGGCTGAAAATAGAGCTTTGAGGATGCCACAATATTTCCTGGGGCCACGGGGATCGGGCATGTTGCTGTGGTTCACTGCCACCGTTTCGTCGTCTCCGCTGCTTCAGTGCCATTTTGTTCTTCAGATTATTTCTTTTTCTTTTCTTTTGGTTTGGTACTTATCGGCCGACTCTCAGGGTTTAACCCTTCCAAGGCGGCTCATCACATATTGAAGGATGAAAAGTCAGTATAAAGTTCTACAGCCCGTAAAACCACCACTTAAACATATTATTATAACAAGATCATGCCAGCGCCAGTTAAACAATATCGCCAGAATAACAGGACCATCCAAATGTGGCTGCCCGTAACCTGCCGAACTCAGAGAATTACAGTCATCCAACTGAGCGTGGGAGGAACGCGGAGGCGAGGATTACCTCTGTGCTTTCCTCACCCTGCAGAAGTCATAGTCAGTGTCTTTTGCCCCTGCCTGCGAGGAAGAAGGGCTGAGACACCACCAAGATACATCGTACGTTGGCGGAGCCTCACTCCTCCCCACCCTCACAGCACCAGCACTGAAGTTGCACTTGCAATTTTGGAGCCACAGCCAGCGTGGAAAGAACCGCGCCAGCTGCGAGGGTGGAGGGAGGGTGCTCCATGGTCGGAGTCCCAGTCCCAGCTCCGACCTTGGAACACATTTCCAAGGTCAGAGCTGGGACTCTGACCTATCCAATGGCTGTCTAGACCAGTGTTCTCCAACCTTGGGTCCCCAGATGTTTTTGGCCTACAACTCCCAGCATGCCCCAGCCAGCTATGCTGGCTGGGGCATGCTGGGAGTTGTAGGCCAAAAACATCTGGGGACCCAAGGTTGGAGAACACTGGTCTAGACAGTGTCTAGCAGCCATAGGATTGTGCCCTAACACACACACACACACACACACACACACACACACACAGAGTATACATACACACACACACACAGTATACATACACACACACACACACACACACACACACACGAAAGAATTTTTTTTTCTTTGCTGCTTGGTTGTTATATCTATATCTATATCTATAGATATAATAACAACAATCAAGCAGAAAAGAATAATACAGAAAATACTTTTCTTTTTTGTTCAGTCACATGGGTGATCCCACCATGATGTCATGGTGCTAGGTAGCCAATCAGATCTGGCTACATGGTGATCTCATTGCAGGTAAATGAAGCCAAATGAGAGCCAGGCCAGTACTTCCTGTATCAGTCATATGGGTGATTCTAGCCAACTGATTCATTGATTGCCGTCACTTCACAAGGCCAGGTGAACACCAGAAGGGGTGCACTTTTCACAACCGCCAACCATGTTTACTCGAAGTATCCTTTATTTCTTGTTTGGTCTCACTGTTTGTTCTGATCAAATGTATTTTCTGAAAAACTTCAAACCTCACAACAATGAAGTGTTGTGAAGTGTTGAATTTATATTTCAAGCCAAATGTTTCTGGCAGTTTAACGAATATTTCCCTTTGTTTTTCTGATGGAAAATGTTGGCAAACCTTTTACACTTTCCTGGATTGTATCTGCCCCGAGGCTCACAAACTGTTTGGTCAAAACATGCCAGTGAGAGCTGCTGTCTGTTTAAATGTTACTGACTGCACACCCCTGGAATGGATTGCCGTTGGGGTTCTGTCAGGCCCCATTATTGCCAACTTTTAGGAAGGCCCTGAAGATTTGTTTGTTTTTTCTGGCCTTTTCCTGATTATGTTTCATTGGACTGCTCTGTTGTTTTTTGTTTGTTTGTTTTAAGCTTCAATTGTGTTTTAGATTTTAGTACTGCCTAGGCTAGATGTTTTCTGGCTGGTGTTGGTTGATTTTATTCATTTTTCTGTTTTATTGTTGTATGGCAGGGGTGGGTAACGCATGGTCCACAGGTCTTATGTGACCCCCAAAGCCCCCACCACCGCATGTGTGTGTGTGTGTGTGTGTGTGTGTGTGTATATATATAGTAATACCTTGGATTGAGAGCATAATTTGTTCCGGAACCGTGCTTGTAATCCAAAACACTCTGTCTCTTATATCAAAGCGAGTCTCTGGCGGGCGTGAGTGGGGCTGATTTCGGCCCGCTATGCCCACTTGAGGTGAGCAGTTACGTCCCTACGACTACTTGTATTGCAAGACATCACTTGTTTATCAAGTCAAATTTATATTAAAAAAATTGCTTGTCTTGCAAAATGCTCTCAGACCAAGTTACTTGCAATCCAAGGTATTACTGTATATATAATATCCTAAAAAATGAATAAAAGATGGCCATGTTAGTGCTATTGAGGACTAAACAGGTCAAATTTAGCTTGTTTTGAAGCTAGATTTGATCTGTATAGCACTCCATAGCTCCACTAATGTGGTCCATGGGGAAGTGTGGCCCACGGGGGGTCCAGGGGGTGAAAATGCCCCCCAGACCCACCAAAGTTGCCCACCCCTGCTGTATGGGGTTTTACTGTTTGGGGCGTCATTGTGTAAGTCACCTTCGGAGGGTTCTTGTTCTAGACGTTGGCCTAGAAATCGTTTAAATAAATAAATAAATAAATAACTACATTTCCGGCAGTAAGAGCAAATCCTCAATTCTCCCCGCCCCCTCCTCTATTTAATAGATATGAAGATGAAGTCAATCAGCGCACAACAGCAGAGAATGAGTTCGTGGTGCTCAAAAAGGTAATGATCTTGGAAACAGAATAATAATAATAACAGCAACAAGAAGAGCCAGCACCACAGAGCACATGAGACTTCACGTGGAGTTCTTTTACCCACGAAGGCTTTGCCATGCCCTCAAATTATAGCAGCGGTTCTGTGTGCACAATGGAATGGATTCCTGGAGTAGCCCCCCACCCACCCATTTGAGTACAAGGGAGAGCCATCTTGCTCACTTGATGAGCATCGCAGCATCACACACGTCCTCCTATTGCAGTCAAATCCTCTTCAGATGTTGGGGCTCCTCTTGAACACCGAGTGCGCGCATGGTGGCAGGCAGGCTCCACCACCACCGCATTCAAAGGCGTGTCTGAAATGTGCATCTGCACGCACACCTATAATCTGTAGTGGTGGCGGGGCTCCAGTGATCTGGAGGGACCCTTCTTCCTGCCGTTGTACATACACTTCTGTGCACAGCCACAGGTTGCAGACATGAATTTCAATACATAGAAATATGGTGGATAGCCTTTTGCCACCCACTGTCCAGCCTATGTATGGAGAGGGGGCCTTAATGACTGAAGAGGGCAAATGTACTACTTGCTAGGAGATGCATGTGCATCAGGTTCAGATGAAGGCTGAAGCCTGGGCAGAATCAGGCCGCTTCAGTCCGGTTGTGTTGGTAAAGCAGGCTTCCCTCCATGGGATGCCTTGGAGCCTTGGTTCTCCAGACCTCGACCTGGATTTGGCACCAAGTCAGAGCAGATGGACTCCAAATTGGTCCAAGCAGAGGAAGGCCACTTTTCCAAAGTGCCTCTACTATTTACCATACATGCAAGATGTTTTATGAAATTGGCTGTCTCCCAACTATCATATAACTTGTGCCCACACCCAGAATAAAGGGACAAGACACTTGCATTGGGGTCACCTTCATTTCAACTTCAGCATAACTAGAGATCTCCACTGATTCCTAGGACTGTGCAGGGCACTGCTGCAATGCTGGAATGACCATGTGACTACCCCCTGAATGAGTTAGGGTGACCCTGTCCAGCTGTGAGTTGCAGAAAGTGTGCATCCTACCCTCTTCCCATCTGGCCATACTTCTCCCAGGGGCAGGGGATTCCTGAGCCCCTAGAGCCCCACAACACTAGGTATATGAGTCAGGTGAGCCTCAAAGCGGGGTTCCTTTCCCCAGTCCCACTTTCTCAAATCAACCTACCTCACAAGGTTGTTCTGAGGATAAAGCAGGAGGAAACCATCTATCCTGTCTTGAACTGCTTGGAGGAAAGGCAGGATAAAAAAGAGATAGAACTGGGGTATGCAGACTGTACCACATCAAAATGCTATTGATGGGGAAAGTGCTATTTTTAATTCTCCCCCTCATAAAAAAATCTTCCCTTGTGTAGCAAACTATCACATCAGAGAGAGAGAGAGAGAAAGAAAGAGAGACTGCCCTTCATCTCTGCTGCATAGTTTACATGCAAGGAGTTTTGTATATGGCAAAGCATTCAAAAATACGATCCACACCACCACATCTCTGAAGTGGGATGGTCCTCCGTTCTACCATCTCATTTTGCATCGTGTGAAAAATGGCTGTAAAATGGCTCCTCTTTTGCTGTGGTGGTCGTGATGGGCATCTCATTGCACCCATCTGGATCAGAGGCTGGATTACTGGATCATCAATTAGTCATTAAGGGTGCAATCCTATGCATGGTTAGGCGGAAAAAAGTCAGACAACTCCCAGCATTCCCCAGCCAGCATGGCTGGCTGGGGAATGCTGGGAGTTATAGAACTTTTTTTCTGTCTGAACATGCATAGGATTGTGCCCTGAAATATTGCATGATTTTGATGCACGTGTTCAAAATTACACAGAAGTGGTGCTCCTCATATCGGAATCTAGAAACTATGGAGGAAGGAAACTAACCAACGTTTTAATGTATGTAATCTTTTAGATTGTCTGGCTTATCTAGAAGACTTTGTGGCAAACCTGCAACCTACAAACACTTATTTGGAAGTGAGTTCCATTGAATTCTGTGTAAATCTGAATCTTGAGGTTGGGTTGCTTGTGAGCTAATTCCTTGTGATATCATATTGGAATAAGAAATGTCACATGGTGTGTGTAGCCTGTCATAGTTTCAGTTTTACACAATAATGAAAATACGAACTGCAAGAAAGTAGGAATAGATTGGACTCTAGCTGTGGAAAACTCCCTACTACAACCAGCCTCCCCCACAACCCAGCTTTCTTTCTTTTTTTTAACACAATTTATGTGCTCTTCTTCTCTCTCCAGGATGTCGACTGTGTCTTCCTCACCAAAGAAGAGCTGGAATCTAAAGTAGATGTGCTGACACAGGAGCTGCAAGTCCTGAGATGCGTCTTTGCAGAGGTCTTTGCTTCTAGATCATATGAACCATGTGGGAAACATGCCCCAAAGAAACAGGAAGTTTCCTTACTGGAAGTTTCCATACAATATGGCAGCCTTCGCCAACCTGGCACCCTCCAAATGTGTAGAACTGCAACTCCAATGCTGGCTGTGAGATGCTGGGTGTTGTAGTCCAACACATCTCGAGGATGCCGGCCTGGCACAGGCTGCAATATGGGGTGTGGGGGTGCGGTCACACGTCCCGCCACTGCCATATGGGCTTGCTGGATGGGTCAGAGGCAAGCCAGCTTCTCAGACTCAGTTCAGTTCCCCCAACTGTGAAATGGAATTGATCCACCTTATCACTCAAGCATGTGGAAGATTGACAAGTTTCAGAGGAACCTGGAAGTGATTTCTTGTTCATTTAACTGGACTTTGCCATAGTGCCAGGCAAGTATTATGAGTGACTTAGATGGACATCCTAAGGAAGGGAATTCCAGGGGCCATAGAATAGAGCCGTTCTCCCACTCTGCAGAAAGGGAGGTCCTTGGGCAGAAAGGGAGATCTGCTCCTGAGTCCTGCAAGCCTTCCCATTGCAGGCATGAAAACCCATGCTGCCCTTGCCTCTCCAATGGTGGTAGTGGCAAAAAGGGTGATCCAAAGAGGCTTTGCATCTGGTGGATCCAAAGCTATCCCCAGCCCACTCCCAGCACACCTATCCTGACATCACCACCACCCCCGAACATGGGAAAGAGTACTCCAGCCATGGAGCTGATGTACTTATTTTCCATCCCACCACTCCTTCCACACTGCTGGGCCAGCAGGGCTTGTTGGAATTTAGCAGTTCCTCTGCCATGGATTCTCCCTCTCATCTGTTTGATTGCTCTGTCCAGCTGTCAGGATACCAAGTAGTCTAGAATACAAACCAAAGGACAAAAGTTTGAAGGAAATGGGCATATTTGGCCTCCCTCAAAGTGCAGATAGGTCGATTGTTTTCAACTTAAAAAAAAAAAAGGTGCCAGAAAGAGCAGAAAAAGCAATGGCCTTCTGCATGCGATCCTTGAAGCCCCAAAGTCCTGTGGAGGAAATATAATTCATAATATGCTAGATCCCCAGTGTTGCCTTTTAGATTTTGGACTGTGATTGTGAAATGTTAACATTGAATTTACATGCAGTTCTAGAATTTACGTGACAATCATCCATTGCTGATGATTGTCAGCAATGGGGCTGATGGCTTCGGGGAAGGAACTGAGTCCAGCCCTTCACCCCCTCCCGCCATTCCTCAAACAGGTGCTTGTTATTGATTGAGCCTGGTAGTGCACAGCATCAGCAGCATCATGGGCCTTTTCCACCTCTGTGCACATGTACCCATTTGCACAGTAGACAGTACCCATTTGCACACACGCTTCCTCGTATGGCTAAGGGGATATGTAGGGGAAGCCTGTGTCATCGAGGATCGGAATGAAAGTGTTTGAACTATAGGACAGTAGATCTAGAACAGGGGTGGGCAACTTGGGATGCTCCAGATGTTTTGGCCTACAGCTCCCATGATCCCCCACCATTGGGAATGCTGGCTAGGGCTAATGGGAGATGTAGGCCAAAACATCTGGAGGGACACAGGTTGCCCATCCCTGCCTTACAGAGCCAAAAGAAATTACCAGCATTGCTGTCAAGAGGGAAAGGCTGGTGGCCACATGTGATCCTACAATGATGCTGTATCATGTTCTGCAGGAGTTAACTCAGTTCGACTGCCAAATCTGTGACACTTCTGTGGTTCTGAAAATGGACAACACACGCGACCTGGACATGGACCTCATCCTTAAGAATGTAGAAGCTTGGTATCAGAACATTGCTCACGCCAGCAAACAAGAAGCTGAAGCCTTTTACCATAACAAGGTATTTATTTGAGAGTCAGGATGCCAGAACGGATCCATAGGAGGGACCTCTTAGGACAGTGTTCTCCAACCTTGGGTCCCCAGATGTTTTTGGCCTACAACTCCCAGCATGCCCCAGCCAGCTAGGCCAAAAACATCTGGGGACCCAAGGTTGGAGAACACTGTCTTAGGATGATCAGGGTACAGCATGACACATATACAGTTGCTCCTTGTTTGTTGGGTGGGATCAAGAATTTTGCTTCATCTGTTTTAGGAGGATCACATTTCCCCATCATTCAAACTGCAATGTATTGCAGCTGCTGGCAAATGTGATTTCTCCCCGAGCTAGCTGAGCCTGAGCCATTGTGGTCTCTGGAGTGCAGTCTGCAATGTGTCTGCACAAATGTTACTTATGTGCACCTTTGGGATATGTGCCTGTGAGGTGTGACAACACTCATGATGAGTGATCTGACTCCATCCTAGGGATGTGTGAGAAATCCAATAGGGGGGTGAAAATCCATCAGATTTTCACAATTCGGCCCCCTGCATTCCAGTTTGCCAGCCCTGTGCTGGCAGCAACTCACTATGGAGTGAGCTGAGTCGGCTTGCAGACTTCCATCTCTAAGAAGGGTGGCCGGGTGACCGGCCAGATGGGCGATTAATAAATATAATAAATAAATAAATAAATAAGATAGGCCACTATGTGTGCATTTTTTTAAAAAAAAACCGCTAAGGAAATTTACGTAAATTTATGCAATTGGTACAAATTGGCACCCTGAAAAGCACGTGGATCTAGTGTGCTTTGTGTGAAATTGGCCGATTTGTGCAAATCTGTACCCCAAAAGCATGTGGTCATCATGCAATTTGTGCAAATCGGCTAAAAATACCATGATTTGGACAATTTGCAGACATTTCCTTAGCATTTTTTTAAAAATGCTCAAATTGCAGCCCTTCTCATAGATGAAAGTCCATGGACCCGCTGACTTCGCCCGCTTCCAATCATTGGATTGGAAGTGGGCAGGAAGTCCATTGAGCTCAAACGACCCAGATTTCCCAGCGTTGGCACATCCCTACGATCCATTCTCACATCATGTTTGACCTGAACACCAGCACTGAGCCTGCAAATCAGGGACCCTTTTATGTACTGGAGTGCAGCAGCATGGATGTCCCCCGCCCTGAAGCAAGGCTACTCCCCTAAGTTACCTATTACATGAGGATGGATATTGCCTTGCTGCCTTTGAATCAGGGTTAGCATACTCTGAATATTCTCTCACACAAAAGCACATGTCATCTAGAAGGGCTGTAGAAATGATGATGATGATGACTGTGACTGAAAACAGTGGGGTAGACCAGTGGTTCTTCATGTAGAAAGGCATCTATGTGCACAATCAAACTTTGGATCATGGTCCTTTTCTGCAAGCCAAAACAGCTATTTCCCATTCACACAGATATAGTTACAAAAGCTGACACATCTTTTGAATTGGACGGGTTTTGTCAAATTTGAAGTCGTGGATCAAGGTGTGTGTGTGTGGGGGGGGTCAAGCCCCACCCCCCAAGATCTGAACTTTGCAATATGAATTTAGGACCACCACCCCATCCCAAAGGTCTTAGGCAAGAACTGAATGCAGACCAGACATTCATAACTTCAGAAATCACAGTTTGAACTTCAGATTTTGGGGCATAGTCCAGAAAAAGGTTAGTTATGACATACAGTGTAATCATATCCATGTTTACTCAAAAGAAAGCCACAGTGTGTTTAATGGGACTTAATCCCATGGAAGTTTGCACAGGTATACAGCCCAAGACCCATTGATGGCAAAGAAATGAGACTACACGTGTGATTCTAAACATATTCACCCAGAAATGAGTCTTACTGCATTCAGTGGGCCTTTCCCCCTAGCAAGTGTGTTCAGGATTGCACCGTAATCTTGGCTATCTTAAACCACCATCATAATTGATTATTTATTATACTGCACCTGCTAGGGATGTGCGCGGAGCTTGATTGGGGTGGTGGTGAAAGTCCAGTGAACTCACCAGGCTCGACCCCCCACCGAGCTCCGCTCGCCCTACCTGCTTCCCAGGCTCCCGGCGCTACATTTTTTTACATAGAAAACGGCACGAGATATGTTAAAAACGGCCACGATTTGCAAAAGTTACGCAAATCGTGGCCATTTTTAACTAATCTTACACCATTTTCTATGTAAAAAATGTAGTGCTGGGAACCTGGAAGTCCAGCGAGTGGCGAGCGCCTCAGCTGGCGCTCGCTTTTGGCCCAGGTCAGCAGGCACAGCAGCAGCGCTCGCCGAGTGCCCCGTGAGTCGGGTGGTGTGTAGATCGCCCACTTCGACCTCTGACTGTACCAGGCACCATACAAAAATTAAATTCCATTGAGAGGATTGTGGCAAAAAAAATATCCAGATGTTTCACATTCAAGATTTGCCAGCTTGGATGCAAAGTAGACAATCCAATTGCATTTGAGCGGTCTCATTTTCATTTCAGGTTTATTCCCTTATTAAAAAGTTCCGAGTGATGCATACAAAAATACAGAGCAAAGTCAGCATGTTTCAGAAAAATATGCCGTACTGTCTTCTTCATAGAAAGCATCATCGGAGAGGAAACACCAATTTCTGACTTTCACACTTCAGCAATTGCTCCGGTGGTGGCGATTCACATGAATGACCACATTTTTTTCATTTACTAGATTGCAGAGATTCAGAATAATCGAGGCAAATTCAATGAAGAACTGAAGTGTAACCAGCATGAGATTGCAGAGCTCAACAGGGTGACCCAGAGGCTGCATTCTGATCTGGAAGGTGCAAAGAAGCAGGTGGGGTAATCTGTCTTGTCTTCCCCCACGTCTCCTGAACTGTCTTGTTTTCCTCCGGTGGCAAAACTGATGATCATGATGAGCTACCCATAAGATAGACAAAGATCTAATAGGATAGTTCCTAAACTGAGTGAGAATGGCTGGTGCGCGCGCCACAAAAAAGGCATAAGCTAAGCAATGAAAGGCGCCTCCCGGCTCCACGATCTGACTGCATGATTTACCACTCTGGCCTTGCTTCCTTCCAGTTGCCTCTGCTAGGGAGCATTTTGCTGTACCCTTGTCCTGGATGCAATCAGATCATTTGATTATTCTCGAGGCAGAGAGGCAGCAGATTTACCAGTTCTCAGAGGAGGTTGACTGGTGCGACTCTGCATAAGTCACTGATCTGGCTGTGCCCAATGACATTGATGGGGGAGGGCCGTGGCTTAGTGGGAGAGCACCTGCTTTGCATGCATAAGGTCCCTGGTCCAATCCCTGGCATCTCCAGGTAAGGCTGGGGGAAACGCCTGTCTGAAACTCTGAAGAGCTCCATTGGGTTTAATCCTGGGGAAGTGGCTAAAGGGTTGCAATCTAGGTTGCAACTGAAAGGCAGGCGGGGGGGGGGATGCAGATTAAAAATAACAAGAAATGGCTTTGTTGTCTGGCATGCGGGAAGATGATCCCGCCCTGTGCCTGCCAAAATTTGAAAATCCACTCGAGTGAAACGTTTAGTCAGGAACTAGACATTGCAACAGTCTTCCCCTCCAGATGTTTCAGATGACAACTCCCCCCAACCAGCATGGCCAATGGACAAGGATGATGGCAGTTGTCATCTAAAACATCTGGAGCAGTGTTCTCCAACCTTGGGTCCCCAGATGTTTTTGGCCTACAACTCCCAGCATGCCCTAGCCAGCGTAGCTGGCTGGGGCATGCTGGGAGTTGTAGGCCAAAAACATCTGGGGACCCAAGGTTGGAGAACACTGATCAGACCCAGGTTGGGGAAGGCTACAAGATAGATAGATAGATAGATAGATGGACAGACGGATGCACGCACGTGCACACACACACACACACACACACACACACACACAGAGTTTCCTAAAAGACGTTAGTTCCCTTTGAGAGCATGATGGCAGTAGCTCTCTGAGGGAGCAATCCTTTGGACCCTAGACATTGTCTGAGGGGCCATAGGATAGTGGGGATTCCCCCCTCTGAGGAGGGAGACAGCGCTCCAACCTCGGAGCTGGGAATCTGAGCTCTGCCCCCTCAGCCCCTTGCAGCTGGTGTGGGAAGAATAGTGCCAGCTGGCCTCTGAAGTTGGAAAAGTAACCTCGGAGGGGGGAGGGATAAGGGGTATTTCGGTGGGCGGGGAGGGGAGGAGAGGAGACTGGAATGGCCAGGATATGAGCTATCCTGAGGTGTCTCCAGCCTCCTTCCCTCCCCCTCTGAAGTGCTGTTGCTAGAAAGACTGAAAAGCCCATTTAGCGAAACCTGCAGGGCGGGAGGATGGGGAGGTGAAGATCGCCTCCTCCGCTCCTCCTGCCCTGCATGGGATGATCAGAAGCCTCTAAGTTCAGGGCTTCAAAGTCCTAGCAATAATAGGGGAGAATAAGACATTACAAGAAACTCAAGGCTGCCACCATTCCTGAAACTGTGCATCTGCCGCCCACTCCTTCCCCATAACTTCCTGAGTTCGAATGTTGTGGCACTCTCCATCTCTCTGTGCCCTGCTCCACTGCCCATATCACAGGCTGCTGCTGGGGAGGGAGTTAAATGGGGGCACAACAATGGTATGACATTAGGACATGGGGAAGCTGTAGTAGATGTTACAAGGTGGGCTCCTAGGCATAACGTTTAGTTCCAGCCTTGGCCTCCTCCCTCCTGGAGAACTTGTCCAGATGCCCCTGTGTGCTCCGCATCCCTTCCCGATGCTGTGTGCTATCACATGCCTCCAATAAGACAAGTTACAGCAACAAAAGAGGAAAGCCAATGGTTACTTCAACTAACTCACCAGTGTGGCAGGAAGCCATGTGGATCCCACTGTTTTAAGCTCTGTCTTCTTAAATCTCTTCCTGGCAAACTCTTTTTTTGTTTGTTTGTCCATTTTTCTTCCCCTGTTCCCAGGTTGCCAGTCTCCAGTCGGCTATCTGTGACGCCGAGCACCGTGGCGACAGCGCCCTGAAAGATGCCCGCAATAAGCATGTCGAACTGCAGACGGCCTACCAGCAGTCCAAAGATAAACTGGCTTGCCTGCTCCGGGATTACCAGGAGCTGCTCAACACCAAGTTGGCTCTAGATATTGAGATTGCGACCTATAAGGCATTACTGGAAGGAGAGGAGTGCAGGTGGGACACATTTTTGAATACATATTAAAAAATATATACCGTATATAGACACGGTAAGGGTGCAATCCTATGCATGTTTAGACAGAAAAAAAGACATACAACTCCCAGCATGGCTGGCTGGGGAATGCTGGGAGATGTAGGACTTTTTTTCTGTCTAAACATGCACAGGATTGCTCCCTAAATGATGCAAAAAAATAATAATGGGAAGCTGGCATTCAGAGCACTGCAGGAGAAAGCTGGACAATGAATAGGAGAAATGGTACATTCCTAGAGTGAATTCCTAGAGTGAAGGAGACCCAATGGATCACTGCCATTAAGACTGGGTTTGCAGGGGGGGGAGGTGTGTATTCTGGGATTCCAAACACATACAGGATTTGGTACCGGATACCAACTTCAGCACCCTGAGAATCTGTGTTCAAAGTTTCTAGCCCCCATGTCCATGAAGAAAAGCTTGAAGTCTGTGCACACGGCTCTACAAAATCTCAGAAGGCAGAGGAAGGTTTCCAGTGGTCAGAAGGCAAGGCCTTGGGATCAGGAACAGGAAAGTGCAAGAATTTCATTTCACTTTGCAAATCATCAGAACTTGCCCGATTTGCAACCACAAACGTGAATGGGAGTGCATTTTTCAAAAATTCTCACACATTCCCGAGTTTGTGATCACATTAGAAAAATTCATTAAAAAAAAAAAAAAGCACTTTAAAACGTGCATTTTTCAGCAAATATGCATTCTCACACCTTGGTCAACGGGGTGGGTGGGGGGAGTGTGCACTTTTCCCTTTAGAAATGCACTTGCGCTTTCCCATTCAAATGAAAACAAAAACAAGTTGAAAACAAAATGGAAGTGGAGTTCAGAGAATCTCAGCAAGTTCTAGCATCCCTGATTCTCCCATCTCTAAAAGGAATAGGTCTTTGCCCCTTTTCAATATAAGCAGGATATTTTTTTGTGAAATATGCCAAAGTGTGTCAGAAAATATACAAAGCCTGCAAATCTACCAGATTATGAAGTGTGGCGTTTCTTTGGTTTTAAATATATATGGAAGCAAACCAATGGTCCATCTATTGTCCACCGATCTTGAACCTAGATCTCTGAAAGGGGGTCCCCTCTCTATTTTGATACCTGCTGGAACCACTTAAATGGAGGCGCTGCCCGACTGGGTAGGGGACTTAGGGCCTCATATACACAAAGCATCTGAAATAACGTCTCATCTTCAATACCATGCTTTCTAAAAAGTACATTTAAAAGGATCTGCAATTGTGGAATAATGAATACATTTTCTCTTTCTCTTCCTAACAGGATATACACAGGGAACCCTGTTAGCGTCGGTGAGTATATATTCAACATTCACCCTTGTTTATTTATTTTTTGAAGCATCACCCTGGGTGCCTTGTTTAGTTGGTTTTGGATCTGAACATCTGTCATCGTTTGGTTTGTTTTCCTTGCAGCTATGGTCAGCGGCGGTTACCCAGTTGGTGAATGTGCACCCGGCATGGGAGTCGGGATGGCCTACGGCGCTGCTGCAGGCCGAGGAGCAGAACATGGCATTGGTGCATACGGTGGCATGGGTGAAGGGTTCAGTTCCGGAAGTGCGGGATGTGTCCACACAGTGGGCTCCAGGCCTGCGGCTGGCTCAGTAGGCAGGACAGCAGGAGTTGCCTATGGGGTCGGCCATGGCTCTGGAATAGGAACCGGAGGAGGATTTAGTGCCAGAAGTGGTGGCTACTCCTCGAGCGTTACCACCACCAAGCATGTAATGACCTCTGGGGGTGGAAAGCACAGCTCAGGCCTTTCTGCAGAAGGAAGTTGTGCAAGTGGGCACCATGGGGGAATCCATCATGCGATGGGAGGAGCCAGAGGCATCATTAGCTCCTCTGGAAGTGGGGGCTACGGCAGTGGCCACGGAGGCTCTGGGATTGGGATGCACAGCACTGGGGCTGGCTCTGGGGGAGGCATGTATGGCGGTTCCCACGGTGGACATACCGCCGGCATTAGAAATGTGCACGTTACATCTGTCGGCTCTTCGGCCAGAAAATGTGCCTATTGAAACCCAAACGGTGGGAGGAATGAAGCCTGCCTGTAGACAGCTGCGCGAATCATTAAATTCATGGCCAGACGCAGCCATGTGCTAGAGAAACAGCTATGCCGAAACTATGGAAAGAAACGGTTTTGCCCACAAGAATGACTTTTTTGTGGATGGCTGTAGCTTGAGTTCAATGGCTCAGAAGCTGTCTTTGGGAGTTACTTTGGCTCTTCAAGCAACCTCCCTCCACGTCTCCTCGTTTCCCCACTTTTACCCCTGGGTTTTCTTGAACAGGCTAAATTGGTACCCACCGCATTCTACAGAGCCTAGGAAAGCATTTCAGAAAGGGAAGCGATGCATTAACTGTTCAAGATGGGATTGCAGATAACATTTCTCTCTCTCTCTCTCTCTCTCTTTCTCTCTCTCTCTAAATCAGGAATGAAATTTCTATAGATAGATAGATATAGATATATATTAATATATGGAGATGTTTTTTTACTGACCCCTTTGCACACATGTTCACATCACGGTAGATCACTTCGTTTGCTATAAATTACAGTGTTGTTACACCTAGACCTGCAATAGATGGGGGGTGGGGTTGCATTTATAGTCCCAGATTGTTGGAAGCTCAATTCAAAACCCACATTTTGAGTTCAGAAAGAATCTTCAGGGGTAGAGGGTGAGTGGGGGTGCGGTTTGTGTATATCTATGCCTGTGTTGCATGTGTATCAACACTCAGATTTTGATGGCAAGAATTGAGTTTCAGACACCACAAGTGGCTCATCAAAAAATCAAATAATGTATTAGGGATCTTATCCCCCCCCCCCATGAAATTCTGTTTCAGCTCTAATAGCAATAAATTAAGCACTTGTATATGCTTTACCCATAGTTCAATGCATGCATTACTATTCTGTTTAAGGACGGGTTGAAGATGTCTTGTGCTTTCTGTATCTGCACAATTGTAACAATGTTGCCTACCCTTTGCTTCTCATCAAGAACTCCAAAACCACTTCTGCATTTCCAATAAACTGCATGCATGCACTTGGCTTCTGTCTCACATGCGTGTTTCTTACTTCCCTCCGTCTCTTTGAGATTACGAGAAAGAAATACCCAGTCATAACTAAACATATACACTGGGTAAGCCTGGTCTACCTGTGCAGAGATAAGGTGACAGAGGGAGTCCTGAGGTGGCCAAATGGGCTATAGTGTTCTCCAACCTTGGGTCCCCAGATGTTTTTGGCCTACAACTCCCAGCATGCCCCAGCCAGTGTAGCCGGCTGGGGCATGCTGGGAGTTGTAGGCCAAAAACATCTGGGGACCCAAGGTTGGAGAACACTGGACTATATGGTTGGGACCATATTTTTCAGTGCTGTGCACATATATGTACACACACACACACACACACACACGGGCAGTGTTAGGTACTGAAAAGATCTGGGGCTCAGGCCCACAGGAGAAAAAAAATGTACAACTTCACATATGCTAATTTATGTATGCCCTAAAGTCTCTCTATGTGTCCGTAAAGGACCCTGTCTCCTAAGGACACCCCTATTTGTAAAAAGGGGTGTATGGACAGGGGAGAGGAGGGGATTCGATTGCAGGGGAAGAGCCTCAGGCAGAAAGATTCCAGTGGGGGTGGGCAGCAGGAGGCTAAGCCCATGTGGGCAAAAAGCCAGCTAATCCAGGGGGATGATAAGCAACAGAGATCATCAGGGCCCCTGTACCTTTATTTCTGCAAGTGCCCATGGACAGCAGGGTGGTGGGGCAGATGGCCTGCCAGAGAATCAGGGCTCTAAATGAAAGATTTGGGGCTCTGGCCCTACTGGGCGGCTACACACACACACACACACACTCACTCACTCACTCACTCACACACATGCAGAAAGATAGATATAGATAGATAGCTAGATAGATAGAGCCAGTGTGGCGTAGTGGTGAGAGTGCTGGACTGGGACTCGGGAGATCCGGGTTCTAGTCCCCGCTCGGCCATGAAACTCACTGGGTGACTTTGGGCCAGTCACTGACTCTCAGCCTAACCTACCTCACAGGGTTGTTGTGTGAGGATGAAATGGAGAGGAGGAGGAGGATTATGTAAGCCGCCTTGGGTTTCTTGAAGGAAAAAAGGTGGGGTATAAATATAATAAATAAATAAATGTGTGTGTGTGTGTGTGTGTGTGTGTGTGTGAGAGAGAGAGAGAGAGAGAGAGACCTACTCCTGCTAAGCTAATTTTCTGCTTGCTAGAAGGCCTCTGAGTTTTGTGTTTGTTTCTTTTTTTTATATAGAAGATCATTCAAAATTGTGATTTCCCCGCCTGAAGTCTGAAATGATATCACCCACCATTTCAGGATTCTACTGCCTCATTCTGAAGTATGTTTCATACCCTCCAACTGTCCCAAAAATCCCGGGACTGTCACGAAAACCCTTAAGCCATCATGGCTTCTCACTTTGTTATGCAAAGTCCCGAATTCTCCCCTGCCTCCCGCAAGCTGCTTTAAACTTTTAGCTTAGTGGCAATTCTGCGGATGCCCCCTTTAAGAAACAGTAAGCAGGGAGGGAACAGACACTAGGATGTGTGTGTGTGTGTGTGCATGTGCGCACCCGTGCCTGCGCCCGAGAAGAAAAGGAGGTGGAGGCGGCACCAGCTGGCCTGGACATGATACCTATCTTTATATTGCCACAGATTTTATTTACTAACAGAGCTGACTCTTTGCCTCTAACAGGTGAGTTTACAGTGTCAGAAGGAAATGCAAGAAACTTTCCCTTCTCTTTGAAACTCTGTGTTTGGGGGTGTGGGGTGGGTGAATCTGTCCGTTTCATTTTCTCCCACATTTGATTTTTTTAAAATTTCAAGTTCTTTCACTCCCGAATGTGTAGAACTTTGATAATTTTGGTAAAGGCTGATAAAAATCAAACTGCACCAGTCAGATTCAAGAGGTGCAGCTGTTCCCAGCATGGAGAGGACCATGTTGTGTACCTGTCTGCCCTATAGCTGCGAAAGCTGAAGAGCCTGTCAGAAAAAAAAGAGGTGGCAACTCCAACGAAACACTAGCATGGTTGAATACACAGGGATTCCAACCCAGACTTAAAAGAGCAAAGCCCTCATAGCCCTGGGTCTGGATGGATGATTCCGTCAGTTTTCAGGTTCTCCCACATTCATTTTTTTAAACTATTTAATTTTTATTACATTTTCCAGAAGAAAAATACATGCGGGGGAAAACACATAAAACATATTAATACTAATACATAAATCCACCCCAATCCCTCCTCCAACTTAATCCGTATTAAATTATCCTGATTCATTTCTTATAAACTTCTTTTTTCAAGAATCCCACTATTTTCTATACACTTCCGTCAGCATTAATCTATTATAATCTTTTTTCATATAATATATGTACTTTCGGCAGTCCTTCTTAAAAGTGTCTTTTTTCTTTATTCCTCTATACATTCTTACTTTTTGTCTCAACTTTTCATTAACTGCTATATCCCATATTTTCTTTTTCTACATAGATATTGTCAGCATCTGAGCTATCTTCCAATTGTTTGCTATTAATTGCCTTGCGGCTGCCACCAAAAAGACAATTAACACTTTCTCTCTTATCTCTCTATTCTCATTCACTAACATATTCAATAAAGCTAACTCTGGTGTTTTACATATCTCTTGCTTGGTAATTTTTTTCTATTTCTTTAAATATCTTATACCAGAACTTGTTTACCATCCTACATTTCCACCACATATGCATTTGTGTTCCATTATTTTCACATCCTCTCCAGCACAATTCTTATTTATCTTTGCCGACTTCACTTTCAAACCAATTTTACTGCACCCTCTTTTATTTTAGTTGATATTGTTTGATAGGGAAATCTGTCAAAAATTTGCCCTCATTCTTCTTCCTCTATCTCCTCTTCAATATCTCTTTCCCATATCTGTTTTATTGCTGCAGTCCCCCTTATCTCTTGTTTTATTAAAATTTGGTATATTTTGGATATTGTACCCTTATATCCAAATTCATATTTGTCTATAATTCTGTTAAATCTCTTGTTCTTTGCCTTAATATCTCTCTGGTTCTAATAAATTTATTAATTTGCCTCCATGATAACCATGACACCCTGGATGGACAAATCTGTCAGTTTTCAGGTTCTCCCCCATTCATTTTTTTTAAAAAAATCTCAAACTACTTTTGTCCCAGGTATGCAGAACTTTGCGAATGTGGGTATATTCTTATCAAAATCAAACTGAAATAAATTTCTCACCCATCTCTATCCGAGGGTAGGCGTTTTGCGCAGAGGGGTTTTGAAGAGCGCATGCTGTTTCGTTGGAAGCATATGGGTGGCTTTGGGATGGGGGGGTTGCGTTTATTTTTGTGTTTGGTTTTGTCGGAATATAACATTTCAGAAGACTGTGGGAGAAAAAGAGACAAACAGCAAACAAACAACGGCCCCCAATGGCAAAGCACAGCCTTAGCTTTCCTAACTGTAAATACTGACACCTAGTGACAGAGCACAGCATCTTCAGGCCATTTTTAAAGACAAAAAAGTCAGAAAACAAGTGGAGGACCTGCTGTAAAGACCCAGCCGCTCCTTTAAAAGCTGGTGGGGCAAAAGAAACTTCTCTAGCTCTGTGGAAGCAGCATACCATTAACACACAAAACACCAGGGGAGGCTGGTGACTCCTGTTTTGGTGGGGCTCCTAATCCATTGTAGGTTTTATTTGGAGCTTCATCGGAGCTATCCATGGTGGTGAACCTATTTGTGGGATGGAGCTCAGCACCATGGATTGCTCCTATGAAGCTCCAAATAAAATCTGCAAAAGCTGCAATGGAAAAGGAGCCCCACGCACCGAAATAGGAGTCCTGCAAAACACCCATGG
Source organism: Shinisaurus crocodilurus (assembly GCA_021292165.1). Taxonomy (NCBI): domain Eukaryota; kingdom Metazoa; phylum Chordata; class Lepidosauria; order Squamata; family Shinisauridae; genus Shinisaurus; species Shinisaurus crocodilurus. The sequence continues at coordinate 35,503,190 of CM037881.1, read as the reverse complement.
TGGACAGGTGGGGAAAATGAAAGAAAGCAGCAGTCATGTGACTTGCAGAGAAAAAGGTCTCCTTTGCACTGTGGTAGGAGAATATTCACCCATAAACACAAAAATCAAAACAATCAAACTCAAAGACTCATGTAGGAAACAGATGAGCACAGGAAGCTGCCTTATACCAAGTCAGACAATTGGTCCGTCTAACTCAGTATTGTCTCCACCAGCCTTCCCCAATGCGGCACCCTCCAGATGATGCTGGACTTCATCTCCCATCATCCCCAACCTACCTGGGACTGATGGGTGTTGTAGTCCAAAACAACTGGAGGGCACTAGGTTGGGGAAGGCTGTTCTACACTGACTAGCAGTGGCCCTCCAGGGTTTCAGTCAGGAGTCTTTCCCAGCCCTATCCAGGGATATTGGGAGTTGAACCTGAGACCCTCTGTATGTAAAGCACTGAGCTACGGCTCTTCCCATGTTGATCTTTACATAAACTTATCGAGCTGCTAAGTCTGTTATTCCTGAAATGGAATTCCTTTGAAAGGGAATCAACACATTTATGGAGGATAGGCCTACTGAGAGCTATTATCCATGGTGGATAAGTTGAACTTCTGCAAACAGAAGCAAGATACTTCTGAACAAGATGGGGGGAAGAAACCAAGTGATGAAGCCATCACCCTCATGCCCTACCTGTGGGATTCCCAGAAGCAACTGGCTAGTTGCTGTTGAAACAGGCTCCTGCTCAGTCCCATTCAGCCTGGCAATTTTGTATGTTTATGTGTTAAAAGTGCAATGCTCAGAACTGTGGTTCTTTCACATACAATGGAAGTCACTCAGAGCAGCTAGGAACAGCCTTCCCAGACCAGGTGCCTTCCAAATGTCTTGGACTCCAACTTTTCAGTCCAGCCAGCACAGCCAATGGTCAGGAATGCTGGGAGTTGCAGTTCAAAACATCTCGGGGACACCAGGCTGGTCTATAAATATGAAATACAGAAGCAGTAAAGAAACATTGAAAGAAACAGTGGCACTTGGGGGATGGGGAAGTTGGCTGGAAGAAATTACTACTCCTCCTTGTATGAATGCAACAGATTTGGCAGGCACAGTACCTCTGTGACACTTAGAGCTTTTCTGCACAAGGCATTTATTGTGAGCGCATCATATTTTACTCACGCTTGTTTATGGGTTCTTTAGGTGATGTCGTGACCCTCCAGTTTTGCTTCTGTTTTTAAAGAGAACGCTCATGGGATTTGGGGGGGGGGGTAGAGTAGGGAAAATGGGGTATCATTTGTGAAAGTGAAAGAAAATGTTTTTCCTACTTGTATAATTATGTTATTCTGCTGTGGTATGGTGCCACCTGGAGGTTATGTAGCAGAAAAGCAAGAGAAAGGCAAAGCTCTTTGTGCAGGGCTTGGATCTAAATTATGTGACAAAACCAGAAGTAGATACAGTGGATTAACAGCCTTGTGTAGAAAAGCTCACCACCACCATCAAATGGGGAAAAAAAACATAAAGTTGGGGGGAAGCTTACTCCCATTATGCTTCTCTAGACCAGATGCTTCTGTAGCTTTCTTCCATGACTGGGCCATGTAAGCCTCTAGGTCATCTGACTGTCTTTCTAAATCATATGACCCCATAAGTTATGTCACCTGTATGAGTATCATATGACCTAGTCAGTTGACCTGTAGAGGTATCATTTCTATAGGCTATGCACTCCTTGCTGGGAAAGGGACCCTAGAGACACAAAATGGTTATGGAGAAGAGAGATGGTTGTTTTCATTTGATTTCTGGTATTGTCAGTGAGCCACAAGGATTGGGATGTGGCACCTGCAGTGTGGCAGCGATTACAATAATCAACTGTCATTCTGACTCCTGGCTCTATGGAGATACAGCCCAAAGTCAGGGAAGAGCTTTCTTACCCCTCTAGTGGACCCTATCCTGTAGGTCCGCCAAGTTCTTTTAACAAGTCATGTAATCATCCCCATTTTGAGGTGCCATGTAGTTCAGGGTAGCTGAATTTGCTTGCCAGACTTTTTAGATAAGTAATTGGTGATAGCAGCAGACTTCACTGAACCAGGTGGAACGGGGTTCATTGCATTAGGAGTCTCCCTAATACAAGAAAGACATTCTGGCTTTTCCTAAAAGTAACAAGGTGACAGCAAGAGGAAGCAGCTCGGTCTTGGCAATACTCCATCTCAGCCAAAGTCTGGGCACACCAGCCAATTTCCATAAATCATTTTATTGTTATCATGCTACTAAGTCTGGCTGGACTCATCACAAGTGCAGGCCTTTGTCACTGATGACGGCCCACCAATACAGCCCATCACAGTAGAATTGAACACCAAATTCTAGTTGTTTGCTAATGCATTTGCTCCTGCCAGAATCCTTCTTGCAAAATACTGCAAGAATTGTGACCTAAGGAAGAACTGGCATAGGATGCTGGCTTATAACATAACATTGTTGTTGTTAGCAAATTTTTGTTTTAAAAGTTGAGTTGGTGACATGAAAAACACTTTTTAAAAAAACATTTAAGATTGAGTTGCTTAAAATGGTTTGTCGTTTGTCTTAATTACTTATTCTGTGGGACCCTCAAAGATCCCACAGAATCTTGTATTCCTTTTCAAGAAGAATTCCATGAGACTAACCGCAGACTTGCTGAGCACTAATCATCATCATTCAAATCACCCGTAAATTGAGGAACTAATGAAGGTTTGCAAACATCTGTGGGAAGGAACACATCCTCAGGCCCTTGCTGCAACATTTGCCATCTTATTATTATTATCATCATATAGTTTTTCATTTCTTCACAAACACCTGTCCAATTACATTCACAGTCTCCATATATGGAAAATGTTGTCATGCTATCAGGAAATTTATAATCTCATTATTTGAAGCTGTGCCTAAAATATGCCCCTGCCCTCCATGAAATCCAATCCAAAACCAAGGACAGGTTTTCAATGGAATCTTTGGATTTCAGCATATCAGCCAGATTTTTGGAGCAAATCAGAATCTGACACGTCAGTTATGCTGGTGTGGACACACTGAGGTGTATTGCATCATGGGGTTTGTGCAGTATTCATGTCATAGAACCACTGCATTATTGTGATGAAATCTAGACCAAGATACAATAATCCAAAACCAAGGGGCAGATTTTCTGTGGAATCATTGGATCCACATCAGAATTCAACAGTACAGTACCTATAGGTCTCCTGTAGGTTCAATGAGGCATGCTGTTTAATTAATTAATTAATTATATTATATTATATTATATTATATTTATACCCCACCTTTTTTCCTGCAAGGAACCCAAGGCGGCTTACACAATCCTCCTCCTCTCCATTTTATCCTCACAACAACCCTGTGAGGTAGCTTAGGCTGAGAGTCAGTGACTGGCCCAAAGTCACCCAGTGAGTTTCATGGCCGAGCGGGGACTAGAACCCGGATCTCCTGAGTTCCACTGAGTGTTGCAAGTTCCAGTCCAACACTCTCACCACTACGCCATGGGATTTGTAATGCTCATGTTGCAGAACCCCCTCTGTGGTTGTGCTGCATGCATATGCGCGCATATATATATAATGTAGGCTGTTATTGGCATGGAAGTAGTAAAATGCCACCAGAATGGTTTGGCCTCCAAGGAATATATTATTACAAGAAATCAAACATTGTGAAAATAAATAATGCTTGTTGATGTAAGCAGGACAACAGTGAAAACATCAAGACATATGTTGGAGTAATCAGAAGCATGTTGGCTTTTGCCATGGCTGCCAGATATTTTGGAGCAGGATGCTGAATTACTGGACCTGAATTACTGGAAATTCATCTCCAGTTCCTTTTGACGTTATTGAGAATTTGGATAGCAAGTTATCCATTAGAGAGCATGGTCCTTCTTAGAACCCAGCCACATCCATTGAATGAAGTGATGAACTTCCTGTTGAGATCTACTCCTGAATCAGTCGTGTGTTCCCACTCCTAATGTCATTAGCCATACATCCACACTGTTCTTTTCCTTTCAACGGAATATGTATGTGTTTAGAAGGGGATGGGCCAAAATGTTGGGTAAGACCCCATTTCATTTCAGTAGAAGAACTACTTTGCACTAGTTACCGTATTTTTTGCACCATAAGACGCACTCCCCCCCCCCCAAAGGAGGGGAAGATGTCTGTGCGTCTTATGGGGTGAATATTGTTAAAACACCAACAACAACAACAACAACAAAAAATTTTTACATACCGTACCTCCCTCTGCGCAAGGTCCGGAACGCACCTCCTCGAGGTGGTCGTCTTCAGCGGCGGGCAGGGGCTCGGGCCTGCACAAACCTGGCGGCGGCGGCAGCAGCAGTGCCCCCCCCCCGCCCGGCTGCAGGCCCAGGAGACGGCCTCCGGAGGCGGAGGCGGCAAGGCCCCCTCCCCGCTGTGGAGCAGGAAGAGAGTGGCAGCGGCTGGGCAGGCGGCGGCGGCGGAGCAGCTCCTGGGCCCTGATCTCATCCAGCGTGGGGCAACTGCCCGAACCCCCGCCCCTCTCAGTCATCCCTCCTGTCCCTGCAGCGATGGAGCCGCGGAGGGCTCCTGGGCGGAGCTGGGCAAGCCAGCCTCTCAACTGTTCCCCCCCCAACAGCTGATTCCCGCCAGCATCAGTTCAGTTTCTTTGCGGAGATCAGCTGTTTGGCTGAACAGCCACCCCTCCCCTCCCTGCAGTGATGGAGCCAATGGCTGCACGCCTCGCCTGGCCTGCTGCGCTCTCATTGGAGGCGCTGCGGCCAAGGGGCGGAGGGGGGCCAGCCGGCCAGGCAATGCAAGAGATCAACGCATCGTGGGGAGAAGGAGCCTCAAGACACCTCAAATCGCCTCAAGTCACCTCAAATCGCCTTAAGTAGCAGCAAAGCCCTGGGACCTCACACAGCTGACGCTGTCAACATTTACGGTACTACCTACACCTACTCTATGACTTTGTATAGTGATTCTGTGTCTTTGTCACAGTGATTGTGTATAGTGATTCTGTGTCTTTGTCACAGTGATTCTGTGACTTTGTATGGGGGCACAACCTCACGGGATGTCCTTTCTGTGCTCCCCTGTGGAAAAAACAAAACAGGGAGGGAGTTCAGCTGTTGAAAGCACCCAAAGGATCGGTCTCTGTCTTTCTCCCCCTCCTGCCATGCTTCTTTGCACATGCTGTAAGGCAGCTTCACTTGGCCTGTGGGGTGGGTGGGTTGTAAGTAATTTCATTCACTAGAAAGGGCTTTGTTTTGGGAACACTTTATTATTATGGTGAGGGGAATGCCTGGAGCAGAGCTTACTGTAAGCTGTCTGCCTGGCAGTCCTTTGTTTGTGCCCCCAGAAGTCCCTGGATCTCAGGTGTCTTGTCTTATCTTGCTAGGGCACCAAACTGCTTACTGAGTTTTCAACAAGCCGCAGTGAAAAATGCTGCAAGGCAGTTGTTAAAACAGCTTTTTGATTCCCATTGCATGTATTGTACTCAAACAATACTGACAGTTCCTTCATTACTGTATTTTCTTGCAGAAAAATACCACCTCCTCATTTTTTTTCTTGTTTTCTTCCTCCAAAACCTACGTAAGTGCGTCTTATTTTTTTTTTCTTGTTTTCTTCCTCCAAAACCTAAGTGCGTCTTATGTTCTGGTGTGTTTTATGGTGCGAAAAATACAGTAGTTTCTAGAAAGGAAGGGAGGCATGGAGGGCTTACAACAGATGAAGAGAATGGCAACTGCACAATTGTCAGTCAATGTTTGAAAGATGGAGGATAAAATACACTGTGCAAATGCTGCTTTAGCTCCGATGGTTAAATCAGTCTGTCAACAAGTCAGCTTTATTGTAATATAGCAATTAGGGATTGAAGAATCTGTCATTTTCAGTTCCATTCAGTTTCTCATTTTTCTGGCTTCAAGTGTGGTCCAGCCAGATTCTGCATGTACAAATTTTATTTTTAAAAGTCCACATGAAATCTATATGCATTTTCATGCACATGTCTCCCAATATAAGCATTTTGTGCACACATTGTCCAAATTCTGCTTTTTGCAAGGTATTTCCCCTCTAATAATGAGTTCTTGTGCATTATTTTCCCTATTGTGTGCATTTTTGCAAGCACCCTAAATTCAGGAAAGTGTGGATTTCAATGCTCAACTCTGCTCATTGGTTCGGCAGGTGTGTGAATTCACCTAAAAACTTAGGCAGCACTAATTTCTTACCCATCCCTAGTAGCAATCAGCCATTAAATGGAACCAAAGAGGGCCCCTAAGCAAAAGTGAGGTGGTGAACCTTCAGCAAAGAAACCTGGGCACCCCTGTCCCCACAATTAAAGCGTTACTGTCATCCATGCAGGTGACCCTAAAGTCAGCAAGGGATTTGGTTTCAGAAGACAAATGGTATGCGGTTGCTTCCAGGTATGAGGAGCACACTTTACTATTTACACTCCCGCTGTACTCAATTAATAGTTACAGTAGCTATTTTTTCCCCTCCCTATATGATATTTACAACTTTCTGGCATGTGTTTAATTTGTGCCTACTACTGGAGCGTGTCTGCCAAACATGCTTCTTTGTCTAGCAGCTGTCCTACTTAGGATTTGACTCCTATGACTATAGCGTTTGAGGCAGGATTCTTTCCCAGCCCTGCCTCAAGACGCCAGCAACCAACCAACCAAACAAAAAAAATCATAAATAGCTCAGTTTATTCCCTGAAGCCATTCCAACTTTGGTAGTCACACTCCCCCCCTCTGATTACCCAACCCCATGGAACATAATTAGTCAGCCCATCAAGCTCAGCATTGTCTACAGCAGCCTTTCCCAATCTGGTGCCCATTGGATGTTTTGCACTACAACTCCCAGCATTCCTAGCCATTGGCCATGCTTGCTGGGGCTGATGGGGGTTGATGCCCTGCTTTAACTGAAGCAGAGGCTCCAAGTCATGGAGCAATCTAAAAAGCAAGATCACAAAACAGGCAAGCACCAAGGTTTCAGTCCAGTAAGGCAGCAGGCAGGCATGGTCAAAGTACAAGCAAAGGGCAAAGCACATTTAAGCAGCCAGATACATTATACAGTCCAGGAGCAGAGTCAAGCAGGAGTCCAAGGGTCAGTAGCACAGAGCATACATAATCAAGGAATGGTCTGCAGAAACAAGACAAAGGCCCTGAAGCTAAAGGACAGCATTGTTTTCAACACTAGCTAGGCAGGCACTGAAGGCTTATATCGCCAGAGCCTGCTGAGCCCCACCCAAGGCTCAGCTGCAGGTCATTAGAGCTCTCTGGCCAGAGCCCTACTCCTGAGGAGTGACTTTCTGCTGAGGAGTCCCTTTCTGCAAGCAAGCACTCCTTCTCATGGGAGCCCTACTGGCCTGCTGCTTAAGGCTACAATGCTCCTGGGGCCAGGGGGTGGCTCAACCTCTACCTCAGAGGTGGACCTGCAGCCATCTCCCCCATGGGCCCAGGTTCCTCCTGGTCTTCTGACCTAGATGGTGCAATGGCAACTGTCTCTGGGAGCTCTCATTCCATCTCTGGGAGCTCTGTTTCCTCCTCAGAGGAGCAGTCCTCCAGCAGAGGCATCACATTTGAATTCTAAAATATCCAGAGGGTACCAAGTTGGGGAAGGCTATTCTACACTGGCTGGAAGCTGCTCTCCGGGGTCTCAGGCAGGGGTCTTTCTCAGCCCTACCTGGAGATGCTGAAGACTGAATCTGGGACCTTCTGAAAGCAAAGCAGGCTCTGATTTACATGAAGTTCTCTGAGAAATCCTGGGCATACAAAGCATCCCTGTTTCTTCTTCTTATAAGAAATAGAAGTTCAGCTTTTCCACACCCCCTATGTTAGGGATGCTCTACAAGCATCTCCATCCACACTGCAAACATAATAGAGTGTTCCACAACTTATAGAAGAATATAGGGAAGAAGCCCATGTATACATAAGGCTCCAAGTGCAGACTGTAGGCACATCAAACACACTGCAGCCACTGGCCATGGATGATCCAGATTCATGCAAGCACAGGAACTGCGCATGGATAGCCCTGGTCCAGCAACATCAAGTAGGCCGCTCAACAAGATCTGCCACGGACGGCCTTCTCCCTGTCCCATCAGTCAGAGAAACCAGGCTGGTGGGGACTAGGAGGAGGGCCTTTTCTGTGGCAGCCCCCAATTTATGGAACTCTCTCCCCAGTTACCTCCACCATGCCCCTTCCTTGATTAGCTTCCACCGTGCATTTAAAACGTGGCTTTTCAGGTGGGAATATGGGGTGGGTTAGGATTTTTAAGTTTTGTACTGTTTTTAATTGTGTTTTATACTGTGTGTGTGTGTTCCACCCCCCCCCCCCTGTATTTTATTGGATTGTACATCGCTCAGAGTGGCCAGATGTCTGGCCAGATGGGCGATTCATAAATATAATAAATAAATAAATAGTGCCATGCAGCTGCTTGTGAGAGGAGAAATGGGGAAAGATTAAAAGATTAAATCCTCTGACGAAACAGTTTATCAAGATGATTATCTGATCAGGAAGGATTCCATATGTACAACCCAGAAGTGGCTGGTGGCTCCAAAGTTCTGGGTTGGTGTTCTGGGTTGGTGTATCCATTCTAGGCTTCAGTCTGAACTTTAAAGGAGCTTTCCATGGTGCTGAAGCTGTATCGGGCTAGGGTTCAGCACCATGGATAGCTCCTTAAAAGTTCAGACTGAAACCTGGAGTGGACACCCGACCCCACTGCCATTGGAGCCATCAGCCTCCACTGGTGCAGCCTTGGCTTCTGGGTAGGGTCAGAAACTCTGCACATCAGCCATCCCCCCCGGTGCTCTACAGATGTGTTGGACTACAACTCCTATCATCCCCAAACAGCATCTGGATGGCACCAGGTTAAGGAAGCCTGGTATACATTGTGCCATTTCCTTTTGAACAGCTATAAGCACAGTGTCGAACCATACATACTGTTGAATCTGAAGCTTCAAAGGACACCTCACAAATTACATTTTTATGTGTGCACCTAAAATGTTTTCAGTATACACCTACCTAAACATTTCAAGTGAATGATGAATACATGTTTACAAACATGCATATTGTACTGGCACACTCTCCAGGGAGCTGTAACTTATTTTTGATTGTACACACAGTATGTTAAATACAATTTGTACTGCTGGCTGGCCCTTTGTTTTTTTTACTCACAAGTAAGCGTGTGGGATCCTGATCCAGATCAAGGCCACCATGCATAAGGTAGGAGAGGTTTAAACATCCCCCCCCCCCGCAACTGCTTATCTTCCAAAATTGACACACACACCCTGCACACACACATGGGAGCTATAGAAAGATATGTGTTTTTGTTTCTTCTGGAGCCAAATATGGGAAACAAGTGACTTGAGGGGGGAGGTTTAAATCTCCCCTACCCATGCATGGTGGTCCCCATCTGGATTGGGGCCTGCATACTTACTTATGAATAAAAAACATACAGCGGGTCAGCTGCATGCGACATACTTAATGTATCATGTAGTTTGCCCCTTGGTGCATAGGGCGTGGAATGGTACTTAGTTCTGAATGGACGGCAAAAGGAAAGGAGATGGGAATGTGGGCGAGCCATTTCCATAAACCTCCCTCATTTTCCCCAGAGCATTTTAATTAATGTGTAGGTAGGTTCCTCCACCAAAAGGCAAATGTCAACATTTCAAAGGAGCATTGTAAACATTAATTCACATTTGCTTAATATTTTGAACGCTCAAAATGGCAAGTGCAATATATGATTATAATAATTAGTATGGGTACTACTACTACTACTACACCACCCATACTATAATAATTAGTATGGGTGCTTATTTTTTTTTAATGATGGCATTTACAGGGTATAAATCACAGAGTATACATTCCTTCTTAATCACCTCCTGCATCCATCTCTTTCCCTGCACCTGCTCCATCATCTGCTTTATGAACAAATCTAAAAGACTTGGCATTCTTCATAAATCATAAAAATCATAATTGGCATGAGGGGGTTACATTTGTAAAAGCTATTTTTTAAAAGCTATGTTAATTGCAATATAATTGTTTGTATATGCTTTAGGGCACAATGATAGCACTCTTCCAGTACTGGAAGGGTTGTCACACAGAGGAGGGCCAGGATCTCTTCTTGACCATCCCAGAGTGCAGGACATGGAATAATGGGCTCAAGTTACGGGAAGCCAGATTCTGTTTGAACATCAGGAAAAATTTCCTGACTGTTAGAGCAATAAGACAATGGAACCAACCAACTACCTAGGGAGGTGGTGGGCTCTCCCACTCTGGAGGCATTCAAGGTGCAGCTGGACGGCCATCTGTCAGGGATGTTTTGACCTGGATTCCTGCATTGAGCATGGGGTTGGACTTGATGGCCTTGTAGGCCCCTTCCAACTCTACTCTTCTATGATTTATGTGTGCAGAGCTCGACTGGGAGGTGGAAGTCCAGTGGCGAACACGCCAGGCTTGACCATCCCGAGCTCCGCTCGCCCTACCTTTTCCCTGGCTTGACTCACTTTCTTGTGAGCCAAGCTGGGGAAAGTGACTTCCAGGGTCCGGCGCTACGTTGTTTACATAGAAAATAGCATAGGATATGTTAAAAACAGCCACAATTCATGTAATTTGCACAAATCGCAGCCTAATTTGTGCAAATCGCAGCCAGTTTTAACGTATTTAACACTATTTTTTACATAAACAGTGTAGAGCCGGGGACCTGGAAGTCTGGTGAATGCCTCAGCTGGCGCTTGGCTCAACTTGTGCGGCAGGAGCGCTCAGCTCATGTGCCGCGAGTCAAGTGCCAGGTGGGTTGCCCACCTCTAGGCACAATCCTGTGGGGATGCCCGAAACATTCCAAACTTGGAGGATTCTGGGCATCCCATGCGGGGCAGGAGGAGCATGGAGGCAAAGGTCACCTGTGCACTCCTCCCGCTCTGCAAAGCAGCTAGACGGCTGATTTTGACCATCTACCTGTGGCGCTTTGGAGGGGGAGAGAAAGAGGCCGATGTGCCACCAGGATGCATCATATTTCAACAGCACCAGTCTCCTCCCCTCCCCACCCCCCAGAGTGCCCACAAAACCTCTTCTCCAAGGCTGCTTTTGCGACCTTGGAGAAGCAGTTGGCCCAGTTCTTTCTTCTCTGGTTGTGGGGGGTTCTCCGAGAGCAGAGCCCCAGTTCCGATGCTGTAGCAATTTTCTGACATCAGAGCTGGGACTCTGAAAAATCCTATGGCCCTCTAGATGCTGTCTAAGGGGCCACAGGATTGTGCCGTTAATGAGATTTTCTCTCCCCTTCTTTTAGTATTCCATTGGGCATATTGGTGTGAATGACAGAAATCACCACCAACAAAAGATGTTGGCAATCTCTCTGTTGGTAATTGTTGGCATTCACCAATGATTGGCAATACTGGGTCGAAAAATATTATAAGAGCAATGTTGAGTGTCACTAGTTTCTGGCATTGATGGTAACTTGAACTTTTGTTGTTGTTGTTGTTGTTGTTGTTCTTTTTAGGGATGTGTGAGGAACCCAATAGGGGGTTGAGAATCTGATGGATTTTCACAATTCAGCCCCCCAGATTCCAGTTCACCAGCCCTGCGCTGGCACCAGCTTGCTATGATGAGAGTGGTGGGTCCAGTGCGCAGACTTCTCTCTCTAAGACAGGCCATGGTTTGTGCATTTTTTTAAAAAGGTAAGGAAATTTGCACAAATGGCGGTATTTGTGCAATTTGCATAACTTTAAGCAATTTGCATAACTTTACACAAATTGAGTAAATAATGGTATTCTGCATGTTTTGCTCAAATCAGCACCTGAAAATCACGTGGATCTAGCACCATTTGCATAAAATTGACAGATTTGTGCAAATGGTGCTAGATCCATGTGCTTTTCAGGTGCTGATTTGAGCAAATGGTGCTAGATCCCCATGCTGTTTGGGTGCTGATTTGTGCAAAACATGCAAAGTCTGCCATTTGCACAAATTTCCTTAGCATTTAAAAAAAATGTGCAAACCGTAGCCCATCTTAGAGATAGGAGTCTGTGGACACACACACACACACCCCAACTTGGTCCTCTTCTGATCATCAGATCAGAGGCAGGCAGGAAGTCCATTGAGCTCAAACAAGCCAGACTATCCAGTGTCAGCTCATCCCTAAGTGTTATCAGACAAGGAAAAGTGCTGAAAAATGCCATTCCAAGGGCCATTGTATAGATAGTTTCAAAATGCAATGAAAATATAAGGACATGAAAAGAAGGATGCTGCAGTAATCTTCTAAGTCTGATTTCTGATGCAGATATTTTAGTTCCCTTGGTAAGGACAAGTATCTTGGGCTATTCATATGTTTAGTTCTGTGTGACTTTGTTGCAGCCGTATGTACAAACTCTTGCACATGCTGGTCAGATTTAAAATAGATGTGGAACATCTTGTGCAAGCTTGGTAAATTGTTCAGGAAGGCTGGGAAGAACATTAGTGAAACTGACTAGCTCTTTCTCCACCACCTCTGCCAATAACTGGGAGAAACCCCTTTATAAGAGCTGGGAAATTGACAAGGGAGTGGAAACCTCTACTGTGAACAGGCTTCTTCCTACTTGCTGCAGAAGAGTGTGGAACTAAGGTGGGTGTGGGGAACATGTCAGCTTCACCTGTGCTCTTTGCACCAGAACTAGATAACACACACACACACACACAGCTAATGCTGAAAATGTCCACTGTGGTGAACGCCCCCCCCCCGGCACTATCGCACTACTATGCATACGATGCCAAAATGTTTGCCAATCACTATAATGTGTATATTATCATGTGGGGGAGTTAAAAACAAATACACAGAGATGTTGTTTGTAAGGGTGTGGGCTTTCCTGGATATCTAAGAACACAGGGCAGAAACATGGAACATTCTGCAAATATAAAGGGCTGATTGATTTCATACAGCCCTGTGCCTGATCCAATTAGTGCATCTATACCAGTGATGGTGAACCTTTTTGAGGCCGAGTGCCCAAACTGCAACACAAAACCAACTTATTTTTTTCAAAGTGCCAACACTGCAATTAAACCTGAATACCGAGGTTTTAGTTTTAGAATAACAACTCATACAGTTGTCCGAACTAATTAACATCTTTTGTCTTAAAAGAAAAACACAATAACAGAGCTTTCAATGATACAAACAGTTTTTTGTTGAAAAAAAAATCAACTCAAAAAATTATTATAGTACTACATTGTCATCATCATCAGGCGATCACTCGTGACCGAGTAAGATTGTCTTCCGGGATAAAAGGAGGAAATTCTAAAGAAGATTGTGTAGACTCTAGCGATGGGTCCGTAAGTGACTGTGGAGGCCAATTCTAGATCCACACAGCTTCCCACAGTGAGGACACAGGTTACCAGATAGAAGATGGTCCTGTAAAGGATTCATTTGACGTGCTTTTCGCTTAGCACGTTTCTCCCTTTCACCTTGCACTCGGGCTTCTTCAAAGTCCATGGAACCTTTGTGAAAGGCCAACCTCCATTTAGATCGTTCATGGGCCAGAGCTTCCCAGTTTTCGATGTTTATATTGCATTTTTTTAGATTAGCCTTATGAACATCTTTAAACCTCTTATATTGACCACCGATATTCCGCTTTCCATCCTTGAGTTGGGAGTAAAGTAACTGCTTTGGGAGGCGGCAGTCAGGCATTCGAACAACATGACCGGTCCACTGAAGTTGGCGTTGAAGGATCATTTTTTCAATGCTAGTAGTCTTTGCTTCTTCCAGTACACTGACATTTGTTCGCCTATCTTCCCAAGTAATTTGCAGGATTTTCCGGAGGCAACGTTGATGAAACCTTTCAAGGAGGTGGAAGTGACGTTTATAGATAGTCCATGTTTCGCAGGCATACAATAAAGTTGGTAATACAATGGCTTCATAAACCAGTGTTTTGGTCTTCTTACAAATATCCCGATCCTCGAACACTCTATGTTTCATTCGAGAAAATGCGGCACTTGCGGAGCTCAGACGATGCTGGATTTCACTGTCGATGTTAGCTGTAACAGAAAGATAGCTGCCAAGATAGAGAAAATGATCGACATTTTCCAGTATTGTCCCGCCAAGCTGGATAGATGGCATCACCAAAGGGTTGGCTTGCACTTGCTGATGAAGCACTTTGGTTTTTTTGATGTTAAGTGAGAGACCAAGTTTTTCGTATGCTTCTGCAAAAGCATTTAGGATAGTTTGGAGATCGTCCTCTGAATGTGCGGAGACCACATTATCATCAGCATACTGAAGTTCCACAACGGAGGTTGTAATTACCTTACTTTTTGCTTTCAGCCTGCTGAGATTAAAAAGCTTTCCATCTGTTCGATATATAATTCCCACACCGGTGGGAAGTTTCCCCTTGACAAGATGTAAAACCATGGCGATGAAAATGGCAAATAATGTTGGGGCGATAACACATCCCTGTTTAACACCTGATCCCACTTTAAATGGAGCACCATGAGAGCCGTTGTTGTCCAAAACCGTTGCCGTCATGTTGTCATGGAGAAGTCGCAAGATATTCACAAATTTATTGGGGCATCCAATTTTCATAAGGATAGTCCAGAGAGCTGTACGGTCTACAGTATCAAAGGCCTTAGCCAGATCGATAAATGCCATATAAAGGGGTTGATTTTGCTCCCGGCATTTTTCTTGGAGCTGACGTGCAGTAAAAATCATGTCTACTGTCCCTCTAGAGGGGCGGAAACCATATTGAGTTTCAGGGAGGATCTCTTCTGAAATAGATAGAAGACGGTTTGCGAGAATCCTAGCAAATATTTTACCTGCGGTTGCTAAGAGAGAAATGCCCCGATAGTTTCCACAGTCTGTTCTATCACCCTTCTTAAAGAGGGTGATAATTATGGCATCCCTGAAGTCTTCTGGGATCTCTTCTCTTATCCAGATTTTTTCGATGAGTTTATGAAGATGTTGTACAAGTTCGGGGCCCCCTTCTTTAAAGATTTCAGCAGGAATCCCATCTGGTCCACTAGCTTTGTTGTTCTTCATTTGATTAATGGCTTTTTTTACTTCATCCAAAGTGGGGAGTATTGCAAGTTCCTCTTTAATTTGTTTTTGCGGGATTTGCGAAAAAATCTCATTATCCACCTTAGATTTACGATTTAAAAGGTCATAATAATGCTCTTTCCAACGCAGTGCAATAGACTCTTTGTCTTTTAAGAGTTTGGTGCCATCTACATTGTACACATAGCCTGAAGGGTATCTATACAAACTTTTTAAATAATTAGGCACATGTATTTTTGGATAAGGGATTCTCAACTTGGAATATGATTATATGCCAGACTGAAATTGTATGGGGCAAGCTTTACCCCGGGTCCTTTCCCTGCTTCTACAGGTGTCGGATTAGTAAAAGTAAAAGTCAACCTGTACTAGGATGAGCAAGATAAACAAGAAAACTAAACGTGCTTAACACATTTTAAACACTTTATGTCTTGGACTGCAAACACTGCATTAGGTAAAAGTTTGCATTGGGCATGCTTTTGCACAATTACGGTAATGTGATTTTTGCTATTGCATGCATGCTGATAATTTGTCAAACCTTGGCTCATACTCCGTTAGTTTGAGAGCAACACATGCAGCACTCAGGTCAACTGTTAGGGCTTTACATCCAAGCCATGCTCTGTGCATCATTCTTCAAAATCTTTTAAATGTTATAACAATGTAGAAAAGAATTCTGTAACAGGAATTCTAGAATAAAATCATTCTGTTCCACACTGTGAGAAAGAACAAGATCATTAGTGTTTTGCAGAAGGGGACAGTCTTTTCGCGATCTGGTGACCAATGGCTCGAGTGCCCACAGAGAGGGCCCTGCGTGCCAGCTGTGGCACCCGTGCCATAGGTTCGCCATCACTGATCTATACACTGAAACAGGCTTCCATGCTTCATCCCATAACTGGACTAGGAACTCCATTTTGTACATATATGTTGCATACCTGATTCTACACCCCCCACCCCCCACCCCGCATGGGGCTATGGGTGTGTGGCCCTGTTGGGAAATTTGTGATAATATTGATCAGAAGTTTCAGAAGAGGATTGCTGTCTTCAGTTGCCCTCTGCTCCTCCTTCCTGCCAAACAGCTGATTGGCACTGGTGTAATGGCTGATGCTTGTTAATAAAGAAGTGCGAATCAGTAAATCTCACGCTCATCAAGGTTCTTCAAATTCCACCTCAGAGCTCGCTCCCACTCATGTCCGAATCGCACTTCAAGCTTTGCATGAATATTCATGCACATTTTCCTGTGCAGTTTTTTCCAAATGTATGCATCAGTTGTACACATGTACCCTTTTCTCATATGTCCCTGCTTGTAAAATAAAGTTTTGCCTGCATGGCTCCAGCTGCTGCCCTTGCAGAAAGCAGCACTTCGGCCACTGGATGTATCCTTTGGAGTAATACCTTCAAAATAAGCAATCAGGATGAGTATTTTGTGTATTGGCCACACAGATTCCACTTTGTGTTTTCCAAATCATCCAGTGATCTGAATGAACCTGTTCTCACATTTACCTAGCTCAGTTTTCTTATATTGCAGTAGGAGGAGTACATAACTGCTCCACCTCACACATAATACAACATGGATGTGAGATAGATGCTCTATGTGGAGGCCTATAGAGACTTCTGCTACTACAAGTGAGAAGGATCTTGGAATTGTTGTAAATCACAAGCTGAATATGAGCCAGCAGTGTGATGTGGCCAGGCTGGCTGCAAAAAAAAGAGGCAAATACTATTTTGGGCTGCATTAGTAGAAGCGTAGCTTCTAAATTGTGTGAAGTACTAGTTCCCCTCTACTCAGCACTGGTTAGGCCTCATCTTGAGTACCGCATCCAGTTCTGGGCACCACACTTTAAGAAGGATGCAGACAAACTGGAAAGTGTTCAGAGGAGGGCAACAAAGATGATCAGGGGCCTGGAAACAAAGCCCTATGAGGAGAGACTGAAGGAACTGGACATGTTTAGCCTTCAGAAGAGAAGACTGAGGGGAGATATAATACCGCTTTTCAAGTACTTGAAGGCTGTCACACAGAGGAGGGCCAGGATCTCTTCTTGACCATCCCAGAGTGCAGGACATGGAATAATGGGCTCAAGTTACGGGAAGCCAGATTCTGTTTGAACATCAGGAAAAAATTCCTGACTGTTAGAGCAATAAGACAATGGAATCAACTACCTAGGGAGGTGGTGGGCTCTCCCACTCTGGAGGTTCAAGGTGCAGCTGGACAGCCATCTGTCGGGGATGCTTTGACCTGGATTCCTGCATTGAGCAGGGGGTTGAACTTGATGGCCTTGTAGGCCCCTTCCAACTCTACTAGTCTATGATTTTATGATTCTATGACTCAATTTGTGTCATCTTTCCCTCTTTTCGGAGGGGGACAGATCAGTCAAAGCAGGCTTTTGCATGCACAAACCTCCATGGGGATCGGCCACTAATGCATATGCATGAGTTCCTCCATGGCACAGAAAGGATTTTGGGGTTGGGTAAGCATGTCAGCCAGTCCAATGGAGAAAAAATTGGTGCCATTGGCAATGTTCACAATCCATACAATGAACTGCAAAGACTGTTTCTGAGGGCAGCATCAGAGATGGAAACCTGGTAACTGGTAAGCAAAAACCAATGTAGGAAGGAATCTGTTTTGGATTCTTGCAATGCCTTTTGCCCTCAATAGATTTCACAGGTATACTCATTGAAGAGAAGCCAATCAGTTAATAAAATGAATGCCTTCTGAATGAATTTTGCAAACGGTGCATTAAAAATGACTCCTGTGTCTTACTGTTCTTAACAGCATTATACTTACTCCATCTTTCAGCCTGTGGAGGCCAATGTCTTGCTGCCAGGCAGTGCAAACCCTGTAATAGCCTAAATTAGCACTGCAAATGTCAAGCTGCCAGTCTGCCTTGGCTACTGCATATAAGGAGCTGCTCCAGGTCTCGCATCAAAGGAGCTCCTTCCACTGCTCTCCTCTGGTATCTCCGTGTGTGTGTGTATGTGTGTGTGTTTTATAGCACTTCTCTGACTGAGACACAGAATGAGCCAGAGGTTTGTTGGTTGTTCTTGTAAAAAAAGATGCTTTACTTCTGTCTCTGCCATTGGAGGCAGTGGGGCAATCAGAGTCAGTGAGGCACCCTTATGTCAACCAATGGTGACCACCTACATGTATGGAGGAAGCAACACTAGCCAAAGTTTCCATAACCTTGGTCGGACACAAAGGGTTTCCTGTGGTGCTGACCATCAGAGAAGACACTATGGAGATGTTGACTTGGACATGGGAAGTGTGGTGGGTCACAGTGCCCTTGCAGGCACCTTTGGCTTTGGAAGCCATGCAGCCAGTGGTGGAAGTGAAGGAATCCTTGAGATTTACACTAACAAGCACCTTTTAGAACCTCTCTATGTGGGGGTTGACCCGCACGACCATCAGGTAAAAGCACACGAGAAGGAGCAGATGAAGGACCTCAACGATCAGTTTGCTTGCTTCATTGACAAGGTGAGAAGTTCATGATCCCATTTCTTTTCTCCCTCTTCACTTTGATTCCAGACTAAAGGAGCTGTAGCTCTGGCTGAATATGCAAGGCAGAATTAGATTTCCAGTCAATGTTGCTGTCACACTCGGTTATGACTTGCTGAAAATGAATCTCGCATTACATATGGGCAGTGGAGGCTGGGGATTTGTGGACTGGAAATCCGGCCGAGTAGCCGGGCGGGCTCAACCCCCCGAACTCCGTCCTGCTTACCTCTTCCCTGGTTCAACTCACATTCTCCCAAGTCGAGCCAGGGAAGCAGCTTCTGGGTTCCTGGTGGGCCTCTGTTTATGTAGAAAATGCCTAGTTAAGATACACCTAAAGTGGCCGCAATTTGTGCAAATTGTGGCCGCTTTTGACGTATCTTAGGGCATTTTCTATGTAAACAGCGGCCCACCAGGAACCCAGAAGTCCGGTGAGTGGTGTGGCACTCGCCAGCTTTCACCCTGGCTTGGCAGGTGCCGCAGTGGCGTCCACAACGCCAGAGGCAGGTCAGGCCCCAGTGGATCACACATTCCTAGTGCAGGCTGGTGGCTCCAATGTCAGTGGGGCGGTTTATCCACTCTGAACTTTTAAGTAGCTATCCATGGTGCCGAAGCTATTTTGAGGATCGGGTTCAGCACCATGGATAGCTCCTTTAAAGTTCGGAGCAAAATCTGGAGTGGATACACAGCCCTGCTGACACTAGAACCACCAGCCTGCACTGCATATGGAGACTTTGATTCACATATGCATATGCTTCTCAACACTTGACTGCTGTACACATGAAGATTGAGTATGTAAATGGTTTCTACTGAAAAGCAGGGTGTTTGGAGATGATGGTGGAAATACATGTTCTGCCCATGGGGTTATGTGTCTGTGATAGCCCATTCATAACACTGAGGACCAAACTGCATGTTACGCTAGAGCTCCATGACTAGAACTCTGTGTCTGGAGCTCCCCATGCAATTTTCTTTTTGTAAAAGAAGCTGTGGAGAGGGGCAGAATTTTTAAGCCCACCAATATTCCTGACAGTGGCTGAGAGCAGTTCCATGGCATGGGGTGATCTGGACTGAAGGCATAGCACAGAGGGAAAGGGTTAGTAACACAACAACACTCATACCCTGCATGCCATGGCTCTGATCCAAATTGGTGGTGGGGGGATCCTTTACAAACTATCATGTAGGTTGGCCCGAAGTCCTGGAAGTCCTGGACTTAGTTGCAATGGGGAAGAGGAGGAGCACCTCCAGTATGCCCTGAAAATGAAATGAGGTGCCAAAATGTAGCTCTATCATTATGCAAGAGGGCTAATGCCAGCTCAGACCATTGTGAAAAGAAATACCCATGCTTCTTCCTTGTAATCAGCTTTTTACAATATTGTCTGTGCTTCAGATTGAATGCCCTGTGGAGGTCAAGTCATGCCCAGGAACATGGGGTGGACTGGCTTCTTGCATAGCCACTGCACTTAAGGCAGAAAGCCATCTAACTAGCCAAGTGGTCCCTGGGCTATGGCAGTATTTCTTATGCTTCTTTTGTTATGGTAAATGTTTACATTCCCCTTTGGAAATCAAACTAGTATCCTAAAGATAGTTGGAACTAAATGGAGGAATATTTGCTTATGCTAGAGACATAATATCCTAGGGCCCAGTTTATTTTAATGGGTGACTTTAACACCCAAATATGTCCAAATTGGGATGTATTGGAGCAAATGGTGACCCACTAGAAGTCCTTATATTGATGCAAGATAGACAATCCAAGGACTATAGGGTTAACACTTAGGGGAAGCATTTTATTGAATGGATCTGGCAGGCCGCATTCTCTTAAATGGCTCCTTTCAAGAGGGCTTCGTGGCGGAGAATGCCTTTATAAATCACTTGGGTGCCCAGCATGGTTGACTATATGACAGTCACTCCAGGTGATCACACTCTTTAAAGTGGACTCATATCCAATAATTGATCACCAGCCAATAGTACTTCAGATTGAATGCCCTGGGGAGGTCATGTCATGCCCAGGAACTTTGTACCCAACTTCTAGCTTACTGACCACTAAATATACCTAGAAGATTTGAATCATTTACTGTCCACTGATCAGCTAAGAAGTAATCTGTCTAATTCTGGAGTTATGGGAGTGGCACTTGATTGCTACACTCAGATAACCTCAGCATTGCAATCCCTTTTATTTCAGGAAGCTCATTGAAGGCAGCAGGGACCAAAGAACTCTAATCCTTGGTTTGATAATGATTGCAGACAAACTAAAAAGCAAATAAATAGGCAGCACAAAATTCTTAAGGTCTACAATGTAGTTCCTATACCCCACCATTATTTGGCTCCGTGTAAATATTGTAAAAAGCTGATTACAAGGAAGAACCATGGGAATTTCTTTACACAATGGTCTGAGCTGGCATTAGCCCTCTCACATAATGATAGGGCTACATTTTGGCACCTTATTTCATTTTCAGGGCATATTGGGGTGTGTGTGTGTCCTTGTATTGATATTATTATTCCAATGTCTGAATGGGAGAGTCTCTTCCATTCCCTCATGATGAGACAGTTAGACCTTCATCATTGCCAGTGGATTACGTAGTCCTCCCACATTGGGCCCCATTTACTTTTGAAGAGATTTTATTAAGGAAGGTAAAAAAAGGGAAGGCCCCTGGGATGAATGGAATTCCTCCTGATTTTTTATTTTTTTTTAATCAGTTGTGCTGTTTGCTGAATCACGGCTTTAGCTGCCTTATTTATGATTATCGATAAAACCAGAAATTTTCCTAGCAATTGTGGTGCCTATTTACAAGTAATTGTGGTGCCTATTTTCATCGCCCAGGGTGGCCGGGTGACCGGCCAGATGGGCGATTAATAAATATAATAAATAAATAAATAAATAAGGTCTAAGATCTGACCCCAAGAACTATCATCCCATAAGTCTTTTGCATGTGGTCAGCAAATTATATGTGAGGCACCTTCTGGATAAGTTAGAAAGTTGGGTGGGCTCAGAATTTCTTTTGTGCGAGGAGCAATTAAGGAAATGTATGTCCCCACCACATCACTCCCTTTATGCTTCCCTTGCAGATTTTTGGGCTGCTTTTGATTCCATATTTTGGCCTCATCTTTGGCACAAACTGGCTCTTTTGAATATGGATCATAGGTTTCTAAGGAAAATTCAGAAGATGTATGATAATTATAGTATACGTATCAGAGTTACTACTGGAGTAGTTTATCAGAAGCCATTACCATGAATTGGTACTATTGGCACTGCTTCTATTTAATCTGTATCTTAATTATATAATTTCCTCTTTTTCTGGTATAGAGGTTTTTTCAATTAAGAGACAGATATTCTGTTATCTCCTGGCAATGCTATTCTTCTGTCGCATACGCAGTTGGGGATGTGTAAACTTTGGAGAGCCTTAAGTTCATATTGAATGAGGGAACTTTTACAAGAACTAAAATTCTGGTGTTCAGGATACCAATGGAAATTGAATCATCAGCTGCTGGAGCAGGTTGACTCATATAAATATATGCGTTTGACTTTTAAAAGCTCCAGATCCCAGCCCACTCATTTGAAAGCCACTGCACTGGTGGCGAATAAAACTCCTCTTCAAACAAAATCTTATTTTTATTTGCTGGGACAGATTATTTTGTGACACGCTGCACTGCTAAATTTGTTATGTTGGCTCCAGGGAAGTTTTTTTTTTTTATCTTAATAGCTGACAATATAGGTTATTGGACTATCTTAATTATCGATAAAAGTTATCTGCGAAAACTTAATAATTTTTAGTACACAAATCAGTTGTTGATGGTTTGCTAAATTATTACTTGTTTCCCTATTATATCTTTGTATCATTCTTGCTTTGTGTCTTAAAACTGATGTATCTGCAAAAGTCTGGTTGGCTATTGAGCAATAAACTGAACTGAATTGAATTAGCCTGATCACACTCACACACACACACACACACACACACACCACAATTTAGAGGCATCTTGCAACGTGGTCTTGGTTTGGCCACTCAGCTGTGCATTAATTCTGTGCCTAAAGCTGACTTAGAAGCAACATATAATATGTCTCATGCATTAATTCACTTTAATTTCATGAATTCAGCAGCTCAGCAGCAACATCCATTGTTTCCTTTTCTTCTGGATTTCAGGTCAGATCTTTGGAGCAAAGGAACCAGATGCTGGTCACCAAGTGGGAGCTGCTGCAAAGTCAGACGGGTCGGATGGTTCGGAAAGATCTCAAGCCTCTCTGCGAAAACTTCATCTGCAGCCTGAGGAAAAAACTTGACTGCCTGTTTTGTGAGAAGATTAAACTGGAAAACCAGCAGAAAACCATGCAGAACCTAATTGAGGAGAACCGGCAAAAGTGAGCAACCACTTGAGTAACCCATTTTCACAGCTGGTCCTTGTAGTTAGTGCACCCAGAGTGATGCTGACAGGCCATTATACAAGCCCTGTTTCCACAGCTCCAAGCTCAGAGCCAGATGTTATGGCTGGAAATAGGAGTCCTTTCCACACACACACACACACACACACACACACAGACTTGCCTGCGTAATCTCTGGTGATATAAAACATGTGACGTGGTGTCATAATGCTGTGACTTTCTTTGCACTTTCTTGGCTGCCATTTTGGGGGTGGAGAACTTGCAGCATGATGGCTTCATGTCAAGATTTCTGTAACAGCAGAGCTTC
This sequence comes from Shinisaurus crocodilurus, assembly GCA_021292165.1. Classification (NCBI taxonomy): domain Eukaryota; kingdom Metazoa; phylum Chordata; class Lepidosauria; order Squamata; family Shinisauridae; genus Shinisaurus; species Shinisaurus crocodilurus. Next base: position 35,480,063 of record CM037881.1, on the reverse strand, counting down.
CATTCAAGCATTATTTCCTTTCTTTCTTTCTTTCTTTCTTTCTTTAATATATTTATTCACCGCCCATCAGCCAAAAGGCTCCCTAGGCGGTTTACAAAACAAAGCAACACAAAAATATCAACAAAAATAAATAAAAACACAAACATATAAAATATAATATGATAAAAACAAGCAGCCAAAATAAATTTAATCCAGAGGTACAGTGGCGATAATAAAAGGAATAAAATCAACCATTAAAATATTGGGCAAATAAAAAGATCTTCACCTGGCGTCTGAAGGAATAGAGGGTAGGCGCCAGGCACACCTCCTTGGGGAGCTGATTCCATAGATGGGATGCCACAACTGAGAAGGCCCTTCTCCTAGTAGCCACCCTTCTAGCCTCTTTTGGAGGGGGCACTCTGAGAAGGGCCTCCAAAGAAGAACTCAGGGTTCGGGCAGGTTCATATGGGATGAGGCGTTCGTTCAGATAACCTGGCCCCAAACCGTTTAGGGCTTTAAATGTTAATGTAAGCACTTTGAATCGGGCCTGGACCTCAATTGGTAGCCAATGTAGATCATAGAGGACTGGCGTAATATGTTCTTGTCAGCCAGTCCCCATTAGCAGCCTTGCTGCCCTGTTTTGAACCAATTGAAGTCTCCAGACCATCTTCAAAGGCAGCCCCACGTAGAGCGCGTTACAGTAGTCCAAATGAGAGGTTACCAGAGCATGGATCACTCACTGTTGCTCGGCTCTGCATGCCCAATTAGGGTCGTAGTTGGTAAATCAGCCTAAGGCTAAGCTGATAAAAGGTGCTCTTTATCACCAAGTCCACTTGTGACTCCAGCGACAGTCCAGGAGCAACCCCAAACTACGAACTCTGTACTTTAGGGGGGGAGCAACCCCGGCTAGGACAGGTTGAGTATCATCCCTCCGGACAGATGATCCACCCACAAACAGAACCTCCATTATTAACCTGGATGGGGGCGGGGTGTTTCCACTTGTTGAAGGGCCAGTGAGGTTGTGCTGCTGGCCCCAGCACTTATGCGACAACGCTCCCTATCCTCCGATGGCCACGTGTTGAGTGGAGAAATCTGCATCTGGGAAGCCTTTTCAGGACCGGTGTCAAGGGTAGGCACGGCTGGGCACCTGCCAAGGGCCCACATCCCAGCAGGGGTCCACTGACGAGAGTCCCCTGGAGTTGCTCCTCCTCTTCACCATTGCAACCTGCTTGTTCACCTGCCTCTCCCTCTGACTCAGACAACGGAGATGGCGAGGAGGAGCAGCAGATGCCCCTGCCTGCTTGCTCGCTCCCTGTCTCTCTGCCCGCCGAGCAAGCAAGTGGTAGCAATGATGAGGAAGAGGAGGAGGAGGAGGAGCAAGAGCAGCTGCTGACAATGGCGGTGAGAAGGGAGACTCACTGAGGGAGGGCCCCCATTGAGGAGGTCTTCTTCCCCAAGGGCCCTCAGAAACCTGGAGCTGGCACGGAGCATATACATGCAGACCTCTACACATAGAGGCTGCAGACAATCCAGAACCCTGATAAACACAGGTTTTCCAGCCACAAGGACGTCTACACACATTGGCTTCCCCAATGCAGACGTCCATGCACAACATGCGGGTGCTGAGGATGGGGCTAGGAACGCCCTTAACGTGGGGAGCAGGGCCAGTGGGGAGCCACTGCTGCTCCTTCAACTCATGGAACCCCCTTCATGCAGATAGCACACAAGGGGGCTTATATGTTGCCATAAGAAGCTGGGGAGGACGGGATTTCGGGTTTCTGGCTTTGGCTACAATCCTGCGGCCACCATATAACATTTCATTCTGATCTGAGCCCTTATGGGAAGCCAGCCAGGTATGAAAACCAGTTTAATCATAGAATCATAGAATCATAGAAAAGTAGAGTTGGAAGGGGCCTACAAGGCCATCGAGTCCAACCCCCTGCTCAATGCAGGAATCCAGGTCAAAGCATCTCTGACAGATGTCTGTCCAGCCGCACCTTGAATGCCTCCAGACTGGGAGAGCCCACCACCTCCCTAGGTAGTTGATTCCATTGTCTTATTGCTCTGACAGTCAGGAAATTTTTCCTGATGTTTAGGTGGAATCTAGGTTCCTGTAACTTGAGCCCATTATTCCGTGTCCTGCAAATTGGGATGAACGAGAAGAGATCTTTGCCCTCCTCTGTGTGACATCCCTTCAAATACTGGAAGAGTGCGATCATATCTCCCCTCAGTCTCCTCTTCTGAAGGCTAAACATGCCCAGTTCTTTCAGTCTCTCCTCATAGGGCCTTGTTTCCAGTCCCTTTATCATCCTTGTTGCCCTCCTCTGAACCCTCTCCAGTTTGTCTATGTCCTTGTTAAAGTGAGGTGCCCAGAACTGGACGCAGTACTCAAGATGAGGCCTAACCAGTGCCGAGTAAAGGGGAATTATCACTTCCCGCGATTTGGAAGCTATACTTCTATTAATACAGCCCAAAATTGCATTTGCCTTCTTTGCATTGTCATGGCTTCAACTTTCTGTCTCCACAGCGCCTTCCCTCCACAGGGAACCCCTGGATTTAACTTTTCTTGAGAGAACTGAGTAGGCTGTTTGCAATTCCTAATGGGAAGCTGCCCAGAGACTGGCTTTATTGGCATATCCATATCATAAATAAACAAATAAGTAGAATACATCCCAGGCAGCACAATCCTGTGACCACTAGATGGCCATAGGATTTTTTGGATTCCCAGCTACGAGGTCGGAAAATTGCTCCGACCTCCTAGCTGGGGATCCACACTCAGATCCTCCTCCCCCACTCACAGCTGGAGCAGGAATAACTGCACCGGTTGCTTCTCTGAGGTCATAAGAGCCACCTCAGAGATGGGCTTTGGGGGGCATTTCAGGGGAGGTGAGGTGAGGAGACCGGCACTGCCAAGGTACAACATATCCTGGCTGCACCTCCGCCTCCTTCCCTCCTGTTCTGAAGCACTGTACTTAGACGGCCGAAATTGGTTGTCTAAGTGTTTGGCATGGCAGGAGGAGCACAGAGGCAACCTTCCCCTCTGTGCTCCTCCCAACCTGCATAAGATGCCTGTAAACCTCTGAGTTTGGAGGGTTATGGGCATCCTGATTCAATTGCGCCCTAAGTGTCATTGACCGAGTAGTTCCGTTAAGCCTTTGGTACTTGGCAGGAATGGGCAGCAGCCTAATGGAATTTTCACTTTTCTTGCTCTATTGGCTAAGATCAAGTGCAGACATTTTCTTTTCCCTAGAATGCAACCATTCAGTATCAAATTTGAAGCTGGTGAGCACATTCTTAGAACAGATGGGTTCTTTGGATCCACAGACATGCATATACACCAGGAGATGTTTGGATGCATACTATAGCCAGGTAGTTATATTATCAGGGATGTATGGATTTTACTAAATCCATTCTGTCTGTGTTTTACATGAAATCAGATTCCCCCCCCTTCCAGGGATGTATGAGAATTCCATACCTTTTTGCAAATGTGCATTTCTAATGCACACTAGTGTTGATGTGCATGTGCACAGTAGCACTAATGCACATTTGTGCAAATCCCTCTCAGTTAAAAAAACTGGTCAGCAAGTCAGTGGATTCTGTGCAACTCAGAAAAAGTCTGTCCACTGCAGAATCTGCAAGTCAGATTCATAGAAAACTGAACTCCTTTGAATCCAACATCCCTAGTGTTATTATGTATTTATTCATATAGCACCATCTGTGTGCATGGTAACGTACTTTACAAAGAACAGGTAGGACAGGTCCCTGCTCCAAAGAGCTTACAATGTAAGATTGGCACAGGGAAGCAACAGAAGAAGCGAGGGTAGAGTGAAGACATGGGTTGGCAGGGGAGGAATGTGTAATTATTTCAATTACACATGCTTTGGCTTGGTTACAATATAAACCATAGGATAATATGCATTAGGTTTCAGCGAGGGTGAGTAGCTTGAAGGAATAAGCGAGGGAGGAAAAGGTCATGCACTGTGAGAGTTATCTGGATGGTGGAGCAGCAATTCCTCCTGCCCGCTTCAGGAAGATGCAATTTTGACTGGAGGATCTTGGGTGGGGAGGTGATTCGAAGAGGAAGAGCTTAACCCTTTCTCTTAAAACAACAACAACAACAAAAGCATTAAAGTGTGTGTATCCCCAACATCTCCCTGCACACGCACAAATGCGCACACTCCCCAGGACCGCAGATGTGTTACCACATGCTTCTGGAACCCTGTGGGGATAAAAGCAGCTTTGGGGGAAGAAATTTGGAGCAGGAAAATGGCCAGCAAAGAAAGGGATAAAAACCTATTTCCTCTTCCTGCCCCTGCGACTTCTCTGTTCAAAACCTCCCCCACCACAGAGCTGCTTTTCTTTTACTTCAGATGGCAATCAGGGGTTTGTTACATGTAGAGTTTGCCCCCCTCCCCACTCAGAAGCAGGAATCTGGAAAAGTGTTGCTGTGTAGCCTAGTCCATGCTTGCTTCATGTGTGGAGATAAACTAACTCCCTTTCTTCATTCCTTTCTCTCTCTCTCTCTCTCTCTCTCTCTCTCTCTCTCTGTGTTTATAAAATCCTGCAAGATACGAAGAAGAAGTTAACAGACGAGCACATGCAGAGAATGACTTTATCTTACTCAAGCAGGTAAGCAATCAAAATGTATCAGTCAAGAAAGAAACGTGGCTGCCTGAGGATCGCTCCCTCCACTGCATAATCTCCCTGTTCACTCATTAGCAGGGATGGGGACTCGGACTCGAGCACTCGACTCGTGAGTCGGACTGAGTCCCCCCTCTGACTCGACTCGGACTCGAGTCCCAATATTTTTAATGGGACTCGAGACTCGACTCGGGACTCGAGACCAAGGACTCTTCAACATCCCTGGGCTGTGCCAGAAGGAGTGGAGAGGAGCGTGATTTCCGGCGAAGAGCGCAGGGAAGTGACGTGTGCCGCTGCTCGGCCACTATGGACGGCTACCAGGAGTGCAGCCCCAACAGTGTGTCAAGATTTATTTTGATTGATGTGTTGCGTACTTGGGAGAGGCAGAAGAAGGACCTGAGATTACTCTGTGTGGCTGCTCTGAGTGTGTCCTGGTTGCAGCAAGTTCATCACCAGTGGAGCGGGTGTTCAGTGAGGGTGGAATTGTGATGAGATCTCACCGTTCCAGAATGGGGGCCAAACATTTAGAAAAAATCATGTTCCTCAAATGCAACATGGATAAGTTTTAGGAAGTACAGCAAGTTTATTTTTTAAAATCATTTTTCTAAAATGCAACCTTTCAGACATTTTGGGTTTGGCTGCCTCTGCCTGCCTGTCTGGGGATCCCAGCCTCTTCTGCCTGCCTGGTCTCTTCTTGACCAGTTCAACAGTTGAATTGTCCAAGACAAAGGCCTCTGCCTGCCTGCTTTGGGGTTCCCTGCCTCCTCTGCCTGCCTAGTTATTTTGGGTTTTTCTGCCTGGTCTGTTCTTGCCAAAATCAGTTGCAGAGTTTTGAAATAAAAAGGCACACTTGTGCCTAGAATTTATTTAAACCACACATCTGAAGTAGCCTTATTTTGTTGGGAAAACCCCCCATTGATTTTAATAGGGACTCGTGGAGTCAGCTTTGGGAGTGACTCGTGACTCATGAGTCACCATTTTGGACCAAGGACTCGGACTCGGACTCAAGACTCGGGTCCAAAGACTCGTGACTCGACTCGTGACTCGAGACCAAGGACTCTTCAACATCCCTGCTCATTAGGCTCTTCTCCACATGTAGAATGAACATGTGGGCAGCAGCAGCAGCAGTCTCTGCCCCACTATCTGTGCACTAAAACACATGTCTGCAATGTGCATCCACACATATAATTGTACGCATGATGGTAAGGAGGATTCATGAAAATTTGGAACACTGAATAGCCCTCCGTCACGATTGCATGGGACCCCGCTGTAGGGATGGGGGAGAAATTCATTCAGTTCACATTTTAATGCAAACTTACCTAACTTTTGAACCAATGTGTGAACCAAGACTGAGTTATCCTTCAAAATTCACACATCTGAATTTTGCAATGGAGTTCTCCAGTAAACAAAAAAAAAGTGTGTAAAAATGCATTTATTTGGGGAAATAACATTAAAAATGCATTATATTAGGAAAATCGCTTGCAGAAATGTGTACATTAGGCAAACATGCATACAAAAATGCATGTATTATGAGAAATGGGCACAAAAGTGCTTATGGATTTTCATACAAATGTGTGTGGGTTTTTTGTGTGTGTTTTTAATTCTCAAAGTTCAGGATGAACTGAACTTAAGACCAGAGAAATTCTTCAAGTATGAGATGAGCTGAATTTAAGATTGGAAAACTGAGAAACTGAGAGAAACCGAAATTGACAGATTTGTCTATCCCTACTGCCTAATATGCACAGATGCATGGACGCATAGAACAAATGTATGTTTCAATGCATCTGTTCACACACGTTCATTCTAACATGGAGAAGAGTCCCAGCAAGTGAACCAGGCTATGTGTGTTATGTCTTAGCATCTGAAATGACTAGAAAATTGTGGAACACCTGAGAAGAAATGAAGGATGTACACTAGTAACCCTTCCAAAATTCATGTTTTGCCAAGTCTGTCTTGCCATATTTCATCAACTTCTGGACTATTAGAGTGTATTCTATACAAAGATCCATAATCAGAGACACTACAGGGTTGTAGTCTGCTCCCTCATCACCATTCTCTTTGACGTTGAAATTACATAAATATTCCATCCCAACATTTTCCCCCTCCAGGAAGTTGATGATACATTTAAAAACCAGAAGGAACTGGAAATGAAGAGGGAATTGCTGAAAGAAAATATAAAATTCTTGAGAAACTTCTTTGCACAGGTCTGTATCCTTACATTGCAACATGGGGAGCAGTTCTTATTCCTCAATACAGACAGTTTAATTGTGCGATTTTGGTAGAACAGGTGCACCTCGGTCCTAAATACATTTAAGGATCTATACCCGAGATGAGGTGCCTTGGCTACTGTTGTAGGGCAGTATCCAATGGTGCCGTTCCACAAACTCAAATAGCACTAGCAGAGGCCCAGCAAATCTTTCTGTTGTGCAAGTGGTTGGGTTGTGCATTATGCTTGTGCAACCACTTGCATGACTGGCTGTACAAATGTAATGCACAACCGCTTGCACAATTTGCTCGCACAAATGTGACTTTAGTTGGATTCTCCTCTTGCACATAGTTCAGAACCTAGTTCCCACAGTAGTGCAACATCATTTGCGCTAGTGAAATGACATGGTTGGAGATACTGCCCTGAATTTCCACTGCTAGCCATAGAAGGTTTGATTCCTGTGCAGCAAAAGAAGTTGCCTTATATTACCAAGTCAGTCCATTGGTTCATCTCGCTCAGTATTGCCTACACCGACTGGCCGCAGCAGCTCTCCAGGGTTTCAAGACAGGAATCTTTCCCAGCTTTACTTAAAGATGCCAGGGATTGAACCGGAGACCTTTTGCCATGCGCAGCTACAACCATTGATCTCTTTCTTCCTCTGGCAATGACCGCCATTTCCACACAGGAGTCTTACTGATTCCACTGGAATTCTGTTCTAAGCAATTCGTGTTTAGGATTGCAGTCTTTGGATCCATGTTGTTGTCCTTTCAGAATGGTTAGACGTCTGTCATCTCTCATCCTCCGTAGCGGTTCCTGGCTTGGCTTCTTCAGGCAGAGGGAGGATAAGGAAATCACAGCAAAGGGAAGCAGCAGCATTTTCCTTGCCCCTCCTCTCTGCCCAAGACATTTGGCTGCCTACGGTGAAGCAGCAAATGTCTCCTCTGCCACCCCAACCAGTCAAGGTGCAGAGTACCCAAGCCCAGGCAAGTTATTGCAGCACACTGAAGCAGAAAATGCCACAGACACCTCTCCCCACTATCCCCAGCCGTAAAAGTACAACAATAACAAATTGAATAGCTAACCATTTGTTGCCCTTTCATGACACCCCAAATCTGCTGCCTGAGGTGGCTGCCTCACTCTGCCTAATGGCACGGACGGCCCCGCAAAGAAGATACTGCTGAAGAGGGTGAGGATGAGTAGCAGTGGTGGTAGATGTGGGGGCACCGCTGAGTGTGCAACTGGGCTCTCATGTTGGCTGTAATTATTAGCTACAGCAGTCAGCAGTGGGGGGGGGGTGGCTCCGATGTCAGTGGGGTGGTGTATCCACTCCAGGTTTCAGTCTGAACTTTAAATGAGCTATCCATGGTGCTGAACCTTATCCCCCAAAATGATAGCTCCTTTAAGGTTCAGACTGAAACCTGGAGTGGATACACCGCCCCACTGACATTGGAGCCATCAGTTTCCACTGGCAGTCAGGCACAGACATCTGTATACAAAGAGGTTGGTTTACACTTTACATCAGGGGTAGGCAATGAGGCACCCATGGGCACCAATGTGCCCCTGGACACCTTTCTTGGCACCCACCAAAATGCCCTACCCCTCCCACTTTTTAAAAATTTAAAACATTTTCTTAGCAGCAGCTGGGATTGCTATGAAGTTTGTGTGACAATTGGGGATTCAAAGGAGCTGTTTAGTGTGTTGGGGCTCAGACCACATGTCTGCCTTGTACTCAGTCTTTAGGGCATGTTACTTGTCCTTTGCCCCACTTCCCATGGCAGCCATTTTGTGGTGGTGCCAGCCAGGAGAGTCTCCCAAATTACCAAACGTGTCCGCAGACCAAAAAGGCTGCCTACTCCTCCTGCTTTACAGGATCCTGTGCAGGGCCGGCGCTACCGCTAGGCAAACTAGGCGGATGCCTAGGGGGCGCGGCTGAAGAGGGCGCGGAAACGCTGCACTCCTCTTCGCTGCCGCTTCGCCGCCCCCGCCAGGCCTCCGCTGCGCTGCCCCCGCCAAGCCTCCGCCTCTCCGCCCGCCGCTGCCGCGCCTCCCCACCGTCCCGCCCGCCCGCCCCCGCTGCCGCCGTGCCTCCCCCTGCCACCCGCTCGCCGCTGCGCCTCCCCCCGCCCGACCCGCTCGCCGCTGCACCTCCCCTCGCCCGCCCGCCCGCCGCTGCGCCTCCCCTGCCCGCCCGCTCGCCCGCTCGCCGCTGCGCCTCCCCTGCCCGCCCGCCGCCGCCCGCTCGCTGCTGCGCCTCCCGCCGCCATCGCCCCCCCGACCCCCCCGTCACCTACCTTCTCCGCGTTGCGTCGCTTCCGGAGCCCCGCCCGCGTTGTTTTGGCAGGAGGAACCAGGGCAACAGGGCTTAAACAGCCCTGTTGGCATGGTTTCCCTGGCAAAAAACAGCGCGGGGGTCCCGTCGCGTCACTTCAGGAGGAGGAGGAAGAGGAGGCAGCAGCAGCAGCAGCAGCCGCCGCCAGGGCGGGGGGGGTGAAGGTAGGTTGGTGGTGGCGGCGCAGGGTTGTTTTTTTTTGCAGAGCAGGATTGCTTTGGAGAGGGGGGGCGCTAAATATTATTTCGCCTGGGGCGCCAAACTGCCCTGCACCGGTCCTGATCCTGTGTGAACCAACACAAACTTTACAGAACACTCACAGAAAGCCAAAACAGACATCACTTTAAATCTGTAACTACCATCTACATCTCTCTCTCTTTTTTTTTTTTACTGTAGGGGGCTCAATCCAGATCTTTAAAAGCCCCCTACTCCACATGCTAGGGTCCCTATCTGGATCAGGTGGCACTCCACCTACCCTTGCGTAAAAAATTTAAAAAGACGGAGTTACTAGGTACGGATTTAAAGTAATGTCTCTTTTGTCCCAGAGACTTTCCATTCATTGAGGGTGAGATTTTCACAACAGAAAATATGCACATTAGCCTTGGTCCCCCACCTCAGGATAGACTGATGATGATGCCTCCTCCATTGCTGTGGGTCAAGATCTCATTCAAATTCTGTGCAATCTGCAGGAGCTTGCTGTGTTGGATCGTCGACGTCGACTCTATGATACATCTGTAGTTGTCAAGATGAACAACAGCAGATTCTTGGACATGGATGAGTTCATCCAGAACGTTGAAAGCTGGTATCAGACTGTTGCGGAAAGAAGCAAGGAAGAAGCTGACCTCTTTTACAAGAGCCAGGTATGGGCAAAGGCCATGGAATGGGTTGAGATAGTTAAAAGGTCTACAATGCTGCTTCTCCAGAATCCCAACAGAAAATTTTAGTGATGTACAAGAATTTCTTTTCTGTTCACAAATCATCAGAACTTGCCCAGTTTGCAACCCTGACCATGAATGAGAATGCAAACAGGAGCACATTTCCCCCCAAAAGCTTGCACATTTCCAAACTTGCAATCACATTCAAAAAATGTGGGTCTTTAAAAAAAAAAAAATGCACTTCAAATGCACATTTCAAACAAAATGCATGTTCCTGCTTTAAGGTGCAGTCCTATCGATTGCACCCTCGATGCTCGTAAGCCTCTAAACTTGGAGGCTTACAGGCATCCAGTGAACAGCAGGGGGAAGTGTCGGAGGTGAACTCCACCACCGCCCCGCTCCTCCCACTCTACAATTCAGCTACACGGCTATTTTTGGCTGCCTGGCTGTGGTGCTTTGGAGGGAGAGGGAAGGAGGCTGGAGCACCATCTGGATACCTCGTATTTTTCGACCTCGGAGAAACAGCCGGCATGGTCAGGTTCTTCCCACCCTGGCTGCGGGGGGTGAGTGGGTATCGGAGCATGGATCCCCAGCTCCGACGTCGGAGCTCTGTTTCTGACCTTGGATCTGGGAATCTGAAGTATCCTGTGGTCCCGTAGACACTGTCTAGGGGCCATAGGGTTGCTCTCTTAGTCAATGGGGGGGAAGTGCACACTTTTGAAAAATATGCATAGAAATGCACACTTTTCCTGTTCGAATGAGCTGAAAAGGAGGTCACAAACAAGAATGGGAGCAAGATGGACCAAGCTTCAAAGTAGAATTTGTAGAATCTTGGCAAGCTTGAGCATCCCTGGTTCTCCCATCCCAAGGCAAGATAACCAGAAAATATAGGAAACCAGACCCCAGGATTTCCCGCCATTTGATTTTCATATTTTTGTTTGCCAAATTAGATAGCAGATTTCTCATTAAATAGGAATTCTATCTTGCCTGTGTCCTTCCCCCACGACCCCTGAGATCAATGCAATAACAGCTGTCAGTTCATTTTAAATGGCTGCCAGGCCATGTCCACAGCATAAAGCCATATTTTAATTTTCATTCCTTTCATTGCATTTATTAGATTTCTATAACACCCAATAGCCAAAGCTCTCTGGATGGTTTACAAAGATTAAAACCTTGAAAATACATTATAAAAAACCATATACATACAAACATATAAACAGACAACGCAGAGAGACACATATATCTAAAGACAATTTAAAACAATCAACAAGAAAAATCCAGGGCCTGATTAAAACCTGATCATATGCTGCCAAATGCCTGAAAGAAGAGGAAGGTCTTAACCTGGCACCACAAAGATAACAATTTTGGCACCAGGTGGGCCTCATTGGGGAGACCAATAAGGTCACACTCCCCCGACTCTCTCCTGACATAGGTCATCATACAGGGTGACCAAGGCTGTTTCCATGCCAAAGCCAGGCCTGAGCTGCGACTGAAATGGATCCAGATAATCAGTCTCATCCAAGAGCATCTGGAGCTGGTTGGCAACCACCCGCCCAAGGACATTGCCCAGGAAAGGAAAATTTGCCACTAGCCTATAATTATCAGGTTCAGGGAGGGTTTCTTCAAGAGTGGTCTCACCACTGTCTCTTTTAGGCAGCCCAGGACCACTCCCTCTTACAAGGAGGCATTAATCACCTCCCTGTCCCAGTTTGCTCTTCCCTCTGCTGGTTTTTATAAGACAAGAGGGACAAGGATCCAATATGGAAGTGGTTGCACAAACCTGTCCAAGCACCTTTTCAATGTCCTCGATCTGTTCCAACTGAAACTCATCCAAGAAAACTGGACAAGGCTGTGCTCTGGGTACCTCACCTGTTATTTCACCTGGACACCTGCAGTAACACTGGAGTTTAAGTCCCAGAAGATGCAAGAGATTTTATCTGGGAAGTGCCTAGCAAAAGTATAACCATAGGCCTCAGACGGATCAGCATGTAATAGGCTCCGGATGACCCTGAAAAGTTATTCTGGGTGGCACATAGAGGGTTCAATAGAGGTAGCAAGAGATTGTTTCTTTGCTGCCCTCACTGCCCCTGAATATACACGGCCATAGGCACACACCAGTGTTCAATTGCATCCACTAAGAGTTTTTTACCATCTGCATTCAAGCTGTCTCCTATTTTGCTTCATTGCTTTTAGCTCTGGAGTATACCATGCAGCAGTAGGAGCAATTGTGTCAACTGCCTGGGTCATTTCTGCATTCCACAGATCAACCAGAGTGTCGACAGGAGAGCCATATAATAATAATAATAATAATAATAATAATAATAATAATAATAATTATTATTATATATTTATTTATTACCCACCTCTCCATCCAAATTGAGGCGGGGAACAACAGAAAATATAAAATACCTAAACTAAAACAACACAATATATACTATTAAAACATCTTAAAACATCCTTAAACATCTTAAAACATCCTTAAAACATCTTAAAACATCTTAAAAACATCTTTAAAACATCCTAAAATTCAAGCTGAACATTTCAGCTTGAAACCTCCCCAGAGCCATTTATTTATTTCATTTTTATACGCCCAATAGCTGAAGCTCTCTGGGCGGTTTACAGCAATTAACAAGACGGTCCCTGCCCGCAGGCTTACAATCTAAAAAGACATGACACACAAGGAAAAAGGAATGGGGAAGGAAGAAGAGGGAAACCATCCAGATCCATTAGCCTCTGGGGGCAGACCATCTTAATAGGTCCCCCACCCTTGCAGAGCGGGAAAGCTGCCTTAAGTCTAAACCTCAGCAGGTGATGATCTGACCATGACAAAGTGACTGATTCAAAGTCCCACACCTTCAGACCACCATCTCCATGTCCAGTTGAGAAAAGTATGTCTAAAGTATGTCCCGCTACATGTGTTGGGCCGATGACATGATGGAACAGTCCCATGGTCATCATGGAGACCATGAAATCCTGAACTGGCCCAGGAAAGGTGCCCTCAGTATGTATGCTGACATCCCCCAGAACCAACAGTCTGGGGGACCTCAACAGCACACCAAAGACCACCTGTGTCAGCTCAGATAGGGAGTCTATTCAGCAGTGGGGTGGCCAGTACACCAACAGAATCCCCAGGATGTCCCACTAACCCAACACAAGGTGCAAACACTCCAGACAGGACAGGGAGTGTTCACTTCAGATGGACAGGGAGCCTGGAGAGAGAGAGAGAATTCCTATAGACCACAGCAACCACCCCTCTCTGGCCCCCAAGTCTACCCTGATGCTGAACCAACTACCCCAGTGGGTGGAGCTAGGAGAGAATAACTCCTCCCGGCTCACCCACCCAGGTGCTGGTTATCCATGCCAGATCAGTGGTCTCATCCGCTATTAAATCATGGATAAGGGAGGTTTTATTTTGAACTGATCTGGCATTTAGGAGCAGCATCTGGAGACCAGAGTGCAGGCTGATCGGGCAACCACTAAACCTGCATGTTGGAGGTGGGCTGGAACACAGCATAGCCGGCATTCACTGTCTGGGCCATGTTCTCCTAACTTTGCTAGCCCTCCTCCCAATGCCACATCTCCCTCGACCCATAACCACATTAATTGGTTTCCCCACTTGGCCCCATACCTCCTCTCCCAGGCACATGACCAGATTTTAAGAGAAAAACCCACCCACACACACAAGAACCACAAAAGCAAATCAACCCAATATTAAGGAGGGGTGGCCCTTGCCCTTGCATCCCCCCCCCAGTAGATCCCTCCAAAGGGGCACCCTGCCTTTGGCATCACCACCTCTGGAGTGCTACCACCCCATGTCAGGGCTCGGCAGATAAAGAGCCTTCCCAGGCAACTGGCTCTAATCTGCAAGTAATGAGTCTGGGAGAGTTTTCTTTCTCTCTTCAGCTCCAGCTAAACGCAGTCCCAGGCAGGGTCAGTAAGATGGTAAGTTGGCCCACCTGCCTCCACAGGATGTCCTCCCAGCTGCCTTCCTCTCTCAGTCCAGGGCTCAGTCAAACAAATTTATTGTTTAACCAAGCAGGTCATTGCAGTGATAGCAACATAATACAAAGAATCAAGATAACCACCATAAAAGCCTTTCTCCTTACACAAAGCAGTTCAGGCAGTGATTATCATAGCAAGTGAGATCTTCACAAACCCAACACATTTGCTTCTGCAAACCTTCTTTTCCGTTGCTGTGCCACTGCCTAAAAATAGTGTATCCATCAGTATCACACAACATATTTCTTCTAAAATTGGTCATCTTTATGTTGTGGATATGTGACATCAATCCAAATAAATGTTTCCTCAGTGATTCATCATTCATCAATCAATGTGATTTCCACCCCCAAACAAAAATTCATGTGTACTTCCATGCACATGTTTCCCAATGTGTACATCAATTATCACATTTGTGAAATGCACATTTCTCTCCCATCGATTAAAGCATTTTGTGTGCATTTTTCAAATGGCCGCATGTTTGAATGCACTCCCCCCCCCCACACACACACCAAAAAATCGCATTGCGAGCTCGGTAATGTGTGGACTTCAACTGAATATTGTGTTGGGGTCCGCATTCGATTCTGGGAGGTGCAAACTGGAATTGTGTCAAAAAAAATGAACTGAAGCTAATTTCTCATGCATCTCTATTTGTCCTGGGTGACTCTGCTCTTCTATTTGAACTGGCAAAGTTTCTATAGGCAATGAGGTGAAGCCAGCACTGCCTCTCTCTCGATATATTAGCCCAAAGTGAGACCATGACTGTTCTCTCTTCTCTCTGGATATTAGATTGAGGATCTCCAGAAGAAACAATGCCAGCACCATGAGAACCTGAAACAAAACAACAGTGAGACTGCAGAGCTGAACCGGCTGATCCAGGTAGTCCGGTGCCAGGTAGAAAGAGAGAAGAAGAAGGTAAGGAAGCTCTTGTGTTCCCGGTTTGAGTCAGTCAGGCCTTGTTTGGTGTCATGCCAAATCTTAAAGACACTTTCACTTGCAGTTTAGAAATGGATCTACTTCTTCTGACTGTGGTGTTGCTGTGGTGTCAAGCAACACTGATCCAGGAAAAGAACAACTGTACTTAAATAACGATGTACAAGGCAGTCAGAGATACAGTTCCTAAAATGAGAATTCAACACACTGGATGTGTGAAGAGAGCGGTAAATAGCCTTAAGGTGGTGACAACATGAAGAGAGGATGGGCCATTCTGCAGTACCACCATTGGTTCATGGCTCGGATCCAACTTCCTTGTTGCACCCAATGTATACCACTGACAAAATGGCAGGGATGGGGACTTGGACTCGACGACTCAACTCGCGAGTCTGACTGAGTCCCCCCTCTGACTCGAGTCCCACTCGAGTCCCAATTTTTTCAATGGGACTCGAGACTCGACTTGGGACTCGAGCCCAAGGACTCCACCACTGCCGCCCGCCACCACCGCCGTAGCCGTCTCCCTCACCGCCACCTGCACGCAGCCGCCATCGCACGCAGCCGCAGCCGCCATCACACGCAGCCGCCATTGCACGTCACGTCGCCTGCGCCAGTCCCGGCATCACTTCCGGCGCGGCCAAGCAGAGCGTGGCTAAACAGAGTGGCGGCGGCCAAGCGTGCCGGAGCAGGGTCCTGGCGCGTCACTTCCGGCGCGCCGGAAGTGATGATGGGACCGGCGCGGGTGGCTGCGTGCGATGGCGGCGGCATGGCATGTGATGGCGGCAGCATGGCGTGCGATGGCGGTGGCGGTGGCTGCGAGCGGGTGGCGGCGAGGTGAAACAGCGACGGTGGTGACGTGAGCGGTAGCGAGGTGGCGGCAAGGTGGCGGCGGTGGCGACTCGAGCAGCGCGGAGAATGCTTTCCGCGCCGCTCAGAAGAGCGAGATCGGGCCGCGCTGCCGCCGCAGAGAGCTAAGAACCCAGGGAGGGCTCGTAATGCATCCCTGGTGCGGCAGCGGCAGGAGCAGGGATGAGAGAAGGACCCGCCCATGTTAAGTGGGGGCGGCGGTGGTGGCGGCCCATGGAGGGAGCGGGAGGGTCTCCGCAGGAGGAAGGGCAGCTCTTCTTCCTCTCGCGGAGACCCTCCCGCTCCCTCCATGGGCCGCTGCTTTGGGAGTGACTCGGGCCTCGAGTCACCATTTTGGACCTTGGACTAGAGACTCGACTCCAGACTCGGGTCCAAAGACTCGTGACTCGACTCGTGACTTGAGGCCAAGGACTCTTCAACATCCCTGCAAAATGGGACTTCTACATCCTTTCCTCCTTCCTGTAGTCCCCCCCCCCATGTGCCCTCCAAACCTGTTCTGGAGGGTTGGACCCTCCATAAGATCTTTGGAAGGTGAGTGGGGACTGCAGGGGGGGAGAGGACATGGGAAGTCCCATTCTGCCAGCAGTATCCATTCCACAGATGCAACGAGGAAGTTGGATCCAACCCCAGATCTATATTCTACGTAAAGGTGTTTCTGAAATCTGTATTTCGGTTTCCCGACTAGGAATACGAACCTTGGGGAAGCTCATAATGCCATCCACAAATACAAGGCGATTATTACAACCCATAATTTTTCTCCGGCTCAGATTTTAATCTGAGCTGGAGAAGAATTCCTGTCCCTCTCCTACCCACCCACCCAGCACCCAAACCCTCTCCTTCCCCCACGTGATCCTCCAGGCACAGCAGTGGGGGGTTGGGGAACTGGAGAGACTTCTTGCTGCTGCCGCCACTGCCAGATCCAGCAGCCAGGTAAGTGGGTGGAAGGGAAGGGGGTTTGGAGGCTTACAGCTTTTTGCGTGGGTAGGTGGGAAAGAGAAAGGTGAGAGATGCATGGAGACTCATGGGGAAGGAGGATGGGTTCAGAATAGGCTATGCTATTTTCCAGTTTGGGGCAGAAATAGCTTGGCTTATTCCGAGCCAATCCAAACCAAGCCTTGGGGAACTTGCTCCTATCACTGATTCTATTCGTCCAGATCTGAAATGGAGTGGGGCACACACTTGTGAATCCTTTTGCCCCCATGAAAAGCACTCACTTTTGCATGAGCCGAGGGTGCATTGGCACCCTCAGAAGTATCCAACAATCTTCCGCAGTCGCATGGTGTGGCAGGAAGAAGTTCAGTAGTGAGCAGGCGAGCGATCTTTCAGGAAAGCTTGTCCTCTGTGAGTAGCCTTTTTATTTGGGAGCCTGTGATATGAGCGGGGGAGGCTGGTGACTCCTGTGTCAGTGGGGCTCCTCATCCATGGCAGCTTTTATTCTGAGCTTGATAGGAGCTATCCATGGCGCTGTACTCCACCCCCAAAATAGGTCCTCCACCGTGGAGCACCATGGATAGCTCCTATCAAGCTCAGAATAAAAGCTGCCATGGATGAGGAGCCCCACTGACACAGGACTCATAGAATCATAGAAAAGTAGGATTGGAGGCCATCGAGTCCAACCCCCTGCTCAATGCAGGAATCCAGGTCAAAGCATCCCTGACAGATGGCCGTCCAGCTGCACCTTGAATGCCTCCAGATTGGGAGAGCTCACCACCTCCCTAGGTAGTTGGTTCCATTGTCTTATTGCTCTAACAGTCAGGAAATTTTTCCTGATGTTTAGGTGGAATCTAGGTTTCTGTAACTTGAGCCCATTATTCCGTGTCCTGCAAACTGGGATGATCGAGAAGAGATCCTGGCCCTCCTCTGTGTGACAACCCTTCAAGTACTGGAAGAGTGCGATCATATCTCCCCTCAGTCTCCTCTTCTGAAGGCTAAACATGCCCAGTTCTTTCAGTCTCTCCTCATAGGGCCTTGTTTCCAGTCCCTTTATCATCTTTGTTGCCCTCCTCTGAACCCTCTCCAGTTTGTCTATGTCCTTCTTAAAGTGTGGTGCCCAGAACTGGACGCAGTACTCAAGATGAGGCCTGACCAGTGCCGAGTAAAGGGGAATTATCACTTCCCGCGATTTGGAAGCTATACTTCTATTAATGCAGCCCAAAATACAAGATTCCAGGGAACTCCAGGGTCCCACAGACTCACTGCTTGAGTGGGAAGGTGGTATAGGAATTGGATGCAACCATTCATGAGACGTTATTTTATTATTTATTTATTTATTATATTTATGAATCGCCCATCTGGCCAGACATCCAGTCACTCTGAGTGATGTACAGTCCAATAAAATACAGGGGGGCGGGGAGAGAGAACACACACACAGTAATAAAACAATTAAAAACAGTACAAAACTCAAAAATCCTAACCCACCCCATATTCCCGTCTGAAAAGCCACATTTTTAATCAAGGAAGGGGCATGGAGGAGGTCACTGGGGAGAGAGTTCCATAAATTGGGGGCTGCCACAGAAAAGGCCCTCCTCCTAGTCCCCACCAGCCTGGTTTCTCTGGCTGATGGGACAGGGAGAAGGCCGTCCATGGCAGATCCTGTTGAGCAGCCTGCTTGATGTTGCTGGAGGCGCTCCTTGAGATAAAGGAGCATTATTATTTTAAGCTGATGCAAGTGAAGCAGTTAGAACACTTGGCGCTAAGGTCTAAGCATTATGCCGGACACTGGATCCCTGCACTGCAGTCCCTGGAAACCTTATTCAGCAGTTGGCATTACATTTGGAATCTGGCATGATGACATTTAGAAGTGTTCTCTCCTCCCACGTTTCTCAGGTGGCTTTCCTGCAGGCAGCCATTGACGACACTGAACAGCATGGAGACTGTGCTCTGAAAGATGCCCGGGCTAAGCACAAGGAGCTTCAGAATAACCTGCAGTGTTGCAAGGATAAACTGGCTTCCCTCTTGCGGGATTACCACGACCTCATGAATACCAAGCTGGCCCTTGACATTGAGATTGCGACCTACAAGACAATGCTGGAGGGAGAAGAGAACAGGTGGATGAAAGATATGGCATCTCAACATATGAAAGAGTCTGTTCCTTTTTACTAATTGTCCATTCTAGACAGGATTAGTTCATTTAAACATGCTATGCTCTATCATATGCAGCCACTTTCCCCAACCTGGTGCCTTCCATTTGTTTTGGACTTCAGCCACAGCCAGCATGGCCAATGGTCAGGAATGCTGGGAGTTGTACACCAAAACATCTGGAGGGAACAAGGTTGGGGGAGGCTGATATACAGGGTTAAACCCAGCAGTGTAGGTCAGACAGCACTCTCAGCAGGAGGCATCAAGTGAACCTTCAACTGCAAAGTAAAAACATGGCTGAAGGGATTATTGTCGTTGTTGTTGTTGTTATTATTATTATTATTATTATTATTATTATTATTATTTAGTAGGGCTTTGCAGCTGGATCTCAAATCCATTCTAGTTAATGATGGGTTAATTCTGATTTAGTGGTGATATTTTGTACATGTATGTAGATGGTTTTGAAGGGATTAGACAAACTCATGGTTGATTAATCTACTAGACGCGTCGTGGATATATGCTACTTCCAGGGTCAAAGGCAGTATGCCTCTGAATGCCACGTCCTGGGGAGCAAAAGTGGGAGGGAGCTATTGCCTCAAGTCCAACTTCTGGGCTTCTCAGAGTCATCTGATGCTGGTCAATGTGGAAAACATGATGCTGGATTAGATTGGCCTTTGGTCTGATCCAGCAAGGCTCTTCCTACCTTCTAACATTTTTCTTAATCTCACCTTGGTCATAAATTGACTAGGTGGCCTTAGGCAAGCCACTCCTTCTTAGCCCTAAGCCCTCATTTGTAATGTGGGATTTGTAGGAATAATAATGCAGGCCTACCACATTGGATTTTTGTGAGATAATGTGTGTAAAGTGCTTTGAATACTAGATATGTGGTATGTAAGAGGTAAGTTCTAGTTAGCTGCAGACCAGGGCCGGCGTCAGAGGTCTACATGGTTGGGCAGCTACCAAGAGCCTAGGGGCTCAGAAGGGTCCACACTGAGAGCTAGTGTTGTGTAGTGGTTAGAGTGTTGGACTGGGACCCTGGAGATCCAGGTTCTAGTCCTCACTCAGCCATGCAGCTCACTGGTTGACTCTGGGCCAGTCACTGACTCTCAGCCTAACCTACCTCACAAGGTTGTTGTGAGGATAAAATGGTGAGGAGGAGGAGGAGGAGGAGGAGGAGGAGGAGGAGGAGGAGGAACATGTAAGTCACCTTGGGTCCCTTCCAAGAGGAAAAAAGGAAGGATATAAATGTAATAATAAAATCTACTCCCCACCATGCTGACCCTGTAGTGTGGACAAGTTTCCTAGCTGGTGGTGGTGCTTTTGAAGGAGCTGAGCCATTCCGCATCAGCCACCTGCCATCTTAAATTACCCCAAATGTAGTGCCCGACCTGATGTCAATGTCGGGTTGACATCAACATTTGGGGTAATTGCCTTTGGGGTCATCTATGATGGCGGGCAGTGAACGTGCAGCAGTGCCAACTGCAGTCTCAGCTCCTATTCAGAAGTACCACCACCCACCAGGGCAGTCAGCCACTCACCTCCCCAGCCCAACCCAGCAATTTTCCCTGGAGGGTAGTGGGTTTTCTGACTGGGAGCCAATCCGGCACTCAGCTCTGCTTCCACTCAAAAGTGTTGCTGCTGTCCACACAGGAAAAGATGGTTGGTGAGTGACACGGTGGCAGGTGAGGTAGATGCCTGGTGCAAGAGAGAGTTTGGCACTGAGGGCAGAACTTTGGGGGGGGGTGAGGACAGTGGGGTCCAGAGGTTTGACAGTGGGGGGGGCACTGGCAGTGCCATGCCCAGGGCCAGGGCCCACCAAAGTCTACTGCCAGCCCTGTAGCAGATAGGCATGGTGTGCCATCTATCACATAAAGGATTCCCTTTACCAGCTTAGTTCAGATAATACCGCCTTTCACTCAGCTGGAGGCATCAGACTAACTTTCAATGGTTTCAGAAATGACGTTGCTAAGTATATGTGTCAAAATCCCTATTTGAATCATCACATTAAGTTTCCATGCACTTACATAGACAATTCCAGAATAAACAGAAGATGTGTACAAAGGTATTTAATAGTCAATAATATTGAAGATAACACTGCAAAAATAACTACAAAGTTTAAGAAATGTCCAAGTCCAACCTTTTCTTCTTCTTTCCCCCTTCTTTAACAGAATATGTACAGGAGCACCTGTGACTTTGGGTAAGGATTCCTTTTATTTATTTTCTATAAACTGAAACATTTCATTTTATCTGCCTCTCAGATCCATGAACTATTGTAAAGGTCACTCACTGAATGCATAATTCTCTTACAGCTGTGATGAACACTACTTGTCCAGTCCACAACACAGTCCACAATGTGAAAAAATAGCCTCAACTCGGGAAATGAACATTGGATGCATATATGGAATTTGGGTGTTTTTTGTTGTTTTTTGTAGGATTGGCTGATGAAACTCCAAAAGAGAAGCTGCCTATAACCAGCATCACTGCTAGTGTATTTGCTCTTGAAGGTTATAAGCATCTGTGTAGTTTAGGGCAGAAATGAATTGGGGTTTTGTTATATATTAATTACATGAGACAATTGCTGTGTTTGGATGTCATGATAAACCATGATTTTTCATGACAGGAATGAGCCCAGCCTCCCTCCGGGATCGTATTATCCCGTCTCCTCCTCTGACACCACCACAAGGATTAACCACAGCTTATTGTGTCATCTGAATCTGATAAACTGTGGTTAATTTTAACTATGGTTTGTTTGAAGCAAGCCAATTTTGAACCATAGTTTATGAAGCTGGATTGTTTTCACTTACCATAGTTAAGATTAACTACAGTTTAAAGTTCGGACAACTTGCTAAACTGAGGTTAATCTAAAACAGAAGTGGAAGCTTCCAGTGTGACTCCTCCACTTTTCTCACTCAGCTTGAGATGAGAGGGGTATTTCCCCCCCTCATTGGGGTCAGTGCATGCATCCATCACTGTCTTTGCCTCATGGCCAGCTACAACAAGGATTATGGTTGACTCATCCTGGGTCATGTGAGTATGCTTTTTGTCTGTCTGTCTGTCTGTCTGTCTGTCTTTCTATCCCCTTTTCCTCTTCCTTCACTCCAGGCACAGCCCTGCTAGATCCTAGTGCTTTTGAAATCAGTTCAACCAGAGCAGTACTTTTTGCAGGGAGGGGGGGCACCTGGAACAGAAGAGAGAGCAGGGATATGCTGGAGATATAGAGCCACCGCAGGCTCAGACTGCTTGCACATGGCGCTACCTGGCCTGGCAGCAGGTTACTTTGAGCTTCAGTACTGGCACTTTTGGCATGTGATCTGCCTAGTGGAGTATTGATATAGTGGGACTCCACCCCACCATGTCAAAAATGACAGCACATACTCTTCATTAGATCTGCTGCCGGGGAAGGGTCGCGGTGTGCCATTTCACTTGGCAGGCTGGGGGACTCACAAGTAACTCCTGTGCATGAGCAGACCACATACTCACAAAGAGCAGCACAGAAACCACGCCGGGAGGAGCACAGAAACAAACTGGGACAAAGGGCGATAGGTTATCCCTCCCTTCTTCTCCTGGAAACAAATCTGCTGATGCAGGCATTCTGCATGTTATGAGGAAGGTGTGATTGTAGAAGATGCACAAGCGACTGGTGCATACTCTTTCCAAGCGTCCTAAGGTCATACAAAGAGGAAAGTCGCATGTGCTTCCGTTGTACAAAGTTGTACCCCCATTTGGGAGCACATGCATCTTCCCCATGGGGTATGACATGCACAAATTCTGCTTTCACATGATACCCAGAGATGTGGCAGGAGGATGCTCCAACCTTTTGCACACCATTTAGTGCTGCTTCCTTGTAGCAGGCGAAGTGGCTGGTTTATTCAGTGGAGGAAGTGCTGCCATAGCATGGAGAGGGAAGGGAACAGCTCACAGAGACAGCCTCCAGTTTGAATGGGCCTCCAGTATGAAGTGGTGAGCACCCAGTCACGTGTTTAGGTGATTTCTCCCACTCAAAAATGGAGAGGAAGAAACAAATGCATTTCTAGAACTGCACAAATGCATCCATTTCCACAGTCACATGAACTTGGCTGGCATTTGTAACAACCCAGTATCTTAGATCTACTTATGAAGTGATAAACAAATTACGGAAATTGTATAAACCACAGAACATCTCATTATGGTCAGGTAGAGATTTATATACTGAGCTCTTCCGTCTCCTTATCGCTTATATTTGCCTTAATTCCCAAAGGCAAAATTAACATCCTTTTGGGTAAAGTCCGGGCTTCATTTAAATGAAAATTCTCACTGGCTAAGCAGAAAGTGGGGGGTGGGGAGGGGGGCAACTGTCTATTTATGTAACAGAATCTATTACACCAGAGGTTATATATGCAAGCCAGTTAGAATAGTGTCCTGTAGAGTTAAGAATATAATGTAGTAAATTGTATCAGCTAAATATAATCTTTTTTCTTAAGTATATGTCTTATATGGGCCAGTTTACCTTCATTACTAAGGAGTCTGGTTGCTTATAGGTACTGTCAGCTCCTAACAGCTGGTTTATGACACCCCAAATAGTGGCAAATCACCCCGGATGTGTATTGATCTACCAGGAGAAGCCTGACCTTGCCTTGACTTATGTCAGGAGCGGGCAACCTGGTGTTCTCCACAACTCCCATCATCCCTGACCATTGGCCATGCTGGATGGGGCTGATGGAAGTTGTGGTCCAAAACAGCTGGAGATTGATTGCCTTTCCCCGCCTTATGTTCTACATGGGAGAATCATCACAGTTCCCCAGGTCCACTATTCTGCCTCCCTAGATTTCTTTGTGCCTTTGGCTAATTCCATGTTAAGATTTTCCTATAAGAATATAGTCAAGAAAACTGGTGTAAAACCCCCCCCCACACCTTCTGTTTGGAGGTAGCAAAAGCCAAGTTCACTAAATTCCATGCAGCACCTTCTGACAAGGAGGCTATGTCTGTGAGGGACTGTGATTTTTATCCCAGGAACAATGGCGCCTTGCAGCCTATCTCCTATAACAAATAATACCTTGGATTGCAAGTAACTTGGTCTGAGAGCGAAAAAAATTAAATTTTTTTGACTTGATAAACAAGCAAGGTCTTGCAAGACAAGTCGTAGGGATGTAACCGCTCGCCTCGAGCGGGCGTAGCGGGCCAAAATCAGCCCCGCTCACGCCCGCCAGAGACTCACTTTGATATAAGAGTGTTTTGGATTACAAGCACAGTTCCGGAAAGAATTATGCTTGCAATCCAAGGTATTACTGTAAGCATAAATGCCTGCCTGTGTAATCTAGAGCAAGTACTAAATTCTCCTCCTCCTCCTCCTCCTCCTCCTCCTCCTCCTCCTCCTCCTCCTCCTCCTCCTTCTTGGATTGCAACTTCATGTCCGTTGTGTATGTTCAATAATAAACCTTACCTTGTGGTTAAGTAAGCTTGTGTAGTTTGTTCTGGGGGGCTTCTAGTGGGTACTATTTCTCTCCCTCACATTTAACGCCATAGTGTCAGTGTCATTTCAACCAAATTACCAGGAGAGCTTGGAGCTGCTTTATCACTCCGCAACCCATGTAGATCTCTAAACTGAGATCTGATTACTTCAGTGATAACTATTAAGCGTTTCTGTTGCTCACTCAACAGATGATAGCAACCCTACTGGTTTGTAGCGTGTTTTAGGCAAGCAGTGTTTTAGGAGGATTTAGTCTGATCAATAAAGCAGGAGTAATTAGACACCCCTGTAATCCAGGTTACTGGTGATCTTCCTCTCTCAGTATGCTGGAGCTGGAAGAGGGGTAAACACTCTCTCAAGGACCAGCTTATCCTCTGGTTCTTATTTTTAAGAAACAAAACAACTGCAGTTAATGATAATGTCTCAGATCTGTCCAAGCAGAACATCTGCCATTGCTGGGGTATTTTTTGCTTCATTGAACAAGAGGCTGTAATCCACCCTTCCCCAACCTGGTGCCTTCCAGATGTGTTGGACTCACTGCAACTCCCATCATAGGAATGTTGGGAGTTGCAGTCCGACACACCAGGTTGGAGAAGGCTTCTCTAATCTAATGAGAGTTAGGCATGAGCACCATGGGCTCATGGAGATCAGTAAACTTGAGTTAGTCATCACTAACTTGCTCTGGACTAGAACCTACTCTAAATATTCAAAGCTGTGATTTGAGAAGTATACTGTACAGGCTGGGCCAAAGTTCTCCCTTGAAAACATCTGGTTTGAAATGGGGTGTGAGTGAAATTCAGGGGAGCTGGGGTTGATTTTCAGGGTGTGAGGAATTCTTCAGAAGTTCTGTAGGGCAGGGGTCCCCAACTTCTTTGGACCCATGGGCACATCTGGGAATTTGAGAAACTGCTGTGGGCACCAACACAAAATGGCTCCCACAGAGGATGTGGCTAGTCACATAATGGCTACCATGGGGGCCTGGCTAGTTGAATGAGGAGGTGGTGGTGGGAGAGAAATAGTGAGGCTAGAGGCTGGGAGGGAGGGAGAAACAGCAAGGCAAAGGGGTGGAGGGGAGAGAAAGAGCAAGGCCAGAGGCCAGAAAGGGAGAGAGAGGAGACTGCCCTAACATTTCCCAAGGTTGTTTTTTTAAAGCAACTTTTTAAGAAGGGGGCAGAGAGTGGAGAGCTTCATGGCCACCACTGGGGACCCCTGAGGGACTTACTATTGCAGTGGTAGTGGTCTTTTTACTTTGCTTTTTCCACTAATTGTTCCTGTTGCTTGCTGGCAGCTGTCGCTTCCCCACCCTCCCCCGCCACCCCCAAATGCCCCAGGCATAGCATAGTTTTGGGGCATGATGAGCGGAGTTCCTTCTTTCTAAACATAAATTTTAAAAAGGAAGGAGGGTTGATGCTACAGCCATCACAATGTTAATACTTCCAGATACTGATTTACATATGAAAGAAGGGGATGTAAGGAGCTGCTCAGACAGCGCAGTGCCACAACTCCACCTGGTGGCTGCTGTTCAGTTAGCAACCGGGCCAGCACCCCTATCTTAGCAGGATCTGGGCCCATACCTGCAGCTGCTCTCAGGCCTGCTGATGCGGAGCAGCTGGGAGCTGCAGGAAGGCCTACTTAAGGGCCTCCTCTTACCCCCAGCCTCTACCACAGCAACATGATTCCTTGTGCTGTCTGCAGCCAGCTCCCGATTGTCTGTGAGCAGTGCTGACCCTTGCCTGACCAATGCTTCTCACCTCTGGCCCTTCTCTGCCTGGTATGTGCCTCACTCTGGACCCAGCCTCTTGCCTCTGGCTCTTGCCTGGACACTGTTTGGTCTCCCAGTTTGCCTCTTGCCTCTGACCCTTGTCTGAACTTGGCTGCTTACTGGACTTGCCTCCTGCCTCTGGCCCCCACCTTGCTCACTACATGCTTGGACTTTGGCCTGGCTTCTGGACTTTGCTCACCCCTGGCCTAGCTCCCATCTCCATTGCCCCCTGGCCCTGGTGTTCCTGCTCAAGGCCCTTGTTGCCCATGACCCGGATGTAACAGGGGAACCCTATCTCTAACACAGAGACCTGTTTAAACATTCTGCTCACATTCTGCTCCAGTGGGCTAGTTTCTTAGCTAGTGCTATTTAGGGAGGAGCTGTGGCTTGGGGGCGGGTGTCTGTGGCTCAAGGGAGGCTGAGTGGGGGCTGTAGTTCAGTAGCAGAGCCCCTGCTTTGCATGCAGAAGGTCCCAGATTCGATTCCCGACATCTCTGTGTATGGCTTGGAAAGAATCCTGCCTGAATCTTTGGAGAGCTGATGCCAGTCAGTGTTGACAGTACTGGGCTAGGTGGACCCATGGCCTGATGTTTCTAAGAATTTCAGCTGCCTTCCCAAAATCACCCTCCCTCAACTCACTGAATGTGAATGGGGCGGCAAACACTGATGGGGGGGACCTTTCTGTATGAGGCAGCAGCAGACTAGAACTGGAGGTGGGAAACTACTGATGACCTTAAAGACAAGTTTTTGCTGCTTCAACTGTTTATACTTTGGACAGTAGAATTAAAAATAATACAATGCAAGATTTTTTAAAATAAATTCTTAAAATAACTGTGGAGAGAAAGCTGGACCGGACACGCACCCCCACACCGCCACCTGCATAATCCCTGCCTAGGGCAGGGATGGCTCAGTTCTAAGCAGTCATTTACATCGACCTGCATTTACATTTATCTCAATGGGACCCATCTACATACACCCAATGGTCGTCCCCCCCCCCGGCAGTCTCAAAGAGCTGCCAAGCAGCAAGGGGCACCAGGATTTTCCCCAGCACTCTCAAAGAGCTGCCAAGCACCCTCAAGTACCTGGGAGGTGCCAGGATCCTGCCAGACAAAGCCATTCAGCCTATCAGCAAAGGAGGAGGAGAAGGGGGCAAGGGAGGGGGTAAAAAGGGGGCTACTGAGCCCATCGTGTTGTTAGAAGCAAGGTGCAGGACTGCACTGAACGGGTCCGTGACTCCGGTTGGGACAAAGCCTCGCAACCCCGAACAGAACAGTCGGTAACCGGCTGTAAGTTAGAACAACTTGCAGGGATATTCTTTCTAGTGCGCTCAGGTTCTTTGATGCAAATACTGTCTGTTTTTTACAAGCCTCCTTTAGGCTGAAAGTGTATTGGAGCTCCACGCTCCATTAAGTTTTATAGACTGTTCTGTGTTTACTGTGAAGTTCTTATCTGACTGATTCGCTACACTCAATTAAAGGTGTTATAAACAAATCTCTGCCTGCCTGCCATAAGCTTTCGCTCAGTGTCTATTGGAGCGGTTGCCCTCAGCTCAACCGGGAACCACACAAGGGGAGTTTTTACAGTGCCGGTTAACCCATTAACTCCCAAACTCGTGCAAAAGGACAGGCGACGGTCCTTCACATCATGGTGTTAGCAGTGGGATAGACACTGAGTTGAGGCTGAAAGGTTGATACAGGAGAGGTGGGTCAGAGACACAGAATCTGGTCCCAAGATGCTGAGCACAGACAGTAAAAACTGAAGCGAGTGGCATCAATGGACACCTCAGGTTTGGGGCCATATGTACTGATGCCACAGATCCCACCCATGGGGAGCTATCAGGCGCTGCAAGCATGGAGGGCAAGGAAGGCTGAGGAAGCAGCTGCCTGTGCTTCCTCAGGGGCTAGCCCGATCGAAGCCCCAGGAGGGGGAAACGGCCACCAGAACCTGGGCAGATTGGACGATGGTCTGGATGCCTCCCCGAGGGATGGGACAGGTGCTGGAGGTGCTGGTGGCCATGATGCTGGCCAAGATGCAGACCCGATGGGCGAAGAGGATGGGGCAGTCCATAGCCCCGAGGGGTGTCAACCAGTTTGCCGCCCTGGATGGGGGAAATGGGGGTGATGACCCGCAATGGACCTGATGGCAGCAAACCAGGGAGGTCATGTGGCATCAGCAGGAAATGCTCCAGATGAAGCTAGAATTAGCCCGGTTGGGGTCGCCTAGAGGTGCAGGGACCAGCCTGTCACATCCACCTTTCCCCAGCCTGTGCCTACCTGGGACTGAAAGCTGTTCCCTGTCTACTAGAAAGGTCAGGATAGTGATGCTGTTTTTTACCCTATTCGAGGCCACCTATCAAGAACAGATGGTTCCGGACAATTATAAAATGTCAATCCTGCGTACCCAAGTGAGTGGGGACCTGGCTGACCTTCTGGGTCTGTTAATCCAGACTGCACCCCTAGACTACGCCGCTTTTAAGGGGGCTGTGAGGCAGAGTTTTGCACTCATGACTGAGCATTGCCAGCTGAAGTTCAGGTGCCCGCTGCCTGGAGAAACTTATGGGTCCCGGATGGCGCAACTGGGGCAAGCCTGGGATGCCTGGTTTGAGGCCACTGGAAAGAACAGCCTAGCTGAACTGCGGGAACTGATGATCCAGGAGCAGTTTTTTTATACCATCCCAGAGGACTTGGCCACTGCGATCCGGAGGGACCGCGAGCCCTCTTCGTGTCTGGAAACCTCCAGGTTAGCTGATCAAATGGGGCTGTATCAACAGCTGAAAACTAACCGGTCCGGTGTCCCCAACTGCAGCAGTGGAAAGGGGAGTGGGGAGAAGATCGCTCCTAGGAGCTGGGAAGAGGTGGCCCCTAAGTCCAAGGAGACCCCTATCCCCAACCCGAGGATGCTTTTACTGCAAGGAGCCAGGGCACATCAAAAGAAACTGCCCCGAGCTGCTGGCCAAATTGCAGCCGAGCCGAGCAAGGTGGGCAGGGTCTTGGCCCCAGCGCAGAACAACCTGGAATGACCACGGGGAGGAGAGGCAGTCTGCCTCCTCCCAAAAAGACGACAACGATGATCCAGAGCAGAACCAACCTCACATCGGGGAAGGCCCAGCAGGGGCCATCCCCCAAGCCTCCCTTCTGCAGATAGTATCCCCAGAGTAAATGCGTTGGAGCCAAAACAAATTTTGTGAGTCCATCTGCGACTGCGTTAATAATGTTCCCTATTTGGGGTATCGGGACACAGGGGCAGATGTGACCACTCTTCCCCGGGGCAGTATAAAGAACTCTCAGCTCTAGTAGGAGGAGACCTGTGCTATTAAACTCTACAACTCCCCAAATATAGAGGTGCCCCTTGCCCGGGTCTGGGTGCAGTACAAGGGTGGGAAGGGGAGATGGATGTGATAGTGCATGGCCAAAAGGAGTGGGGGATCATCATAGGCAATGACTTGGCATACCAGGTGGCCAAAATGGGTGTGGTGACCCGCAGTCAGGCCAAGCGGCAGGTCTGAGTGGGGATAGGTGACCCCGCAGACCCCACTCCAGAACCCATCCACAGCACAGATGTGGCCAGGGAGCCCGCCATCCCTTCCTCCCCCCTCCCCAAACCAGACGAGTCAAGCCAAGGTCAGGGTGATGGACTCCAGCCAGTTGCTTTGGACTTTGGGGCCAGACATGTTTTTCAGGCAGCACAGCAGGATGACCCCTCCCTGCAGGGCTGTCATGCGGAGGCAGCCCAGACCCAACCCTCGAGGCAGACAGCTAAGTCAGCATACTTTTTGTGGGACAATGGGACCCTGTATCGGGAGTTCACATCCAGGCAAGGACCCCATCAAGGCCAGAAGAAGAGGCAGCTAGTGGTCCCCCAAGCTTACCGGCAAGTGGTGCTCCAGCTAGCCCATGATGTGGTGTTGGGGGGACACTTGGGGCAGAAATGGACTTTGGCCAGGGTATCTGAGGGCTTTTACTGGTCGATGGTAGCCAATGAAGTGTGGGGCTACTGCCGGTCCTGTGATGTCTGCCAATGTGTGGGACATAATCAGGAGCACCTCAAAGCCCTGTTGCAGCCCCTACTGGTGGTCGGCACCCCTTTGAGCGGGTTGGGCTGGATTTCCTGGATCCTTTGAATCCCCCCACTAAGACTGGGAAGAAGTTCATTTTGACTGTTATTGACTTTGCAACCCACTATGCAGAGGCTTTTGCGTTAGCCTCCATCTCAGCAAATAGCCTGGCTAAGACTCTCCTCTCTCTTTTTGCCCACCTAGGAATGCCCAAACTGTAGTTTTGGACTGCAGCACAGGGTTTGTTCCAAGCTCTTCCAAAAAATGTGGGAGCTGGGTGGCGTTGAACACCTGACTTCCATGCCCTATCATCATTAGACTAACGGACTGGTTGAATGGTTTAATCAAACTTTGGGGGAAATGATCCATGCCTATGCAGCACACAACATTCTGGGGACTGGGACCAAGCTCTCCTGTACCTACTATTTGCTTACCGCGACGCCCCTCAGAGCTTGGGATTTTCTCCAAATGAACTAATGTTTGGGCGAGACCTTCGGGGACCTTTGGCTCTGTTGCGGGCGGAATGGGAGAGGGATGCGGTTGTCACACCTCAGCTGGTCCACACCTTCATGCAGCAGCTGCAGGATGCCCTCCAGGATGTAAGGGAGGTGGCCCAGCAACATTTGAAGGCTGCACAGAAGAAACAGAGCGAGTGGTACAACCGGACCACAGTACCATGGACTTTTGAGGTGGGAGACCAAGTGCTGGTGTTAAAGCCCATGAAGGCTGATAAACTGTGTTTGAAGTGGGAAGGGCCAGGAACTGTGGTGCAAAGGGTGGGAGAGGTAAATTATAAGGTAGCCTTCCCAGAGAACCCAACCATCCCAAAGTGTACCATGTCAATACACTGACATTGTATGTAGAGTGCACAGGGCCGGTGCTACCATTAGGCCAACTAGGCAGCTGCCTAGGGCGCAGGGCTAAAGAGGGTGCCAGAAACGCCTTGAAAAAAAAATACAGCGCTCTCAAGTGGGAAGGGGGGGCGCTAAATAGCTGATCTTGCCTAGGGCACCAAACTGCCTTGCACCGGTCCTGAAAGTGCAAGCCCGATGTAATGTGTGTACGTAAATGTGCTGAGAAAGACTTGACAGAGGGGGATTTGTGAGAGGAATGGGAGCAGGGAGGAGGGCTGGAGGAAATAGAGTTATCCCCATCCCTCTCAGGGGACCAGAGGGACCAGATGAAGGAGGTACTGGAAGACTTCTGGCCCATATTCTCCGATCGCCCCAGTCGAACCTCCCTGGCACAGAATTCCATTTTGATAGGGAATAGCCCCCCTCTCCAGTCCCTCCCATACTGTGCCGTGGGGCCACATGCCCAGGTACTTGCCAGTATCCCTTAGTCAGGGATTGCCAAGGCGGTGCAAGCCATGTTGGACTTGGGGGTCATCGTGCCCAGCTCCAGCCCCTGGTCATCCCCGATTGTGCTAGTGGCCAAGAAAGATGGGGGGGTCTGCTTTTATGTGGACTACCGGAGGATTAACCGGGTGACTGTCCCTGACCCCTACCCCATCCCAAACATGGATGTCTTGTTGGAATGACTGGGGCGGGCCAAATACATAACCACCCTTGACCTGACTAAGGGATACTGGCAAGTACCCTTGGATCCGGACGCTGCATTGAAATCTGCCTTTGTCACACACCTGGGTCTCTTCCAATTCACTGCCCTGCCATGCGAATGGACCAGAGACCTTCCAAAGGCTAGTAAACGGGCTCCTGGGTTAGGGGAGTTCGCTTGTGCCTATTTGGATGATATTGCTATATTTAGCCCCACCTGGGAGCAGCACCTAGAGCATGTCCACCAGGTATTCCACAAGATTCACGAAGCTGGGCTGACTGTCAAAGCAAAGAAATGCCAGGTCGGGCTGGGGGAGGTGGAATATTTGGGACATAGGGGGGGGGGCTGGCAACATCAAGCCTCTTGAGGCAAAAATTGAGTTGGTGCGGAATTGGCCCCGTCCACAGACAAAAAAAGCAAGTCCGAGCCTTCCTGGGGCTGGCTGGCTATTATCGTAAGTTTGTGCCCCATTTCAGTCAGCTACCAGCCCCTCACTGATTTGTGTAAAAAAAACGGCAGCCACTTAAGAGTTCAGTGGTCAAGCACCTGCCAGGATGCTTTTGATGGGTTGAAAGCCTGCCTCATGGCAGCCCCCATTCTCCAAGCACCGGACATTGATTCCCCCTTTGTATTGCAAACTGATGCCTCCGAGGCAGGGATGGGAGCCGTCCTGTTGCAAGAACAGGAGGGAGAAGGACTGCGCCCCATCACCTACCTCAGTTAAATGCACCTGCCCCGGGAGCGCAGCTTGGCTACAGAAGAGAAAAGAATGCCTGGCAGTAGTGTGGGCAATAACCAAGCTCAGACCATATCTCTGGGGTCGGTCATTCAAGCTCCAGACCAACCATTCCCCGCTGTGCTGGCTTGACCAGGTAAAGGGCTCCAACCAGAAACTCTTGCAGTGGAGCCCTACCTTGCAGGACTTTGATTTTTCAGTCGAGCACATCAAGGGCAAAGAAAACATCCTGGCTGATGGGTTGTCCTGGGCTTTCTCTCAAAAGGACTGGGAAGAATGTGTTTGGCCACAGCATGAGGAACTTAATCAGGAGGGCTTTAAACTGAATCCAACAGGGGAGGGAGACATAAACTCGGGGGTACCAATGGAAGAAGGCCTCTATGCCACAATGGAGAGAACAGCTCCAGCGGTGCCCATTGATAGTCTACCACAAAATGTAGGGGGAAAGTCGGACTATAAAGCACATAGTCTTCAATGTCTCTATACTAATGCCCAGAGTATGGGCAATAAACAAGACGAACTTGAACTCTTGATACATGAGGGCAAGTACGACTTGATAGGGATAACTGAAACCTGGTGGGATGACTCCCATGACTGGAATACAGCAATTGAAGGGTATAACTTGTTCAAAAGGAACAGAAGCAACAGAAAGGGAGGTGGAGTTGCACTGTATGTTAAAAATACGTATCTCTGCACAGAGATACAGGAAGAGGAGCTTGGCAGCCCCATTGAGAGCATCTGGGTTAAAATAAAGGGGGCAAAGAATAAAACGAACATGGCGGTTGGAGTCTACTACCGACCACCCAATCAAGGAGAAGACGAGGATGGAACTTTTGAAAAGCAAATTGCCATTGTTTCAAGGAGGCACGATGTGGTAGTAATGGGAGACTTCAATTTCCCTGATATCTGTTGGGAGACTTATTCAGCCAAACATGGCCCCTCCAAGAAATTCCTGAGCTGTGCTGCTGATAACTTCCTCCTACAGAAAGTGGAGGAAGGAACTAGAGCAGTGATGGCAAACCTTTTTGAGCCCGAGTGCCCAAACTGCAACACAAAACCAACTTATTTATTTCAAAGTGCCAACACTGCAATTAAACCTGAATACCGAGGTTTTAGTTTTAGAAAAACAACTCATACAGTTGTCCGAACTAATTAACATCTTTTGTCTTTAAAGAAAAACACAATAACAGAGCTTTCAATGATACAAACAGTTTTTTGTTGGGAAAAAAATCATCAACTCAAAAAATTATTATAGTACTACATTGTACACATAGCCTGAAGGGAATTTATACAAACTTTTTAAATAAATCTTTTAAATGTGATAACAATGTAGAAAAGAATTCTGTAACAGGAATTCTAGAATAAAATCATTCTGTTCCACACTATGAGAAAAGAACAAAATCATTAGTGTTTTGCAGAAGGGGACAGTCTTTTCGCGATCTGGTGACCAATGGCTCGAGTGCCCACAGAGAGGTCCCTGCGTGCCAGCTGTGGCACCCGTGCCATAGGTTCACCATCACTGAACTAGAGGATCGGCTATCCTTGACCTGATTCTAACCAACAGAGATGAGTTAGTGGATAAAGTGGCAGTTTCGGGAACTCTGGGGGAAAGTGACCATGTTATACTTGAGTTCTTGATTCTAACAGAAGCAAAAGCTGAGTGTAGCCAAACACGTACCCTGGATTTTAGGAAAGCCAATTTCAACAAACTCAGAACAATGATTAGTAAGATCCCATGGCAAGTGACTCTCACGAGAAAGGGAGCCCAGGAGGGGTGGGAGTTTTTAAAAAAGGAAATTTTAAAGGCACAATTGCAAACAATTCCCACAAGGAAAAAAGGCAGAGGGCAACAGAAGAAGCCAATGTGGCTTCACAATAAACTCAAAGATGACCTGAAAACAAAAAAGGACACGTATACAGGGCCGGTGCTACCATTAGGCCAACTAGGCAGCCGCCTAGGGCGCAAGGCTAAAGGGGGCGCCAGAAACGCCTTGAAAAAAAATACAGCGCTCTCAAGTGGGAAGGGGGGGCGCTAAATATCTGATCTTGCCTAGGGCACCAAACTGCCTTGCACCGGTCCTGCACGTATAGGAAGTGGAAGGAAGGACAGGCTACAGGGGAAGAGTACAGGCAGGTAGCACAGAACTGCAGGAATAGTGTCAGGAAGGCTAAAGCTGAGAATGAGCTAAGGTTAGCGAGGAATGCTAAAAGCAACAAAAAAGCTTTCTTCAGATAGATGCACAGTAAAAGACAGAAGAAAGAACTGGTGGTTCAACTACGCAATGAGGATGACAAATTGATAACAGAAGACAAAGAAAAGGCAGAAGTGTTCAATTCCTACTTCGGCTCAGTCTTCTCCCAAAAGAGGGTCTATGACCCCCCTGGCAAACCTGAAGTGCAGGCTGAAGGGGCAGAATTGCAGCTTGAGATTGATAGGCAAATGGTCAAGGAGCACCTGATTACTCCGAACGAGTTTAAATCTCCAGGGCCTGATGAGCTGCATCCTAGAGTAATAAAGGAACTGGCAGAAGAACTCTCAGAACCACTGTCTATTATCTTTGAGAAATCATGGAGGACAGGTGAAGTGCCAGACGACTGGAGGAGGGCAAATGTTGTTCCCATCTTCAAAAAGGGCAAGAAGGAGGAACCTGGGAACTATAGGCCAGTCAGTCTGACATCAATCCCCGGGAAGATTTTTGAGCAGATTATAAAGAAGTCAGTCTGCAAGCACCTTGAAAACAATGCAGTGATTACTAGAAGCCAGCATGGATTTGTCAAGAACAAATCCTGTCAGACTAATCTGATCTCATTTTTTGATCGGGTAACCTCCCTTGTGGACTGTGGGAATGCTGTGGACATTATATATCTGGACTTCAGCAAAGCTTTCGACAAAGTGCCTCATGATATCCTGATTAGTAAGCTAGCTAAGAGTGGGCTAGATGGAACAACTATCAGGTGGATCCACAATTGGCTACAGAATCGGACTCAAAGAGTGCTTATCAATGGTTCCTTCTCAAACTGGGGAGAGGTAACGAGCGGGGTACCACAGGGCTCGGTCCTGGGCCCGGTGCTCTTCAACATTTTTATTAATGACTTGGATGAGGAGGTACAGGGAATGCTTATCAAATTTGCAGATGACACAAAGTTGGGTGGAACAGCTAATACTCTGGAAGACAGAAACAAAATACAAAGTGACCTTGATAGGCTGGAGCGCTGGGCCGAAAACAACAGAATGAAATTTAATAGGGATAAATGCCAAGTGCTGCACCTAGGGAGAGGAAACCAAATGCAGAGTTACAGAATGGGGGACACTTGGCTCAACAATACTACAAGTGAGAAGGATCTTGGAATTGTGGTAGATCACAAACTGAATATGAGCCAGCAATGCGATGTGGCTGCAAAGAAGGCAAATGCAATTTTGGGCTGTATTAATAGAAGTATAGCTTCCAAATCGCGGGAAGTGATAATTCCCCTTTACTCGGCACTGGTTAGGCCTCATCTTGAGTACTGCGTCCAGTTCTGGGCACCTCACTTTAAGAAGGACATAGACAAACTGGAGAGGGTTCAGAGGAGGGCAACAAGGATGATAAAGGGACTGGAAACAAGGCCCTATGAGGAGAGACTGAAAGAACTGGGCATGTTTAGCCTTCAGAAGAGGAGCCTGAGGGGAGATATGATCGCACTCTTCCAGTATTTGAAGGGATGTCACACAGAGGAGGGCAAAGATCTCTTCTCGTTCATCCCAGTTTGCAGGACACGGAATAATGGGCTCAAGTTACAGGAACCTAGATTCCACCTAAACATCAGGAAAAATTTCCTGACTGTCAGAGCAATAAGACAATGGAATCAACTACCTAGGGAGGTCGTAGGCTCTCCCACTCTGGAGGCATTCAAGGTGCAGCTGGACAGACATCTGTCAGAGATGCTTTGACCTAGATGCCTGCATTGGGCAGGGGGTTGGACTCGATGGCCTTGTAGGCCCCTTCCAACTCTACTTTTCTATGATTCTATGATTCTATGAAAAAGAAAGTAGATGGAAATTGGGGTGCCCCGAAACCCCAATTTCATCTTCCCAAAGGGGGGATGTGGAGAGAAAGCCAGACCAGACATGCACCCCCACACCGCCACCTGCATAATCCCTGCCTAGGACAGGGATGGCTCAGTTCCGAGCAGTCATTTACATCGACCTGCATTTATATTTATCTCAATGGGACCCATCTACATACACCCAATGGTCGTCCCCCCCCGGCAGTCTCAAAGAACTGCCAAGCACCCTCAAGCACCAAGGGACGCCAGGATTTTCCCAGCACTCTCAAAGAGCTGCCAAGCACCCTGAAGTACCCGGGAGGTGCCAGGATCCTGCCGCACAAAGCCATTCAGCCTATCAGCAAAGGAGGAGGAGGGGGCAAGGGAGGGAGTAAAAAAAGGGGCTACCAAGCCCATCGTGTTGTTGGAAGCAAGAAGTTTGGTACTATTTTTTAAAAAATAAATTTTTAATGAGCGGCGCGGAAAAAGCAACATCCTGCTGGTGGTGGCGGCTGCGGGAGAAAGAGGAGGTGGGACGGCCATGGAAGCTGCACCGAGAGAGCAGCCGGCCCTGGCCCTGGCCCTGTGCCGGACCCATGAAGACACCGCCCCCGCCCGGAGGAGACGCCGCCGCCTGCGTCCAAGCAGAGGAGGAGGGAGGCGGTGAGGAGGAGGCGGCGAGGACGTGCCGGGCTGGGGCGCAGCCTGCGGGCGAGGCGTTGCTGAGAAGAGGCCCGGGTGTGGCAGCCTCAGTGCGCCTCTCCAGGGGCACCGTGGGTCTCAGCAGGGTGCAGAGGCACCACCGCCACAGGAGCCCCCACCAAGCCGCCGCCAAGGAGGAAGAAGGGTCAGGCCACGCTGGTGGTGGCAGCTGCGGGAGAAAGAGGTGGGGAGGCTGCGGCAGCTGCAGCAAGAGAGCAGCCGGCCCTGGCCTGGTGCTGGACCCATGGAGATGCCGCCCCTGCCTGGAGGAGCCTCCACTGCCTGCGTCCAAGCAGAGGCAAGCTGGCGGCGGCAGCGGTGAGGGCACGCTGGGCTGGGGCACAGCCTGTGGGCGAGGCATCGGCGAGAAGAGGCGCTGCCGCCCGCACTGCTGCCACTGACTCGGAGGAGGAAGAAGGGCCCGGCCGCGGCTCCAGCGGGCTGCGGCCCGTCACTGTGGGCAGCTCTAAGGCGTGCACCTCGCTTGTGCTTAAGCTCAGCCTGCGGCAGCTGCACTAGAAAGAGGTGAGGGGCGGGAGGCGGAGGAAGCACCTGGCCTGGGAGCAGCCCGCCACAGGGGATGGACTATGAGTCCCATCAGCCCCGGCCAGCACGGTGCCCCCTCAGCTGGGCTGGACTATGAGTCCCATCAGCCTCAGCCAGCACGGTTTCCCCCCTCAGCTTGGTTGCCCTGGTTTTGGCCTGCTACGCCCGTCTCAAGGCGAGCAGGCACACCCCTCCAGCAGGATGTTGTTTTATATGCAACATCCCGATTGTAGACCACACCCCTAGTTTAGAGACTCAAATTGGGGGGGGGGAGTGTGGCCTATACTTGGAACAATACAATACACATATATGGGTTGTATTCAATGTTAGTCCTACTTAGAGTAGACTCATTGGAATGAATAGGACAAGTTTGACTAACATTGGATACGACCCAATATAAGCAGATATATGAAACAAACTGTTTACGTCACCCTAATAGCCTAGGCTACCGTCAAAGCAAAGAAATGCCAGGTCGGGCTGAGGGAGGTGGAATATTTGGGACATAGGGTGGGGGGGCGGCAGCGGCAACATCAAGCCTCTTGGGTGACTCATGTAATTAATTAATAATTAATAATAATAGCAACAAGAACTACTACTTAGTGTGAATAGCGGAATTATATTTCTGTGCAGTCCTTTCCTTCAGAAATTAATGGACAAGTGTTTGGTAGATGCCCCCCCCCACCTAGAGCTGAAAAGAATTTGTTCCATCATTTCTTCCTCAAAATCCCCCTATGTGAATTAGATGTCAAATATTCTCTAGACATCTTCTGAATTTTCCAGTACTTGCCAAATACTCACCAGTTGTTTTGCTTGAGAAGGAACTCCTAAAATGTGCTTTGCATTTTGTTCTAGGTGAAAATTTGGTGGGAACTCTTGTTGACATGCAGTGGTATGTTACTGCACAGTTGCTACCAAGCCTGGGCATTTGATGGCTGATGACAGCTTATGAGATTTCATATTTGATGCCTGCCACTATCAGAACTCACAAGAGATGTCAAAAAATCTAAAGCACTTGAATTTCAAATTCTAAGTTAAACCTCACATTCAAGATGTCAAGTTTTGCATTCTGATTTTGAATGGTGACAATTAGAAATGTTGGTATGCTCTGAATATCTGTTCTGTCCCCAAACATAACCAAACAATTATAGCCAGTTGGTTAATCAAACATAACTTCACAAACCCATCTCTGCATCTCAGATTCTGAAAAATAAAAATGGTTTAAAAATAATTATTTTAACAGCATGATTCTTTGAAAGAATCAGAGCAAAACATTAGGAAATCCTCAGTTTGGTAAGCAAGTCATTGTTTTAATGTTTTATACATATCCTGGTCTATCACACTTCCTGAGCATCCTTTGAAAATGCCTCACTGAATGTGGGTTCTTTTAGCTGATTATTAGGGTGCTTGGAGCTGGAAACACATGTACTTTGACACTGGTCCAAATGTCAGCAAAGGAACAAAACAAGGGCTGGGACGAAAACCAAAATGCCCTAGAGATAATCTGATGTTGCTGTTCCAGTATTAATTGTTTCACAGCATGGCATTGGTGTGAAGCTGGGCTCTCACATCAAACCCTGGGTTCTGCCACCGAACAGAATGCAGTCTTCAGCAATTCCCAGTGTCTCTAAGGACCAGTTCACGCCCAGCCTGGATGGAGAGATTGTCCATGTAGTGGGGAAGAAGGAGTGAGTGCAGGAGCAAGCAATCTTGTCCCATTACAAGTACAGCCAGGGCCGGTGCAAGGCAGTTTGGTGCCCTAGGCAAGATCAGATATTTAGCGCCCCCCTCCCACTTGAGCCCTCCCTCCCTCCAGCCCTATGCCCATTATGAAATAAATTTCCCTCCCTGGGAACTGCCCAGCCCCATAGAAAAACTTTGTGGACTTTGAGACTTTTCCTTTGTGTTCATGCGGAAAGCAAAGAGGCAACATCAGCCCAGCTATGCCAGGAACTCCCAAGGGCCTTCTCCTACTCCATATATATGTAAAAGCCTGTCTCCTCCTGCGGGCAGCACAAGGGATGTGAAAAAAGAATGTGAGAGAGGTGTGGTGGTGCTACCTGTAACAGAGACAAAAGGGCGTCTTGCAGCCTGTCCTACCTCGCAGGGTGGAGGTGCAGAGACACAGGTTTGACTCCTTCTGGGTTGAGTGTGTGTGGGGGGGAATGCATGTAGTAGAAACATAGCAAAGAAAGAGCCCGTGGATCATGTGGTTCAAATTTAGGAGGGGCTTTACAAAACTTGCTGCTTCCCCTCCTCTCTCTATCACTTTGTTGCAATATTTCTTTAACAGAATAATGTATATTATCCTGTCTTTCCCTTTACCAGCCTAGTGCTCAAGGCAGACAACAATATTCAAAGTACAGTAAGCAAACATCAACAGCTCAGAGCACAATCCTAAACCTGTTGAGGCAGAAAAAAGCCCCGCAACTCCCATGCTGGCTGGGGAATGCTGGAAGTTGTAGGACTCCCCCCCCCAAAAACACTCATAGGATTGCATCCTAAAAGCATTTAAAACCAAAACACAGAAACAGCATGGTAAATAATTAAAACATTGAAGCCCCAGCTAGCTTAAAATACCTTTCCCTCCCTCCCTGGTTGCTGGAAATAACTGCTTTCAGGGGACGTTGAGAGGGAGGGCGAAGGAGGTGTTTGCAGGTGCATCCTTCCCGCTGCCCACCAGCCTCCCATCATTGGCCCCTGCCCGCCTCCTCCAACCTGTCAGCTGCTGTTCCTGGTAACAGCGGAGACCGAGCCCTGCTGGGGTGGAGGAGAGAGAGCGAGAGGCGCGCTTCTTTCGCCTCCCCTTCCCCGCCACAGGACATGATTGGTAAAACAAACTTAGTAAAATAGGCATTTTAGCGCTGTATTTTTTTTTCAAAGGCGTTTCTGGCGCACTATTAAGCCCAGCGCCCTAGGCAGCAGCCTAGTTCGCCTAATGAGTACAGCTTGTAATGAGAACCAGGGTGAGCAAACAGACAGACTCCAGAGCTCATTCCATGTTATATGTACGGTGTGCCAGGGTATACGACACCAAGGGTCAATCCTGGGCTACACATTCTTCCCCATTCTAAAAGGTTGAAATGATTCTCTTAAGGCTCAATTACTGGCAGTAAGAGCTGTAAGCTACAATATGCTGGTATTCTGTATTGTATATTTTTGGCCCATTGCCTTTGGCTCCACCCCCTTTGCCTTCAGCCCCACCCACCACTGGAATGCAGCCCCCAAGTCTCCGAGATGAAATTCGACCTGTGGGCTGAAAGAGATTCAGCACCCCTGCTAAATACTCTGGCCATGTCTGAACTGATCCATAGAACTGCCCTGTGTGAATTCTGCAGCGAACTGCATTTCCCAGGTCATGCAGAGCTTCTGAGCTTCCAGACCAATTTTTTTTCTTTTATGTGTTTTTGTGCAAATTTGGCCACAGAAAAATACACAAAATATAAAAAAAAACACCAATAAAAATGTGCAAATCCCCCCCCCCTGAGTAAGTATGAAAATATGTCTGATGGGGGGGGGGTTGGCTCATTTTTGTCCGATTTGCACATTTTCAGGAGCGTGAATTTGCACAAATGCAGATAACAAAGCAGATAACAAAAATGATAAAAGCATAAACTATAACACTAAAAGCACAATAAAGCAATCACTGGTCCACTATAGCCGTACCCACTGAGTCATCCCTCAGGGAAAGCTTGCATAAAGAGGTGAGACTTGAGCAGCCGTAGAAAGATTAAGACTGAAGATGTCTGGCTCATGTCAGTGTGTGAGGAGCACGCTCCAGAGGGTAGATGCTGCAAATGATACTGAAATACCGTATGTAAAGGGCTTTAAATGTTTTATAGGACAACCCTTCACTCGCATTATGCTGGGCGGTGGGGAGATA
Organism: Shinisaurus crocodilurus; assembly: GCA_021292165.1. Lineage (NCBI taxonomy): Eukaryota > Metazoa > Chordata > Lepidosauria > Squamata > Shinisauridae > Shinisaurus > Shinisaurus crocodilurus. Next base: position 35,438,453 of record CM037881.1, on the reverse strand, counting down.
TGCCATGGCTGTGCTGGCAGAATGGCCACCATATTGAATGAGTGCTCGACCAAGGAATGGAGGGGGAAAACACACAGTGAGAAAATACAAAAATGACAACCCTGGAAACTCCACCAGTGCCCACCAGTCAGGGACTGTGCGTGCCCCAGTAGCTCAGCCAACAACAACCCTGTTACTGCATGTCCCCTCTACAAGCAGGGGTTTGAATCCCCTGATACTGCTCACCACCACCATTTTGGAACACAATACATAAAGAGAAGGAAGGGGAGCCCACACGACTCAGTACTCACATACAGAAGGGCCCCAGGTTAGAATGCAGGGCACAACTCACAGGGTTGTTGTGAGGATAAAATGGAGAGGAGGATGAGGATAACGTAAGCCGCCTTGGCTTCCTTGCAGGAAAAAAGGTGGGCTTTAAATATAATAAATAAATAAATAAATAGATAGATAAACCGCACACTAGGAAAGGGAGATGGGTTCCCCACACTCAGACACACCTGAGCCCATCAGGAGGACTGCTGCATGGACCAATAGCGTAGCCGCTGCATGGGGCAACTGGCCCTTTTGGCCCACCCTCCACCTGGCGACTCATGTGACCAATCCACCCCCCCCCGCTACTTTGCCTGGTAGGTTAGCTCGGCCAGGTAGCATCCCAGGAGGACCCATAGGCTTCATCCTTCCTTCCTTCCCCACCTCCACCTGAACTGCCTGCCCCATATACCCAGGCAGGCAGCTGCACCTATCACACTTGGGCATCCTGAGAGGCCTGCCGCTCACAGTCCAGGGAACCTGCGTGAGCACAGAGTGGAGGGGCCACTGCCCTTGACCCCATCAGTCTCGGGTGTAAGTGAGCTCCCCCCTGTGCTGCCCATTACTTCATCCCAGTTTAGCTACTTGGGTGCCAAACATTTTTCAGAGCCTTTTGTGCCCCCCCGCCATGAAAGTGTGTGGGGGGGTTCAGCTGCTTCAGGGGATGGGTGATTCTCTAAGAAATTTTCAAAGGGGGCAGTTTGGCCAAGGGTTTGTTATTTTTGTTTGTTTAACCATTTAAAAAAGCCTCAGCAGCCCCTGGCCACAGCTACTGAAACTCTCCCCCTAGCATCGTTTCCATGGGCACTGGCACAGGAAGAGGAAATGCATCCTGGGACTTAGGAGGCTGGGGAAAATCTCACTGGTTGTGACCAGTGGCCAGTGAGGCTTTTTCTGAAGTTTAAAAAACCCCACACCTTGGCCACCACATCTATATAAAATAAAGTAAGCTAACTCCCCCAACCCCCCACAAATTTCTTCCCCTTCCCCAGCCTTTGGGGTGATGTTCATTTTGCTCCCACTGCAAACAAATGGCCAAAAGGGGCTACAATGAAAATATCAGCTAAGCTCTAATTTTAGCCATTCTGCTGGCAGGATCTTGTGAGTAGAATGGTCAGGGCTTTTTTTCTGGTGGAACTCACCGGAACTGAGTTCCAGCACCTTTTCTTCTATTAATTACATTACAATTTAATCGCCATCTACTCCCGAGGAAATGTAATCCAAGAGTTCCGGTACCCTTTTCTCCAGAAAAAAAACACTGAGAATGGTAATGGTGTATCTTCAGTATAGGATTGAGCCCTTAAAGTGCTGTCTATATAAATGCTTATTGCTATTTGCTTATTTATTTGAATGCCATGTGAAACTGAGGAAAATGGTGCCTGACCAGTATTGATGGTGGAGTTTTTGGAAGCTGAGTAAGGATTCCATCCAATGTAAATCACTCTGGGGTTAATCCAGAGAGGTGTGTATGTGGCACACAATTATCATAATCCTGATCATACTGACAGCAGCAACCTAATTCCTGCCCCAAATGTATTTTTCTATATCCACAAAGTGCCAACGCCACCGTGATTAAACTTACTTTTATCCATTTAATTAAACCTTTTACAAAAAAATTATATATATATATATATATATATATATATATATAAAATACATACTAATATTTTGAGTATAAAACCTTAGTGTTTTCACATTCAAATTTGAGGACTTAACAATGATAATGCAAGAATTTCAAGTTACACCGTATACATTTACATGCAAGTTTGAGGACATAAGTTTGAGTAACACAATTTATATATCTACTCATATGTGCTTTAGCATACCAAGTCCTAACTTTGCTGTCTTTTTAACAGAGTTAGTAGAAGCCTTTCTCTTGTTTTTTCTTTTTCTTTTTGAAGTGGCATCAGCCTTCCCCTAAGGGAATTCTCAGGTGGTGGCCTCCTCAAAAGAAAAAACAGAGGAAGACTGATGCCACTTTAAAAAGAAAAAGAAAAAACAAGAGAAAGGCTTCTACTAACTCTGTTAAAAAGACAGCAAAGTTAGGACTTGGTATGCTAAAGCACATATGAGTAGATATATAAATTGTGTTACTTGTAATTGTAATATTTATTGTTAAGTCCTCAAACTTGCATGTAAATGTATACGGTGTAACTTGAAATTCTTGCATTATCATTGTTAAGTCCTCAAATTTGAATGTGAAAACACTAAGGTTTTATACTCAAAATATTAGTATGTATTTAAAAAAAATTAGTTCATTATAAAATATAAGATAAAAGGGTACCCAACACAATTAAACAACATTAGTAATAGTATGCTTTTTTAAAAAAATCAATTAACTCCTGAGTCATTCAAACAGATGAATCCAATAACTTCTGTCATGCTTCTGAGTCAACATGCATAGCATTGCATTGCTCAGCTCTTTTGATTTCCCTCTCTGTAAAAACATTTTTGATTGAAAGAGATGGGCAACCAACCCTATACACCAGGGTGGGGCAACTTGTGGCCCTCCAGATGTTTTGGCCTACAGCTCCCATCATCCATCACCATTGGCCATGCTGGCTCATGCTGATGGAAGCTGTAGGCCAAAACATCTGGAGGGGCACAACTGGCCCAACCCTGATATACATGTTGACTCAGAAGTACATTCCACAGTGTTCAGTCTGTGGCTGTCGGGCTTAGATATTGGCACATAGGATTGCAGCCATTGGACAGTATCCTACACTGTACAACCACTGGTTTAAATGACATTGCACTACTGTAAACTATCTCTAGCAGAATGCCAATAGTGGTCATGACCTCCCTCCAGGAGTCTTCCTCGGAGGATGAGTGTGACACACCCAGTTCCCTGGACATTCTTCAGGAGCAGAGTTCAGAGACTGCCGCTGAGGACGGTGCCGACCAGGCAGCTGAGGAGCCGGCAGGACCCTCTGGAAGGACCCGTGGGAGTTCCCTGGCCCGGCAGGAGTCAGAATCAGACACGGAGAGAGTGCAGCCCCCGAGCCCTCGACAGCACAGAAGAGTGATGTGCCAGGAACAAACGCAGGCATCCAGACGCAGTGTCCAGCTGCAAGCCAGGCAGTTGGCCTTGTGAGGCTTTTATCATCAGCCTGCTGCTAAAGAGCTCCAGCTGGGGACGGGTGTGCCCAGGCTGCAGGCAGGATAAAAACACTCACTCGCCAAAGCCTGGGTATCGGGGAAAAAATGTCCTCCTTGGCTCTTGTTCCTGATTCCTGACCCTGCTCCTGAACCTTGCCTTGGACCCTGGACACTTGGACTCGACTTCGGGCTGACCCTGACGACGCCTCTGCTCAACCCTTGGACTTCAGATTGGCATAGCCGGCTAGAATCCTGGACTGTCTGACCACGCTGTTCTTCACTCTGCTGAAGTCAACAGTCCCCTAATTTTATCTCAGCTGTACTTTTGGCAGCACTCCCAGAAGCGAAGCCAGCTGCGGATTGCTGGCCAGCCTCAAGCCGGACAATAGTGCTTGCCAGTGTAATGAGTTTCCCCGGAAAACCTGTTGCGCCAGCAAGCGCTATTAGTGTTGCACTAGACATAGTTTACACTAGCACAATGTCATTTACTTTAACAGTAGTATAGCATTGGATACTACCCACTGTGAATCTAATATCAACAAACATTATTATAAAATCATCGTAATCAATAAACACAAAACACTAAATATTTGAATGGCTTAGCAATATGAGAATCTGTGTTTTCTGAACAAGTTTAACTCCCATTAAAGCCTCCAGCTTACTTCTTTGATGGGTCCAATTCTCTAATAAAAAATTGTTACTGAACACTGAGCCCTTTAAAGGAAGTCATGAGCATACCGCCTAAAATGGTACTGATTTTAAAAGAGGTTAGGAAAAATTCATGGAGGATGATGGATTTATCAATGGTTCTTAGTCATGCTGGAGTGTCCAATTTAGGACTCACTGACCAATGGTAACTGTTCCTTCACATTATAGTACAAGGTGGAAAATTCAGCAGATGCATTGTTTCAATGGCAACCATATGGTGAGGTTAACATGTTGACTCATAGACTATGTCACTGTCAATAGAGTGTTACTGGCCCAGAGCAGTGAAATGAAGGTGAAATCTTTCTCTCTCTCTTTCTTTTCAAAATCACCAGCCTTGGGAGTTGACTGATGTTCAGAAGCTCCTAGTGACTCCAGATCTTGAAGGACTAAAATTTGGTCTACCAGAAAACTTTCCCTCAAAGCACAATGGTCAGGTCTTAGAGAGGGTCTGCTTTCTGACTGGTTCTCTCTTCCCGGCACTCCCGCTAGTTCTTCTCAGAGAATCTGGCTGATAATATCAGGTCTCCTTGGTACCCCCCCACCCAACATTGGAATACAAATCATTACATAACTGAATCCCACGAATTACTTATGTGTTGTATGAAGAGGTGTTTCTTTGAATGAATCTGTTGCTGATCAGTTTTATTAAACGGCCTCTGAACTCTTTATATATATATAGAAGATATATCAAGACATTTCCCCATACATACTCAGACCTTTGGTCCACCTATACCAGAATGGCCTACTTTCACTAGCAGTGGCTCTCCAAAGTCACAAGCAGTTGTCCTTTCCAGATCTGCTACCTTTTAATGAGAGATGTCAGGAATGAAACCAGGAAGCACAGCATCTGCTCTGGTCCTCCCACCGTGACTGTGTGAACAGCCCATGCTTGCCCCATAGCCATGTTCATTAGCTGTGTGGGTGGGACAGAGACTCCTCCATAAATTATGTCCACTGAAAGGATGAGATGCAATGCATGAGCACATCTGATTCTTATTTTTTATAAATTTTATTAATATTCAAGATGAAAAGACAAAGTCACAAACAAGAAAAGAAAATGACATCACCATTTATTTATTTATTTATTTATTATATTTATACCCCGCCTTTTTTCTCTGCAAGGAACCCAAGGCGGCTTACACAATCCTCCTCCTCCTCTCCATTTTATCCTCACAACAACCCTGTGAGTTAGGTTAGGCTGAGAGTGAGTGTCTGGCCCAAAGTCACCCAGTTAGTTTCAGGGCTGAGCGGGGACTAGAACCCGGATCTCCTGAGTCCCAGTCCAACACTCTAACCACTACGCTACACTGGCTATACTGGCATTTAAGTCTAGTTGTTGAGAGAGAGTATAGTACATTTAACATCTCTCCCCCCCCTTTACTTTACAGGCAAACATCTGGGGGTGGAATCCATTGGCTGCTTGAAGCTGTTCTTTAAGTTCTTCATAATAACTGATTATGCGTTGTCTCCTTTCCATAATCGGAGGAAGGGCTTTGATAGATGTTGCACATTTGATTCTTGATACAAGGGTTTGACATACATGTCCTCAATCTAATGAGTGCCACCTGGTAATCATTACTGTGACACACACAGGTATGCTTTGACCTATGCTTCTCCCTGTGCTCTTTTTAGCATATATCTACAATTTGACCCAGCCCCTTTGAAATAACAGTAATATATACACAAGTGTCCTCTCCCATAGTAAAATAAAAAATAGCCTTAGATGTTGATGTCAGACCACGAAGATCCTTCTAGGGTTAACATTTTAAACTAAACTATAATTAGAGTTAGGAGGCAGATTAATTAAACAATATCCTCTCAGAACAAGCTTGCAAGCCATGCATTTTTTAATTTAATATTTTCTTTTGCGGTTTACTTCTGGCCTAGCATCTTGAACATGTTTTGTTGGAAAGCATACCAACCACATGGATTCTCGTGCTCCCATGCAACCAAGCCCAGCTCCTCAAACACATAAAAAAGAGGCAAACTCAAAGGTCTCCCATCAGAGGCATTGGATCTGCATCTCTTCATCCTTCTCCTCTGCGTTCACATATACGACAACAAGGCAACATGAGTCGCCAGCTTTTAGCAGGCTGGCAACAGTACTCCAGAAGCCCCTTTAGTACCATGTTGACTGCAAGTAGCTCAGCCTCCCGGCTCCATCCTGGCTGCTATAGCACCAGAAGCGTGTCTAATCTTGGTGGAAGAACAAACTTATCCCTGTGCAGAGGCTTAGACAAAGGTGGCACCTGCGGTGGCGGTAGTCTGGATGTACAAAGAAGATACTGCAATCAAGGGGTGCATGTTGACCCAAAACTCCTAGAGCCTTTCCCTGTGAGCATCTGCCCTGAGATCCAAAAGGTGAGGAGCCTGGAGATGGAGCAAATGAAGAAGCCGAATAGCACATTTGCAGATTTCATTGATAAGGTGAGAGCCCAACTGAAGATTTGAGTTGCCTTCCCCCCCCCCCAGCACCATTGATGTAACCAGCACTGCTAGGAAGCTTCAGTTCAGTTTTTAGCCTGCTCTGAATGATCTGCAACAGGTGCAGCTAGTGTTGGGCTAAGAGTCCCTGTACTTCTGAAAAGGTGGTGCTGTACCTTTGTGCCAAGAACCAATCTCAGTCCTAATACTGGCATGCAATGAGCATGTCTACGTCTGCACTCATGGTTGCCCCCTGCCACCAGCATGGTCTAGGGGTGGGCGATTCTCTGGGAACCAACCTGCCTCTGGCTCAGCAGACACCAATGTTGTGCCTGCCGAGCTGGGCTGAAAGCGGGCACACGCCTCACCGCTCATCAGACTTCTGGGTTCCCAGCAGTCTGCTGTTTATGTAGGAAATGCCTTAAGATACATCAAAAGTGGCCGCAATTTGCACAAGTTATGCAAATTGTGGCCACTTTTGGCATATCTTAAGGCATTTTCTACATAAACAGCAGTCTACCAGGAACCCAGAAATCTCTTCACCAGCTCGACTTGGAAGAATATGAATAGAGCCAGGGAAGAAGGTAAGCAAGATGGTGTTCAGGGGATTGAGCCCAGCCAGTCCACCGGATTTCCACCACCCCCCAAACAAAATCCTTGCACATCCCTAATTGGTGATTGAGCTGCCCTGCTGGAATCCAGAGTTTCTTCTTGCCACATTGACTGGGTTTGCATGACATGACAACCAACCAACAATAATAGTCAACAGATGGTTGTCATCGTGTCGTGCGAACCCAGCCAGGGTTATCCACGGTGGGCTATTTTTTTTCAGACAACTGATGATGAGAATCCATGGGCTGTTCTTCGGTTTGTTTTACCCATGGTGGGTTGTTGTGCCATCCAAACCCGGACAACTGATCCCATCACAGGTAAAGACTCATGGCCAGTGACTTGCTGGAAGAAACCCCTTGCTGCTCTTCCCAAACTAGCCCTGGCCAGCCACCCCACAAGTGCTCAAGCAGGACTTAGCGGCAGCTGGCAATGGCTCCCCCCTGCTGCAATGCAGACCCATTTTTGGCTCCTCACAGCTTTTTCCCCCCACTTATTTTTTTTCCATGGAGATTGGGATCTCAATCCCCATTTGGACAGCCATGAGCTGTACCTTCAAAGTGCCCCAGCGGCACCTTGGAGGGGCTTCCCATGGCTGCCCAGTATTTTTCTTTCAAATTGAGCCCACATATGTGAGCAAAATATAAATACATTATTATTATTTAATTTTTTTTAATCCCATTTGCATGAAAGCATTCGTTTGCTTAAGCACAATAAAGTGGATGTCAAGCCTTGGCTGGGGAAATCTCCAGGAGGCTGCTGGCTGCCAAGGGACCCAGAACTTTGCCCCATCCAAGGCTTGAAATCCATCACCCTCTTTTTTTCTCCTGACAGGTCACAGAAGGTGATCTGTCAAGAGAAACCCAAGCTGTGAGGGATCTTGTGCTGAGAAGGGTGTCTTTGGGGGGATTTACCCCCCTTCTCAGCAAGATCCTCAACTTTTCCCATTCTCCCCCTTGGGGGAGCCACTTCTGCACTTTCCCTCTAGGGGCTCAGGAAAGTGTAAAAGTGAGTTCCCCCCCTTTTAAAGGGAAACCAAGCTTGACGGTTGCCTGTCAAAACTAGGGGTCCCTTTAAAATGGGAGGTTTGAGTGGGAATTAGGTGAAGTTGAAACTGTCTGGGATGTACCTCTGAGTATGTGCCACAGTCCAAATCCCCAACATCCCCCTCAAAACTCCCATTTTAAAAACTGTCTGTCAGAGTCACCATGGCCATGGGTAACTCACTGAACAACCAATTATTAGTAGTATTATTAGTATTTAATGTATGTATTTTATATTGGATTTCAGCTGCAATACCTGCAACAGAAGAACCAACCGTTAACAACCAAATGGACCCTTCTGCAGGAACAAGCCCAACCACCTGCAGGAAGACTGGAGATTGTTTTTGAGCATTACATTAGTAACTTGAGGAGGCGGTTAGAGAATCTGCAGCATTATAATGAGAGGATACTTGAACCTGAAAGCACGAATGCAAAATTGCTGACCAAGGTCAGTAAGTTCAGGTGAGTTGGCCTGCCTTCTGGCTCTTCCCTCTCCGCGGAGAGCCAGCCACGCGAGCTGCGCCGCCCGCACTGGTCCCGTTGCGTCACTTCCGGTGACTGGACCCTGCTCCGGCGCACTGGACCCCCGTGCTCTGTTTTTGGCAGGGGGAGCCAGGGCAACAGGGGGGAACCCTGTTGCCCTGGTTCCCCCCGCCAAAAACAGAGCACAGGGGTCCAGCACGCTGGAATGACATGATGGGCAGTGGCGGCGGGTCCAGCAGCAGCAGCAGGTGCAGCGGCAGCAGGTGCAGCGGGAGGACCAAGTCGCAGAGAGCTTCAGGCCCAGGTAGGGCTCGAAATACATCCCTGTCTGGAATCACTACCCTGTGACCCAAAACCCTTCTGTCCTAATCCCTGATGTGCATAGGCTCCAATTGCCCTGAAAATGCCGGGACCATGACGAAACCCTTAAGCCATCACGGCTTCTCACTTTGTCATGCAAAGTCCCGAATTCTTCGGGCTCCCGCAACTGCAAGCTACTTAAAGGGGCCGTGGGCAAAATTGCAGCTCAACTTGCAGTTTTAGCTTAGGTGCAATTTTGCCCAGGGCCCCTTTAAGATAGCTCTGCTTAGGCTCGAACAGCCGCAGTGAATAGGGAGGGAACAGACGCTGCTAAGCTGGGAGGGCCAGGTGAGGGTGTGTGTGTGTGTGTGTGTGTGTGTGTGTGTGCGCGCGCACACGCACGCGTGTGTGTGTCTCTCCTGCACATTGCTGTGGGAAAGGGATTAGCTGGGTGAAAGCCTGGATGGACAGAGAGGTGAATGAGGGAATTTATCACATGATTCCTATATTTATATTGCCAAAGATTTTATTTCCTAACAGAACTGACTCAATTAAGGGTCTAGGTAAGGTAAAAACAATCTTACAAAAGCCACTTATAAAATAATATAAAATAATATATAATATAATAATGTAATAATTATAATATATAAGATTTTGTGTGTTTCCTCTAATAACTTTAGTACTTGACCATGCCCTTTGGTTGCCTGGCCATACCCTTGGCCATGCCCACATGTTGCCTGGCCACACCCTCTTGATCGCACCTTCATGTTGCTTAACCATACCTCTTACAAATTCACATGTGTGTCCCTATTTTCATCTGTGAAATGTTGGAGGGTATGAATGTGTGGCTGGGGATCCTCTATAGTTAGCATGGAGGGAAATACATCCTTAAAAACACACCCCTCGGGGTCACGTTCATGTATTCTTACTTCATATGTTCCAGAGCTGAGCCAGGGGAATGAAAATAGATGCCAGGGCTGAGTCCAAATTAGGCCTTGCCTGGCATAGCAAATCTTAAGGCAAACCCTGGCTCTATGGCTGAAATGAACATAGGAATTCTGATTTAAAATTATCAGGCCTGTGAATGCTAATACATGAAGGCCTTTTTGGTTCCTTCCTTCCTTCCAGGTATGAAGAGAAGATTAGCCAGCCCACTGCTGTAGAGAATGAGTTTGTAGGACTCAAGAAGGTAAGCGGAAAAATATGTTGTTATTATTTCATGTGTTTAATTATTACATTTTAAAACAAATAAACACCAATAACCAAAGTTCTCTGGGTGGCGTACAGATGAAAAGCATATGATGCAAAGTCACAATAAAACAATGACAATGAAACAGGTCAAAATAAAAGCAAGATCAAACCACCAGCAGCACAATATTAAAATCAAAAGTAAAACCACCAGCAGGAATAAACATGTGAGAATCTAATAGCACTAAAAACAGTTCCCAAAAAGGTCTTCACCTGGTGCCAAGAAGACCATAATGTAGGCACTAGGTGAGCCCCCCTGGGGAGGGCATTCCACAGACAGGGCACCACCACTGACAAGGCCCTCTCTCTTGTAGCAACCCGTCTCACCTCATTTGGTCGGTGCACCCGGAGAAGGGTCTCAGAAGATGACCTTAGGGTCCAGCTAGATCGATATGGAAGGAGACGCTCCTTCGGGAAACCTGTCCCCAAGTTACTAAGGACTTTAAACGTCAAAATCAGCACTTTGAATTTGGCCTGGAAATGGTACTGGTAGGCGTGGCAGCCAGTGCAGATGGCAAAGCACAGGCCTAATGTGACCATATCAGCCAGTCCCCACTAACAAACTAGACCCCTTGTTTTGGACTAGCTGAAGTTTCCAAACATTTTGAAAGATAGCCCCACATATAATCATTGCAATCATTCAAATACTTCCCTCCTCCAAAAAAAACCATAGGTACATCCTGCTGAAACAGTTAGATTTAAGTGGCCATGTGTGAATGGCAAAAAAAGGAGGACATGCATCACCAAAAAAAGAGGACGAAACAGGACACAGATTTGCATAAAATTTGCATATGGTGATGTATATGTATAGATTCAAATTTGGAAATAATTGCTATAATTTAAATAGAAATAATACAGTATATCTTACCCTAGTTGGGAAGTGTGTGTGCCTTCCTCAGTCTGCTGTCCAGGTAGAACTCAAAAATCCAGCACATGAAGGGGACGTGTCCGGGGAATAGATTAGCACATTTTAAAATCTTATGATTCTTTCCTGATCTACAGAAAGACGGTTAATTCAGGGGACCAGAAACAGATTTACAATGTATATGAAACAACTCTGTATATCCCTTATTGTGTAAGCAAACTGCAGGTATTGCCCCTGCCACCATCCCCGTGAAATCACCTCAGCACAGGAATATGAATAATGTGCAGATGTTATCTTAATAGGATACAGATAGTCTCTCTGGGACCAATGCAGAGCTAGAGACCGAACCGAAGTCAGTCTCCTCTACGAAGAGATCCAGTTCCTGAGAAGCATGTTTACTACTGTAAATAGGGAGAGATCCCTTGAAGAATCAGTTTCTTCCACTATATTACCTCCACTTAGCCTATATGTCTCTGGGTGCAATACAAAGTGAAATTAGTACTGGGGAAGAGATGGAGAAAAATGTTTTCAGAAGCTGGAACTGATTAGTAAATTCCAGCCGCAGGTTGCTGTGTGCCTTGCATCTTTTTCTACCCACCCACGCCACGATTTCCAAGAGGATTAAGCCAATTTTCAAGATGTACCAAAGAAGGCCGAGCAATGTGCTTGTTTCCGCTACGATGCTAAGCTTTCTGCTTGAGCCCAATTCTCACATGCATGTTCATCACTCATTAATGTACAGTGACTTGCATGTGTGAATGACTAATCATAGGTCTCCTGAACCAAATGCAATGCATTTCTTTGCTGCCAGTTCATATATTCAGCTAAGAGTCACCATCAAGTGTTGAGTAATCAAGTAATGAGGGATCCAGTGACGTACACGCCGGGGAAACCAGTCCTTACTCTTCGTATCTGTTTCCCAGATTCACCAACACAGTTGGCAGGGAGGAGTAAGAATAGAGGGAGGGACCTGTGGGCTAAAGAACTGATGATGCTTTTGGATAAACACATAGGAGCAAGACCAGCTAGACAAACATGTTGGAGATCTGGACATGGTTCTGCAAATGAACAACAGCAGAAACTTAGACTTCCAAGTGGTTTTCGCCACCATCATAGAAGACTATCTGCAACTCTCCTGGATAATGGAAGCTGAGCCAGATGTCTTCTACCCAAACAGGGTAGGTATTGAGGTTTAAACAGCATTTCATGCAAATTCATGAAGTGATGATTTATATATATATATATATATATATAGTGTGTGTGTGTGTGTGTGTGTGTATATATATATATAGAGAGAGAGAGAGAGAGAGAGAGAGAGAGTAGTAGGCGATCACTCGTAAGCTGTGTGGATCTAGATATATATATAGATAGATATATATGAGACTTACTGACAAAAGTAAAATGCAGTAACAATAATAGGTATTTAACTGCTAGATGAAATATGTCATGTTCTCCTCATCCCTCCCACATATATTTCTCTGGTCAGTTTTCTCAACAAGTAGCTTTCTTTGTTCAGGGCTTCCTTGTCCATTGATTGCCAGCAGGCCTATCTGACTAAACATCTAGACTTCTAGAAACTGACGGCATTGTACCAAGCCTTTCCTAGCAGCTAGCAATTTAAAACAGTTGATCATAAACTGTGGGAGACACTTGAAAGCAGAGGTGAAGCAACAAAAGAACAGACTTCCAGGCAAGATGAGGAACAGAAGAACATAGCAGAAGAACATAACAAGATCCGTGCTGGTTCAAGCCAAAGGTCTATCAGATAGGCCCGAACTAATCCAGTGCTCTGTTCACACAGTGACCAGCCAAAGACCTATGGAGAGCCCACCACATGACATAAATGCAATAGCACTGTCTGTCACTTGTGTTCCCCAGCAACTGGTATACAAAGGCATACTTCCTCTGATACTGGAGACTGTGTGTGTGTGTTTGTGTGTGTGTGTGTACCACATTCTTGACTAGTAGCTATTGACAGCCTTATTCTCCAAGAATTTGTCTAATCCCCTTTTAAAGTTGGCCAAGTTGGTGACCTGTGATACTAGTGAATTGCATATTTTAACTATGCCCTGCGTAGAAATGTGAGGGACCGGGGATGGGGGGATGGAAAAATTCGGGAAAACAGATTTTTTTCTGAAAAATTCAGGAAAAACTGTTTTTTTTACTGGGGTGGGATGTCCCCCCCAAAAAAAATTTTCAGGGTTTCTTCCTGGGCCTTCACATCACTAGCCCTGTGTGAAGAAAGAATTCCTGTTATCTGCTATCTGTCCTGGATCTCCCACTAGAACATAACCCCAGGTCCCAGTATTATGAGAGAGGGAGAAAAATACCTCCTTATCCACTTTCTCCACAGCATACATAATTTTATATACCTCTGTCATGTCTGCCCTTACTTGCCTTTTTTTTAAGCTAAAAAGCCCCAAACATTGTAACGCTTCCTCACAGATGTCTTGCTCCAGCCTCTTTATCATTTTGGTTGCCCTTTTCTGCACCTTTTCCAACTCCGCAATACCCTTTTTGAGGTGCGCTGACCAAAACTGTTCACAGTATTCTAAGTGTGGTCACACTATAGGTCTGTGGAAGGGCACTGGACTAAGCCTTTGACAGCAGCCAGCAAGTTAAAAATAAACATGCTCTGTGTTCACTTTTATTCCTTCATCCCCGCATTTATAGTAGATTATAGTGAAATGTTGGTTTAATCAATATGAATTGGGAACCCATCTGAAATAGATAGATAGGGGTCATGGCAGAAAGAAGAGGTCCAATACAGTACTACTATTTTCTAACTGCAAACCAGATAGTGACTATCAATATTCACTGGGTTTCACACCACTCTAATGTTTTGAAATAATAGGCATTCTTGGTATTCTTTGGAAATGTGATGTTACAGATGAAGAAACCATAATTTAAGCCTCGAATTGTCTCTTAAAATATACAACCCTGCTCTCAACACACCTTATTATAACTAAGTTGACTAGATGCAATGGGGGACAGGACTCCTGCACCTTTAATGGCTGTATAGAAAAGGGAATTTCTGCAGGCGAGGGGGCTGCACCCATGTGACTAGCTGCACCTATGATAGGTTCCAATGTTGAAGGAATAGGAGCCCCATCCAGGGCCATCCCAAGACATTTTGCTGCCTAAGGCAAACAACAAGATGGCGCCCCCTCCCGTTTCATGTACAGATGCCAACCTAACTGGAAGTTGAACCTTACTTCAACGCTGGCGATGGGTCAGCATCTTCCGCTGCACCTGAGGGCGGGCGGCTAGCTTAGGGGCTGCAGGGCAGGCCACGTGGCACACACTGCTCAGTCCTCCAACACCTGGCTGCCGCTCACTCACTGCCCTGCCAGGCCGCCCGCTCAAACAAATGCTGCAATGCAACAGCGGCAGCACCAGCGTGCATCGCAGGAGCAGAGCAACATGTGTGCAATGCCTGCTGGAGTGTGTGGCTTGGGCTTTGCTGGTTCAGGCCAAGGCCTTTCCCAGTGGAGGTGCCCATGACTCACTGAAAGAAGGTGACTAGGTAAGACAGACAGAGAGCCCAGGCCAACAACAAACAAATAATGCCACTGGTGTGCCGGCTCAGGAGGATGAGAATGGCTGGAGGGTTCAGGAGGAAAGCTGAGTCAGTGCCACCACTACCACCATCGCTACCCAGGAACTGCTCCCTGGTGCAGCGCCTCACTGCCTGATGCTCGGGCTGGACCTGGCTCTATCCTCTTTGCTTCTAAGCATCCTAACTGCAGCTGTGTTTGATAAAAAGCCATTATCTGCATATCCTTAGTACGAAGAGGCTCTAAACAAGAGATTCAGTGGCGAGGTGGATCTGAAGAACCATGAACACCAGCTTTCAGAACTCACCAGATGCATTGAGAAACTCCAGTGCGAGATTCAGAGAGTGAAAAAGGAGGTAAGCTTGGGTGATTTCCCCCCACCCCCTATAATATCCTCAACATAGGTTTGGCACCATGGATAGCTCCTTTAAAAGTTCAGAGTAAAATCCGGAACGGAAATGCAGCCTCCGCTGACATTGGAGTCACCACCAGCCTCCAGTGCCTACGTGTGTGTTATATATTAGACAGCCTGTTGATTTCTGTAATCCAAATTCCACATTCAGCCACCGAAAAAGTTATACATTCCACAGGAGACATGTATGTGGTATGACTTTGTGTAAAGTAGCTTATTTTCCCTTCGTCATTTCTGTTGCAGAATCTGAATTTGTTCCCCAAATTTATGTACAGGGATAGTAGAAGGGTAAGAAATTGATAAGACTGTGACTAATAGTTGTGAAGGGGGTCAGGGAAAGTAGCATGGTGCATATGGGGGAGGATGGAAAGGTCTGCTGAGAGGAGGACACAGGACCCCGCTTACCACAACTGGAATCTTTTCTCTTTTGCCAACAGCCATAAAAATAATCTCCACTTTTCTCATTGAAACCACAGGGGCTAGAGACTTTTTTTTTTTTAATGGAAGCTAGAATTCTTTCAAGTATGTATATAGTATTGTACCCTGCTGAAGGCAAGGATATTTTTAGCTGCTTGCTTCAACAGGGAAATGAAGGTTAGCCTGACCAAACTTTGTGGTCTTTTATGCTCTGCAGCCATAAGGAATTATGCAGAGTTTCCCCCAATCCAGCATACGCAAGCTGTGCAAGCAAATTGAGTTTTGTATGGAAAAAAGCATGGTGTGGGTGGTATGGGAGGCCACATCCAACGACAAAGTAGCGTCTGCAGAATCCTACGGATTGGCTCGCTCATATGGATCCCCATGTGGTAGCCGGTGCACAAGACACAACATAACATGCAAGTAGTCATCTGCTGTTCTGGTGGTCCTCTGGAAGAAGGTATAATTTGCCCAACAAATTGTATAGAGAGAGAGAGAAAAGGGATAACATAAGGAGGAACAAAGCCTAAGCGGTGATCTACATCTCATTGCACTGTATGAATTTTGGGTGGGAAATAGCGACAACCAGAGAAGCATAGATTTAGTAACACAGGTGAGTGGCTAAAGAGTGGTAAAATAATGCATTTCCCCCTGCCCTTTCAATGCATGCCTACCAATGTTCTACCCCATGTTTCTGACCATGACTATTGAGTTGTAGTAGCACCATCATCCCAGCTCGGTTCATCAAAGGGATGTGATTTGGTTATGTAGCACAAGAAAGTGGAGGTTAGTGTGACCACATCCTGCAATCTTTACAGAATGCCTGAGCTGCAGAAGGCAGTTTGCGACTCTACAGAGGGAGGCAAATGTGCTCTCAAAGATGCGCAGAAACACACAAAGTTGGTGGAAGCCCTTCAGAATGACAAGGATGAGCTGGCAAGCCTGGTGCGTGAGTACCAGGAGCTGCTGAATGTGAAGATGGCCCTAGACATCGAGATTGCGGTTTACAACAGTCTGCTGGAGGGGAAGAGCACAGGTGAGTCTGCTAACCTCACTCATCCCAGATCTAGACTATGGGGCTCATCCCAGAGCAAGACGTTATGGGGATATCTGTGATGAGGGCAGCATGTGTCCTGTCCTTCACACACACACACACCCCAAAAAAAATCAAAATTCAGTTATATAAATATAGTATTAGAAGATGATACAAAAACTAGGGATTGGATCCAGAATGAGGGCTCCACCTGTGAAAGGACACTGCTGGTGGAACAGAACTTTTGTGTCTTCTCATCCCCACCCCACCCCACACACCCTCCAGATCTCCTCCACTCCCAACCATCCAGAGCAGATTTGGAGAGGACACAGGGAGGAGAGAAGAGGACACAGATGTCTCATTATATAAGTGGCATCCTTCCACTGGTGGAACCCTCATTCTGGATCCAAGCCAATATTTTTGAAAGCCCAAATATAGCATTTTGTATATATTATTCAGAATTTAGATTGTATTTTCACATAAGGCACTAAAAAGCCCCTTTGAATCATGCTTTTTTGGGTGCTATGTGTGAATCTTATTCATGAAAATAGACTGTGGAACAGAAACTGAATGGGTGCCTGCATATGTCCCTGTGAAAAATCCATGGGGAGCCCTGTCCCCCCAAAAAAAACCTTTTAAAAGGAGCAGCTGTCAAACCTCCATGCTCCAGGAAAAGGGGGTGGTCTGCACTTTTCCATCTTCATGAGCATGTAAAGTCTTGGGAATGGGCAGAAAAGTTGGGGGCACTGGAACCTATCAGGAGAACACACACAAAAAAAACAACCTGAGGATCCAAGTGCCACAGGGGAATAAATCCCTCCATCTTCTTTTCGTGAGCAAAGATCACCCACGTCTTTTCTTTGAATTGACAGCTGTCAAGACAAAGCAAAGTGCAAAAAAACAAAAACAAACCCATATTGGGAGCCTCTCTGGGTCGTTGTCCATGGTTGCTACCTGTTGTATTTTGATAGCAGGTACCCCCGGGAAATTACCCAAGGTGACGCTTCTCATTTTTGCAGCAGCAGAAATACACACAACCACACCTCTTGAATAGCTGAATTCCAGCTAAAAAAAGAAAAGAAACTTTTTGCGCACATTTAGGGTGCAAAAAATAATTTTTAACAGGGGTGGTGAACCATTGACGGCCCTTCCAATGTGCCGCTTGGGCACTTTGGAGTGGCTGTCAAAGTGGAGATCACAAAAAGCAATCCCGGGGGGGGGGAGGTAAAACACAGGGTGTAAGCTGCAGTAAGCCAAAACTGGTGGGAGAATGCCAGTGATGGTCATAGTAGCGCTATACCACTTGGGCATTGGTGGGGCATCTGGCACTGGACAAGCTCAGCAACAGCAGGGGTCTTTCCGCCGCTCTTGCCGAGTGGGTCACTCACCATTGCCCACAACCCACGGTGGGGACGGTCGTCCAGGTTAGGATGACATGCCAGCCCACCATGGGTGAAACAAACCCTACTACAGACCATGGGTTCTCAGCATGGCTTGTTGGAAAAAACAAAACAAGCCACCCTGAGGAAAGTGGCCTGGATCTGGAGTAGGGATGAGTGCAGAGCTCGGCAGGGGGATGGAAGCTCCATGAACTCGCCGGGCTCGACCCCCCTGAGCTCTGCTTGACTTACCTTTCTCCGGCTCGACTTGCGAGCCGGGAAAAGCTATTTCTGGGTTCCGGGTGATACGTTTTCTTCATGGAAAATGGTGTAGTATTCCTTAAAAACGGCTGCAATTTACGCAAATTGCAGCCGTTTTTAATGTATACTGTGCCATTTTCTACGTAAATGGAATAGAGCCCGGACCAGGAAGTCCGGCGAGCTTGACTCAGCTTGCACGGTGGAGGGCGCTCACCGAGTGCTGGGCTCAGCACCCATCCCTATGGATGACACGACAACCCACCATGGTTCACTGCCCATGGTGGGTTTTCATGTCATGTGAACCAGGTCAAAGAGTTTTAAAGCAGGATCTGAAAATGGAACTGAGGAATTGTGTGAGTGTACTTGGCGGATAATAATGTGCTCTCTTGTTTCTCTTCCCCACACAGGATGTCCAAAGACAGTGCAAGCTCTGCCAGTATCTGTAAGTAGCAAGTGGCCTCCTTTTCCTATTCCCTATTCATTTTATCAGAAGCCATCTTTGGAGCCCAAATGGACCTTCAGGAATAACCATGAAATGTGTTTTCTTTTCAGCTGCAGCCAATGCCTCAAGCTCTTGTCAGGGTGCTGCAAAACAAGGAAGTGGATGCAGTGCAAAGGATGGCGATTTCTGAGGATCTGGAATTCCACTCTCTTATTGTACTTTCAGACACAATAAGAACAGGGATCCAGGTGAAAGACACTCCACTAACTAAAAATGCTCAAGCAAAGTAAAACTCAACAAAGGAAAATTGCCCGGTTTAATGCCAATCATTCTATCTGACGTTTCTCAAATTGCAGGAAGGGAAAGCTTATCTAGGTTCTTGGTGATGTGGGTGGAGCTGGCAAAAGCATCAAGCATTGAGCTATAGGTACTCAGGGCCACTTCACACATTGACATCATGCTAAGCTATGGTTTATCAAGATGCAAACTAGCTTAGCTTCCCTCCAATCTGACATGCTCCCCCTGCTCTCCTCTCCTTCTCTAGCACAGCCAGGAAGAAGAATTTGGAAGCTTCCATTTCTGCTTTTGATTAAATACAACTGGCCATGCCATCTGTACCTAGAATTGTGGTTAAGCTTAACTGTAGGTTAGTTTAAACAAGCCAGCTTCATAAACCATGGTTTGATGTTGGCTTGCTTGAAACTAACCATAGTTAAGATAGTGAACCACAGTTTGCCAGGGTCAGACAACATGGCAAGCTGTGGATAATCAAAAGTAGAAGTGGAAGCTTCTGAACTCCTCCCTACGGCAACACCAAAGGAAGAGAGGTGATAGGGAAACACATGAGCACAGGGGAGGCTAGGCTCGTTCATGTCTCACTAAACCATAGTTTAGGTAATGTCCAAACACAGCCATTATGTGGCAGCAACTAGAGTAGCTACTAAGCTCCAGGAAAACCCAAATTTTGCTAGTAAATTTGCCACTCTGCCTATGACAGAATATGTTAAGTCATATTGTGGGGCTCACCAGCACCAAGCAGATTCTGTCACAATTCCAGAATATTCAAGGGATGCAATATACTTCCTTGCACATGCGCAGAGGCCTCCTTGCTGAGGCCTGTGCCAATGTGGCATAGTAACTCAACCACTGTATGTTGAAATCACCAGAACACACTGAAACTGGGGCTTCTCTAGAATCCAAGACAGATTCAAAACATTCCATTGAAAGATCCATGTCCTCAGAACCTTCTCCAGAGCAGAACTGGGTAATATTGCCTATCTCTACTTCTAGGTAAATGTGTTTAGGCTCAGAGTATAAAGGAAAGGTCAAGGTGGGAGCTTATGCTGATAGGGTGTAGGGTGCTGCTTATGACTACTAAACAGGTACAATCCAGAGAAAGTTGGGTGCAGTTTAAACAAATCTATAGAACTCTTCAATTAAATGTTTAAAATAAAAACAAACTAAACTAAACAAACAAAACAACAACAATCCTACAAACCACAGAACTAGGTCAGTTCTACAGAGATGAATTATATACCAGAAGCTCAAAGAGTGACTTAGGGCATTGTGATGTAGTACACAGCGTTGCTCTGATCCAGCTGCCTGCTTGTATGCACACAGCACCAGCAGCATCCATGCATGTCTCCCTAAGCTGGCTGGAGAATTGCATGTTCCTACACAGCCAGTTCCACCAGGTTGACCCAGCGGTTGGGACTGCACATATATAGCCCAGTGAACAAACCTGGAATCCCACTCAACAGCTGTTTGGGAGAGGGAACAGGGGCTCTGCATCTAGTCTCTCTAATTTCCTTGTCCACCAGAAGGCAGATTAGAGGGTTCTGGGTTTGTTTACCCTTCTGTTTGTGTTTTATGTTGCATTGCAGATAGATAGATAGATAGATAGATGATTGATTGATTGATAACAACAACCCAAACACTATGTAAGTACCTGCCTACTTTTTTGCTGCTTGCTGTAGCCTTCTGTATTTTAGCCAATAAACTTTCATGGGGGAAAAGCACATCCTGTTGTATCTTGTTCTTACTTAATATATCTCTGCCTCACTCTCCAAAGGCCTCAGAGTGGTGTACATGTATTTCCCTTATTTACAGGGCAGTCTACAATGTGCATGGTTTGTGGGTTGTGTGTTTTTTTTTTTAAAAATCCAATACATATAAACAATAAAACAATAAAGAACCATAAAACATTTTAACAAACTGACTGTTAAAAGAACAATTCAGCAAGGTAAAAGGCCTGGGTAAATAAGAAGGCTTTTGCCTGGCATCTGAAAGAAAGAACGCCTCCTTGGGGTGGGTGTTAGGTCTAAAGACAGAGTGCCACAACCAAAAAGGCCCTCTCTCTCTCTCATTGACACCAGCCTCACTTCTGAGATGAGTGGCATTTAGCAGATGACTGAAAGGCCAACTCATTTCACCCTTTAACAATAGCCCTGTGCAGTTGGTTAGTTGAGACGGAATGACTAGTCCAAAGTCATGCACTGAGCTTCATGCATGAGGGTGGATCTGAAATTGGGCAAAGAGCCATGCCCTCAAAAGATGTTTGGCAAAGGTAGTGCTAGAGGACAGAACACGCCCTTTTTTTCTGCCATCGTTCGTAATTTCTGTACAAAAATCGGGTGCAAAAATAACAAGCCAGTAAGTTCTGGTATGAGAATCTTGCCAACCAAGCCCTTTGGGGATTGCATGTTACTGAGCAGGTATTTGCAATGTTTTGTGGAACGTAAAGCATTTCAAATATTGCTCCCAGAAAGACCAAAACAAGCGATACTTTCCTTTTCCTTTTGTGCTTTCCCATGCTGCCTAACCTGCTTCCAGGGTGACTCCGATTTCCCTGGGGCTCCTTATCCATTGTAGGGTTTTCAGTTTTTATTTGGAACTTTATAGGAGCTATCCATGGTGGTGAAGGCTTTTATCAGCCATCCTCTTCTCCTTCCCCTCAGCACAAGTAAGCCTTTTATTAGGCCGATGAACGTTAGAACTGATCCTCCGCACTGCAGGAAAGTGTAGAGTAACCAACCATCAAGATTTGAAAGTGAACATGCCTGCCCTCTAAGCTCTTTTGTTGCTAGACAAATCTGATTACATAGGAGAATGCCTTTCCTTTCCATATACAGTCAAGTCAAGTCAAACCAATGTGCATTCACCACTCTGCTTGGAAGCAGCTGCTTTTCAAAGTCTTCCTGGCATTTCTGCAACCAAGGGTTCCAGTCCAGCCATTTATTTATAAAGAAGTATTTCTTTGCAGATGAACATTCAAATTCTCACTCCACTTCCCCAGTCCAGTAAGGGAGATCCACATGTGGACACAGGCTCCCACTTTTGCAGCTGATATGTGAATACAAATGTACATTTCATCTGGATTGTGACACTCATCTGGCCACTTGGAACTGACTGCAAATAGAGAAGCCTTCCCCAACCTTCTGGCTGGGGACAATGGGAGTTGCAGTCCAACACATCTGGAGAATCCACCATAAGAACACAAGAAGAGACTAAAGCAAAATTGAATCTAGCATGCTGTTTTCAACAGGGATCGGCAGGGATCGGCAAATCAGCAAAACACGAGCTCGTCAAAGTCCTCTGAATTCTATCCCGAAGCTCGATCCGACTCAAGTCCATATCAGATTGCAAGCTTTGTGGTTTTTTCTGTTTGCATGAAAATCCACGTGTATTTTCATATGTATTTCCCCAAATGTACGCATCATTTGTGTGCATCTGTGAAAGGTACACATTCTCCTCCTCCTCATTAAAACGTGTTTGTGCACATTTTTCAAAAGTGTGCAACTTTTCATGCACGTTTTTCAAATGTACGCATGCTGTCGAACACATTTTTTGGGCGGGGGCTGCAAATCACATTGCAAGCTCAGAAATGTATGAATGTCGACTGCAGATTGCATCTGAGTCCATGTTCGATTCGGAAGGTGCAAACTGGGTGAATCCCAATCGAACACAAACTGAACCGAATTTCTCATTTATCCCTTGCGATCAGCCAGCTACATCCAGGAAGCTCACAGGCAAGGCAAAGGCCAGTCCCTGCTTTCACTCCCACTCCTCTGCAATTGGTATTGACAGGTACACTGCCTCTGGGCAGGAAGGTTCCATTCAGCCATCATGGCCAATAGCCAGAAATTGGCCTGCCCTTCATACATTTGTCTAATCCCCTTTTAAAACCATCTAAGCTAGTTGTGGCTTTCGTCACATTTTGTGATAGTGAAATCCATAGGTCAGCCTTCCCCAACCAGGCACCCACCAGATATGTGTGGATTACAACTCCTATCATCCCTGGCAATCATGCCCATCTGGAGGGTACCTGGTTGGGGAAGGCTGCCATTGGTTAATAAATGGGGGGGGGTGTTCTGAACCTCCCACAATCACTTTAACTGGCAAGCTTAAGTTCTTATATCCCCCCTTCTTCCCTCTCTATTCCTTTTTCCTTGTCTTTTTAGATTGTAAGCCTGCGGGCAGGGATTGTATTGTTAATTGTTGTAAACCGCCCAGAGAGCTTCGGCTATTGGGCGGTATAAAAATGAAATAAATAAATAAATAAATAAATAAATAAATGCAAGGGGGGGTGTCTCTCTATCCAATCCTTACACACCATTCATAATTTTATAAACTTCTAGCATGTTCTCTCCTTAGTCATGTCCCCACCCCCACTAGACTAAATAGTCTCAAACACTTTAGCCTTTCCTTATAGAGAAGGTGATCCAACTCCCTGAGCATTTTAGCTGCAGGGTCAGCTCCAGGGGGGGTGGAATATAGTGGTGGTGGTGGTGGTGGGATATAAGGGACAAGTGCATTTCTGGGGAGAGGGGGGGCAGGAACAAAAACAGAAATAGCGGTATATTTCATCATGCCCACCCTAAAGATCTTCCTCTGAAGTAAGCACCGAGCGATATTGACCGAGTTAAATATCAAGAAAGCATGCTTAGGATTGCAGCCATATTTTATTTCTAGGTTATGATTCAGTGATAATGTGTATGCGTATCATGTGCCTTTCTTTCAAGTAATCCATGGGATACAGCAGTGGGGGAGGGAGCTTTTAGTCTGTAATTCTTACGAAGGATATTGTTTTAATGTATTTGTAATTTCTTCAAATGATTTCTATGTCTGTTGTAAACCGCCCTGGAATGGAATCCACTGGCTGAAGGGCAGTCAAGAAATATTTTAAATAAAATAAAATAAATAAATATATTTGTCATTTGCGGGATGCTTCCCACTTCTTGCCCCCCCCCCCCAAATCTGGTGCCAGCTATGTTTAGTTGCCTTTTTCTCTACCTTTTCCCAAGTTCAATCCCCGGCATCTCTAGTCAAGACTAGGGGAAAAAATCCTGCCTAAAACCCTGGAGAGCCATTGCTGCCAGTCAGTGTCGACAATACTGGGCTACATGGTAACATATAGAAAGTCAGCAACACATATTAGTTGCTGAACGACTGTAAATTATAAGTGAATGTATTATGAAGCAACAGGGCCCACAAGTTAACAATAATACCAAAGCTGATCATCCCCTTTCTGCTATTCCCAATGCAATATTTCCATCTGCATGAATCCGTGACACTGGTGGAGAATTTGCTGCTTCCCTTTCTGTGAGTGAGAGCAGAGCTATCCTCTTAGTTTCTGGCTAGATAATGAAGCATTCAGTAACCAATCAGGTTTTAGGGCGTTAAAGGCCCCAGGCCATGCAAACAACATATCGCTCCATAGGTGTGTGTTATATTCAATTAGCGTTTAACAAGTCCAATTAGACACCTGCCTTCCAGGTATGTCAAAACCTTGAGTGCACTAAATTGATCTCCTGATTCCAATAGCAGCCAAACCCAGGTCCTCTGAAGGATAAAAGCAGCCAGGTTCAAGTGCTCTCCCACCAAAGCCCCATTCCTGAAACGTCCTCCTCTGCAGCAACGTTTCTTGAAGGCCATCCTCCAAGATGAACCGGCAGTCTTATAGTATCAGGGCAGGAGGAGGAGGGGGTGGCAAGGGTTTTGGTGCAGCCTCTGCCATTATCCCAAGTGGCAACAGATCTGGTTTCAGCTCACTTTCTCTTGCCCGAGCTGGTGGAGGTAGCATCGGTGGCGGCGGCTTTGGCAGGATCAGTTTTGGTGGAGGTGGCGGCGGTGGAGGTGCCTTTGGCAGCAGGAGTCTTTATAACCTTGGCGGCCCTAAAAGAATTTCCATCAGCCGAGGAAGCAACCTGCGTAGTGGCTTTAGTGGTGGAGGAGGTGGTTTTGGTAGTGGATCTGGCAGTGCATTTGGCTTTGGTGGTGGATCTGGTGGTGGATATGGCATTGGTGGAGGTAGTGGCTTCGGTTTTGGTGGTGGTGGTGGTGGTGGTGGTGGTGGTGGAGGAGGAGGAGGATTCGGTTTTGGTGGGGGACTTGGTGCAGCTAGAAGTTCCATTGGCTTTGGTGGTGGTGGTGGAGCACCCGGGGTTGGTACCATCCAAGAAGTGACCATTAATCAAAGTCTCCTAGCACCTCTCAACCTGGAAATTGATCCTGTCATCAATGAGGTACGGAAAGAGGAGAAGGAGCAGATCAAGACACTCAACAACAAATTTGCTTCTTTCATTGACAAGGTGAGGTTTTATTCAACTATTGTAAGATAACATGGGAGGAGAGAAAAAGAGGTTGTGCCTTATCAATATATGTGGGGATAAAGATATAGGCACAGACAAACACATATGTCCAGATAAATACGCATTGAGAGAAACAGAGACGGAGGGAGGGATGGAGGTGGGGGAGATGTACAAAACCCCTTTCAGAGTATTTGGCAAAACTTCAGAATGTAAACATGAATGTTTTGAATACCATGAAGTAGCTGCATAACCAAATTCTTATAAATCTCATATCTTCTTTGTAACCTAAAATCCAGCACCCATAATTGGGAGTGTTTGGTGTGCAGGGAGAATGAAATAGGAGAATATAAATTTAACATTTTTGAGCATATTTGAGCTAAGAGAATTTCCTTGAGCATTTTTTCACCCAAAATTCATTTTGGCTTTCTCTATTCCCCCCCCCCCCAAATCTGGGGAAGAAAATCAGGATTTGGATGCTTGTCCATGGTGTAGAAGCTAAGATTTAATTTAATTCAATAAATGCACATTTACTACATGCCTTTTCTTCCAATGTTACTTCTACAAAATCTGTTGCTTAGAGGAGAGACCATAGCTCAGCAGCAGAGCACTTAGTTTGCCTGCCAAAGGTCCCGGTTTCAGTCCCTGGTATCTTCAGCTAAGATTATCTCCATTAGGAGGTTTTGGAAAAGACCATCTCCCTGAGAACTGGAGAACCAGTTACAATAGACAATACTGAGCTATTTGGACAAATAGTCATACCTGATACAGGGAAGCTTCCTATGTTTCCTTCATCATCTAGTCAACTGATTATTTGATGGTTTCAACATGTCTCTGTTCAGACCATAATTCACCAATTCCTTGCTTAACGTGCCTTTAGAAGATTTTTCAAGTTTGTGGGGTAAGATTGAAGCACAGACATGCTAGCGGAGTTTGTTCATTCTGTATTTCAAGGGAACTGACCTGATCTGCATTTCTCAGTCTAATGTGCAGATTGGAACTAAACTTTCCTTCAGATTTCACACTTCATCAAATATGTGATGAGTTCCAAGCGCAAAAAATAACCAAAATGCATATAAAAATGCATATTTGGGGGTTAAATATATATTTAGAAATGCATTCTTTGAGAGAAAATATGTTTAGAAATGAGTTTTTGTGAGAAAATATTTCAAAAAGATGTATTTATATATAAATTTAAGTATATAAATGTGTCCGTACAGGTTGTTTGTTTTTTTTAAATTGCCGATTAATGTGGAAACAGGATGGAACGGGCTTATGAATAAATGTATGTGAAACTGACAGAGACCAGAAATAGACAGATCTGTCCATCTATAGTGAAGGTAACATGGGATGGCTTCACCACATTAAAACAAATATTCTCCTAAATCACAGCTGAGATTGCAGTCCTATGCACACACCTGAGAGTAAAGTCCACTGAATTCAATGGGGCTTACTTCTGAGTAGACATGGAGATAATTGTGCTGTAAGTTATCTATATTTTTCATAAGGGTTGCCTGTTTAACAGAAAACAAAATCAGTTTCCTTTGTGAAGGGGCCATAGCTCAGTGGCAGAGCACCTGCTTTGCATGCAGAAGGTCCCAGGTTCAATCCCCAGTGCCTCCAGTTAAAGGATCTTGGGTGGCAGTGCTGAGAAAGATCTCTGCGTGAGACCCCAGAAAGCCACTGCCAGTTGGAGTAGATAATACTGGGCGGGATGAACAGATGCTCTGAATCAGTTGAAAGCAGCTTCACGTATTATGATTGTAAACCATGCCAAGGGCAGCTGCTACTTGGGTGGTATATAAATTTAATATAAAACAGACAAGCAAACTGCGTCCCTCTGTTTCAGGTCCGTTTCTTGGAGCAGCAGAATAAGGTCCTTGAGACCAAGTGGACCCTCTTGCAGGATCAAGGTTTGAAATCCGGCGCGAACAAGAGCAACCTTGACCCATTCTTTGAGGCCTACATCAATAACCTAAGGAAGCAGCTGAGCAGCCTGATCAATGAGAGAGGGCGGCTGGACGGGGAGCTGAGGAGCATGCAGGACCTTGTCGAAGACTTTAAAACCAAGTAAGTGAATGTCTGCCAGCTGGGAGCCGGACGTCGTTCTGTCTGTCATTCCAGGAGCTGGATCCAGCATCTTCGTTCCACCAGCGGAAGGATACCACTTTCAGAATGGGATTTCCACATTCTCTCCTCCCCCATTCTCTCCTCTCCTCCTCCCCTGCAGCCCCCCCCCCAGCACCTTCCCGATCTCCTCTGAAGGATCCCTCAACCCTCCGGAGCCATCTGAAGCCGGGGCACGCAGGGTGGAAAAGTGGTATCCTTCCGCTGGTAGAATGAAGATGCTGGATCCAAGCCCGGGACAAGAGATGGGAGTACGGAGAGAGAAAGTAGCAGAATGGCCGTGATGATACCCACCTTACACTGCCCCAACTGACTAAATTTAGAGGCTGTTCACAGATTCCCCCCTGGTGTGTAGTAGATCTACACAACGTGAGATGCGGCAGAGTCAGTGGGCTTGAACACATACACATGCTGTTCAATATATATGCCAAATGTGATTGGCATGTACAGATACATAATGTATAATATGACCTATCTGCTGCCAAAGGGAAAAAAGGAAAAGGAAAAGAAGTGTGTGGATAGTATGCACATCTTTCCTTTTTTCCCCTTATGTTGCACTATGCCGTGTACGTTGATGACACATTGATGACGCTTGATTAATTATCTTCATAGAAATTAAAATAATATAGAAATGCAGTAGTACAAAAATAGTTCCTGTTGTTCTGTTGGATGCTGAAGTGATAACCTAAACTTCTGAAAAATAACTTTGGAGAGAGAATAGATCTCTACTTATCTCTTGCACCAAATGCAGAGTTGAATTGCTCCAGACATGCTGTATTACCAGGACATTTCTTAAATATCTATGAGCTATGAAAATAAACAGCTCCCGTCCCAACCCCAATTGCATCGATGTGGCTAAAAAAAATAAAAGACAGTGCAATGTCAATTAATGTCAGCATTTGCTGACAAAATGTTTTATACAAACAATTATTATTAATAATAATAGAAGGGAGCAGTGGAAACTGGCTACTGACTCAAGACTGAATCATACCACCATTCATTTTTGATGTGGCAAAATCAACACATTTTCAGCGATTTTTGGCATGTTGGACTAGTTTTACGAATGCTGCAACAAGTATTCAGACTGCATCCTGGGAAATCTTTTAAAAGTGAGTCAGATGAGGATGTGGTGAATCAGAATCTGGACATGTTATGTCAAAGCTGGGTTCGGTCTCCTGTGATCTGATGGAACAGTCAACTTGGCCGACCGAGTCAAAATGAATGTCTCAGCAAAAGTGGTTGGGAGGATTTTATTGCTGAACACCACCCTGGGCCCAGAGCTAACTGAACACAGTCAAGGACTGCCAAATAATGATTTGTTTGTTTGTGGGTTCATGGAATAATAAGTGACTTTGGGACAACGGGAAAAAAGAGATTTCTCATTCTGATTATCGAGTAAGAAAAATTATTGTTACCTATATTTGCTGTAGAAGAAAATCGGAGGTCTATTTTGTTTTGTTAATTGTTATATGTTTGATATTATGTGTTTGTTTTATATAGAAATTTTTTTTTTAAAAAAAGAACATAGTCAAGGATTGCCCCCTCTGCAAAAGGAAGCAGCCAGTGCTGTCCATTTTGCAAGGGAAGGAACATGGGAAGTTGCCTTATACTGAGTCAGAGCCTTGGTCCACCTACTGTCAACACTGACTGGCAGCAAT
This sequence comes from Shinisaurus crocodilurus, assembly GCA_021292165.1. Taxonomy (NCBI): domain Eukaryota; kingdom Metazoa; phylum Chordata; class Lepidosauria; order Squamata; family Shinisauridae; genus Shinisaurus; species Shinisaurus crocodilurus. The sequence continues at coordinate 35,409,492 of CM037881.1, read as the reverse complement.
GGCTTTCCAGGGTTTCAGGCAAGATCCTTTCCTAACCCTACCTGGAGATGGTGGGGATTGAACCTGGGGCCTTCTGTGTGCCGAGCAGGCACTGAGCTACTGCCCCTCTAAGCTAAGCAGGGTCAAGCCTGGTTATTACTTGGATGGGAGACCTCTCCTCTAGTTTCCTGCATTGAGCAGGGGGTTGGACTCGATAGCCTTGTAGGCTCCTTCCAGCTCTATGATCTATGAAATCTATGAAAATCTCCTCTGTTCTTCTGAAATATGAACAGCATTGCTTAGACTGTGAGTGCCAATAGAGCCACTGTGTGGAGGAGGAGGCTTTAAATGGCTAAGCTGACGGTCTCTCCATTAAGCAGTACCAGGGCAATGGCTTGTCACGAGGATTAGTCATGGATTTGTTTGGGACCACTACAAAATGTTTTTTTCGGGGTGCTCTGAGGTCACAGGGAGAAAGTCTGCTGATATGCGTGGAGAGCTTGCTACACAGCTTGCTACAAAAGGCGAGTTCACATTTACAATGGCCCTTGCACAGACACATCTTAACACACAAGAGTTGTATTAGCTCATAACCATACCGCCCTGACCTAGAGATGCCTCATTTTGGCTGCCATGATCACACATATCATGCAGCCAGCTGCTCTGCTGGGTTCTGAGGGAGTAGCTCCCCTGAACATTACAGGTATACTCGAAAGGGGGTTTCCAGAAGTGTGACATGGCCCATGGAGAGGTTTAATTTAAAAGTAAAATTAAATTGTATGCATGTATTTATTTTATTTCAGAAAAATGTATATGCTGCATTTGTTTGTTTGTTTGTTTGTTTATTTGAAATATCCCAAAGTGGCTCACAAAATAAAATCATAACACAATACAGTAAAAACCAATCAATAAAATAATAAAACAGCAACAAAACAGTAAAACATCTCATTAAAATGAACAGAGGTAGCTGGCAATATATATTTTAAAAGCACCCAAAGGTTCAAGCACTTGCAAGTCATCACAGTGCCTGTCTACGTATTTGCGTGAATTGCTGTGAACCACCCAGAGAGCTTCAGCTCAGCTATTGGGCAGTATAGAAATGCAATGAAATGAAATGAAATAAATAAATAAATAAAAATACTAGAACATGAACATAAGAAGAGCTATGCTGGATCAGACCAAGGGTCCATCTAGTCCAGCATTCTGTTCACACAGTGGCCAAACAGCTGCCCACAGGAAGCCTACAAGCAAGATATGAGTGCAACAGCACCCTCTCACCCATGTTCCCCAGCAACTGGTATACATAGGCACACTGCTAGTGATACTGGAGGTAGCATATAGCCAATCAGGACTAGTAGCCATTGACAGCCTTCTCCTCCAGGAATTTGTTGAATTCCCCTTTAAAGCTATCCAAGCTGGTGGCCATCACTACATCTTGTGATAGCGAATCCTATAGTTTAACTATGCACTGTGTGAAGAAGTACTTCCTTTTATCTCTCCTGATCCTCCCGCCAATCAGCTTCATGGGATGATTCCGGGTTCTAGTATTATGAGAGAGGGAGAAAAATATCTCCCTGTCCACTTCCTCCACACCATGCATAATTTTGTTCACTTCTATCATGTCTCCCCTGACTCACTGTTTTTCTAAGCTAAACAATCCCAGCTGCTGTAATCTTTCTTCATAGGGGACTTGCTCCAGCCCCTTGATCATTTTAGTTGCCCTTTTCTGCACTTTGGGAATAGATCTAATCATATTGAGCCATTGAGAAGAATACTGTATGCAATTCACCCACGCCCCTTGTGTCTCCATAAGGAAAGATCAAGAGACTTGCTTTTTTAAAGAGCAGGGCAGAGAGACACAGAGAGAGAGCTGAAAACTCAGAGACAGGGTCTAGAGTATTTCTGGGGGATCCAGGCCCCCTCCGCCAACACCTTTTGACTCATGTCAGTGACCCTGCCTGATGCCATCTCCCTTGATCTGCCCTAGTCTTCTTCTGTGGTATTAGATACCAGGCTTAGGTGATTCCCCAGAAGGCCAGTATCCTCTCAGTGAGGACTCCCTAGAGACCCAAGACATTTTGGTGCCTCGGACAAAAAAATCCAAATGGTTCCCCCCACACCCCAAATGGAAGTAAAAACTTAGTAAGAAATAATTGACAGTGTATTACTAATAATGGTAGTGGCATGGCATGGCTCTCTGCTAGCTCAGTCTCTGTGTTATTGGGGCTTTGTTTGGTTGGTTGTCCCCTTGTGGGGACAGGGGAAGGGAAGCCACCATGTTAGACCTGGTCAGGTATGTGGGCTAAGCCTTAGTGAGATGGAGGGCAGTTCCTCCCTTTGGAAATTTTAATGTCTGGTAGTCCCAACCATTGAAATGAGCCAGCAGTTAGCCTTTGAGAATTATTCTGCCTGGGTATACTTTTCTTGGGCCAATTATATTCTCTTTCTCTGTTTTCTTTTTCGGTGCTCTGTTATGTACTTGACTGCTTCTGGTGGCCGAGGAAGGAGAGTTATGTGCCCTCAGTAAACTGTATGATGGACAGGAGTAGAAGTGGTAGTGGGAGATAGATTGGCCAGGTATCCCTTCTTTCAGTTCTCCTCTCCTCCAAAGAAATGCTGAATGCCAGATTGGTGAATGGTAAAACCAAACCTTGATCCTGCATGAAAGGTGCCAAAGGTGGAATGTACCAGCAAGACCTGGTCAAGGCAGGTGTGTGTGCATGGGCAGGGAGGTTAGCCTATTTGTTGGAGTATACGACGAGAAGATGTCAACTCTGCAGGGCGGGGGGGTTAAGTTGACTGTCCGGTAAAGAGTTAAGATAGACATAATAGTATAGTTAAAGGGCAAAGGCAGAAACCAAGCTTCTCTGAGAAGTCAGGGGGCAGGTTTCAGTAGAGCAAACCACCTAGTGGTATCAGGGGAGGGAATGTTGGACATTGCCTAGCAACAAGTTAGAAATTCAATTCTACCACTCCCTGACAGTTAAGATGGTCTACAGTTAACTGACTCAACTGACACTTGCTTGGTTTTAAGCAAGGGATTGACCTGTGTTTTCCTTTCCTCACAAAATAAGTAACATTTAAGAAATTGCATTTACAAAGAATGTAACCATCAAGCTTATAGTACCTAAGAAATCTTAGGTTGCTGTTATTTACTTTAAAAGCATCTACTTAGAAACAAGTCCTGTTTGTGTGTGTATTTGTTGGGTGAGGTCTGCTGCTGCTATTGTGCTCTGCCATCACTATTTTTATTATGATCTTTATGTTATAATGATCATTAGTTTTTGATGATTGCTAACACCACTTTGGGAGATGAAAAGGGCTGAAAGGCAAGGTATAAACTGGGGATGGCCCGAATCTGTCCACTTCACTTTCTTTCTTCCACATTCGAATGTTTAAAATCTCAAGTTCTTTCTCTCCCGACTGTGAAGAACTTTGCATTTTTTAAAAAAATAAATAAAAATCTTATCAAAGATGAACTGAAATGACATTCCCACCCATCTTCACCTGCTAAATTCCATATTCCCAGCATGGAGAGAACCATGTTATACCTGCCTGCCATATAGCTGTTAATGATGAGGAGCTTTTCAGGAAAAAAAGAGGTGGCAACCCTAATTAAGCCCTAACATGGTTGAATACACAGGAATCCAAACCCAGCCTTTTAAGAGCTAAGCACCTGGCCTGGGTGGATGAATCTGTCCATTTTAGTTTCTCCCACATTCCATTTTTGTTTAACCTCGAGTTCTTTTTGGCCCAAATACTTTGTGAATTTTGATAAATCCTTATCAAAACTGAACCGAACTGAAATTCTCACCCATCGCGAGTATAAATGTTTGAAATAAATACGAGAAGCAATAGTATAGTACCTCACAACCTGCCAGCCAGGGCAAACCCCACCACCACCACCATCCCTAACAGCACAGCCACTCCCGGCTGGTTCTCATAGGTGATGTGGGGATTAAGCAACTAGCAGGGATGAACACACATGCAGATCAAGCGTTCAAATAACAAGAAGCCAGTTTGCACAGGGAAACACCTACAGCTGTGGTGACACTGTGAGCTCTGCTTTCTCAGACCACACCACAATGATACCATGAGACCCGTCAATAAAGGGTGGAATTAATGTGAGAGTTTTCCTGCAGCTCAGATTGGCTAATGACCCTTGGGGATTTATTGTCTCCTTCTAAAGTCTGTGGATTGCCTCACTTGCTTGAGAATGAGTCATCTGGAGGAGGAATTTGCTTTGCAGGCAGGTTACTGCTTCTGTGCAACTGCCTTCGCTTTGGCTGAGACCGTATGGGCTGGTCTGTGAAGTGCTGCTGATGTGCAGAATGTAATGTGCTGTCTTATGGTGTGCTTTTGGATTCCATGCCCTTTCAACCTTTATAATCCTACAAGCAATCCCCTCTGGAAATTAACAGTCATTAAAGAAGGCAGGAGAATGGAGGATGTCTGTTCCATTAAAGCCTAAGTTTGCCCCCCCCTCCAGATAATTTTGAGGACCATCTACATCATATCCACACTCCAGGAACACATCATGAATCAATAAATTTATCAGAGGTGATTTAGATCAGTAAGTGCAGTTGGTGTTATGGATAAATAATATATTATTGTTGTAGTCGTCGTCATTCATTTTTAATTGCCTAAAGATACACTGAATCATAGAATCATAGGATCATAGAAAAGTAGAGTTGGAAGGGGCCTACAAGGCAATCGAGTCCAACCCCCTGCTCAGTGCAGGAATCCAGGTCAAAGCATCCCTGACAGATGATTGTCCAGTTGCACCTTGAATGCCTCCAGAATGGGAGAGCCCACCACCTCCCTAGGTAGTTGATTCCATTGTCTTATTGCTCTAACAGTCAGGAAATTTTTTCTGATGTTTAGGTGGAATCTAGGTTCCTGTAACTTGAGCCCATTATTCCGTGTCCTGCAAACTGGGATGATCGAGAAGAGACCCTGGCCCTCCTCTGTGTGACATCCCTTCAAGTACTGGAAGAGTGCGATCATATCTCCCCTCAGTCTCCTCTTCTGAAGGCTAAACATGCCCAGTTCTTTTAGTCTCTCCTCATAGGGCCTTGTTTCCAATCCCTTTATCATCCTTGTTGCCCGCTTCTGAACCCTCTCCAGTTTGTCTATGTCCTTCTTAAAGTGTGGTGCCCAGAACTGGACGCAGTACTCAAGATGAGGCCTGACCAGTGCCGAGTAAAGGGGAATTATCACTTCCCGCAATTTGGAAGCTATACTTCTATTAATGCAGCCCAAAATAGCATTTGCCTTCTTTGCAGCCATATCGCATTGCTGGCTCATATTCAGTTTGTGATCTACCACAATTCCAAGATCCTTCTCATTTGTAGTATTGTTGAGCCAAGTGTCCCCCATTCTGTAACTCTGCATTTGGTTTCCTCTCCCTAGGTGCAGCACTTGGCATTTATCCCTATTAAATTTCATTCTGTTGTTTTCAGCCCAGCGCTCCAGCCTATCGAGGTCACTTTGAATTTTGTTTCTGTCTTCCAGACTATTAGCTGTTCCACCCAACTTTGTGTCATCTGCAAATTTGATAAGCATTCCCTGCACCTCCTCATCCAAGTCATTAATAAAAATGTTGAATAGCACTGGGCCCAGGACCGAGCCCTGCGGTACCCCGCTCTTTACCTCTCCGCAGTTTGAGAAGGACCCATTGATAAGCACTCTTTGAGTCCGATTCTGTAGCCAATTGTGGATCCACCTGATAGTTGTTCCATCTAGCCCACTTTTAGCTAGCTTGCTAATCAGGATATCATGAGGCACTTTGTCGAAAGCTTTGCTGAAGTCCAGATATATTATGTCCACCGCATTCCCACAGTCCACAAGGGAGGTTACCCGATCAAAAAATGAGATCAGATTAGTCTGGCAGGATTTGTTCTTGACAAATATACAGTATATAGTAATAGTTACCAACTGAAATGAGAGAAAACATCAGTGATTGTTGGCTTCTTGTTCTGATAGATATGAAGAGGAAATCAATCGGCGCACAGCTGCAGAAAATGAGTTTGTCATGCTCAAGAAGGTGAGGTTGCATGCTCCCAAGTTCAATGGCCTACTGGGTTAATTAGGAAGCACCCAAGACAAGAGCATGCCTTTTCTCTAACCTAAAGATTCTGAATATTTCCTGAAGGCAAGATGAATGTTCATTGGCTTGCTGTGACTTCCCTGCTACATTTTGTAACTCAGACAGAAATAACTGTATACAAAAGCCACACATACTGTGTTAGCAGTGAAGGACTCAGGAATAGGAACATAATTTGTGCGGGACTCTGTGAGCAGTGAAGGGCACAAGCACAGGCACATAGTTTGTGTGGTGGAACAGTCCCTCACTCTCCAGTGTGGTTCAAACCACATGTGATTTTTCATCAGGACCATCAATAGTGGCTGTCTCACTAGTTCTATACTCTGATGTAAGCAACTGGAAACTCCTGGGCTAAATCTGCCACTGGCTTCCCACACCCAAATCTAAGGGCAAAAGAGGTATGGAGAGATGGGCAGTGGAGGCTGGTGATGACTCCTATTTCAGTGGGGCTCCTTATCCATTGCATTTATTTATTTATTTATTTATTTTATACACCACCTTTTTTCCTGCAAGGAACCCAAGGCAGCTTACATAATCCTCCTCCTCCTCTCCATGTTATCCTCACAACAACCCAGTGAGGTAGGTTAGGCTGAGAGTCAGTGACTGGCCCAAAGTCACCCAGTGAGTTTCATGGCTGAGCGGGGACTAGAACCCGGATCTCCCGAGTCCCACTCCAACACTCTCACCACTACGCCACACTGGCTCTTCTTGTTTGAGTTTTGCAGGAGCTCTCCATGGTGCCCCATGGTGGTGAACCTATTTTGTGGATTGAGTTCCGCACCATGGATAGCTCCTATAAAGCTCCAAATAACAACCTGCAATGGATTAGGAGCCCCACTGAAATAGGAGTCACCAGCCTCCCCTGGAAACTGGTATCAGTAACAACTGAACTTGCTGTCAGGCCCTTTTCTCAGGTAATGGGCGAGGCACTGGCTCATTTACCCCTCACTCCTCCATAAACACTGGTTGCTGACTAGGGGTTGGATCCAGATTTACCGGTAAGCTAGATCAACTGCAATGGCGGAAGTGGACTTCCAGGGCCGGCCCAAGACATTTTGCTGCCTGAGGTGAAGGACAAGATGCTGCCCCCTCCCATTCCATGCTGGAGGGAGGGAGGGAGGGACAGGCAAATGAATCTGTCTTCAACACTTACATTGAGACTGTCCTCCACTGAACCTGAAGGCAGCAGACCAACTTGAGGGGTACAGGGCAGGCTGTGAAGCACACAACTCTCTCCTTCAACACCTTGCTGATGCCTCCCAGTATCTGCCACCTGAGGCAACTGCCTCACCTTGCTTAATAGTAAGGCCGGCCCTGTGGATTTCCCTGCTCCCTCCAGCCCCCTGAAAAGGCTACACAGAGAGTCAGGAGACTCTCTGCTGAATGGGGTGAGCTGTGGTGTGTGGGGGGGAGGAAGTTCCCTCCATCCAAAAAGCAGAGCCCTTCCTCTCCTGGAAGGTCCCCTCCTCTTGGATCCAACCCCTCGGGTATAAACAATTAAATGTGCCCATGCCAATGTGCCATTGTTTCCCCAAAGCACTGTCTGTATCTCCTATGCTGACAAGATTGCTCTTTGGAGAGGTGAAAAATAGAGAAAACTAATTAAAAATGCTTTGAAAATGCACTGCATAACTGTTTCAAAGAGCGAACATCTGGACCTCGCTTACTTGTCCCCTCTAAACTCTCTCCCTTCCCCAGTGAAATCCAGGTGAATGTGGTTCTTTACTGTCTTTTTAGGATGTGGATGCTGCCTACATGAACAAAGTGGAGCTGGAGGCTAAAGTGGACTCCCTGACTGATGAGCTCAACTTCCTGAGAGCCCTCTATGAAGCGGTATTCAACCTACTTTATTTTATTTTATTTATTTATTACATTTATACCCCACCTTTTTTCCTGCAAGGAACTCAAGGCGGCTTACATAATGCTCCTTCTCCTCTCCATTTTATCCTCACAACAACCCTGTGAGGTAGGTCAGGCTGAGAGTCAGTGACTGGCCCAAAGTCACCCAGTGAGTTTCATGGCTGAGCGGGGACTAGAACCCGGATCTCCTGAGTCCCAGTCAAACACTCTCACCACTATGCCACACTGCTCTTTGGGTCATGCTGAGGAAATTAAACAGAGAATTTAAAATCCTAAACAGGCTTAATGCCTTAATATGCAGAGGTTCATCAGCCATGGGGAGCTGAGAAACCTGGATGATGGTTTCAGGCCTCCCCTCACATTGCAGTACATGAGTGATGTTGCTTTAACACTAGCCCTTGGAAGACCTCTTGCAAAAGAGACTCATGTCACCAGGGCCAGTGCAAGGCAGTTTGGTGCCCTAGGCAAGATCAGATATTTAGTGCCCCCCCTTCCCACTTGAGCCCTCCCTCCCTCCAGCCCTATGCTCCTGGAGCCCCCTTTAGCCCGGCGCCCTAGGCAGCCGCCTAGTTGGCCTAATGGTAGCACCGGCCCTGCATATCACATTGTAGGATGGTCATGTGTCCTACCTCACAGAGGACAGTCCTCTATTTGAAGGGCTCTCAGGAGAGTCCTCTGTTTGAAGGTGTCGTCTATTTGAAGGGCTGCAGTACCAAGTCCAAGTCCAGTTCCATGATAAAGAACGATCAGAAGGGAGAGCAGGGAGGGGCATTGAAGATACTCATCAAGAGTGAGCACCTGGACAAAACTGACTGAACAGGTGCACAGCTCACTTGGTCACAGTCTTCCCAACTATGGTCAGATGTACAGTATTTCTCTTTAAATTATAGTTATTATTTCTAAACATGCATCTATACATATAAATTATTTAGATAAAAATTATTTCTAAACATGCATCTATACAAGGGGGAGGGCCTTTTCTGTGGTAGCCCCCCAACGCTGGAACAAGCTCCTCTCTGAGACCCACCTGGCGCCAACTCTGTTATCTTTTCGGCGCCAGGCTAAGACTGCCCTCTATGTCGAGGCTTTTAACAACTCTAAATAGTGCATGATGTGTGAGAGCTGGACTGACCCGGGTTCAAAAGCTTCCCTAGCCAGTGACCCTCAGTCCCAGTCATGCAGACGGAAGGAGGAGATAACAGCAGTTAATAAAGATTAAAGAGTTTATTTGTAAGACCCAATTACATGGGATTAAGGCAAGCAATGCATCTCTTACTCACTACATCATTGCAGATACAAATCCAATACCCCAGTGGTAAGGCTAGATGAAGTGAAGTCCAGAATAAGAGACAAGTCGAGTGAGACGAGAGGAGTGAAGCTGTCAACAAGTGTGTCAGCTTTATACCACAGACCCTGTACCTATAAATAGGATATTATTCACCCCAGTTGTATAACCTATTCATCAACATGTTGACTGCTAACCTGTCCAAGGTTGCTGAGTCATATCACCTTGAGACTATGTCTGGTGACCAGAGACCTTGTATACTTCATCTCAAGAGACATCCTCCATGTCAGGTGATAATCCTGATGTCAGGTGGTAATCTCGTCCTGCCTATGCAAAACCTAACATGATGGGGGGTGGGTTATTTTTAATTTTTCTACTGCTCATGTTGTATTAACTTGTTTTAGCTATTTCTGTTATTTTAAATTTGGTTTTAAATTTTTATAATGTTTTATTGTGTATTTTATATTGTATTTTTAAATTGTTGTAAACAGCCCAGAGAGCTTCAATTATTGGGCGGTATAGAAATAAAATTAAGTAATATTATATAATATAATAATAAATAATATTATTATTATTATTATTATAATTTAGCATATGCACATTTTATGCAAGTCCTCTTTTGTGGTGATGCATTTCCTCTTTTTTTGTGTTCTAAAAACACCATTATTTATTTGTCTTTGTTCCTGATTCTGAACCTAAAAGGGAATACCTGACCACAAGCAACTCCCTTTTTGCTGCAAGTCTTAATCTCACAATGGATGGAATTGCACCAAACTGCTCCAGAACTCATTCACCAAAATTGGATTTTTCCATCTGGATTCTGCCAGACTTCTGTGATGCACCCTTGAATCAGTTTTGGGTTCTTGAAATCTGGCTCTTCCATGGAACTTACCTAAATCTGGTTTCAGAGGTTTTGGAGGCTCCACTGATACTGTAGGCCACTTCACATGTGTATCAAGAGGCCCACTACACCAAGATGACAATGGTGTGATCATAGATTCATAGATCATAGAGTTGGAAGGGGCCTACAAGGCCATCGAGTCCAACCCCCTGCTCAATGCAGGGAAGCTAGAGGAGGGGTCTCCCATCCAAGTAATAACCAGGCCTGACCCTGCTTAGCTTTCCATGCTCAGACAAGCTGAGCCAGTGTGAGCCACAGAACAATACAGATCGTGTCACTGTAACGTTCTTTTTTGGCACTTAGAATCATAGAATCATTGATGGTGAAGTGAAAAATGTTGGTTCTGCACATGGTCTTGCTTTTAAAGTTGCCACTACACAATTACTTGATTGTATGAACTGGGCCTGGAATCATGTAGTCTGGACAGATAGCATTGGTGGCAGCAGGATTGTGTAAAGTTCAAGGATTATTTGTGCCATTAAAGAAATGCAAGCATGCTGCATAGCTGCCTCAAACTCCTGTGCAGAGTTGGAAAAATCCAGATGCCTGGCCTCCTAGAAGTTTGTACTGCTGAAATAATTTGGGGGTAGTTATGTGGAATACTCAAACAAATTCTCCAAATGAAGACATAAACCTAAAGTCTCCCTTTAAATGTTAAGGCAGTAAAGTGAATTTTAAGGCAGTAAAGTGAAGAAGCATAGCATTTCCATATTCAATTATTACCCTTTGTTATGCTTTACATTTTGCTTTTTTCTAAAAATCCAAATTTACATCAACCTAATCTGGTTCTCTCCCCCCCCGCCCCCCCATTCCTATTTATAGATACTGTTAGAGTCAGGTAGTAGCAGTAGTGGTAGTGATAGGAGGAGGAGATTGAACTTCGAAATCTGATGCTCCACATTACTGCCCTAAAATTCATCAGCAAAACTTAAGATTGAAGTTTCAAATTTAAAATCTACAAAATTGAAGGGAAAAAAGATAAATTAATTCTGAATTAACTCGAAATTTTAAGTATGTAGAAGTGGCCCCCACCACTTGTAGAAGTGCCCTCCCATTTCTCTGGGAAGACGAACATTTTACATGGTCTATGTGATGTTGGCACCTCACAATCTCATCCTGCCTTCCCCCCTCCCACAACCCCAAACTGAGGCTACAATGCATAAATCCTAACTCTTTTTCTAACTTGGTTCTTGTCTGCATATTTTCCAGGAGATGGCTCAGCTGCAGGCACAGATGTCTGACACCGCTGTCATCCTCTCAATGGATAACAATCGAGACTTGGACCTCAACGGCCTCGTCTCTGAAGTGAAAGCGCAATATGAGGACATTGCTAACAGGAGCCGAGCTGAAGCAGAGGCCTGGTATCAGAACAAGGTGAGCAGCTGGTGAAGGTGGCCTTGGGGAGTGGGGCAGTTTCCCCTCCCAGGAGGTGTCGTTTCTCCCAGGGATGCTTCCAATGGAGCATGCATCTGATGATGCTTTAAAATCTTACAAGGTTATTGGGGTGGGGGGGGTGGAGGGAAATATGAAATACTTTGGGGGATGCACCATAACTCACTCAGTGGCTATGCATGCACCTGCTTTGCATGCATGAGGGGTCAAACCAGATTCATCCCTCGGCATCCCATTAAAGGACAGGCAGCAGGTGATGGCAAAGGCCTCTCTCTTTCTCTTTCTTCCCACTCTGGGGAGAGCTACTTCCAGTCAGAGCAGGGCTAGATGGACAAATAGTCTGACATGATATAAGGTAACTTCCTAAATGTTGGAGCTAGCTGACTGAAACTAATTTAGATTAAAAACAACTCCCAAGTAAGTCCTCCTAACACAGGTTTGCCTGTAAATATCAAAATTTATACTCTTTGAATTTGAGGTTTGTCACAATAATTCCAATAATGTGGATGTTTTTGGAGAGGTTGGGTGGAGGGAGATAGTACTGGATTTGGTGAATTGATCTTATTGTCCTAAAGTTAATGTCATGTTAAGATCTAGACCAGAATACATAGAGGCCCATAGGAATACTTAAAATGGTTCTGCACATGCTTGAGGTGGAGTGGATTTTCTCTTCTGGTAGCCTCTTGTTGTACATCAAATGCCTCTCCAAAAGGCTCTCCAAAACTTTAGTAGCAGCTTTTTCGGGATCCAAGTGACTGCTATGGAAAGGAATGCTTGAAGAAAAGGCACGCATGAAACACCATACATAGCACTTTGGATCCTGGGTGTGTTTAAAAAAGAAGTATATTTCAACATCAAAATATTATTTAATTTTTAAAAAAATACAAACATTTGAATTAGAATTATGACATTTTTACCAACTTGTGTGTGTGTGTGTGTGTGTGTGTGTGTGTGAGAGAGAGAGAGAGAGAGAGAGAGAGAGAGAGAGAGAGAGAGAGAGAGAGCTTTTCTACAGGAGGCATTTATTGTGCACTCATCATTCCCTACTCACAGTTGTAGGGAATGATGAGCACATATGGGTTCTTTAGATGACATTGTGAACCTCCACTTTCACTTCTACTTTTAAACAGCACTTTCAGCAAGTTTTTTTAGAGCTGGGAAAATGCAGTATGATTTGTGAAAGTGAAAGAAAATGTTTTTCCACTTGTGTAATTGTGTTATTCTGCTATATGACAGTGCCACCTAGAGGTTATGTAGTGGAAAAGCAGGAAAGGAAAAGCTCTTCGTATAGTGCTCGGATCTCAGTTCTGTGACAAAACTGAAAGTAGATACACTGGATTATCAGCCTTCTGTAGAAAATCTGTGTTGTGTGCGTGTGAGAGAGAGAGGGGGGGGGAGAGAGAGAGAGAGAGAGAGAGAGAGAGCGATTGAGAGAGAGAGAGAGATTTCAGGTCCGAACCATCAAATTTCTCTGCTCTTAAACACACGAGTAAACTAGACATGAAAGGTTTAATTGGTGCCAATGGGGGATTTCTTCCCAATACTTGCAGAAATTTATTTTATGAGATGCTTAATAAATTAAATAAATAAATAAATGCAAATAGCCGTTTCAGAGGAGCAATTTTTCCTAAGGAACACAGCAGGGCTGGAAAGGGATAAACTCCCCCTTCTCGCCTGTTGGGATCCCAATAATTATCACACAAATTTGCATTTTTTCTAATGTGCATCTTAAATGCAAAGAAACATTTAATGTCATGCCTAGTTTGGCCCACAGGGGTCACAATCCAGCAGAAGCCCTCTGACCAAATTACTGGCTGACCAGGGCTGTGCATGTGTGTGTGTGTCCCCCCCCCGGCCTTTCCCACCCCACCACCTGCTTTTGCAGTTTGAGGAGCTCCAAGCCACTGTAGGGAAGCACGGCGATGACCTACGTAATACTAAAGGAGAAATTTCAGAACTCAGTCGGATGATTCAGAGGATACGGGCAGAAATTGAAAACGCCAGAAATCAGGTAAGAAAATCTATAATTGACACAATGGTATCTCTCACTGTACAGCACAACAACACTTTAACTCAAAGGGCACCCACAAATTAACGTTCTCCTGACAGAAAGGCTCTTCTGCACCTGACACCATTGTCACTGCTTTGTTGAGTGGCTGTGGGAGAGGAGGACAGGCAGTTTCTGTTTTTGGCTGGCCACTGATGGACACTGGATACTGGAGGAGATACACTCCTGGTCTGATCCAGCAGGGCTATTATGTTGTCTTGTTTCCCACTAAACAGGAATTTATGTATTTTTTACTCTAAAGCAGGGGTGTTGAACCTGAGGCTCGCAGGCCAAATCCAGCCCTCCTTGGGTCCAATCCAGCCCTTTGGGGGTTTCCCAGATAGCCACGCCCCCTTCCCTAACCCCACCCCCTTTCCCCCAACCACTGATCATTTGGTTGCTTCCCAGCTTTTGTGCAGGTTTTTATTCCCATTCTAAAAGGCAGAAATGCTTCTCATAATGCTTAGTTGCTGGCAGTAAGGTCCTTAAGCTGCAATATGCTTGTATTTTTGGTATTTTGGCCCTGCCTCTTTGGCTTCTGGCTCCTTTGGCTTCAGCCCTGCTCACCACTGGATTGTGCCCCCCCCCCCGACAGCTTCTCTGAAATGGAATTTGGCCCTCAGGCTGAAAGAGGTTCTACACCTCTGCTCTAAAACATCAACACTGGTGCAGATATTAGGAGTTGCCACTGGGTTCCGAAAATACCTTGAATCTGGCAGCAAATTCTCATCTCTGCCTTTGTGGATTTGGGGAGAAATTTCCAGAGACTTGGTGGCTTTCTCTGCACATTCAGAAAGGCTCCTTTCTTCTTTGGCAGTGGCAGTGGTGTCAGTGTTGACTGCGTAGCCTGGAGGGTTGCTTGAGGGCAACAGCAGTCCGGTAATAATTTGGAATCTGCAATATCAAAGCAGACATCCAGCAGATGTCCTGCAAAATTTATTTATTTATTTATTTATTTATTTATTTATTTTTATTTATTTATTTATTTATTACATTTATATCCCGCCTTTTTTCCCTCTGGCAAGGAACCCAAGGTGACTTACATAGTCGTCGTCCTCTCCATTTTCTCCTCACAACAACCCTGTGAGGTAGGCTCGGCTGAGAGTCAATGACTGGTCCAAAGTCACCCAGTGAGTTTCATGGCCGAGTGGGGACTAGAACCCGGATCTCCCGAGTCCCAGTCCAACACTCCAACCACTACACCACACTAAAATAATTCACTAAATCTGAAATGTTTCCATTTCCCCTAGTGATGTCCCTATGCGTCCCTAATTGTTGTGGAACCTCTACTAACCTGATTCCTATACACTAGTGGCTCACTAGTTTAATGGCTGTGCAAAGCTGTGTGTTTGGTCTACTAGCTCAGACCTAGCGGACAAAACACTAGTACCTGCATGTGCAGAAGCAAACTCCCATTTTGAGAATGTCATTCCCATCCAGGGTTGGCTAGCTTGTGGTCCTCCACATGTTGCTGGACCACAACTCCCCTCGTTGCCCAAGCTGTTTGGGGGTGAGGGGGTTGGAATCCAGTGACATCTGGAGGACAACAAGCTCCCCACTCTTGCTAGTGTGGATTCTGTTCTACCTTGGCAGATTATAGCAATGGATCTCAAACCCCGTTCCAGGGAACTCCGCGTTTCCTCAGATGCTTATTGGGGGGTTCTTCTTTCAGGAGATCTCTAATAGTGAACAGTTACAACCTTTCCACTATTTCGTGGCTTACGCTGGCTCAGCTTGTCTGAACGTGGAAAGCTAAGCAGGGTCAGGCCTGGTTATGACTTGGATGGGAGACCCCTCCTCTAGTTTCCTGCATTGAGCAGGGGGTTGGACTCGATGGCCTTGTAGGCTCCTTCCAACTCTATGAAAAATCTATGAAATCTTCCACCATAATGTGCAATTGCAAGGGAGTTTGGTGTGCAGTCTCAGCCTGTGGAGTGGCAACCGTGAGGCCCAACAAGCCAGGCCAGTGCTCTGCATGATGAATTGCGTGCACCCTGGAATGCTCCCCACAGTCCTTTGCGATGAGCAGGAGTTTCTTGACAGACCAATCGATGTGGGAAAAGGTTGAAAACCATTGGATTAGATCAAAGAGAAAACGCTGTAATTTTAAACCTAGAAGAGAATCTGGAAAAGAAAAGAAAGAAAGAAAGAAAGAAAGAAAGAAAGAAAGAAATTACATATCAGAGAACTAGCAAGCTTGTGTATGCTTACTCAGAAGTAAGTCCGACTGAGTTCAATCCTGCAGCCTAATTTCTTCAAAGCATAATAAATAAATAAATAAATAAATGGTAATAATATTGATAAACAACAAGAATAATAATGACTGTAAAACTATTAATGATAAAATGGAACAAATATTTAATCACACTCTCACTCCTGTAGTGCGCCAACCTGCAGACGGCCATCGGGGATTCTGAGGATCGGGGTGAATTGGCTCTCAAAGATGCCAGAGCCAAGCTCACTGAGCTGGAGGATGCCCTTCAAAAAGCTAAGGAAGAAATGACCCGCCTATTGCGGGAGTACCAGGAGCTGATGAATGTCAAGCTGGCCCTGGATATTGAGATTGCCACCTACAGGAAGCTGCTGGAAGGAGAAGAGAGCAGGTGAGCATGAGACAGTAAAGTTGAGAGTGATTATAACTAGTGATGGGCAAATTTACCCTGGGTGAACTTATCCCAGCAATGAATTCACCTATGTTAGCTCGGATGACAGTACTCTTTTAACACGAACTCTCACTTCATGTATGTGAGTTTTTGCATATGCTCAGTATCAAAGTGCATCTTGGGAGCTACAGTTTGGAAACGCGTACCTCAGCATGATGTCATGCATAGATTTCATAGATAGAGTTGGAAGGAGGAGCCTATAAGGCTATTGAGTCCAACCCCCTGCTCAATGCAGGAAACTAGAGGAGGGGTCTCCCATCCAAGTAATAACCAGGCTTGACCCTGCTTAGCTTTCCACGCTCAGACAAGCTGAGCCAGCGTGAGCCACAGGCCTGTTTCACCACGTTATGTACCCCTTTCCTGACGGGTTGTTTTTGTGTGGCCTTTCTACATAATGTTTACTTACCAAACCAAACCCCAAACCCCCAAATACTGTATGAACAATGACCTGCATTCGATATGACAAGAGAAAGAGAGAGAGTTGGCTGACTACCTAATACAAAACCAAGCCATGTGTGAGAATGAAACAGAGAAAAAGGGTGTGTATACACCTACCTGACCATTTCTACTAACATGATTGGTTGTGGTTAAAGTGACATAATCACATTTTACCTTAAGCAAGAAAAGAGTTAATCCAACCAACTCAGCACATGTGCAAAACAGCATTGTTTAGATGCAGACTGTGCATGCTCCAAAGCTTGTGATCAATTCTGAACTGGATAGCAGATTTGAAAAACACCGAACCAGGATGAGCATTACAGGCTGAGCATCCAGGTGAGCATTACAAATAGACAAGTATCAGTCAGTGAGCCAACTAATTATGAGATTCAGTGGCATCGCTAATTATAATTTTAAGTATGAGCTGGTTCAGACACTTGGAAAACCTCTCTATGCGGAGTGTCCCCAACACGGATGCCGTCGCCTGGAGGAAATGACGCCAAAGATGGCACAACTATACTGCCTGTCTGTAAGATGGCTTTATCTGATATTAAATCAGTCTCCTTGGGTGCATGATCAAAAAAGACTGTGGTTCTTAGCATACATTTAATAGTAGAAGACTGAGATGTTTGGGGCCTGGGGACTGCTTGAGCATAATAAAGCGTTCTGGTAAATTTGCAGAGAAAGATGAAAGAAGGGAGGGGCTGAGGGGCCTTTCTCATGATGCAGCGGGAGTTGGGTGGGTAGAGGAATGATGCTGCAGATTCCAGCAAGTGGAGAAAAAAAAGAACAGAGGGGAGGACTGACAGAAGTACCAGGATGTCAGGGGCAGGCAACATGAAATGCCTCATTTTATTCTTGGTGTCTAAAGGTGTAGAAAGGCCCTAACGGTTGCCAGCCAATAAATGTAAATAAATAAATAAATAAATAACAAGACAATAGTTAGGGAATTGGATAAGATGGACTCTTTATCAAGCCTCTCTTCAGGGGCATAAAGCTAGTCAAATTCCGGCGTGTAATTTTATGTCCAGTTATGAGGGGGGTCTGAAATAGACATGGGACAGCCAGGGATTTTTGAGCTCACCAAAATTCTCTGAACTTCACTTTGAAGCTCAGTTCGGGTCACTCACATTTTTGTTTGCAACCTATTTTCAGTTTGTTCGAACGGAAAAAATGCGCCTTTCTGTGTGCATTTTTCAAAAGTGTGTACTCCCCCCCTTGACTAAAGCATGAAAATGCACGCGCACACACACGCACACACACACATATCTTTAAATGTGCATGTCAAAGAGCAGATTAAATAGAAATATGCATTTTCCAAATGACAGCAAGTTCCAGAATATGCATTTGTTTCGGGGGGGGGGCAGTGCTCCCGCCGTTCACATTCAGGGTTGCAAATGGGGCAAGTTGGGGTGATCCGCAAACTGACATGAAATTCTCGTACATCCCCAATCTGGAGAGTATTTTGATTCAGTCTTCTGGGATTTGTTCTCAGTTCCTCTGTATACTTCCGGTTGAGAACGCCATTTTCTTAGAGAACCACTTCACAGTTTCACCTGTTGAACTTGAGTACAGTAATCATTGATAGAAAGATAGCACCAGTCTGCATCGTCACCCTGAGCTGGATATTGTTTCCTCCATGTGTCTGTGTCCATCCTCTGTGGAGGGTTTGAGAGTGTATGGACCAGGCTTGGAAAGCACATGCCTTGGGCATTTTCAGATGGCTGCAAGCAACTGGGGAAGATGTTGGCAGGAGTCACAGAGTCCAGGAGTTTAAGGTGACCTGGGAAGGTGGTATGAAGGCAGCAGCTGACAATGGCACGGGATGCTGACTCTCCCAGCTTGCTTATTCAGCATTTATCTGAAGTTGTGTGCACAGCCTTGATGTACAACAGAGCATATTCACTATGATCGGTAAACCTGTTTTCGTTTGTTTTTTTAATTCCTTCTTCAACAGGCTCAGTGGAGAGGGAGTCAATCCTGTGAGCTACTGTAAGTACCTTGAGCATTTACAGTGCAATCTTGTATATGTCTGCTCTGAAGAAGCCCCAATGAGTTCACTACTGGGACTTACTCCCTGCTAAGGGTGTATAGGATTGCAGCTTTATTTATTTATGTATGTGCCAGCAACCTGGCCGATGATAAAATAGCAAACATTAATATGGGAGGTTGATTAGTTCAGTGACTCCCAAACTGTGTGCATATCATGTGCCACAAGGAGGGCTGAGGTGCCTTGACGAACTAAGCAATGGTGTTGGATGCATCCTCCACTCTGTTCTGCAGAGAAAGTCCCATGCAGCATTGATCTCTCTCTCTCTCTCTCTCTCTCTCTCTCTGGCAATATGGACAGCGGGGCTGTATATCCACTCCGGCTTTTACTCTGAACTTTTAAGGAGCTAGCCATGGTGCCGAACCTATTTTGGGGCTAGGGTTCAGCACCATGGATAGCTCCTTTAAAGTTTGGACTAAAGTCCGGAGTGGCTACGCGGCCCTGCTGACCCCGGAGCCACCAGCCTCCGCTGTCCAACGGAACACAGCTGCACCAGGAGTCCCTGCACGGCAGTGGACAGGTGCAGCACAGGGGTGTCACCTTTACTCAGAGAGCAGAATCCCAGCCCAGGGCAAAGAGGAGGGAGGGAGACCAGGAGGCAAGGTTAAAGAGGCTATCCCAAGGCAGATGCCTGCTCATTGTGCTGAAAGCTGAATGACACACCTTTTCGAGCATAACAGCAGAATGAGCTTGTAGCTTTAATCCAGAGAAGAAAAGGGGGGGGAAATGTGTCCCTGCTGTCAAAAACTTGGGAAATCCTGGAGTAGATCCGAGGATGCAGTACAAATTAGGCTCCTGAATAAATTCCTAGGGCATTCTTAATACATACCAGGCAGCAGCTTCCAGCATAACCAGTTGGGAACAATGGCACACAGCTGGGTCTTTTCCAAGCAAAGGCAGGTAGGTACCTTTCCCTCAGGGAGATTCCCACACTCACCATGGGAATGCTGTTGTGCACTGTGGCAACTGGGGATGGCTCTCCGAGCGCATGGCAGACTCCCCTAGCCTTTCTCAAAGGGGGCCCGCCGGACTTCCTCCTGTGGGCATCCTCCCTGCTGAGCTGACTACAGGACCCCACCTCCTTTCCCTGAGCTGCAGAACAGAGGGCAAAGGGATGTTGCTTCAGCCTGATCTTCTCTCCCCTTCCACCATTCCCTTCCCCAGATGCTGGCTTCAGAGTGCTTGTCCTCCATTGTGTCCATACCATTCATCCCCACCCAACCCGCCCTGTCCTATCTTTCAGGTAGGGTTGAGCGCCTTGCTCCCCTCTTGGCCTTCCACCTATTGTGAGATGTCCAGATCCAAATCACACTCAGGGCCAAAACTGACACTGCTTTAAATGTGTGCCTAGCAGCTATGTCTTCTTTTCATTTTTACTCCAGAGTAGGTGCAGGGCCCCAGCTGCAGATCTTAAAAGCCCCCTTATACCTGCCACGCTAGGGTCCCAACCAAGATTGCAGCTACTCTAGAGTAAACATAAAAAGAAAAAGACATAGATTTCATAGATTTCATAGATCATAGAGTTGGAAGGAGCCTACAAGGCCATTGAGTCCAACCCCCTGCTCAATGCAGGAAACTAGAGGAGGGGTCTCCATCCAAGTAATAACCAGGCCTGACCCTGCTTAGCTTTCCAAACTCAGACAAGCTGAGCCAGCATGAGCCTTCAGGCCTCACAGCTAGATACACCTAGCACTGGGCACAAACAGCCCCACTCACCATCCATCATTGGACCAGCCCTGCCCCTCCCCCAGCTCCTCCTGTCCACCCATAAGTCCTCCCTTCATATAGAGGCTGCAGCCCATGCTGATCCGGAGTGCGTCCCTCATGGCTGCATGGACCAATGGAGGAGACCAGTGGGCTAACATAGCAAAAGAAAAGAAAGCCAATTCTGGCCATGATCTTCGTCATTGTGGATGATGTAGGGATTATTATATTACAGGACACCTAATCAACTGCTTATGCTTTGTTTACAGCTGTTGTCAGCTCCAGTGTTGGAGGCGGCGGTGGAGGAGCTGGCTTAGGAGGAGGATTTGGTGGGCTTGGTCTTGGCAGCGGTGGCAGCGGCGGCGGATTTGGCAGTCTTGGAGGAGGAGGAGGATTTGGCAGTCTTGGCCTTGGCCTTGGAGGAGGAGGAGGTGGCGGTGGTGGTGGTGGTTTTGGCCTTGGAAGTGGCTTAAGCCTAGGAGGAGGAGGAGGTGGCGGAGGCATTGGAAGTGGACTTGGTTTTGGTTATGGTGGTGGAGGCAGTGGTGGGAGTGGGTTGAGCTTTGGAGGAGGCAATTTCAGCTCCTGGCAGTGGAAAAGGCACTGGGACAGGAAGCAGCTCTGGTGTGAAAATTATCTCCAAAACCTCCACCAGCCAAAAGAGCATCAAAAGCTAAAGCAGTGGTTCTCAACCTTTTTTGCACCATGCAACCCTTTCACCATATGTCAGAATGTCATTCCCCCCTTTCCAAGATTGTCTGACTTAATCTGTGCCATACAATAAAGTGTGATGTCCTGTAGATTATGTACAATCTGTAGAATTGTAATTTGTAGAATGATCAGTATTCCAACAGTTTGAGTCTGTGGTCCCAATTCCCCCTCCCCCAAAAAAACTGGGGGGAATTCCCCCCTGGTTGAGAACCCCTGAGCTAAAGCCTAAAGAATTCCCAGGAATTGAGCAAGAAAAGGCCAAATTTTGTTTCAAAAGTCAGATGCGTGTATCTGAAGAACTGTCTCATGTTTGGAATCTTATACTGTAATTAAAAAGTGTTTGTGCCTGTGTCCTGAAGAATGCAAATGAATGTGTATGCATGGTGTTTTCAGAAATGATAACATATCAAAAGTACAAAGAGATGAATGTAAACCTAGTTGGATACCATGAAAATAAGAGATATTAATTACACTTTGAAACAATAAAATGGAACCTACTCAACAAATACGAATGTCTTTTCTTCTTTTTTAGGACAGTGCGGGTGAGAATTAATAGAGAGCATCATAAGCATGTTTGACCATTGTGGAAAATGACCAGGTTGGAGTGACTCTGGTGTCAGGTACACGCAGAGGCTCCAATGTGCACATGGAGCTCTGAGCACAAGCTAGGGATGGCCGCCGAGCCCAGCACTCAGCCCCCACCGCGCAAGCCAAGCCTCTGGCGAGTGCCTCAGCCTGGCGCTATCCAGACTTCCGGGTCCCGGCCTCTATGCCGCTTATGTAGAAAATGGCGTAGTACACATTAAAAACGTCTGCAATTTGCATAAATTGCAACCATTTTTAATGAGTACTATGCCATTTTCTACATAAACGGCAGATATTATGCCATTTTCTACGTAGAAAACGTAGTGCCCGGAACCCGGAAGTAGCTTTCCCCAGCTCAGCTCACGAGAATGCAAGCCGAGCCAGGGAAAGGTAAGTCGAGCAGAACTCAGGGGGTTGAGCCCAGCAAGTTCGCCGAGCTTCCACCCCCCTGCTAAGCTCCGCACACATCCCTATGACAGATCTTTTCGGATTCCCCACTCCAGAGATCTGTTGCAAAGGCTTCAGTGAGCACATGGAAGGACTTCTTTCCCCATTCTTTTCAGTAGAAGGGAACAGCTTAGCAAGGTTCCATTGTAGCAAATTGGGAAACCCACATGTATGTGCAGGATACTTGTGTGTGCATTTCAGTGTACTCAGGGCCCTAGATTGGGTCAAAGGTCATGGAATTCTCCATATACTCCAGAGCCCTCCAGAATTGTACAGTGTTCTCTGCAAGGAGATCGCTGCTTATAAGTTAGGGCTAATCAACATGTGCAGCTGCTTTATACTGAATGAACCCATCGGTCCATTCACATTGTCTGTCATGATTGGCAAAAGCTCTCCCAGCTCGGATACCTTTATCTGGAGATGCCAGGGACTGAGCCTTGATAAATGCAAAACATGTGTCCTACTATTGAGTTATGACCCCTCCCAGAAATTCCAAAATGTAGTAGGAATTGCAGATTCAAATGTACAGCGCATGCACGCATTAACGTGGTCAAATTTGAGTTCCACTCTTAGTGCTTTTTTCAGCTTATGTGTTCACATCTCCCAAAGGGACCAAGGAATGGCTGGGGAATGACGACAGTTTGCAGAGATCACCCAAGAAGTAATGCTCTCTCAGACTCCTACACTTCCAAGATTACAGCACCCCCTTGCTACAGCGCAGGCTTGCCCATGCAGCTGAAGCTTCATTCTAAATAATGCTAATATACAATCAAAGATATCCGTCTTTAATTAGCCTCAGGTGCAAATGACTCACATTATTGGCAGTGCGCAGTGACAGGAATGCCTGGAAATGAAACAAATTGTGCAAACATCAGGCTGTTCTGATTGCCGTGAGAAAAGACATTGGCCCCTCGGTTCAGGTTCTATCTTGATAGACTGAGAAGGGGGAGGGAAAAAAAAGAACAACCAAAAACAACCACCCTAATCTTGGAAAGGATTCCAGCAGTGGGACAATGGGGATGCCCTTCAGCCATTCAGTTTGGATACCATCTCTGGGCTTGTACCTCAGAGGTCTGACTATGCAAACTCCTACTCCTACGGTGTGGTTCTGCCAACCCTACGCATACTGCATAGCTGTCTGCTCTGTACATAACTGCAAGTGAAATCAAGGCGGTTAGCTCGAGGGAAACTTGCTGATGGTGAAAGTTAGCTACACCCTGCTCTTCCATTAGGGTAGCACAGTGAATTATATATATGGGGCTCCGTGGTGGTTTCCCATACAGACATTGACCAGGCTGAGACTTGTTTAGTTGGAACAGAAGTGCATCGCAAGCCCTCGAATCATTATCATGGTCACAAGAACCACAATGTAACTCATTTGAACTGAGCAGAAGGGAAATGTTCAAACTCAGTGAGCTGATGTTGGGTGGCAGCTCTTGAATTGGCCAGTCATTTGGAATAACTCAAGATAACAAATCTCAACGGGATCATTTTTCTTTAAAACATTCTGTTATCTCTGGGACTTTGGGAAAGGATGCATATGAAATGGTTTCTCACAGACAACAGCTTGCACTTAATGACACCGATATTGCAATTTCCCAACCATCGGCTTTGCAGTCAGGCCACCAAGACTACTTCAGAATAAGTGATATAAGAATTATACAGTGTGTGTGTGTGTGTGTGTGTGTGTATTAGGAAAGGGGGAGAAAGTCATTCAATTCATATTTTACTGTGAATTTACCTAATTCCGCACTTCTGAACCACTATGTGAATCAAAATTCATTCCATCGAAATTCGGGCTTCTCTGAATATTGCACTGAAGTTCTCAAATCAAAAAATGCATACAAAAATGTGCATCTCGTGCAAACTATATATATATATATATATATATATATATATATATATATACTCTCTCTCTCCCTCTCTCTCTCTCTCTCTCTCTCAAAGTTCTGAATGAACTGAACTTTGAGGAAAAATCCTCAAAGTTCAATACAGACTGAAGAGTGGAAAATTAGAAAATGAGAGAAGCCGAAATTGACAGATTTGTCCATCTCATGTGTATGTGTGTGCATACCAAAAACAAACAAACAAACTCCAACATATGGGGGAGGGGATGGTGAAATATTCGTTCAATTATTTAAAAAATAAAAAATAGGATTTTTCTCGCCAAGCTATCACAAAGTTGTTAGTACCATAAAACATTTTGTTTGGATTATTTTGATTAATAAGAGTCACCTTTCCTCTCAAAAATGTTGCCATTGCTTTAAAAAAATATTAAGATATAAGAAACCATAAGATGATCAAAAAGCAAGATACCTTGCAAAAAGTCTCATTTTGCTTTTGCGTTTAATTCTTTTGTTTTTAAGAGTCAATGAAGAACTGACATTTCAGCCAGGGCAAAGTGTGAAGACAGAATGCAGACTCCATTCATGTTAGAAAACCTAGTCCCCTTCTTCTCTTCACATTTATCAGAGATCATAGACAGAATCACAGATATATATTTTTTGAGTTGGAAATGACTTGGAGGTCATCTAGTCCAGCTCCCTGCTCAATGCAGGGTCTGAAATGCAGGATACAGCTACAGCATCCCTGAGACTTGGTCGTCCAGCCTCTGCTAAAATCCCTCCAGTGAAAGAGGGCCCACCACCTCCTGAGGCAGCCTGTACCACTATCAAACAGCTCCTATCATAAGGGTGTTTCCCCTAACATTTAGATAAAATATTATAAGTGGAGAGTGGTGTTTTTGTCATATGGAACAATAATCTAATCCAGGGGCATGGGGGCTTTATAGACAATCCAGCCTGACTCAAGTAGTTTGCATTAGCTGATTGATTTTAAGCCCCTTCCTGTCTTAACATGCTACCTTCCTGAGCAAAAGTAATTTTAGAATTTGCTTGACCCTCTTGTTTTTTGCACTCTTGGGAGATCTCTCTCAGTTGCAGTTAGCCATCTTCTAAAAGCATGTTGAACTCTTATGCAAAGATAATTAGCAATGTGCAAAGATAGCTCTGCTATAGCCAAACATTTGGGAGCTTTGATGCTAAAAAAAAAAACCCCACCCCAACACATTTACTAGGGAGTACATCCAACTGAACGCAATGGCGATTTACTTCTGAGAAAATATGCATAGCATTGCACTGTTAAGAAGGTGCAGTCCCGTGGGTAGAGTTACTGGCTTCAGAGAATGGAGAACTTAGTTCAAACTTCCTCTTAGCCATGGAATTCATCAAGAAGTCTAAACTATAGCCTAAGCTCAGTGGTAGAGAACATGTGTTTCATTCATGGTTCCAGAAGGTCTGTGATTCAGTCCTTGTAAGCTCCATTTTGAAAAAATATACGTATCTTGCAACAGGGCTGGGAAAGACCCCAGAGAATGGATGGCAGCCAGAATGGACACTGGTGATTCCAAGGACAGAACCACCAGATCTTCTGAACCATGCATGCAACACAGGTGCTCTACCACTGAGCTTAGGCTGTATCTTGGCTTTTGTGTGTGGGGTGGGGTGGGGGGGTAATGTCTTTGAAGGATTTGTGATATACAACCGTGTTAACTCCTTTGCATGGTTTACCACAAGCTTGCACATAGAGCTTTACAGTTCCTCTAGAATTTACTTCACAGCAAACTTGTGAGATAAATTGGACATGTGAAACTGCCTTATACTGAATCTCAATTTGTAGTGATGTGGTTGCTTAAAGTACACTCTGTTCCTTTTGCCCATTTCACTGAAAACCCCAAGATGACTCCTAATGGAGTCATGAAATTCACATTGTCACATTTTGTGGGGATCAGATATTTTCCCATCCTTGTGCAAAACAGATGCCATTGAAAACCCTGGATATAAATATGCAGAATTGAGGTTAATATAATCTCATTTCTTTCTTCTTTTCTTTCTTTCATGTATGACTTCACTGCTTTCTTGCCTTCAAACAATGTCTTCTTTCCCCCCACCCTCAATTCCACACTGCCGAGTGGAATAGGTGTGTCTAATGGGACAAGTTGCTGCCTGCAAGGCACACCAGGCATATGAATATAGATCAGGTTGCCTTGAATCCTGTGCCAGGTTCTTTCCGAAACAGATAAAAGGGGAGGTTTCCCACTCGCCTATATCAGAGGGGTTCTGCCTTATTCACTCTCTGCTCTTCTCCTGCAGCCTCTGCTTCTAGACAAAACCTTTCTTTGCATTTTCTCTCTGAACAAAACCATAATGAGTCGTGTATCCTACCGAGCATCCTCTGGAGGGGCAAGGAGAGGTTTCACCTCTGGCTCTGCAATTGTTGGTGGCAGTGGCAGTGGCGGCGGTGGCGGGAGATCGAGCTTCAGCTCCTACTCGGTCGCTCGGGTCGGAGGAGCAAGAGCTGGAGGAGGTGGTAGTGGCTATGGATTCGGCGGTGGATTTGGCAGCCGAAGTCTATACAACCTAGGTGGAAGCAATCGAATGTCCTATAGTACCGTGGGTGGAGGTTATCGATCCGGTTTTGGTGGCGGTGGATATGGCGCTGGTGGGGGAGCAGGCTTTGGTTATGGTGTTGGTCTTGGTGCAGGTGGTGGTGGTGGTGGCGGCGGCTATGGCTTTGGTGGGCCTGGGTTTGGAGGACCCGGTGCTGGCTTTGTGGTAGGTGGTCCGGGTTTTGGTGGAAGAGGTGGCCCAGGGTTTCCAGTTTGCCCACCTGGTGGCATCCATGAGGTAACCATCAACCAGCACCTCCTGCAACCCCTCAACCTTGAGATTGACCCAGATATTCAGAGAGTGCGCACACATGAAAGGGAACAGATCAAGACGCTCAACAACAAATTTGCCTCCTTTATTGACAAGGTAAGTGCATGGATTAGTACCTCCTTGATAATGCATACTTGTGAGGCACTAAATCTGAGGTGACTCATCACCACCAACAGAATGACTCTTTGAGGTAATCAAGGGCACACAGAAAGTGGTTGGGAAGCTACTACTTTGTAGTGAGTCAGATAGTTGGTCCATCCAGCCCAGTATTGTAGATACTGATTGGCAGCAATGGCTCTTCAGGGTTTCAAGCAGGATTCTTTCCTAGCCCTACCTGGAGATGCCGGGGATTGAACCTGGGAATTTCTGCATGCTAAGCAGGCGCTCTGCCACTGAGCCAGGGCCCCTCCCATCAAGCAGTCTCTACTTCAGACATTCCTTCTGGTTATAGAGACTGAAAACACAAGGCGCCAGCAGGCAAACACATGATTGCCTCGTAACACTGACTGGAAGTCCACTGCCTTCCCTTCAGCCACTCTTTGCCCCTTACATAAGCTGCTATGAAAGCATAAGGGCACAAGGAGAGCCAACAGCATGTGCATCCAATTGTTCAGCTGCATTGTGTATGGCAGCGGGTGGCCACGTAGCGCCTTGGCTTAATGTACATGGGGCATGCCAGTTGAGTGACAAAATGCATTTCCAGCCCCATGACCACTGTTTGGAAAATAGGGTGAACCCCCCCACCCCGAGTTATGGAGAATTTGGCCATCCCTGGTTCCCAAATCAATAGAGAGATGTGCAGCTTGGGGTGATGTCATCATGTGTGACCGCACATAAAACAAATCAATTCATTATCTGTGCTATTCTTAATTCATATCCGTGAGCCAGTTTTGCTTCCCCAAAGATCATGGGGGGAAACATGTCCAGCTAGGAATGTTCCAAAATCTCAGTTTCAAAAATAGACAGCGCAGGTCGGGTGTGAGAAGGGAGGCCAGGAGTGGATGCTTTATTTATGAACTGCAGATAATGGTAGCCTATCACTGGAAGCCTGTGACTGCTCTTACATCATCTTTGTGTTGCTGAAGAAAAGTATGTGAGTTAGAAAACAAGTTGTTTGGGGGAAATTGAGAGAAAGAGGACTGCAAGCTGACCTGTGCAGTCCATATCACAGTCTGATATTCATTTTTGAACAGGAGCAGGCCTCCAATTTATGGTTCCGTTAATACTTTGGATGATGTAATGAATCTCTTTGCAACATACTTTAGAGACTGGGGAGCCAGTGTGATGTCATGTAGGCCAGAGTGCCTTCGGAGTTGGCTAAGCAAGATTAAAATGTAATCAATCAAATATAAACCCGAAAACCGATTTTGAATTTGAATGGTGCGCCAAAAATGTGCATATGCAAAGGACAGACCTTTTCAAATCACTTGGAGCAGCAGCTCCTTTCTTATTATTTTGTTGAATAAATGTCTGCATCACTTGAGGATGCCTAATCTATTAAAGTTTGATTGGGTTATTAATATTTGTGTGTGTGCTTGCTGGGCATCTGGTAGTAACGGAGTCTTTAGGCAGAGACTGCCCATCTTCACAATTCCCTCCTGAACTGCTCTATCCCTTCTCTCTTTTCTTCTTCCTTATCCTCCCTCCTTTCCTCATTCTTTATATCCCCCATGATGCCCTCTCCCATTTGTTCTATACCATACCATTCCGGCACCATCTGTGTACAGAGTGACATGAGCAAAAGATAGCTCCCTGCCCCAAGGAGGTTACAATCTATGCGTAGACAGTGGGGAAGAGAGAGGAATGGGGATAGGAGATAGCAAGAGGCAAGTACAAGAAGGGATTAATGTGAGAAGACTCGTGATTTAGGCTTTGTTTCAGTGTGGGGATAAGGACCAATGGGTTACGCCAAGGCTTCACTGAACAAGGGAGGCATGTGTTGGCATCTCCACCTCCGTCTCACTGGGCAGCTCATCCTTTTCTTTCATAAGGAATTCTAGATTGTTTCTAATCTTTAGAGCATTACCAATTCCCTGCCTATTCCATCTTGCAGGTCCGATTCCTGGAACAGCAAAATAAAGTCCTTGAAACCAAATGGGAGCTGTTACAACAGCAGGGGACAACAGGTCGACAGAGCAACATGGACCCCCTGTTTGAGACATATATTACTAATCTCAGGAGGCAGCTGGATGCTGCAGTTGGTGAGCGGGGAAGGCTGGATTCAGAACTGAGGAACATGCAAGATATGGTGGAGGACTATAAGAACAAGTAAGACTCTGCCCATTCCAATCCACATGAATGGGGACATTAAGTCTAACATACATGCAGATAACAGTTCAACATGTATTGTTGGATGCGCAGCCCGATCCTATGCATTTTTATTCCAAATTTGGTCCTGTTACGTTCAATGAGGCTTACTCCCAAGTAAGTGTGAGTAGGATTGCAGCCTTCGATATAGTAAGCATTTGAATGCATATACTGGTCGGCAATTTCTATTCACCACAAAATATCCAACGAGCAAAATTTACACATTTTTTATTTATTGGTGAAAATCTTGACCCCCCCCCCTGCCACTGCATCTATTTGATATGGCATAACCAGGAGCTGTACAGCAAACAAAGTCACTTCCTTTCTTTTCTGAGATCCAAATT
This sequence comes from Shinisaurus crocodilurus, assembly GCA_021292165.1. NCBI lineage: Eukaryota > Metazoa > Chordata > Lepidosauria > Squamata > Shinisauridae > Shinisaurus > Shinisaurus crocodilurus. Next base: position 35,379,955 of record CM037881.1, on the reverse strand, counting down.
CTGCTCCGCTTGATTTGTTCCAAACAGAACTGCGAGGGCACGTTAGTACACATATTACTAACGACTGTATTCAGGTTGATTGAATATTACATAGCTCTGAAAATCATATCCACGTGCTTCCTTTTGCTTGACCAAACAACCATTGCTCTTGAGTCTATAAAAGCTTTTGCTGCTCAAGGCTTGAGCAGAGGTCATTGGTGATAGATAGATAGATAGATAGATAGATAGATAGATAGATAGATGGGATATTACAGGCAGGCAGGCAGGCAGGCAGATAGACTAATACTGTGTATACACCATCTTTCTATCAAAATGCATAACATGATTTACATTTACAAAAGGACAAAAAGAAATAGATACAATATGGAGAGTGATCGATAGATAGACAGACAACATCTTATCCAGGGCCGGCGCTACCGCTAGGCAGACCCAGGCGGCTGCCTAGGGCGCGTGGCGGAAGAGGGCGCAGAGTTTCTGCGCCCCTTCCTCGCATCCGGCGCGCTCCTGCCCTGCCTGCCGCCTCCGCCGCGCCTCCCCGCCCGCTTGCCGGCCTGCTGCCGCCACTGCCGCCGCCGCACCTCCCCCCCCCGCGCGCACGCGCACCCGCCCGCCAACCACCTACCTACCTTCCCGTCGTAAAGCGCAGGGGGGTCCCATCACGTCGGAGGAGGAGGCGGCGGCAGCAGCAGCAGCAGCCAGCAGCCAGCAGCCAGCAGCCAGCAGCGGGGGCGGGGGGAAGGTAGGTGGTGGTGGCGGCGGCGGCGGCGGCGCAGCGGGGGGGTTGCAGAGCAGGGCTGCTTTACTCCGGAGCCCCCCCCCCACGGCACGAGGGGGGGCGCTAAATATAATTTGGCCTAGGGCGCCAAACAGCCCTGCACCGTTCCTGATCTTATCTTCGCTCTGCTCATCACATTGCAATACTGCTCTGTGAAACCCACAAACACCTCCTTACCAACCCACCATCTCCTCTATCTAGTCCAAACTTACCCACATGTTGAAATCCATTTGCTGGAAGGCAAAATAAATTAGTACAAAGTCTGGCACCAAAGTATTTAGCATAAACCTGCCAACACTAATACTGCCAGCTTTCTCAAGTTGAAGCCAGCTCCACCCTGCCTACCGGATGAGTTGATTTGGCCCTAAGTCATGAAGTTTCATAAAAGGATGCTTCTGATATAACACGTTTCTCTTGCCAAACCTAGCTAAAGGAACCTAGATTAAATTAAATCATGCCACGAGTATTACCTCATTTATGCATTTGCATGAATGTATTTTCCTACAACAGTAGTAATTAGAGTCTTTCAGGGCCATTCTACAACTTTCATGGCAACTAACTTGGATGGACGTATACTCAACAGAGATCTCCAGATAAACTTGGCTCTCTGAGCATACCCATATGATGCACAAATTTTCAGACACATGCCTGCTTTATTCACATATCACAGTTTTAAGTACATGTAAAAATCTTTTTTAAAAAAAATTAAAAATAGATGTATGCCTAAAACACTTAATGTGTGTGATATAGCATTTCGATGTTGCTCAAGAATAGCTCACTTCAAATCACCAAAGTAATCATGCCAAGCCACATGCTACAAGGGTGGGGCAACTGAGGACGTAACTGTGCTACAAACTTCTCATAGATGTATACCAGTCTTAACAAATACTGCTCCCCCCCCCCCGCAGAATGCTGGGAGCTGTAGTTTGATGAGAAGGCTGAGTACTGTCATTCTCTCCTAGCTTTTTTCACAGAATTACAGTTCCCGGGGTCCCCTGTGGAAGGGAGAATGCTGGTAAAACAGATACAATGCTGTAGTTTAGAAATGCCCTTTAAATGCAAGTGTGTTGTTAAATCATTGCATGATGGTCTGTCATTATATTTGACTTAACATTTAAACACTTGTTATTAATTCAACTTAAATATTTCGAGGGGGGAAAGCCAATTTGCAACTAGCAACTCAAGAATGAGGATGGATTCTGGCAACCAACTGGTACATAGTGATACGCTGATTGCAGGCAAGCATTTCTCCCACTAGCTGAGTGCAGTTCTGTAGGAGAAAATCTAGCATGTGAGGAAAAATATGAGAAATACTGTAATGAGATCATGACAGTGGCACAAAGTGACTTCCCCTTGCTCTCCTCCCCCCAACAGGCCCCATTGTGTGCCCCAAATCTGCTCTGGAGGCTCCCCTCTGGAACATATTGGAGGGTGAGGGGGTGCAGGGAGAGGAGAAATCCATTCTGCTAGCAGGTTTCTGTTCCACTAGTGGATGACCAGTTTTGGATTCAGCCCTTAAGAACATAAGAAGAGCCATGCTGGATCATACCAAGGGTCCATCTAGTCTAGCATTCTGTCCATACAGTGGCCAACCAGCTGCCCACACGATCCCACAAGCAGAACATGAGTGCAACAGCACCTTCCCGCCCATGTTCCCCAGCAACTGGAGTACATAGGCATACTGCCTCTGATACTGGAGGAAGCATATAGTCAATCAGGACTAGTAGCCACTGTCAGCCTTCTCCTCCATCAATTTGTCCAATCCCCTTTTAAAGCTGTCCAAGTTGGTGGCCATCCCTATGTCTTGTGGAAGTGAATTCCACAGTTTAACTATGCGCTGTGTGAAGGATGCTTGGTTCTGTAAATCTATCAATCCACAAGAGAAGTCCTAACAGGATTCTATGCACTGTCAGATGATGCTTCTGCAAGGATTAATAACCAGAAAAACAAACAGGGTTGATCTTCAACCACGGACTGAATGCCTTGGAGAAGGTCCCTGAAATGTGGGCTGAAGATCTACCGACAGGATGATGGGCTATCTTTATTCTCATATTGAAAGGTATTAATGCCACCTTTTATCTCTGTTGTCCTAACAGATATGAAGATGAAATTAACAAACGTACAGGCGCAGAGAATGAATTTGTGGTACTTAAGAAGGTAAATGTTACTTTTACCATCTCAAAAAAGAACATAGTATAATAAGCAGCTGTTTTGTGGTGTATCTAAGCAATGGTCTTCTCCTAGCTCAGCACTGTCAGTCCGATTGACAGATATTTTCCAGCATCCTTGACATACTATAATACCAAAGATCCTTCTGCTGCAGGTATTGCTGATGACTGAACCTGGACAGTTTACATTCTACATTCTACATTCAAAAATGTATGTTGAGCTGAGGTCCTTAAGAATTGCTGAGAACCCATGTGGTCCAAACAAACCTAATCAGAAATGAGGGGCAACAGCCAATGGCCTGCAATATTGGAGTCTCCATGAGATTAAAAAGAAATGCTGAATTCGCTGCTTTATTTAAAAAATATGGTCCTTCTGAGTGAGTCTTATTTCCCCCCAAATGTGACTGACGTTTCCCATGTTTTCTGCAGGATGTTGATGGTGCCTATATGAACAAGATTGAACTTGGTAGCAAAGCAGATTCTCTGAATGATGAAATTGAGTTCCTGAAAGCACTGTATAACATGGTGAGCACCTTCCTTTAGGCACTCCAAAATTTCACTTTTGGAGCTGAAATGAGTTCACTGCCACATCTAGCTCAGTATTATCTGCTCTAACTAGCAGCAGTATCTCTCTAATGTGTCTTTCTAAGCCCTGTTAACTGGAGACACCAGAAATTGAACCTGAGACTTTCAATATGCAAAGCATGCACTGAGCTATGGTTCCACCAGAGAACATGAAGGCAATGAACCCTGGACCCCCTTGATGCAGCAATAACTGGGAACATAAAATAGAATTCCAACCTCATGGCCAATTATCTTATGTTTGCATTTGCCTTTAAGTAGGCTAGAAATATATTGGAAGGAGTTCCAAAAATGTTTCCCTCTGGAAATCCAGAAAGTGTTTTATTGATACAAATAAAGCCTCCTTCTCCAAACCTTTCAAAATATTGTTTAATGTATTTAGAATTTGAGATCATATTGCACTGAATGGCCCTAAATATAGGATTGGGGAGCTGTCCCACTGGTTTCAACAGAACATTCTTGAAGGCAAATATATTCAGGTTTGGAGCCTTTGTCTTGAAAATATCCCCTCCCCCTTCCCGACTCAAACTTTATGACTGACAAAAATCATTCCAAGTTAGAATTATTACCTCTTTCACAACTAACTGAAAGAGGGCAATCTAAAAGGCAAAATGCCAGCAGAAAACAAACACTGTTTTGTTTCCTGACAATAAAGGAGCAGGGCATGGGGAAAACCCCAAATCCTATTGGTATGTTGAAGCTTGTTTGTAATACATTACTTTTTAGATGCTCCACTGTGGAAAATTACAGATCATATTTTCCTTTGGAAATGCCACAGTTCCCATGGAGATTTGTGTGTGTATGTTTGTCTTCACCTGCCTCTGCTAATAAATTGAAAGAGATGAATAGATTTTAAGGCAAGCAGAGACTTACTAACATCAATTATCACATCTTGTGAAATATATGTGCAATTTCCTCCAGCTATTACTGGATCAGGACAGATAAACTGTCTTTGAATAATGCTTCTCCTTTGGGAGTATGTCTAGTCTGGACTTGATGCTAGCAAGCAATGGAAAATCCACCCCCTTTCTTGGCAGCCTCTCTAAATCATATTAATAATTTTGATTAGGAAACATTTGTAAATAATACGATCTATTCAATTCACTTTGAGTTTAGCTTCCAGCTATCAGAAATAATAATAATAATAATAATAATAATAATAATAATAGAAGCCGCACTTCTGAATTTAATAATGGTGGTATAAAATTACAAGTACTTTCTTTCCCTGTTTACCCTTTAAAAAGAGCAAACAGGAATATGGACTTTATTTATTTATTTATTTATTATATTTCTACCCCGCCTTTTTTCCTGCAAGGAACCCAAGGCGGCTTACATAATCCTCCTCCTCTCCATTTTATCCTCACAACAACCCTGTGAGGTAGGCTAGGTTGAGAGTCAATGACTGGCCCAAAGTCACCCAGTGAGCTTCATGGCCGAGTGGGGACTAGAACCCGGATGCATTTCAGTGGATCAGGCAGCAAATTTATATATATATATATATATATATATATATGAAAGGCTTACGTTTCAAAATGGGAAGTTTGTTAACTGTGAAAAGTTATTTCAGTGATGCTAAAATCACAAATGTTGAAGATGCAAAAGTACCAACATGCAAAATGCATGGGACAACAACAACAAAACCACCCCAAAGTTTCAAATGTTTAATGTGGACCTTGGCAAACATCAAAGCAACAGCCTGCATGTTGGAGGCTCAGTTTTCCATGGAGCAAGGGGTCCTAGATGTGTATTACGATGTCAGTTGAACTGGTGCATTTCCAGTTAAGTTCACACCATGTCTGAAAGTAAGTGGGAATATTTGGGTCTGGACGCAGTCCTAATCACAGGCAATTAGTTACAAGGGGGATACACATCAAAAGACAATCATTTCAGTGGGCTTTGATGAGCACCACAATGTGCTTGGGGATGAAGATGTGCTTGTATCTGCATTGGTTACCCATGTGGAAAGCTGTTTCCACATGTGGATCTCCCTGCTGGATCAGGGCAATTGTCCAGATAACAATGCATGTGATTAGTTCAGAGAAAATTCAATGACTAACTTAAGTCTCATTGGTTTCAATGGGTCTACTCTAAAGATTACTAAATCTGGATCCAACCCAATGAATTATGCTTTTGAAATCTAATATTGAGGGATTTCCCACACACACAAAAACATATTATCTTAAGCTCCATGGGTGACTTTTAACAGAATAATGTTAGGTAGCAACTTTTATATAACCTTCTTTCACTAAAATTCCAAAATCGAACTAAATCCTCAACATGGGGATTTTGAGTGGGGGTGAAATTCGAAACTGGGTACAAACAAACTGGAATGCTTGCAAACCAATGCAGGCTAGGAGGATTTATCTTAGATTTTCTTTTCCCATAGTCATTTGTAACTACCACCCCTTCAAAACTGCCATACTTCTTACCCCACACCTTCTGATACAAGTTTTATCTTCCATCCATGCAGCAACTGGCTCAGATGCAGCAGCAGGTCTCTGACACCTCTGTTGTGCTGTCCATGGATAACAACAGAAGCCTGGACCTGAACAGCATCATTGCTGAAGGTCAAGGCGCAGTATGAAGACATTGCTAACAGGAGCCGAACTGAAGCTGAATCATGGTATCAGACCAAGGTGAGTAGCTAAGATTATAAACCCATGAAAGGGCTAAAGTTACCACTACATTTCACATAAAATGGAACACAAGGTGAACTTGGTAGATTTCCCTCAGGCAAAACATTTGTATGAACTTTTCTGAGCTGCCGCTGAATTTCAACTACAGTAAAATTTGAAGGAGGAAAGCGCCTGAAATTCTTCTCATGCAATCCCCCCCCCCCCCAGAATGAGAGTTCTGAAGTGGAACCGATGGCTGGATTATAAGGAATCCTCCATATATATTATTTATTTCTGAATTTTGTACAGGGCCTGTGAAGTCTGCTGTAGCTTTAAATTTCCTTCAGTTAATTCATTTCTGCCACCACCACCACTACCGTTCCCCAATATATGTGCACATTAATAAAACACCACACGTGCGCGCGGGCACACACACACACACACACACACACAATCCTGAAGTATATAGTCACATGAAGGCTGCCTTTTTGTAGATTTCCCTCAAGCAAAGCATTTGTACAAATTTCTCTGAGGTGGCTTATCAATGCGCACCTGTGCATTGGTAACAGGTGTGGGATGGTGGAAATGAATTGAAAAAACTGAAAGCTATAGCAAACTATGCAAGCTCCAATTATGGAATTCATTTTAGCAATTCTTCTCAGTTTTTGTTTGCTTGTTTTGTTTGGTGGAGGAACATTCCAAAACATCTTTACCCCATCTGCAACCTCAAGTGATAAAGTCCACTCTACCACCTCAATTTTACCACCATATTCTTTGGCATGTGTAGACTAGGCCTGAAGGAAATTCTTTGAGTTGCTACAGTATTTCACTTAAATTTGTGGTGAATTTGGAGGGTCTTCCTCAGGTGACACATAAGTAGTAGGACTATCTAGGGACATTAAAAAGAGGTTTCGTGTGTGTATCATTGTGCTGTTCACAACACCTAGAAGAAGCGTGAGAAGCTAAGAGAGGAGAATGGCTGGGGTGTGGGTGGAAATATAGCCCCTTTGTTCTCAGCTCAGCAAACTAAGCAGGCAATAAGTAACTGGAATAATAAACAACGGCAATAGCAACACAGATGTGGAAAGCAGATGGGAACCTGAGCTGATCCTGGTTGTGTAGGTAGACTAGAGGACATGAAAGGGTAAGGTGGCGAGATTTCGTTCCCAAGGCGGTTAAGGAAAGAGGGAGTTTCAAGAAACTGGATGAAGAGTGGCCTAGCACACAAAATGTAGGAACTCCTTGGCTGGAGCATCTTGAACGCTTCCGTCCTCTGCTCTTGAGCCAGCCCTACTATTAGGCAGAGTGGAGCAGTTGTCTCAGGCGGCCAGTTATATGTTATTTATGGCACAGTCCTATGCATGTTTAGACAAAAATAAGTCTTACCACTCCCAGCATCCCCCAGCCAACCATGCATAGGATTGCACCCTTAAGTTTTAAAACATTTTTAGTGGAAGTGGGGAGGGGGAAGAACCATTTGGATGCTCCACCTCGAGTTCCAAAACATCTCAGGCCAGCCCTGCTCCTAAGTGGCAGGTCAATCTTCTATTCTGTTCTGTTTTAACTTTCACTTAGATTCTGACAGATGTTATTTCTTTTGTTTTCGAAGGAGTCTCCAAATCTGCTTTGAGGGCCACTAGCCAATCTGACTTGTGGGAGAAAAAATCATTCCCAAACCCATATAGGAAGATAAGACAGGCCATGAACACAAAGCCAAGCCAGTCAATTGAATAAAATGGACATTTGATCAGATTGCTCCCATGCTACTTCTTGTCTCCAGCTGTGGCAGCTTCTAGAATCATAGAGTTGGAAGGGGACATTTAGGCCATCAAGTTCAACCCCTAATTGTGCAGGAATCCACTTTAAAGAATCCCTGTCCAGTCTTTGCTTCAATACTTCCAGTGACGGAGAACCCACCACCTCCCTAGGCAGTTGGTGCTATTGTCTAACTGCTCTGACAGTTAGGAAAGTTTTCCTGATGTTCTACTGAATAAGAAAATGGAACCAATTACCTAGGGAGGTGGTGAGCTCCCCCACTCCGGAGGCATTCAAGGTGAAGCTGGACGGCCTTCTGTCAGGGATGCTTTGACCTGGATTCCTGCATTGAGCAGGGGGTTGGACTTGATGGCCTGGTAGGCCCCTTCCAACTCTACTTTTCTATGATTTCTATGAAATCTGCCTTCCTGTAACTTAAGCTTGTTATTTTGTGTCCTGGATGATTTTGTATTTTGTCTTGGATGATAGAGAACAGGTTGCAGCCCTCTTCTGCGTGACAAGCCTTTAGGTTCTTGAAAAGAGCTGTCACATTCCCCCCCCCCACTCAGTCTTCTTTTCTCAAGGCGAAACATGCCCAGTTCCTTACTGGTGCTACAGAAGAAGGGGAGGGGGCTTGGCAGCATGTGTGTAGAGCAGTGTTCTCCAATCTTGGGTCCCCAGATGTTTGTGGCCTACAACTCCCAGCAAGCTGGGAGTTGTAGGCCACAAACATCTGGGGACCCAAGGTTGGAGAACACTGGTATAGAGTGATATATGGCCATACTGAATTCTGGCATGCAGCTCTGAGGCTTTGATACTCTGGCTGTCTCTGGTCTTGGGTCTGTCTTGTCTATCTGAAAGCCATTCCATCACACTCTAGCTAGCATGACCAAGAAACAGAATGGACAGTTGAGATGTGGAAATTACAAGGAGAGCTATGCAGTTAGGAACAGCCTTCATTCTCATAGGTGGTGCTCCCCAAGAGCAGGGAATAAGTTTAGTCCCCACCCTGCCTGAGTTCATGCCGTTACTTTCTCCCACATAAGTGAATGGCTCAGATCTCCCCATTATACACGCACACCACAAGTCATAATGGCAGCCATTTTGCTAATATATAACCTCACAGTGTTCCCCTGCATCCCATCACAGTTCTCTCCCCACCCCCACGTTAGCTGATTTCTGTCTCTATGCCAGCTGGCATTTTCCAGTTGTGCTGCTGCGATGTTAACTATATATAATGATTGGAATGTTATACCTTCTCTTGTTTCTGAATATTAGTATGAAGAGTTACAGGTCTCTGCTGGGCGCCACGGTGATGACCTTCGCAGCACAAAGGCAGAAATTTCTGAGCTTAACCGGCTGATCCAGAGGCTGCGAAGTGAAATTGATGGCATGAAGAAACAGGTACAATTTGGATGGACCTTACTGCTTCACACGCAGGGCAGACTAGTGACAGGTTGTGTTTTATTATACCATATAATCAACCTGTAATGGACAAACCAGGCATCTTTCCACAAGCTAACCCAGTATACTCCCTGCACATAGAAAAGAAGTAAATCCGGGAGAAGGCTACACTGAATCCTTCCCCATGATGTGCTTGTTTTATATATGCGGCGGGTGGGGTGGGCAGAGTTCTTTCATGAGGAAGCAATGACATATGCATTCTTCTACCCCCTCCAAGCAGCCTGATGTGGTGCAACCTAGAAAAAAGGGTTTTACTATATGATTGTGTTGATTGTATATACTGGTTCTAAATCGCTGTTAACAAATGAAAGAGAAACAAACCAAGCTGTAAGATCCACTGCACTGTAGAAAATGCGTTCCAATCATGTTTCTTTAATTCTTGGTTTTAAATGCCCCCCCCTCATATAATCAAGGCGTATCATTTCTAGTTTTTCTACCTCTACATGACACTGCTGTTAACATCACTAGTAATACACTTACTTGAACATCAAACCGCTAGTATTGGCCTTCCAATATATCCCAGAAATTGCAAATGGGAGCAGGGATTTCCTCCTCCACTTTTCCCTAGGTAGGCAAAATGTACAGAATCGTAATTATCACTGCATTTGATCTCTCTCTGACCTCACGGTTTACAATCCCACTTCCCCCACCACATACTATGTGCGTGTATGCCCCTCTGGAAATAATTTTCCTTAATGTCAACATAGGCAAAACGGAGACATTGGGGAAAGAGTAATTGCATCTCAGAAAAAGGTATTTATTCTGGCGTATACTTTTGGAGACTATAGCCCACTTCATCAGATGCATGGAGTATTATGGTGAGTTTTAGGTTTATACACAGCACAATGAAAGTTTATGCCATGAAGGTTTTTTGCCAGAATAAATTTGTTAGGGTGCAATCCAATCAGGATGCCCATAGCCCTCTGAACTTGCGAGGATTATGGGCATCCTATGCAGGGCAGGAGGAGCACGGAGGCGAAGGTCGCTTCCATGCTCCTCCCAGCCGTGCGAAGCAATATCAGCCATCTGAGTGTGGCACTTTGGGAGGGGGAGGGAAGGAGGCTGAGGCACTGCCCGGATACCTTGCATCATGGCAGACCGGGCTCCTCCCCACCCTGCTCCCCGGAATGCCCACAAAACTCCTTTTCCAAGGTCATGTTTGTGACCTCCGAGAAGTAGCTGGCATGGTTCTTTCTGCGCCAGCTGCAGGGGTAGGGGTAGGCGCTCCGAGCCCCAGCTCCAAGCAAGTTTCTGAGGTCGGAGCTGGGACTCCAAAAAACCCTATCTAGATGCTGTCTAGTGACCATAGGATTGTGCTGTTAGTCTTTAAGGTACCACAAAGCTCTTTATGTTTTTGCTGCAGAGACTAACATGACTGCCCCTCTGGACATTGAGAAAATATTTTGGTTTCCCTCTTTTTTCTTTTTCTTTTTGAAATGTATTTCAGTCATATTTCCTTAAATCTGGCTTTATATGTGTGTGTTTTACATGTAGCCAAGCTTTAGCAACTCTACCAATCTATAGCTAATATTAGTAGTATAATATAGTATAATATATTCCACAGATAATACCGTTCTTGTTGCACAAACACTACAGGGCAAGGTCTCGTTGCATGTGAACATTATTGGGTCAGGCTTTGCAGCAAAAATTGATCATCTACTGGATTTTCCTGGGATTATCTGTGAATGATTAGTGGCTGGAAGGAGCATTCTTCCTGAATATCCATGTGGATTCCATTGTAACAGTTTTCATGTGGAAGTCTCCTCCACAACCATTCCAAAAGTAGTCCCCAGGAGCTGAAGTCAAACATTATTTGGGAACTGCCTCATAGACTCCATTAATAAATATCACTGGGCAGACTTGCAGAAGGAAAGAAAGAAAAATCCAGATTCCCCAGAGTACAAAATCTCAGCTTGGATCTTTGGACAACGTTGGCCATTTGTTGGAATATGTGGAGCCACACCGGACCCTTACCTGTTGCTACTTTCTCCTGATTTATGCATGAGAAAGGTTTAAGCCTACTGGGTTAAGTGGAATTATTCCTGGTTATAGGGAATGGGAAGATCAGACAGTGGTGATGCCCGCAAAACCTGTTCAGACAAAAACATCATCCTCATCCTCGTCTTTTCCTCGTTTGCAGTGTGCCAATCTCCAGGCAGCCATTGCTGAGGCTGAGGATCGTGGGGAGCTTGCCCTCAAGGATGCCAGGCACAAATTGAATGAATTGGAGGAAGCCCTGCAGAAATCAAAGCAGGACCTTGCCCGACAACTCAAGGAGTACCAGGAGCTGATGAATGTCAAGCTGGCCCTGGATATTGAGATTGCCACCTACAGAAAGTTGCTGGAAGGAGAGGAAATCAGGTAGGTTGGGAGGAACAAAGCTCTTGCAAAATGCCCTTGATAGTTTACTAAACCAGTGGCCCATCTAGCCCTTTAACAGATTTTATCCAAAATTCTTTTAATTTCCTTCAGTTCCACCCCCACCCACCCCACTACACACACACACACACACACACACACACACACTAAAAAACAGAATGCTCTTTCAGATGTTTCACCTGAGCAGGCCCTTCCAAATTCACCTCAAATTTCACTTTAGGCAAAATTCAGTAGCAACTTACATTTCAAGACTAAGTTGTGACATTGACTAAAGACATCTTAGTGTCAATAGGGTTCCTGCTGGTCATCCAGACACAATATCATGTCTTTGTGTGGTGTTATTTCTAAACTCTTATTTGTTAGTGTACCAATTGTAGACCAGGCAATTCTCAGCATTGCTACTCCAGAATAGTCCATTGACTGGACTGGCAATATTACACTGAAACATCACAGCCTGTTATCCTGAGATAATTTTCACGATCCCTTGAGGTAGGCTTGAAGGTGATGGCATGACATTGCAGGAACAAAGGAAGTGCAAGAATTTTGCAAGAAACCAGAAATATTCAGGCAGCTCCTTTACCTTTGCCACAACCTTCCCCTGTAATTCCCTCTTCTACCCTTCTTTATTTCGTTCTTCCTTTCTTTTCCTTTCCTTCCATCCATCCATTTACCCTGATGTCTCTTTATTGCAATTTGTGTAATTCCATACCTCATATATTGTCATGTGCTCCCCACTTCCCCAAGCAGGGCAAAGTTCTAAGGACAGACCCTACCCAAGTTTGGTTTCCTTTGAAAGGAGAGATCACTGGAGACTTAGTACACATTTGTAATATTTGGGTTGATTAACAAGTATACAAGCTGAGCATAGGTGGAGGCAGACGGCATAGAATTTTTACAAACAGCATATCCACTGCCCCACATCAGATACCCAGAGGCATTCACTTAATTTATTATACTAATTATTTCCTTCTTTTCTACTCCTAGGCTGGCAGAAGGTGTTGGAAATGTGAGCTACTGTAAGTAACATCTCTATTCATGGATTAGTTGTGTGTTTTTTTTAAGAAGACTCTGAAGTTGATGATTCTTCTGAAGTCATAGAAGGAACTTAGCATTTTGTTTTAATGTTTTTCAGCTGTGGTCAGCAACACCAGCACCACTGGATATGCAGGTGGAAGTGGTCTTGCATTGGGAGGAGGACACGGCGGTGGGTTTGGAGGAGGACACGGCGGTGGGTTCGGAGGAGGACACGGCGGTGGGTTCGGAGGAGGACTCGGAGGAGGATTCGGACTTGGAGGAGGTGGCGGCGGCGGCAGCTACTCCATGGGCTGGTGGCAGCGGCTACGGTGGAAGTGGGTTTGGTTCTGGGGTTAGTGTGGGAGGTGGTGGTGGTGGTGGTAGCAGTTACAGTTCTGGAGGGGGCCGTGTCTCCTCGGGTGGAGGAAGCTCCAGTGTGAAAATTGTATCAAAAACCACTTCGAGCAAGAAAGCCGTCTATTAAAGGTTGGCCCCCTCCTGGATGGCAATTTGCATTGCCAACTCCCAGTCAAAGCTCTTCAACCCATTCTGTAAATAGCTCAGCAAAGAGCTCTTCCCCTCTGATACGTTCACCTTTTCCATATGAGTTTGGCTGTAACGTGGATCCAGACATTTGCACCCAGATCCGGCACACTTGACCCTGACAGCATTTTTCCACATGCAGAAACAGGGTTTCTGCACATGGATCAGCTGTAGCAGGTGGGCTGTGCAAGGGGAGAGATGACCACATCAAGTGAACCATATGCAGAACTCTGTAAAGAATGATCTCTCTGCACATCAAGGGGAGTGGTGGGGTGTCTGTATGCAGAAATGCTTTGTTGGAATGGTCTACCTGTGCAACTTGTTCGTAGATTAGGGTTAGGGTCAGGCATTCTATGAACAAATGTCAACGAACTCTTACACATCTTTAGGGTCATTCCAAGAGATCTCTTAAGGGAGAACAAATGTTCCACTGGAAGTTCTTCTAGTTGAATCAGTTTCTGCTAGCCTAAGACCCTAGGTAATTGCTAAATGATCTATTCAACTTGATCAATATCCTTATTCTAGCTTGCTGGTTGCTCCTATGTGTGTGTTTAAAAGAAAGAAAGAAAGAAAGAAAAGTGTTGTTTAGCAGATGGTTAACTTTAAATACATCCTTAGCTCATGTGAATGCCAATGGGATACAAGTGTGTACTGAAAGTAGTTCATTTCTTTGCTGAATTAACAGCTTTCAATGCTGCACTTAATAGGCAGCTAAAGCAAATATGATGGGTTTTTTCAGGTAGGCAAGCTGCACAGATTAGTCTCATTCACAACATGCTTTCTGAAATCTTTTCTCCTGTTTAAGCATGTCCTTTGTAATTTCAAACTGAGACAGTATAAAGCTACAGACCCGTAAAACTATCTGCTCTTGCCAAAGGAAAATAGTTCTGAGACACCACTGATAAGATCTGTTCCCACCCTGTGCTTCAACATGCACAGGTCTTATTTTTTTGACCACAAAACTTCTTTGATTCCTTTCTTTGAAGTGAAAGCAAAATTGGAAAAGGTGATTGCTTCTGCTGCTGCTGCTGCTGTTTTATAAACTGTAATTCTGAATTCTAATGCTTTGTTCTAATGCTATGGACCCATGCAAGGCTGCATGACAAATAAAGAGCAATTGTCATTTTTAAAAGTGCTGTTCTCATTGTCCCTTTCCCCCCCCTGAAAACATACATCTTGTGTCTATTTGCCAGTCTGCTAAAGATGTTTTCCATGTTGGACTTTACTGGGATTTAGGCATCCCCTTTTGGTGTACCTGAGCTCTCCAAGTCATGTGACTGGTCCCCAGGCTGTATGAGCATACGAACATATGAAGCTGCCTTATGCTGAGTCAGGCCATTGGTCCATCCAGCCCAGTATTGTCTCCTCTGACTGGCAGCAGCTTCCCCAGGCCTCAGGATGAGTCTCCCCCATTATACCTCCTCTCTGATCCTTTTAACTGGAAATACCAGGGATGGAACCTGGGAACTTCCGCATGCAAAGCAGGTGCTCTGCCACTGAGCCACAGGCCCTTCAGCGTCCCCCGCAGTCACACAGAATTAAGAAGAAGAACCTATCTGACACACAGTTTAACCCTGGAACCAGGATTAACATTTAAGGAAGGCAAGCGGTGGGGGGGGGGGTACCTCACCTCTTCCTTTGGTGTTTCAGACCACAAATGGTTATTCCTTAGGACTAGGGCCAAAGCAAAATTTGCAGGGGGGGGGGGACTCAGTAACTTGAAAACACCCCCTCGCACTCACATGCCATGTTCTCATCCCAAATATTCAATCTCATCTTCTTTCAGTTCCCTTTGTATAATTTCCTTATGTTTCTGGTGCCTCACTTCTATTTATAGACAGACATATAGTGTGTATGTATTTGGGGTGGTGGGTGGGGAAACTAGACATTTACTCATATATATTTTGGGCCTGCAAATGCTACCAGCAGCACTGGCTCCTACAATCCCTGGTATATTCATTATCCCAGGTTATTATGCTGTATTGTCCCACCTACTAGCTCTCCATCCTGCCTGAAGGAACACAAGGAACTCTCTCCTCTGACTCTCAAACTACAGGCCTACCAAGTCTAACTGCACAAACACACACTACTTGGTTCTAGAGAAGGGCCAACAGTGACTCACGGTTCAGAATGTTGCTTGATCTGCTCTAACACTGCTTCTCTGATTGGTTCCAGGCTTCCAGCAGATCTCACTAGATCTGGACAATTGATATACAGATTCAAGGAAATATGTTTCCATAAATATCCTCAAACAGATCCTATAATGTAGCCTCACTACCACCACCACCACCACCCCACTCCACCCTAGTAACAAGATTGCAGCCTGGGTTGAGCCCACCTGGATCTCTGGGTACACATACATTATGTTATTTATTTTATTTATTGTCCTATACATTATTGTCCTATACATTACCATTATAATCAAGTAAATGGGTCTTATGTATTAGATGTGCATGTCAAAAGCACAAATTCCCCCACCCCTGCACACCTTTTTTTTTTTTAAGGGCTACTGAGCTGTGTTGAAAGCCTTCCTATTATGAGGTGTAAAAGTGTGGTCACAATCAACCCTGCTGGAAATCTTGGTTTCCTCCTCCCACAGAAATCTATTTCAGTATCTCTCTCCATCCCGCCCACCCCTTCCCAACTACACGGAGAAATCTGAAATGGTGCCACTGCCAGGAATCTGTTTTCATTCAGTGCCAAGATTCAGACATGAAGAGGAGAGTATTCCAGACATGGACAAAGTGCATTCCCCTCAGCACTGAGAAATCGTAGCCTGCCCCCACGCATATGGGAGTAGGGGAAAGGACCTTGCAATCAGAGATGTTATGATTTTCATGTCGGCTTGAGTCCTGGCACCCGTCTTTTTAGGAATCAACCAGTGACAATGTCCACCTAGGACAGAGGTGGGCAACTTGCGGTCCTCCAGATGCTTTGGCCTACAACTTAGGCCTAGTACATAAGAGTCATAGGATAGGATCATAGAGAAGTGGTGGCTACAAGGCCATCGAGTCCAACCCCCTGCTCAATGCAGGAAACTAGAGGAGGGAGGTCTCCCATCCAAGTAATAACCAGGCCTGACCCTGCTTAGCTTTCCACGCTCAGACAAGCTAAGTCAGCATGAGCCACAGTATAGAAATGTAATAAATAAATAAATAAACTTCCATCGGCCCTAGCCTGAATAGCCAATGGTGAGGGATGATGGAAGTTGTGGCCCTCTGGCTGTTTCGGCCTACAAGCAACCAAATCCCCAGGCATCTGTATTCTCAGCCTTGTCAGGCAATGGCAGGAGTTGAACAAGGGCCCCTCATCATGCAAAGCAGCTGCTCTTCCCATGAGCTATGGCCCCTCCCCCTTCTAGAGTGGGGTGGGGGGAGGTGAGGGCACTCTATAACCAACAACCAGTAACAATGTGTAAAATTTAATTTAAACCCATGCTGAGATTATAATATGGATGTGATAGGTTTTTATGTTACATAAAAAGTTTTTGATAGTTTTAACTTATATATATGCGGACTCAAATCTTGCGTCTGCCATGGACCCTTTTACCCCCTTAAAAAGGAATAGGAACTGTAATAAAGTTTTTTTTAAAATTATCTATAATAATAACAATAAATGATGATGATGATGATGATGATGATGATGATGATGATGATGATGATGATTGAAAGAGAAAAATTACAACTAAAATTAGGAGAGGACCTTAAGGAGTTTTTAAAAAGATACATTGTCCCTTGGGGTGATACAAAACTATTATGAAGAAAAGAGTCTTCGAATATCAGATTACATCACATGAACTCCACTAGGTGTCCTTGGGCAAGCTCTTGTTCTACATGTCTTTTACACTGCAATCCTAGACATGTCTGCTTAGCAGCAGTGCCGGATCCAGGTTTTTGAGGGCCCTTGGGCGAGACACTCGCAGTGGGCCCCTCCCTCAGTAAGTCTACCTTCTCACCGCCTCCACAAGTTGGGAGCAGGACTCCGCTCACCCTACCTGTTTCCCACGCTTGGCTCGAGAGAACGCAAGCCGTGTCGGGGAAGCGACTTCTGGGTTCCAGCGCTACATTGTTTATGTAGAAAACAGCATCATAAGATACGTTAAAAACGGCCACAATTTGTGTAACTTGCGCAAATCGCAGCCCTTTTTAACGTATCTTACACCATTTTCTACATAAACTATGTAGTGCTGGGAACCCAGAAGTTTGGCGAGTGCCTCAGCCGGCATTCGCTTTGGGCTAGGCTCTGCTCGTGCAGCGGCAGTGCTCAGCTCCCACGCTGTGAGTCGAGCAGTGGGCGGATCACCCACCCCTAGTTGCTCCTCATCCTCTTTCTCATCATGGCTACCACTTGCTTGCTTACCAGGCAGAGAGCCAGTGAGCAAGTTGGCAGTGGCATCTGCTGCTCCTCCTTCTCACTACCATCATTGTCTGTGCCCGAGTCAGAGACTCGGGAACAAGCAGGTTGAAGAGGAGGAACAACTTGTTCCAACTGTGGGACAAGCTCCCCGCTGAGGCCCGCCTGGCGCCAACTCTACTACCTTTTCAGCGCCAGGCTAAGACTGCTCTCTATGTTGAGGCTTTTAACAACTCTAAATAGTGCATGGTGGGGTGGTTATTTTTAACTTTTTTACTGGTTACATTGTATTAATTTGATTTAGTTTTTGAGCCAGGGTTTTTAAAAATTTGGTTTTAAATTTTTATAATGCTTTTATTGTGTATATTTTATATTGTATTTTTTACTGATTGTTGTAAACTGCCCAGAGAGCTTCGGCTATTGTGTGGCATAGAAATGAAAATAATAATAATGATAATAATAATAATAATAATAATAATAACAACAACAACAACAACAACAACAACTCCAGGGGGCACTTGTCAGGGGGCCCCTGCTGGGGTGTGGGCCCTCGGCAGATGCCCAAGCATGCCTACTCTTGATGCTGGCCCTGCTCAGAAGTAAGCCCAGTTGAGTTCAATGAGACTTACAGTCAGGTAAGCAAGTATTGGATTGCAGATTCAGCCCCATATCTGCAATATGGGGGTGATAATAGTAATACTGTCTTATTTAACAGAACTGTAACAAGGATTACGGAGAAAATAGATCTGAATCACAAAAGCATGCCTGGATTAAAGTGCTTGTGAGCTGTACCTCTCATACTAACTTCTCTCACTTCCACAGGGAAGTGTTCTTCACACTTTGAGGACCTGTGTTCTGGCTGGCATTTATGCCATAAGACAAAGACAAAAGAAATACCAAAGCCAAGCATGATCGCTGAGTGACAAACAAAAAACTGCAACAAAAAAACATTTGCACCATCCTTTAAAGGCCAAGGTGCTTTCCAGTATTTTGTTTTGGTAAGGAGCTGGCGGGGTGGGATTCTTTCCATCAGGGTGAATTTAAAAATATGCTTTGAGTATTTAAACAATAAGCCTGCTTTGTAAAATCATGCAGGCCTACTAGAACCCCACATCATTCAGGCACAGCAATTGTTTGGAAATAAGTGAAAGCATTTGCTGCGTATGCCCCTGGAATAAAGACCCAAGACTATGAAAAGTTGAACTATCCCTCAAATAACTTCCAAAAGCCACAGTATTATCATCTGCCCTTCTTTTTCCTATGCATGGAAATTTCGCACATAATGGAGTGCAGATGTGTTGTTACCTGACATCTGGATGATATCCCAGTATCCTTTTGCTCACTCTAGGGCATTCTTTCATCACTAATCCTCTTTTTTGACCAGTTGTCCAGAAAAAAAGTGTTTCCTGAGGTTTTATAGAGGCCTGTGACTTTTCACAATGCAGAAGACAGGAGAGATGTAAGTAAAGTCTTCTCTTTTTTTGTAATTAGAGTAGTAGTTGTGCCAAACACTGAGCTTTGAGCTTCCAAAAATGGGAGAGCATCCAGAGAGTGTTGTATTCATGACATGATCTCCTCCATGTCTCTACCAAGAGTGCAGCAGGGGGAGTCTGGCATTTTAACTGGGAAAAGGAAGCTGTGAAAGAGGTGAGCGGGGAGAGAAATGGCAATGACTGGGGGGGATGCTATTTGGATGCTAATCAGAATTGTCTATTAATGCTTTCTTTTTAAGGGGCACAAGACAAAAAGAGACTTAATTGAAAAAAACACCGTAGAAAAAATCGTGGAGCCTGCAATTAATTTTAAATGTTAAGCAAGTAGCCAATAATAATACTTGTAATGATAATAACAACCATAATAATAGAGTAACAAGAACTACAGTGGTTAATTAACTCAGCAACCCAATGCTCAGATGTCTGTATTATTTCTCACCAAATATTGCTGTTGTGAATGGTCACTATGCTTATTTTGCATACATTTAAAGTTTAAACTCCAGTAGAATTGCCACAGACAATACTTTTTGAATTTCATGACATTTGACCATGTGTATATATACCTGCTAACTTTGGATGACAGTTCATGCATTTGATGAAGTGAAGTCTAGTCCATGGAAAGCTTATGCTATAACAAGGGTGCAATCCTGTGTATGTTTAGACAGGAAAAAAAAGTCCTACAACTCCAGTATTCCCCATCCAGCCATGGATAGGTGAACATCTGTTTAATATTAGAAACTACCTTTGGTAGGTCATTTTGCAGAGAAAACCACTCTGCAGAAGATATTAGGTTTAGGCTTTGCAAAAACTTTCTACAACTGATGGTAAAAGAACTTGGATGAATTCTAAGGTTGAAAATTTTGACCCCTGGAGGGCTTAATGAAGAGCTGGAGTTTCAGCCTCTTTTGTAAAGTTCAGTACTTTCAAGAATACTCCCGAAGAATATGCTGCATGTCTAGAAGTGGGAGACCTTGAGCCTAATCAGAAACTACATGGATACAGCTGAAATATTTTGGTATACATGTATATAAATACTGCATATCTGACATGTTACCAGTTGCAGGATTCATCTTGGAGAGAATCTTTTTCAGAGATCTCTGCAGGCACTTTTAGAAATACCAAGTAAGTAGTCACCAGCATTACTGCAGTGTGCTGATGATTATCATTATTATTATTACTACTACCATGTTTTTAAAATGAATGTTTTATTCTAAAATGTATATTTATGTGTTCTTATCCTTTGCTTCCTTCTTTGATCTAGTCCCTCAAGAAGGCCCATATATATTATTCAGGGCCAAAACAGCGTCGGGTCACTTCTTGGAAATAAAACTACCTTTTCCCCCCAACATCCTGCGACTTCATCTCTTTATTCCATTGGACCATGTAAGCTGCCTTGGGTTCCTTGCAAGAGGGGAAAAGGTGGGATACAAATGTATTTTTTTCGCTCCATAACACGCACCTGGCCATAACACACACTTAGATTTTAGAAGAAGAAAACAGGAAAAAAAATAATCATGTGCAAATTATTGGAAAACTAATAACAAGAGAACAAAATAATATCTCCATACATTTATTTATTTATTGCTTTTTTAACCCTGCATTTCTTAAAAACAATCCAAAACAGGTTATAAAGAAGAATAAAACTCAGATTATTTTGTTCTCTTGTTATTAGTTTTCCAATAATTTGCACATGATTATTTTTTTTCTTGTTTTCTGATAACCATTACCGTACTTTCACGCGGGCCTACCTGCCCCCTCGCTGGCTCGTGCTCTCCCCCCCACCCTTTTATAGAGAACCTTTGCTTTTATTGTCCGTGTGACAGGCATCAATTCAACAAGTGCAGCTTTCACCTAGCATGGCGTTTGGTAGCACCTGTTGCCTGTTCTGGAGAGCAGCTCTCCTTTGGTGGTGGTGGGGAGAATGGCAAAGCTGCAGGCTGGAGTTCACATTGCAGGGGAAAGGATTGGTCTGCAGGGGTCTGGAGCAGCCGGATGTGATGCGGCGGCGGCGGCAGCAGCATTGGCGGCGGCGGTGCCGGCGGCGGCTCCATCAGCGCAGGGAACACTCCGCGCCGCTCAGAAGAGGGAAATCGGGCCGCCCCCGCCAACGGGATCGGGCCGAATGTGACACGGCGGCAGTGGCTTCGGCGGCTCCGGCAGCGGCATTGGCTCCAGTGGCGGCAGCAGCAGCGGCTCCAGCGGCACGGAGAACGCTCCGCGCCGCTCAGAAGAGCGAAATCGGGCCGCCCCCGCCCACGGGATCGGCCCGGATGTGACGTGGCGGCGGCTCCATCGGCGGCGCAGCTTCATCGGCGGCATCGCCTCCAGCGGCGGCGGCCCGCGCCGCTCAGAAGAGCGAAATCGGGCCGCCCCCACCGCCGGGATCAGGGCCCATGAGCTGCTCTGCCGCCACCGCCTGCCCAGCCGCACGCCGCTCTGGCCCTGCACCCGCCTGCCCGCATCTCTGCTGCCAGGGGGGGGCGCCGCTTGCCCAGCGGCGCGCTGCTCTGGCCCTGCACCCGCCCATCCCTGCTGCGGGGGGGAGCCTGCGCCCGCCCCCGTCCCTGCTGCCGGGCAGGGGGGGCACCGCAGCCGCCGCTGCCGGAGCAGCTGAGAGGCGGGGAATCAGCTGTTCCCAGGGAATCTGCTGTGAAGCAGCAGAGGGAGGTATGGGGGAAAAAATTATGTTAAAAAAATTTTTTTTTTTGACAATTTTTTACAATATTCACTCCATAACATGCACAGACATTTCCCCCTATTTTTTGGGGGGGGGGGAGTGTGTGTTATGGAGCGAAAAATACAGTAAGCTGTTATACCGGTTCTGTTTGAAAAACCATGGGACAGTGTTTGTTTAATATGTTGTTTAAAATATTCAAGATGTCTATAAGATTTTGTTTGTTTGATAATACATTGTTAAAAATAATGTATTGCAATGAACAGAGAGGCAGACTGTAACTAGAGAAATTTTCAATAAATGGACACAAGGCGTCAGCTGTAAGTATAAAGTATTTTGAAAGCTCTTAAGACTCACAATGGAATCGCACGTTTGATAGCCCCAGGGGAACCAGACAGTGTAATCTTGCATGGAAAAGTTAATATGAATATATTAGGGCCACTCCTCCACAAGTTCAAAGGAGCATTTGACTTGCTGTTAGTGGTGTTAGTTGCCGTTAGTGATGTGATAATGAAATGAGATTTAAAAATTACAAGCTCCACACAGGGCAGCTGCCTGTCAGTACAGACAAGTGGTTGTTTATTGTGCAGCCCAAGGAGACATCTATGGTGCTGCATGTAAGAGTATGCAGCACACAAGAAAGAACTCAGGGGAAATGATGGGCTGTCTCTGGCAGAGCAAAGGGTGACTCCCTGAAGCACTTCATGGTAGTTCAAAGGAGTCATACCTTTACTTCGAAGTGCCTTGAGTGTGAAACCGACAGGCCCGACAGGCGAACAAGAAATTTTCACAACCCAGGTTCTGGGAAACCAAAGAGGAATGTCAAAGAGGTGGGTTTCCGAAAGAGTATCAAGAACCAGAGAAGTGTTGTGGTGTCTTAAGAAGTGAGCTGGGTCTATTGTGACAAGAAGATGAGTTTCGTTATAAACAACAGGCTAAGTCATCAGATGAAAGAAATGGACCATCAGGTACTCAGGTCCAAGTGCTGGCAAGTACATGGAACGAGCAAGCAGAGAAGGTAACTTGGTAGCCGTTCTCAGCAACATGTTTCCTAAATTGGTAGAGTGCAGGAGGTTTAGGAGCTTTATAGCAGGCAAGTGGCACAGGATTAGATCTGTGAGATCACCTTATTCGCATGTCCAGGAAGATTCTGGCCAGTTGTGCTAAACGCCTGCAGTTCCCTCTATTAAACAGTGGCCCTGGTGCTGTAAGGAGTAGAGAATCAATGGAGAATAAACTAAGTCAACAAAAACACATAAGTGGTTGTGGTACCTCTGGGCCAAACTAGATGTGACATGGGATGGGAGATCTGTGATTGGCTGCTTTTTAGACAAAGAAAAGATGGTGGAAGGTCCAGTCACAGATCCCCCACAACATGTCTACTTTGGCCCTTAGTAGCTGGTTTATTGTGACAGAAGCAACATTCCACCATGCTTAATCAGCAGCACACAAAGGCAGCAGGGCAGGGATGGGCAACTTGTGGCTCTCCAAGTGTTTTCTCCCTGTCCCATCAGCCAGAGAAACCAGGCTGGTGGGGACTAGGAGGAGGGCCTTTTCTGTGGCAGCCCCCAATTTATGGAACTCTTTCCCCAGTGACCTCCACCATGCCCCTTCCTTGATAAGCTTCCACCGTGCATTAAAAACGTGGCTTTTCAGGCGGGAATATGGGGTGGGTTAGGATTTTTAAGTTTTGTTCTGTTTTTAATTGTGTTTTATACTGTGTGTGTGTGTGTGTGTGTGTGTGTATGTTCCCCCCCCCTTATATTTTATTGGATTGTAAATCGCTCAGAGTGGCCGGATGTCTGGCCAGATGGGCGATTCATAAATATAATAAATAAATAAAATACATGGCCATCGAGTCCAACCCCCTGCTCAATGCAGGAAACTAGAGGAGGGGTCTTCCATCCAAGTAATAACCAGGCCTGACCCTGCTTAGCTTTCCACACTCAGAAGCTGAGCCAGCGTGAGCCACCATTGGCTATGCTGGCTAGAGCTGATGGGAGTTGTGGATTGCCAGATGTTTTGTCCTACAGGTTGCCCACCCCAGCAGTAGGGCATGAGTTAAGCACTATAAGATGATAACCCTATTTATCAAACAGCAAATCAAAATCAGAGATGCCACTGAATTCTGCCATGCTGGAGAAGGGTGAAGACTTAGTAGAATCCACCATGGTTTTATCATGACTCAAAGTTACTCAGAGGATACAGAAGTTCCAGCAGGCACCAGAACATTCCAGATTCCAGATGGCTTTGTTGGGTATGTAGATCAAAAATGTGGGCCTGTCAAAGCTTTTCCAGAGTTGAACTGGGTTGTTCCTCCATCTTTTCTATACCATACCAAATGGGTAACCTCAACATTTTCTGTCATGTTAACTACAAATAGTCAGGGATGGGGACTCAGACTCGAGGACTCGACTCGTGAGTCGGACTGAGTCCCCCTTCTGACTCGACTCGGACTCGAGTCCCAATATTTTTAATAGGACTCGAGACTCGACTCGGGACTCGAGACCAAGGACTCTTCAACATCCCTGGGCTGTGCCAGAAGGAGTGGAGAGGAACGTGGTTGCCGGCGAAGAGCACATGGAAGCGAGGTGTGCCGCTGCTCAGCCACTATGGACGGCTACCAGGAGTGCAGCCCCAACAGTGTGTCAAGATTTATTTTGATTAATGTGTTGCGTACTTGGGAGAGGCAGAAGAAGGACCTGAGATTACTCTGTGTGGCTGCTCTGAGTGTGTTTCTGGTTCCAGCAAGTTCATCACCAGTGGAGCGGGTGTTCAGTGAGGGTGGAATTGTGATGAGATCTCACCATTCCAGAATGGGGGCCAAACATTTAGAAAAAATCATGTTCCTCAAATGCAACATGGATAAGTTTTAGGAAGTACAAGTTTATTTTTTAAAATCGTTTTTCTAAAATGCAACCTTTCAGACATTTTGGGTTTGGCTGCCTCTGCCTGCCTGTCTGGGGTTCCCAGCCTCCTCTGCCTGCCTGGTCTCTTCTTGACCAGTTCAACAGTTGAATTGTCCAAGACAAACACCTCTGCCTGCCTGCTTTGGGGTTCCCTGCCTCCTCTGTCTGCCTGGTTATTTTGGGTTTTTCTGCCTGGTCTGTTCTTGCCAAAATCAGTTGCAGAGTTTTGAAATAAAAAGGCACACTTGTGCCTAGAATTTATTTAAACCACACATCTGAAGTAGCCTTATTTTGTTGGGGAAAACCCCCATTGATTTTAATAGGGACTCGTGGAGTCTGCTTTGGGAGTGACTTGTGACTCGTCGTGAGTCACCATTTTGGACCAAGGACTCGGACTCGGACTCAAGACTCGGGTCCAAAGACTCGTGACTCAACTCGTGACTTGAGACCAAGGACTCTTCAACATCCCTGCAAATAGTATCCTACAAATGAATGAATTAATTAAAGATAGGGAATGTTTGTAGAGTGAAATTTCACCTCCACCCAGCATACACACAGACATGCCTGATCCTATAGCTCCCAGTTGCTGATGTCTGGATTGTATCTTTTGTGTCCTTCTATGAACTGAGAAATAAAAGATAAAAGTATTAAATACACACACACACACACACCACCTTATATGCTGGAGATCCAAACATATCAATAGTAAATTATACATAGATTTGTGATTGTGCTATTAGAAGAGGGAATTTCCCATTTCTCTTCCTTTTGCCAAACCTACGTAATGGCAGCAAGTTTCCACTTTATATCATGATCAGCAGCAAAACAAAAAAAGTTCAATTATGTTTTCTTTTCATAATTCAATGCAAAACCTGAGATCGGAGGGCACAGGCAGGTATTGGACACTGCCTGGTATATTTGAACATTCAAACACACAAACACTCATGGTGTGTGTGTATGTAGCAAACGGGTACAGCAGTGGTTCTCAACCTTTTTTTCCCCATGCACCCTTTTCACCATATGTCAGAATGTCATTCCCCCTTTTCCAAGATTGTCTGACTCAAAAGTTGCATTCCAAATAATATGCATATAATATTGAAAATCGTTTATTTTTTCTATATTGATACATAGTACATTTACTTGGATTATTTTTATAGTGGAGTTTTACAAATTTAAAAGCAATGTTGATGGATTTTAAAACTTGAATAAAACTAGTTTTTTACATCCATAACTAATTACTTGACAGACTAAACTGAAGCATACTTCAATAAAGAAAAAGTTCAATAGAATGCCAGGATACAGTATGAGAAACCTGTGGTTGTTTCTTCTTCAGCCAATTCTTGGATACACGGAGGAGTGCTTGAAAGGGCACAACTGCAGGTCATTTCAACCTCTAATCTACTTCATTGCTTTGTTTTCAATTGCACAGAGTTGAAAAGCCTGACTCACAAAGATATGTTGACACAAATGGAAGCAATGCATGGATAGCGCTTTCTGCCACTTTTGGGTAGGAATTGCACATCAAGGGCCAAAATTCTGTGATTGATTTCTCATCGAACATATCTCTTGCTCCCGAATCAGTCTTCAGCTCCAGAAATTCATCTTGACAATCAACAGGAACTTTTTCAACTAACAATTTGAATGGATTTCGCACTAAATCCAACTCCTCATCACTGAGTTCAGGAAAATATCGCTGAATACATTTTCCAGTGCTGTCAAATGCTGCAAAATTTCATTTTTTGCAAATTCTGGAAGCACTTGGTCATCACCACTAGCAACAAGAACTGATGACAGTTTCTCAAACATTGCAACATTTTAAATCTTGATCTTTCTCTTCCAATTTTCCAGCTTGCTGTTTCACCTCACACATGGAGAACCAGGCGGCTTGTCAGGGCTGTTCGTTTTTGATCCCCAGGAAACGAGAAGTCAGCTCTAAGATTGTTCACAAGAGGCAGCTTTATTGAGTAACTTCAGCGTGCATGCATACTCAAACAAGCCAGGAACGGACTGGCGTGGCTCGCAGGCAGCACTCAAGGGTCCGAACCCCTAGACACAAAGACTAGAACAGGCAGCCTCACTGAGCAGCAACAGGCATGCTCAATGAGGACTGGGAACAGACACGCACACACAGGGTCTGAACACTGAACAATGGAAGCAGGAGCTGCTTACACATTTCTAGTGTTTACACTTCAGCTAAGCTATAGATCATAGCTACTAGGCCTTGAAGCTGACAGTTAAGCACAACAATAATTAGCAGGGTGAGTTCTCATCATAGCCAACCATTGGGGCCAGTGTACCTGGTGTTAGTTCTCAGCATAGTAGGCCAAAACACATGGATAAGCGCAGCTCACTTCACGTGCCAAGAACCAATTAAAGCTTGCTTGAGTCCTTTGGCCCATCTCTTGTTCCCACGAGGGAGGGCTGTACTGAAGGAGCAGGCAGCCAGGTCAAGCAAGATAGAGACACAGGAAATGTTCTCAGAAGCCTAACATGGCTGCTCTTTGGTCAAGGGCCTAGTATGAATATGCTCAGGCCTGACAGACTTGCTCATGAAAGCTTTCAACTTGGGAATCAATGAATTTTATGATGTTTGTATTCCTTCCTTGCATCTGAAGATTCAGTTTATTCAGCTGCTCAAAAATGTCAACCAAATAGGCATTCCTCATCATTCAACCAGGCAAAAAATTCCATCTTACCCTGAACTTCAAAAAATAATTTGAGCTCATCTCAAACCCCCAACTTTGTCACTATCACCTCCTGCCCCATACACAGCCCTGGTTTGCACCAATTATCCACATTTTAGCCTCAAGACTCACCAGGACGAGAAACGTTCCTCTCTTTTTTAGCAGGTTTGATCACAAGTCCCAGCATGTAGCTGCTCTCTGACTGGCATTTCTCCATAATGGAGAAACAATATACAAAAGGTAAAAGAAAGTAGCCATAGCAAGAACATGGAATGAGGCACATGTTGACAGTATTCAAAAGAAGCAAAGTGTGTGGCAGGGAGGTCCTCGCAGGAGGGTGGAAACCAGACGTACCCAGGGCAAGCCCAGCTAACCTTAACCACAAAGACGTGCGGGTGCAAGATGAGATTCTAGTTCTTTATAGTACTTTTTTGCCATTATTCCTTGGAAAGCTCAGAGTGACCTCCATGGAGTGCCCAGTGGTTTCCCATCCTGGCACTGACCAAGGCCACAGCTAGTTAGCTTCAACAATGCTACAGCATTATATGTGCCCACATGAGTGCAGGCGCTCATGTGATCTCAGGCGTTGACCTCATGCAGTGAACTTACACTGTACCAAACACAAAGAGTGGGAAAGGATTATATTTGTGCAGCTCCAGTCAGGCCTAAAGGTGCCTAGGGACCTACGTATGGGGTTTTCCCCATGCCACCACAATGTGGCCACCACTGGTGTGGAGAGAACCAGCCGATCCGTGTGGTGAGATGCAGCAGGACATGAGTGGCTCACAACATGGACATTTACCACCACATCAAAAGTCTCAATGTGGCCTCCATGTGGCAGCTGCCACATGTGCACCAGCCTTCAGTCGATTATCTTCGAGCACCATCAGAGTATAGGGCACTGCACAGAGTAACATAAAAAGCTAAAGAGCTTAGAAGCAGTGGTACAACTAAGTAATTTTAGACCCGGGACTTAACGGTCTTCCAGCCCTCCCCTCCCCGCCCTTTAAACAGCTTTGAATATTACTTCAGTTGCAGGGGAGGCTGGTGACTCCTATGTCAGTGGGGCTCCTTATTCATTGCAGGTTGTACTGTGAGCTTTATAGGAGCTGTCCATGGTGGTGAACCTGTCTTGGGGATTGAGTACAGCACCACAGATAGCTCCCATAAAGCTCAGAATAAAACCTGAAATGGAAAAGGAGCCCCGCTGACATAGGAGTCACCAGACTCCCCTGTTCAGTTCGGAAGTACACAACTAACATTTCTCTTCTTCCCCCCCCCCTTCCAAGCTTTACCACTGTTTCTATATTCCTGACATGTTAGAGCAAAACACACACACACCTGCTCACCAACGCTGATAAAAAGAGAATAACTTTGAGCAGGTGCAGTTCCGCATTTTAAACTCACTTAAATCCTAGCACCATCACAACTGCAGGAACAAAATGGAATTTGCTTCCGCTGCCTTGATGCTAAACACATTTATTGGGGAATAAGGATTATTTTGTTGTAGAAAAGGGTAATATATTTTTAAAAGTAAAAATAATAAAAAATGAACATCTGTAGCCATGCACAAGCCCAACTGACACCCCCCCCCTATATATATATATATTAAATAAGAGGAAAGGATGCTGCTGCAGTGAGTAGTATCAGCCCCACAGAGCCCTGGCATGCCCATGCAGGCCCAGTTGCTGTCACCAGGCCTGTTTGCCGCTGTCCCACGTCACCTGCCAGGCTCTGGGAAATCATTTGGGGGGCCCTGAGCTGAGGGTCTCTGGAATTTGGCCCCACGGTCCAACCCTTGGTGAACCACTGCTTACAAGCAGAGGCAGCAGCAGAGGGAAGGTGTAACAAGGGGTGGACATGAGCGAATACTGTCACATAGACCTAGGTTTTGTTTCAGGTGGAGGTGAGGAAGACTAAAGGGTTAGACCAAAGTCGTCAGGGAATTGGAGACAATGAGAATCAGAAAGCACCCTTGGCATGACACCATTCCATTCTTGCAACGTGCAGACACTCAGGTCTGCCAACAATGGGGCTTTCCTTGTGTCTGGGAGACTGCTTGTATAAACAGATTTTGGCATGAATCACCTGTTTCCTGAATAGGCTGGGAAGATGTGGAGCTGTACATGCAAGCTTAAAAAAAGAAGAAGAAGTCCTACAACTCCCAGCATTCCCCTAGCCAGCCATGCTGGGAATTATAGGCCCTTTTTTCTGTCTAAACGTGCATAGGATTGTGCCCTAAGACTCTTATGTGTATGCAGCTCTCCCTTGCTCTATAGACTCCTCGGTCTCTTCAAACAAATCTCCTCAGGGCCAAAACAGACATCACTTTAAATCCATATCTAGTAGCCATTATTTAAAAAAAAAATCCTCTAGACTACATGGACAGGACCTGATCTGGATCTGGATCTTAGCATGTGGAGGTGGGGAGGGAGGGGGCCTTTAAAATCCAGACTGGGGGTCGTGTGCCTACTCCAAAGTAAAAATGGAACAACAACAAAAGGACTTAGCTGCTAGGTACAGAATCTCCTCAGAGAGAAAACCCTTCAGTCTGCTACGGCAACTCCTAAGGGTCCGAAAGGGTGACATAAGGTTACTCAACTAAGATTTCTTTAATCAGGTGAGAGCCCTACTAAGGGCACGTGTTGGATGCCAAGGGGCAGGTTCAGCCACCTGGGGGCAGCCTTTGGACAATTTGGCAGATTAGAACTCGGCAGGTTGCATGCAGCACTAGCGCATCTGAAAAGGGAAGAACGGCCAGAGTCACAGTTCATGGGAGCCCTCCCACTTGGGGAGGGGTTGTAGTTTAGGGGTTGAGCACATGCTTTGCATACACAAAGGTCCCAGGTTCAATCCCCAGCATGTCTAGCGTAGGGCTGGGAAAGATTCCTGCCTGGAACCCTGGAGAGCCATTGCTGCCAGTCAGTGTCGACAATTCTGGGCGTGAGGGACCCACGCTCTGACTCAGTATAAGGCGCCTTCCCATGCTTCCTCTCTTTCCCAGGTATTGGTATTACTAGCCGCTCCTTGCAGCTCTGAAGAAGTGAAATCTCTGTGTGAACATGAGGCTTCTTGGGTGTGTCAACAATTATTAGTGTGTACTGTGCAAGCACACAAAATGCCCTCTCAAAAGGGGTGGACCCTGAAAAGAAGAAAATGTCCTCTTCAAATGTTCTTAAATTACAGTTTGAACACTGTGGCGCAAGCATGATGTGTGACTACTCTGCCTTAATTTCAGCTCCCATAAACGTGTATGCACTGTAATGCAGAGATGCTGAGTAGCTATGGTACTCATATTCTGAATGGATGAATAATACAGATCCAAACTGTGAAAGGAGAAAGCCCAAATGTGCACTCAGAATAATTTCTGCAAATTGATATAATATAGAACTGAAATAAAACTGAATAACAACCCTCGCATTTCTTTGAATTTTCATTCTGCCACTCAAGTTTTGAAATTTGACATAATCTGATATTTCAATCTCAGAATTGAAATTTGAGATAAACATTTGACTTCTGGGTTTTTTTCACCTGTTCACTTGGATGTGACCTGATTGGCTGAATAAATGAATGAATGCCAAACAACATTTATTAAATTTGATTCGAAGGTCATGTGACAGATACTGTCAAATTCAGACTGCTACTGCATGTCAGCTGTCAGTTATTGATTTGCAAGCTGAGACATCACTGGATGTCAGCGATACTGGGGTTGAATGGCAAATATCTGCCAGCTAGAAAATATTTGGAGACTACACACAATGAAAACTCACAAGAGGAGAATTGGTGGTGGGGAGTTAGTTTAATCTCTAAATAAAATATACATAGGTTTGCTTAATTTGCAGGAACTTTTGCATACTTATTTATGAATGTGCAGCTTTTATCCTATGCATGTTTACATGGAAGTAAGCCCTATTAGGTTCAATAGGAACCTAATTTACCTGTCAGGTAAATGTATATTGAACTTCAACCTTGCAGTACAGCCCTATGTATGGTTCCTTGGAAACAAGTCCTTCCGTGTTCAGTGGGCCTTTCTCCCAAATAAGTGTGCACAGAATTGCACGGTCTTAATTTAGCATTTGTAATTTTGCAAGGTGCATTGGGGTGTCAAGAGGAGGGCAATGAGACCAAGCCACTTTCAACATAATTGGAGTACTTTGTGCCATAGACTAACTTTTTTTAAAAAGTGATCATGTGAGTGCGTGAATGTGAAAACATTATGTGGGGACTATGCTGTTGCCAGGATGGTTCCATGAACAGAATTCTGTCAGATTCTATTGGTGACTTGGTCTCAGGAAAAGTTACCTGGAGAGCCAATCCATATTTGGACTCAATTGTTGTGGAGCATTGGCCCCAAAGGCAGAATATAAATATTTTAAAGAAATAGAATCAAATTCTGCAC
This sequence comes from Shinisaurus crocodilurus, assembly GCA_021292165.1. Lineage (NCBI taxonomy): Eukaryota > Metazoa > Chordata > Lepidosauria > Squamata > Shinisauridae > Shinisaurus > Shinisaurus crocodilurus. The sequence continues at coordinate 35,348,148 of CM037881.1, read as the reverse complement.
CCGTATATGCAGAGAACAGGGTCTGGAGCAGCTGCTCATAGGGCTCCAATATAAGCTTTCCCTCATCTCACCATAGAGTATTCAGAAGTCTACTTGGAGAACTGGGCAAGAGCAGGCTAGTGAATGCTAGGGATGGATGAATCTGTATATTTGGGTTGCTCTCGGTTTCTCATTTTTCTAGTCTTAAGTTCAGTTTGGCCCATCTTTGTGTGCACTTCCCCTTAATATACACATTTTTGCACTTCTTCTTCTTCTTTTTTTTTAGAACTCCATTGCAAAACTTGGAGAAGTGAGAATGTTGAAGGATAATTGAATTTCGGTTTGTATATTGGCTCAAAACTGCGAAATTAGACAAGTTTGCCTTAAAATGTGAACTGAACTAATTTTGCCCCCATCCCTGGACGCACCCCTCTCCGCCAGCCCTCCTTGAGTGAGAGAACTTTCAGTTGTCTATTTACCTAGCGCTACAAGCCTATACTGAATTCATAATTCAAGCTCCACAGAATGCCTACAGCTCGGGGAAGATACCAATGCTTGGCCAATTTTCCTCCCAATTTTCTGAAAGATTTATCCGCTTTTAGATTTGTGCTTCGAGTAAGCATTAGGCATGTCCATCCCTGCCTTTAATTTCTTTAATCTACGGAGGACAGTGGGGAATGAGCCATCTACGTCAAGGGCTTGAGCAACTGGTTTTGCAGTGAGGCCAATCACCCAATTCCTCCCTTCTTGTTCTCCAGCTCAAGTATACGCTGCACTCTCCATTGCCTGGTGCAGCAGAAGCTGGGGGGGGGGGAGAGGGAATTATTCTCAGATGTCATGGAATGATTGCGCTTCCATTCAGTCTTTTGTATGGGCATGTAGGCTGATGTCACCATTAAAAAAAAAAAAAAAAAGTCACAGGGCATGCCCAGCCCCATAAATCAGGAACATGTTGGCCCACATTATTTACACTCAATCCCACTTCCTTGAGTGTATAAATAAAAGAAGAGCCCTTAAGTGCTAGAGAACACACATGTACCCGGCTCCGTTCAGTCTACCCTGCTGTGTGTCCTCTCTTTCTTGTGCTCTCTCTCTCTTTCAGCATCTCCGTTCTTTTGCTCCACTCTACGCCAGCTAAAATGTCTCAACAAGCCTGCGTCAAGGTCCAGAGGAAGGGCTTCAGCGCCTACTCTGCCATCGTCCCTACCTCTTGCCGCACCAGCTTCAGTTCGCAAACCGTATCCAGGGGCGGAAGCTGTGGCATCGGTGGGGCCGGCTTTGGTAGGCTTGGCGGCGGCGGTTTTGGCAGCCGAAGCCTCCACAATCTTGGTGGAACTAAGAGGATCTCCATGGTCAGCTGTGCTTCCGGTTATGGCAGTGGCACTGGTGGCGGTTATGGGTTTGGTGGCGGCATTGGCAGTGGATATGGGCTTGGTGGCAGCTATGGGATGATTGGAGCTGGCTTTGGTGGTGGGAAAGGCTTCCCCATTTGCCCACCTGGTGGAATCCAACAAGTGACTGTCAATCAGTGCCTCCTGGCACCTCTCCACCTAGAGATAGACGCCACCATACAGAGAGTGCGTAGCGAAGAGCGGGACCAGATCATGGTACTCAACAACAAATTTGCCTCCTTCATCCATAAGGTGAGGAATAAAATTTCATAAATGGCTTCTCTTGTTATCTGAATGGTAGTTGACTGCTGGAGAAACAACTCAAGAGTCTTCCTCCCACTACTCCTACAATTCTAGCTCATGCCACTCTCACCATTTAACACCGGCATGCACTAGGCATGCAGTCAGTGCAGGGTTGCCAAGGTTTTCTTTTCCCCTGCTCCTGTGCCATCAAGAGCAGCCTGGCATGCAGAAATTTTGCAGCCAATGTTTTTCTTGGCAGGGAAACAGAGTGACTGGAAAAGCTTCTAGAGTCATGTTTTGCTTGAAACAAAACACTGAGGTGAATTTGCAGGTTCCTGCTTGGGAAGAGTATCTGAGTATTCGCTGGTTTCAATAAGGCTGCAATCTTAGACAAAAATACCCAGGAGTAGGTCCCATTGAACACAAGGGGGCTTGCTTCTGAGTAGACATGCATAGGATTGCACTCTAGGAGTAGTGAAATTTCAAGGGGATCCCACATATATCTTTACATGGGTAATTACTGGGTAATTACTGTGTGTAGATACATGGAAAGCTGGGGAAAGGTTTTGCCGAAGAAGTGGGCCTTAAGGGCAAACTTATGGGGGGGAGGGGGGAGGAAATTGGCTTGTGGGAAACGAGCAGAGAGGAGATGCCCTTGCAAAAGACAGCAGCATGGCCGAAGGGCCAGGATTCATTTGCCCTTCCCCATGACAACGGGAAGCAGAACACATTATGCAAAATAATAAGCAAATATGTGCAAATGAACTTAATGTGCATGCATTGTGTGTATAAGCTTATACAAAGTCTGAGTAATGGGGGCAAATTTCTGACATTTTTAAAGAGTAATGTATACACAGCAGCACTGCCTGTGTATATAAGTGTTTTCAGAACTCAGGTGCAGATCCATAGTGTGGTGGAGTTTGCCAAAGCACTTCTCCGTGCTGGCACATGACTGTGCATTGCCAAAAGAAACACAGATAGGATGCTTAATACAAACAGGATGTCAATGGAACAGAAGCCTTGCTCCCTGAATGAACTGTATTGCATCATATTTATTTAGTTATTTGTTGTATTTCTGGATCGCCCATCTGGCCGGCAAACCGGCCACTCTGGGCGATGTACAACATGATAAAATACATTTAAAATACATGATATAAAATATATTTAAAACAGTATAAAACAGTATAACTTTTAAAATCTTAACCCACCCCATATTCCCGCCTGAATAACCATGTTTTTAGTGAGCGGCGGAAGCTCAGCAGCGAGGGGGCATGGCGGATGTCACTAGGGAGGGAGTTCCACAGTATGGGGGCCACCACAGAAAAGGCCCTCTTCCTAGTCCCCACCAGTCTAGCTGCTCTGGCTGAAGGGACAAGGAGAAGGCTGTCTGTGGCAGATCTCGTTGAGCGGCTTACTTGGTGTTGCTGGAGACGCTCCTTGAGATATTATGTCTTCCCACTGTTTGATGAAACTGGGAACTAGCCTATAAGTGCTGCTGTTTCTAAGATCTAGGTTCATATAGAAGGGAGGAGAGCGGTGAGCGGTGAGCAGGGGATCACAGATCAGAGATAAGGGAATTCCTCTCCCTGCTTCCTCCCAATTCCTCTGGTAGCCTCCAGGATTGGAGAGGGGCAAGGGCTTGTTTTTAAGGCCAGATGGGCAACCTCTATGGGCCAGATTAAGGCCATAGGGCTGAAGGTTACCCACCCATGATCTAGGATGTATTTGTAATCAGTTGCACTACCCTTCAATATTTAAGCTTGAGTAATGTTTTGCTGCCAGCCCAGTGAAAGACACAAAGCCCCTAGAAGTGATAAGAAAAAAGGTGCCCTTTATTGCATGACCAGCCCAGAAACATGTCAGGATTCACCCACACTTTGGGAAGCACTGGCTTAGGGTTCCCACTGGGATTTGTCCTTACAGGAATGCTTTAGGCGATATTTTGGGTCTTTCTGCTTCCAGGTACGTCTCCTTGAACAACAGAATAAAGTGTTGGAAACTAAATGGGTGCTGCTTCAGGAACAGGGCCAGAAAACCATTAAGAACAACCTTGAACCTCTTTTTGAAGTTTACATCAACAATCTGAGGAAACAGCTCAGTTGTCTGGACAATGAAAAAGGGAGACTGGCCGGAGAACTGAACAACACACAAAACCTTGTTGAGGACTTCAAGATCAAGTAAAGCCGCCCTCGCCTCTCTCTCTCTCTCTCTCTCTCTCTCTCTCTCTCTCTCTCTCAAATGCTTGATTCTTCTTTCTCTTCTACACTTCCTTCCTTTTCTTATATTGTGACTAAAGCCCAATACATACTAATAAACCGAGAATGGCCACTTTAGTTTAAATACACAAAATGCATGGAGGTGGCTGTATGGCCACCTCGTAATGTGCAAGGCCTGCCACATGGACCTGCCACTGCCACATCATAGTCTTCAAAACACCACAAGCCTCCACTCTGATAGGGATGTATGGATTTTGTTCAATCCGTTCGGTGTGTGTTCAGTGGATTGTCAGGCATCTTTCGTTTCGTTGTCCGCTCATTGATGGAAACTGATCTTTCTTTCCCCTTCAGAAAAAGACAGAAAGAAGTCTGCCACCATTTACGTAGCTTTTCCTGGTATGCAATATTTTGTGTATGTTTCTCTTAGTGCTACACAGGGAAGGCTGAAGAGAGATTGGAGATGTATAAAACATTGGAGGGGGGTTACGAAAAGGGTGCATATATTTTCCACTAATTTTTGTACTTTCGTACAACTAAATTTGCGAACAATTCCAGAAAGTAAAAAATAGGGTCTGCAAGTCTGCAGGCCATATTTCCACACATCTTGGAAGATGCCGGTCTCCTGCGGAAGCTGCAGCTTGAATTCATAGAAATCCGAAGTCATCTTAAATTTGTTTCAGATTTCTCTGACAACATATCAACGTATCTGAGAATGTTTCAGGTACAATTTTGTGTCTAGGATGGTGGCGGTCACCCTGAATTCGTGTGAAATAGAGCCCCTACCCTGACTGAAGCCCCACAGTTCCTATGACATCTCCCAGGCCTTGGGGGTGTTTTTGCCTCTAGGTCTACAGCATAGGCAGAGGCACAGTATAGGAGATGCAAGCAGGAGGTAAGAACATAAGAAGAGCCCTGCTGGATCAGACCAAGGGTCCATCTCGTCAAGCATTCTGTTCACACAGTGGCCAACCAGCTGCCTGCAGGATCCCACAAGCACCTCCTGCCCATGTTCCCCAGCAACTGGAGTACATAGGCATATTGCTCCGAAGCGCCCTCTTCGCCTAAACAGAGCTCGCGCGGCGCCATGGTTCACTCCGTCGCTGCGTGCTCTGAAACAAGAGGTGAGAAGGCTAGAGCGCCGATGGCGAAATTCCCGCTCCGAAGACAATCGAACACTGGTTAGAGCTGCATCTTCAGCCTACCGGGTGGCGGTGAAGGCAGCAAAAAAGAATTTCTATGCTGCCTCCATTGCGTCTGCGGAGTGCTGCCCCAGGAGGCTGTTCCAAGTGGTCCGGAGTCTGGTCGGTCCAGTCGCTCCGGACCCATTGGAACAGTCTAGAGCCTCCTGTGAGGCTTTAGCGAAGCACTTCGCAGATAAAATCGATCGGATTAGGAGTGGGATATCGTGCGTCGTGGATACAGGGAGTGAGCGGGAGGAGGCCAATGGCAGACCGGTTTTGTGGGATCGGTTTCGGCTTCTTCCTTCTGATGAAGTGGACAAGGTGCTTTCATCTGTGAGGCCGACCACCTGCTTGCTTGATCCTTGCCCGTCCTGGCTCATAATGAGCTGCAGGGAGAGACTGGGTGAGGGGATCAAGGCGGTGGTGAATGCCTCCCTCGAGGAGGCAGTGATGCCATCAGCCCTCAAGGAGGCAGTAATAAGACCGCTTCTAAAGAAGCCCTCCTTGGATCCCCAGGATTTAAACAACTTTCGCCCAGTCTCCAATTTACCATTTCTGGGCAAGGTGATCGAGCGGGTGGTGGGTGCTCAGTTGAAGGCACACTTGGATGAAGCCGATTATTTAGATCCGTGCCAGTCGGACTTCAGGTCTGGACATGGGACGGAGATGGCCTTGGTCGCCTTGGTGGATGATATGAGGAGGGCTTTGGATAGGGGCGAATGCTCCTTTCTAGTCCTCCTCGATCTCTCGGCGGCTTTTGATACCGTTGACCACGGTATCCTCCTGGACCGCCTGGAGGGGTTGGGCTTGGGAGGCACTGTATTGCAGTGGTTCCGGTCCTTCTTCTCTGGAAGGTACCAGAGGGTAGTTCTTGGGGAGGAGGCTTCGGACCCTCGGCTGCTCACTTGTGGGGTGCCGCAGGGTTCCATCCTCTCCCCGATGTTATTCAACATCTACCTCAAGCCGCTGGGAGCTATCATCAGGAGGTTTGGGGTGCGGTGTCATCAGTATGTGGATGACACGCAGCTCTACCTCTGTTTCAAGTCCTCACCGAGGTTGGCCGTTGAGACCCTGTCCAAGTGCCTGGAGGCAGTGGCTGGCTGGATGGGAAGGAACATGCTGAAGCTGAACCCCGACAAGACCGAGGTACTGCTGGTGGGGGACAAGGGGAGGTTAGGGGATGTTGACCTGGTGCTGAATGGGGTACATCTACCCCTGAAGGACCAGGTCCGCAGCTTGGGGGTCATTCTAGACTCCCAGCTGTCCATGGAGGCTCAGGTGTCAGCTGTGAGCCGGGCAGCGCTGTATCAACTCCATCTGATACGGCAGCTGCGCCCCTACCTTCCTAATCACCTGCTCCCATCAGTGCTTCATGCCTTGGTCTCCTCTCGCCTAGACTACTGTAATGCGCTCTACGTGGGGTTACCCTTGAAGACGGTTCGGAAGCTGCAGCTGGTACAGAACGCGGCGGCTCGCCTGGTTAAAGGCAGCCGCCGGCGGGATCACATCACGCCAGTGATGAAGGATTTGCACTGGCTACCAGTTGCTTGCCGAGCCGAATTCAAGGTGTTGGTTTTGACCTTTAAAACCCTATACGGCTCTGGTCCAGTTTATCTCAAGGAGCGTCTCCAGCAACACCAAGTGGGCGCTCAACAAGATCTGCCATGGATGGCCTTCTCCTTGTCCCTTCAGCCAGAGCAGCTAGACTGGTGGGGACGAGGAAGAGGGCCTTTCTGTGGCGGCCTCCGTACTGTGGAACTCTCTCCCGAGTGACCTCCGCCATGCCCCCTCTCTGATGAGGCTTCCGTCGCTCATTAAAAACCTGGTTTGTTCAGGTGGGAATATGGGGTGGGTTAAGATTTTTAAATTTTTATATTGTTTTAATGTATTTTATTGTATTTATGTATTTTATTGTGTGTACATCGCCCAGGGTGGCCGGTTGCCGGCCAGATGGGCGATAAATAAATATTAATAATAAATAAATAATAATAAATAAATATTGCCTCTGATACTGGAGGAAGCACACATAGCCAATCAGGACTAGTAGCCACTGATAGCCTTCTCCTCCATGAATTGTTCCAATCTCCTTTTGAAGGCCTCCAAATTGGTAGCCATCACTACATCTTGTGGAATTCCATAGTTTAACTATGCACTGTGTGAAGAAGTGCTTCTTTTTATCTGTCCTGAATTTCCCACCAATCAGCTTCATGGGGTGACCCTGTGTCCGCGTATTATGAGGGAGAAAAATGTCTTCCTATCCACTTTCTTCACACCATGCATAATTTTGTACACCTCTATCATATCTCCCCTTACTCACCTTTTTTCTAAGCTAAACAATCCCAGCTGCTGTAACCTTTCCTCATAGGGGAGTTAGTTATCATAGAATAGTAGAGTTGGAAGGGGCCTATAAGGCCATCAAGCCCTACCCCCTTCTCAATGCAGGAGAACAGATGTGGGCAGCCCAGGCAGTCACCCATCCAAGCACTGACCCAGCTCATACTTGCTTAGCTTCAGCATGTGGCCTGCATTATGTGCCCCTTGATCATTTTAGTAGGGCAGACCTCATTGCATGCTAGAATCTGGCCTATGGGCCTTGCAAGACCTGTCAAGGAGTGCAACACATTTTCTCTGCCACTTTCACTGCATGTTGGCCACCCATGATCAAGAATAATCTCTTAGAAATAATCAGGGCCAGGCTTTTTAGTACTTCCATTTTATTTTAGATAGATATTTATTGAACAAGTCCTCAGACCATTTCAAACACAATAAACACACATTAAAAACAAGTGATAGGTACGCAAATTTTAAAACAGGAAAACTAACTTTAAAAATGTATCTAAGATTAAAATAGTAAGAAATGCTGACAGACACACTGAGCAACAACTGCAAGGGTCACTCTCAGACAACAAAGTCAAATTATCTTCTCACAGGTCAGGTGTAGCTTAACTCAAAATAGTGGTTGTTTTAACATTTTAAATAGAAGCAAGCAAGCCCCAAACAATTCTAACTTGATAGTGAGCTCTTTGCCAACAGCAAGCTTCTCGGCAGTTATATCCACGCTGTTAAAAAATATTTACTACCAGACTAGAGCAGCAAAAGCAATTAAAACAATGAGGCAAAGATGCCTTGGCGTCTTTTTGTGAATAATAACACAAAAGGCAAGGCGACACCGCTCATTGCAGCGGCCAGACAACTAGGCAAAACAATTAAATACTACCCTTGTAAAAAATGTGGTAAATAAAATATATAAAATAGCTTATACTTAGATTAAATAGGCTTGCGAGGCCGCAGAGTTCACCAAAACACACCAGTCTCGCCGACCACCATATTTATTTTTTAAAATGTGTTTTTGATCTTTACACTGCTACTGGCTTTAACTCTGGTTTTTACTCTTCTGTTTCAAAATTTTAATGGTTTTATGTTTTACAGCGCGATCCTATGAGGCTGCCCGTAATCCTCCGAACCTGGAGGATTACGGGCATCCTACTGAGGGCAGGACCAGTGCAGGGGATAGGATATCCGTCACACTCCCCTCACCCTCAAAAAATCTAGACAGCCAATTTTGGTTGTCCAGATGTTTTTCCTCTCATCACGAGGAGGAGAGGCTGAGGTGCCACATGGATTCTTCATAGGACCGCGGCGCCTTGCTCCTCCCCTCCCTGCCCCCAGGAATGCCCCCCCCCATGGAGGAACCGAACACAGTCTTCGGTGTTCGGTTCCCTGCCGGAACAGAAATAACTGCACCAGCTACAAGGTGGGGGCGCTCCGAGGCACTGTGACCTAGGATGAGATTTCTGAGGTCACAGCACCTTCCAGGCCCATTCCTATGTCCCGCCAGACAAGGTCGGAGGACATAGGATTGTGCCCTTATTGTGTTGTATTTTATGGTTTTAACTTTTGTGAACCACCCAGAGAGCTTTGGCTACTGGGGGGGGGGGCGGTATAGAAATGTATTCAATAAAATCCTTTTAAGGTTTGTAACCATCTCTTAGCCATTCCATTAAACACAAGCCTGTCTCTCCTTGTCATGTCATAACAGATATGAAGATGAGATCAACAAGCGTACAAGTGCAGAGAATGAGTTTGTAACACTCAAGAAGGTGAGCGTCTGTGTAAAGCTCAGCCATGTTGCAAGGGGGAATCATTTTGCTGTGAAAGGTAGTGGAGGGCGGGACCACAAACCCTGCGAACAACTATAAAATATATCTCTCTAAAGAAAACGAAAACATTCACAAAATGTTAGAGGCATTGCTATAACTGTGCCAGTCAACCATTATTATTATTATTTTTAAAAAAGAAAGCTATGTGAGTGCTTTTACATTTGTTTTCTAAAAATTAAACATGTTAAACATTTCCACAAAATGGAGATGTCACTCATCGTTAATTACATCACTAGCATTAGCCAATAGGTCCCCATGTCATTCATGGAACCATACTCCACATAACACTCAATCACTAATGATGCACAAGCTGGATCATCCTGTGCTCCCCTATAACCCCCTATGACCATTAGTAACCAGATTCTAGTTCAACAATATCTTGCCTTTAGGACGTGGATACTGCTTACATGAGCAAAGTAGAGCTACAAGTGAAGGTAGATGCCTTGATTGATGAGATCAACTTCCTCAGATCACTGTATGATGAGGTAAGGATTATTCCTATTCTCTTTCAACAGAAGTGTTCTGCGCTACATAGTTACATCATATAGACATCCAAAGAGACCTGCGGTTCATTCATCTGCCTCACTATTCTGCCATGAAGGGTACCCAGTTTGCGGGTTCCCATTGATAACGGGAACACTGCAGAACAGGTGCAGAATTAGAGACTGACTGTTGTCGTCTCCCATCAATTTTGCCTAAAACAGAATTGTTGAGCAAACTCAAGTTTTTGATGGGGCAACAAAAAAACAAGGAATGTCAAAGGAAGCCTCCCCTCCCCACGCCCCCAAAGAAATTGTTTTGATAAAACTAGCAATATTTCTAAGGAGTGGGATTTGTCTTCATATCCTTAAATTGCCACTTTACAAAAAGTTAACAGTGAAATACATGTCTACTCTACTCAGAAGTAAACCTCAGTGGGTTTAGTGGGACTTAGTCGCAGGTAAGTGTGTCTAGGATTGCAGCCTAAGAGCTTTGAAAAGAGAAGAAAAGATGAGCAACATTTCTCAGAGGGGTTCTGTACATCACTACTCCCTACTTGAAGATATAAAGACTCTTAGACAGTGACATTTAACTTCTTGAAAGTCTTGATTAACATCTACTTACCGTCTATAGTAGTTCTTCATTAATTCCATGAGAAATTATTGATCTTCCCAACATTACAATAGTAATGAAGCCTATTTTGCTAAGCTTAAATCTATAACGAAATGAAAAATGTCATACTGCTAAAATAAATGTTATCTATGCAGGGTGATGCACAGCCCATCATTCAGAAAAAATGTTCTGCAAATGCATAAATGGGTATCGGGGATGGAGTTCAGCAAACTCAGGACCATCTATATATAGTATATCCCACCTTTTTTCATCTTGCAAAGAACCCAAGGTGGCTTACATAGTCCTCCTCCTCTCCATTTTATCCTCACAACAACCCTGTGAGGTAGGTTAGGCTGAGAGTCAGTGAGTGGCCCAAAGTCACCCAGTGAGCTTCATGGATGAGTGGGGACTAGAACCCAGATCTCCTGAGTCCCAGTTCTTCACTCTAATCACTACACCACACTGGCAAGTTATTCTCTTGATTGTTGATCAGGAGAATAACTTGAAAACATATGGGCAGGGACTTATTACAGTTTGAGAGGACAGAGGGCTAAATTGAATTTCCAGGAATGAGATAGTGGGAGTTCCAGTGCCTTGTACGTCTCTTTCTTTCCATTTCTTATGGGTATTTGTTTCATGGCTCCAAGTCCTACAACTCACATATGTTCTATCTTCATACATTTTTCTTCATCCATTCCATTGACCCTTAAAAAAAAAAAATCTTTGAAAATAGAAAACTTGGAAGCAGAATAAATTATGCAAAACATGCAAACGTAGTTACTTGCTTAATTCTGTACAATTGAAGAGTTTGGCTTGTGGCATGGTTTGGACTGGGAATTTGCAGAGGACACGTAGTTCAATACATAATGTGATTTTCTAATCGGATATTGTTGCATCATTTGCAGGAAGTGCAACAGATTCAGGCGCAGATCTCCAACACTTCTGTAGTTCTTTCGATGGACAACAACCGCCACCTGGACCTCGACAGCATCATTGCTGAAGTTAAAGCCAAATATGAAGAGATTGCAACCAGGAGCAGGGCTGAGGTTGAATCATGGTACCAAAGCAAGGTAAATCATCATAACGTAACGTCTTGGTGGCTCCTATTGGATTGGCTCAGAAAATAAGTCAAACTATTTCCCCCAAGCTGGGAATACCTTGGCTTATTTTCCAAAGCCAATCCGAGTTTGGAAATTGTCTCCTATCCTCCCGCTCTTCACTCCTGCTCCTCCACACCCCTTCCCTTTTCTTTAAACAAGATTAACCTGGCCAGGGAAACAAGGCCATGCTCTGGCTGTGGGAAATGGAAAAGAGGGAGATCTGATCTCTCCCTCCCCTCTTCAGTGTGTTGCTTGCATGCCAAAAAGAAAAAAAAGGCCCCAGTGGCCCTTAGGGAATGTAGTTTTCCCAAGGGGCATTGCAATGGCAGTATACACAAAAATTAATTAAAAAATAGTTGCGCCAAACAGAATGAAGATTAAATTGGTGTGTTTGCTTTCTATGTGTATTAGTATGAAGAACTCCAGATTACTGCTGGAAGACACGGGGATGAACTTCGCAACACCAAGATTGAAATTTCAGACATGGACCGGCAAATCAGTAGACTGCGGTGTGATATTGACAACGTGAAAAATCAGGTAGGGTATTGTACTCTCCCAGGATTATCTCCATATCATGGTATTTAGCCTCTGTTCTGGCCCAAAGGCGTAAGGAAGATCAGTGTTACAGTCGGAGGTCTCCACCCCTTATCTCGGGGGGTGCAGAACTCAGGCCCTCCAGTTGTCCATGCCCCCTTCCCTTGTCCCCATCCACCTTCCCCCTACCATCAGTCATTGCATAGTTTCCCAGTTTTCGGTAGGGTCGTGTGGTGTGAGAATTTTTGGAGAACCGTTCAACAAACGTGAATTCGCCTTGTTCGGCTCACACGAGTCTGTTCACGATCGTTCTCCTTTTAGCTCTGTTCGGCGCACTGTTCGCAAACGCAAAAACAAAGAACAGTGACATCCAAGGTTGAAATTCCTCTACTAAAGCTTAGTTACTGTCAGTAAGAGCTTGAAGCTACAATATGCTTGCCGAGCCGAATTCAAGGTGTTGGCTTTTGACCTTTAAAACCCTACACGGCTCCGGCCCAGCTTATCTCAAGGAGCGCCTCCAGCAACATCAAGTAGGCTGCTCAACAAGGTCTGCCACAGACGGCCTTCTCCTTATCCCATCAGCCAGAGCAGCCAGGCTGGTGGGGACTAGGAAGAGGGCCTTCTCTGTGGCAGCCCCCACATTATGGAACTCCCTCCCTAGTGACCTTCGCCATGCCCCCTCCGTGATGAGCTTCCGCCGTGCATTAAAAACATGGCTGTTCAGGCGGGAATATGGGGTGGGTTAGGTTTTTAATAAGAATTTTTTATATTGTTTTAATTATATTTTATTGTGTTGTTTTGCTGTATTTTGGTTGTACATCGCCCAGGGTGGCCAGGGTGACCAGCCAGATGGGCGATTGATAAATATAATAAATAAATAAATAAAATAAATGCTGGTATGTTTGGTCCCGCCCCCTTTTGCCTTTGGTCCCACCCACCACTGGAATGCGGCCCCCGAGAGCTCCTCTGAAATGGCATTTGTTCGCATTCCTGTTCAGCCATGAAGCTCTCTGGTTGTCCTTGGCCACATCGCCATTGTATTTCTCAGCATAACCAACCCTCGAGGATCACTGTGAAAGGAGGTAAGGAAAACCCATAAGCCAGGGGTGCAGAACCTCAGTCCCAGGGTCCAAATCTGGCCTGCCTGAGGTACCCGACTGCCCCTGCACTGTTCCCCAGATGGTCACACCTCCTTCCCCTGGCCTCACCCCCTTTCCCTTGACCAACTATTGGACATGAAGGGAAAGACATGGAGCCCAGAGGCAAAGAAGTGTGCAGAACAGGAAATGGACTTGAGAAGGTGCAAGGAGGATCCTGAAGGAAGAGTAGGTGGAGAATGAAGGAGGCTTGAGGGGAAATGGCGGAGAACCTAAGGAACGGAGGGGCTAAGCGGGGTGTGGGCTCTGAAGAAATTTCACAGTGCTAATGGTCAGGAGGGACTGTATGTTATAGAGGGGAGGGAGAGAGGAGCGCTAGAGGTGTTGGTCCAAAGACAAACCCACCTTCACAGCTTGACTGAAGGCTGTCTATGTGATTAAAGGGGCAGCAGGCTACCTATCTTTTTGCCAAAAAAAAAAAATCTATTGTTTTAAAGCAGGGGTGGGGAAACCTCAGGACCAGGGACCAGATCCAGCCCACCTGGGGGTCCTCAGATGATCCAGCCCACCTGGGGGTCCTCAGATGATCCAGCCCACCTGGGGGTCCTCAGATGATCCAGCCCACCTGGGGGTCCTCAGATGATCCAGCCCACCTGGGGGTCCTCAGATGGCCCAGCCCCCTTTCCTTGGCCACGCCCCTTTCTCCCGACCACTGATCCCCCACTGGTTTCCCAGCTTTTGTGCAGCTTTTTGTCCATTCTAAAAGGTTGAAATGCCTCTCCTAAGACCTAGTGACTGGCAGCAAGGGCTTTCAGCCAAAACATTTTTGGCCCAGCCCCACCCACCACTGGAATGCGGCACCTGCTGAGAGCTTCTTCAGAATGGAATTCATCCCTCGGGCTGAAAAATATTCAACACCCCCGATACATTTCTCAGTTTGAATGGTTTTGACTTTCTCCCATTTACTCATTTCTCTCCACACTCTTATTTTTTCTACCTTCATTTGATACCACTAGAAATTATGAGCACCATCCTCACGAATGTTAGTGTCTACACCGGCATCACTGCTAGAACCATAGTTCTGGTGGCATTCTCGTCATTACTGATGTGATGACAGAGAGGCTTCTTTATTGAGCTGTGGTGCTCTTCAGAGGGAAGCATGATGTGGAGGGTAAGAGGGAGGAGAGTTGTTCGGTGTTGTCTCCCCATAAATTCATGTAGAAATTCTTGTTATTTATCATTTATAGCACCATTAATGCACATGCTGCTTTACGGATCGACATGAGAAAAAGACAGATTTCTCTGCTCCAAAGAGCATCCCATCTAAATTAATCCATCTCCCCGCCCCCCCCACCCATAGTGTGCCCATCTGCAAGCAAACATTGTTGGAGAAGAAGAGCGTGGTGAAGCTGCTGTCAACGATGCAAGGCAGAAACTGGCCGAGCTTGAGGATGCACTTCAGAGAACCAAACAAGATATGGCCCGGCAGCTGAAGGAGTACCAGGAACTGATGAACGTCAAGCTATCCCTAGATGTTGAGATTGCCACCTACAAGAAGCTGCTGGAAGGAGAGGAGTGCCGGTGAGTGAGATACCATCTTAGCACCCATGTTCAAGATCACAGCCTCAGATACTCCATGTTGATGAATCTTGAATGACTTGCACCTCTGTCTTCTGTACTCACGATCTCTCATGCCAGTTAGAATTCCCACTTCAAATCTACCTTTTTACTATTCTGACTGGGAGATCATTAAGGAGATCCTTAAGTCATTTTAAGTATCTGCCTGGCACAGATACCCCAAATGAGCAAAAGCACAAGGAAGCACAAGGAGGAGGACTTTGTATTGTTACCACACCTATCCCAGGAAACGGTACTGGTTTGTGGGAAGTGAAAAGATGGAGAACGCCTTTCCCTTTTTCTTCTCCGAGGTGCCTCTGACTTGAAATGCAGCAAAAGACACACACACCTCGCCCCCAAAAGATCACTCTCCCAGGCTGTCAGGAGATCTGCTGGTTGCAGCATTAGGTATCACAGGCTGTAGCAGCTTGAAATAGGAGACTCCACCCCACCCCCCATGCCTATGTGCCAACCAGTTCTCTTGAGGACATGGACAGCCCCCTCCCTCTGGACCAAACCGTATAGTCAGTTTTAGATGATCTGGTTATGGCCCTTGTTAGGGGAAAATGTCCACGAGGGGAGCTCTCCACTTCCAACGTGCAGACACCTGGTGTGCAACTCAAGAGTCATGTTTTTCTCATGCACAGGGCAATCATCAACATATTTGGGGAAGGGAAGAGTGAAGGTGGCCTTGTATTTTTATTTATTTATTTATTTAATACATTTTTATGCCGCCCAATAGCCGAAGCTCTCCGGGCAGTTTACAACAGTTAAAACCATAAAATACAATATAAAATAAATATAAAATTTAAAACCACAGATTAAAAACAAACAGCAGAGCTAGCAGCAGCAGTTACAATAACGGAGTTAAAAACAACTACAAGATTAAAATGATTAAGATGATTAAAATGCCTGGGGAAATAGAAAGGTCTTCACCTGGTGCCGGAAAGAATACACAGTAGGCGCCAGGCGAGCCTCTTTGGGGAGCTCATTCCATAACCGGGGTGCCACAGCAGAAAAGGCCCTCCTCCTAGTAGCCACCTGCCTCACTTCCTTTGGCAGGGCCGCAGGGGCTCTCTTGTAGTCACACTAGACACTTTAGCTTTCAAATTACTATCTGATTAAGTCTGATATATACAGACAGAATTTCACAGAAGATCAGGCCACGGTGTGTGAACCATGTAACATGGTAACTAAGGGGATTTACAGATTTCACCATACAACTCTGCTTCTTTTCAACCAGCTACAGAGATGTTTAGACTGTGCTTACCTCTCCTGTTTTGTTTCCTGACAGGCTGGCTACTGATGCAGCAGATACAGTGAATATCTGTAAGTATCCTGGGGAACATTCATGTTTGAGAGTCATAGCTTTACGCGGGCGTGAGAGGGGACCCTTGGTTCTATTTACATGGAGAGGGCTGCAGTTAGTACCATGGCCTCTCTCCACCCATATTCGTCTCATGTAAACCCATGGATGTTACAGTGGTGCCAGTGCAGTTGCGCGGTTTCTGCACTGGTGCAACATCTCGGGTTTGCTGCACTGGTGCTGTGCCACAACTCACGAAGACACATAGATGCAGTGCTGTTGGCCCCTGATCACATCCACTTTTTGCCACACAGAAGAGGCCATAGGATATTTAACACAGAGAAGAGGCAAAGATATGTAACATCTCATTAATTTTATTTTGGCCAATTGACAAGCGAAGTCTCCAGGAGTCTTGAGCTTGTGCTGTTTTCTTTTCACAGCCGTTCTCTCTTCAAATGTTTCACGTGGAGGTGTTGCCAGCTGCAGTCTTGGCTACGGAGGTGGAAGCGGCCTCAGCCTGGGAGGAGGTAGTGGTTTAGGTGTCGGAGGGGTCTGCGGAGGCCTTGGGAGTGCAATTGGTATGGGAGAATGCAGCTTCAGTTCCGGGAGCGGAAGAAGGATCAGAGGAGCGAGCTTTGGAGGTGGCAGCTGCTCTAGTGTCAAATTTTTTTCCTGTGCTCAAAAAAGTTACAGAACTTAAAAGCTCAAACTCGCATCTAGCCTTTTCAAATGAAAATGTAACATGTGAACCGTCTCTCCCATGGGCCTGTCTACACAGTACACACAAATCTCTGTCTCTTACTGCATGAACAGCTTCTGTAAGACATCCACTTACGTAGTTTGATCATACTTGGATATACTCTGCTTTTCAGATTATTCATATCGTATTGAGCTCTGCCATCAACTTGTTCTTGCACAAAGTTGTAATCTTGTCCCCACCATCTTTGTATTTTGCTTTCAAGTCAGAATTCTAAATTTTCAAATTTTGTATAAACCAGATCATCTTTTGTATGCTCTTGCTTTAGTTGTTTGAAGCATGACCTCACTTTTGGGTGTGTTATTGTGTCCAATAAAATGCATATTGTAATTTATAAAAGCTGTCTGGTCCTTTCAAATACCCAATAGAAAAAGTAGACATATACATCAGGCAGTTTTTCAAATAATATTTAGCACTTGTGTAGCAGATTTAAAGAGTCCAACGTGCTTTACATTTCACAAAGCTTTACAACGGTGCTGGGAAACAGGCCAGTATTATACAGATGTTGCAGGTGTGGAGGGAGAGGAGTTGAGGCAATAGTGACTCGCCTAAGGCCATCTAGTGAAATCACGTTTAGGTGACATTTGAACTTCCTGGCTCAACACTTGGCACCAGGCTAATTAGTTACATAATAAAATAGCTACAGTTGTCCCCATGTGAACTCAATTTTTGCCAGTCCAGCCATTCATTTCCTGGACTACTCTCAGTGAAACAAGTAATATGTTTTGCTGATTGCAACCACACAGGAATCTAGACACATGGTTACTTTAATTTTTACGTAAGAGTTGAACAACAGATCACAAAAACCAAGTGGCTGTTATAGCTCCTTATGACGCTACACAACCATGTCAACGTAGAAATGTAGCTATTTCATTTGTTGTAAACCGCCCAGAGAACTTTAGCTATTGAGCGGTATAGAAATTAAATTGAATTTCTTCCATTCAATTTTATAACTCTTCTGTGGATTGGTTCTGTCCTGTATTCTGCACATCTTCTAATCCACAATGCAACTGAACTGCAGCACACCCATTTAAACTGATTTAGCTTCATTCACTTCAGTTTAAATTAAGTTTTAAAGACCTAAAATCCTGGTACCTGACTCGGGCCTCTGGGCAGAATCCTTTGGTTCAGAGCGGAGTCAGAATATGTCAATGGCTGAAGTTAGGTGGTGTGAGTTTTTTGGCAGGTCCAGGGATGGAGCCTAGTGCAAGAAGTATTCACCCAAAGTGCAGAGCTAAAAAAAAGTTACTTTTTTTTTTTTAACCTTGCCCTTAACAATAATTTCAGGCTAGGTTGCCCCCTTCCCCGTTTTCACTGATTCGATTCCTGAGTAGCAGGCAGCGCCAAATAAATACAATTTAAATATCCACTAACTGCGCCATCTAATGTGGCTGCCCACAACACTCTGAACTCGAAGGATTACGGGCATCCAATGGAAGGCGGCAGGAATGTGGAGGCAAGGATTGCCTCTGCACTTCCCTTGTCCTCCAAAACACTTAAGACAGCTGATCTAAGTTTTACCCCTGCTTGCGAGGAGGGGCTGAGGCACCACCGGGATTCCTTGTATCCCAGCAGAGCCTTGCTTCTCCCCTCCCCACCGGTTCTGAAGTCGGTCTTCCATCTTCAGATCCGCAGCCATTTCGGAAAGAACTGTGCCAGCTGTGAGGGCTGAAGGAGGGCGCTCCAAAGTCAGAGTCCCAGGGGTTTTCCGAGGTCAGAGCTGGGACTCCCAATTTTTCCTATGGCTGGCCAGACAGTGTCTACCAGCCACAGGATTGCACTCGAATTGGTTCACGTTCTTTCTCAGCTCCTCCTATTAAATGCTAACATCACTGCCTCTCGAGTACAGACATTACTCAGCCTTGATGACTATCAGGGTCAGGAAGGGTTGTTCCAGATTCAATCGCTGGCAACTCTAGTAGGGCTGGAAAAGACTCCAATCTGAAGCCTGGAGAGCCGCTTAGTCAATGTAGACCAGCCTGAGCTAGACGGACCAATGGTCTGACTCAGTAGAAGGCAGCTTCCTATGTTGTATTTTTTAAAAAATTGCTGTTCATATTTACAGGTTACTCAAGCAAATAGGGGAAGCCTGACACTCATTTGGGCAGCACCTTCACCTCCATCCATCCCTTTAAATCAAAGGGGTTGACCCTCTTTCAGCTCTCAAGGGCGAAATTCAATTTTGGAGCAGCTCTCAGGGGCACTATTACAGTGGTGGGTAGGGCCAAAAATATCAGCATATTTCAGTAACTAAGGCTTAGGAGAGCCATTTCAACTTTTTTTTATTTTTTTTTAGAAAGCCATGCAGACGTAGGGGGACGACAATCCTTTCTTCTAAGTGAAGTCTACCTCACTCCGCAAGCAATGTTGAGGAGGCCCTACTGCTGTGAGACATTGTTGCTGCTAATATGTTTTGCGGTGGAGAAAGCTGTAGAGGTTGATCCATGGGGCAAGCTATCGTACACAAACGGCTTGCCGCGTGAAGCAGGGGCCATGTTGGTGCACTTTTCTAGCATACAGCATGCTGCATCTTGTGTGTGTGTGTAAGGGAACTATGATTATTCTCCATTCTCTCATTAGACACCTTTCTCTAAAAACAAAAAAACCCCTCAAGGTGCCTTACAGCAGGGGTTCAAACATACAAAAAGTTAAAACAATTTAAGACAGCTAAAAACAATTTAAAATGCCAAGACCCAGTAAAACAGCTAAATAAAGAAGCACCCATATGGCATCAAATGACTAGGAGTAAAGTCTTCACCTGGCACTGAACAGATTACAACATTGGTACTAGGTGAACCTCACTGGGGAGAGCATTCCACAAGCAGGGGGCCACCACCAAGAACATCCTCTCCCTTGACATCCTCCAAACATCCCTCAGAGGTGGCTCTCAGATGTTAATCATATTATACAAGTAGGCTTATAATGGAAGAGGTGCTACATGAAGAGAAGCCAAGGTGCCATTGAAGCTCAATTCCGCACTTGCAGATTAGAAACAAACATTGTCATAGAAGCAGCTGTAATTTTAATCATAATTTACAGAGTGTACATAATTTACAAACATAAATAAATCTTAGAAAAGCTTCACACGTTCTACTGTATACAGTTTACAAAATCAACCTGTTTATTTTTGTACTGCTGTGATAATACAAATTAAAAATGGTCCCAAGCTGTGAACTGCTGTCTAGGTTTAATATGGCAGTTTTGCATTCATTCTATAGCTACATTCCACAAACTGCTCCATTTGGAACAGTATCACTGATGGCCTTAGAGTAAATGGTTATATCGCTTGCAAATTACAAGAACCACTTTGAACTAGGAAAGGGCTACATGATAAACATACCATAAAATTAAAGAATCTTAAGATATCTGAGTTCTCAGATATTGCCAAGTAAAAATGAGCACAGTATTCTTTGACATGGTATATTTGATGCCAATTGTATTGTTTATGTGAAAGAACTGATATCACAAACAGTACACCAGATTGTGGATTGGTAATCCAGTACCAGGAAAACCATTCACAGCTCTAAATGATAAGCGACCTGGTTCACACATAACCCCTCATGGTGTTATTTAATGCGTAAATTGGTGGGGCTGCACCAGAGCAAGTGAGCTGCCTCCCACCCACTCCTTCCGCTTTGCACTCACTTTCATAAACAATCAAGGAACACCCATTCCTGGGCTATTCAGCGTGATGTCCAAACCCTGCACTCTGGGTTGTTGAAGGACAGGCAACCAAGATTTTTAACCCAACAACAAACCATGGATTAAAACTCTGGGCTGTTTGTCCCTCGACAACCCAGACTGCTGGGTTTGGATGTCACAATGAACAACCCAGGAACAGGAAGTTCCTGGGTTGTTTGAGAAACCAGATGCAAAGCAGAATCAGCGCGCAGGTAAGAGGCAGTGCACTCGCTCACTCGACAACCCATCATTTAAACAACCTATGGGTTGTCTTTATGAGCAAACCAGCCCAGTGTTTCAAAAAACAAAACTAAAAACAAAACCCAAAGCAGTTCCTTGCTTATAGGTCAATACTGGTAAATCACAGAAGAATCAAGACAGAGCAAGGCGAATTGTCAGTATTGTAGAATAATGCCTGGTAAGTGACTTTGCCCAGTTGTCAACCATTCCTCTACATCCAATTTGCTGACCACACTCAGGTAGGTGCTGTATTCTTGAACAATGCGTGCATTTTGCATTTTCTCCGCTCAAGAGCTTCTTGCTTCTTCTTTGCAATTTCTTCTTGAGAACACTTTCTACTTCTCTGTTCTGTAAAAGACAACATGCATTAGGAGCTTCAATTGTTCATCATCACCGTCTAAAGGTAGCCAGTTTGTCTGGCTCCAATATATTTTGCTGATAATAAAGATATTGCTAGGTCATTCATGAGCTGCTAGAATCCTTTAAGGAAGGTAGGTCCCTAACTTTTGTATTGTAGCATGAATGTCTACCAGCGTAGAGGGGGAAGAGAGACTTGCTTCAAGGGCATTTTGCAAGGTTGCCCTCATTAACACTTTAATGTTTAATTATTTTGATACTTGTATTGTTGTATTATTATTTTGATTTATTTATGGTTCTTTCGTTATTGCGGTTTTTTGGTTTAATGATTGTAAACCGCCCCAAGAGCATTTGCCAGTTGAGCTGTATACAAATCTAATAAATAAAATTAGGGAATTCTGATCCAGAGATTCTAAGGAATGGGAGCATCAAGTAACAGAAAAAAGGGTTAGAAGTAGCTGAAAGATGGAAGAGAACATTTTCCTGGATTTGATGCAAGTCTGGGTCATCTATCGTCTCAAACAAACATAGTCACAGGGGTTGAGAGAAGGTGAAACCCAAAAAGTCAGACCATGACATTACAGCCTAGTAAATTGTTTCTTCCCAGCAGTAACACACAACAGTACATTAACCACATTATTCTAAATTTTGTCAAATTAGGAAAATGTGATGACTATCCCAATCCTGTTCACTGCTTCACTGTGCCTTTATGCGGCAATCTAAACACACTCAAGGCAGCAGCATTGGTATACTAGCTTGCAATGCACCAGTGTGGATGAAACTTAACCCAGAGTCCTGGCAATCTCCATTCTCCTTTTTAAAGAAAACAAGTTTCTATCCCTCACTGGTAACCAAATAGGTGGCAACTACAAAAGACAAAAACAAGAGGAGATGAGCATCCAGTAGCAACGAAAAAAGGAGATAACTAGGTTCTCAGGATGCAAAATCTTTATTAAATAGAGGAGCCCGACGTGTTTCGGCCTGTTTTTTTTTCTAAGGCCTTCCTCAGGGGGCTGTAAATATTCAAAATACATACAATAAGTACACATGGTGAGGACAACACATATTAAAAATACATTCTCATTTGTGTAATAAATTTCTTTATATTCTAAATGGGGAAAAAACCAGGGCACAACGCGTTGGGCTCCACTATTTAATAAAGATTTAGCATCCTGAGAACCTAGTTCTCTCCTTTTTTCGTGGCAACTACAAAAGGCCTCCATTTCCAGGAGGTGGAGTTTCTGTGCTTAAAGAACTACCTGCTACTCCAGCATAGCCTCCAGTTGCTTTCCCCAAACCACTCATGCGAGTCAGTATCTGGGCAAAATTAGCAGATTGCTAGTTTCCACTGATCTGCATAATTTCTTCTGAGTACAGCAGTTGAGTTCCCCTGGTGTATTATTGGGCCTCCCTTGTTGCAGAATTCCCACTTTCCCAATCATTTATGTTTAAATCAAAGCC
Source organism: Shinisaurus crocodilurus (assembly GCA_021292165.1). NCBI lineage: Eukaryota > Metazoa > Chordata > Lepidosauria > Squamata > Shinisauridae > Shinisaurus > Shinisaurus crocodilurus. Next base: position 35,325,736 of record CM037881.1, on the reverse strand, counting down.
AAAGTTTAAAGTAAGTTCTATGTTCTGAGAAATCCCACGACACTCAGCACTTGGAAGCATCCACAAAACCTACCTGTTTCAGACTGTGCCAAGCCATCGGAGAGGTGCCTCTTAAAGGCTGGCTTCAGGTTCATCGGTAGTGCTGCCTGAAATGGGATGTTTGGTGCATTCCTGCTTTCTGACAGGCCCAGCTTAGTTTGAGAAAGGCTGCCTACATTTACATTTTTATGGTCCAAAACAAGGCCTTGGGAATTATTGGTCTTCCTGAACACATATTTCGCCTTTTCAGTTAACACCTGATTAATGTTGCTGATATTCTGTCCCTTGCCCACATTACAAAAGCCATTCTGCCACTGTATTTTATTAACACTTAGGCACACATTTGAGAGAATGGCTGAGCTACTTCCAGAAGCGAAGCCTCCTTCAGGCACTGAATGAGACCTGTGCCATTTCCCTGGAACACTGTTGACGCTCTCGGTTTTGAACGGTGCACCACTATACTGTACAAATGAGTTAGCAGAATTCTCATTCTTTAGCTGTGTTGCAATTGTAACCGGAGCATCCAATGAGAAGGTTTTCCTGCCCACATGGCTTTTTTGGGGCTGTGGGCAATTTGAAAGTCCTCGATTCGGCCCTGTGAAGCACGGACCCACCTCCGACTTGGAAGCACTTCCTACCACCAATTTAGCTTTTTCATTCTCTTTCACAACGTCCTGGCTCTGAGTGTTTTTTTCTACATCATCACAGACTTGATAAAGCAAGTCATCATCATCACAGTTTGTGCCCCAAGGACTAGTTGATTCACAAAACAAGTCCAGAACTTCGTCCGAGAACTTAGGCTCATTCCAATCATCAAACAAAAACACACTTTTCTTTGGCACGTCTGTCTGCTTCAGATGGCCTGTCCTGTTTTGGCTACTGGCTTTCTTCAGGTCATGAGGCTTTGTAGTGTCAGAAACGGTGGACAACTGGTGATTAGTACTGTGCATGTTACTCCTGTATTTTCCAGTGTGCGGTTTAGGGAGACAAGGCACTGAAACAGAAGCAGCTCTTTTTTCAGGAAGGCTAGCACTGGCAACACATTTAAGTTGAGTAAAGCTGCCCTGGATACGCTTATGTTCAGATTTCACTGAAAAAGAATTACAGCCAGAAGTTTTGTTTGGACTGCTTTTTGAAATGGAATTCATCTTACTGGTTTTTAAAGGAAAATCTTCTGGCAGAACAGCAGCCTTGGTCTTTTCGATCTGAATACTTTGTTTTTGTAAAGCACATGATGCTGGAACGTTATTGGAGGGATTAAAAAATGCACACTGGGCAGTGTAAGGTTTCTCAGAATCTGTAATTATTTTCTTTGTTTCACTGCTTTGATTAGAAGTGTGAGATAAAGCATTTGCTGGAGTGCTTATTAGCTCAGGGTCCTGAGTAATTTGCATGAGAAATGAATCATCTGGCAACAAATCAGCATCCCAGTCTTCAAAGTCATTGCTGACAAGTCCATCCAGCTTATCAGAGACAACCAATTCTATCTTAGAAGAGATGGCACTTGGAACTGTTTGCTCAGAAGTCATTTTAGCTTTTTCAGCTGGAATGGTTTCCATACATTCTACAACAGGCACTGAGACTTGCCTTTGAGGTGCATCTCTAACCACACATTCCCTAGCAGTTGTGACATTATCCAAAGTGTGCTTGTCCTTTAGTAAAGTGCACTGGTTTTCATGGAAACTAGAGTTTGAGGAGCAATCTGACATGCCTTGGCTCAGCTGTCCACTACATTTCTGGGTAGAGCAGTCAAAGAGGTCATTGAGAGCTACTTCAGCATCCAGATCTATGGACTTCTGACTACTGTTTTCACAATGCTCAACTGACTCAGTACTCTCCTTAGCAAAGGGCAAAGCAGTGTCAGCTTTGGGATGTTCTCCAAGGAACTGCTGCTGATTTTCTGCCTGTGGCTCATCTTGAGGTTCAGTTGACATATTTGCCTCTGATGTAGTGTGAGCAATATTGCGGCACGGAGCATCTTGATCCTGGATTGCATCAGTCAGGTTTTTATCAAATTGCTTTGCCAGCTTCATAAGCTCCTCCTCTTTGTTTTTTAACTGAAGACCTCTAGATGAACAAGCAAAAGGGGGGAAAAATGTTAGGAACACAAGGTATTTGGAAATGGCTTACCTGTTATAGCTACTGAAAACAAATACATTTTTCACTGCATAATTCAAGTAAGGCATAGTTTAACCCTTTACTGTTTAAACAGTTTAGCTGACTATTTTTAATCTGCTTTTCTAGAAGAAGTACCCAAAGCACCTTACAAATGACAGGATCACAAAATGAAAAATTAATAAAGTTACTACTAATAATCCAGAACCATACAGAGCCAGTCAAACATACAGAACCAGTCAAACAAATCAAAGCAGTTAAGAAAAAAAAAAAAGACATCAAGCAAAATAAAAAAATGTAAAAGCTAACAGAAGCTAGTTTAAAGCCTATCATATTCAAAAAAGCTGCCTGAAACACAAGAAGGGTTTTAAGCAGATGAAGAGGGAGCACGGTGGATCTCCAGCAGAAGAATTCGTTTGAGAATAAAAAACAAAAGAGTTCCCAACATACCTTGCACCATTCACTTTTAATCTAGATCGTACTTTTGTTATTCCAGGAGTACAAGGAATTGCATTATCACCAATCCACAAGCCTAGAAGAGATCCTTCGTAACCGTCAGGTTTTTCATCCTCAACAATAAGAAGCAAACATATGAACACCATGGATGTTATTAACAGTGCACACCTATCTATATTTAGCAACTTTCAAAACTATTTTTTTTTTAATTATTCATTCAAATATTTTTACATCCTGCTTTTCTGTCCAACAACCCTCAAGGTAGCTATCATAAGCAAATAGTAAAACAAACAAACACATACACAACCAGTACCCCAGTTACTGCCAACAACACTGTGCAGACCATATCAATAAAACAGATCAGCTACCCCACTCAAAAATCCTGTTCTAAAAGCTACATCTCTACCAGTACTAACCAAAAAGCAAGCACTGAAGGGGACAGGCAGGCCTCTCTTGGGAGAGTTTCGGAGCCAGTCAATAAAGACCTCTCACGTGTTCCTATCTGCTGTATTTCAGAAGGAGGGAGACAGCATCTTCAGTTGTCGGATGCAAGGCATTGGGCTTGGCTTCGTTGGGCACCTACCAAGGCCCACACACCTGCAGAGGGCTCACTGCCACTCTCAGGAGCCCACTGCCCTGCTCCTCCTTGCTGTTGCCACCATCTCTGAACATTCAAGCAAGAGCAAGAGCGAGAAGATGGAGCAGTACCCTCCACTTGCCTTGAGCTCTCCCTCTGGTTGCTTGTGAGGATTGGGCAGAGAAGGAGAGGCCAAGCAAGTGTGCAACAGCGGCTCAGAGAAGAGCCCACAGAGAGGGGAGCCCACTGACAACACCTAGCCCAACACACACAGTGCCGGAGCAAGCACTGGTTGAATGAAGTATATAGGCAGATCCACAAGGAAGGAGGCAGCCCTTAAGATATCCTGGTCCAGCTCAAGGCCTTAAAGGTTAAGACCAGTGCTTTGACTGGGCCTGGTAATGGACTGGAAGACAGTGAAGTTGGTACAGCACTGGAGTATACACTTCATCTCACTCCAGACAATCTAGCTGCTGAATTCTTGATCCGCTGAAGTTTGAGTACTTTTCAGAGGCAGTTTCACACAGAGTGTGCTACAATAAGCTAACCTGGATGTTACTAGGGCATGATTGACTGTGGCAGGAAGGGGCAAAATTAGCACAGTAACCCAAAGATGCTGAAAAGTATATTAAAACAAAAAATGATTCTAATGCAACTTCTACAATAATGCTTCAGATGTAAAAGAAATGTAAATCTGGATCCACCATCCCTTTTACAGATTTAGGGATTTAATTCAATCAACAAAACTGGTTTCTCAAGGTGGCCCTCATGATTTCAATATTTACAAATCAGACGTTTTATAAACCAAACGTTAAAATATTCTGAATGAGAAATTTGACTCCTTGCAAAGAACTCTCACTGAGAAGCAGTTAGATTCTAAATTATATTGGATTATAATGCCATTCAAAATTAGAAGGGACATACATACTTTATAGGGATATAGGCACTTCCATCTTGGAAGCAAGATGGGGGCAAATATATGCAACAAAACAATATTCAGTGTGCTCTTCTTCAAGAGAGGCTCAATATAATTTACTGGTTTGGGAATTTATATGCACCTTTCAAAACAAAAGTTCTCTCAGGGTGGTTTACGATAAAAGAAAAATACTTAAAACCTATACCTAACAAAACATAAAACAGCAGCATAAAATAATTTCCAATCACACCAATAAAAAACATGATACAATTTAAAACAGAACAATGACAATTTAAGAAGTCATTTCAACAGAAAACAACTGAAATAAAAAGAAAACAGGGAAGGAGCTTTCTTTGGGAATTCCATAGGTGGCCACCACCAAAAAGGCCCTCTCTTTTGTGCCCACTGTCCTAACTAATCTTATCTGTGGGCCTGACAGCAGTGCCTCTATTAAGAGTACAGTCGCTCCTTGTAAGCAACTTGGCCCCAAACCTTTTATGGCTTTAAAGGTCAATACCAGCATTTTAAATTGAGCCCAGAAGCAAGTCGGTAACAAGAGCAACCAATATTAAATGTTTGTAATATGCTTGGCCCCCACAAGCATCCAGGCTGCTGCATTCTGTACCACCTGAAGCTTCTGAACCATCTTTAATGTACTTGATGCAGGGCTGCCTTTAAAGTCCACATGATACAGTAGGTCAAAAGAGTAAAGATTTTATGGTGGAGAAGCATCCAAGTCATAGATATATTTCTTGCAGCTGTCTAAAGTTCCATTAGTTCCTATATAGAACTTCCATCAGTAACTAGATCCCATTGTCCAGGGGGTAAAACAGTATTCTCAAACTTTCCCTCTACAGTAACACTGTAAGTTTCCATGATTTGGACTAGCTCCTTCAGTCTAAATAGCTGTACTGTCTTACTGTTGCTGCAAAAGCAACAGTAAGACAGTAAGTCTCACTGTACTGCCACACTGTACTGGCCCATTCTAAGTATTTACCGTATATGCTGACGGTTAAGTCCCACTGGATTCAACTGGTCTTCTTTTCTAGTAAGTGTTTTGGGTTTGCAGCTATAAATCAGCTTTCAGCAAAGTACTTCAGCTTTCTGGCAATCAGAATGTTAATTTGTCATTTGACAAATTATGCGAAGAAATAGTAACCCTATTAATTCAATTGTTCCAAATCTAAGGATTCTACAGGTAGCTTAGATCAAAGGTGGTCAGAAGGTAAATCTCCAGATGTTTTGGACTTCAACTCCCTTACGCCCCTGTCGATATGGCCAATGATCAGAACGCTCTCCAAAACACCTGGAGATCTACTTTCTGCTCACCCCTGGCTTAGATAAGACAAGTTACCAAAGATAACCAATTTTTTAAAATACGGATAGCTCAACTGAGAAAAATAAGTTGTGACTAACAGCCCAATCCTATGTATCTTTGCTTGGAAGAAAGCCAACAGTGAATCAATGTGGCTTGCTGTTGACAGTATCTTGAGATATTAAACAGATGTTTTTACACATCAACCACATTCTCAGAAACAGAACACATTTGTACAAAAACATAACATCACAGAATGTGTATTTAGCCGAGTTACCAATTGTTTCAGCTTTCCTAGCAGGACTGGTACAACCCCCTCTAATAGCTAACTCAGGTCATGAGTGCCAACAGGACTAGAGTAACAAGAGGGGTGCCTGTTAATATTAGGGATAACGTAAGTTGAATATACACATACATGTTTAACTGGCTAGAGGTGCAAATATGATTTAACTTCATATGAGTTATTATAATATGTAGATGTTAGGACATTTCACAGACCAAAATTAGAGCACGTATCTTGTTAGCCTCAAGAATTATTACAGAAGAAACTGCTCCCCCCCCCTTTGTTTTCTTAAAATAGGCAGTTTGCGTAAAAGAAAGAAAACATTGTGCAGAGACTATCCAGGTTTATTTAAGGAAGGAATAATTACCTGAGGAGCAATTCGATTAACAATTTCCGAGATGTCAACCGTACGACCAACTGCCTGCTTCTTTTGTTTACTGCCTGAAAATATGATAAAACCTTTTTAGCAAGTGCTAAACTCTATAAGAAGAGGATTTCCCAACCTTTGAAGCCGACCATGACCTGCAAATGTGTAAGCACAGCATTTACCATATAACAGAATTCCTCATTTTAATCATAGTGAAAATGTAAGCACTTACTACAAAACTAAAATTCAAAATAAGATTCATTTATTTAAACTTTCTCTCTCCCATCTTCCAGCTGTAAAAAACTTTAGGGCACGTTACAAAGGAAACCATACACAAAATATCAAAGCAATCCCCAATTAAAAACCACACTGGACAAAAATTAGCATCAAGGCAGCAAAAATTAAGTACCCCTAATTACTTAAGGGGAGAAAAAAGAACAGTTTTTCCTTGGCGCTTAGGCTCCTAGCAAAACAACCTAGGGAGGGAGTTGTACAATCAAGGCACCACCACAAAGGTGACCCAAGTGCCGATAGCCACCCATCTCACCTCTAAATGTGAAGGCAGCCAGAACAGCCTTAAGGATTGAGCAGGTGCATTTGGGAGAAGGTGGTCCTTCAAGTAACCTGGTGCTAAACAGTCTAGGGCTTTTACCACACATTCCAAGTGATAAATTAATGCTTACAAGGATGACTTTGAATAAGGATTACAGTAAGTGGTTACCCAGCTTATGTGCAATTGGTGAGTGAGGATCCCAGAAGATCTCTTGCTGTAGATCAGTTTCATTCATAGGAGAACTGAACATATGCAAGCGTGATCTGCTGGCCAGTCTTCTCTTTGGAGTCTTATACGAACATGTTTCTGGGTGAAAACATACACACACACAAGTCATGCCTCCATAAAAATAAGCAAAAATGAACACAACACATGGATATCTGAAGCCTTTTGAGGAGCTACAATATGTGAAACTTATTGGGGAAGCTGATTCACTGATACCAGTGATATTTATCAGGATAGGAAGCTGCCTTATACAGAGCCTTATCAATGTGCCACCTAGTTCAGTAATATTTATGCCAGCCTACCCAAACATGGTGCCCTCCAGATGTGTTGGGCTGCAATGTGCGTCATTCCCTGGCTGGGAATGATGGGAGTTCCAGTCCAACATACCTGGAGGGAACCAGTTTGGAAAAGGCTGGTCCACACTGACTAACAACAGCTCCCCACGTTTTCAGACAGAGGTCCTTCCTGCCTCTACTGAGAAATGCAGATGCTTGAAACTGGAACTTTTTGCATGCAAAGCATGTTCCCTGCGAAGTCTGAGTTATGGTAAGAGTTCAGCAGAGAGAGAGGAGTGAAGCAGGGCCACCATCGGCTCTGCTAAGAAGCCAGCTCCATGAGGCTTTGCTTCTCCCCCAACTGTTATCCAGCAGCCATTCCATCAGGCTGCAGCAGATGGAGTGAAGAGAAGCAGGGCCTCTATGAAGGGCCTAGTCCAAAATATTTGATCGTAGTAAGCCATATTTGTTCCACATAATTGCTATAGTTTAAGAGCTAGTGTGGTGTAGTGGTTAGAGCAGGGCTCTCCAACCTTGGCTCCCCAGATGTTGCTGGCCTACAACTCCCAGCATACCTAGCCAGCATGGCTAATGGCAAGGGATTCTGGGAGCTGTAGTCCAGCAACATCTGGGGACCCAAGGTTGGAGAGCCATGGGTTAGAGTGTTGGGCTGGGACCCTGGAGATCCGGGTTCTAGTCCCCGCTCAGCCATGCAGCTCACTGGGGGACTCTGGGTCAGTCACTGACTCTCAGCCTAACCTACCTCATAGGGTTGTTGTGATGATAAAATGGAGAGGAGGAACATGTAAGCCACCTTGTCCTTGCACGAAGAAAAAAGGCAGGATATAAATGTAATAATTAATAAATAAATAGTTCTACACAGATGCAGCAGCACTTCCCAATTTTTAAAGAACAAAAAGGTCAGACCAGATTAAGATTATGAACCCATGGCTTGTTCTTCTCAAGGACGACATAAGCCAGAGTTTCTGGTTTGCACGTAACACCAAAGAAATCACAGACAGGTGGTCAATGTGTTGTTTAGCTGCACCCACTTGCAGTGGGAGTGATCAGGCAACGTCTACGAACAACACTGCCTTGTTCACAACAACCCACAATGTTAAAAAAAAAATTGTGGCTTGTTAAGTGTGAATCGGTCCTGCAACCTATGGAGAACACTGAAGTTACAAGGAGGAAATAGCGTGCAGCTACTGGCAGCTTTAAAACAACAAAGGGTGCTGAAGAGGAGAAGACTTGCCTAAGATGACAATATCTTAAACCAGTCCTGTCTTAACAGTTTTAAGTGTGATTATCCATTAAGCCATTTAGGACACAAGTCAGCACCCTCCAGGCACTATGACTTGCCTCAACTTTGGATAATAAGGGAAAAAAATGGCTATGAACTTCATTTTTGGAGTCTGCCACTCTCCCAAGGGAGACATATGTGGAATCATAGGACACCTTTTGGTGAGAAGCAGAAGACGAAACCATTTTTAAAATTGACGTGTGCATGTTCTAAAGTGTTTATATGTGGGATTTGTATTCTAAGTGGTGGGAATTTCTTTTCTTTGTGAAAAAATAAATTCTTCAATACGCTCTCCCTGCATGGACAATGCATATTATTGGATAAGGTGGGGTAGATAACCTGGTGCCCACCAGATGTTTCAGGCTACAGCTGCCATAATCCCTGAGCAGGCTGAGGCTTATGGGAGTTGTAGCCTAACACTGCTGGTGGGTACCAGGTTGTCTAACCTTGGAATAAGAACCAAGTCTTGTAGACCCTTAAAGAGTAACTAATTATACCATAGTAACTACAGCATAAACTACAATAAATGTGTTAGTCTTCAAGGCACTACAATACTTTTTATTGCTCCTTCTGCAACAGAGTAAAACAGCTACCCATATGGAAGTCACTGGATAAGGAGAGACCCACTATGAGGTCACTCCTGTGGAGTGGGAGGGTGAAGACAGATGCTATCCTGGGGACAAAACGTTACAAAAAAATCTTCTCCCAGTCAATCAGAAATGCAATATGGTTGGGAGAGGAAGGGGGAGAATTCAACAAAGCTAATGGGGCTGGGAGATCCTATATCTCAGGGGAGGGCAACCTGTGGCTCTCCATATGTTTTGGCCTATAACTCCCATCCCTCACCATTGGCTACACTGGCCAGGGATGATGGAAGTTGTAGGACAGAACATCTGGAGGACCACAAGTTACCCACCCCTGCATACGTAGCGTCCTCCATAAGTTTTTCACTACAACTCCCATATGCCCAAGCCAGCGTAAACAATGGTCAGGGATGATGAGAGATGCAGTCCAAAACGCCTATACTTACTTGGGAATAAGCTCTATTAAACCCAATAATCCTTTTGCACAAGAGGGGGCTGCAATTTTGTTATGAGAGGGGATGTGCAGGCGAGCTGCGTTTAGGCTTAGGACGAAGGGAGGCACACATCGAGGGGGAACCGGGAGCTCTACAGGCGCCTCACCCTCCGCTTTGCCGCAGGGGCTCTCTCCATCTTGCGCGTCTTCCGCTGCAACTTTTCGCCTGCTGCTGCTGCTGCTGCTGCTCCTTCTCGCTGGGCTCTTGAGGCAAAACTTGCCCACTGCCGTTATTGCCGCTGCCTTCCGCCGCTTACTCGCCATATAAGATCCCGCGGCGGCGCTCGGGCCAACCCCGATACTCGCTCACGACACCGCCATCTTGCCCAGCGTTGGGAAGCCGCCGCTGATTGGCCGGAGCCGTCCCTGCGGAAGCCGTGATTGGTTCCGTTCGCTTAAGGAGAGGAGGGGAAAGGGGTGCGTGCGTGTTTACGAACGCGCGGGTTGGGGGGGGGGAACGTGCAGTGTTTCAAGCTCCGGCCGGTATTGCTGGGCAGTTTCCTCTGCTGAGCTGGCAATGCTCTAGTAAACGAGCAATGGTCGCGGTGGTGAGCGCTGCGGCGGTAGGTAGAGGGCTTAACAGGGGATTAGATAAATTAATTGAGGATGTATCTGTTAATCAGCGGCCGCGACCTTCCCACAACTGGGCACCGTTCAGATGTGTTGGACTACAACTCCCAGCATCCCCAAGCTAGCCATCAGCCGTCCCCCAGCCTGGCACCCTTCAGATGTGTTGGACTACAGCTCCTAGTATCCCCCATCCAGCCACGACTTACTCCTAAGTAGATAGGCAGGTATAGGATTGCTCTGTTAAGTATGCCCAAACCTGTTAGAATTGTAGCCTGTTCCTATGAACGTTTACTTCGAAGTAAGCCTATATTCAGCGGGCTTACTGCCACCCGCAATTGCTCACCTGTGTGAATTCCCCTTAACAGGCCTGTTTCCGATGAACAGTGATTCCTCCCCACTGATCAAACATGCAACATTCCACTTTGGGGTTTTCTCTCAAGGGTAGAGATATGGGGAGTGGGAGAGAGAGAATAGGCAGGCAATGAGGACTAGGTTTAGCTAACACTGAGAGGTGGGATGATTTTCACAGGGTGATCAGATGCAAAGAAGAGAGTTCCTGTACTTCAGTGTGTAGAAGAGGCCTATCTGTTTAAGTAGGTGCCTCCTTTACTCTATCCCTGCTACACCTAATGACAAGCTTTACTAAGTCCCCTGCCTTTTTTTAAAATATCACCCCCATAAAGGCCTCTTCTGTAGAAGTAAAATTTGTTTAGACTTCAGTTTAACAGAAAGGCCTAGAGTGGCGTAGTGGTTAGAGTGTTGGACTGGGACTCTGGAAATCCGGGTTCTAGTCCCCGCTCAGCCATGAAACTCACTGGGTGTCTTTGGGCCAGTCACTTGACTCTCAGCCTAACCTACCTCACAGGGTTGTTGTGAGGATAACATGGAGAGGAGGAGGAGGATTATGTAAGCCGCCTTGGGTTCCTTTCAGGAAAAAAGGAGGGGTATAAATATAATAAATAAATAAATGGCAAGTCAGACCTTTCCTTGGCCTTTCTAGAACATGCTCTGTCAAGTCAGACCTTCCATGAACAACCCTGAAATTGGGCAAATCTCTCCTGTACCTAGCCTCTGCTCTGTTATGCTAAAGAGTACTGTGAGCCATGTCTCCCTTGCAAAAGACTGTACTGATTACCTTATGTAAAAGCCTTGATGGCTGTGAGATGGGCCATGTCTGACCTTTTGTCAGACCTAAGTGTTTCCTTTTGAATTGTCTCTCAGTTTCCTTGTACTGACTCCTTGTTACCTGATCTCTAGGTGATGCTATTTAGTAAATGGAAGTGTCTCCCTTTAATTCTTGTTGGCATTCCTGACTGTGCTCAGATGCCATCCGTGAATTCACTAATAAACTTTCCTCTCTAAGAACCTTTCCAAAACACAACGTAGTAGATCAATTTTTCCACAACACTACTTCTTCAACTGGCACCACATAGGGTGGTCAGATGCAAAAGAGGGCTCCTGCACCTTTAATTCTGTGTAGAAGAGGGAATTTCAGCAGGTGCTGTTTGTCAGGCAAGCAACTCCTGCTGAAATTCCCTCTTCTACACAACTATTAAAAGTACAGGAGGTCTGTCCTCTTTTGCATCTGGCCACCCTATACCACCAGCAGCCATTCCAGCAGGTTGTACTGAGAGATGAGAGGAGGAAGCTGGGCCAGCCCTGCTGAAAGATTTCATTCCCCACCCACAACACACACTTCTCCCCATTCCCTGTTCTGCACACTTTCTTCAGCCGCCTTGCCTCTGGGCACCATGTCCTTTTGCTTCATAGGACCTCTTCCCAGTCCTCAGCTTTTGCCCATGTATGAGGTTTCAATCACAACCAAACTCTACAGGCCGGTGGCTTACGCTGGCTCAGCTTGTCTGAATGTGGAAAGCTAAGCAGGGTCAAGCCTGGTTATTACTTGGATGGGAGACCCCTCCTCTAGTTTCCTGCATTGAGCAGGGGGTTGGACTCGATAGCCTTGTAGGCTCCTTCCAACTCTATGATCTATGAAATCTATGACAACTTTCCCTTCTCTTGCAGAATCTGGACTGCAGACTTCATAAATCCCTTAGCAATTGAACATTCCTGGCCAGATAGAGCAATCACTATCAAGATTCAAGAGCCTTTGGCATGGAAAGTGCAATCAAAGTACCGATTTATTGTGGCAAAATTTAGGGTCTCGTGCAATCCACCCAGCATCATGTTTCAATTTAAGGAGGGAACTTTAGAACATTATATGCTGAGAAACAGAGGGGTGTTCCCTCATGAAAAGGGTTGTTCTGGTCCACCTTGTACTATACAATTGCTGCAGGGCCTAGTAAAGTACAATGCAGTAACGTCATCATAATTAGGAATGGAAATGCCCTATTCAAGCACCACATTCATCCCATGCAAAGAAGAACAGAGTCCCCTGATGGTGATTGTGTGAAATAGTAAACACGGACGATGTATTTGTGGGCCATTTTGAACGAAGGAACTAGCAAGTGGGGATATTTCCAAAATAATCCTCCTCCAAAATTCCCCAGAATTTGGAGATCTTAATGAACTATTCCTGTTTCTGAAGTGGAGCTGATGCTTTAGGGATCTTCCACTTGCTCCAGAGCATATGTGTGCATCAATAAAACACCATATAAAAGTGATACTGAGGCAATCCGTACATACAATGCCCCCCCTCACCCAGACAATCCAATGTCTCCCTCTTGCACATACACAAACATGACACAAACTCCCTCAAAGGGTCATCATGAGACAGAGACACACGCCCCCACTGTTTCCTGCTACTGCTCTCCGTGCCTTCCTGTTCTTTCTCCCCCTTCCCCCCCACCCCTCCAGATTCCCACCTCACTTACTTATGGGCAGCACCAAGCTGCAGGGAACAGTGTATAGCCATGGCTGAATCAAAGAAGTTAGCTCCGTGGGGTTGTATCCAACACTAGTCCTACTGAGAGTAGGTCCATTGCAATGAACGAGGCTTAAGTTAGGCTAACCTTGGATACAACCGTTGGTGGTTTGAGAAGCTGGCAGTAGTGAAACAGCAGAGAAGATTACTAGAGCAATGGTAACAGAAGACTCATGACAGTTTTGGCTGTTTATGGAGATGTCTGTGGTGCTGTCCGCTTCAATGGCCACAAAAGGATTGCCCTCCAACTCCTGGTGTGATCTTTTGCCACCGACATCATGCAGTCCAGCAGATAGTTCTGGATGGTCTTAAAGAGACCTCTGAACACCCTGGCACTCTGCAAGTGAAGTTCCATGGCCAAGTCAATCCTCAGTCTCATTGTGGCAACAAAGAGCCCATTCAAAGGCTCCACAGCAGCGTATGTAGTCGATGAACTTGGACAGGATGTTTCTGTTCTGGACTTCCTGATTGTGCTTCCTCACAGATCCATGGTCACCTTCATCCAGTTGCTGTGCAATTTAATATATTGGTATAAAAGTTGGCCATGATAGGGGTGTTGTTGTTTTTAAGGCAAAACATTGCGCAACCAAACAACAAAACCAATCTTTTTCCACACTCATAAATTAATTTTAAAACACTCATTTTCATCCCACATTCACAAATTATGTCATGCATTGAGCAACCAAGAAATGGAGGCAGAGGACATGATTTTGGAAAAGCCAGAGTGGAAAATGATTTTGGAAGCAAGCAACAGACACACGTGTATTTTCTGCCATGCCAGAGGACACCCCCCCCCTTTTTAACCACACCATTGCAGGAAAGCCAGAGACTGGGAAATGTTGAATTTGTAAGCAAGCAAATGCATACATGTTTTTTTCCTCCCAAGCCTGAGAAAACTTTTTAATGTGGCTTCTATGGAAGCCATAGGTTTTTGGGTTTGGTTTGGTTTTTTCTATTTGTTTTATCAATTTGGCCACAGACAGATCCTTTAAAAAATTGGCTGGTTGCAGAGAAAAAAGGTAAAAAAATAATAATAATACCCAGCACCCCACAAATAAAATTGCCATCATACCCGTAGTACCAGACTTGTTCTGGTGGTTACTGTTGCTTGCTTGCTAGCTTGCTGCTCCTGTTTCCCTCTCCCTCCCAGTGACTTGGTTTGCATGAATGACACCCTTCAAATAACCCAATAACAAATAAGCCCAATGATAGAAAGCAAAATCAGGTAAGCCAAATCCACCTTTGATTGGAAGTTGCATCCTTTTCAAAGATACTCATGGTGGAGCAGAACCCCATAAGAATTTACAAAACAAAGCTAAGTTTTCCCACATAAAACCTATACAATCCAAGGTATAATATTCATCTTAAGTGTGTTTACCCTTTGTGTGTTTACCCTTACACCAAAAGAGACTGCCTTTGTGAGAAGTCTAGGCAGGGAAGATTGACGGGGAGAAGAAAGTATCCATATCCTGCTCCGATATTTCACTACCTCTACTATACAGTTCTGAATAGAATTTTAAAAATTGTCTTCAGGAGAAGTATGCTAATTTCGGTGCACAACTTTGTTCTAGTTCTCTTGTTGGTTTGGGAGGTGATTTGGTGAATACGCATAAAGATGTGGACACAATGAATTCCCAAGCCACCCCTATTCCTCATCTATTTGCCACCCATCCCTTGCACAGTTTTTCATGTGGTTCATCTAAGCCCCTGGATGAATGCTGGAGGGAAGGGGACACTGGGGGCAAAGCAACCTGGTATGTGGGAGTATGGGTAGGGCAGGCAGAGACTACAGAGCTTTGGAGTAATCGGGGGCCAGCCCACCCATTAAGTATGGTGAGGAACCCACATCAGGTGGTGGAGTGGGAGGAGCGGCAGATTATGCTTGGGGGGGGGCTCTTCCAGTGGGAGCTCTGGAGAATCCCGTCAGCCACTCTCCCACTGTGGCATTTGCTGCAGCGAGAAAGTGGCCAGCAGGCTCTCACAAGCAGCTGCCCCCCCCTCTCCCTGCCTTGTCACACGGCTTCATAGAATCATAGAAAAGTAGAGTTGGAAGGGGCCTACAAGGCCATCGAGTCCAACCCCCTGCTCAATGCAGGAATCTAGGTCAAAGCATCTCTGACAGATGTCTGTCCAGCTGCACCTTGAATGCCTCCAGAGTGGGAGATCCCACAACCTCCCTAGGTAGTTGATTCCATTGTCTTATTGCTCTGACAGTCAGGAAATTTTTCCTGATGTTTAGGTGGAATCTAGGTTCCTGTAACTTGAGCCCATTATTCCGTGTCCTGCAAACTGGGATGATCGAGAAGAGATCTTTGCCCTTGAAGAAGTGGCCAAGGTCTTGCGAGTGTTATGCAAGCCCCCCACAAGAGCCATGGCCCCTACTTCCCACCATGTGGCTACTGAGCTGATGTGGCAGTGGTGGTGATAACAATAACAAAGGTAAAGGGGTGCATGATGCGATATGATGTGGTGGTCCCTCAGGCTGTAAAGAGATCTTTCACTGGACCTAGGAGTAAAGGACCCATTTGGAGTAGGTGCATAGCAGGGGGGGTTCCCCCTACCCACTTATGTAGGAGAGGTGAAGGCTTCACAGGAGATCTGAATCCTTGATGATGAGGCTAGGAAGAACAATTTTGAGGGCCCCTGGACCAGACCAGGTGACACTTGCTTTCCATGGAATTTCCCCTGGTCAAGGCTGCAATGTGAGCACCCCCCTGTTCCTCCTGAAGACAAACATGAGTACACTTGTCCTCACTTCTGATGCCACTGACTTCATGGTAGGTGGTGGTGTGCTCGAATAAGGAGCACAAACGGAATGTCAAAAATAATGTGCATCGTTGAGAATCATTGTCAAAGGAGCTGCCTGAGCAGCTCTCACTCACCTCATGTGGCCATTCCCATCCGGTTCAGAACAGAAAAAAGCTGAGGTTGGTTTATATGAAGTTAAAAGTGATGCCTTAGGGAACTTCCGATATTGTAAATTACAGAGTTAGGAAAAGTCAGCAGGTTGCCAGGTATATTCAGTGAAAAACAGCATGGGAATGATGACTTTATGCCAGGCATACCAAAGTGATTAATTCAGCCCAATGACCTATGATCTCTAGCAGCCAAGCCCAGTTCTTGAACAAGATAAAAGGGGGGACCTGCAAGCTTTCAGGAGAATCCTCTCACATTTGTAGTCCAGGATTCTTGTCTCTTCTGTCTCCCTCTCTCTCACTTTGTTATTTTCCCTTGCACTCAGGAGCAATGGCTCAAAAATCAGTCAGAGTTACTAAGAATTTTAGCGCATCTTCAGCTGTTATCCCAGGTAGCCGAACTAGTTATAGCACTGTTTCGGTCGCCCGGGGAAGCGGTGCAGGCTTTGGACGTGTCGGTGGTGGCTTTGGCAGCAGAAGCCTCCATGGTTTCGGAGCGAGTAAAAGAATTTCCATGGGTAGCTATCGTACTGCCAGATCTGGATATGGTTATGGGTTAGGTCATGGTGGAGTTGGGTACAGGATCGTTGGTGGTGGTGGCTATGGCCATGGCGGCTATGGAGCTGGAGCCAGTGGCATCCATGAGGTTACTGTCAACCCAAACCTCCTGGCACCTCTCAACCTTGAGATTGATCCAACCATCCAGAGGGTGAGGAAGGAAGAGAAGGAGCAGATTAAGACGCTCAACAACAAATTTGCTTCCTTCATTGACAAGGTAAGATTTGCTCCTGATGCCATCCTGAAATCTTTCCACAGTTTTTTAGGGATGCTGGAGGATTTCGTGTAGTTTGCACTCTTATGCAAACTGACCCGATTCTCACTTTCTGGACTTGTATGCAGATCGGAGCACCGTTATCCTTCGTGTTTTGCACACATTTTGTGATAAAGTTCCCTGCTCAAAAAACATACAAAAATGTGTGTGTGTTTTAAGGTTAAGATGCGTACAAAAAAATGCATATCTTGGATAAAATACATACCAAAAATGCATGTTTTAGGGTAAAATGTGTACGAAATGTGTATTTTGTGAAAAATGTGTTCAAACCAAGGTGAATTTTTGTGCATTTTTTAAAGGATCACAGATTGATGCAGAAACAGGATAGAATGGATTTATGAATGAATACACGTGAAACTGACATGGATGAGGAATAGCCTGATCCATCCATTCCTAATTTTGTTGATACAAATCCATTGTTTAACCTGTACAGTCATGCCTTGGATTGAGAGCATAATTCGTTCCGGAAGCGTGCTTGTAATCCAAAATCGGCCAGATGGGCGATTAATAAATATAATAAATAATAATAATAATAATAATAATAATAATAATAATAAACGAAATCCCCCCAAAAAAAATTTGTACAGAGATTTTTAATTTAAGCGGTACTACAGTACTTGTATTGCAAGACGTCGCTTGTTTATCAAGTAAAAAAAAATTAAATAAATATTTAAAAATTTGCTTGTCTTGCAAAACGCTCTCAAACCAAGTTACTTGCAATCCAAGGTATTGCTGTACTAACAATATAGCTCAGCTATCCCCCCCCTTTCGTTAACATTCACCTTACTATACCCTCTCAACATTTCACAGCTGAAAATAATGTCACACTTGTTTGTACTTGTAAAATCCCTATTCTCACACGTCACACCTCGGACCACTATCTGAGCACTCTCCCCCCCGCCGCCCCGGCCCATTTTCCAGATTGCTTGTGTTTCTCTGCCTGCTGCATGTTGTGTTCATTTACTCTGAACTAGCCTGCCCGATACCTGGCTTCTTAAGGGTGTATTAGCAGTGGTGCAGTGGTAAATTTTGAAGTGCAGGAGCTCATCACACACATCCACCAAAGAGCAGCAATACATAGATAATACTCAGTTCATTAGGATCAGTGTGACTGCAGTCCTATGCCTGGGAGGAAGCTCCATTGAACTCAGTGGTGCTTGCTTCAGACTGCATAGGTTCAACTTGTAAAACACCCTGAGCTTTACCAAAAGATCTTCAGCAGACCGAAATACAAGCACGCTTCCGGAACGAATTATGCTCTCAATCCAAGGCATGACTGTACAGGTTAAACAATGGATTTGTATCAACAAAATTAGGAATGGATGGATCAGGCTATTCCTCATCCATGTCAGTTTCACGTGTATTCATTCATAAATCCATTCTATCCTGTTTCTGCATCAATCTGTGATCCTTTAAAAAATGCACAAAAATTCACCTTGGTTTGAACACATTTTTCACAAAATACACATTTCGTACACATTTTACCCTAAAACATGCATTTTTGGTATGTATTTTATCCAAGATATGCATTTTTTTGTACGCATCTTAACCTTAAAACACACACACATTTTTGTATGTTTTTTGAGCAGGGAACTTTATCACAAAATGTGTGCAAAACACGAAGGATAACGGTGCTCCGATCTGCATACAAGTCCAGAAAGTGAGAATCGGGTCAGTTTGCATAAGAGTGCAAACTACACGAAATCCTCCAGCATCCCTAAAAAACTGTGAATCTTTTTCAATTAGAAAGGCAAACAATCATACAAAGAAGTGTAACCATTTAAATGGGTAGTGTAATGTAGGAACTCCATCAAAGGAAATGAAAGAAGTACCCGGCCTCTAATTATTTCCCCCATTCTCTTACTTCCCCAATGCTAATCTGTCACAAAAACAGCAAAACTTTAAAGTCTCCTTATCACCTCATTCCCTTGGCAGAGCAAGGAAGGGTCCATCAATTACTCTGACACTCCAGCAGATGACATCATCACTCCTGCTCTGAAAAGTCTCAGGGCTGTGCTCCCCTGCATTCCCTCTCCACTACACTGTGTATTAGTAAACTGATCGTAACAGTTTTCTTTAAAACACACACACACACACACACCTGCTATGATCAGTTTACTAATGCACACTATTAACAAAAGACTAAAGAATCTTAAAGAAAATGTTTGGTTCTCTTTACAACTCAAACACAGACCCGGTTCTGTGGGTTTCATTCAGGTGTAACAATGTGCTTGCACACTTCCTCCTCAACACTTCCCTTCCCTCCACTCATTGAGTGGCTGGCTTTGGTGCTGATATCCTGCCTTGTACAGATGCTATCAGTATGGATGAAGTCTCTTTATTTCCTTGGGGGCTAGAAACCTGCTTTTTAAAATGAATGTCATGACTTCATCCCATGCATGAAATTCCCCATGCATTTTTTTTAAAAGAAAACAAACAAGATTAGATAGACATGCCTAAAGATAGATAACACTTCTCAGTTTCATTGCCACATCTTCCTATTTGGCCACAACTGCAGGAGTCTTCCACTTTCTGAATCATCTGATTCTGAACTACTGTGTGACATCCTATTAATGCTTAAGATCAGGTCCAAACTGACCACTTTCTATGAATTTTCCATGTGAAGTCCTTGCTCACAATTCCTTGCAAATTATTTAAAGTGGGGGGGGGGGGTTAGGCTGTTAGCTTTGGGGGTGGAGCTTAGTGATAACATGTTTTATTTTAACAGTAAATTACGTAGTATGCAACTTATTTTTCTCTTGGTGGGTTTCATTCAGGTCCGTTTCCTGGAGCAACAGAACAAAGTGCTAGAGACCAAATGGAGCCTCCTGCAGGAGCAAAAGGTTGCCCGCCGTAACGTGGAACCCTTGTTTGAGGCATTCATCAATGATCTAAGGAGGCGGCTGGATACTCTTCTAGGGGAAAAGCCACGACTGGGCGCAGAACTGAAGAACATGCAGGATACGGTGGAGGACTTCAAGATCAGGTGGGCAGTGTAAAAGGAATAATGAAGAAGATACCTTATCAAAAGTGTTCCTGTCTTGTCTTTCCCCATCTTAACTGTTCTCTATGTAATTTCACAGCTGGCACAACAGAATTTTTTTTTTCTTGACCTCGAATGCATTTTTTGTAGGGATGGGTGTGTGACACACAAGCCCTCTGCCCAGCCTGTTGTTGTTATTACCACTACCATCCCCACCACCAGCATTATAAATATTTTTAGGCCCCCATAAAAGGCAAACGCCCTGCCAACGCACCTTACATAATAAAAACCCATACAGTAGTCAGCCACACAAATTAATAAACACCTGCAATAATCAAAAACATCCAAGCCAACTCCTCGCCCCCACCAGCACTCAGGCAACCATGTTCTGCACCAGCTGAAGTTTCTGAACCATGTTTAAATCCCAGTGCATTACAGTATCCCAGCATCAACGTCACTAGTGACAACTGAGGCAAGATCCATCCTCTCCAGACAGGTTGGTATGCCGGCTGTGGCCCTAGACTGGTAAAAAGCCCTCCTGGCCACCACAGCCACCGGAGCTTCCCCACTTAGCACAGAGTCCAGAGCCTGTTCAGGCGTCGTCTTACTGTGTAGAGTCAGCACCTGAGGAGAGGGAGCGCTCCAGCCCTGCCCCCCTCCATTGTCACATCTGTTACCTTGTACTCATGGAGTGCAACAGTCTGAAGAGGAGAGCCTCCTGTATCCACAGAGGCTAGTCACACTGTTAAGAACCCTGGGAAATCAGGGTGATTGATCATGTGGAGAGCCTCCATGGATACAGGAGGCTACAAAGCATTGTCCTCAAAGAGTATAGGGCAATGGAAACATGCGATGAGGGGGCGGTGGCGGCGGCACTGGATCCCTCCCTCTCCTCACACATTGACTCTACGTGGCAAGAGAATGCTTGAACAGGGCTCAGGACTGTCCCCAAACGGTGCACTTGGTCCTTCAGTGGGAGTACAACCCCATCTAAGACCAGGTGTAAACTTCCATCCAGAGTAGTCAGTTTCTCTCTACCCACAGTTCCTCTTGTATGGATTAAGTCTCAGTTTATTCACCCTCATCCACCCCAAAACTGCCTCCAAACGCTGGCTCGGGTTCCACAGCCTCCTTGGGACAGGTAGAGTGAAACAAGAGGGCGAGCCGTCTATCATCTGCATACTGAAGACACTTCGGTCC
This sequence comes from Shinisaurus crocodilurus, assembly GCA_021292165.1. Taxonomy (NCBI): domain Eukaryota; kingdom Metazoa; phylum Chordata; class Lepidosauria; order Squamata; family Shinisauridae; genus Shinisaurus; species Shinisaurus crocodilurus. The sequence goes on along the minus strand of CM037881.1, from coordinate 35,304,851 downwards.
AAACCTCCAGATGACGTCCCCCAGCGGTTTCATGGAGATGTTAAACAACAGCATGAGGGGCAAGATGGAACTTTTTGTCTTACTGAAACTCTTTTGCCTCTCTTCAGAATTTCTCAGATGTTTTGCCTCAGCAGAAGCCTTCAGAGTCATTGCAACTTTTGCTTTAAGCAAAACTTAAGTAGCAACTCAAGTTTTTTGTTCACCTTGGGAAATACTGTTTGTGAGGCGTACAAGGCAAGAAACAGCCATAAGAACATAAGAGCCTTTCTGGATCAGGCCCAAGGATCATCTTGTCCAGCATCCCAATTCCCTCCGTGGCCAACCGGATGCCTCTTGGAAGCCTGCAAGCTGAACATGAGGGCAAGAGCCCTCTCTTGCATGTGGTTCCCCACACCAGCTGGTATTCAGAGACATGCTGCCTCTGATCCTGGAAGAAGCCGACAGCATCATGACTAGTAGCCATTTATAGTCTTATCCTCCGTGACTTTGTCCTCTTTGAAAGCCATCTAAGTTGGTAGCCATCACTACATCTTGTGGTAATAGGTTCCACAGTTTAAGTATGCACTATGTGAATGAGTATTTCCAGCTAGCCATTGCTAATTATTTTGTGAAGCAACACTCATAACAAACTTGGTGGGTCCTACTCACCAAGGGGAATTTCAAGAAAAGTTTAAAAAAATTCCAATAAGATTTCTGATGTTACTCAGCCAATGCTTGTACTTCTCTAAAATGACGAACAAATTTTGCCTAAAGTGAAATCTGGAGGCAAGTGTGTGTGTGTGTGTGAGAGAGAGAGGAGAGAGAGAGGAGAGAGAGAGAGAGCCGAGGGCAGGCAAAATAACTTCAAGAGAAGATAAAATCATTTCAACAAGTGATGTGGTTGTCTAGTAAGAATTGGTGGTTGCCACCATTAGGAAGGAGAGAAGTCCCAAATTTCCACCTGAAACCATTAGGAGGCAGCCATGGAGGCAGGAGGCACCCCAGTTAGCATTGTGCAAGTGTGTGTTTAATGCTAGCCACCCTCCCTGATATTGGCAAAGTGCACCTTTCCCAGGGGTAGCTAGTCAGTCTACACCCAAACTTTTTAAGGGTGCTGGCTGAGGTGCCTCTCTGCCCCCCACTCCCCCACCTTTGGTTTGGAGAGTTTCTGGCAAGGACAGACATTCCCCTCCCCTTCAATCGCCCCACAGCGGCGGCCAGTGGCTCCTGCTAGCAAATAACTTCAGTAATCTCCCAGCTGCATATCAAAGTCCCACCCAGAGGAAAATGCCAAGCTGACTTTTCTGTCATGTGACCTTGACTCCTCTGGAGTCACTAAGATGGCATTCATCCTCATCTGACAAATCTCTGGGTGAAGCATTAAGGAGCTCAACACTAGGTTACAGCAACCAGAGAAGAATGTCAAAGGAGCTACTAAAACTGGTGGGTGGGTGTTGATATAAGGTGGGAAATGATAGGAGGATTAAAAATATCCACCTTTCATGAGGGTTTGGAGGTTGTCAGGTGGCCTTTTTCCAATGCTTGGCTCCAGGAAATTGCGTCTCCACAAAGAGTCGTTCATACGAGGACTACTCAATAAAAGAGCTCTTTCTGCACCATCTATGTATCTGTCAACATGTGAAAAGCCAAAGGAGGGAGATTTGTCTTGGCCTCTCCTCAAAGTAAAGGCAATAAAGCTAGCTGGACATGTTAATATTTGCCTTTCTTCAGAAACATTTAACATAAATGGGCGCCCAAAGCCAAAACATCAAGACACTTTCCAGCTCATGTTCTGTTTTAAGGCGGAACATCTTTGGTTTTATTGTTAAGGTTAGAACTTTCTTCGCTCATAGCTGAAAGTTACAAGGTTTATCTTCCTTATATGAATTGCTTGCAGAGAAGCTCTTGTATGGAGCTCCAGTTTGATTGTGCAGCGTAGCTCTTGCAACCTTCCCTTGTATATTTTAATTGCCTTGTTGAATAGCATCGTGATTCGGGGCTTAGATCCGCACACACACTCCAGTTCCAGATGGCCTACTCTTTGTAAATTCCAGAAGTATTTCAGAACACGATGTGTGGTTCAGAAGCATTGTTCGTAGCTTCACCTCCTGCTACTGGAATCCAGTTTGGATTCCGTCATTAGAATTACAGTAATACCTTGGATTGCAAGTAACTTGGTTTGAGAGCGTTTTGCAAGACAAGCAAATTTTTAAATATTTATTTAATTTTTTTTTTACTTGATATACAAGTGACGTCTTGCAATACAAGTACTGTAGTACGGCTTAAATTAAAAATCTGTGTACAAATTTTTGGGGGGGGATTTTGTTTTGATAGAGTGTTTTGGATTACAAGCACGTTTCCGGAACGAATTATGCTCTCAATCCAAGGCATGACTGTACTTTAATAATATTCATTATTTTAGCTTAAACTGGCACTCAGGGCAGCTTGGAATAAAACAAGTGCAAACAAATAAAAGAATATGCAAGCATTAACATAAAATGGATAAATAATATCAATAGCACATTATTTGTCAGATTAATATGACATTATCTGAAAGAATCCAACGTCAGTGTGTCTTCTGTGAGTCATGCTATACCTACCATTAGAGCTGAGCTGAGCCCGAAATGTCTCAGCTGACATTTTTCTGAGAACATTTCTGATACATTCTTTTTCTCAACCACCGTCTCCGCCCCCAGAAAAAGAACACCACTTTGCAGAATTTTCTCCAAATATTCTTCTTCATGTGGATAGGCCACCATTCCCGCCCCCCGCATTCACACGTGTGCAATGCCCTGGAAAGACGTGAGATCTGGGGCATTGCGAAGGATGAAAGATGGGGGCCAGGCTGCCAGCACAGTTGCTGCTGTTGCCACTTGCAGCAGCAGCAGCAGCCAACCCACCCACCCTGCAAAAATACCCCAGATGTCTTAGGGGAAAAAAGAAAGAAGTTGTGCCAGTACCATTGACATTGCTAATGGTGAGCTCCCCACCATGAAACTGCTAGAGAATTTTCTTCTGGACACCACATCCAGCATGTTATTTTTAGATTTCTTCTGAACATATTCCCAATCTTTGTCAGAAAATCTAATCCTAAATTCCCTTTCCCAATACTGCTTCAGAGTAGCATCTATATTTGTATTGTTTGCCTTAAATAAGATCTTACATATTTCTGGTAAAAGTCCTTTTTGCTTTCCTGAAAAGATTTTTTTTCCCCAGATGGCATTAACAGATTCAGAATTGTATTCAAACCATGGTAACAGGTATAAATATGAATATTTATGCCTCTTACCATGGTGTGAATATAGGCTTGGAACTGCAGGAATTGGTAACATAGTGTTGGATTTTCTGCATACTAATTGGTCATACAGCACAATAACTCCTTGTGATATGAAATGTTCAACCCTACTGATGCCCCCTCTGCTTATCTATATCCATATCCATTAATTACAGGGGCTAAAGGGGAGATACCAGGGGCCAATATTGACCTATATTTATCCCAGATTTTTACAATTGCATTCCTTAAAACTGTATTCTGATGTGTCTCTCGAACTTTCTTATAATATGCCCGAGCAGATATAAAACATTCTCTTATCCAATCACTGTTGCCCTAAAATTCATCAAAAAGAGTAAGGTTGTTATCCCTCCAATTCAGATGTCAAAACTGACATTCTATAATTGTCATGACATTTTGTTTGTGGTGAGAGCTGCTAGCATAAATGGCTTTTCAACATTTTGAACAAACATGTTCGCAGGAGACTGGTCTATGGATTCCTATTAGCCATCATAGCTCAATGGAACCTCCATGTTCAGAGGCAGAGTACTGCTGAGTACCAAATGCACAGCAGGGCTGTTGTCTTTGTGGGATTCCTGTAGTCATCTTGTTAGCTACTTATGCTTGACTACATGGACCCTTGGTCTGATTTAGTACAGTCATCATAAATTCTCATGCTGAATTTGAAATGTGTATATATTTTCCTTTTTAGCTCTAGTAAATCCTAGTACTTTCAAACAGAAATGCTCCTGTTTTGTGTACATGGGTTTCATTCCTCCACTTTGTTCCTAGTGAAAGACACAACACTTGGATCCAGGGTCTTCTTTCTGCAGATGGGAAGTGCTCCTTCTGTTTTTGGAAGGCTTCCAATCCAGCAGAGCACTTCCATGGGTGGAAGAGGGGGGTGATATTCTTCGTTGATTCCCCCCTCCCCCTGCAGTCTCCCTCCTCCCCCAAATTTGTTCCAGACTGTTCAAGGATGCTCCAGAAGAGGGAAGGAGTTGGTGTCAGGGGCTGCAGACAGAGGTGGGAATCGGCAAAGATCACCTCCCCCCTTTTCCACCAACAGGAGCATTCAGAGCGGAACTCTACTCAGAGAATGTTCCCTCTGACGGAAAAGAAGCTGGATCCAACCCACCGATTCATTTAGTAGGTGACGTATGAAAGGAGACTTTTAAAGAAAAATCCTCTGAAACAGCTGGGACAATGAAACCAGGAGATGCTCCTTTGCTGATCCTTTCTTGCACTCATCCTTTTGAGCAGTAATGAGTCACACCGTTCCTTTTTCTTCCCACTAGGTATGAAGAAGAAATCAACAAGCGCACAGTGGCAGAGAATGACTTTGTGGTGCTCAAGAAGGTGAGTACCGGTAACTCCAATACCTTCAGCACTGAGGCAGGGGAGGGGGTTCTTTTAAACAAAAGCATGCTTGACCCCTTGTGCTCTTAGTGAAATTTGCGGTTCTCTTTCGGGCTCCTTAGCATGTGCTGCAATGTTCAGTCATTTGATCTTCTTTTTCCAGGATGTGGATGCTTCCTTTATAAACAAAGTTGAGCTGGAGGCCAGAGTGGATTCCCTGACTGATGAAATCAACTTCCTAAGAGAATTATTTGAAGAAGTACGGATCCTTTTCTTTAGAGGATGATTGATAATTAAAAGATGATAATTTAGATCAGCCTTCTCCCAACCTAGGACCCTCCAGATGTGTTGGACTACAACTCCCAGCATCCCTGATTCTCAGCCTGACCTACCTCACAGGGTTGTTGTGAGGATAAAATGGAGAGGAGGATTATGCAAGCCGCCCTAGGTTCCTTGCAGGAAAAAGGGCGGGGTATAAATAGAATGAATGAATGAATGAATAAATAAATATGTTTGGAGGGCACCAGGTTGGGGAAGATTTGGGGCCTAGGCCCTCAGGGCACAATTTTTTAAAAATGCATAAAATCTGCATAAAATTTGCATATGCTAGTTTATATCTATATAAAAATTTAGAAATAATTTCTAGGATTTATTTAAATTTCACAGAAGGCAAAGCCAGATTATTAATTTCTCATCCAAATCACCTCAAATAAAATAAATTCTTCCATTAATTTGCACCCCACCCAAGATCATGCCAAATCAGTAGTTCCTCTTCAATTACAATTAATTTGCAATGGTGTGAAAAAATGGAAAAAAGAGAGTGCGTTTTTCATGAGCAATTCATCCCCCCGCCTCTGAAAATGGCAATATTTGCACCAAAATTGAGTTTCAATTTTTTACAGAGTGCTAATCCAAAAGTACTCTGTGTTGGGGAGCGTTGCAGCATGTGGGAAGAGCTAATCCTTCTCTCCGCAGCTGCAATACCCTTGAAAATCACCCCGTGCATGGCAATTAAGCTAAGAGAGAAACCTTCCATTCACACCTATCCATACTCAGTGCTCTGGGGAATAGATCCAGGGCTAGGGATGAATGGGAATTTAGTTTTTACTCACAAAATATGCGAGCAAACCTTGCTCGAAGCCCTGAACTGGATCGCGAGCACGTGTCCACTGGAAATGTTTGCAAATTGCCAGACTTGTGTCTGCATTCAATTTGTATAAATTTCCCAGTTGGATTTTGTGCTAATTTCCCTGTAGACTGAATCAGCCCTGCTTTAATCTATGGAGGAAATTTCTGCAAATTTCATGTCCAAATCACTGCTTGACTTATGCAATTTTCCCATTTGCACAGAGCGAGCGGCATTGGGAAACGCGAACAGGAATCAGGCACGAGACAAGTGGTGAGATGATGTTTGGAGAATCCTGGTGATCCCGAACATTGCTCCTTCACCCATCCCCTTGGGCCCAGGCCTAGCAGTGCCTTGCTTGATCCACAGCCTCTTCCAGTGCCTCACAGTTCTGTGTAGTACGGTTTATCTCCAGGGTAGGCTGGTGACTCCTATGTCAGTGAGCGGGGCTCCATTGCAGCTTTTATTCTGAGCTTTATAAGAGTTCCATGGTGGTGAACCTATTTTGGGGATGGAGTCCAGCACCATGGATAGCTCCTATACAGCTCAGAATAAAAGCAGGTAACGGATGAGGAGCCCCACTGACACAGGAGTCACCAGCCCTCCCCAGCTCATATTGTGAAGCTTTTTGTGACCTCAGTACCTGGCTGGGGTAGATGTTCTTCTCTCTTTCACCTGCTGAGCTCTCTTTGTCTCCCGCCCCCCTTTTAGGATCTTAGGAGTTTGCAGGCTCAAATTTCTGACACCTCTGTCGTGCTCCAAATGGACAACAACCGAAACCTGGATCTGGATAGCATCATTGCTGAGGTCAAGGCTCAGTATGAAGACATTGCCAATAGAAGCAGGGCTGAGGCCGAATCCTGGTATCAAAGCAAGGTGAGAAGGGCCACAGTTCTTACATGATGGGGAAACGGGTTTGGGAGGATTCTGCACTTTAAGACTAGGAACTATGGCGGGGTTTCCATTTTTGATAATACAGCAGTGGTACAGTTAGGTAATTCTGGATTTATCTTACCAGGGTGTGGGTGTGGGCTTTAGATGGTTACAGTATACATTTGATTGCAATACTTGGTCTGCAGGTTTGCAAACAACCATTTTAAAATAAATTACTTGATAACAAGTGATGTTCTTCCAATACAAGTACTGTAAGTAGGGCAAACATGAAGACTTTACACATCATGCTTTATTGGCAGCTTAATTTAAATAATGTGTACAAATTTCTATTTCTTATGGTGTATTTCGTTTTTTGATAACAAGTGTTTGGGATTACAAGCAACGGTTCTGGATGATTATGCGTGCAATCAAAGGTATTACTGTATTTATATTGCTTAATATATGAAATTCTAACGGATTTCACATCTAAATATTAAAAATCATGTTTAAATACACTATTAAAAACAATTTCAGCTATAGTATCAATATAATCCTATTTAAAATATGCTATTAAAGCAATCCCAACTACAAAACAATACAAGGAACAATAAAATGAAGCAGCATATGAACAGTTGCAATTTTTTTACGAGCCAGAGAAGGCCTGGGTGAATAGGTGTGTTTTCAGGAGGTCTTTGAAGCATATCACATTTTGTGCCTTCTGAAATTTCCCAGGGAGGGTTTTGCAGAGGAAGGGTACAGCCAGCCACTGAGAAGGCCCGCCTTTGAGAAGGCCTGCCTTTGGTGACATTCTGTTGGTTGCGGAATGATCAGCAAGGTCTCTTCTGAAGATCTTAAGGGGAAGGTGGTCTGTAGATATCCTGGTCCCAAGTTATTTAGGGCTTTGTATGTCAACAACATAACCTTGAACGTGGCTCGATAGCTAATAGGTAGCTAGTGCTGTTCTTTTAACAGGCGTAATGTGAACATAGCTGTGTGTCCCAGTGAGCACCTTCACTGATGCATTCTGCACTAGCTGCCACTTCTGAACCAGGCACGAGGTCAGCCCCACATAGAGTGCATTATAGTAGCCTAATCGTGAGGTTACTAGTGCATGGATCACCGTGGTTAGGCTGTTCCTAGCCAGGAATGGGCGTAGTTGGTGCACCAACCGAAGTTGGTAATGGGAGTTCCAGGCCACTGAGGTCACCTGGACCTCCAGTGACAAATATGGATCTAGGAGCACCCCCAAACTATGTATCTGCTCCTTCAGAGGGAGTGCAACCCCATCCAGAACAGGCAAGCAGCCCAATTCCCTGACCTGGGAACTGCCCACCCAGAGGGTCTCTGCCTTATCAGGATTCACCTTCAGTTTATTAGCCCTCATCCAAGCCATAACTGCATCCATCCAGGCACCAGTTCAGAGTGTGCACTGCATGGGCTCTCCTGATTCAGATGTCACAGAGAAATAGAGCTGGGTGTCATCCATGTCCTGGTGACACCTTTCCCCAAATCTCCTGATAATCACTCCCAACAGCTTAATGCAGATGTTAAATAATATTAAATATCAGTGTGCATTTCTTCACTTACTGCTTTGATTTGGGGGACCACCTGCTCATTCTGCTGAGTGGGGGGGGGCCCTCTGGACTTCTGCCCCAAAGTCCTGCCCTGCATGTACCACTGTCATTTAATTTTTTTTCAAACTGGAATTTAAAAACAGCATTGTGCAAAAATTAGAAATACTAATTTTCTGAATTTGAAGTTGCCAGTTTTGGAAAGTCAATCAAACCTGAAGCATCCACACACATTCACCTCCACCGTAACTTACGCATTTCCTCAACAGGTCTTCACCAAAGATCAAAATTGACATGTAGGAGTTCAAATGAATTCACCTTGTTGGGTTTCTCCCCACTCCACCCCACAGTATGAAGAGTTGCAGCTTTCAGCTGGAAGACATGGAGATGACCTGCGCAGTACAAAGATCGAGATCTCGGAGCTGAACCGCATGATACAAAGACTCCACTCTGAGATCGACAGTCTGAAAAAACAGGTACTGCCATTATTTCATGTCATATCTGCAGGGCTCCTGTCTGGGAAAAACACGTCAAAGGAAGGGGTAAGAGTTTCAATTAGACTAACATCGTTTCTGGGGCTGAGAGTGGTCCTCAGGTCCTGTAGGTTTCCACCCAATGATTACCTGAATCAAAATTTTACCTAAATCAAAATTTCAAACCCAGTATGGATTCTCCTGCTTGGGAGAATCATCCGAGGAATTTTGAAGGAAATAAACAAGCAAAAAGTGGTGTGAAACTAGCAAAATCAAAATGTATTTGATACGACAACAGAAAAATGATTGACATGCTCTGTGGAAAACCACATGATAAACTTTTAATTACAATAAGAGTTTCATATGCCCGTGCACTGGTTCCTTGCACATGCAAGAATTTCAACGTGGTGTTCTTCTACCGCCAAGGTTGCCCTGTTCACTTAGATAGAGGGAATAGATCTGGGCACAGAAAGGGATGCATGCTCAGAGCTTCCACCATCTTTGAAATGAATATGGAGATGCTATCCTGCAAAAACTCTTATTAGAACTACCAATCAAGCGACAACAGGCAGGATCCAGTGCTGCATGGCCATGAGCAGGGTACACTGCCGCATCTGTCCTGCGAGCGGCCAGCTCTGCCAATCCCATTGGGCAAGCACAATCTCTTGTGTAACAGAGATTTAGCACTTCCACGGGCAAGCCCCCAAGTGGGCAAAAAAGCTCATTTCTGGAATGTGGCAGGTTGGTGGCACTCTCTCGCTGGTGGTCCCCATTGGATGCTGCCTATTGTACCGCTGTTCCATATTTTCCTCAACTTTTCTTTTTTGTGTGTGGAAAGAAAAAAGAAGGAAGAAGAGGTAAGAAACAAGGGCGGGTTAGGAGTAGAAAATAACAACATCTAGAACTTGTTTTAACTTGTTTTAGTTATTTAAATTGTTTTAAATTTGGTTTTTAAACTAATGTGATGAAATTTTATGATTTCATTTTTATTTGTATTTCATTGTATTTTGTCAATTGTAAACCGCCCAGAGAGCTTCGGCTATGGGGCAGTACAGAAATATGATGATGATGATGATGATGATGATGATGATGATGATGATGATATTGAGGCCTGGTGATTGCATGATAAAGGCTTCACCTGGAAGCACCATTAGAGCTCTAATGGACACAGGACTCTAGAATGGGGACTTAACCTGCTCCCATCACAAGAATGAAAACAGATGAATAATATTGCATTAACTATATGAAAAAAGGCAGGGCTGTAGCTTTAAAAACGGAAATACTTTAAATTAAATATGTATAAATAAATTGTTTCTTTTTCCTTTTTATTTCTAAAATTGAGAAAGGTATTTTTCCCTGCAGTTATTCTTTCAAAAGTTTTGGTGAGAGCTGACAGAAGCCCCAGAAGGGTACCTACAATGCACCAGTGATAGATGTTCCCCTCCCAGCTGCCCCTCCCCCGCCCCGCAAAACCCTAAACAGCTTTTAAAACTCTTCCGAGGTTTTTAATTTATTTATGTATTGATTTATTTTATTATATTTATATCCCACCTTTTTCCTTCCTGCAAGGAACCCAAGGCAGCTTACATAATCGTCGTCCTCCTCTCCATTTTATCCTCACAGCAACCCTGTGAGGTAGGTTAGGCTGAGAGGCAGTGACTGGCCCAAATTCACCCAATGAGCTTCAAGGCCAAGTGGGGACTAGAACCCCGATCTCTCAAGTCCCAGTCCAATACTCTCACCACTACACCACGCTGGTTTAGAAGAATTGAAGTCAAGTGTGTTTATTTGTGGTTGAAGCAGGGTCGGGATTGTGGCTGTCACGACAGCTACTTAAGAGGAAACTGATCATACTGGACAGACAAAAGGTGGCGGTACTTTACACAATGCACAATTAACATCAAAAATACAGAGGCAGTATCCAGTGGGACTTTTGCACAAGTGGTCCCTTCTGCCGATTCCACTGCAGAAACGGAGGGTTCTGCTTGTGGAATGGAGATTTAATGCTTATCATAGAATCATAGAAAAGTAGAGTTGGAAGGGGCCTACAAGGCCATCGAGTCCAACCCCCTGCTCAATGCAGGAATCCAGGTCAAAGCATCTCTGACAGATGTCTGTCCAGCCGCACCTTGAATGCCTCCAGACTGGGAGAGCCCACCACCTCCCTAGGTAGTTGATTCCATTGTCTTATTGCTCTGACAGTCAGGAAATTTTTCCTGATGTTTAGGTGGAATCTAGGTTCCTGTAACTTGAGCCCATTATTCCGTGTCCTGCAAACTGGGATGAACGAGAAGAGATCTTTGCCCTCCTCTGTGTGACATCCCTTCAAATACTGGAAGAGTGCGATCATATCTCCCCTCAGTCTCCTCTTCTGAAGGCTAAACATGCCCAGTTCTTTCAGTCTCTCCTCATAGGGCCTTGTTTCCAGTCCCTTTATCATCCTTGTTGCCCTCCTCTGAACCCTCTCCAGTTTGTCTATGTCCTTCTTAAAGTGAGGTGCCCAGAACTGGACGCAGTACTCAAGATGAGGCCTAACCAGTGCCGAGTAAAGGGGAATTATCACTTCCCGCGATTTGGAAGCTATACTTCTATTAATACAGCCCAAAATTGCATTTGCCTTCTTTGCAGCCACGTCGCATTGCTGGCTCATATTCAGTTTGTGATCTACCACAATTCCAAGATCCTTCTCACTTGTAGTATTGTTGAGCCAAGTGTCCCCCATTCTGTAACTCTGCATTTGGTTTCCTCTCCCTAGGTGCAGCACTTGGCATTTATCCCTGTTAAATTTCATTCTGTTGTTTTCGGCCCAGCGCTCCAGCCTATCGAGGTCACTTTGAATTTTGTTTCTGTCTTCCAGAGTATTAGCTGTTCCACCCAACTTTGTGTCATCTGCAAATTTGATAAGCATTCCCTGTACCTCCTCATCCAAGTCATTAATAAAAATGTTGAAGAGCACCGGGCCCAGGACCGAGCCCTGCGGTACCCCGCTCGTTACCTCTCCCCAGTTTGAGAAGGAACCATTGATAAGCACTCTTTGAGTCCGATTCTTTAGCCAATTGTGGATCCACCTGATAGTTGTTCCATCTAGCCCACTCTTAGCTAGCTTACTAATCAGGATATCATGAGGCACTTTGTCGAAAGCTTTGCTGAAGTCCAGGTATATAATGTCCACAGCATTCCCACAGTCCACAAGGGAGGTTACCCGATCAAAAAATGAGATCAGATTAGTCTGACAGGATTTGTTCTTGACAAATCCATGCTGGCTTCTAGTAATCACTGCATTGTTTTCAAGGTGCTTGCAGACTGACTTCTTTATAATCTGCTCAAAAATCTTCCCGGGGATTGATGTCAGACTGACTGGCCTATAGTTCCCAGGTTCCTCCTTCTTGCCCTTTTTGAAGATGGGAACAACATTTGCCCTCCTCCAGTCGTCTGTCACTTCACCTGTCCTCCATGATTTCTCAAAGATAATAGACAGTGGTTCTGAGAGTTCTTCTGCCAGTTCCTTTATTACTCTAGGATGCAGCTCATCAGGCCCTGGAGATTTAAACTCGTTCAGAGTAATCAGGTGCTCCTTGACCATTTGCCTATCAATCTCAAGCTGCAATTCTGCCCCTTCAGTCTGCACTTCAGGTTTGCCAGGGGGGTCATAGACCCTCTTTTGGGAGAAGACCGAGCCGAAGTAGGAATTGAACACTTCTGCCTTTTCTTTGTCTTCTGTTATCAATTTGCCATCCTCATTGCGTAGTTGAACCACCAGTTCTTTCTTCTGTCTTTTACTGTGCATGTATCTGAAGAAAGCTTTTTTGTTGCTTTTAGCATTCCTCGCTAACCTTAGCTCATTCTCAGCTTTAGCCTTCCTGACACTATTCCTGCAGTTCTGTGCTACCTGCCTGTACTCTTCCCCTGTAGCCTGTCCTTCCTTCCACTTCCTATACGTGTCCTTTTTTGTTTTCAGGTCATCTTTGAGTTTATTGTGAAGCCACATTGGCTTCTTCTGTTGCCCTCTGCCTTTTTTCCTTGTGGGAATTGTTTGCAATTGTGCCTTTAAAATTTCCTTTTTTAAAAACTCCCACCCCTCCTGGGCTCCCTTTCTCGTGAGAGTCACTTGCCATGGGATCTTACTAATCACTGTTCTGAGTTTGTTAAAATTGGCTTTCCTAAAATCCAGGGTACGTATTTGGCTACACTCAGCTTTTGCTTCTGTTAGAATCAAGAACTCAAGTATAAAATGGTCACTTTCCCCCAGAGTTCCCGAAACTGCCACTTTATCCACTAACTCGTCTCTGTTGGTTAGAATCAGGTCAAGGATAGCCGATCCTCTAGTTCCTTCCTCCACTTTCTGTAGGAGGAAGTTATCAGCAGCACAGCTCAGGAATTTCTTGGAGGGGCCATGTTTGGCTGAATAAGTCTCCCAACAGATATCAGGGAAATTGAAGTCTCCCATTACTACCACATCGTGCCTCCTTGAAACACTGGCAATTTGCTTTTCAAAAGTTCCATCCTCGTCTTCTCCTTGATTGGGTGGTCGGTAGTAGACTCCAACCGCCATGTTCGCTTTATTCTTTGCCCCCTTTATTTTAACCCAGATGCTCTCAATGGGGCTGCCAAGCTCCTCTTCCTGTATCACTGTGCAGAGATACGTATTTTTAACATACAGTGCAACTCCACCTCCCTTTCTGTTGCTTCTGTTCCTTTTGAACAAGTTATACCCTTCAATTGCTGTATTCCAGTCATGGGAGTCATCCCACCAGGTTTCAGTTATCCCTATCAAGTTGTACTTGCCCTCATGTATCAAGAGTTCAAGTTCGTCTTGTTTATTGCCCATACTCTGGGCATTAGTATAGAGACATTGAAGACTATGTGCTTTACAGTCCGACTTTCCCCCTACATTTTGTGGTAGACTATCAATGGGCACCGCTGGAGCTGTTCTCTCCATTGTGGCATAGAGGCCTTCTTCCATTGGTACCCCCGAGTTTATGTCTCCCTCCCCTGTTGGATTCAGTTTAAAGCCCTCCTGATTAAGTTCCTCATGCTGTGTCCAAACACATTCTTCCCAGTCCTTGTGAGGTGCAACCCATCCTTTGCCAGCAGTCCATCTTCCAGGAAGTGTAGCCCGTGGTCCCAGAATCCAAATCCCTCACGTCGGCTCCACCTTCGTAGCCAGTCATTCACTCGGAGTATTTTTCTTTCCCTTTCTATGCCTCTTCCAAGTACTGGAAGGATGGATGAGAAAACTATCTGGGCCCCGAAGTTCTTGAGTTCCCTTCCCAGCTCTTCAAAGTCTGCCGTGATTTCTTTGTAACTCCGCTTGGCAGTATCATTTGTACCCACGTGGAAGAGAAGAAAGGGGTATGTGTCGGTGGGCTGCATGAGCCTCGGCAGCTGCTCTGTCACATCCTTAATCCTATAGGACACCCTGAAACAAGTGGAGAGGTCGGAGGAGCTCCCTTATGCAAGTTCTGCTGACCTGACCCATTCCGGGAACAAGGGTTTCCACTCATTTCTGGTTGCTCCCGGAAGCGCTAAATCTCCATTGTGCAAGCAGAATGGAGTTGGCGGGGAGCACAAAGGAAGTGGCAGGGGTGCAGCGCCCCATTGGATACTGCCCCAGGCAACAAAAAGGAAGAACGCACAAATAATGACACAACAATCGTACGTATTAAGGAGAAACGGAAACTTGGTGATTGCACCCATTTGTACAACATGGGTAAGATGGTGGGACAATCAGAGGAAAATAGGCTACAAAGAAACTTGCTAACTATTGAGAGATTTTGGATGTATAAGTTCGGTAGCTTATTTGTAACAATGGAATTCACTGCCACCTTGATTTGGTAATGATCACTGGCTTAGGATGCAATCCTATGCATGTTTAGACAGGGGGGAAAAAAAGTCCTACAACTCCCAGCATTCCCCAGCCAGCCATGCTGGGAGTTGTAGGACTTTTTTCTGTCTGAACATGCATAGTACTGCGCACCTTTAGACAGCTTTTTAGGAAAAGGATTAGGTAATTTCTTGGAAGATAGTTCCGTTCCAGATGTATTAGCCATGGTTGCTATATGGAACCTCCATGCTCAGAGGCAATCCACCTCTGAATATCAGTTGCAGGTGGCAAAACAACTGGATACTAGAGCTATTGTCTTCATGCCCTACTTGTGAGCTTCTCAAAGGCGTCTGGCTGACCATCGCTGGAAACAGGATGCTGGACTAGATGGACCTTCTTTCCTTATGTTTGTACTGAGATGGGCAGAATGGGGTATGGGGGGGGGAGTCCTTGTAAGTAGTTCCACTTCTCATGCTAAACCTCCAAAGTGCTTTGGGTTGGTGGGTACTACTGACTGAGAAGCAATAACGTGTGGACGGTGCACGCAAAGCCTTTTAGACTGTGGCCGGTGGGTGTTTTAAAAGCACCTGTCAGTAGATACACATCTTTTCTTTTTTTTTGGTAGTACCAGTCCTCCTGTTCTGCTGCTGCTGCTGATACATTGGATGCAGACATTTTTACCTGGAATAGCAGGACTCGGGGTTTTGATTGTCGTTACATTGCTCTGAAGCAAGGCATCTGCTGTTCTCTTTGCAGATCACCAGCCTGCAGGCAGTCATTGCTGATGCTGAGCAGCGTGGAGAACTCGCCCTTAAAGATGCAAGGATAAAGCTAGCTGAACTGGAGGAGGCACTCACAAAGGCCAAAGCGGACATGGCCCGTCAGCTGCGGGAGTACCAGGAGCTCATGAACGTCAAGCTGGCATTGGATATTGAGATCGCCACCTACAGGAAGCTGCTGGAAGGAGAGGAGAGCAGGTGAGTGGCGCACCAAATGTAAAGGTGCTCAATAAGGCACGTTACCTTCTGCTGTGAAAGTATCTCAACACGGGCTGTGTTGAAGTGTGAAATGTGCAGCTGTGCTGCAGAAGTGGTGGTGGGGAGACACATGTCTTTTTTAAACCCCCCAATGGCTCAGAATGACAAAATTTCCTGGACATTGCATTTGGGAAAACTAAGATGGTGGCCACCACTGGAGGCACATCGGTCGACACCAGAGATGTGCGAGGAATCCACTTGGGTGCTCAAAATCTGGCAGATTGTCCCGGCTCAGGGGGGGGGATTCTGACCTGTCAACCCAACGCATTGCACTGACCCGCTCTAATGTCTTCCGCTTTTAAAGCGGGCTGCGATTTGCTTTTTTTTTTTAATGGTAGAGAAATATGTGCAAAATACGGCCACAATTTGTGTAAATACGGCTGTAATTTGCACAAATTGCAGCCATATTTTATGCAAATTTCCCTGCCTTAAAAAAAAATGCAAATCATGGCCTGCTTTAAAAGCAGAAGCTGCCAATAATAATAATAATAATCCCAACTCGGCCCGCTTTCGGCTCTTGAGTCAGCGAGGTGCACCAAAGTCTGCCAAGCGCAAGCGGGTCGAGTTCTTCAGTGTCACCCATCCCTAGTCGGCAGCCTGCTGAGGGCCCCCTTAAACCTAGAGTCAGCCCTGAGGATACCATCATTCCAAAGACCAGTTCACACTGTCATTTTGATGTGGTGGTGATGTGGCAGGCACGGCCATTTGCCCTCAGTCGTGCAGTGATGGTCTTCCACACATGGAGGGGGAGTGAACATTCAAAAAGGTTGTTCCACACTTGCAACCTCCTGTGGGATCTCACTGTACAAAAGAAAGCAAAGTCTGGGCAAATGCCTTAATGGTCTTGGGTAGAACTGCCATGATGTATGTACACAATGGTTACATCTGGAGCTCCTGCAGAACGACTCCTGAACAACTGCTACTGTGCTTCAAGATGCTGACCATAACAATGGCAGTAATGCCCCTTGTTCCTTCCTTCAACAGGCTTGCTGGAGAGGGTGTCGGTGCAGTCAATATCTGTAAGTAATAAAAAAAGTGAATCACAGAAATTCAGCAAGATAAAAAGTTGTGCTACTCTAATGCAGGGGTACAGAACCGAGGGCCGCATTCCATTTCGGAGAAGCTCTTGGGGGCTGCATTCCAGTGGTGGGCGGGGCCGAAGGCAAAAGAGGTGGGGGGCATTTTTTTAAAATTAGCATATTTTATCTTAAAGCTCTCACTGCCAGTAATTAAGCCTTAGGAGAAGCATATCAACCTTTTAGAATGGGGGGAAACTGCACAAAAGCCAGGAAACCACCAAACAATTGGTGGTTGGGAGAAGGGGGTGGGGCCAGGGGGTGAGGGTGTGGCCTTCTGGGGAACTCAGAGGGCTAGATTGGGATGCCAGGCAAGCCGGATTTGGATTCTGCACCCCTGCTCGAATGATTTACGTCACACTACTAATTTTCCTTCCTTCGATGTCAAATGTTTTGTTAGCAATAAAGATACCCAAAGAATTGCATGGGCTTCATACCAATACAGTTGCAGCTGGGATATGTGAAAGCCAGCTGAAACTTTTTCCTAATCAATGTGAAACTCCTTTGGCTTTTCCTTTGGTGTATGGATTCATCAGATATTTCACCTGAAGGAGCCACCGTATTTGCTTCAGATTCTGCTGTAAGCAACATATGATGGCATTGAACCCTTTTGCTTTCCTCAGAATTTCTGTTGTTTTGCCTGAGGAGGAAACCCCAGTTTCATTTCAAAATTTCAGGGGTGGGCTCCTGATGTTGTCAGACCCCAGTGGTCATCAGCCTCAGCTAGCATGGCCAATGATGAGGAAAGATGGGAGTTGTAGCCCAAGTTATGGTGAGCGACAGCCAGGTTCCCTACCTTCCACAGATGCCATAAACATGTAAGAACATAGAAGTTGTCTTGCTAGATCAGACCAAAAGTCAATCACTCTGCCTCCAAGAGTGGAACATAGAGAGAGCCCTGCTGGATCAGACCAAAGGCCTATCTAGTCCAGCATTCTGTTTCCTACCGTGGCCAACCAGATGCCTCTGGAAAATCCACAAACAGGACATGAGCGCAATAGCCGCTGTTGTTCCCAAGCAGTTGTTAATCACACAGGCTTTATATTGCTTCAAAACATGATGGTTTCATTTGTAGCTGTCATGGCTAAAAGCCATGGACAACAGACCTATCCTCCATGAACTTGTCAAATCCTTTAAAAAACAGAACAAAACTATTTGCTGGGTTTGTGGTATCCTGGGCCTGGCAAGTAGTACAAAGCAATCTATTTCTGATGTATTGGCCAGACAAAATATTTTCTTATTGCTTAAAAAAAGATACAAAGGGGTGCATCAGCCTCCCTTCAGTGGAATTGAAAAGACGTTTTGGAACACTCCTCAGGGGGGAAAGCAGGGGAAGGGGAAGTATATGGGATACTGCCCTGTAATTCCTCTGCCAGAGTCCATGGAAGGCGCCTTATGCAGCCTTTCCACACTGGACGGGGCACAGGGGAGAACGGGGTGTTGGCATGGAGCAACAGAATTAGCTGGACCTGGGTTTGCTACAAGCAGCAGAGCTACACATGCCGCCAAAGCTCACATCCTAATGATGTCAAAAGGGCAGGTCACATATAGCAGTGCGGAATTTCAGCCAGCAAAAGCAGCAGCATCACAAAAGGAAAAGGAAAGTGGGCAGGTAGAAGGCTTTGCGATAGAAATGCCCTTTATGGCATACCCTTGCTGTAACTTTGGCCTAAATGGTGCAAGGGATGCTGGCCTTACCTCTTGGATCATGGAATACTTTGAGGTGTAAGATGCCTTAGGCAGTTATAGTGAACTGGCCACATGCTCCTACCGCCATGCGCAAGATGCAGCATTCAGCACACTCATACGCACCGGAGTAATGGCCTCTGTGTCGACACATGTTGAAACTCAAATCCTGTGTGTGGTAGTTGGTGCGCACAACCAACTTAGCTGTGCGCTGACATGCACAGATGTTTTGTTTTTCCCCTGAGTGGATGCTATGCATTTCCCATGATGGTCATGTGAAGAGTCCCTAAGGCTCTCATCCCATGCACATTTACTTCAGAGTAAGTTCCACTGAATTCAGTGGGACTATGGAGTAAATATGTATAGGACTACGGCTGTGTGTTTACTAAGCAGGTTGTAATTGGGGGGCTCCCCAAAGAGACGGGCATGGGAATGAAGTTAGGTCCCACCCAGGCACTGCGCACCATGCACCCATCTTTCTCCCATCGTTCTGCCCACGTTTTTACCGAGCCTCTGCCACAGCTCTGGCTTTCTCCCCAAAGGCTGTTGCTCCATAACTTCTCCTCTGGTCTCTTTGCAGCGGTGGTCCATTCCTCTGGAGGCATGAGCTACGGTGGAGGGAGCGCCATGGGCCTTGCAGGCGGGGCTGGCCTTGGCTATGGCGGAGGCCTCAGCATCGGAGGAAGCGGCTACGGCTCCACCGGCGGGAGGGCGCTTGCCGGGAGCATGGCTTCGGGCAGGGGCAGCAGTTCCAGCATGAAGATTGTGTCGAAAACCTCCACAACCCGAAAGAGCTACCAGAGCTAAAGGCTTCCGCTAAGTCGGATCAGGCAGGGCTGCCTCACAGGGGCAAACTAGATATGATGGTGATGGGCCTGCATGTGACAATTGCATTGACACCAAATTCTATAACTTGTGGGGCTGGAGGGGGGGCAGTTCAAAGCATAGCATCAGCAGGCAGGAGTGGGGAGTGCTGAACCCTCCTCCTCCAGGTGTAAGTTTCTCCCTGAAACAACTTCCCCCTAGCTGTTTTTCTCCTGGTGGGGTCTGAGACCAGGAGCAGCTCCTGCCAGGAGAAAAAACAGCCGGGGGGGGGGGGGGGAGGAGCATCAGCATAGAGGAGGGTTCAGCACACGCACCCCCTCTGTCTGTGCAGGCTGTGTGCTTTTAATTCCTCCCCTTGCTCTTGGGGAATTTGGCACAACCCACACTCTTAACTTTCAGGTTGTGCTGCCGTAAAAAAAAAAAAAAATCTAGTTTGCTCCTCTCTCTCCCCTTGCCGCTGGCACTGTAGGCCTCTTTGTGAGTGATTCCCCCCTTATCTATGTTTGCTTGTAAAGTTTTTGTATGAATGAGTACTGCATGACATTCAGCAGATGCGGTATCAGGCTTAGAACCGAGTTCCAAGCTTTGCTCGGTCCTGATGTACTCACTGGGCAACCGTGGCCCCCTTTCCCATCTGCAAAATGGAAGCAATTTTGACCTACCTCACAGGCCTGTTGTCAGGCTCAATGAGACACACACAAATGGATTGGCATAAGGTTTTGTGAAATAGTGCCTGCTTAATTAGATGAATGAAGCTGGTAGAAGTGTGGGTGCATTAGTGCTACGCCAAATTATTAAGCCCTTGATGTTTCAGCTAGTGTGTGTGTGTGTGTGTGTGTAAGCATTTGGAGATTCTAAATGGTGACATGTAATTGGCTCCTTGACAGCCCTCCATTAAGTATTCTGGCCTCTTTCAATTCACAGCCCTGTCAGCTACATGTAATACTCATGAAAAGCCTTTTCACTTGCATGTAGGCACAGCTGTAGCTCAGGGGAATAATCTTACAGCTGCCTCCCAGATTGTTTTGTCAATTTCCAGCTGTATTTGCAGACTCTTCTAGTTCACAGCTATGGCAGAGGTCGAGGTGCATGCATCCCCGCCCCCGTACAAAATGTTTGTGAACGTGGGCTTGCAGACACATTGGGGCCCTCCTCCTGGGAAAGAGGAAAACACCACGACACCCCCCCCCCCAATTTGAAGAGCTTGCCTAATCATGTTTCCAGTGGGCCAAAAAACAAAGACAACCCCAAAAACAAAACATGCCAGGAAGCTGATTGCCCCGAGTGAGGCTGAGCTGCTTTTTGTGTGCTAGGTAAACGGCAACACAAAAGACGCCAAGCTTAGCCAGCAGCAGCTTCAGGAGAATTTCAAACAAACAGACATTTGCCATGAACAAATTTGGGGTAGCTGGGTGCCCCAACTTCTGTGCATGCTCTTTTTGCCAGTCACCTTGATAAGTCCATGCAGTGGACCCAGGGCATTAGCGGTGTCAACATATGTGATGCAGTGCAGTCCATGCAGGGGAGGGACGCTCACAGCCCTGCAAATTGTAGTCCCATTTTATTTAATTGAGCGCTGCCTCCTGCGCTTCCAGTTTCGTGCTCAAGCATGCAGGAAGTTGCTCATTTCATTGCATTCATCAGATTTCTATACCGCCCAACAGCTGAAGCTCTCTGGGCAGTTTACAAAGATTAAAACCTTTAAAAAACATTCTACTCCTCCTCACCACCGCCACCACCTTTGCCTGGGCCAGAGCGAGAGGCAGGTGAACAAGCAGGTTGCAGTCGTGAAGAGGAGAAGCAACTCCAGGGGGCTCTGATCAGTGGGCCCCTGCCGGGGTGTGGGACCTTGGCAGCTGCCTGACCATGCCTACCCTTGGCGCCAACCCTGCTTTAGCATGTACGTCCAGTGCACACACTAAGCTCCCCAACCCAGAAGCAGCCCTGCACCTGCATCCTTTTGTGCATGCAGAGTTTTCTCTCCTCCGCTGTAGTAAATAGAGAAGCCGCTGAGGAGCTCTGCATCAGCACTTTAGATCCCGTCCTATCTGCAAGAATTGCTGGATCAGACCCGAGTATTTATAAAAATGCAATTCAAGTCCAGAAGAAAAGTTTGAAATATGGTCAGTGATGGCAGGGTATGTTTTACAACATCCCAAGATGTCTTCTCTGTGTGTGACTTCAGCTTTTTCTATGAGAATTAAGTGGTTTTTCTTAGGATTTTATGAGATCACTTGATATCCAATAATAACATTACACAGATCTCTGCCCTTTGCCCCACTCTGACCATTAAGAGTTATATCTATTTTTTCCGTCGATTAGGAGAACACACATCAAGGGATACTCTCTATATCTCACTGCACATCATACTACTCTACTGCTGTTTACTCCACTGTTTTCTTTTGCTGACCATATATTTTTTTTAAAGGACATTGTTTGTTTTTCATGTCTTTAATTGCTCAGTACTTAAAATCGTTACAAACTGCATGCAAATAATGGAGACAATCCAGCCAAACTTACGCACATTTAATCCCACCGGTTTCGATAGGTGAGTTAACTATATACTCTCCCAAATGAAATCAGTGGGACAGTGCCTTTGCTTTCCTCACCTTCCAGGGTTAACAGCAACTGGTGTGGGGGACTGAAGAGCAAATGGGGCAGGGGGAAGGTTAAAAAAAAAAACCTCACCCCCTGCACTGCAAAGTTGATACAATTCCACCAATACCCTGAGCTGTTTTTTAGTTCTAAAACAAATTTTTAATTGTTCAAAACAATAATGGATTTCTCACATCATGTCTAGTTTTGCCCTTAAGGGCGCAGTCTTATGGGGATGCCCATAAGCCCCCAAACTCGGAGGCTTACGGGAATCCAATGCGGAGCAGGAAGGGTAGCAGAGGCGATCGTCATCTCCCTGCTCCTCCCGCTCGGCATTTTCGCTAGACGGACGTTTTTGGCTGTCTACCACCAGCGCTTCGGAGGGGGAGGAAAGGAGGCTGGAGCGCTGTCGGGATACCTTGTATCCTGGCTTCTCCAGTCTGCTGCCCTCCCTGCCTCCCTCTGCACCCCCTTTGACCCCTCTCCAAGGGGTGGATTGGAGCTCCAGTTCCCAGCTCCGAGGTCAGAGCGCTGGCTCCAACCTCAGAGCTGGAAATCCACACTATCCTATGCCCCCACCGGACAGTGTCTCAGGGCCATAGGCTTGCTCCCTAAGAGGGCCTAACTTTGGTTGGGTCATGCCCAACGTTAAGACCACAGTTGTACCATACTGGGGATTACATTCATCTAGACTTGCTCATTCTTTTCTTGTGGAACATTTTCTGGCTGAGGGTGAGGGGAGAATAACAGATGTTTGTAGAGTTTTTCTTTGTTTAAAAAAAAAAAATCTCTGAAAGTGTTTTTCCGGAAAGATTTCCTTTGAAAGAATACAGAAAACAAACAGAACCTTGGAAATAAATATGTATAACGTATTGGCACTCTGGGCAATTTCGAATAATCTCTTTACAAACTGAACATTTTTCCCTGGCACAGTGCAAACCTTTTAACAAGTGGAAATCTGAGATTCAGGAACCAGAATTCATTTAAAAGCAAAACCAGGAAGGCTACAGTTTTGAAATAAAAACATTAGGATTATTTTATGTTCTTCATTAAAAAGGGGGGGGGGATCTGCAGCTCTGGAGCTGATGGTGACCTTATGCTAACTTTTAGAAAGGCAGGAAATTAATTTTACCACGACATTATGCAATGATGTATATAAGCATAGGAGCGAATATACAAATCAGAACTGTCTCTTCATAATCAACACACAGCAGAATTGCTTGTCACAAGCAAGATGGTCTTCCCATTGTATCGGCTCCATGGATGACTGTTTGTGCCCTGATTGTTTGTGCTTTGGTAAGGGAAGGAGAAGTATTTCTAACCTATTGTAGTCAGACAACCACTACGCTTGTTACTTTGTGCTTATGTTCAAGTCTTTCTGTTTTCCAGTAATCTCTTTAATAAAACTACAATCAGCCTAATGTGTGTGCTTTTGATTGTGACTTTGGGGCTCAAATCATACAGCCTACATGAAAGCAGAATCCTGTTTACCCAAAAAGAATTCATTTGTGTTACTGAGCTCACCAGTTGGCTTAGCTCTGCAACCTCTTTGCAATAAATGTAGTCAAGACTCAACCCTGGATCTTATCAATATAGGAAGCTGCCTTGTACCATGACAGACCATTATTGGTCCATCTAGCTCAGTCTTGTCTACTTCACTGACAGGCAGCAGCTCTTACAGGATTTCAGGCAGGAGTCTTTCCCCACCTTACCTGGTGATGCCAAGGATTGAACCTGGAACCTTCTGCATGCCAAGCATATGACCTGCTATTGAGCTGAGCCTTTGAGCTATGGCCTTGCTCTAACTGGAGCAGTGCAGTAGGGCTTTTCTACATGATGCTGTTAATCTGCTGTATCTATTTTAGGTTTTGTTGCAGAATTGTGATCCAAGCACTACACGAAGAGCATTTCCTTTCCAGCCTTTTTGTTACATAACCTCTAGGTGGCACTGTGGTATAACACAAATACACAAGTGAAAGAAGCATTTTTCCACTTTCACAAATAATACTGCATTTTCCCCACTCTAAAAAAACTCCCGAAAGTGCCCTATAGGCAGAAGCAAAACTGGAGGCTCACAATATCGTCTAAAGAACCCACAAATAATCATGAGTAGGGAATAATGAATGCCCAATAAATGCCTCATGTAGAAAAGCTTGTAATCTTTTTTTAATGCCTTTGAGAATTTGCAGAGTGCCTTTCCTTCATCACTGAAGAGTCATAACCAGCTACCATACACAACTGGGACTGAGGGCCAAACAAGACATGCAAAGGCATGTGTAACATCGCACATAGTTTGGTCCTAAGAGAAAGGGTTGCAAAGGCCCAGTGTGGGACTTCATGATGGTCTTGCATGCCTCCCCCTCACCCCGTCTAGCAGAACATTTTCAAATCAAGCTCTGGCTAGGGATTCCTTATTCCTACCTAATATTATTTCCCCTCAAACATGGAACCAGTATACACAGCTTTGACATGTTTTGAGCAAAACAGCAGCAAATAAATTGTTGGGGACAATGTAACTCACGGTCCCATCCTATCATCCGTTACACAAGGCATAAAGTGGATAGGATCAGGAGCATGAGGTCTGGCAGCAGTGCAACATTGGCATCATGTGCTTGTGCACATCAGGACAAGTGTGCTTGACCTGGTGCAGTTCCAATGTGCAAGAAACATTGACAAGTCACATGTGGGCAGTGTGGAGGACTGTGCCAGGGGCGGCAAAGCATAGGTTTCTGAGGTACACACATGTACACACACAGAGTCCTCGGCAGCAGCCACTTCACCAACTGTTTTCAGAGCCTGACATAAGTGTGCCAAATCTGTCCAAACAGAGCATACAAGGACTTCATAGATTCATAGATCATAGAGTTGGAAGGGGCCTACAAGGCCATCGAGTCCAACCCCCTGCTCAATGCAGGAAACTAGAGGAGGGGTCTCCCATCCAAGTAATATGTTTGCTCGCTGGATGTGAACATAGCTAGTTCAGTCAGGCTGCGACAAGTTGGTCTTCACAGTTGGTGAAGTGGCTGCTGCCGAGGACTCTGTGTGTGTACATGTGTGTACCTCAGAAACCCTGAGGCGCACCAATGAAAGAATGCTGGAATGAAGGATGCCCTGGTCTTCTATAATAATAAAAGAGGGTGTCTGTCTGTCTGTCCGTCCTTCCATCCATTTGTCAGTTCCATAGTACCAAGACCATGAAACCGAGACACCTGAAACTTGACATGCATACTACGGAAACCTTATGGGTGTGCACCTTGGGAGTATTTTGTTTTTAAAGCACATTAATTAATGTTAATTAATTTAAATGTGTCTGTGTCGTTGAAGCCTGCAGTAACATCTCCAGCCACTAGGGCCAGACTTCCCTAACTAGCATGTAGCTTTGCCGTGCATACTGTTTGAAGCCATGGGAGATTAGTAGGCCGAGGGACAGAATTATACACCTGCTTCACTCAGACAGGGTGGGCATAATTTTATTTATTTATTTAAAATGATTTTTAGGCCACCTCTAAGGGTAGAACAATGTATCCCGCTCTCTGATAGCTGCATAGGCTTGCTTGAAGGCTTCGCTATATCAAACTAAAGGCCATCTACTTGGCTGAGGGACAGAGTTGTATGCCTGCCCCCTTCCTGCTCCTGTGGGCAACCCCCGCCCTGAGGAAAATGAAGTGGGACTGGGAAGATCTCTCACTCCAGGGGCTATGGGGGTACACCGTGGCAGGGGCCATGCCTAGCGGTGCCAGCAGGATTGGCTTTACTCAAACAGGGTAGGCACAATGTGTCCAGCTCTGACAGCTGTGTAAGTTTGCTTGCAACATTCACTATATCAGTGTAAGGGCTATTCCCACCTGTTTGAAGCCAAGTCCATTCACTGTATTCCAAAATAAAATAAAATAATAAAGAAAAACACCATAGCACTGGTGATAAATAAATAGCCTGATTCACAACCTTGTTGACCCAGAGGATTTGATTTCAAGAGCTGACAGCCAAATAGATGTTGAATGAAAGCAGAGCTGGTGAAAGAGCACCCCTCAGCAAGTCAGTGACCATCCTACTCTTAATCCACACTCCTCCCACCGTGCGTGTAATCTTCCAAGTTTGGAGGGTTACAGGCAGCCTCATTGGATCGTGCCCCAATTCTCACTTATGAATGCTATTGGTTTTTTGGAATCTTCAGACAAGCCGGGTATAAAATATTAACAAGGGTTGACATCTGCTGCGTAAGAATTCTCTCTCCAGAGGGGAAGCCGTGTTCGTCGGTTGCACTTTACAGACTAACAAATTGATATGATGGCATAATTCTGGACTCCTAAAGCAAAGGAAGGAAACAAATGTTTAAAAATACTCCACCCTTTTCTGTCCCCAGTCTCAGGAAGGGCTTTCATAACAAAAAAGTTACAAGGTGCAAAATAATTTGAAACAAATTAGAGTCAGAGCAGTTACAGTCATGCCTTGGATTGAGAGCATAATTCGTTCTGGAAACGTGCTTGTCCAAAACATTCTTATATCAAAACAAAATTCCCCCCAAAAAAATTGTACAGAGATTTTTAATTTAAGCCGTACTACAGTACTTGTATTGCAAGACGTCACTTGTATATCAAATCAATTTTTTAAAAATGAATATTTAAAAATTTGCTTGTCTTGCAAAACACTCTCAAACCAAGTTACTTGCAATCCAAGGTATTACTGTATCTTCCTTTGTCCTGTGTGCTCCAAATTCTCATCTATTTATACCTTTTTCAGTCACACATCATTGCTGATAATACCACACAAAACACTAGATTGCAGCAAAATAATAGTAGTAGTAGTAGTAGTAGTAGTAGGAACAAGAAGAAGAAGAAGAAGAAGAAGAAGAAGAAGAAGAAGAAGAAGAAGAAGAAGAAGAAGAAGAAGAAGAATTGCACTTCTTCTTTTGCACAATTTATCTCAGAGGCGATGTTAGGGGGTGGCCCACTAGGGCTGGAGCCCCAAATCGTTCATTTTGAGCTCCGAATCTCTGGGATAAGAGATCTGCCCCATCAGCCCCATCACCCTGCTTCCCATGGGCACTTGCTGAAATAAAGGTACAGAGGCCCTGATGATCTCTGTTGCATCTGATCCCCCTGGACTATCTGGCTTTTTGCCCACATGGGCTTCATCTCCTGCTGCCCCCACCTTGAATCTTCCTGCCTGAGGGTTTTTCCTGAAATCAAATGTCCTCCTCTCCCCTGCCCCTACATCCCTTTCTACAAATAGGGGTGTCCTTAGGAGACAGGGTCCTTTACAGACTTTAGAGTATATGTAAATTAACATATGCAAATTTGTGCATTTATCTTTTGTCCTGTGGACCTCACCCCCAGATCTTTTTGGTACCTAGTGCTGCCCTGATTTATCCTATATTTAAGGCGGTTTGATCCAGAATTTCTTTGTCTTCTTCAGGCCATAAACTCAGGGCCTCTGCGTATATGTTTCTTAGATATACACCTAGGATTTTTTTTAAAGTGTACAACTAAAAATGTGAAGTGTGGATGTGGGAAGCAGGGTCTGAAAACATGCACCACAGCCAGAGAGTTGGGATAGGCAATGAGTGCACAATCAAGGGGGAACTCAGGGTAAAGCATAAAAAGGCCCTCAGTGCATTCGGCTAGTTTTCAAATTGTTGAGGTTTCTCAGTCAGAAGCATTGCTGGGGGTATATTATTTTGTATCTTGGTTTTGCACTGTTGGATACATAATGATGATTTCAAGGAACCGTTGGTCTGGGGCCAGTTTTCAGGCCAGAATCACACACCATGGACAATATGTATGTGCCCAACAACACCAAATGTAGTGAAACCACATTTCCCCCACCTCCTCCTCCTCCTTTTTGCCCAGTAACTTTTGGAAAGACATGTATCAGGCCCTGCTTCATGTGCCTCAAGTGTCTGGGTAGCAACACACACACAACAGGGCCTTCTCTACAGAGGTGCCAAAGCTGTGGATATATCCCTCCCTAGGGAAGGTCACCTCCCTCCCTACTTCCTTATTGGTTTTTAGATGATAGGCCATGGTGGCCCCTTCCTGTTGGGTTTCCCTGGTTAGTTTCCTCTCTTGTTCATCTGCTATGAGTAATGCTGCTGCTAATTAGGATGCATACTGTGTTCTAAATCATTTTTTACATGTTTCTATGTGACATATGATTTTGTCAGGGCTGGCATCAGCACTTGGCCTCCTTGGGCGGCTGGCCCTGCATTTAAAAGAAGAGGTTATATCCCAGTACTCTGAGCAGCACTAGGCAGGTGGGTCTAGCTGCCATATTAGTTTCCCATAATGCCCCATGCACAGTGTCACAGGGCACTGTGGGACACTAAACTCAGCCACCTCATGCTTCCTGTAGCCACCACCTGGTAAGCCCACAGACTGACACCCGCCCCCCCCAGGGGCCTTTGGCCAGAATCACCTCAAGCCTGGATGTGGCACTGGGTTTGTTCTTTGTTTTAGTAAGTCTTCTTAGCCAACTTGGAGACATTTGTTCAAAAGGCAGGTTAAAAGTATTTCCAGTTAAAAAAAAAAAAAAATCCTGAATGCATGGTGTGACGTTACCACCATGATGTGAGTTTTCAGTGGCCCTTCTGCCTCATTGGCTGCAGCTTACTGGGGTGAGAAAAAATTGCAACTCAGTGATGTCACACAGGGTAAAAATCCAACATATGTCCTATTTAGAGTAGACCCACTGAAATGAACGAGACTTAAATTAGTCATCAAGGGTGCGATCATATGCACACTTACCTGGGAGTAAGCCCCATTGAAAACAGTGGGACTTACTTCTCAGCAAACAGGCATAGGATTGCACTGTAAATTAGTCAAGTTAGAATAGGATTAACTTGTCCAATTCATTTCAATGGGTCTACTCTAAGTGGAACTTACATTGGATTTTACCCACTGTGTTTGGGTTTACTAAACATTACAGAGGATGAGGAAAAGAAATGGGACCTGTATTCTTGTGGGGGTCAACCATAGCTTCTAGTTTCAGTCATAGTTCCTAGGCTTGACCAGAAGGTAAACCCAAGGTACGGTAAATAAACAGAGGACCAGCTACAGAGTTACATCAGCAGGGCCCTAGGGATGCATGAGAATTTTGTTTCAGGTGTCAGCACCTGTTCCATTCGCAACCCTGAACCAGCATGCATTTCTCAGCCAAAGCTCGCATATCCCTGAGTTTGCAATAGCATTCGAACAATGCGTTTGCTAGGGGGGAAATGGGCACCTTTTGAAATGTGCATTTCGGGCGGGGAAAGAAAATGCATTTTCACGCTTTAGTCAATGGGGGGAAAGTATGCATTTGGCTGCACACTTTAAAAATGCACACCCAAATGCACAGTTTTCCTGTTCAAGAAAAAAAGCTCACTGGGGAACAGGAACGAGAGGAAGAACCGTGATGAGCTCGAGCCTCACTGATTCTCCCATCCCTGCATGCATGAATCTACTCCCCAGCCAGGCATTCTCAGGCTGATGCATCCACTCAATCAGGGTTGGAGAAGCTGCACCCTCCAGATGCCGATGAACTACTATTTCCATCATCCCTCACCATTGGCCAGATGGGCTCAAGCTGCTGGGAACTGGAGTCCAACAACATCTGGAGGGCCACAGGTTGCTCAGCCCTGTTCTTAACCGGCCACATACTTGCTTTTTCCCACATATAAAATGAAGCAATCGCCCCGTTCCTAACTCACAAGATGCTGAGCACATCAAAAGAGTCCCTTTCTCCTGCTTTTCTCTTTTAATCATCACTATAAAAAAGGGAGGTTTGCAAGTCTGGTTTTTATGGAACTGGATTTCCCTGCCATTAAATTAGAAGTTACAGTAGATGTGCTTTTAAGTAGAGACCAAATCTCTGTTCAGCAAAACAAGGCAAGCAAACTGGTTACCCAACACCCCAAGCTAATAAATAGAATTTAAATGGCCGTTTGGGGGCTGATTAGACAATCAAGGGCTGCTCATTGCACAGATAAAAAGGGGGGAAAGTTCTAACTCTGGTTTCAAAGAGAAGGAACCACCCGTGGATACTCTCTGATCTGCTCCAGCACCAACGGCCTTCAGCCACATTTGCCTTCCTTACACTGCCCGTCAGCCATTATGTCCTGCCGATCCTATCGGGCTAGTTCTAGCTCTAGGGGTGGTGTTGGAGGTGCTGTCAAGAATTATAGCTCCTCCTCAGCTGTTGTCCCCAGGAACGTGAAGCGCTACAGTGCCATCAGCACCGTCTCATACAAAGGGGGCAGCAGCGTGGGCCCCAGAGGATTAGGGTTCGGCAGCAGGAGTCTTTGTGGCGTCGCATCCTGCAGGCCAAGAATTGCCGTTGCTGGCAGCTACCGGCCTGTGAGATATGGATACAGCTTGGGGGGTGCCGGTCTTGGACATGGCTATGGTACTGCCGGCTTTGGCTACAGGGCTGGTGGAATCAGTGGGGCTTGCCCACCTGGCATTGCGCCCGTCACAGTCAACCCCCACCTTCTCCAGCCTCTCAACCTGGACATTGACCCGAACATCCAAATGGTGAAGCAACATGAGAAGGAGCAGCTGAAGACCCTCAACAACAAATTTGCTTCATTCATTGACAAGGTGAGTCGTGAGATCTCAGGCTCCATGCGTGGCAGCTCGTGTGGATAGTTCAATCGTTCTTACTTGGAGAAAGAATTATTGATGGGGTTTTTTAAAAAAACAAAACAAAACAAAAAAACTTTGGCATAAAAACATGTTGCCATGTCCCAATTGGGTGAAGAGAAGTAAATCACTTTTTTTTACCTTATTAATACTTTATTTAAATTTTTAAACTATAACATACAATATAACATACAAAAAAGGGGGGGAACATGTCAATATAAGTGAACCCCCCCCGCCCCGCCCCCACTGGGATCAACTAAGATACAAAACTATTCATTCTCCCAAAATTGCATTGAATCTTGAGAAGGTATACACCCTTTCCCTCTTACTAAAACAAAATCTATAAATCTGCCCCAAATATCTTTAAAATCATTCCGTTTCAATAACCCCTTTTTAACTTTGATACTACATGTTAATTTATCATTAATGGCGATGTCCCATACTTCTTTATACCATTCCTCTATTTGGTACTCATATTGCATTTTCCATTTTCTAGGTATCATTAACTTTGCTGTTGTTAATAAATTCGAGATTAATTCTTTAATAAACTGAGTACAGTACACCTTATCATAAAGGAAACCACATTTTATAGCAGAAACATTTAGAAATGTGTAGATGGGAATATTTTGGGAAATTTGTAATTCCTGGCTGCTTGCTAAAAACTCATTAGATGTTGTGTTTGGGTCATCAGCCATGGCCATGACAACTGTATATACTCCAGCATCAGTTGCGCAAGGAGGAGGGGTTAGCAAGTGGCAACAATTTGTGGCTCAATTGCTAGTACTTGGTCTGGTCATGTTTGTTTTTTCCAGTCACAAAGGCTTAACCTGAGCAAATAAAATCTATAGCAAATAAAATCTGGCACCTACATTGTACTCTCTCCAGCGCCAGGTGAAGACCTTTCTATTCTCCCAGGCATTTTAATCATTTAAATCATCTTAATCATTTTAATCTTGTAGTTGTTTTTATCTGCTGTTTGTTTTTAATCTGTGGTTTTAAATTTTATATTTATATTATATTGTGTTTTATGGTTTTAACTGTTGTAAACTGCCCAGAGAGCTTCACCTATTGGGCGGTATAAAAATGTATTAAATAAATATATTCTATATTCCCTGTGATGAGGGTGCTTGGGGGGTTCCAAGTGTGTGATGCAACCTTAGTATAAAGCAGTCTAATGTTCATTAGAGATACAAGGAACTGAACTCAAGGGGGTATATCCAATGTTAGAGTACATCTGTTGAAATGTATGGGACTTAAGTTAGACTGGCAGTGGATATAGCCCACTATCTGCTGCATGCAAAAAATGGACTCTCCCACCCAGGGGCATACAAAGCCAGCTCCCAATTTCTATACAGTCCAGATCATTGGAATTCTACACACATTGGCAAAAATATTAGATCCTGCAGAGGAAGAAAGCTGGCCATCTGCCACATTGGTACGTTCATAGCGCACCTTCCATTGTTGCATACAGCTTATGCAATGGGGTAGACACCAAGCCTTTGGAAGTGATTGTTGTGTTGCGTAGGGAATGTTGTGAGGAAGACGTTATCATGCAGACATGTCCATGAGCAGGAAGAGCAGGAACGAGGGTCAGCACGACACACATTTGAGCAGCAGGCTATGGACATAATCAGTGCACTACAAGTGGGTGAACTAGCTTAACAGTCGTTCCTTCTTTGAAGCGAACCCCGGGAATTGTAGTTCTGTGGTAAGGGACTAGTGATCTCAAACAAAATTTGCTCAGCTCTTCACCTGACCAAACTGCAGGAGATTATTTGGGAGAGCTAAGACAATTAAGACAGCACAAAGTGTGCAAGGGAAGGGAGTATTCCCTGCAGCCCCCAACATCGTGCCGCCATGTAGGAGGGGGAAATAGTTATGATTCAGGGCCGAGGGGCTGTAGAAATAGGACATACAGTATTTTTCCATGTATAAGACTATATTTTTTCCTAAAATCGTTAGACTAAAAATTGAGGGTCGTCTTATACACGGAAGTAAGCCGAGGAGAGAACTGCGCGGTTGCGAAACTGCCCAGTGGGGGTCATCTTATACATGGGGGCGTCTTATAGACAGAAAAATACGGTATGCAGGGATGTGGGGTGTGTGTGTATAGGATTTGGTCTATTTTATCATAACAAGATATATTTTTGGTGGGGGGGATCTAGGTCCGGTTCTTGGAACAACAAAACAAGGTGCTGGAGACAAAATGGAGCTTGCTGCAAGAGCAGAAACGAGTCAGGAGCAACATAGAGCCCATGTTCGAAGTCTTCATCAGTAACCTGAAGAGGCAGTTGGAGGGGCATGGATGTGATCGAAGTAAGCTGGAGTCAGACCTGTCCGGCACAAGGGACATATTGGAGGATTACAGGAGAAAGTAAGTGGAGGCCAATATTTATCTAAGATAAGATGTTCTCAAGCTGTATCGCCCTCACTAGAAGAAGACGAAGACGACGACGAAGAAAGCACCCCTGTTACAATGCTGGCTCCAGGTTTTTGAGGGCCCTTGGGCAAGACACCCTCAATGGCCCCCTCCCTCAGTGAGTCTATCTTCTCACCAGCACTGCCACCAGCTGCTATTCCTCCTTATCCTCTTCCTCGTCATTGCTAAACTTGCTTGCTCGACAGGCAGAGAGCCAGTGAGCAAGCAGGCAGCGGCATCAGCTGCCCCTCCTCCTCCTCACCACCACCGTTGTCTGGGCCAGAGTGAGAGGCAGGCAAACAAGCAGGTTGCAGTGATGAAGAGGAGGAGCAGGTTCAGGGGGCTTTTGTCAGTGGGCCCCTGCTGGGGTGTGGGCCCTTGGCAGGTGCCCAGCCATGCCTCCTCTTGACGCCGGCCCTGCCTTGTTACCTGAATATTCAAGTACCAAAAGTGACATACAAACTGGCCCTTAAAAGATGCAATGCTTCAAAAGATGATTGACACACATAGCCGACTAAAATAAACTGAGTATCGTTTCACACACACACACACACACACACACACACTTAACACAGTGTCCACTTAGATTATGCTTATGTAAAGATAGGATGATGATAACGATGATGATGTACTGTGACATATCCTTGGAGCTGAAATGGAAGGCCTTACCCCACTTGCACCTGTTTCTTCTTTCCCATTGTAAACTTAATGGATCGAGCCTAAATGCATTAAGCTGTTTTGCCAACTTTTACACTTGCCTATAGGGCCCCATCGTGACATGATTTGCGATATTCCGCCTTCAGTGCGCACAAATTGGGGCCTATGCAGCAGGGCATATCTTTCTGTTGGGTCTGTTAAGTACAAGTCTAGAGCCCTCTCCCAGCAGGTTCCTGTGCTGTGTGCCTATCGCTGCCTGCTGCTGCCCCCTACCTGTTCTTGGCTCTTCCCATTCCTGCCTTTAATACAGCCTGGAATAGCCGGGGCTCAGGGATCCAGATTCCCACACCAAGTTAAAGAATTTGACTCCTAGCCAAAGCCACATCCCCAGTCTTATAGAAAACACCACATACCTGCCAATTATGCCATGAAACTCGGAGTTGTTTGAGCTACGAAGGTATTTGCAGCAATGTTCCACATTTATGATCTTCGTAAACCATAAGGATAGGTTCGGACTAATTCACTTTCTCAACAGGTACGAAGAACAGTGCAATCAGCGGACATGCGCCGAGAATGAATTTGTAACCCTTAAGAAGGTGAGTGATGTGCAGTTCGATAGAAATAAACCAAATCTCTTATTGCTGGTCTTGATATACAGAACACCTATTCACATTTTATTCATCTAAAGGCAGAGATATCACTGGAACTGGAATCCTCTGCCCCGCCCCCGTCCCCCAAACACTTCTAGTTTCAACATTATTAAGGCTGGGTTGCAAGCTTTCGAGAAAGGGTCAGACGCAACCATCCCAGGATGGAGAGCCTATTGGGCGTGCTAGACAGTCGGCTAGTGAGAACTGTCAGACAGACAAGTAACGAGAACAGGGAATAAGCTGGGGAACTTGGAAAGTACCTAAATAGCCATACAGGCAGGAATCTGCTGCCCAAGCCAGACTGGAGCGGACCAATGGGCAACCTGAGTAGGTGGAGCTATGCTGGAACTTCAAAGGCTAATGCAATGTGAACCCTCTTCAGATAATAAACAAGGTACACTGGGGCAGAGGGGTGGGATTGCAGAGGCAGGCAGCAGCGCCATTAGGGTAGGAGGACTTTGGGGCAGAGGTCCAGGGCCCCACTCAGCAGCTTACAATTGTACACATGTAGTCTCTATTCCAATCTTCACCTGAATAGATGGTGAGGTCCAGGGAGGGATAGCGCACGTGATCCTGCTCTCCTCCTGCCCTTGAATCCCGTGAACATCTGAAGAGGGTTTGTTTTCCACCTTCTTTCCACTGCCTTGAGTGGCTTTACCATAACGGGAAGCCAACATAAATCAAGAGGTCTCTGATTTTAGTCCTGGTGTCAGGCTGGGGAAGGAGGAGTTGTTGGATTTTCGTTTGTGTTTTACCTTGGTGCCCTTTCTATGAGTCTGTATCTGTAATCTAATAAACACAATGTCCCCATCTTACTGTATTTTTAATTAACCCTTAGGATGTTGACTGCATATACATGAACAAGGCTGACCTGGAAGCTAAGGTGGAAAGCTTAATTGAGGAGATCAACTTTCTGAGATGCTTGTATGAGGCGGTAATGAAATTTCCTATTCTACAGTACACCATATGGTCCATCTTAAATATATATATATATATATATATATATATATATTGCTCCTTATTAAAAAAAAAATAGAAAGAAAAAAATTAAGTGATCAAGAGAAAGAAGGAACACATGAGTCATTACATGACATCTGAGGTGTTTTGACTTGCCAAGCCCTCTTTCTTTTTCAGAAGGGCATTCCAAGTCCAAATATGTGAAATCAAAAAATAGTATTTGAAGCACTATAACAGCCTTCCCCGCCTGGTGCCCTCCAGATGTGTTGGACTGCAACTCCCAGCATCCCCCAGCCAGCCATGCTGGCTGGGGGATGCTGGGAGTTGTAGTCCAACGCATCTGGAGGGCACCAGGTGGGGAAGGCTGCGCTCTGCTGTTCATGCCACTGGAGTGGAGTTCTTATGTTCCCAGCATCCCCACCTCCAAGGAACAGAGGCTAAACGGCAGCCCACAGGCCACTTCCAGCTTCCGGGGGACTCTCAGGCAAGCATGGCATGAGTCGCCATCCCCTGTGTCAATGGAGCCCTCCTCTGGTAGTGGAGGGGGCGGGTTGAGTCCTTGGCCGTGATGGCATGGCCCCTGGAACAACTTTGTCTGCCCCCCCCACTGGCCCCACCAAATTTTAATTAAAGAAAACAAGATGCTCAATTTTAGTTGTAAGGAAAAGAAGCCACCAGTCGTCCTGTATATTTCATGTGAATTTTTATTGCATTACTATGTCATCCCCATTCTGGAAAGGCAAAGGACCTCTACCAATCTTGCCCGGGGGAGATCTGTCAGGAAACATATTAGTTCCTCGCCCAGCCCCTGCCTAATTGCTGGTCTTACAGCATCCAAATGCACGTTGTGCTTTTTTGGTGTGAATCCCTCACTGCTAGGTCATGCCCACATGACATCAGGAGGGAGCTGTTATTTTTCTGGCCTAGTCACAAATGAGTGATGAATCCCATGCCTGTTCCATACAGGAACTCCAGGAACTCCAGGCCTGCATCTCAGATACCTCAGTGGTTGTGCAAATGGATAACAGCCGAGACCTGGATTTGGATGACATCATTGCTGATGTCAGAGCCCAGTATGAAGACATCGCAAACAGGAGCCGCTATGAGGCAGAGTCATGGTACCAGTGCAAGGTGAGATCCAGATTTTTTTGCATGAAAATGATTGCTAATCCTTGTCAGATGTGTGGGAATATTGCCAATCGCATCATGGAAGTAATGCATTTAAAAAGGAGGTGAACACCAAGGCAAAAGTAGCGCCTAACCTGAAAATGGAACCATGACATGGTGGACAATCTTAGCATTCTTTTAAGTTTTTTTAAAAATGCTTTTTAATGTTTTGCTGCTGTTGCTGCTTATTATTATTATTATTATTATTATTATTATTATTATTATTATTTCATTATTATGTAAACTATGAACACTAATGGCACATTAATACTACTACTAGGAGGAGGAGGAGGGGAAAAACCAACTTCTGTTGTTCCAATTACATTTAGGCCAGCTGGAAATATGCGCTATACTTTAGGCTGGGTATATTCATTGTTTTTGTTTAAAAACACACACACACACACACACTGTACCAAGGTGACCCAAATCCCACACCAAGTGTTGAATTCTGCAACTTGTTTAAATTTAGTAATTGTATAATGCCTTCTGTATTTGCCAGAGTTTTAGAGAGCAAGCCTATGCTCCCTGGGAACATATGCTCCCCTGGGATACTGATTTCCAGTATCAGGGGCAGTCTGCCTATGTACTTCAGTTGCTGGGGAACATGGGTGGGAAGGTGCTATCGCACTCATGTCCTGCGTGTGGGTTTCCCGTGAGTAGCTGATTGGCTGCTCTGTAAACAGAATGCTGGACTGGATGGACCCTTGGTCTGATCCAGCAGGGCTCCTCTTATGTTCATATGGAGTGTGTCTGTGGGACTATAGGATTTTGTGGACTTCCCTCTTTGACTGTGCAGAGGGAGGTCCACCACTGGGGTGGTGGAAAGTTCTGCCATTACCGCCAGCAATGCCCCAGGAAGTTACAGGGGCATGCCAGGGGGCAGTGTTGGGAGAGGCCATGAATCCACAGGATCCTAAGCCCCCTCATTCTCCTGATATGCCACTGAAATGGGCCTAGAACTCATCGTAGTCAATGAAAGGGGGATGGTTAAATGAGAAAATGATGAAGCCACCTCCCGCTGGGGTCCCCAGCAAGTGAGCCATAAGCGGACGATCCGCCCACCACCCGACTCGCTGAGCGCCCAGGCCAAAAGCAA
Organism: Shinisaurus crocodilurus; assembly: GCA_021292165.1. NCBI lineage: Eukaryota > Metazoa > Chordata > Lepidosauria > Squamata > Shinisauridae > Shinisaurus > Shinisaurus crocodilurus. The sequence continues at coordinate 35,267,592 of CM037881.1, read as the reverse complement.
GCCATAAGCAAGTGCCAGCCGAGCCACTCAGCGGACTTACGTAGAAAATGGTGTAAGATACGTTAAAAGCAGCCTCAATTTGCATAACTTGCACAAATCGCGGCCATCTTTAACATATCTTACACCATTTTCTACGTCAAAAGCACACCGCTGGGAACCCGGAAGTCACTTCCCCCCGGCTCGGCTCGGGAGAACACGAGTAGAGCTGGGGAAACAGGTAGGTGGGACGGAGTTTGGGGGTGGTGGAGCCCGGCGAGTTCACCGGACTTCCCCTCCCCCCGAATGAAGTCCTCACACATCCCTACTGGCAAGCCCACAGGGCTTTGGATGTGGGAGAGTAAACACCATGGATTCTCCCCGGATTGCTTTGCCCAACTAGAAGGAAGTGTGCTCTGTCCCATTGGTACCAACTCCTGACACTGTATCACACTCCTTCTTAAAAACAGATCTCTTGTTTCAGTAGCCTCTGTTTGTTATCCAGAGTTGCATTGTGCATTTGGGATGGACGAGTGAATGGAAGGAAAAAAGGAAGGGATGGGGGGGGGGGGAGAGAAAAGAACTCGCATCAAGAATGATGCAACTGTACAATCACATCATCCCTTGATCCAATTACTGCAACTTTAGTAAACTTTAGTAAAACTAACAGTATTTGGGCCAAAAGAAAGAAAGAAGGGAAGAGTATTAGCATGGATAATTAAAAACTCTGGCTATCCCAAAAAATGATTGAAAAGGCTAGGAGGCTTTTCACACTGAATGTTTTCTTCCGAAGTATGAAGAGATGAGGGCAACAGCTGGCAAACACTGTGACAACCTACGTGACACAAAGAACGATATCCTGGAACTGAACCGAGTGATTCAAAGGCTGAAGGCTGAAATCGACAGTGCCAAAGGCCAGGTAAGTCTAAACCAGCTCTGTGCGTGGGTGTCTGCCACAATTATAATGATTTTAGCCACTAAAAAAACCTACTGATATTCATAGAGGCCTGGGAGGTGGGGGGGGGGGCGGGAAGGTGGGTTCAGGCCTGAGGAAAAGAGGGGCACTCAAGACAAATCACTCACACACCATCCTAATTAATTTGTTGTCAATCCTAAACCCATGAAATATGATCGTTATGAGTTGTAACAGGATTTTATCTAATGGGCAGCCTGGCAGGACAGATCGTCCTCATTTAACCAATTTGAGAAGTCACTGTAACTAGAAAAATGTAACCTGCTCTTGTGATCCAATTTCAGCTGTGGGTCTTTTGGACTGAAAACATCAAGTTAAATTTAACTATGTTAGTTATATTGTTGTGCCTGAGAGATGAGAAAGTGTCAGAAAAAGCCTCTGGCTTTCATCTCTGCAGCGTAGCAAACTGGAGGCTGCCATCGCAGAAGCCGAGGAGCACGGAGAGATGGCCCTCAAAGATGCGAAGTGCAAGCTTACGGAGCTGGAAGATGCCCTAATGAAGGCCAAAGGGGACATGGCCCGGCAGCTGCGGGAGTACCAGGAACTGATGAATGTCAAGCTGGCACTGGATATTGAGATCGCCACCTACAGGAAGCTGCTGGAAGGAGAGGAGAGCAGGTGGGTTAAATCGGGAAGCCGGACTCTTTGGGTGTATGGGCTAAGAGCAACATGGCACACACATTAGGGTCACAAGGTGAAAACTGCTCTAAATTGCAATGTGTTGTGGTTGTCACCACTCAGTGAACCCCAGGGACAGGGGCCATCACTTTGGCCTGAAATGGAACATACACTTTTAGGGATGGGAGAGAAATTCGTTCAGTTCGCATTTTAATACAAACATACCTAATTTCACCCTTTGGTACCGCTATGCAAACCTAAGCTCAGTTACTGTTGGAAGTTTGCTCTTCTCCGAAATTTGCAGTGGATTTCTCCAGTCCAAAAATGTGTAAAAAAAAAAAAAACAAGGCATGAATTAGGGGAAATAATGTTAAAAATGTAACATATTAGAAAAATGGCTTGCAAAAACTGTGCAAATTAATCATACATGCATACAAAAATGTATGTGCTAGGAGAAATGTGCGCAAAGATGCTCATGGATTTTCATGCAAACTTCAAAAAGGGGGGGATTCTCAAAGTTTGGGATGAACTGAAGACTGGAAAAATGGGAAGAGGAGAGAAACCCAAAAGGACAGATTTGTCATCCATGCACATGATACAATATAAATGTGAGACATTTCCCCATTTTCTTTGAACAGGTTGTGCGGTGACGTCTGCCCTGTGAATATCTGTAAGTAGTACTCGGGCTAGTGTTTTGCCTTTGTTCTGAATCTCAGGCAGGCTTTTCTGCTTTAGAATTCCAATCCACAAGCCTGTGTTGTTTCCTTCTTGATGCAGCAGTGTGTCGGACCCAAGGCGGGGTTGTGTGTGACCCTGATCCTTGCATCGGAGGGGGATACGCTTCCAGCAGTAGGACCGTCATCAGAGGTGGAGGGCTTGTGAACAGCGGTGGCGGAGTGTGCGGCGCTGGCATAGGAAGAAGCATTGTGACCGGCGGCGGGGGCGGGGGGGAATTGGGCCTGCCGGTCGGAGCGTACAGCGCCGGAAGTGCAAAAAGCTCCAACGTCAAGTTTGTGTCGACTTCCACTTCTTTTAGAACAAAATATTAGAGAGATGGAGAGAAGAGAGAGAGAGAGAGAGAGAGAGAGAGAGAGAGAGAGAGGAGCATTCTGAAGGGGGACTCTTGCTTCTGCGGGGACAGCCACAGCCTTCTAGGAGAGCTTTTAGGGCCACTTTGCAAGCTCCGTCCTTCCTATAGTCAGGTATGCACACCTGGTTACAAAGCACATGTGGATTGTGTCCAAATATGAGTGGTGCATTATGCACCTTTTTTGCCTTCCAACTGCTTACAAGCAGAGATCCAAATCTTTCCCTGCTGCCACTCCCACAATCCCATCTTAAAATGTGACCCAGACCATGCCCAACATTCATAGATTTCATTGATTTCATAATTCCCTTGTGGGGGGGGTAGTGGGGGGTAAGCTATCTTTCAAAGAAACTTGCCTGCTGATAAACGTCCTAGGAATCGCAAGGTTCCCCAAGATCATAGTTTGAAAATCACTGCATTTGCGATAAGAAGGGGTCTGGTGGCAATGGCATGTGGACTGCTTGGCAGGATGAATCCTAAGTGGCAGGTAAGAACATAAGAGGAGCCCTGCTGGATCAGACCAAGGGTCCATCTAGTCCAGCATTCGGTTCACACAGTGGCCAACCAGCTGCCCACGGGATCCCACAAGTAGGACATGAGTGCTACAGCACCTTCCTGCCCATGTTCCCCAGCAACTGATACTGGAGGTAGCATATAGCCATCAGGACTAGTAGCCATTGATAGCCTTCTCCTCCAGGAATTTGTCTACTCTAGCCCCCTTTTAAAGCTCTCCAAAGTGGTGGCCATCACTACATCCTGTGGAAGGTAACTTCTTCAGCTCAATCCATGAACACGAGGCAAATACGGGAGTGAAAATCTGCATTTTCCCAACTTATTTTCCACATTGTCAGCTAGCTGCACTGATTTGCAATTGCATTCATTCTTCACTGTTCCAAGTAGAGGCGGGGATCTCATTGAGGATTTCTGGCTACTGTCCTTGTGGTTTGCTTTTCTCTTTGGTTAAATTCTGTATTTTCTAATAAACCTATATGGCACATAGCTCCAATATAGTGAAATCTTAGCTTTATGAAAACATATAAGGCTCATTATTATTATTAATAGTAGTAGTAGTGGTAGTAGTAGTAGTATTTAATCTTACTAGAGTGTTGTTCCTGGGGCTTAATATAACCTTTTATACAGAAGGCATTTATTGTGCACTCATGATTCCTTACACTTATTTATGAGCTCTTTAGACAATGTCGTGATCTTCCAGTTTAGCTTCTGTTTTTTCAGAGCACTTTCCTGGGAGGGGGGGTTAGAATGCGGGAAATGGGGCATTATTACTGAAAGCGCTTTTTCCACTTGTGCAATTGCACTATTCTGCTATACCACAGTGCCACCTAGAGATTATATAGCAGAAAAGCAGGAAAGGAAATGCTCCTGGTGTAGGGCACGGATCTCAATTCTGCGATGAAACCGAAAGTAGATTCAGCGATTAACAGCCACATACAGAAAAACTCTCAGAGTCCCAGTCCCAGCCAGGTTCTGTATACTAATAGGAAACTCATTATCGGAATGTGGATCCTTATGTAGCTAAAACAGCACCATCCACACACAAGAGGGAGGTATCAGCTCAGTGGATATGCAATGCTGACTATTGGGGTGGGGATGGAATGGAATGGAAAATGGTTGGCTGACTGGCTGGGATCTTGAACTGAAGCACTCTGCATTGCAAAATTTTGTTCTGTTTCAAATGCCCAGAATCTATTCCACCCCTTGAATATATGAAATACCTCTAGCCATAAAAGTACATGATCAGCATGTACTCAACTTTAGGGAAGCACATCCAGTCTATGCCCATTTAGGATCAGGAGGCACAGCTTCGAACTAGGCCTGAGGGGTAGCAGCTTTCTTTAACCACTGGTTGTTCTCTTACAAGAGTTGATCAATACTTACAACAGGGCAACCATCCCCACTGTCTCCAAATTTGGGGGAAAGGGGTTTTTCGGGGGGGGTATATCCATATCAGCTAGGGAGCACCAAAATAATAGAATTTAGCTTGTTTAAAAGCTAAATTTGACCCTTTTTACACTCCGTAGCTACTACAGCTGACTTTTAAAAAATGGCGCCCATGAGGATGGCACAAAAGGGGTATCTGGGAGGTGAAAATGGTCCCTGGACCTCCTGCAGTTGCCCACACCTGACTTACAGGGATCCTGAAAACGTGTTCTCCTTGTAGTGTTAGTAATGTTACGGGGGAATTACTAAACACTTTCTAAGTGGTGATCAATCTTAATAGCATGTGGGCCAAGTCATATCCACAGTTTAAAACAGTGTTATTCTAGTGCGCTCCATCGTACATATGCAGCCTCTCCCACCCCAGCCCCCTGGTTGGGGCAGTTCTGTCTCTGGTTTTCTGAGCTGCAGGGTGGTTGGGAAGCAAGATAGGGGTGGAAGGTAGGAGGTTGGGCCTAACTCTATGCCATAACCAGGCCCAGAAGCCCACATTTGCCAGTCCTCCACACACACTCACACACTGTCTTTACCGCTTGCGACACCTATGTTACAGCCTGGCTACGGCAAGGGGCCATAACTCAGTGGCAGAGGCTCATGCCTTGCCTGCAAAAGGGCACAGCTCCGCCTCATCCTCGGACACCGGAACGTAAAGGACCACACAGAGGTCCTTTGTAGTGGATGGAGTGCTGGAGTGCTGGAGCGGAGGCTCTGAAGAGCTGAGAGAAGCAGCCAGTGGGGAAGTTGGGAGGCAGCCTGCCAACCCCTCCAGGGCAGATTAATCTAGTCCTGCTCAGGGCCCGCCTGACCCATTTCCAACCCCACAGCCCCGGATGCCACCAGTGGTGCTCCGAGGCCCTTTTTCTCCACTGCTTTACCACCTGCCGAGTGAGGAGATGCATGACTGGCTCAAGCCAAAAGGCTGTGCTCTTTGAGGCACACGGGGGGTGGGGGTGGGGTGGGGGTGGGGTGGGGGTGGACGACGTTGGCACTGATCCACTCCACATGCTCATATGCAACAAGGCCCTGACCAGAATCCACAATCCCCACTTCCCGGTCCCACTCAGTGTTAGTCAAATCACAGCCATCCTCTTAATCTTGAAAAACCGATGTGGGGGTGGGGGGCACATTGCAAGAGCCCAGACACCCCAGCCCCCAACACCAACACCTCATCCATTCCACATGTTAGGGCAGTGGCAGCACTAGGTACCGGAAAGATCCGGGGCTCAGGCCCACAGCCCCCCCCCCAAATGCACACATTTGCACATGTTCATTTGCATATGCTCTAACGTTTCTCTGTGCGTGTGTGCGTCTTTAAAGGCCCCTGTCTCCTAAGGACACCCCTCTTTGTAAAAAAGGATGTATGGACAGGGGAGAGATTTGATTGCAGAAAAAAAACCCTCAGGCAGAAAGATTTGGGGGGGGGGGGAGCAGCAGGAGGGGAAGCCCATGTGGGCAAAAAGCCAGCCAATCCAGGGGGATCAGAAGCCACAGAGATTGTCAGGGCCCCTGTGCCTCTATTTCAGCAAGTGCCCATGGACAGCAGGGTGGTGGGGCAGATGGCCTCCCAGAGATTCGGGGCTCCAAATGAAAGAACTGGAGCTCCAGCCCTAGTGGGCCGTCCATTAACACTACCTCTGTGCAAGGGACACCAAATCCTTCCCTGTTTTGACTCGGGCACCAATTCAGCCACAGCCCGGCCACACTTGCAGCAACTTAGTATGAGAAAGTGTGAAGAGAAGAACACAAGGACCATACACTGAGTGAGACTCGACTTTTGGTGAAATTGCTTTATTGGTGCGGGGGAAGAAAAGAAATGCTGCCCGATGTACGTGAAGAAAACAAGCAGAAAGAAGAGAACAGGAACACTTTAACCAGGAAAACAAGTACATGCCAAAATCCACAGTTAGACAATATATTAGGGCCAGCCAAAATGTCACATAAACAGGGAGCAAGCTTTCACGTTCTCCAGAACCCGGGTCGGTGCAAGATGTGGCACCACCTGAGGCAGGTGAAGCCTCCTCCAGTCCACTCCCCCCTGCTTGCCTCTATAAAAATTTCACTTCTGCATAAGGCAGCAGTCAGGGTGATGTCCGGCTGACTGATGCCGCCATCTCACCCCTCAGCGTCACCCCTCAATGTCTGGACATTCCTCAGACTCTGGCACTGTGGGCAAGGTGGGTCCAGATAGTGTCTGTGTCCCGCCTGTTTTTTCTGCAATGGTGGCAAATGCTGTTTAAAGCAGCTTTCCCCCCAACCTGGTGCCTTCCAGATATTTTGGACTACAGCTCCGGGCATTTCTGACCATTAGCCATGCTTGCTAGAGCTGATGGGAATTGAAGTCCAAAACATCTGGAAGGCACCAGGTTGGGGAAGGCTGGTTTAAAGCAACTTAAAGTAAAGCAAGTCATTTTAACGTTTAAAGTCCTTGCAAATGGCATTTGCCACCATTGAGGCGCTCTCCAAGGCCACCTCGCCTCCAATGGGTTGGCACAGCGGAGACCCCCGGAGGACCCCCGCTGACTGCTTTCTTGCTGTGGCAAATGCCAAAGCAGCAAAAGCAGCAGCCCACGGGGGGGGGGGAGAGAAATGGGCAGCAGCAGCAGCAAGCCACCGTGGCCAGCTGGGGAGACACAGTCATGACAGCAAGTGGGTGATAGATATGGGGCGCGTGATTCATAGCCCTTCCTGATTGGCTGCCTGAGCCATGAGGCTCAATGTGGCTCATAGCCGAGCCAGCCCTATCCAGAACTGTTCATCAGACTGGATGATGGAGAGTTCTGCAGAACTTGAAAGCTTGCTTACTATTTTGTAACGTTTTGTATACCCCCCCAAAGACTTCCCAGAAGAAAGTTGCTTTGACCTGAGCCACAAAACAGGGCATAGCATAGTCACTCGAAAGGGCCCTTCTGACATTACCTCAGCGGTATTGAATCCACTGCAGTATGTCTCCTTCCCAGGCTGCACCAGTAATGTCAGAGGTCGGAGGTCTTGCAGAAGGAGCCAGCAACGCAATTACTTCCCATGCTAGTGTCAACCTCTCAGGAGGCGAGACTATGCTGGTGTAGGAAGGTGCCAGCCCATCTTGTAGATTTCTCCCACAAAAATGTAGCTTCCAGTGTTACAAGACCAGCTCGTAGATGAGACACACTGCAGCAGTTTCTACTCTGCTGAGCTAATGTCAGAGAGTGCCCTTAGTCAGACAGTGACTTCAGCCAGAAAACAGATATTTCATTTGAGGATTTAACTAGCTGGCCTCTTGGTCCACAAAGCATCAATTATCTGCCCCTGTTTGTTGCTTGGCAATGACTGAAGGAGGCATTTCTAGCAGCAGGTTCAGAAACATTGGTGTTTTGTTCTACACAGATTCATTTTCAACATGGAGGCCCACATGAATAAGCAGCAGATACAAAGCGCAATGTGGTGCTCTTAATACTTCCGCCACTGGAACCATGATGCGTGGCATGTGCATCTGGGCAAGAAGAGCTGCAGGCATCTCCACCACATGTCTGGATGCTTCTTGCGGTTGTACTGCCACCGCCACAGGTGGCTCCAGCACTGCTGCAAACACCTTCACTTTTGTGGGTGTTTCCACATGGAGAAGTGTATCCTGGCCCATGGTGTGGGCCACCGTCACGCACTAATGCCCCCTCGCTTCTCTGGACAGCTGAAGGAAAAAAACCACCACACATTTACATTTTGTAGGGAATCCAGACTTGGTTTCCTACCGGAATAAAGACACGTTCATGTGGAAATTCCCTAGGCTTTCAGTTTGGTGCTTGTACACTGCAATATCTACCGTAAGTATATAAGAAGATAATGTCATGCAGCATAGACCTATCACAGCCTGTAAGTCATAAGAATAGGTAAGCATGGAACCTCCATATTTGTAGGCAATGTACATCCAGTTACAAACACCAGAAACAAACAACAGAAAATGCCTCTTTCCGTCAGATCCTGAAATTTAGAGATGGGGGAATCAGCAAGACTCCAGCCTATTGAGATTCTCTCAGATCTAAGTTCGCCTCGTTCCTGTTCCCAAACGTGAGCTTTTTTTTATTTCTCTTCCCCTCCAAAGTTCTGATGCCTAACAAATTGAAACAAAATTCTCATATATCCCTAGCCCTGATTATGATTTATGGCAGGGCAGTGCTGGAGGTGGAATGCTGGACTAGGCAGAGCTTTGATGGGATCCAGCAAGGGAATTCTTACGTTTCTAAGTCAGCAAAGCAGGTGGTGATGGGCTTGTGAAGCTCTCACACATCGAATGGGTGGAAATCGGGGCCATCAGCCAGTTAAGAAATCTTATTTTTTGATTTGATTTGATTTGATTTGATTTGTACCTCACCTTTCTACCAAAAAATGGCACTCAAGGCAGCTTACAAAAACAATTTAAAATCGATTAAAACAATAAAACTCACTAAAATACAATAAAAACATAACAATTACAAAATTCCATCACTCAATCCATAGACCCACTTACAGGCCAAAGCCCTTCTTGAGTAAACTGGTCTTTGCCTGCCGTCAAAGGGATAGCAGAGTGGGAGCGAATCCAGCCTCCCTTTGGAGGGAGTTCCACAGCCCAGGAGCGGCCAGTAAAACGTCACCACCAAACACACCTCTGATGGTGGCAGTCTCAAAAGAAGGGCCTCTCCAGAAGGTCTCAAGGACTGGGTAGGCTCATATCTTAGTTGAATCAAATGGACCATTTGAGTTTTAACTGATTCACTGATCAGCGCATCAACTAAAACTGCATAATGTTGCATGTAAAGAAAAACAATATTTCTGAAGGTGTGTGTGTCGGGGGGGGGGGACCCAAACCGAATGCTTACAAGAGGCACTACATATCACAGCAGGCACTGCCTTCGAAGGGGCACTCCTTTGTGAGAAGGAATTACTTTTCTAAGGTGGAACCTGCAACCTGTGTTTTTGTAAGCACTTGTGTTCAAGATGATCATTTGTGGGTTTTTAAATCTTCTGCTTGATGGATGGGTGTGACACCTTTTTAATCAACTGAAAGGCTTTTAATCAATGAACCTAAGTGATCAGTTGACTAAACATTGCTACCCTACAAGGGATATTTGAGCACTCACCAAGAGATGGAGGTGCAAGTATATGTAACTTCTTCACTGGGTGGACATCCACTCCCCCCTCCCCAAAACCACCATCTGGATATAGCCTAGTAAGTACAGGCCTATGGCTCACGCTGGCTCAGCTTGTCTGAGCGTGGAAAGCTAAGCAGGGTCAGGCCTGGTTATTACTTGGATGGGAGACCCCTCCTCTAGTTTCCTGCATTGAGCAGGGGGTTGGACTCGATAGCCCTGTAGGCTCCTTCCAACTCTATGATCTATGAAATAAGTTTCATACAGTACTTGCATGCTATCTCAGTGTATAAGCAACTTACAGATGTTCACAGCACGCTCCCCTTCATTCAACCTGGTGGGAAATGAAGGAAGGAAAAGTTCAAATCTCTGATTACATCCACAGTTGGCTCAAGGGTGTCTCTTAGGGCTGATTCACACATTCATCTTAATCCCTGATGACCCTGACACCTAGCTCTATTCAGCTGTTCAAAGTCTAATCCTGGAGAGGACAAAGAGATTGATGACTCAGCTGAACACAGCTACAGTCTCCTTTCAGACCGACAGAGGAAGGTTGAGTGTGGGGATGGAGGGCGTAGGGCCGTCATTGACGGCCCTACACCCTCCATCCCCACACTCAACCTTCCTCTGTCGGTCTGAAAGGAGACTGTAGCTCTGTTCAGCTGAGTGTGCTTACAGTCCCCTGTGCAACCGGGATCCCCGTACAATCAGGGTTCCCAGTCATGCGGAAGACTGTAACCATGTCCAGCCAAATGAGGTTACAATCTGCTTTCAGACCTTCCGGTCCAACACAGGAAGGGGTGTGGCGGGGGGCAGGGAAGAAACTCATGTCTCCTCCATGATTAGACTTTGGAATACCTGAATACTAGTGCTAGATTCTCACAACCAACAGAACGAGCATACATACAGCGCCCGTGATGCACATCCAGCATAACATGGGAGCACCCCTTTGATGATTCAGTCAAATGAGTGAAACATCTCCACTGAAAAACGTTGTGTTCAAGTTGACCACCACACGAGCAAGGCCAGAAGATGAATTTTGGGGTGAAACCCATGTTTTGACAGGGGGAAAAAACAACAACCCTCAATCTGTGGCACTTAAACTATTCCCATAAAGATATTGTTTCAGTATTCAAATGTCTCGGTTCAAACATTTCAAATGGCAAATTCTGGAATTTTGTCACATGTGGAATCTGGTGCAAACAATTCACTTCATTTCGAATTCAAACCTCTAAATACAGACAGACACATTGCTTGGGAAAGAGCTTGCCAAAGAATTTCTCAGTTACACTCACCAGCATTCCTCTCCTTCCAGAAGCTTCCTGTAAGTAGCAATTTCAATATCCAGAGCCAGTTTGATGTTCATCAGTTCCTGATATTCCCGTAGCTGGCAGGCCATGTCCTGCTTGGCCTTGTGCAGGGCATCCTCCAGATCAGCCAGTTTGCCTCTGGCATCCTTCACGGCTGTCTCTCCATGTTCTTTGGCTCCAGCCACCTCTTCTTCCAGTTTGCAACGCTGTGGATACAGAAAACAAAAGAAGTGTTCTCATGTCCCTTCCTTGGAATGGCTGGAGCCTGACTCAAGCTAAACTATGTTCCATTTGAACACCACAAGGAACATGGAGACACTATTTGCAAGAAGGGATGCATGGATTTTGTCAATTCTGCTCTGTCTGTATTTCACCGCCTGTCAGGTGTCTTTTGTTCCATCGTCTGCTCATTGACAGAATCATCATCATCATCATCATCATCATCATCATCATCATCATCATCATCATCATTATTTTACCAGAATGTTGTTCTACTTGTGCTAGTTTGCATTAGTGCTAATGCACATTAACTAATGCGCATTATTAGCACTAATGAAAATTAGTGCAAATCCTGCCTAAAAGTAAACAAGTTGGTCTGCAGCTCCACGGAATCCATGTGACTCAGAAAAAGCTGGTCCGCTGCGGAATCCACTTGTTGGATCCATAGAAATCTAAACTCATTTGAATCCATCGCAGATTTCTCCAACATCCCTTATCCTGTGGTGCTCATATGTGCTGTCATTTCTGAAACTTGTTAATCAGGACCAAATTACACATGACATGGGAGATCTGGGACTGGGTCTCCTGATCTCTTCGGGTTGGATCTAGATTTAAGCTGGATCAATTGAGCTGGTAGTAGTGAACTTCCCCACCCTTTCCTCCCCATGTCAGCCCCTCCAACTCCCTGAAAATGCTACACAGAAAGTCAGGAGACCCTGCTGAATGGGGGCAAGCTGTGGTTCCTTGGGAGGATCCCCAAAAATTGGGTGGAGGCATCTTCCATGAGAGAAGCCCTTACTCTCATGAAAAGCCCCTTCCTCTCACAGAAGGCAGATCCTGGACTCAACACCCCGTATTTTCATTTAAAATCAGCTGTAGGGGGCTGTGAATTGGATCTGAGCAGTGCTGCTGGGAGAGGGCGGGTGAGCCCTTTCTCCCCTCCTGACATTTTCCTGATCTCAGTTTCCACCCACAACAAGTTGCCATTTGCCCTGCTGGGGAAAACATACTGGTATGCTTGATCTAGCAAGGCACACAGCAAATGGTGGGATAAAGTGGAATTTAAATCAGGAAAATGGGGAGAAAGAGTTAACCCGCCGCACCCCATTACCACTGTTGCCGCTTTGATTCTTTGCAACTTAATCATAGGAAGGGATCTTAATTGGCCCCAACCCCAGCATTCCTGGATCTGAACAATAACAGAGTGGGTTGGCATGGGACCACTGGGAAGAAGCTTACACGGAATTGTCAGAAACATAGGAATCTGCCCTTAACATTGCTTTCAAAACACGAGAGTCAGTTTCTGAGAAATGCTCCTCCACTTGCATTTGATATTCCAATCTGCAACCTCATCTCCTCGTGTGTCAAATGAACCATCGGTGAAACTCACCTGAGCTTTGACACTGGCAATTTCTGACTCCAGCCTGTGAGCCACACAGGTAAGAGCCTGAAGTTCTTCCTTGGCATCATGCAGATCGTCACAGTGTTTCGCCGCTGTGGTCTTGAGCTCTTGATACTACCGCAAGATACAAAATTCCTGATTAAGAAGTGGAATGGGTCGCAAGGATAAGGATCAACGGAGCCCACCAGGTCTGCCCAGTTGCTTACCTGGCACTGGAACCAAGCTTCAGCCTCGGCTCGGCTCCTGGAAGCAATGCGTTCATACTGGCGCCGGAACTCCTCAACTGTATGGCCCATATCTAGGCCTCGACTGTTGTTCATGTGCACCATGACACAAGTGTTGGAAATGCAGTTCTGGAGCTCACCAATTTCCTGCAGTGTGACACAGAAGGCAAGGACTCGTTTATCGCTGTGCTTCAGGTAGAATCAAATTTAGGGATGGACGATTTTGGTTTCCCTCAATTTCTAATTTTTCCAAGCTCGGTTCATCCCATTCACACATCAGCTAGATATTTATTTATTTATTTATTTATTTATTTAAAGTTGGCCTGAAAATTTGCATGCATTTTTGTGTGCATTTCTCCTATTGCACACATTTTAATGTAATTTTGCCTAACAAGCACATTTTTTCCAAGCAATTTTCCTGATATATAAAGCATTTTTGAATTTATTTTCGGTAATATATGTATGTTTGTGTGCCCCTTCTATAATATATGCATACCCCAACATGCTTCACTTTAAGGGCGCCCAACAATCCGTCCTTGCCCAGGCCACCACGAGTGGCTCTGCTCCTGCGGGGGTTCGGCCACATACCAGGGGCATGGGAGAGGCAGGCTGCAGATTGTCCTAAAGCAGTGGGAGCGCAAGAGGTCCTGCTGCCTGAGCTGGGAGGACTCGTGCCACTGCACCCCAGCAGCAGCAGCAGCCGCCGCAGCCGGTGGAGGCTGTGGCTCCAATGTCAGCAGAGCTGCATATCCACTCCGGATTTTACTCTGAACTTTTAAGAAGCTATCCCTGGTGCTGAACCTATTTTGGGGATAGTGTTCAGCCCCATGGAAAGTCCCTTTAAAGTTCAAACTAAAACCCAGAGTGGATGCACAGCCCCGCTGACGTTAGAGCCACCAGCCTCCACGCCTTCTCCTCCTCTTCCTCCTCCTTGCTCCTACCCCCCAGTTGAGAGACTGGGCAGGCAGCCTTCCCATTGAGCCACCCAGGCCTGAGTGCTGTTTCCAGGGGTCCTTCCTCAAAGCGCGGCATTGTGAGGTGGCCCTGGAGACTGCCTGCCACTGCCCCTCCCGATCTGCCCCCTGAGCAGGGGATTCACCCTGCCTCATGGGAGGGACGGCCAGCCCTGACCTAAAGTGAGATACAGAGGAGCCTACAATCAGAAGGATGGACCTGCTGCAGGGACAGAATGTTCCGCATGAACAATGTTGGTCCACTGGATGCAGCGGTACCCTGGAGTATAGTGATTTGGGAGAAATTTGTGTTCAGTTTTCATTTTCATGTGAACTTACCTATTTTTGTATTTTTGAACTAATATGCAAACCAAAACTCAGTTATCCTTGGAAATTCATACTTCTCTAAATGCTGCAATGGAGTTCTACCATTTTTTTAAGAAAAAAAAATACAAAAATGTGTATATTAGTGAAAATAATGTTTAAAATGCACGATATTAGGGAAATTGCTTGCAGAAATGTGCATATTAGGCAAAATGGTGTAGAAAAAAGCATGCATTCGGGAGGAGGGGGGATGTGAACAAATGTGTATGAGTTTTCATGCAAACTTTTTTCTAAAAGCAAATCTCAGTCTTTGGACCGAATTGAACTTAAGAATGGAAAAATGAGAAAATGAAAGAAGACGAAATTGAAAAATTCATCCATTCCTACTGGTGGGGGAGAGGAGACTACACTGGCTTATCAGGAGAGACTGCCCCCCCCCAAAAGGTCTCCCCTTTTGCTATCTTAAACCTTTTTTTTTTTTTTTATGAGAACTGACTGACAAAGCTTGAGAAGCAGCTGGAAATCTTATCACCTGCTCATATAAACATCTCAAGAAGCTGATGTGTTTGATATGACTTTCTGCCTTGGCTTCCAGTTCCGCCCTGTGTGCAAAGGCACAGTCCAAATCCTGCAGGAGAAACAAAACCACAATGAGTTGTACCACATTTTATCTCCTTGGGATGCACTGGTGAAGGCAGAAAGGATGGAGGCAAACATGGAGATGGACACCAAGGATGTAAATGCCATGGAAATGTCACCTAAAGAAACATTTGAGGTGAATTTGCGGTGTGTGTGTGTCCTCTTCTGAGAGGAATTTCAAGAGATGCCAGAAGGATTTCAGTAAAATTTGTGAAGATTCTCAGAGCAGTTCTGCACATCCCTAGAAAATCGTCACAGGATTTTGCCTAAACTGAGAATCAAAGTCAATGGAGTGGTGCAATCCAACCAGGGCAGTTGAGGGAGAAGAAGGTATGGATGAACAACCAATTCCGATGCCTTACTAGGCTCACACTGGAAGAGCAGAAGGGGGGGGGGTACATCTTCCCATTCTTTTTTTTTCCTTTTTCAGCCTCTCCTCCCCACTTTTTTTTTTAAAAAAAACTTTCTCAATGGAAGGGAAATAAACTACAGTTCCAGGGCTGGTGTCGTTCCCCCACCCTCAGTTCCAGGGGCATGTTGGAGAAACAGGAGGGCTTTGGGCCCTCTCCCAGGCCACCCAGGTGTGCCTCCTTTTTGGCCTCTCTCTTGTTGGAGCAGTGAGGGCAAAAACGCAACAGCAGATCTTTCCATGGCCACTGGGGGAGGCTCTTCTGAGGGCAGATCTCCCACAGGAGATGGGTGCCCTGAGCGATCCTCCTCAAGTGAAACATCAGAGTCATTTTGAAGGAAGCCGCAAGCAATAACACAATTTCTCAGCAGCATTCCTAGCTTAGCTAAAGATATGAAGTCTTAAGGCACAATCCTATGCATGTTTAGACAGAAAACAGTCCTATAATCAGCATTCTCCAGCCAGCCATGCTGGCTGGGGAATTCTGGGAGTTGTATTTATTTATTTATTATTTATTTATTTATTATATTTATACCCCGCCTTTTTTCCTGCAAGGAACCCAAGATGGCTTACATAATCATCCTCCTCTCCATTTTATCCTCACAAAAACCCTGTGAGGTAGGTTAGGCTGAGAGGCAGTGACTGGTCTAAAGTCACCCAGTGAGTTTCATGGCTGAGCGGGGACTAGAACCCGGATCTCCTGAGTCCCAGTCCAACACTCTTACCACTACGCCACACTGGCTCTTGTAGGACTTTTTTTCTGTTTAAACATGCATAGGATCACACCCTTAGAGGGGAAAAAATGAAATCCATTTCTGTTCAGGTAACAATAAGGAAAAATGGGAAATATTTGGAAAAACTAAGCCCCACTTTCCAATGGTTGTGTGAAGAGGCTCGCAATCTGGATGCATGCCAGGGCATTCACGAAACGAGTTCAACATGGCCATATTCTACTTAAAACAATCAACTTGTGTTAATTTCATGGTTTTGAAAATGATTGTATAGATAATGAGATTAAAATGGCAGCTTCCGACAAAAATATTGCTGTACTCACCTTTTTAAGTAATACAAACTCATTCTCTGTAGTTGTTCGCCTATTGCATTCCTCCTCATACCTAATTAAATAAAGGGAAACACTTTCTGAATCAGGGAAAAACATCGAAATGAAGCAACAACCACTTGGTGGTGGTGGTGAGAGACTCTGGACATGCTGAGGGGCTCTCTAACCTTTATTATTACTGCACATTTTGTTTTGTAAGGGTGAGCCTGGGCAAGGAACCAAGCCCTGTGTATGAACTCAATTCAGATTAAGTTATTTGTGCAAGTAAGGATTCTGTCTGCTCGCTTACCAAAGAAAAGACTGTCAGTGCGTGTGCAGGCGGGAGGCAGGAGGGCTGAAAAGTTAAAAGTTCAAAGGGGGGGGGGGTTGAACTAAAAGTGTTGGTACGCATTGTCTTAGAGCAGGGCTCTCCAACCTTGTTGGGTCCCCAGATGTTGCTGGACTACAGCTCCCAGAATCCCTTGCCATTAGCCATGCTGGCTGGGTATGCTGGGAGCTGTAGGCCAGCAACATCTGGGGACCCAGGGTTGGAGAGCCCTGTCTTAGAGGAATAGTGGCTGTGGGTGTAATTATTTATTTACTATTTATTAAAGGTGCGATCCTACGCAAGTTTAGACAGAAAAAGCATTCCCCAGCCAGCATGCCTGGGAGTTGGAGGGCTTTTTCTCTCTAAACATGCATAGGATTGCACCTAAAAATATTTATCACATTGATTGATTGATTGATTGATTACATTTCTATGCCGCCCAATAGCCGAAGCTCTCTTTTTGTAATATCTCTCAAAATATGCATTTCTAAGAGTGCCATCCTATGCATGTTTATATAGAACAGGTCATGCTGTCTGGGGCATGCTGAGAATTGTAGGACTTTTTCTGTCTAAACATGCATAGGATGGCACCCTAAAAGTATCTATTAATCATCTTTCTGCCCAACAAGGCTCTCAAAGCGATAGACAATTACAATCAAAACAGCAGTGCACAATTAAAATCAAAGCAAACAAACAAAACCCTAAAAACATGCTTTAAAACAGGCCAAAACCATTTTAAAAGCCAAAGCCCTGTTGAAACAGTACAGTTTTAACTGCCTGTTTAAAACCCAGTAGGGTTGGAGCCAACCTGGCCTCCCTTGGGAGGGAATTCCACAGTCAGGGTGCTGCTACTGAAAAGGCCTTGTCTCATATACTCACCAACCTAGTCTCTCTTGGTGGTGGGACATACAACAGGGCCTCTGATGAAGATCACAGAGTACAGGCAGACTCATATAGGAATATAACCTTAACAATCAGTTTTTTTAAACACTTAAGATAGAAAGTTGTAGAGCTTTTCTACATGAGGCATTTATTGTGCACTCATCATTCCCTATGCATGGTTGTTTATGGGTTCTTTAGACAATGTTGTGATCCTCTAGTTTCACTTTTGTTTTTAAACACTTTTGGCAAGTTTTTTTAAAGCAGGGGAAAAGTGGTATTGTTTGTGAAAATGAAAGAAAATGCTTTTTCCATTTGTGGAATTGAGCTATTCTGTTACACCACGGTGCCACCTAGAGGTTATGTAGTGGGAAAGCAGGAAAGGAAACACTCTTCGTGTAGTGCTCAGATCCCAATTCTGTGGCAAAACTAAACAGTGGATTAACAGCCTTGTGTAAAAAAAAGCTCATAGAATCCACATCCAGGAGCTTTTCAAAGGGTATTATATATCTATACATAATCAATAGTTTGGGGAAATATGAAGAAAGTACTAGATGGTGAATAGGTGCATGCACCTCCAATGCAGTTGTGTTAAGAAGATTTCTATGTCCTATGGAAAATCTGATCCCCCCCTCCCCTTATGTCTTATCCGTGCCTTCAGCATACATAGAGATAATGCATCTTATTGTAACACCAGCCTTTATAGCTGTTTCATCTAACATGCTATTTCAAAGTCCAGGCATCATTAAAGCTCACCTCCTCTTATGGCCCTCCAGAGTCTGCTCCGAAGTCTTATGTTCGGTCTGCAGCTCAGCTCTCTCACGTTCAGCGCACTCCAGCTCCTTCTTGAGTTTACTGATGTGTTCATTGAAGAGCGGCTCCATGTTACTTTTGTGACGTTTCCTCTCTTGCACAAAGTCCCACTTTGTCTTCAGCATCAGGTTGTGCTGTTCCAACAGTTGGACCTGAATTCCAAAAGGAAAATGTTTGTGGATCTACTTTTTAGGAACTAAGTAGCATGTGGGGCAAAGCCCCCTACTAACAAATGTCTAAATGTGCCATGATTATTGTGTATGGATATTAATTTCATTCATTTATTTCATTTCTATACCGCCCCACAGCCGAAGCTCTCAGGGCAGTTCTCAACAGTTTGTGCATAAAACAACAATAAAAACATACAAAATAGTTTAAAAGATTAAAAACCAAATTTAAAAACACAGTTTAAAATAACAATCCAAAAGTTAATAAAACGAAGCGTACAGGTGACAACCCCCCCCCCCGTGCTATTTTGAGCTCTTAACTATTGAATGCCTTGGCATAGAGGGAAGTCTTAACCTGGCACTGAAAAGATAGTAAGGTTGGCGCCAGGCGGGTCTCAGTGGGGAGCTTATTCCATAATTTGGGGGCTACCACTGAGAAGGCCCTCCTCCTTGTTGCCACCAATTGAGCCTCTCTTGGAGGTGGCAGTCGGAGGAGGGCCCCAGATGTTGAGCGTAGTGTCCGGGTAGATTGCGGGATATGTTTTATATGTTCTTCATTTCTCTCTCTCTCTCTCTCTCTCTCTCTCTCATGGTTCCCCCTCCCTTTTTTGTTTTTGTTTTGTTATGGTTATATTTGAAAATAAATTCTTTTTTTAAAAGGTCAAAATGAGAGGCATCATTTAGGCAGGGGTGCAGAACCTCAGGCCTGTGGGCCAAATCCAGCCCTCCTGAGGTTCCCCCAGATGGCATCACCCCTTTCCCCTGACCCACCCCCTTTCCTCTAACCCCACCCCCTTTCCCCTGACCCACCCCCTTTCCCCCAACCACTGATAATTTGATGGTTTCCTACTAGCTTTTGCAGTTTTTTTTCTCCATTTGAAAAGGTTGACATTCCCCTCTTAAGGCTTAATTACTGGCAGTAAGAACTTTAAGCTACAACATGTTGGGTTGGGGGGTTTGGCTCCACCCCTTTTGCCTTTGGCCCCACCCACCACTGGAATGCAGTTCCTCTGAGACTGAATTCGGTCCACGGCTAAAAAAGGGATCAGTGCCGATGATCCCTTTTTACAGCAACGGACGCCATTTCCTCATGGCTTCATCCCGTGGCACTACGGTAACATTTAAAGGTCTGGTCTCACTATGCGTGTAAGGCCAATTGTGTGCGGCCTTTTGGGTTATAATCAGGGGTGGTGATTTGGTGGGAAGAACCTGTACATCTGCTCAACCTGCACAGTACCAGGTCTTCCGGAGTTAAAGGAGCACCATGGGATGAAACCCTGGGAAAAAGCACTTCATGTCTAAAAGGTACCACAGGCCACAGAAAGCAGGTATTCCAAACAGTGTCACTCAACTCAAGACACAAAACATGAGAACCTGCAGAACATCACCCCTATTAGTCCATATGCTGCTACACACGCACGCATGCGCGCGCACACACACAGACACGCACATCTTGGCGTCAATGTGATATGAACAGCAACAGTTGCCTCCCAGGAATGTACGGATTTTGTTAAATCCGTTCTGTCCGTGTTTCATGGATTGTCTGGTGTCTTTCATTCCATCATCTGCTCATTGACAGAATCGGATTTTTTCTTTTAGAGCTGTATGAGAATTGTGTTCCTGTTTGCACTTGCACAAGTGCACACTTTCAGTAATGTGTATTAGCACTAATGCATATTTGCGCAAGTGCGCACTTGCTCAAATCCCCCCCCCCCAAAGTAAAAAAAACCAGTCCGCTGAGGGATCCGCAGGTCAGATTCATAGAAATCAGAACTCATTTGAATCTGTTGCAGATTTCTCCGACATCCCTGGTGCCTCCCTGCATGTCGTGGTGACTGTGGCACAAAGCGCACTTCACCGCAATGCTGTGGGAAGAGCCACTTCTCCCAATGGTCCAGTTCCATGTCACTCTGATAATTTTTTCAGTGGAGGAGCCACATGACAGGTCCCTTGCTACCTTAAAGGCGCAAACCTATGCATGTTCAGACAGAATCAAAGGAATCATAGGATCATAGAGTTGGAAAGGGCCTGCTACAAGGCCATCGAGTCCAACCCCCTGCTCAATGCAGGAAACTAGAGGAGGGGTGTCTCATCCAAGTAATAACCAGGCCTGACCCTGCTTAGCTTTCCACGCTCAGAAAAGCTGAGCCAGCATGAGCCAGAAAGTCGTACAACTCCCAGCATTCCCCAGCCAGCCATGTTGGCCACATTCATCTTCACAAGAATAAGGCCGACAGTGTCCCATTATTCTGGATTGGACTGCTAGGCCTTGTGCAATGTGCCTAAAATGTGGCATAAAGCATCTCATTCCGATTCCCTTGAGCCATAATTGTGTAGCTTCTATGGTCCTCTGATGGACTCTCACTGAAACCCGTTGTACTCCCCCCGCAACCTGCAACTCACCTTGTCGATGAAAGAGGCCAATTTGCTGTTGAGGCTTTGGAGCTCGTTCTTGGCCTGGCACTTCACCGCTAGGGCCGTGGTGTCAATCCCCAAATCCAGAGGTTGCAAGAGGGATTCGTTGCAAGTGACAGGAGCAATGTGCAATGCACCAGGAAGAACTCCGCCAGCATTCATGAAGCTCTGGCTATATCCTGCGCTACCACGGCTGTAAGCAGCAGCACCCGCACCAGTAGGATGACCCTTTCTCGGGAGGCTAGTACCGGTGACGAGCCTGGGCCCACAGAAGCCAACGCTCTTGCTGCTAAAGCCACCTGCTCCTCCGTAGCAGACCCCCATGTTTATAGGAGGGCAAACATTGGGACTGATAGGGCACTGGCCTCCTTTGGGGTGAGGAACCTCCGAACAGGAGCTGTAGTTTCTTGGACCTCCTCCAGAAGCGGGGTGATACGGGTGGCAAGCCATTGCTTCTCGGAGGAGCGGGATGGAAGCAGATGGAAGAAATCGCAAACGGTCTGTGTTGTTGGGGGCAGGAAAGGGGTGGGGGGGAAGGAAGGAGGAGAGGCAAAGGCTTTGTGGGATTAAGGAGGACAAGTTGTCCTTTATATCCATTTTGGAAAGCTGGGTTTGGCTGCTTTGGGATTAGGGGAACAGCAATTTCATGGCATTTATGAGCTGGGAGTTTTCGGCAACAGGCTTCTCATGCATTGGGCTTAATGACTGGGCCAAATGCAGCTCCCATTCTGAGTGTACATGTGAAGAAGCTCCTATAAAATTATTGGATCGAAGGCACCCATGGAACTATGCGTCACCAATACTATGCTACCCAGGCCAAGATGGAGACCCAGTCCAGTTGCGACTCGAGTCCTTCTACAAAAGGCATTTCTCCTCTTCCTATAATACAGCCAAATTTTAGAATCTAATTTTAGAATCTGTGTCTGGGAAGACACCAAGAGGAATAAGGGGATCTCAAGTTCTAGATGGCCAGGACAGTCATGGAAATGCTTGCAAAAGAAAAATGTTGTTACTGCACCAGAAGCACACTCCTAAGTGGCGGCTGCCTCATGACGACGCTTGCCCATCAGGCGACACACTGATGACCATCGCGTTGCTCAAGTCTCCAGGCCCTCATGATGGGAGGTGAAGCAAATGCCATAATTAACTTTGTATTTTTGTTGCCATCCCAGTTTCATTTGCTAATAAAAAGCTATAATTATAACATCGGTTGCTGATGCTGTTGCCACCCTTTGGAGAGGGCCTGTTTAACTCTCATTAATGGCTCCATTCTTTAAAAAAGAAAAAGAAAAAAAAAAGGCAAAGCTATAGACAGTGTGTGTGTGTGTGTGTGTGTATGAGGTATCTCATTTGCTGCATGGTTAGCAGTTATATTCAGTGTTGCTTGGCGATCTGGGGTATATAGTCTAGGGCAGGCATGAAGGCAGAGGTGGAAGAATGACTGAATCACTGTGTCTCCATTGGTCTTTCGCTCCCTGGATTCAGAGGCATGTCGGGCAGTTGACATAGGTTTTTTTCCAGCATCTACTCAGAAGTGAGTCCCACTGAGTTTAATGGGGCACACTCCCAGGCAAGTGGGTATAGGATTGCAGCCTGAAGAAAGAAAAGGAAGGACGAAAGTATGAAGTAGAAATACCTATTGTACGGAAAGAGAGGAAGAAGAGGGTGCTATTGATAGGGAAGGGTGAAACGCCCTCTGACAATTTCATTTGCTGAAAAATGGGAGGCTTCATAGTGATTTGGGGGAAGGGCAGTTTTCAGGGAAGACTCACTGGACCTCTTCAAAGCTCCATCAGAGCTGAAGCCACCATTTTAGGTTTCCCAAAATGCTTCATGGCAAGGGAGTGGCGGCTTCCAGCCAGATGGAGCTCTGAAGATCTTGGGTAGGTTTTCCCCCTGAAAAATGCATCCAACCCCCCAAAAATGCAACAGAAGGGAGGCAGTTTTATTCCCTCTTTTGCCAGCAACACATACACACAAATCTGGACACTCCTGATTTATTAAAAATGGAAAATGTGACCATCAGAATTATTTCTCGGTTAGGATTTTTAAGTTTTGTTCTGTTTTTAATTGTGTTTTATACTGTGTGTGTGTGTGTGTGTGTGTGTGTCCCTTGTATTTTATTGGATTGTACATCGCTCAGAGTGGCCGGATGTCTGGCCAGATGGGTGATTCATAAATATAATAAATAAAAAATAAATAAAATAAAATTTCACTTTAGCACTCCTGGCCAATTGAGTCCTTGCACTGGGCAAATATGAAGCAGTATTAGTTCTTACTAACGATGCCCAGGAGCACCTTATCATGGAAGCATAACTCTTCTCTGGGTGCTGCTCCCCACAATGGTGTGACCTGTGGCTACCAGGAAAAGAGCCTTCTCAGCAGCCCCCCCCCCATCTGTGGAATGCCCTTCCCAAGGAGATCCTCCTGGCATCCTCCCTGAATACATTTAGACACCAGGTTAAGTACTTCCTCTTTAAGTAGGCATTTAACCTTTAATCTATTGCCTGATTATTTCTGTACTGCTGGCTCCCCAAGGTTTTTAATATTTTAAAATGTTTTTAATGTTTAATATTGCATTATTTTGAAACTTTTATTATTGTATTGTTTGTTACTTTATCTTGGCAGCTATCTTTCTGTTACAGCTAACATCGACACTGAAATCCAGCATCGTCTGAGCTCCGCAAGTGCCGCATTTTCTCGAATGAAACATAGAGTTTTCGAGGATCGGGATATTTGTAAGAAGACCAAAACACTGGTTTATGGAGCCATTGTATTACCAACTTTATTGTATGCCTGCGAAACATGGACTATCTATAAACGTCACTTCCACCTCCTTGAAAGATTTCATCAACGTTGCCTCCGGAAAATCCTGCAAATTACTTGGGAAGATAGGCGAACAAATGTCAGTGTACTGGAAGAAGCAAAGACTACTAGCATTGAAAAAATGATCCTTCAACGCCAACTTCAGTGGACCAGTCATGTTGTTCGAATGCCTGACTGCCGTCTCCCAAAGCAGTTACTTTACTCCCAACTCAAGGATGGAAAGCGGAATATTGGTGGTCAATATAAGAGGTTTAAAGATGTTCATAAGGCTAATCTAAAAAAATGCAATATAAACATCGAAAACTGGGAAGCTCTGGCCCATGAACGATCTAAATGGAGATTGGCCTTTCACAAAGGTTCCATGGACTTTGAAGAAGCCCGAATGCAAGGTGAAAGGGAGAAACGTGCTAAGCGAAAAGCACGTCAAATGAATCCTTTACAGGACCACCTTCCATCTGGCAACCAGTGTCCTCACTGTGGGAAGCTGTGTGGATCTAGAATTGGCCTCCACAGTCACTTACGGACCCATCGCTAGAGTCTACACAATCTTCTTTAGAATTTCCTTCTTTTATCCCGGAAGACAATCTTACTCGGTCACGAGTGATCGCCTGATGATGATGACTTTGTTTTTGTTGTTGTTTGGTTTTATTATTGTAAATTGTCCCAAGGGCATTTGCCAATTGGGTATTATACAAATCTAATTAATTAATAAATACTCAGTGTATAAATAACCCCTTGTTTTCCCCTGCATTTCACTTTCGAAGAAAGCTATGCCAAGGATTGTCCAAACTCTTGTTTATCTAAACACTTTAGTATTATCAGTCACTTTGGAGGATTTGTAATCAAAGCTGTTCAATGGAATTTTAAAAGTTCCTGCATTGATCAGGGGGTTGGACTCGATGGCCTTATAGGCCTCTTCCAACTCTACTTTTCTATGATTCTATGATTGGAAAGGATCATCAAAGATCAGGCAATATTGTGATACCAGTCCCCACACACACACCTAGGGGCAGAGCCCACATAAAATGTTACCGGTATCTTTGTCTAGGTGCACAGCTATTCCATGTTCCTACAAGTCCCCTGATACCTAGCAATACATCAGCACATGATGCCAGGCCACCAGAGATCAACCAAACACAATCCAGACTAAAACTGCATCACAATCACAAAGCACAGAGCCAAACATTCATGCAGAGCAAAGAGCTCGAGGAGGTATGCTCAGCCTCAAACAGACTGCCTGTCAGTGTCAAGTCACACGTAGAACACTGAGACACACAGCTAAGAAAGTAAGTATTTCATTAGAAGGCATTTGAGAACATATTTACCCATGTTGCGGATGGGGAACACTGAGGCTGAGATTGGTTCCAAAGGGCAATAATTGAATTCATGACAGACAACTCAAAACACACGTGGAGCACGTAACTCAAGAAAGTGAGCAAAGCTGTCGATCGTGTGTGTGCATGTATGCTTGTGCACACAGCAGGTCATATTCATGCTAAAAACTTTTCATCAAATAATTTGA
This sequence comes from Shinisaurus crocodilurus, assembly GCA_021292165.1. Lineage (NCBI taxonomy): Eukaryota > Metazoa > Chordata > Lepidosauria > Squamata > Shinisauridae > Shinisaurus > Shinisaurus crocodilurus. The sequence continues at coordinate 35,242,414 of CM037881.1, read as the reverse complement.
AAAGTTGAGGAAAAGGCCAGGCTCTCCCTCTTGCTTTGCAACCCTAGCCATCGGCTGCCCACGCATGGATACATAGTATGGTGGCCCTGCCTGTCACGACCACTGGCAAATTCCCAAGAGCGTGCCCACCCTTTTCTTGTGATCAGAATTCATGGTCCTCTATATTCCATTTTCTCCTGCAAGCAGCAAGATAAGTTGCCCCAAACCGTCAGTTATTTGCAAATGTGCCTGATTTGCATTGATTCAGATCACAGAATCTAGGTTTGTGGGTACATAATTTGACATTACGTCCGTGCAGACCACCCCAACCTCTGAGTAAACCTTTGTAAATTGCATCTATGTTTCTTGAAGTATTTGAATGTATGTCAGTCAACACCCTGGAAAATATAGCTATTTTAAAACGCACATTTTGACATCGTCACTTCTTGGGAACCTTTAAAGATGTATTTTGTAGGCATAACAGTAACACTAAACGTAGCCCATAAAATATAATGGGTTGTATCCAAGGTTAGTCCTATGTAGAATAGACCCATTGAAATGAATGAGATTAGATTAACTTAAGTCCTATTCATTTCAATGGGTCTACTCTAAGTAGGACTAACCTTGGATACAACCCAATATTGGCCTTAAATGTTGTTGTTTACAGAGCAATCCTAACGGGAGGGATGTGTGTGAGAGAGTGAGATCCAAGGAACCACCACTTTCTAAGCCTGGTTGGCTCACTGCAGCCAGTGAGCTAGGGATGGTGGTATTTCAGTCCATGGCTTTCCTCCCTCAACCCTCATATTTCCCCTCCCATTGACACTAATGGAGGGGAAATAACTTCACCAACTCTGGCATAGTTTGCTGGCACAATCTGCAGGCTCACCTTGTGGCCATGTCAAGGGAATGGGGAGACTTTGGTTCCTGTGGTCACCCCCATCATGCTCCCGCCCGACATGACCAGAGAATGCCCCATTTTGAGACCTACTGGCAACTGTACATCTACACCCATGGAGCTTTCTGTGGGCATAGTGGGGTGGGGGTCAGGCTCCAGAACAGAGCAGCACTTCTGCCACATCCAACAACCCTCAGCAGGTCTTCAGACAGTTTTAGCATTGCTCTGTCAGTGCCATTTATGTATATGGCACTTTTAAGAAACTATTCACATCAGTTTTCCTTCTTGTATAGTAGAAGGAATTTCAGCAGCTTCCATTCTTTTCATGCATGCATGATGTTGCTTCTCCCAAACATGGCCTCTTCTACACAATTATTAAAGGCTCCAGGGCATGGTCTGAAGGTACAAGATGCAGCCAGCTTGCTGCAGCTAAGCAGGTCCAGGCCTGGTCAATGCCCAGTCAAGGATAAAATGGAGAGGAGGAGGAGGAGGAGGAGGTTAATGTAAGCTGCCTTGGGTTCCTTGAGAAGAAAGGCAGGATATAAATATAATAAATGAATGAATGAATGAATGAATGAATGCCTGGATGGGAGACCATCTGGGAGCCCTCTGCATGCTTCCTTGAGTTCCATGATGAAAGAAAGGCGTGATATAAATGATTTTTTTAAAAAAAAACGAAGTGCAGGAATCCTGTTCTGGTCCTTGCATCTGGTCACTCTCTGTGAGACTACTGTGGAATGTGAGATGGAAAGACAGCATTGTTCTCTCCCCCAAACCAGAGCTTCTTCCTACCGGCTCTGAAGAAGGTGGGTAGGTATCTAAAAGGGTTCTTGGGAAGCTTCTAATTTAACCCAGCACTGAGACAGTTCAATCTTGCAAATCTATTCCGCTGAAGAGAAATGAAGATGCCAGGTTAAAAACAGAACACCTTTCTTGGTGTTGTGCTGAATTTATATAGACTCGCAGCTTCAGCTTGTACAATCGAACCATTGGCATCCTAGTGAACACCAGGTACCAGGGAGACTGAATAAAGTACAGTTTTGTAGGTTGGGCATTCTGGACCATGACTGGTAGCATCCTGGGTACCTTTTATAGGTTCAATAAGCCACACTTTTCCTGTTTTATTAAGCAAAAGCAAGGCACCCCAAGCTCATAAATGCTAGAAATTTTCTTGATCTCCCCATTATGAGGCGGCCAAGCCCAGCTCTCCAAAGAGATATAAAGGGCAAGCTCTTTTCAGAGTGAATCAGACTGTTTCACATTGACCCTCCCTGCAATTTTAATCTCATCGTTTTTCAAACACTCTCTCTTAAGAAGCCATGTCTTCTCCATCGAGCCCTGGGAACGGACCCAATCATTTTTCTTCCTGCTCAGATGTCCTTCCGCCAACTGGGACCAAAGACCACATCAGTGCTCCCTGTCCTTCTAAGGGCATATAGTTCTAGTTTCCAGGGAGCCGGTTACTTTAGCAGCAGAAGTCTGGGTGGCTTCAGCTCAAATGGATCTCGAACCGGTAGTAGCTATCGACCTGCTAGATATGGATATGGTCTTCAGGGACTTGGCACAGGATATGGCTACTCTGGCGCTGGATACAGTTACAATTCGCATGGCTCATATGGGGTTAGATGGGCCGGCGGCGCTGGTACTCCCTTCATCACACCCGTAACTTGTAATGAGACTCTGTTGCAACCTCTCAACCTAGAAATCAACTCTGCAGCTCAAGCAGTGAAATGCCAGGAGAAAAACGAACTCCAATGCCTGAATAGCAAGTTTGCCTGCTTCATTGACAAGGTGAGTTCAGAAGACAGAGACCTGGTTCACACAAAGCCATTGCAGCCCACGGGCGCCGAGTTGCCGGTTCCAGCCCCCGCTGCTGTGGCTTCTCGTGTCATCCAAACCCAGGAAGGGTGATTTGTTGGGTTGGTTAAGAAACCACCCCACAACCCTAGAATGGGCCATGGGTTCTGGGTGGTTTGTTAAGCACCCCAACAAGCTGCCCTCGCTGGGTTCGGACGACTTGAAAAGTCACACCCGGTGAAGGTAATTATGCAAATCAGCTGGCATGCGCAGGGTGCTTAACAAGCCATCGTGGCTTGTCAACCACCCTGTGATCATGTGAACTGGACCAGTACTACTACACCTTCAACCTCATGTCTTTAGAGCCCACTATTCAATAATTTACACTCCAATTTGTCTAAAATCCCCCCAAATCCAACCGTGTCTATACATAAAATACCGGAAAGCAACTTGAAAATAGTAAAATAGGAAGTTGGATTTTTGCAAGTGAATTTCAGATGGGTGACACTTTTGCTTAATAATTTTGGATGCCAACTATTTCTAATATCCCTGTGAGCACAACTGCATCTTTCTCTCTCTCTCTCTCCCCCCTCCCTCCCTCTCTCCCCTGCTGGACCTCCCTGGCTGTTAGGAATCCTTGAGGATTTTAGACTCTGAGAATTGTGATACAAACAGATTGATCTGCACCTCTCAGACTAATGTGCAGGTCAGAACTTACCGTAGTTACCCACTGGCTTGGGCACTTCCCAAATGTTCTGATGCAGTTCTCAGCTCAAAAAAACATATTAAAATACATTTTAAATGGCATATTTTGAGAGAAATTCTGTTTAGAGATGCATATTTTAAGAGAAAATGCATATTTTGAGAGGAAAAGATTTTAAAATTCATATTTAAATGAGGATTTTCATGCAGATGTTTAAAAATATTTGCAGATTTATGTGGGAAAAGGACAGAACAGACTTCTGGGTGAACACAGACTGGAAACAGACTGATTGGTGCATGCCTACACTGTGTGTACATGAGTGTGCAACATGATGGCAGCTGTTACACAGAATAAGAAGCGTGTGTGTGTGTGTGTGTGTGTGTGTGTGTGTGTGATATACTTATTCAGCCACCCCTCTCCTCCCCAGCGCCTTGACTCAGTCATACTCCAAACACAAGTTGCAAGCTGGGGCTGGATAAGAATACGGGAGATGCACGCAGGCCTTACGGTAGCTGGTGGTGATAATCAAGCAGCTGAATGGATGGTCCACTGTAACTGGATCACCATTTCACTTGTTTAGATGACCAGTACCAGGGATAGGGATGCACGGGAATTTCAGTTCAGTTCACAAATCATCAGAACTTGTCCTGTTTGCAACCCTGAGGAACGTAAACACTTTTTAAAAAAATACTTGCACATTCCCAAGCTTGTGATGATCGCATTAAAAAAATTGCATATTTTCTGTAAAAAGGGGACTATAAAATGTGCATTCATATATATATATATATATATATATATATATGGGGGTGTGTGGGGGTGTGGGGGTATATGTATGTATTTTCACACTCCAGTCAATGGGGGTGCACACTTTTAAAAAATGTGCACAGAAATGCACGCTGTTCCTGTTTGAAAGGTGCCCTTTTCCCATTGAAAGAAAAACAGGTCGCAAATGAACATGGGAACGAGGTCAACCGAGCTTCAAAGAGGAGTTCGGAGAATCTTGGTTAGCTTGAGCATCCCCAGTTCTCCCACCCCAGGTGGAAATGAATTGACACTGAGAAACATATTATCTGGGGAGACCTGGAATGAGAAGGAATGTTTTAGGGCTCGGCTGTTTTGGAAATTAATGTTTTGTGGGTTGCATGTTTTGATAGCTTGGTGTCTTGGGATTAGTAACTTGTGGTCTGGGGCAAGTCACTCGTTCCCCACATCTGATTCATTTGCTTTCTGTAAAATCGATGTTGCAGCGTAAAATGTGTTTTATATTCAGTTTGTGGTCTTCGGTGAGTCACATCTAATCCAACATTCTGCCAAAATGCTTTTGGAAAGCTAGTAAACAGGACACAGAGGCAACAAACCCGTCACCTATTATTTGTCCCCAGCATATCATATTGAGGTATATACTGCCTCCGAACATGGAGATTTCGTTTAGCTGTCATGGCCAATAGGAGGGGCTTGCATGAGCCAAAGAATGCTCTGATCACATGATCCCTTACAGACCTGCACACAACGTGCACACGGTGGTGGCATCTCTATGCCAGGGTCAGTGTCAAGGGCAGGCATGGTCAGGCACCTGCTGAGAGCCCACACCCCAGAAGGGGGCCCACTGACAAGACCCCCCTGGACCTGCTTCTCCTCTTCACCATTGCAACCTGTTTCTTCACCTGCCTCTTGCTCTGGCCCAGACAACAGTGGAGGTGAGAAGGACAAGCGGTAGATGCCACCGGCTCTTTGCCTGTCAAGCAAGCAGATAGTAGCAGTGATGAGAAAGAGGCAGAGGAGCAATAGCAGCTGGTGTCCATGGTGGTGAAAAGGTAGACTTACCTAAGGAGTGGGCCCATTGAAGGTATCTTGTCCAAGGGCCCTCAGAAACCTGGAGCCAGCACTGCTCTGTGCAATGGGGGCAGCCCAGCGCAAAAAATCCAAATGTACAGGACTTTCATGCGCACATCACAGAACACATGGAGTACTGGGTCAAGGTGCCTGAGGTTTTGCTTATTTAGTATTTCAGCAAAGTGTTCTTTCCCCAGTTTGTTTTCTTACCCAGTTTACACCACGACATGCAAATTCATAACAATAACATGCGGCTGCTCTACTACTGTCCGTTTAGGTCCGATTCCTGGAGCAGCATAACCTGATGCTGAAGACCAAGTGGGACTTCTTGAAAGAAAAGAAGCGCCAGAAAAGCAACATGGAGCCCCTGTTTAATGAATACATCAGTAGGCTGAGGAAGGAACTGGAGTGCCTAGAATGGGAGAGGAATCAGCTGCAGGTGGAAATGAACAACTGGAGAGAAACTATGGAAGGGAACAAGAAGAGGTGAACACCAGGGCTGGATTAAGCATCATGTTAAGCACTCTGGGGAGTAGGGTCCCAGTGCAGCACAAACGGCTGTGGCTTAATTATCTGGAGCTCCACCCACAATGTGTAATGTACCAAGAGGTTGGCTCAGCTGGCCATATGTCACAGAAGGGTGGGGCAGGCCACAGGGTCTCCGGGTGTCATTTGCTAAGCTGCTCAGGAAGGACAGGAGAGGAAGTGGGGAAGGAGAGGCAGGAAATAGGGGCCTATGAAAGGAGGATGCTGGGTGGCTGAGAAGGCAGCAGGCTAAAAGACACGGGGAGGAGGGGCTGGCAAAGGCAGGTGGATGGGTGTGATCCAGAGCAGTGTTCTCCAACCTTGGGTTCCCAGATGTTTTTGGCCTACAACTCCCGGCATGCTGGGAGTTGTAGGCCAAAAACATCTGGGGACCCAAGGTTGGAGAACACTGATCCAGAGGATTAAGGTGAGATGGTCAAAGGGAGGAGGCTTCAAAGATTGCAGAGTGAATGGAGAGAGGTGCAGCGTGGGGAAGGCAGAAAATATAGTAACAGGGTAGGATGGAGTGGAGAGGAGTGAGGAAGACCGATGACTGTGTTAAGGAGGAAACGACAGCACAACTGCACAATGTCTTTTGACTGGCTGCGCTAGCGGCCCTCTGCCTTATTTATTTAACTATCTATCTATTTATATCCTACCTTTTTTCCTGCAAGGAACTCAAGGTGGCTTACAGAATCCGCCTCCTCTCCATTTTTATCCTCACGACGACCCTGGCCCAAAGTCACCCAGTGAGCTTCATGGCCGAGTGAGGACTAGAACCCAGATCTCCTGAGTCCCAGTCCAGCACTCTCACCACTACGCCACACTGGCTCCCTCCATTAGCATCTGAGCTGTACTGGAGACACAAAAGAGCAGAGCAGGCAAAGTGAGTGAGATAAAAGAGAGGAGGCGGTGGCAACGGGCAAAAGAAAGGAGGGATGAGAGGAAGCAGGATGCCTGGGGAAAGGAACGGATAATGTGGAGGGGCTGGGAAGGGAACACAGAGGGGAGATGTGGATGACGAGGCATCCCTGGGATAGAGGAATTAGGGAGCAGGAAGAGAGAGCAGTGGGTTGAGGGGAGTAGGGGGAAGATATAGAAATATAGGGAGGATAGGAAATGAGGAATAGACCACATCATCACCATCATCGTGGTTTATAGAGTACATGAGGACAGGTCCCTGCCTGGAGATGTTTACAGTCTAACATTTATTTATTTATTATATTTATACCCCACCTTTTTTCCTGCAAGGAACCCAAGGCGGCTTATATAATCCTCCTCCTCTCCATTTTATCCTCACAACAACAATCCCAGACAGGGGAAATAGCAGGGGACAGGGAGGCACTGTCAGGGGTAAACAGGGGAAGAATATGCACATTTCAGTTACATGGAGGTACATTGGTACATGGATTTAGTTACAGGCTTCCGGCACAAGCCTCAGCAACTGTGTACTCAGACATCTCATTGATTTCAGTGGGACTTACTCCCTAGTAAATGTGTTTAAGATTTCTGCCTCAGGTGCAGAAGAGTCAGGAGATGGAAAGGCAAAGGCCCTGAGGAAACAGCAGATGGCCAGAAGGAAGAGTCTGGGAGAGAGACAGGAAGAGCACAGATGAGAGAGGCAGATGACCCGGAAGCAGAACACTGAGGAGGGCTGCATTTCACACTACAATTCCCAGCATTCCTGACCATTGGCCATGTTGACCAGGGCTGATGGGAGTTGAAGTTTAAAATATCTGGAGGGCACCATGTTGGGGAAGGCTGCCCTAGGCCTTGACAATGACAGGTCTGTGTTGGGGTGGGCATTCAGGCACATAAAGTTCCTGTATTTCTGAAGGCCTTGCTTTCAGTAGGATTCAACATGATAGACCGACTGTGAAATCCTATACATATCTACTGAGAAGTCCGGCTGAGTTCAGCGGGGGTTACTCCCAGGGGCGTGGGTATAGGATGGCAGCCTAATCATAGAATCATAGAATCATTAAAAAAAAGTAGAGTTGGAAGGGGCCTATAAGGCCATCGAGTCCAACCCCCTGCTCAATGCAGGAATGCAGGTCAAAGTATCCCCGACAGATGGCCATCCAGCCGCACCTTGAATGCCTCCAGACTGGGAGAGCCCACCACCTCCCTAGGTAGTTGGTTCCATTGTCTTATTGCTCTAACAGTCAGGAAATTTTTCCTGATGTTTAGGTGGAATCTGGCTTCCTGTAACTTGAGCCCATTATTCCGTGTCCTGCAAACTGGGATGATCAAGAGGAGATCCTGGCCCTCCTCTGTGTGACATCCCTTCAAGTACTGGAAGAGTGCTATCATATCTCCCCTCAGTCTCCTGAAGGCTAAACATGCCCAGTTCTTTCAGTCTCTCCTCATAGGGCCTTGTTTCCAGTCCCTTTATCATCTTTGTTGCCCTCCTCTGAACCCTCTCCAGTTTGTCTACATTATTACCAGTTACTAATATGTCAAGTCTGTCTTCCTAATCTCCCCAGGTTTGAAGAGGAATGTAACAGGAGGGTCCGGGCTGAAAACGAGTATGTGGCGCTTAAAAAGGCAAGTGGTGGCAAACGCACACCTTTGTTCGAGAACTTGAGAGATTTATTGATGGCCGTTATTGTTATTTTGTTGTTGCTGCTGTTGTTGTTAGATTTCTTACAGAATGTTTTTACATAACATACCAGGTTTTGGAAACGTTTGAGTTCCTATTTGATCATTTCAAATTTGGGGAATTCACTGAATGCCACATTTTGGTGACATTTTGCTTCAACGCGGCACATTCTTATCTTCCTCTAGGAAGTGGATTGTGTCTTCATGAGCAAGTCAGAGAAAGAAGCCAAGGTGGAGACCCTGATGCAAGACATTTGCTTTTACAGAACTACCTTTGAGGAGGTAACCATTTTATTTTTCTGTTCGGTGATGCTGCTTGGCCATCGTGGTGAAGTGCTTCCATGTGCCTGCCTCGCAGATGGTTATATAAGGCTGCCCTCCTAAGATCCATGAAACAAGTGGATCTTACTTACAAATAAATGGAGTCATATCTTTTGTTTTGTTTTGTTAAAATATATATATATCTTTTAAAAGCTTAGCTCAAGTTAAATAACTTACCACCTAACTCAGAATTATAGTATAAAAATAACATCAGGCTAAAGGCATTCTGTGTTTTTTGCAGGAAATCTGTGAGTTGCAGTCATGCATCTCAGACACCTGTGTCACTGTGAAAATGAACAACAGTCGGGGCCTGGATGTGGCCTGCATCATTGAAGAGTTCCGCCACCGGTACGAAGACATTGCCTCCCGGAGCCGAGCTGAGGCAGAGGCTTGGTGTCAGTGCCAGGTTTGTTGATCTCTCATTAGCACCTCCAGTATGGGATGTTTCCACTGAGTTGTGGGACTTGGGTCCAAAATACATTGGACACTGATGAAATAGAAACCCAACTACCTACACCAGGGCTCTCCAACCTTGGGTCCCCAGATGTTGCTGGCCTACAGCTCCCAACATACCCAGCCACCATGGCTAATGGCAAGGGATTCTGCCATGGAGCTGCCACCTAAAACCACTTTTCTGTGTCAAGTTCTCCCCATGCTCCCATAATGTGTGGAGCCGGGGTGGGCGGGCCACTTGTGGCCCTCCCGGTGTTTTGGCCTACAACTTCCATGATCCCTCACCATTGGCTATGCTGGGTAGGCCAAAGCATCTAGAGGGCCACAAGTTACTCACCCCTGGTGCAGAGGAACACTTTCATGCTCTGTGATGAGATGGGTAGAACAAATATCTCATGGGCCAGGTTCAATCCCTGACATATCCATATCGATTTCAGGGGTATTGACATTTTGCTCAGTTGTATAATTTCACTCACTGCAGTATCAGGAGCTGAGGACGACGGCCACCAAGCACAGTGACAATCTACGTAATGTCAAGGATGAACTTGGTGAACTGACCCGGGTACTTCATAGATTGCAGGCTGAAATCTCCAATATCAAAGCCCAGGTGAGCCTGAACAGGGGGACTTAGATGCAAAAAAGATACATCTTTTTAAAAGTTTCAAAAGCAGCAACAATAATTTAAAAACATTTTAAAAGAAGAGACAAATATCCAAGTAGCAAAAACATGGAAAAGGACTATTGTAAGATGCAGCATTATACATATCCTTAAAAATAAAACAGGCAGTGTTTAAAAAATGATTTTAAGGGGCCTGGAAGAAAAAAAGAGGTCTTTGCACTGAAAAGTCAACAAAGTAGGCACCAAGTAGACTAAGAAGGGCATTCCACAATTTGGAGGCCACCATGGAAAATGCCCAAGCCTATTGTGATAAGGGAAGCTATGCCTTTTCCAGGCTGGAGTAATCAATCTGTCCAGCACCACTTTAGGCTGTGGAGAAGTAGATAACTCTTCTCAGTTTCTGATATGCTATTTTCTACATACAGGCGGTTGTTGTTTTCAGGGTGGAGTATTCAGACATCCTAGCCTGCCACTGGCATTCTGAAGTAACACAATCCGGGGGGGGGACGGGACACTGCCACTTAATTCTGCACATTGTTTAAACTGGACCTGAACACATGATAGCCATGGGGAAAATTGCACATTGCAACCTCCCGAGTCCAGCCTGTAGCAGAACAGTTCAGAGCATGTTTCCAGCACTCCAACACGCAGAAGACTGAATCTTGCACATGGCATGGGGTGCACATGACCCACTTGCCATAGGCCTGGGAACCAACCATTCACAAACTGTTCAAGAGTATTTTTCTCTCATGACCACCACACATGTGATAGTCTTGTGATTAGGTCCTGAACTGAATACAGGTGGAGTGCGAAGATTTCCCTTATACTGGTCATGCTACGGCACCCGGCTGTTGTGCGTGCCTCCCTATGACTCTTGCCTTTCCTCTTTGTCATTGCCCCAACAGCGGGCCAAACTGGAGGAGGAGGTGGCTGCGGCTGAGGAGCGTGGGGAGATGGCCGTGAAAGATGCCAAATGCAAACTGGTTGATCTGGAGGATGCCCTGCACAAGGCCAAGCAGGATATGGCCTGCCAACTACGGGAATATCAGGAACTGATGAACCTCAAGTTGGCCCTGGATATTGAGATCGCCACCTACAGGAAGCTGCTGGAAGGAGAGGAATGCAGGTGAAAGCATGAGACCCTTTAATAGCAAGAGACCCTTTAATGCAAAATAGTGCAATTTGTGCAAATTTCCTTAGTGTTTTTTTAAAATGTGCAAACTGCAGCCTGTCTTAGACAGAAATCTGCACACTGGCTCGACTCTCATCACAGTGAGTTGGTGCCAGCTCAGGGCTGGTGAACCAGAATCTGGGGGGCCGAAATGTGAAAATCCATCAGATTTTCACCCACCTATCAGATTCCTCACACATCCCAATCTAAGGATACTGTGTGACCTAGGATGGCCAGACCCAAAAGAGGACAGGGCTCCTGCACCCTTAATAGTTGTGTAGAAGGGGGGATTTCAGCCGGTGTAGCTTGCAAGCTACATTGGCTGAAATTCCCTCTTCTACACAGCTATTAAAGGTGCAGGAGCCTTTATAGATTCATAGATCATAGAGCTGGAAGGAGCCTACAAGGCTATCGAGTCCAACCCCCTGCGCAATGCAGGAAACTAGAGGAGGGGTCTCCCATCCAAGTAATAGCCAGGCCTGACCCTGCTTAGCTTTCCACACTCAGACAAGCTGAGCCAGCGTGAGCCACAGGAGAACACTTGTTCTCTTCTATACCTGGCCACCCTAGTGAGACTGCCCCCACAACCAGTACTCCATATGGTCTGAGTGTGAGCCTAGAATATGCCCCAGAATTCTTTGCAATGTCCTGAGGTTCCATGGGAGACATGCAGGGGGCCCCTTAACATTGACTGATGTGTAAAGGATTCCATGATAAGTTTTAAAAACGACATCCACTGATGTTTCGTATGCATTTTTCCTGCGCACAGGTTATCTCCATGTAGGGGGAAATATATGTGTGAAGTGACCCTAAGCCAAGCCAGTTTCACACATTGCTTTGCTGACATTCCAAAAAAATGATCACAAGATGAGGCTTTAAAACACACACACAAATTTCAGATGGTGAATATGTTTCATGAATGTGCCTCCAAGTGGTGACAACCAGCATTTACAACATCAAGGAGCCTGATGGTTTTACTTTAAAGCCTTTGCCCTAGTGTAGTAATACCAGTTGTTAGCACTTGGGTGGTGACTTTCCTCTCAATAATTTACTGGTGTGGATGGGTGAGAAATTTGATTGGTCCATATTTTAATACAAATTTACCGAATTGACACTTCCCGAACATTATACGCACTTGTGCATCGAAATCTGCACTTTTTAGAATTTTGCAGTGCAATTCATAACTAAAACATGTGCACAAATATGCATTTCATTAGGGCAAAATCACTTGCAAAAAATGTGAACACTAGGGAAAGTATGTACAAAAATGTATATATATTAGAAGAAATGCACACAAAAATGCATGCGGATTTTCGTGCATATGTGTATGAATTTTCATGCAGACATTTTTTTGCCCAGTTCACAAACCGATGCCGAAATGGGCCAAAACAAACACAGTTGGGAAGATCAGAAAATGAGTTAAACCAACATTGACAGATTTGCCCATCCCTGGGATGGTGTTTGAGTCTGGCCTTTTGTAAGCCATGGACAGAGCAATGCTACGCCCCCTAGACAGTATCCAGAGGGCCATGGGATCTTTTGGATTCCCAGCTCTGAGGTTGGAAAACAGCTCCAGCCTCGGAGCTGGGAATCCACGCTCGGAGCTCCCTCCCTGCCCCTCACAGCCAGCACGGCCAGAACCATGCCAGCTGCTTCTCCGAGGTCAGAAGAACGACCTCAGAGAAGGGCTTTAGGTGGGACGGGAGGGGAGGAGACTGGCGCCACCTAGATACGATGTATCCTGGTGGTGCCTCAGCCTCCTTCCCTCCCCGTCCGAAGCGCCGCAGTTAGACGAGTGAAATCGTCCGTCTAGCTGCTTTGCAGGGCGGGCGGAGGTGACCTTCGCCTCCACACGCCTCCTGCCCTGCCTAGGAATGCCCGTAATCCTCCGAGTTCGCCCATAGCTTTTTATACTGTGTTCTCCTGCCTGGGCACTGCAGATTGCTTCTTTAGAGAACCAGACCCAGATGTTTGGATGAGTAACTCCAACTGACACAGGCATCCATGTGTCTGGATGTACACCCACAACCCGGCATGACCTCTTAGACTTAGGCCATGTGCCTGGTAGGAGCACACACGTACCACATACCACGCATTTCCAGAATTGGTTCTTCAGCTATTAAAATAATTTAATCTCTCTATTTAATTCCCTCCAGGATGGGTGATGGAGAATGTGCTGTGAATATCTGTAAGTACCTCAAAGGGATACCTCCAGAAATGTCACGGCTAATTTAATTCTTTTTTGGTGGAACCTTTCTATGTATGACTTCATGTGGTCCTTTCTTCTTCTCTTCACAGCTGTGCAAAGGAGCCAGGGTGCAGTTGTGTGCAATGCTGACCCCGGCCTTGGCTCAGGGAGGGGTGGAAGCTTTCTGACAAACGGAAGAGACCCCTTCAGCCCTGCAGGCTTCAACAGAGGCATGGCTGCAGGCTGTCCTCCCTGTGGAGATCTGGGTCCCCCATGTACTCCACCTCCTCATGGATTTAGTATCCGAAGTGGGAAGGGCTCCGGTGTTAAGTTTGTCGCTGCGGCTGCTCCCTGTGGCTCAAGAGGTTAAAGCTAGACTATGGGTTTCTTTATTCGATCAGAGATGCCTGAAGTTGTATCTTATATTGTTGATTCAGCGTTCCTTCTCCCGAATCAGCAATTCTTAATACATTTCAGGACAATCCCTGGGGAGTTCCATCCACCTATACTTGCTCCCCAATCTCAGGTCACTTTCAATTCACAATATGTTTGCAGTGCATTCTGAATGTCACCCAATTTCTCCATAGTGCTGCCAGTCAAAAGGCACTGTGCGGCTATTCCATCTTTTCCCCTTAATGGATTTTAACTGGTAAGAAAAAAGATGGAAAAAGCAGTGGGAAAACATGGGAGGGTTGCAAATTCAAGAGGTGTCACCTGGACCCCTTGTAAAATTCCATGAACAAGGCTGGGCGATTGCACAATAGAGGCCTCATCTGGAAGCCCCCCAAAACAATTGTTTCTCTTCTGTGGTCACATATTCAAAGGCAAGACAGAGGTCAGGCAAGAGCCCCCCCCCCCAATTATCACGGGCCTTTCCTTCAACTCTGATTAAACCCCTTGATTAAGAAAGGAAGGCAAACACTGACTTTTAGAGGATGTTATTTCAGGGCAACTGATTACAGAAGCAAGTTCAAACCCCTACAATGAATGGAAAGTTTTCTTTCATTTGGTAACACCATGTCTGCCTGATTATTAAAAAAATAAATAAAAATAGGTGCATACATTCCTGCAGAAAAAGCAGTGTTAAAAGACTATCTCTTATCTATAAGTACTCCGAGTTTCTCCCTTCCTGCTTCGCTCCTAGATCTGGGTTTTGCTCTGGAAAATCCCTTGTTTAGACAGATGGCAGATGGATTACAAATGTAAAAGTATATGGCTTGCCTTGATAGATCAGCAAAATCCATCTCACCCGGTATTCTTAATCTTCAGTAGTGAGCAGCCACCTCCCTCTGAACATTCACAAGTTGTGGACTCCTGTCATTCGTCCACAGTATCTAGTATTTAGAGAGGTATACTGCCTCTATATTTGGAGGTTCCATTTTGCTGTCACGGTTAATAGCCAGGATTAGATCTATCCTCCATGAATATGTCTAAGTCTTTTTTTTAATGTCTACTCTAAGCTAGGTATTGCTTTACAATGCTGTGTGTTCATACCATCAAAGAATGTTGGCAAAAGAAGACAAAGCACTCTCTGTGATAGCAGTAAAGGAATCCAGACAGTCTGAGTGCTTGACATGCCACAAAGGCAACTGAACTGAACAACACAGCAACCCTTGGTAAATGGGGAAGGAAGCTGGGTTGCTTTTCAGCCACTTATGTATCTGCCAAGTTGTATTTCAGTGAAAAGGCTTTAGCATTGCATGACTGTTAGCAAATAATAGCAAATGAGAAAGTTGAAGCTATTTCAGCCTTGTGCATGCCTTTCACCCTCAGGGATGGGGTTTGCTTTTTTTTTTTTTTTTTAATGTACTTTTTTGGTGAATCTCCATTTTCAATAAACTGATCTCACTAAGCGAAAGACTCCAGTCTGATGGGATTTACCTATGTAACAAGGGAATTAATGGTACGTTTGAGCGACATGCATCCCATGTAGCAGCCAGGTGACCTGTGTGCACCTGCTCAGTCTATTATCCAGGTTCTCTGTGTTGGTGGGCCACTTCAAGGCCCCTCACTGCTCTTCCTTCCATCTTTAAGGGCGCAATCCTATAGCACCAGACAGAATCTAGACAGCCATAGGATAATTCCGAGTCCCAGCTCCGCCCTCAGAAATGCGCTCCAAGGTCGGAGCTGGGACTCTGAGGTCAGAGCGCCCTCCCTCCGCCCTCCCAGCCGTTGCAGAAAGAACGGTGCCGGCTGCAGCTCTGAGGTCACAAGAGCGACCTCGTAGATAGAGTTGTGTGGGTGGGGAGGGGGCGGGGAGGAGAGGGGAGCGGGAGGGGAGGAGACAGGTTCCACCAGCATACGAAGTACCCCGCGGCACCTCACGCTCCTCTCCTTGTGCTCCAGGGCAAAACTTTTAGATGGCCAAAATCGGCCATCTAAGTGTTTTGCAGGGCAGGAGAAGCGTGGAGGCAACTTGCACCTCTGCACTCCTCCTGCCCTCCATAGGATGCCCATGATACTCTGAGTTTGGAGAGTTATGGGCAGCCTCATTGGATTGCGCTGCCCACTACATTTGGACGGAGCAGCCCTTCGGCTAGAAGAAGCCTTCAAATAGAGGACTGTCCTCTCTCAGGTAGGACACATGGCCACCCTACATCTCATCTGCACCATCTAACCTACTTCCTGCTCAGTACTAGCTTGGCTGAAGCAGAGACCGTTGTGGGTAACTAAGTACTAATGAAATATCACCTGTTAAATTGCTTTGAGAATGACATGTCATTCCAACCAGGGTTGCCCTCTAATCTCCTCTTCAGATGGCCCGTGACAATCCTCCCACAACCAACACTACCAAAACAACATCAACAGCCAGTTTCATATGATTTTTATGTTGCTTCTGACAACAGCAGCAGAGCCAATTGATTTTCCTCTCGAGTTAATTTGCCTTTGTGCATTGGCTAAGTGAAAAAACAATCCACGGAAGGCCTTTGACTCGTGCTCATATTCACAATTGCTTCACATGGATTAATTGCCTCCGAGAACCCTATAGCCCAGCTTTTCCCAAATGGGTCCCTCCAGAACTTTGTTTTGGCTTACAACTCCCAGTAGCACCAGCCAGCATGGCCTATGGTCAGGGATGATGGGAGTTGTCGTCCAAAACATCTAAGACTACATGTTGAGGGAGGACACTTTATTTATTTATTTATTTATTATATTTATACCCTGCCTTTTTTCCTGCAAGGAACCCAAGGCGGCTTACATAATCCTCATCCTCCTCTCCAATTTATCCTCACAACAACCCTGTGAGGTAGGTTAGGCTGAGAGACCGTGACTGGCCCAAAGTCACCCAGGGAGCTTCATGGCCGAGTGGGGACTAGAACCTGGATCTCCCAAGTCCCAGCCCAACACTCTAACCACTACGTCATGCTAACCACTTTAGCCAACCTGCCCTGCTCACAATTGGTTAGGAGAGGGTTTAATGTTCCTACCCTTTCCTTGCATGTAGGCAGATGAAGAAAATCAAATAACTGATCGAGTATAGAAGCCGGGATGCTGGTATTCTAATGAGCATAGCGTAGGGGCGAGCAGACTTCAGGCTTGTGAGATCTACTTTGTTTTTTCCTAGAACCCCAAGATCCATCACCTGGAGCCTGGGGCAAATGACCTACTCTTAGAATTAAAGAACCCTGAGCCCAGGAATTCATTTGGAGTACCTAAACTGAATGGAGCAGCTCACAGTCCTTCAACTCAAAAATCCACTCCAAGCTTTCTTCATTTCAACAGTATAATTTAAGGTGGGAGGGGAGTCATTTTATTGCTCCTATTGCTAAACAGCTGGGAGCTGATCTATTTTAATTCACCCAAAGATCTACCACTAGATCCAGACCTGCCTTCTGCCCACTCCTGCCATAGCATACAAGAATGTTATCTTGGGTATGAGGTAATAGAGAGGTGACTTCAGACTGCATAGATACTTGGGGCCTGTTTGGAGTAAGGTGCGTGCTACCACTCAAGTCATACCCAAAGTTGGAATAGTTGCCTCTTATGAAGTAACACATAGAACAGATCTGGTGTTACATTTTTGTGCATGCAGGCTTCACACTAAAGGTGTGTGAATCCCCAGGGCCGGATCTAATTGCAAAGCTAGGGGTGCACCACCCTACCACCATGACCCCACCTCCACCTGCCTATATTTGATTTTTAAAAAAATAATCGCTGAGCCACCCCCAGCTTCCTATTGTGGTGCTCAGCTGCTGCTGCTACCGCAGCAGCGGTGCTACCACACTGGGACCAGGAACGACTAGTCTGGCATGGCAGCAGCATCATTCAAAAGATTGCACATGCTTAATGGTGGGATGTGCTTCTCTGGATTAGGAGGTGTGTGTGTGTGTGTGTGAGTGAGTGAGTGTGTGAAATTGGCTCAGCTCAGGCTCTTAGCCTGAGCTAGCCAATCGGAAAAGACTTCCCTCCACCAGGGAGGGGGGCTAAAGTGCAACCGTGTGGTTGCCCATGAGGGCATTACTGGCTGGCCCATTGGCTGAGCCAAGCCAGCCAGTCAAAGCTGGAAAAAAGAGGTGGAAAAGAAGGAGAGAGATATGAGAGAGAGAGAGAGAGAGAGAGAGAGAGAGAGAGAGAGAGAGATTGCTTTATTAAAATTTATTTTTTATTACAAGTTTCAACAAAACCAAACCAGAAAAAAGAAAGAATCTATCTATATAGATACACACACACACACACACACACACGGATATATCAATTAAACATAAACTTCAACAAAGGCAAACCAGATCTCCATGCATGTATCCATTCAAGAGTGGAGTCTATGCCATCCAAATGTTGAAAGCATAGTTAGGTTCTCAATCCATTGCATTATATGAGGGGAGCATTTATCTTTCCAGTGTTGTAATATTAGTCTTTTAGCTGTCAAAAGGGCATGGAGAATCCATTTACGTTGACCATGTGTTAACTTCCAGGAAACAGGTAGATAATTTAAAAGAATGTATGCATCAGTTAATATTAAAGAGTGTTCCAATGCAAAGTTTATCCATATTATAATCTCCTCCTAAAAAGAGGCAACTACTGGACATTGCCAAAACATAGGATTAAAAGAAGTGTTAGCAGTATTACACCTCTGTGATACTTTGCTTGCTATTTCTCTGTTTGCTTTGAGGAGCCAACACAGCACAGCACAATCCTGGTATGTAAACTTATTTAAATAAGGTGGGGGTATATAATTCATTGGTAAGTCTAGCTTATAATGCTTTGTGAGAATGGAAAAATCAGAAACTTGCTTATAATGCTTTGTGAGAAATGGAAAAAGGCGTAAACTGACTTATAATGCATTTGCACCTCTGTGCCAGATGGCTGGCCAGCCAACTTGTATATCTTTAAAAGCTCCTCTGCACAGCGTTGGCCCTGCCTCTGGTGACCCCTTTGGCTCTGCCTCTGCTGACCTGCTTTCTTCCTCACCAGTCAAATTGGGCATGAGCTGCCACTGGTGAAGCCTTGGGGGTGAAACAGAGGGAAATAGAAAAAAATGGAGAAATCCCCCAACACACACACAAACACACAATTTCCCAAAAATTCCTGTGGGGTTGAATGGTGTTGTGTGTTTTCTTTTTAAAAATCCAGTATGTGTGTCCCCCGCCCCCCATTTTTTCCTGGCCTTCAAATCTCTATTTGCAAATGGGTACAGCCTGTTCAAAAGAGCTTTAATATAACAGCAAATGTCCATGCTTATTTTCGGATCCACTGTGCCCATGTTCTCCCTCTCCCACATAATGCTTTGAGGAGCTTTACAGTGTGGAGGTTGCATGTGTATAATGAAGCACAACGGCAGTAGAGCAGCCTTAGTGTGCATCAACAGTGTGTACTTGAACCTGTAGAAATAAACATGTGTGTAGCACACATTTCTATTCTTTTGATAGGGCCTTGCTGCAAGATGCAGACATTTAGCTTCCACTCTGCCAGACTCCCCCACATTCCCAAAAACCCATGGGTCAAAACTAGATGCGAATGCAGTTGACATGTACGTTTGTTGTTATGTAAACAGGGAAGCCCCAGCAGCCTTAGGACCATGGGGTGGGGGATGGGGATGGGGAATTTAGTTGCCACATTCCCGACCCCCCCCCCCAAAGAAATGCCTCTCAGAAGCTGCTGTTTGCATTTCACATGAAATTCCCATCGGTGCCCATAGAGATTTCCCTATCTTGCAATGCAAATATTCCCTTCAGGCTACTTTTTGTTGTTGTTGTCAGGAGCCTGGCAGGGAGAAAGAGGCTTTTTGGTTTAAACTCATTGGGCGGGCTCGGAAGGCACTCTGTAGCCACTTTGGGCTTAAAGTTGCCTGGGGTCCCCGCTGTGCCCAACTAACTAAGGACCAAGCACAGCGGGAATCCTGAGGCACCTCCTCCCCCCTCAGTCCTCCCACCGGTGTCCCAGGGGACACCGTGGGAGCTATGAGGGGAGCGGGGATGACAGCTGCCCAAGGTGCCCAATTGGCACTTTCGGCGGCTGCCATCCACTTCCCCATCCCGTGCTCCTGCCGATGGCGGGAGAGCGGGCTTGCTCACGAGCAATCCCACTCACCTGGCATTGGCAGGAGCGCAGGGCAGCGACTTGTATGCTCCCACACGCACCCCCTCCGCTTGACGAGCTCCTCTACAACTCCCATCAGTCCTAGCTAGTATAGGCAATGGTGTGGGATGATGGGAGCTGTGGGCCAAAGTATTTGGAAGGCCACAAGTTGCCCACCACAACTGGACATTCCTGCTGAGTGCATGAACAAAACCAGCTTACGATGGATGCACACGCTCAGAGGAGCCCAGTCCAGCGTGCTGCACCTTTTGGACTGTCCTAGAAATAAATTATAGGCTGCATAGAAATAGATTTTACGACCAAAATGTCATTTCGCAGTGCACTTTAATGAGGGAGGGAAGCTAATATCTTGAAACTGTGCAGTCTCGCAACTGCGAACAATTAAGTAGGGCGATGTGATTTGCAACATGTGCACATTTTTTTTAGCAACTCGCTTACTAGCACAAACATTTCAGAACTGTTGCAACATATGAAGGTTTCAAAGAACTGAAGCTTTGCAATTTGCTTCTATATGATGGAGGAAATGGAGGGGAACTAAAAGGATTATTCTAGTCACATATATTCGTAGTGAGGAGAGAGAAGAGACTTGTGAATTAACTGCTATTATACTTAACATGCATCAAGGCCCTTAAAATTTGTGCTGAAATTTATAACTTTTCTTTAATCATTTTAATCTTGTTGTTTTTAACTTTGTTATTGTAACTGCTGCTGCTAGCTCTGCTGTTTGTTTTTAATCTGTGGTTTTAAATTTATATTTATATTATATTGTATTTTATGGTTTTAACTGTTGTAAACCACCCAGAGAGCTTCAGCTATTGGGCGGTATACAAATGTATTAAATAAAATAAAATAAATTCCCTACAAATGCTTCATTTTAGTAGGACTCTCCAAATTCACCTTGAAGTTTGCTTTAGGTTGAATTTGGTGGCAATATTATTAAACCATTTATTTTTTTTAGCTTCCCTTTAAATTTCCTATAGATCAGCCTTCCCCAGCCTGGTGCCCTCCAGATGTGTTGGACTACAACTCCCATAATTCCCAGCCATATTATGGGATCTGTACTCCAACACATCTGGAGGGCACCAGGTTGGGAAAGACTGCTCGAGCCATTTAAGATGGATTCCTGTTAGGCATTTAGCCCAGAAACTTCAGTTGGTTCAAAACACATTGGCCAGACTTTTGTCTATAGCAGTGTTCTCCAGCCTTGGGTCCCCAGATGCTTTTGGCCTACAACTCCCAGCATGCCCCAGCCAGCATAGCTGGCTGGGGCATGCTGGGAGTTGTAGGCCAAAAACATCTGGGGACCCAAGGTTGGAGAACACTGGTCTACAGCAACAGAGTGGACCACATTAACACAGCCAGACCTACCATTAGGCAGAGTGAGGCAACAGTCAGCAGACGTTGGGGGGCAGTGGGGTTCCTTGTGGCTGTTCCTCCTGAACTCCCCAGCTGTTCCCCTCTGTTGGAGGACAGAGTTGTGTATGTCACACAACCTAGCCTGGAGGCCCTAAACTAGCCTGCTGCTTCAGGTGCAGTGGAGGATGCAATTCCTATCACCGGTGTTAAAGTAAGATTCAACCTCCAGTCCAAGCAGCTGGTTATATAGGCAGCTGGTTGGCCACTGTATGAGAAGTTGAAACAAAGGACTAGATGGACCTTTGCTTTGATTCAGCAGAGCTCTCCTTAAGTGAAAGGCTGCCATTTATTCCTGTGGGGAAAAGCCAGGTAAGAGACACCATTGCAGTGAGGGCAAACTCTGCTATCTGCCCTGGGAGCAGTGGTTCAGCCAGGGCTGGACCTTGGTGCCAATCCCAGGGGCTACAACCCAGAGGGCTCCCAAATGACCACTCTGAGAGCAGCAGGTGTAGAAGTGAACTCCATTTGATTCCTGTGGTCACAATGGTGCTATAATGTAAGTGAGTTTAAAATACGCAACTGCACATGCTCATAGTATTATTATTATTTCATCAGTTTGGCAGACACTGGTTGTTGTTGTTCTAACATATCAGGAATGTAGAAGCAGTTTTAAAGCAAGGAATGGCAGTGGGGGGTGGGAAGAGAAATGTTAACTGTGGGCATCACCACTGAAATAATACACATGGCCATCTAAAGGCACCATAAAATGATTGAAATTATCTAGCTGCTTTTACACCAGATGTATCCCCGTTAACCCCGGTAGTGGTCATGGAGGACTTTCCAGAAAATGTAAGACACATAGAAGCTATACTAAGGAGAAAAAAGGTGATTAAATTAATGGATTGGGTGGAAAAATTGAAGATTAGAGAACATATAATAGAAATAGTAGGAAGAGAGAGAATATCATGGTTAAATTCAATGCAACTGGAACTGTGGTTAAAGAAGTGGAGGACAAGATTTGACAGCAAAAGAGAACTAACCAATTTTGAAAAGACAGTTTTGACTAGAGAAGCTATAGAAGGTAATGTTTCAACAAGAGGTACAACAAAGGTTTAATATACGATGTTACAAAAAGAAGAAGAGCATAAAGATTCTCTTAAATTGTTATGGGATAATGAATTCGATGAGGAAATATCGAAACAAAGTTGGAAAAATATTTGGGATAGACGTATTATAAGAGTTATGTCAACTAGGATAAAAGAGAACTTTTATAAAGTGGTATGGAGATGGTACTTAACTCCAGTAAGATTAAATCGGATAGATAACAATTGCTCTGCATTGTGTTGGAGAGGGTGTAATGAAAAAGGTACATATGCCCACATGTGGTGGAGCTGTAAAAATATTCTGGAATTTTGGCAGAAAGTGTTTGTAGAAATATCAGAAATAATTGGAATGGAATTAGAAGTCTGCCCAAAATTAGCATTGTTAACAATAACAGAAAAGTTAGTTTGTTTAAAAAAATACAAAAGAATTGATTGTGAATTTGTTAACAGCAGCTAAATTAATGATAGCTAGGAAATGGAAAGTTCAACATGTCTTTTCAATTACTGAATGGTATAAAGAGGTACGGGATATCGTGCTAAATGATAAATTAACTTGTAATATTAAGTGTCAAAAAGGACAATTGGAGAAAGACACTTTTGTGAACATTTGGGGTAAATTTTTGGATTATGTGTTGGTGAAGGGGAAGGGGAACAAACCTTGTCAAGATTTGTTACATTTTTGGAATATAGAATAATATCATATATATATATATATATATACACACACACACACACACACACACACACACATTTTTGGGGGAGAAATATAACTTGGTCCCAAGAGGTGGGGGTGTGTGCACTAAGTGTATGTTGTATTGTTTGTTTGTTTTTTCATTAGTAGTTGTATGATTGGAAAAAAATCAATAAAACATATTTTTTTAAAAATGAAATTATCTAGCTGCACCACTGGCTGGGAGTGGTGGTGCTGGTGGTCTCCAGAGTCCAGTGAGAGTGACCTCATAGGTGGGGGTCCACAGCAGGTTGGAATGCTTGCCATAGTCTCTGAGGAGCCTGCGTTCATTTCCTGTCTAGTGTTGGTCTCCTAGCACTTCACAGAGAGCTGCTTCCTCAGCAGCTTAGAGATTTTGCAAAAGAGCCCTTTATTTCATGTTAGCAAACACTCTGCTACATCAAAGCGACCTTTCATCTGCAGACAGCAAAACTGATAATTAAGCCTGCCAACGTCTTCTGGGAGAGGAAGGGGGTGTATCCTTAGCCTCACTAAGAGGTCTATAAACTGAGATACGGGGAGGAGGTCACTCAGCCAATTGCCGGCATAGCCAGGAAGGGGAGGAGAGCCGAATCCTGACTTCTTGACATGATCCATGTGTTAATTACAAGTCTGGTTTCCTCCATGTGTAAAGAAAAGGGAGGGTGGAACGGACACTTTAATACGGCATTGTAGGTGCGGTAAGCAATGGCTTTGTGAAATCCCCAAATCCTTTTCATCTGCCAGGTGAGCAGCCACCGAACAGTATGATGAGCAGACACACCACATGAGGAGTTGGCTCCCTAAACACACCAAGCTAATAAATTCTGGGACGTTGCTGGGTCCCCCATTTTAATGCCGGCCAAACCCAGCTATCCCAAGCAGATATAAAGGACACGCTTCTCCGCCGTTCACCACCACACATTTGCATCTTCCACTCTGCCGTTTCACTTCCCCCGCTTTTTTCTTACTTCCGCTCTCCGACGAAACCATGTCTTGCCGCTCAAACCCTGCGTGTGGCCCTAGAAATTTCAGCTCTTGCTCAGCTGTCCTGTGTCCCCCAGGAAATGCCTCCGGAGTCACCACTTCCTGCTCCGCTAGGATCAGTTATGGAGGAGCAGGTTGCTTTAGTAGCAGGAGCCTGGGAGGTGCCAGCCCTTGCTGGTCCCAGGATCACCATGGGCAATGGCCTGCCTCCGAGGTTTGGATATGGCTATTGCGGCGCCGGATATGGCTATGGTTACCGGCGCTCCGGAGTCTGTGCGCCCGGCTCACCATGCATCACGCCTGTGATGTGCAACGAGACATTGCTGCAACCTCTCAACCTGGGAATTGATGCCACAGCCCAAGCGGTAAAATGCCAAGAGAAGAATGAACTCCAGTGCCTCAACAGCAAGTTTGCCTGTTTCATTGACAAGGTGAGAAGCCTGGCGAATAAATGCTCCAAACCTGAGAGATTGGATGATGATGGTGGTGGTGGTGCTGAAGTCTTTGGATACATTTCAAAAGCTGCCAGTTGTTAGAGGCACCTGGGAGATCTGAGTACAAGCTGGCCTGTTACATGCTACGGGGTAGGGAAGGCAGGAGGAAGTTTAGCATGTTTAGCCTTCAGAAGAGGAGACTGAGGGGAGATATGATAGCACTCTTCCAGTACTTGAAGGGTTGTCACAAAGAGGAGGGCCAGGATCTCTTCTTAATCAACCCAGTTTGCAGGACATGGAATAATGGGCTCAAGTTACAGGAAGCCAGATTCCACCTAAACATCAGGAAAAATTTCCTGACTGTCCGAGCAATAAGACAATGGAATCAACTACGTAGGGAGGTGGTGGGCTCTCCCACTCTGGAGGCATTCAAGGTGCAGCTGCAGCTGGACAGCCATCTGTCGGGGATGCTTTGACCTGGATTCCTGCATTGAGCAGGGGGTTGGACTCGATAGCCTGGTAGGCCCCTTCCAACTCTACTTTCTATGATTCTATGATTCCTGTCTCTTCCGAATGCAATGCCACAAGAGGTGGTGATGGTTATTAATCTTAAATGGGTTTGTTTTTTTTAAAGGAGTTGACAAATGTAAAGCACAGGGGTGAGCTGAAAGTAGATCTCCAGATGTATTGGACTTCAACTCCCAGCATTCCTGACCATTGGCCATGCTGGCAGGGGCTTCTGGGAGTTGAAGTCCCAAACATGTGCCCATCCTTGCTATAGAGGATAATGGTAGCTAAATGAAGCCTCCATATTCAGAGGCAGCATAACACTGAGGTGCTGTGGCAGGGGACTATTGCCTTTATGCCCTGCCTGTGAGCTTTCCAGAAGCACCTGGCTGTCCACTCTTGGAAACAGGATGCTTGACTCAATGGACTCATTGCTGTGTGAGCCAGCAAGGTTGTTACCTTTGTTGTTCTTAAGAGCATCCTTATCTCTAGTTATTACAAAATGTGTTGTGTTTTAAAACCATCCATAACAAATGTTTTTTAAAATATGCAGCTTTTTTGCAGTTTAGCCTGGACTATATCCAGGCCTTTGACAAACATATACAAGAGCAAGCCTGCTATGAATCTTGCTTCCCCCAAACCCTCTTTCTTCTCCCTCCCACTGAAGCCTTAAATAGCATCCCTGCTCCCATGGGGCCACGGTGTTCACAGTCCGCATTGCACTTGTGGAACCTGTGCCAATTGATGTCCATCTGGACCCATCATTTCAGGCCTTCAAGCAGGCCCACCTGTTTACCTTGAGCTATAACTGAGTTACAACTCTACTAGGGCTATTATGTATATGGTGCTATCTGTTTTTAACTTTTAATTTTCAGCTTATTGTTGCTTGTATTGTTTTATTATTTTTTATGGGTTTACGTTTTGTGTGCTGCCTTGGGAGAGTTTACCCTAAAAGTCAGATTATAAATCTTTTAAATAAAACAACTTCATAACACCTAGCTGTTTTGAAGCATTTCTAAGTGTTTGTTTTATTATTTATTTTATTTATTACATGTGCATACTACCCAATAGCCAAAGTTCTTGGGGTGGTCCACAAAAATTAAATGTTCAAAGCCTTTCCCATACATTATCTTAGAAGTAATCCTTACAACAGTGCTGTAAGGTAGGTCAGAATTATTATCCCCATATTGCAGATGGGGCTAAGCCCAAGAGGACTTGTTGTCACTTACCTAAGGCCACCTGGTGAGTTCATGGCCGTGGTGAGATTTGAACTAGGAACTTGTCAGCTCACACTATTCACCACTAAAACACCAGATCTCTCTAATTTGGGGGTGAACAACTGGAGGCTTCTGGGCCAAATCCAGCCCCAGTGAGTATCTCCTGGCCCCTGGTTGCCAACCCATGTAATGAGTGGTTTCTAGATCAGTGGAATTTTCCTGCAAGCCCCTTTGGGATATAGGGGTCAGGATCTTGGCCCTCCACTCCCCTGACCCTATTTTTAAAACAGCTCTCTAGTTGCTGACCAGAGTTTTAGTTTTACCCAGTATATCCATAATAGTAATAAAGTGCAACTTCGCATCCATCCAAATGGGCTTCCAAGCATTCCAGTAATGCTAGGGAAAATGGCATCTATTTACATCCAGTTTAATTGTCTTGGTGGGAACTATATGGGAGATGCATGGTGAATCTGATTAATTGGGAGCCTTTTTTTTTTTTTGGATAATCGGTCTTTGATGTTATAGATCGCCCCATTGTGGCATTGTCTTCAACTTCTCTGTGGGGAAAATATAGAAGGATGATAGCATTCGATGTTAGGTACAGTAATACCTTGGATTGCAAGTAACTTGGTTTGAGAGCATTTTGCAAGACAAGCAAATTTTAAATATTTATTTAAAAAAATTTGACTTGATATACAAGCGACGTCTTGCAATACAAGTACTGTAGTACAGCTTAAATTAAAAATCTCTGTACAAATTTTTTTGGGGGAATTTCGTTTTGATATACAAGTGTTTTGGATTACAAGCACGTTTCCGGAACAAATTATGCTCTCAATCTAAGGCATGACTGTAGTTTCATTTTTTATAGAATCACATTGGGAAGGTTTACACTGAATTTGGATGGGACACAGAGTATTGAGTTTTACACAATAAAATTATAAGGTCACAGTTGGATGGAGTTTTGTAGGCCATCTAGTCCAATGCTCTGCTCCGTGCAGGAAATCCAGAGCTGGAGAATCCCCCCAACAGATGGCAGTCCAGTCTCTGCTTGAAGGCCTCTAAGCAACTGGTTCCATTGTCAAAAGTCTTCTGCCAATAAATTAACGTATATTTGATTCAAGTTCAATTCAAGATAACAAAAAAAAAAAAAAATCCAGATTCAATAAATTCAGATGTGGGTATGAAATGTCATAATTAGCATCCTATTTGAATTCAGAATTAAAATCTGGAACTAAATAGTCTGGATTTTCTGAAGGTAGCAGGACAGATTTCTGCCTTTGATGGTCTGATGAGTGTGTGGATCTTCATGCTTCTTCAAGTCCCCTTGGAATCAACAGGACCAAAGCATGCATCTGGATCTGGAACTCCTGCTGGCATCTTCTCTGATCCTTTGATTTTGGAACCAGTTCCAATGTGCAGTCTTTCACCCTCTGAAATTAATAACCCCCGTGGGGGATTATTTCCTTTGGGCAACAGGTCCGATTCTTGGAGCAGCAGAATCTGATGCTGAAGACCAAGTGGGACTTCCTGCAACAGAGGAAGTGTTGCAAAAGTAACATGGAGCCCATGTTTAATGAGTATATCTGTAACCTGAAGAAACAGCTGGAATGCCTGGAATGTGAGAGAGCGCAGCTGCAGGCAGAAATGAAAAACTGGAGAGACACCCTGGAGGGCAATAAGAAAAAGTGAGTATGATCTGAGCCATCTTTCTGGCCTGCTTACAGAAGGACGTGTTGACATGCAGCGCTCCACTCCCAGGCCTGCTGCACAACAGGTGACCCTCCAAACCCAAGGCAGTCACCAGCCATGTATGGTGCCCACCAGACCCTTGATAAACTTTTGCTACCTGGCTGGCACTGAAACAATTGGGGTGGCAGGAGCCTCTGGAAGGCCACAATGCATGGTTAATAAGCTGGATTCAGCAAGTTGTGCAACCCTGGGACAACCATTTCTTCCATTCATCACTGTTATACCCCTTTGGCATGTGTGGATGAGACACCTGTAACAACAACTCTTGCATGAACACAGCATCTTCAAAGTATTGTTTTCCCAGCAGGGTGGAACACATGAGTGGTGGCAGGTCCAGGAGCGGATGAATGTTGGATTGGCTTTAGATAAGGAAAGGGGTATCCTTCAAGGGAGTATTTAGTGAAGTCTTAACTCTCTGAGATCATCATGAAACAAAATTGGGCAGAATAATTCTAAATACAATATGGAAAAGTGGGAATGTTTAAGTGATCTAAATCCATTCAAATGTGAAGAAAAACTGTTTCACTTTCCTCATTAGGTTTGAAGAAGAGTGTCACCACCGAACATGTGCTGAAAATGAATATGTGGCAATTAAAAAGGCAAGTGAGAACAACAGTTTGAGAAACCTTTTTTTTTTTTTTGCTTCTAAACTTGTGTGGTCTTTAGCTTTCTTCCTACCCCTGAATTTTGACTGGTAACGGTTAAATGCCATCATTTCCTCTTGAAATATTTGCCAACGTTTCTCCATTCAAATTCAATATTCCTATAGGAGGTGGATTGTGTTTTCATGGATAAGTCGGAAAAGGAAGCCAAAGTGGAGGCCTTGATGCAAGACATCTGCTTTTACAGAGCTACTTTTGAGGAGGTAAGGAGCTGTCAGCTGTCCTATTCCATAGAAGGGATGGACAAATCTGTCAATTTTGCTTCCAACCTATTCTTTTCTTTTTTAAAAAAAATATCTCAAGTTCTTTCCATCCCGTGTATGAAGAAATCTGAAAATGTGTGGCCAGTGTGGCGTAGTGGTGAGAGTGTTGGACTGGGGACTCGGGAGATCCGGGTTCGAGTCCCCGCTCAGCCATGAAACTCACTGGGCGACTTTGGGCCTAGTCACTGACTCTCAGCCTCACCTACCTCACAGGGTTGTTGTGAGGATAAAATGGAGAGGAGGATTACTGTAAGCCGCCTTGGGTTCCTTGCAGGAAAAAAGGCGGGGTATAAATATAATAAATAAATAAATAAATAAAATGAATTGAAATGAAATTCTCAGCCATCTGCACCAGCCAAATTCACTGGGTATAGCGATGCCCAGCATGAAGAGGACCATGTGTAGGGATGTGCGTGGAGCTCAACTGGGGGGGTGGAAGTCCAGCGAACTTGCTGGGCTCGACCCCCCACCCAGCTCCGCTCACCCTATGAGCTCAACTTACCCCCAGCTCAACTCACGTTCTTGTCGCAGAGGTTCATGCGACAACCTCACATGTGCTGCTCTGAGCCCATTAGCAGGGAAGGTGGGATAAGATGTGAATGATTAGAGTGCCTATGAGGTCCCCAGGAGGAATTGGAGTCTTCTAGGGCTAAGCTGGGCACGAGACCTTAAGGGCTTTTTAGAGCAAGCCCTCACCACCTTAAAATGTGCTCATAGGACAATAAGGAGGTAGCATGGGTGATGGACCTTTAGTACAATAGACTTCCAACAAACTCTATCAGGTGGCAAGCTGCCATATGCTTCTGGGAAGTTATCCAGAAGCTGAATGGAGCAGTTGAAGCTTCAGGATAGTCCATCAAGGACAGGCAGCCCGCAGATTGACTGGAAAACATATTTATTATTATATTTATTATTATATTTATCAATCGCCCATCTGGCCGGTCACCCGGCCACCCTGGGCGATGTACAATTAAAATACAATAAAACACAATAAAACATAATAATTAAAACAATATAAAAAAAATTCTCATTAAAAACCTAACCCACCCCATATTCCCGCCTGAACAGCCATGTTTTTAATGCACGGCGGAAGCTCATCACGGAGGGGGCATGGAGAAGGTCACTAGGGAGGGAGTTCCATAATGTGGGGGCCGCCACAGAGAAGGCCCTCTTCCTAGTCCCCACCAGCCTGGCTGCTCTGGCTGATGGGATAAGGAGAAGGCCGTCCGTGGCAGACCTTGTTGAGCGGCCTACTTGATGTTGCTGGAGGCGCTCCTTGAGATAAACTGGGCCGGAGCCGTGTAGGGTTTTAAAGGTCAAAACCAACACCTTGAATTCGGCTCGGCAAGCAACTGGTAGCCAGTGCAACTCATTAAGCACTGGCGTGATGTGATCACGCCGGCGGCTGCCCTTAATCAGGCGAGCCGCCGCGTTCTGTACCAGCTGAAGCTTCCGGACCATCTTCAAGGGTAACCCCACGTAGAGCGCATTACAGTAGTCTAGGCGAGAGGAGACCAAGGCATGAACCACTGATGGGAGCAGATGATTAGGAAGGTAGGGGCGCAGCTGCCGTATCAGATGGAGTTGATACAGCGCCGCCCGGCTCACAGCTGCCACCTGAGCCTCCATGGACAGCTGGGAGTCTAGAATGACCCCCAAGCTGCGGACCTGGTCCTTCAGGGGTAAATGTACCCCATTCAGCACCAGGTCAACATCCCCTAACCTTCCCGTGGTGTGGGGGATCCAAGTGGATTGGGACGAGTTCTTTCATCTCCTTAGAAACTTGGAGGAGCAAATCCAGAGTCAATCTACTTATTAATGTATTTATTTATTAACAGTTATATACCGCCATATCTGCTAAAAAGCCATCAAGGCAGTGTACAACAATAAAAACTTAAAATAAAAACAAGGACATTAAAAACAATTAAAACATTAAAACTACAAATTTTGAAAAGTGAGGAGAACAATCCTTTGGCCCCTGGACAGTGCCTGAAGTGCCATAGAATAACTCAGATTCCCAGATCTGAGGTCGGAGAAAGCGCTCCAAACTCGGAGCTGGGAATTGGTTCTCTGACCCCACTCCCCCGCCTCCTCATAGCAGGCATGGAAAGAACCGCGCTGGCTGCTCTCCGAGGTCAGAAAAGTGACCTCGGAGAGGGGTCAAAGGGGGCATTTGGGGAGGGGGGCAGGGAGGGAGGAGACTGGAGAGGCCAGGATACAAGGTCTCCTGTAGCTGCTCCAGCCTCCTTCCCTCCCACTCCCAAACACTCCAGCTAGACAGGCGAAAAAGCCCGCCTAGCAGACAATGCAGGGCAGGAGGATGGGGAGGCGAAGATCGCCTTTGCCTGTTCCTCCTGCTTTGCATAGGATGCCTGTAAGTAACCCTCGGAGTTTGGGGGGCTTATGGGCATCGCGGTAGGATTGCACCTTAAATGTAGTGAGAGAAAGCGAAAGTCCATAGCAGTGACCGGCTGTGCTCCGTACGCTCTCTCTCGCTCTCTCCTGCAGGAAATTCGTGAGCTGCAGTCATGCATTTCGGACACCTGCGTCACGGTGCAAATGGACAACAGCCGAGGCCTGAATATGGACTGTGTCATCGAGGAGTTCCGGCGTCGGTATGAAGACATCGCCTCCAGGAGCCGGGCCGAGGCTGAAACATGGTGCCAGTGCCAGGTAAGTCCCAGGGCTGAACTATCTAGCATGCCTTAGGGGCGGGGAGAGGTGACCTTTGCATTCTGCTGGTGTTATGCTGGAAGTGTGTTTTCCTCCCTATCTGAAGGCAGAGGCATCCGTGTGCTGGAAAAACAGGGGGAGGGAGACGGGTGGCACAAGTCTTGCTGAGAACCGGGAGGAATCAGTGGGTACTGGGGCCTAGCAGAATAGGTGCTGTGCTGGTTAGAGCAGTTTCACCTGTGGAGAGGAAGTAGGAGATAGGTGAGGTACTAGTAATGTAGAAGGGGTTGTGGTATGGGACAGGGGTGGGCAGAAGATAGATCTCCAGTTGTTTTTGACTTCAACTCCCAGAAGCCCCTGCCAGCATGGCCAATGGTCAGGCATGCTGGGAGCTGAAGTCCAAGACATCTGGAGGTGTACTTTCTGCCCACCCCTTGTATGTGAAGTAATCAGGAGGAGGAAGCCCTTTCCATTCTAGAGCATAGTGGTTGTCAAAGGGCAGCTACATGGGGTGCTGTATTATAGCTGCCTTCCCTTTGAGTCATCTCCTTTTGCTGGATCAATCTGTCTGACCTTTCCTGATAGCTTCCTTTCTGGTGTCTTTTGGGGTGTGTCCCTTTTGTCTTCTTTGCTTGTAACTCTCCCTAGCGGAGGGTGGATACTCTGTCTCTAGCTCAGTGTTCTCCAACCTTGGGTCCCCAGATGTTTTTGGCCTACAACTCCCAGCATGCCCCAGCCAGTTGCGCTGGCTGGGGCATGCTGGGAGTTGTAGGCCAAAAACATCTGGGGACCCAAGGTTGGAGAACACTGCGTCTAGCTGCATGGAAAGTGGCCTTCTGAAGGGGGAGCATGGAAATGATTACCCGTGACCCAGCCTTCAGTGTTTCCAGCAACCTTCTCCTCTGTCCTCTCTTTTGCCTCAGTATCAGGAGCTGAAAACAACAGCTGCCAAACACTGTGACAACCTGCGTGGCGTCAAGGAAGAACTTAGTGAGCTGACAAGGGTGGTCCACAGGCTGGAGGTGGAAGCTTCAAATGTCAAAGCCCAGGTGAGAAGAGACATGTGCACCTTGGAATGGTGACTACGAGCTTTGCTGCACACACCCTGAAACAAGTGCACTGGAGGAATCATGCTTTGTATGCTTACAAGGGAACCAGCTGACTTAGATCTTAGACAGAAATAAAGGAGGAGTGTAGGCCAGGGCTCTGTGCGTCCCGCTATTCTTTGATCACAGCAGCCCACAAGTGGGCACAGATTCCAGCATCCTGACAAATTCTACTCCTGTTCTTTTTTAAAACCACCACCACCACCACCAAGTTCCTAGTCCTTAATGCTGTGAAGACGGACTTAAAAGCAATTCCTGATGAAATCTCTTAGAAGGTAGTGGGAGAGTTTACGTAGGAGTGTGGGGGTTCTAAGCAAGACTTCCATAGCAGCATTGTATTTTGGAATATGATCTGATATAAATAAATGATACGGCAGGGTGGGTGGGGAATCTCAGTAGCTGTGACCAAGCAAAAATAAGAGCGTTGGGCTTAGAATGAGTAAACCTGGATCTGATTTCACCTGCTCTTAATGTGTGGGGCAGAGCACACATTACAGTGGTCACGGGAATGCCATGAAAAAAATGTCCTCCCCCCCCCCTTGTTGAGCAAGCCCTTCCTGTCCCAAGGGGCTGGATCCAAACTTAGTCATGCTTAGACTAAGATTTTGTTGGAGGATATGGGAAGGAGTCGGTCCTATACTGGTTAGGCCGAAGCAGAGTTCCCCCCCCCCTTATGCACAGCCAGGCCTGCTTATTGAAACTGGTTATCACCACGTGGGTTGTTAAACCCTGCTAAAAGGCTCTTAAAAGGAAACGGATTGTCCAAACAAGGTTTAAAACTAATAAAGACATTTATTAGTTTTACTTACAGTCCATTTATTCATATGGGTGTGTCCATCATGTTGGAGAGAGAGAGAGAGAGAGAGAGAGAGAGCGGGCCACAGAGAGGCCCGGAGGTAGGGAGGCGGGGATTGTTCAATTTACCCTTTTGTCCCACTGTAACTAGCGGTTGCACTACCTTGTTGATTTAAGCAGGCAATATTATAATTCCCATCAGATTTCACCCACTGAAATCAATGGAACCAGTTAGTCACGGGGGACTAACCTAAATTTGCCCTCATCTTGAGTAAGTCTGGACCCAGTCCATCATTGTTAGTACCACCCTATGGTTGCATGGAGATTCATGGTGGGATGAGGTGAGCTGGATGGCAAGCGCTGCTTACAAATGCTGCTGGCGAGATGGTGGCCACTGCTCACCAAAGGGAGGTAGTTCCTGGTGGCGTTTCCTTTTCACGTGTCCTCTAGCCCAGTGTTCTCCAACCTTGGGTCCCCAGATGTTTTTGGCCTGCAACTCCCAGCATGCCCCAGCCAGCTACGCTGGCTGGGGCATGCTGGGAGTTGTAGGCCAAAAACATCTGGGGACCCAAGGTTGGAGAACACTGCTCTAGCCCCAAGTCACCCTCTTTCCCAGACTTGGTCCCCCCATCGCACAGTTGGACAAGTTAGTGGCCATCTCTCAAACTGCTTTGAGTGATTACAGAGTGGGAAAGAATATGTGAAATAATATATTATGGAATCCTTGGGAAAGCTCACAAAATCTGGAGGGTCCCTGGATTAGTGTGGACGAACGTACATAGTAGAGAGATTCCTAGTGCCCCTACACACACCCAGCCCCTGTTTCTTCAGAGGTTGAATTGAAATGGGGGCAGACATTGCATTAGCTAGACAATTAAGAAAACCAAGACAGCTGCCTTGATGCGCTATTATTTAAGACACTGTGCCTTGCCACAACAGCGGGCCAAACTGGAGGAGGAGGTGGCTGCGGCCGAGGAGCGTGGGGAGATCGCTGTGAAAGATGCCAAATGCAAACTGGCCGAGCTGGAAGATGCCCTGCACAAGGCCAAGCAGGATATGGCCTGCCAACTGAGAGAGTACCAGGAGCTCATGAACCTCAAGTTGGCCCTGGATATTGAGATCGCCACCTACAGGAAGCTGCTGGAAGGAGAGGAATGCAGGTGAGCCACAGAAGTGAGATCTGGGTTGATTAGCACAGCTTGCGGTCCAAACAGCCGAATGTAGCGCACACCAGCCATGTATTACAGGCCACATGAGGCTTGGTAAATCGTCTGTTTTTACTGCCTACTGGGGACTGCAGAAACAGGAGGATAAAATCAAGCACAAGGATGGGGGAATTTGTTCTGTTGACCTTTTAATGCAAACTTACTAATCTTGCACTTTTTCACACCAATACGCAAACTGAAACTCGGTTATCCTCAGAAATGCGGACTTTCTCCAATCCAAAAGCGCACACAAAGTGTGTATATTGGGGGAAAGTGCCCACACAAATGTGTACATTAGTGAAAATAACATTCAAAATGCTGCATGATACTAGGAAAATTGCTCACTAAAAATGTGTGTATTAGGCAAAATTGCGTACGAAAATGCACGAGCGCAAGGAGAAATATGCACAAAAATGTGTATCAATTTTCATGCAAACTTAAAAAATAGATTCTCAAAGTACAGGATAAACTGAACATGAGATTGGAAAAATCAGAAATGGAGAAAAACTGAAATTGACAGATTCGCCCATCCCTAAAAAAAAAATAAAAATAAAAACATCTAGCAGAACACAATGCATAGTTAGTGTAGAATATGTTTGGCTTAGTAGGTTACACAAGTTGTTGAAGACTGCTGTAAGTGAGCTTTGAAGAAGGAAAACAAAAGTGATAGCAAAACAACAACAACATTATTTTACCATTGGCAATATTTTCCAACAGTTGCATTCTTCTTCTTTTTTTAAATGGCTGTCTGTGTTCCACTGGGGTGACGGCAGCCTGCCATGCAGAAATATAGCAGGCAAAGTTTTTCTATCACTTCACCTGCTCAATGAGTGTGTGTCAGGCTGCTGTTAAAAGTATAGGAGCTGAGCCAGTTAATTAGCTTGCAACCCTGTTTCTGAAGTGTAAAGACATAAGGTTTGAGATAGAATCATAGAATAGTAGAGTTGGAACTGCTCCGGTAGCGCTGGACCCCCGCGCTATGTTTTTGGCGGGGAAAACCAGGGCAACAGGGCTGTTTAAGCCCTGTTGCCCTGGTTCCCCCCGCCAAAAACATAACACGGGGGTCCAGCGTGCCAGAAGTGATGCGCCGGAGGACCGACCGGCTCGACCAGGCGCCGGCAGCTCGAGCAGCGTGGAGAACGCTCCGCGCTGCTCAGAAGATCGAGCTCGGGCGGCCACCACAGCAGAGAGGCAAGCCACGGAGAGCCGCGAGCCAACAAAAGGTTCGTGTGCCACGACCCATAGTCCAGGCAGAATCTGGGTTCCTGTAACTTGAGCCCATTATTCCATGTCCTGCAATCTGGGATGATCGAGAAGAGATCCTGGTCCTCCTGTGTGTGACAAGCTTTCATGTACTTGAAGAGTGCTATCACATCTCCCCTCAGTCTTCTCTTCCAAAGGCTAAACATGCCCACTTCTTTCAGTCTCTCCTCATAGGGCTTTGTTTCCAGTCCCCTTATCATCTTCATTGCCCCCCTCTGAACCCTTTCCAGTTTGTCTGCATCTCTATACCCACGGGCAAAGGGGCTGGTGGGAAAGAGGGACCGTGGCAATAGGAAGCTGCCTCATAGCAGGTCTGAGGGTTTGTTCATCTAGTTGACTGCTCTGACTGGCAACAGTTCTCCAGGGTCTTGGGCAGAGGTCTTTCACATCATTTGGTGCCTGGTCTTTCTAGTGGGAAATGGTGGGGGTTGCACTTGGGAACCTTTGCCTGCAAAGCAGGTGATCTACCACTGAACCATGGGCCTAGGAGGTTATAGGAACAACCTCTGGGTGCATAATTGGGCAAGTGTGGTCAGAAAGCCACAGGGAGAGGTTCTTGGGCTGGAAGGGAACCACCACTTCCATTCTGCCTTCTTCATGTCAATGCCAGGACAAGATTTTTCGAGAGGCATCTGTGAATTGTACATAGCGGAAAGGGTGATTTCATGGCAAAAGAACATGTTTGTTTAGTAAAATGCTTTCGACTGGTTTCTTACTAGGTTGGGTGAAGGAGAATGTGCTGTGAACATCTGTAAGTATATTGATAACTCTTTTTCTTGCTTCCTGCCCTTTTTGTATGGTTATGTACAAAGGTGTGTACTAGCTAAGCGAGTGTATGGCTACTGTCAAGGCCAGGGGAGCAAGTGATGGGGTCAAGCTGTGAGAAGAGGGCTTTTGTGAGGCCAGGGAGTTGAGGGCCAGAGCTCTGGAGGCTGGCGGTGAAGGAGACAGGGGCTCTAGAGAAAAAAGCTCACCTAGAGGTTAGGGCAGGGGTCTTCAAACTTTTTAAACAGGGGGCCGGTTCATTGTCCCTCAGACTGTTGGCGGGCCGGACTATAGCCCCCCTGCCGCCAAAGCCCCCCTGCCCCCCCGGGATCCCCCTGCCGCTGCCATACCCCCCCGCCACTCCCCACCGCCGCCATACCTGCACCCGCCGCCGCCAAAGCCCCACCGTGCCCCCTGCTGCCAAAGCCCCCCCAGGACCCCGCTGCCACCGCCAGACCCACCCCGCCACCCCCACCCCATACCTGCCCCGCGCCCCAACGCTGAAGCCCCGCCGCCGATCCCGACAGAAGCCCCGCCGCCGTCGTTGCGCGCTGAAGCCCCGCCGCGCTGTCGAAGTCGCTGCCACGAAAGCCCCGCCACGCCGCCAAAGTCCCGCCACCGTCGTCGCTGCTCCGCGCCCCCACCACGCTGACACCACCACCGATGGTGCCGCGTAATCTGCTGCGATCCGTTCGCCGCTGGACTCCCTGCGCTCTGTTCAAAAACAGAGCGGCAGGGTTCCAGCGTCGACGGAGCAGGGTCCTATGCGTCACTTCTCGCTGCGCCCGGAAGTGACGCGACGGACCGTGCAAGGGCGGCCGCAGCCCAAGCAGCTGGCTCTCCGGGGAGAGCAAGAAACATGGCAAGCCCGGGCGGGCGGCTGAGAGCCCGGGCGGCCCCAGTTCGGGCCTACCAGGAGCCTGGGCCGGATGGAAGGGCACGCTGGGCCGGATCCTGGCCCGCGGGCCGTAGTTTGAAGACCCCTGGGTTAGGGCAAAGTGAGGTTACTGGGAAGAGTTCTATGGAGGTGTGAGGAAAGCTATATTTTGCAGCCATGCCAAATAGCAAGCCAAAACTTTTGGCTAGCAGTCTCCAGTTTTCATTGTTGTTACCACCTATCTCCCTCCTGAGCCTTTAGAACAGGGAAATATATGCACTGAAGTGAAATAAATGTGGGGCAGGCAGGAGGCCTACCCCCAAGATCTGGTTTGCAAACTGACAGCGTCACACAACCAAGATATTTCTTCTCCCTGCCCAACTTCCACACCAGCTGTGCGAAGGAGCCAGGGTGCAGTGGTCTGCGACAGTGACCCACGACCGGTATGTGGGCCCCGTGGCATGTGCGGGCCCAGTGGAAGGATGGTGACGACCTGCGGCACTCGAGTGACCACCTGTGGCCCAGGCAGAGACGTGTGTGCGGATGCCATGCCTCCTTGCGCTGCTCCCTGTGTCAACCCTTGTCCACCTTATGGAGAAGCATGCCTCCCTCCACGGGGTTTCAGCTGCGGGAGCGGCAGGGGCTCCAATATCAAATTTGTGACACCCGCCGGCCAGTGTGGACGAAGATACTAGGAATGTGAGCAGAAACCTGGCACTGTGGAGGAACAACAACACACCACTGCCTACTAATAGCAGTGCCTGCCTCAAAACAGCAAATTTGCAAGCAAACACCACCCCCTGTAGACTGTGCTGCTGCCCTGTTGCCGATTTGTGAGGCGTTCAGAAATACTAACTTGATGGGTCCCACCAGCACTAGATTTCTCCAAAGTGCATGAAATCCCAATTTTGCTTGATGCTCGTTGCAGTACCAATGTGTCTCGTCGGGCGTTGTAAGTACGTTGGCTTAGCTCCACCGACTTCAGCTACAACCACCACCTGTGGATGCAGGAAGTACTTTGCAATTTCCATAACCACCCACCCCAGTTGCTGTTAAATGGCAGTGTCACCACCAAGGCCCCACTCTTTCAAACATAAATCTTTGTAGTCTTATAAGCCAAGATCCTAACATAAAATGCCACTGTAATCAAAGAGCTTGTCCCTTTAGGTCCTAATACTTGTGTATGTACATCAAGACGGCTAGAAAAATCCAGTGAGGCTGGAAACGTACACGTCCCTTTCAAAATATTTGAACTGGCATTAGCATGGAAGAATGATCAATTTTCCACCCTTATGATATGTTTCATGAGCTGCAATCCTGTGTACACGTACTTGGGAGTAGGCCCCATTGAACACAGTGGGTTTTACTTTTGAGTAACCATGCATAGGATTGCACCAGAAGTGTGCCATTCTACTTCCAGCTGACTGTCCATGTGGTACTCCCAAGCTTTTCTGCTTGCATTGTATTTTCCATCCTGTTTGGGAATTCTCTGTTTCTAATAAACTGTCTGTGCTGAGCAAAACAAAAAAACAGGCTTTCTTTCTTTATTGTTGCCCTTTCTTCCAAGGTGAGAAAAGGGTTGGAGCATCTTCCCTACAAGGGCAGGTTAAAGCATTTGAGCTTTTTACAGTGGGGGGGGGGGGGGGGAAGATGACTGAAAATGGGCATGAAAAGGGGTTTATATATACACTTATGGCTGTTGCTGAGTGAATGGATTCATACATTGTTTTACCTTCTGCAGCCCGATCCAGAGCAACTTGCACTAGAAGCAAAATATTCCATGATTGTCAAACCTTACAAAGGAAATGTCAGATTTCTCACTCCCTCCCCCCCTCCCTGCTGGACTTGGATTCATCTCCATCTCTCATAATACTTGAGTTCACAGTCACCCCATGAAATTGATTGGCGGTAGCTTCAGGAGAAAAGAAACATAAATCACAGAATTTAGAGTTGGAAGGTTCGACGGAGGAGCTGATCTAGTCCAACCCGCTGCTCAGGGCATCTAGCCTCTGCTTAATTACGCCCAGTGAAGGAGAGCCCCTCCCCTCCCAAGGCAGCCTGTTCCACAGCTCTTCCCGTTATGAAGTTTCTCCTAATATTCAGCCACAATCTGCTTCCCTGCAATCTCCACCTGCCCATTCTAATCCCTGCCCTCTGGAGCAACAGAGAACAAGCCTTCACACAATGCACAATTAATGTATGGGATTCACTGCCGCATGACGTGGTGATAGCAGCTAACTTGGATTTTGACAGGCTTAGACGTGGGGTGTTGAACCCCTTTCAACCCAAGGGCCGAGTTCCATTTCGGAGAAGCTCTCGGAGGCCGCATTCCAGTGGTGGGCGAGGCCAAAGGCAAAAGTGGTGGGCGAGGCCAAAAATACCAGCAGATTTTAGCGTAGAGCTCTTATTGCCAGTCACTAAGCCTTAGAGGCATTTCAACCTTTTAGAATAGGGGGGGAATGCACAAAAGTTAGGAAATTACCCAATGGTCAGTAGTCAGGAGAAAGGGGTGGGGCCAAGGGAAGAGGGTGTGGCTTTCTGGGGCATCCCAAGGGGATGGATTGGGACCCCATGCGAGCTGGGTTTGGCCCCTGGGCCTGAGATTCTGTACCCCTGGCTTAGACATGCATGAAATTACGAATGAAAAATGTATTGTTGTTGCCATTCATTATACATATGATTGCATCGAGATTCCTTTTCTGAGGTGTGAACATTGATAAAACACTGCCCCAAAGCAACATCAATGTGAGTGTATGTATGGTCGCATCAAGACTCTTAGTGTGTGGTGTTTTGTGCCAGTGAGCAGCTGCCAGTGTTCACATTAGAAAAACACCACACAAAAAGAATTGTGATGCAACCCTATGTACAGTCACATCAAGATTGCTTTTTGGGGCAGTGCTTTATCAATGCATGCACGTGCATCAGTGATGTAGAGGGGAGAAAAGATACGAAGGCACTGAAAATTGCAGCAGACCGCACATGCTGAATTTAATTTTAGAAAGTGTCCTAGTTAAACCGGCATTCACAAGACAGACTGAAACAGAGGAACAATAAAAGAACAGAATGGGGCAACTAATCCCTGTTCCTGAGCAATCTGTGAAACTCTCAAAGGCCTTGAGGAAATCATTGTGTTGTAAGGCTTAACCTACCTCAACAGGGTTCTTGCTATAATAATCCCTACATATTCCTGAAGCCTGAGCGCCTGGGAGGAAAGGTGAGATGCAAATCTACACTGAATGAAATATTTTCTCTGTTAAGTGTCATACATTGTTTTACCTTCTGCAGCCCGATCCAGAGCAACTTGCACTAGAAGCAAAATATTCCATGATTGTCAAACCTTACAAAGGAAATGTCAGATTTCTCACTCCCTCCCCCCCTCCCTGCTGGACTTGGATCACAGGGAAGCAGGCAACCTCTTGATCAGGAATTGCCTGAAAGCCTATAACTGACTATAGGCATGGTTCTGAAGACTGACAAGTGTGTGTGACCTCTAGTGGTTGCACATGTAACTAATGGCTGCAGTCTACAATGGAATAGATGGAAGGCAAAGCACACAAATCTGTTGGAAAACAGAGGCTGGGGTGGATGTAAGCAGATGAGACAAACATTTTGATAAAGGGACAACCCCTGGAGAAGCAGTGCTTGATGGCACAGCACAGTACATGCTCTGCATGCAGAGCAGCGGTGTTGAACCTCTTTCAGCCCAAGGGCTGAATTCCATTTCAGAGAAGCTCTTGGGGGCCACCTTTCACTGGTGGGAGGGGCTGAAGGCAAAAGGGGTGGGGACAAAAATGCCAGCATAGTGTACCTTAAAGCTCTTACTTCCAGTAACAAGGCATTTCCGGCTTTTAGAAGGGAGAAAAGCTGCACAAAAGCCAGGAAGCTACCAAACAAAAAGTGCTTGAGGGAAAGGAGGTGGGGCCAGAGCCATATGGGGAGTCCCTTGAAGGGCAGATCAGGACCCCAGGAGGGCCAGTGCAATGCGCCTCATGTAAAGGGACCCCTGGCATCTCCAGTGAAAGGATGTCATGTAGAGTGGTGGATGCAAAAGAAGACAGGCACCTTGAATAGCTGTGTATAAGAGGTGTGGCTTGTCAGGCAGGCCCTCTTTTGCAGCTGACCAGCCTCATTTCTGGAAACAGGATGGGGAAAGAGCTCTGCCTGAGAATGTAGAGCACTACTGTCAGTAGGACAGCCTGGCAAGAGGGACCAACGACTTCATTCCGGGTAAGATGTAGGGATAGATGAATCTGTCACTTTCAGTTTCTCTCAATTTCTCATTTTTCCAGGGTTATTTATTTATTTATTCGAAACGTTTTTTAATGCCGGTCTTCAGCCAAAAAGGCTCCCAGAGTGGCTTACATATAATCAATTCGCAAGACAGTCCCTGCCCACAGGCTTACAATCTAAAAAGACACGACACACAAGGAAAAAGGAATGGGGAGGGAAGAAGGGGGGAAATTAATTAATACTTCTGGTAGGGCTGGTGAAATGGCCCTGCGCTCGCTCTCATCTCCCTCCTCTCAGCCTGCTGGAATGGCTGCTGGGTGTGAGCAGGGTTAAGTTTGGTTTGTCCCAAACAATGAGAGTCTAAAAAAAAAAAATTAAAAAAAAATTGCATGAAAGGTTGAATTTTTCGTGTGCATTTTTATCTGCATTTCTTCTGATACATGGATCTCTGTATGCAATTTTGCCTAATACATACATTTTTGCAAGCAATTTCCCTAAATATAATGCTTTTTTGAACATTATTTTCACTAATATACATATTTTTGCCCACCTTCTCCTAACATGTGTGTGTGTGTATGAGAACACCATTAAAAAAATTCAGAGAAGTGCAAATTTCCAAAGATAACTGAAAGTCTGAGCCAAATTGGGCTGTTTTCCAAAATGCTCAGTTGGAGTCTGAAGTGAATCATGTGGTGATGCCATCTATCCAGCTTGGCGGGACAATACTGGAAAATGTCGATCATTTTCTCTATCTTGGCAGCTATCTTTCTGTTACAGCTAACATCGACAGTGAAATCCAGCATCGTTTGAGCTCCGCAAGTGCTGCATTTTCTCGAATGAAACATAGAGTGTTCGAGGATCGGGATATTTGTAAGAAGACCAAAACACTGGTTTATGAAGCCATTGTATTACCAACTTTATTGTATGCCTGCGAAACATGGACTATCTATAAACGTCACTTCCACCTCCTTGAAAGGTTTCATCAACGTTGCCTCCGGAAAATCCTGCGAATTACTTGGGAAGATAGACGAACAAATGTCAGTGTACTGGAAGAAGCAAAGACTACTAGCATTGAAAAAATGATCCTTCAACGCCAACTTCAGTGGACCGGTCATGTTGTTCGAATGCCTGACTGCCGTCTCCCAAAGCAGTTACTTTACTCCCAACTCAAGAATGGAAAGCGGAATATCGGTGGTCAATATAAGAGGTTTAAAGATGTTCATAAGGCTAATCTAAAAAATGCAATATAAACATCGAAAACTGGGAAGCTCTGGCCCATGAACGATCTAAATGGAGGTTGGCCTTTCACAAAGGTTCCATGGACTTTGAAGAAGCCCGAGTGCAAGGTGAAAGGGAGAAACGTGCTAAGCGAAAAGCACGTCAAATGAATCCTTTACAGGACCATCTCCTATCTGGTAACCTGTGTCCTCACTGTGGGAAGCTGTGTGGATCTAGAATTGGCCTCCACAGTCACTTACGGACCCATCGCTAGAGTCTACACAATCTTCTTTAGAATTTCCTCCTTTTATCCCGGAAGACAATCTTACTCGGTCACGAGTGATCGCCTGATGATGATGATGCACATCCCTGCCCTCAGCAAACAGGGTATGCAAACCACTATGCAAACAGGGTATGGCCACTAGGATACCCCCAACAGAACTGGCCAGGTGTCATCCAGCTATAATCTGCCAGCAAGCCACCCTTGACTTGAACATATAGTGGTGCTCGTGGCATCGGACATAATCTTAATATTTGTGAATAGCACTTTGCTTTGGGGCCTTTGAAAGTAGAATTGTGTAATGGCTGCTCATATACAAAACTCCTGGTACTTATTCTTCTGAAACATAGCAAGGTCAATCCCCTCAGAAGGGGCAACTACCGGTATCTCTTCCAGTTTCATCTAATTCTGCCAAGAAAGAAAGAAGTTATTGGAAGTCCCACTTAAAAAAATTAATAAATCAGCATTTAAAGGTGTATGGCACAAAACCCCTGCACCTATTTGTCTGAAATTTACCAGGTGTACTCCTCTCATAAAGGGATACATTGCTTGCAATTTTATCCCATTCTGACAGACCAGGAAAAAGTTATACAGTAACCATTTGCTGATTTCCAATTATAGTAAGTGAGCAGCAATTTCCAAGTTGAGAGTTGGATTCAGACCCGAGTCAAATTGGGTTGCCTATGAATTGGACTGAGCCGGGCTGTTTTCTGAGTTGCTGAACATAAACTTGTGGTCGGTGTACACTCCTGCAGAGGATGGAGGACAGAGTGGATATAAGGGTGATCGCCTGATGATCCCCAGGAGAATAAGATAGATGCCATTCAAATGGGTTTTTCCCTAAGCCTACAGAGCTTTGGTGTGATAGTGTCACAATATGAATCCTTACTTATTGTGTAAGGTTTCCAGTGCCATCAGGAACAGGAAGACATTTTTATGTGCTGCAAAGTATCATATCACTTGGGGCGACACAGATATTCCACTTAATATTGTAAATGTTCATAGCAACACTTATTGTACAATATATTGTGCTCAAAGCACAGAAGCCAGAATGACTGGCTGAGCAATGGTTAATCTGGAGAGAGAGAGAGAGAGATTTATACTTAACTTATTAAGCAGTTGCTTGCAGCTTGGCAGAAAGCAATACCTCTAATCTAAAACCATGGGAATGAAACTGGCAGAGAGAGAGAGAAGGATTATGGTCTAGGTAGAGGTTTTCCAGGTGATTTCATTTCTCATTCTCCTTTGTGCCTTGTAGACTTTCTTGGCGGGAATATAAGGAATACAAGTAAGGACAAAGCCATTGTACCAAGTACATAGTTATGCAGACTCATATAACAATTACGAAGATTTCTCACAAAAAATCCCATACACAGTCTTGGTATTCTGATTATCAGGTGGTGGTGGTCTGGATTTCCTGGAGACAGCTGCAATACAGGTAGAGTTCTCATTGTTCAGGAAAGTAGGGGCACATCTGCACTAGCGACTTAAACCAAATATATGTCATGCAAGAGGCTGGTGATTGGATCTCCTGATGTTTTTAATTTTACTTAAAGACAACTGTGAAGAACTCTGAAATTGGATCAGAGCAGTGATGCTGAAGGAGGGGGTGTTTAATATGTTCTTGCTCTGCTGTTTTCCCATTCTAAATCATGCCTCTTCCCCCCCCCCTGCGCTGGCTGAGGCATGCTGGGAGTTGTAGGCCAAAAACATCTGGGGACCCAAGGTTGGAGAACCC
The DNA here is from genome assembly GCA_021292165.1 of Shinisaurus crocodilurus. Taxonomy (NCBI): domain Eukaryota; kingdom Metazoa; phylum Chordata; class Lepidosauria; order Squamata; family Shinisauridae; genus Shinisaurus; species Shinisaurus crocodilurus. The sequence goes on along the minus strand of CM037881.1, from coordinate 35,197,652 downwards.
TGAGTCATTGGTCAGGGTGGGGTGGGGGGGAGGAGGAGGAGGAGGAGACAGCCCTCAACCCCCAAATTTCTAATTTTAGGGGCTCAAAAGCACTGTGCTCTTCACAAGTACCGAGAATGTGTCTAATCCCATGAATACCACCACATGTTCAAGCCAAGGGTGGCTGGCTGAGAAATCATAGCTGGATGAGACCCGGGAGCGTGGGAGGAAGCGGGGGAGACATCCCAGTAGCCATAAACTGTTTGCAAAGCAGCCATGAGGAGTGGAGAAGTAAGGATGACAATAATGATCTCATTTGCCATTAGCTTTCCCACAAGTTTTGAAAATAGGAATTGCATCATAATTAGAAATGGCATAACATACCGTAATTGCTCTCCTGGGGAGGCAAGAAGCTGTATCAGTAAGGATGGTGAAGTCATGTTTGCATGTAAGAGCCTGCAAAAACTATGTTCTAACACAACAGGTTCAACATATATAAATGCCGGGGTGCTCCAGCCTTGGATGCTTCTCACACTGTGTAGCAGATCTGAGGCTTTTATTAATTGCCTTCCAACTTGGCAAACAAGCGTTTGCAGGCAGAGTGCCAAATATTTCACAATCTCACATCAGCCTCAAACTTGCTGGGTGACCCTTGGTAAGCACACTTGCCTCAGTCCCGCTTCTGAAATATTGGGATGCTGATGGTGGTTGTGGTGATGGTGGTGCCTACTTTGCAGGGTTGTTATAAGGATTACAGTTATGATATATGTGTGCAACTTCCGCTTCAGGAGAGATTGGGCATGCATAACAAGAATTTGTTTGAGCTGCCTCTGTCTGTGTATATGATGATGAGGAGGATGATAATGGTGATGTGATTTAGTCCAACCCCTGATCGATGCAGGAAAACCAGAGCTAGGCCATCCCCAACTGGAGGTCTTCCAAAGACCTCTACGGACAGAGGGGGGGGATGCTCACCCACCCACCCAGGTAATTGGTTCCACTGTTGAGCTGCTCTTACCATTAAGACATTTCTCCTAATGTTCAAACAAAAGCAACCCTCCTGCAACTTAAGCGCATTCTATCTTGTCTGCCCTCTGTGGCAGCAGCGAACACGGCTTTGCTCTCTTCTGCATTAGAGCCCAAGAAGTATTTGAAGGGTGCCATCATATCTGCTGCTCCTCAGTCTTCTCTTCTCCCAGCTAAACATATCCAGCTCCTTTGACCTTTCCTCATAGGACTTGTTTTCCATACTCTGGCCATCTTTGTTGCCCTCCTCTGGTGATCAAAGCTCAGCCTCAGGGCAGGAGAGAATGCTTTCAATGCCAGGGCTCAGGCATAGAGCATGTGTAGTAGCAATAAAGAGTTCTTCTGAGCATGTGTAGAGTGATGCTTGGCAAAAGCTCTGGGCACAACTAGAAACAACACTGGCCAGGACCCCGGAGGTCAGGGATGCTCGCTCCTATTATTCAGTACTTCCCAGAGACAAAGCAAGTTTTGTACTCACCAGCATCAGAGCTGGTTCTGGATGTATTAGCCTCAGTGGCGAGACAAAGAGCATAGAAATGTATGTATTAAATAGATGGCAATTCCTTTGAGCAGGTGCAGAATGCATTTCCTTTATGACTAAGAGCTGTATCCAATGTTAGTCTAACTTTAAGTCCCATTCATTTCAATGGGTCTACTCTAAATGGGAGTAGACCCATTGCAACCCTATGCAACTACCGAGAGTTTCCATTCATCAGCACAAATAAGAAATGTTGTGCAGGTATTTGATGTCATTCCCAAGTACTACAAATTCTCCTTTGAAGAAAGCTTTGGGCCTGATTGGTTCACACAGGCATGTACGTTCCTTGATTTTCTCTACACTTGATGAGGAGCAAATGAATATGTGAACTGACTCTTTTGAAAAGTGCATGATGTTCAAAGTGATGGGATTCGGGAAGTGATATGCCAGTTCTGTCTATGAGGTTCAAAATGAATTCTTGGTAACTGATATCAAGAACTGATTGGCAAAAAGGCCTGGATAATATCTAAGGAAGGAAGATGAGTTAATGCCTCTCGCTCATGGTCAAGGGTTATTTGATGAAGGAAGAGTTGTAAAACTTCATGTTTGGTGTCAATGTTTATCTGAAGAGTGTTGGGTTGTACAACTTGTGTTACTTTATTACTGTCAAAGGTGTACTAAGAGTTTCGCTTGTGCAGGCAGAGCAGGGTTGGATTGGGTTAGGAGCTGAAGGCAATAAATAACACCCAGATCTGATTGGGTTGAATAACTGGCTGGTGGCTGCAACTTTTATTGGTTTCAACTTGAATAGGCTTGGGGGGGGGGGGGATAGGGCATGGATTTGGTCATCTGGCAGCTCACATGCTGCCCGATACCCTGACCTGGCCCACCTGCCAAGTGTGTGTGTGTGTGGGGGGGAGAATCCAGAGCCTTGGGACCACACAAAGGTGCATATTTTTCTTGGGAGTCCTTCCTGCACCCTGTGTGTGTGACCAGCTTGCCAGCCCCTGAGTTGAGCTAATCTCACTGCCACATCCCTCAAGATCCCGTAAATCAGGTGTGCAGAACCCTTTTCAGCCCATGGGCTGAATTCCATTTCAGGGAAGCTCTCGGGGTTCACACTTCAGTGGTGGGAGGGGAGGGGCCACAGGCAAAAGGGGTGGGGTTAAGAGAACTTGGAACTTAGCAAGCTCTCCCTTTTAAACTGAAATCTTTGATAAGGAGGAATGTTAAGAAGTACTAACTCCTTTTAAACTATTAATATCTTAGAATTTATGCATTTTGTTTAACTCTTGTTTTAGCCTACATGGTTGTACAGTCATGCCTTGGATTGAGAGCATAATTCGTTCCAGAAACATGCTTGTAATCCAAAACACTCTTATATCAAAACGAAATCCCCCCCCCAAAAAAAACCTGTACAGAGATTTTTAATTTAAGCAGTACTACAGTACTTGTATTGCAAGACGTCGCTTGTATATCAAGTCCAAAAAATAATAATAAATATTTAAAAATTTGCTTGTCTTGCAAAACGCTCTCAAACCAAGTTACTTGCAATCCAAGGCATTACTGTATTTTGATATGTTTTTATCGACAATATATAGATTATTTAACAAAACTGGAAAAAAGGAGTTAAAGATTTTTGTCTTACTAATTTTTGTTAGTACAAAACCAATGCTGAACCCACCCTGTAGCAGGTTCTGGTGTACTCTTTAGAGCAGCTTGTTGTATTGTCCAACCCTGGCAGGATGGCTGAAGCCTGGGTTATTAACCATGCACAAGGCACCCTGAGAAGCCATGCCGGGTTGTTCAGGCTTGGGTGGCTTTTTTTTTAGAGTGGCTTCTTGTGACATATGAACCTGTCATGATGGCTTGTGCATGGCGTGTTTGAAAAGGCTAAAGAGATGCCTGACAAGGGTGGCAAAAAACTGACCTCTCCTCACAGTGCCTTCCGGCCTCCGCCCCTTCTCCTCCAGCTCAGTGCTCCATTTGGCAGCAACTGGTTTCCCCCCTTGTGAGCCATTTTCTTATCTTCACTGAGTCACCTTGAAGAAGGTGGCTATTCTTCTTATATAATCCAAATGTGATTTAGCGACTATTGTCCTATAGCCACATTCCTCTTTCTAGCACACGTATATATGTATGCATGATCGACTTACCTCTGGGTAAGCACGCAAAGCCCCAATTCAGGACCATGGTGATTGGGAGGGATTTAAGCTTCCCCCCCCCTCATATTTTCATGCCAAAATCCCCCCCCCATGCGGGGAGGTAAAAAAAGAGAGAGAGAAATGTCTGAAGTGTCTAAATCAGTATAGTTAACTGGCAGCCAATGGCTTCACTCAATATCTGAGAGGCCTTCCTCCGAAGAAGGATCAGTTAGTGGCAGCAAGGAAGAGCGCCTTCACAGTGGCAGCCCTGATTATGGAACAAGCTCCCCACTGAGGCCTGCCTGGCGCCAACTCTGCTGTCCTTCTGGCACAGGGTTAAGGCTGCCCTCTATGCTGAGGCATTTAACGGCATTTAATGGGATGTGGGGGGCTTATGTCTGCAGTGGTTTAGTTTATTGAATGTATTGAATATGTTTAATTGTTCAAATGGCTTTTATTTTCTGTTTTTAAATGTGTTGAATTTTATGCTTTTTTTTTTTTATTGAATTTGTACTGTATTTTACTGGGTTTTTAAAAATCAATTATTGTTAATCACCCAGAGACCTTCAGCTATATATAAAACTGTAAATATATATTCATGCAGTATATAAATGAAAATAATAATAATAATATTAATAATAATAATAATAATAATAATAATAATAATAGAATAAGAATAGGAACTACAGTTTGATAACACTCCACAGATGATGTCAGCATCCCTGCTAATCAAAAAGTGATGGCGCTGTGTCCCTGCAAGGCCTGGCTCCACTGCTATACCACTGACAATGGGGTTTAAGCAGCACAACTGCACAGGACTAGAAACAACTCAGGGTGTGACCAGCTTTGTCCTCTCTTTGGTGTGCAGAATTCCAAAGCTGACAAATAACAGGAACCTGCGATCTGGCAATGGATAAACTTTATTTCGAAGAAAAAAGACAGCCAATGTTCACTCTTGTCCCTCAAATCCAGATACCTACATTCATTGCTGCATGACAAGGAAGAAGCGCTTCTGCTGTAATACAAGTGCAGAGCAGAGCAGAGCAGCCTGTCAGTGTGTGAGCTCTAGCCTAGTGCATTCATAATGAAACTATGATGCTGCCGAAGGTTAGCTGTTTAAAAGTTCTGATCCCATACACACTTACCTGGGAAGAAATCCCAATTAACTCAGTGGGACTTACTTCTGAGTAGACATGAATAGGGCTGCCCTGTTACCCCGTTTATTCAATCCGGAACCAAGTCATGAGGCAGAATGATTGGGAAGGTAGGGATTAGCTTCTGAAAGCTGCACAGAGATCAAGGCAGAACAGGGAACCGAAAATGTGTGGAGGTATCTCTTCCCCCTTCTAACAGCAAGCAGGCAAGTTTTCAAAAGAAAAATGGATGGATTTTAAGATTCAGTTTCATTCTGGCAGATTCAAATGGGAGGATATAATCAAGTGGCATCCCATCACCTCAGCCAAGGAGGGGGTGGGGTTTGCTTTTTTCTTTGTTCAGGTTTTCCTGTCATACATGTGTGCACTTGTGGATGGGGGGAAAAAGTTTTTAATTCTTCCTCCAGGAGTGTGCTTCTGTGAAACAGCAAGATATCAAAAATAAAAATAACATCCCTTTAAAAATCACCCATTGAGCAAAAAAATCTTTTTCATTCTTAAAAAATTATGTACTTTATTTCTTTTAGAGTAAAAACTAAGAATGGGCAGATCTCCATTTTCCCATTCGATTTGTGTTTTGCAGTTTCAAATTAAATTCCATTCCATTTCTCTAATGCGTATTCTTAGGAACCCAATTTGGCTTCCCCCTTGCCTATGTAACTTACTTCTTCCCTCCTACCTCCTCTTTTGGCATCATCTTTATTTTATTTATTATTACATTTATATCTTGCCTTTTTTCCTCCAAGGAACTCAAGATGGCTTACATCGTCGTTGTCCTCCCCCCCCCCCACAATTTTATCCTTACAACAATCCTGTGAGGTAGGTTAGGCTGAAAGTCAGCAACTGGCCCAAAGTCACCCAGTGAGCTCCATGGATGAGTGGGGACTAGAACCCGAATCTCCCGGGTCCCAGTCCAACACTCTAACCACTATGATTCACTGGCTCACACCAGTGTGAGACCACTGGCTCTCTCTTCTTGCTAATTCCTGCACTGCCTTTAACTCCCTTATATAGTTTTCTTCATCTCCCACTGGCTCTTCCTTCCTGCCTGACCAACTGGGACAGATGCTGTTTCTATGGCTTTAACCTGATCATTGCTGGTTTGATCTAAGCACTGTAATATATGCATATACAGTTTGACCATGGCTCTCAGAGAGTTGCATCTTGGGATTCAAAGTGGTGTATAAATGTGTGGGGAAAGACAGTCCGATGCATTGATTGTGCCATATAGTGCAGATTCATAAAGTTCAAAAAGAAGTTCATGCTGTCAACCAATCCCGGTAAGAGCTAGGACACACAGGAGCCTATGAACAAAGCTTCACAAGTGTAGTGCCTGTAGCAGCTTTTGGTTCTGACAGCTACTACAGGCACTGGTAGAGAATTCCCTTCCAGCCCTCTCAGAGCTGCTTCTTGCTAATTCCTGTACTGCCTTGGTTATTCTGACACAGAGGAACAAAATAGCAGCTGTGACTCCCCTCCGCTGAAAAGGTGTGGTTCCTCGTTGCCAGAAGCTAGGCAGAAGTATAAGTGGATGATCAGGAATGGTGGCACTGAGTGGATTGGAATGCTCTGCATGGATGCCTTTAGTAGCTATCAATACAAATAGCTGTTTCGGGCAGCCAGAGGCTTCTGCATTTATGGAACCTTGATTACAAGCTGCTGTGTCAACTGGCGCTCAGTGAATGTCAGAAACAGTATTTCCATTCTTTTCTCAGTGACAGCCTAGCTCCCTAAAAGTTAATTGATTATGCACTTCCTCCCCACTACAGTCTTAAAGGATTATCCCAGGTGTGACACCTAAAGAGTTAAAATTGCTTCCTCAATACAATGATAAAAAGGTGTGTGTGTGTGTGTGTGTGTGTGACAAATGTGGCACCATGTGATGTGCATTATTCTTACAGTGCAAACCTATACATGTCTACTCAAAAGTAAGCCCCATTGATTTCAAGGGGACTTACTCCCAGGTAAGTGGGGATATAGAATGGCAGCACTACAGTGCAAACCTATACATGTCTACTCAAAAGTAAGCCCCATTGATTTCAAGAGGACTTACTCCCAGGTAAGTGGGTATAGGATTGCAGCCTCAATCTGGTTTATATGACTACAATGCGGAACAGGAAATAAAAGTATCACAATACACAATGTCATTTCACACACACACAAAACCAAGATTTTTCCCATTTTATTTTTGTGGCTTTCACATTTTTTCCCCTTCCAATTTCTCCATCAAAAACAGATAATGTGAAATTTACCTTGGTAGTGTAGACCAGCCTTTCCGAACCTGGTGCCCTCCAGATGTGTTAGACTACCATCTAGGGATTGGTAAGAATTTTGTTTCAGTTCATTTTGATAAGAATTTACCAAAAAATTGCTAATTTCTTCTTCGGGATGGAAAGAACTTGAGATTTTAAAAATTCGAATGCAGGAGAAACTGAGAGACCCATCCATCCATTTGTACTCCCATCTTCTCCATCTTTGATGGCCAACACATCTGGAGGGCACCAGATTGGGGAAGGCCCGCGTTAGGACTTTGCTTTCTGCGAAGCTCAATGGAGGCATGCCCAGAATCAAGGCTATTCATGGGGAGGGATCATGGGCTTGCAGAACATATACTATCAGCATTTCAATAATCACTGCTGGATTGTGCAGCCAGTTTGACTGTTGGGAGACAATGAGCCCCCTCACCCCATATTTTCTTTGTTGCTCTGCTGTGGGGAAAGAGCGGGGAAATGGAGATGTAATTTCGTTCATTTGGGCAGTGATGACCCTGGCCCTGGCTTTTACGAGCTTAATTTCTGGTGCTTCTCCTGCTTGTACTGGATACCACATTGTATGTCGATGATGAAACACCGCTTGAACCACCGCCCATCTTGAAAAATCCACTGCCCATTCCGTCTCCAAGGTTGAATCCTCCTCCGTGGTGGCCATATGCACCACCAATGGTGTTGAGCACAGCTGCAACACATAAGAAACAGAGTGTATTTAGCTGTAAAATTGTAGCAGCTTGACTTTGTTTGGATAATGCAGCTGAGAGGTTGCTTCTTGACAAATAAGGAATTTGCCCAGAAACTGCTTGTGATTTTTTGGCATTCCTTGTACATATGTTGACATTGCCCTCTCTTGCTCTCACTTTCAGTTGACTTCATTTGTCCTCAGAGGCATCATCATGTAGCCAAGTCTGACTGGCTACTGAGCACTGTGGCGGCATCCCATTCACTGCGTGGTTCCCAACTGACTGGGATTGCTCATGTGACTTAAAACATGATGAAGCAGTGGCAGCCAAGGCAAAAAGGCTTCTAACTGAAATTGATCGACACTGGTTTCAATAGCAGCGAAGGGTCTAATAGACACTCCCTCCAAGTTGCCAAGTTGCCTGCCCAACAATGGGGACTCATCAAAATTCAAGGCTGTATGCTTTCTGGAAGAGCTGTAAAACTCTGCTCTTTAGGCTGGCATTTGATGGCCAATATGGAGCAGGTGCTGGTTTATTTAATTTAGGGCACAATCCCATGCATGTTTAGACAGAAAAAAAGTCCTACAATTCCCAGCATTCCCCAAGCAGTCATGCTGGCTGGGGAATGCTGGGAGTTATATGATTTTTTTCCTATCTAAACATGCATATATATATATATATATATATATAGGATTGCACCCTTAACTGGGTATTCTGTAGTAGTAGTAGTTTTTTTTTTTACATTTGCCTTGTTTCATTTGTAACTGTGGTTTCCAATCCAGAGCCCTTAGGTTGGAACCGGATAGAATTTTAACTATATCAATCAATAAACTTTATTCTGGAACAATGAGGGGGGCAATTCGTATGACAATTTGACAAAACTCAGTCATGGGATCATTGACGGAATAAGAGAATGCCTCCCAAGAATATAGAAGTTGGCCATTCTTATTTATATATAATCATATATATCTCACCACTATAAACATAAGCAACTGTCATAAGTGGGAACTTGGATTTGACACCCACACCCTAAGTGGGGCTTTCAGCGGCTTTGTGTTTGTCAGGTTTTAATGTGTTCTGAGGTTTTCGGTTGCAGAAGGGGAATTCAAGAACTAAAAAGAAAACTTACACATGTTCACAGTACCAACTCCATCACCAGCCAACCTATTGTAAGTAAAGAAATAAATAAAAATGAAGAGCTCAGGTTAGTTGTCATGCCCAGATGATTTTAGCTCTCGGCGATGAAGAAGGAACACAAAAGAAATTCTTGTCGGTATAAAATATTTAGAAGAGGCAGCTGTGTGTTGCTAATAATTAATGCACACATGCCAGCCCTAAGGATCCATAGAGACTACCATGCTGGATCAGGCTAAAGATCCATTTAGTCCCCCAGTGTCCTGTCTCCTAGAGGGCCCACAAGCACAAAGCCAAAATTCAAGACAATAATGAATCAGGTCTGTCGTGTTTAGAAACAGCTTGCCCAGACATTTCTAGGACTAGAACTTCAGGGGGCAGCAATGAAAGTGAATGAATACTGTCTAGGATTGAGGCATAAGGTTTAGTGGTGCTACAGGAATACCGCAGTAACCAACATACTTTATAACTTCCTTTTTTAAAACTTGGATTGTGTTCGGTGTTCTCTGAATGCTGTCAGAGGAGGTGGGGGCAGTGCCAGGGACCCCAGAGGTGTTTTTAAGATGGGAAGGGGGTTCAAGGCTGCCTGGACATTATGGATGTTGCCTACTTTTCATGTACATTTCTACATCTGCTAAGAACTGGCAACTGATCAAAGTAAAACAATTATAACACACTTACAGCACATCCATCACGCTTGACTACAATAGCAATTGTGTTATTGTTTTTCGCCTGATCATCCCAAGTGGGGCTCAGGCCCCCCAATCATCCGTGGCCCTGGGCAGTGCTTACTTTTTAAGAAAGGAGGAGTCAAGCCTTTATGAGAGCCCTGCCATTTGCCTACTCTTTAGTTCTAAGTATGTAGAGATAAAGTGCAATAGTGTGGGAGAGCCACTCTCTATGCATGCACAGATGCATTTTTCATATACATCTTTCCCTCAAGGGGGCATGGCCACAGACGGGAGGGGATAGTGCCAAATCAGGATTGTGAAGGGAGGGAGGGAGCTACAACAGGGGTGCAGAACCTCCTTTAGTCCAAGAGCCAAATTCCATTTCGGAGAAGCTCTCGGGGGGCGCATTCCAGTGGAGAGGCATTTTGACCTTTTAGAAGGGGGGGAACTGCACAAAAGCCAGGAAAACACCACACAATTGATGGCTGAGGGGAAGGGGGTGGGGCCTTCTGGGGGGATGCTGGTGGGTCAGATTTGACCCCCAGGCCTGAGGTCCTGCACCCCTGAGCTACAAGATCAAGTCCACCAAGGCTTGCAGAAGATTATGTCCACTCCCCACTACTTACACTGCTGTTGGTTGATAACTGGATATTAATCACGGTGGGTAAAGACTAAAGCCATCACCTGATTCAAGACATCTCAACCAATTACCCAATATGAATTTGTCAGTTACCTGATTAAATTTGCATTTGGGTAAAAACAATAATGCTGAAGCAAGAAGCATACTTGAATTATTTTTAGATGATGTATGCATGATGTGTTATAGCAGAACATCCTCTCAGAAGAGGCAATGGAGACAAAAGGGGAAACGTCTCTCCTAAGATAGCACTTGTCATGTGCACTTTTTAATAAGTATTTGGACACCTCTTTAATTGATTTATTAAAAAATAATCTGAACAATCGAAAAAATGGTGCCCTCGAGATGTCTTGGACCAACTCCCATAAGCCCCAGTAAGCATGGCCAAAGGTCAGAGATTATGGGAGGGCAACTGGTTGGCCCCCTGGATTAAACATCGCAGCCCTAGTAAAGAGGTATAATGATACAAGTTTTGCATCTGTCGCTCACCTGCTTTCCTCTCCTTCCAGCAGCTTCCTGTAGGTGGCGATCTCAATATCCAGGGCCAGTTTGACAGTCATCAGCTCCTGGTACTCTCGCAGCTGGCGGGCCATGTCTTGCTTGGCTCTGGAGAGGGCAGCCTCCAAGTCCTTTAGTTTTTTCTTTGCATCTTGGATAGCCATCTCCCCCCGTTTCTCTGCCTCGGCAATGTCTCCTTCCATCTTGGTCCGCTAGAAAGAAAAGATACAGGCTTATTCTGGAACTGTGTGGATTCATCCCTCTGAACTTGTGGGGTGGGTGGTGGGAAGAGTCCCTACATTTAGAAAATTAGTAGGTCAGGGAGAAGACTAGGCTAGAACCATTCTCCCTGTCACTTGTAGTTTTCTAGGAGCAGGGAGAGCTTTAAAAGAGGGGGGGGGGAGAAATGGTGAAAGCATTCAGTCATGTGACCCCCCCCCCTCCTTGCCATCTCAAATCATGCCGTCCAGGAATGGTTTTTACCATATTGTGATAATGAGCTATTTGTTTAAAGAGCCTCTGATAAATAAAAGGTAGAGAAGGCTGTATCTGTTGTTCTATTTCTCTGCTTGCCTAGCCATTCCCAGTTGTACTCTTCGACGTGACAATATGACATATGACTGAATTAGAACATCTAATCAAGATAACTTGGGACTCATGAAGGTCTACACATGAAGTAGAACTGGGTGGTAGAATGCTGAGGTTGCAGAAAGGACTGTACCACTTTGGAATGACACACTGATTAAAAAAAAAAAAAAAAAAAGCTCTCCCTGCAAATAGAAAACTAGTACACCAGGCAGAAAAGGCTCAGCCTATGTGGAACAGGAATTACTCAACGTCTTTTTAGAAGTCACAGCAATAACTGGAACTGACATTACATTTTGTTTCATTCCCATCCTCCTCTATGCAAAGAGCTGTGTGGGGGAATGGAGGGAGGCCTTAGCTCAATGGTAGAGTACTTGCATTGCATACAGAAAGTCCAAGGTTCAGCCCTTGGCAATTCCAAGTAAAAGGATCTAGGGTTGGAAGGCTGGGGGACGTGTCTGCCTGAAGTCACTGGCCAGGCAGAGTAGACATTGACTGGGTTCAGACACAATAACTCATACTCAAGGTTGAGCATGGGTTGAGTGTGGGTTGTCACTGAACCATGGGTTGTTGTTGAAATGTGGGTTATCTTCTTGTCTGAAGCCAGCCGAGATAACCAACCATGGTGAACAACCCACAGTTCACAACCCAGCAACAAACCATGGGGTCTCTTCATGGGTTGTTTGTGGTTAACAAGCCATGGCTTGTTAGCGCAGCTGGGTTCAGACAACACGGTAACCCACGTTTCAACAACAACCCACACCCAACCCATACTCATCCCTTCAGTGTGGGTTATCGTGTTTTCTGAACCCAGTCAATATTGGACAAGATGGTCAGTGGAGGAATGGGCTATAGCTGAGTGGCAGAGCACCTGCTTAGCATGCAGAAGGTGGTGGTGGTGGTGGTGGTGGTGGTGGTGGTGGTGGTGGTGGTTGTTGTTGTTGTTGTTGTTGTTATTATTATTATTATTATATTTATTTATAACCCGCCTTTTTCCCAGTACTGGGATTCAGGTTTCCCCACTCAATCCCCAGCATCTCCAGTTAAAAGGATCTTATGTAGCAGATGATGAGAAATCTGCCTGAGACCTGGAGAGCCACTGCCATGCAAAGTAGAAAATACTGGCCTAGATGGACCAATGGTCTGACTCAGTATGAGGTGGCTTCATATACAGTAGTAGGCAATAAACAGTAAGTTACCGATAACTCAGGCAAAGAGCGTTTGGGCGGGTGGGGTTATTTATTTCATTTATTTATTTACAGCATTTTTACCCCGCTCTTCAGCCAGAAAAGGCTCCTAGAGTGGCTTACAAAGATAAAAGCAACAGCTTTTTCTGCACAGCCGCTTTAACCCCTTACACAATTCGCTGACAATTCCACCCACTTGTCCTTTGCCCTCCATCAGTGCTGAGCCTGCAACTGTACATACTACAGATAGTGGCTCATATGAGATCATATGACCATAAATGCCAATAAGTAAGATCTTTCTCAATATGCTCCCATCACTCTGTTATCAGTACCACACTCTTCTGCAATGCAATGCAAGGGCACAGTGCAAATACCACAGAGGAAAGGCATATTGCTGAACATCTCGGCTTCAGAACTCCCATTCATTATTCAGAGGTAAGTTTCACACCATTTGCACTGCTTCAATGGGGATGTTTGCTGAAGCCGCCCTGCCCTCCAGCAGCCAAACAAACACTAAGGGGAATGATTCACAATGGCTTATCTCTCTGCTTTCCTACAAGCTCTTGGTTAGTTCATCATGAAATATCCAGTCCTTGCAGGCACCCATCAGCACAATTGATGTTCCCCACCCCCTTTTTCTCTTTTTTGACATGCTGTTCACTGAGCAGACTGGGAATGCTTGCCAGGGGACAGAAGAAAAGCGTATAAAACTTCCTGGCTTGAACTGTCATGTAGTCAACATTGTCTTTCCCGAGGGCCAAAACAAATGTGATGCCGGAGATCCCCAGCTCTTGTTTACTTTAAAGCAGGTGCGGGTGGGGTGGGGTGTCTCATTTCCTCTGAGACTGGAGAGGAACGGGGTGCTTATCCTTTTCTCCACACAACATTTCCCTGATCTAAATCACCCCTCCCAAAGCTGGCATTAGCCCCTCATTAAATATATAGGCATGCATGGGGAAACTTTCATCTCAGAAGGCAGAGCTGGCAAAGGATGATAGCTCATCAGTTCCATCTCCCTGCTCTCAGGCCAAAGGTTCTTCCTTCCCTTCAGCCATGTCTGGAATAGAATCCCAGCCTGCACTCTTCTTCTGGGGATCCTTGTGATGGACTTTAAAAAGGATCAGATAAATCCATACAGGTCAGTAGTAATTAGCAATTTGTCCCCAGGCAGAAGCACACTATGGGGGTTAAGCTGCAAGAGGTGTGGGGAGTGGGGCTGGGGCCCATTTGGGCTGTGCATGGACACCCCACCGCCACTCATATTCCCTTAACTCAACACATGCCTTAAAGAAAGGAGACACCAGGATGAGTTCTTTCCTCCTCCTCACCTGATTTTTTGCATTTTCAATCTCAGCATGCATCCTCTGGATTGTGCGGTTAATCTCTGTAATCTCGTTCTTCATGCTGCGCAGGTCATCTCCGTACTTCCCAGCCTCAGCCTGGATGGACTCATACTGCGACGAACACAACAACACACACAAAAGATGCAGTTAAAGGTGCGTGCAGGATGGGTGCAAAGGAAACTTTTATTATATGTTGCAGACAAAACAGTCTCTCTTCCCCCCACTGTGGAGTCGTGGACGCCTGTCTTTGGAGGCAGAGTCACCCAGCGTCAGGGATGGCATGCAGGTTTTTGACTTCATTGTAGCCAAGTGCTTTCTCCCATAGTAGTGAATGGCAGCCATTCTTGATTTACTTTCCCCCTTGGAGTGAATGGCAGCCATTCAGTTACATGGGAGAAAGTAAGAGATGGACTCAGGAACATGATTTGGAGTAGGAGCTAATCCTGACCCCTGTCACTAGTGACCCCAATATCCTGGGAATGGAGCAGAAGGTCTTTTCACCCTCACTCTGACCATGTGTCAAACCACAGACTTTGTCCTTTAGGACACAACAGGAGTAACTGAGAACAGAACCAGCTCTTTTCTGTATACCCTTTACCAGCATAGCCCATCTTTGCTTCTTGCTTCTTAAAGATTCTTATGTTAATTGTGTATGTGTATCTGACCCTGATCTTTTCTTTCTTACTTACTTTAGAGTAAGTCTAGCTATCCCACTCCCTTCCTGGGGCTGGAGGGAAGAGAGCACAGTGCTGAGTGAAGTGACACACACACACGTGTGTGTGTGGGTGGGTGTTGGGGCACAAGCAGAAATGAGTGAGCTGAGGGGTGCATGCATAGTAAATGAGAGTGTAAGGAGGGTGTTTGTGAAAGGGGGGTGAACAGTAAGAGGATATTACAAAAATAACCCCACTCTGTCTGCAAAGCTTCGTCATCACATATATCTGTTCATCTGTTCGCTTATTAGCATGAAGCATCCTGAGCACTTCAGTCGACAGCCATCATGCAATAAAGCGAGGTAGGAGAAGAACAACCGGTTACACTCATGGTGATGTCACAATGGCTTCTACTCAGGGGCAATAGAAGAGCTAGGAGCTACACGCTTCCAGTTCAAGGCCGGCGCTACCGCTAGGTGAACTAGGTGGCTGCCTAGGGCACGTGGCTAAAGGGGGTGCAGAAACGCTCCGCTCCTGCTGGGCGACTCTTCCTTGCTGCCGCCGGGACTGCTGGGCGACGCGCTGCCCGCCTGCCGCTCGCGGAGCCCAGATCTGTCGGCGAGGCGGCCGGGCGGGGCAGCCGCGGAGACGCCACCAGACATGGGCGACAAAGGCACCACCAGGTCAGTGCGGGGGGATTGCAGGCAGGCTCGGGGTCGCGCTCGGCTTTCCTCAGCGGGGGGCGCCTCTTCCCGAGCTAGGCCGGGTCAGGAGCGTGCGTGGCGGTGGCGACCGGAGATGCTGTGCGGAGCCTCCGCGCGGTGGGAACAGCAAAGCCGGCTTGGCAGCGGGGAAAGCAGCTGCCTGGAAACGGGTCCCGGAGGCGCCGCCGCCTTCAGGCCCGCGGAGGGCTACTGGCCCCGGTGGTGGGGCCAGGGCGGGGGGGCGCTGGGCGAGCAGGTGTTTCCCAGCTGAGGGAAAGCGGCTGCCTGGAAACGGGTCCTGGAGGCGCCGCCACCTTCAGGCCTGCGGAGGGCTGCTGGCCCCGGTGGTGGGGCCAGGGCGGCGGGGGGGGCGCTGGGTGAGCAGGCGTTTTCCAGCTGCTTTGCTCCTGAGCCCCCCCCAGCATGAGGGGGGGCGCTAAATATCTGATTTTGCCTAGGGCGCCAAACTGCCTTGCACCAGTCCTGTTCCAGTTATGGGAGTTCTGAAGGCAATAAAAAGGTGGCCATAATAATCATCCTTGCAGATTTAATTGTAGATAACACAGTTCCTCGGCAAAAGCAGAATACTAGCAGTAGGGAATGCAAAAAACTGAAATGTCATGGGCACCTCATTAATAAAGTCCATAACTGGCCAGCAAATCATTATAAAGAGATACAGTCGGTATTCCCAGCCAGTTATTCCCCTATAAGTTGTACACCGCCTTGATGGCTGTTTAGCAGATAAGGCGGTACATAAATGTTAATCACCACCATCATCCATCAATTTCCCACCATGTCTCACCTTTATTTTGTACGAATTTTCTGCCTCAATCCTGCTCTTATTGGCAATCTCCTCATACTGAGCTTTGACCTCAGCAATGATGCTGTCCAAGTCCAGGTTTCGGTTATTGTCCATTTCAACGACAACAGAAGTATCGGTGATCTGTGCCTGCATCTCACGTAGTTCCTGAAGAATTAAACAGACATGTGCATTTTCTTCAGGTCAGGAACAATCAGGAGTGTATAGCAACACAACAGTTTAGGAACAAAGTGAGCAGTGGGATAGCCTGTTTTAGCTCTTGATGACAAGCTTCCGAATCCAACCAAGTACCAATCTAATGATCAAATAGCGGGGGGAGGAGGTTTCTGTGCCAAGTATGAGGATGTTTTCCCACTGGGGCCTTGGCATGTCATTCCTTCTGGCAAGCTGACAGCTGATTAAAATTTTCTTTTTTCTGTTTTCCTGAGTGAGAGAGTATGTCGTCATGGGTAGGAGCCAAAGAATTACGTGCCACAGGCAGACAATGACCAGCTTGGCAGGAAGTGAGAGGAGATTACCTGATTTTTATGTGGTTCTGCATATCCCTTCCAAGGGTCAATGCAACATACTCTTTTATATGAGTTCCACTTCTGTGCATGTTTATTAGTAACCGAGAGACTGACTGGGTTCGCACGACACAGCAACCCATCATGGGTGACAAGCCATGGTGAGTTGTCGTGTCATGTGAACCTACACTGCTTCCCACAGGGTGGCTTGTTTGAGGGCTACAAGCCACCCTGACAACCCATGGTTTGTAGTAGGGGTTGTTGGACCCATGATGGGTTGTCCTGTCATCTGAACCCAGGCAACTGACCCCATTGTGGGTCCAGGAAAGTGGCTAGCAAGCCGCTTGGTGAGAGCAGCACAAACCCCTTGGCACCCGAGTCTTGCCAAGTTTGCCCGGGCCACCGCTAGTGCCAGTCACACCACTGATGCCCAAGAGGCATGGTGGAGCGACCATTACTGGTTTGGTGTTCCCCTTGCCAATTGTGAGCCCTTTCCCACTTCCCACGGCTTTTCCTCCCGCTTTTCCCTTTCTCTTTGGAGGTTGCCTTCCGCGATCTCAGAGTTGACAACTAGTCACAGCCAAGAAGCACACTGGAGGGGCTGTCACTGGTTCCCCACTTTTTGTGTGTGTTCCCAATGTGTGCAAATATTTTTGTAATTTTTTAAAAAAAATTGTAGTCGCACTAGTGCAAGTGTGGAGGTGCACACTTCCGTGAGTTCGAAAAGGGAAGCCTCACCTGGGCAATGTCCTGGCAGGTGCCTGCTGTCAAAGCAGACCCAGAGGCTGCAAAGAGCGTTATTTTTTACTTTGTCAATAGGTGAGCTGTCAAGGGAAAGCAAAGCTGCGAGTGATCTTTGCTTGCAAAAGGGAGTGGCCAGTAGATCACCCCCTTTGTGGTGGGATCCTTAATTTTTTTGGCTGGACCTGACTCTTCTCAGTGTCCTGTGTCTTTTCCACCCTTTTCAGAGACTCTAGGTGCTCAGGACGGTGGGAAAGTGAGAGCCACCTCCTTTTACAGGAGCATGGTGATTTGACAGCTGTCAAAGCTCTGCTCAGGCTTCTTTTTAAAATTGGGTTTTGTGACAGGGACATATACATATGTCCCTGTCAAAAATAAACAACCCTGGATACTGCAAGAAGACTCCAAAAGGGGGGGGGATGGGGGGAAGCCACAGCAAGTGAAAAAGGGCTCACGATCAACAAGGGTAGAGGGCGACAAGTTGGGTCCTGCCACAGTGTCCCCTGAGATACCTGTGGGAGGACTGAGGGGGAAGGATTGGGGGTAGGGATGTGCGTGGGGCTTGAAAGGGAGGTGGAAGCTCAGCAAACTCACCGGGCTAGACCCTCCCAAACTCCGCTCAACTTACCTTACCCTGGCTTGGCTCGTGTTCTTGCAAGCCGAGCCGGGGAAAGCTATTTCTGGGTTCCAGGCACTATGTTTTCTATGGTGTAATATACGCTGTTTACATAGAAAATTGCATAGTATTCATTTAAAATGGCTGCAATTTACACAAATTGCAGCCATTTTTAACATATACTACACCGTTTTCTATGTAAATGGCGTAGAGCCTGGGACCTGGAAGTCCGGCGAGCACCAGCTGAGGCACTCGCCGGAGGCTTGGCTCATCGAGCGCCCTGTGAGTTGAGTCCCGGACTCGGCGCCCATGGTGAGCCTGATCAGCAAGCAGAGAGGGAGACAAGACGGGTCCTGCCACAGAGTCCCCTGAGATACCTGTGGGAGGACCGAGGGGGAAGGAGTGGGGGGACAACCCATGGTGAGCCTGATCATCTGTTGGGTGCACCATGGGTTGTTTCATGAACAACCCACACTGTATAGCCTATTCCTAGGGTAGGTTGAATGAAATTATACAATAGCAGGAGTTGGTTCAGCTCCAGAAGGTTTGGGAAGAGCCAGGGATGGATCCATTCAACTCCAGCAAAATTCTAGATACACCCCAGTTGCACCAGCCCTTTCCACCCATGCCCCAAAGCCTCCATTGTAGCAAGGGTATGTGTGGCCATGTGTCTACTTTACAGAGGGTAATCACACAGCAGTTCGATTTAAAGGTGTCTTCTATTTGAAGGAGCAGTATTCTATTTGAAGGTGTCCTCTATTTGAAAGGCTGTGTCCAGTCCAAGTCCAGTTTCAAGATAAAGAACTCTAAGAAGGGAGAGTGAGGATGGGCCTTGAAGTTGCCCATCAGCTGTGAGCACCTGGGTTGACTGAGCAGGCACACAGCTCACCTGGTCACAGTAATTAATTCTAAATGTACATACATACATATGCATTAGCATATGCCTTTTTTATTTATTTTATTGCAAATCAGTGTCCTCTTTTGTCTTCTTTTTTAGCGATGGGTTTCCTCTTTTTTGACAATGTGTAAGTGGCCACCCTGGCCGAGTGGCTGGTGACATCACTCCTTGCCATGCCAGAGACCTCTGCATTCACAAAGCGAGGTTTTGGGTGATTGAGGGATGTCTCCAAGTCCCATGAAATCTTGCCTTACACACTACTATTGGAACAGAGATCATACTAGATTGTAGTTGGTCCCAGATCTGTTCCAGTTTAACCCAGGTTCCTACTGGGACTGAATTATGTCTGGAGCAGACCTGGGACCCACCATATTCCAATCTAACCTGATTCCAGTTGAAGCAGAATCTGGAACCAACCCTTAAATATATAGCATATGAATAGCCTCATCCCCTGCATTTCTTTATAAGCCCACACACACACATCAGGAATGTACTAAAACAGTGTGTTGGAAAGGGAGAAATGGTGATCACTCATCTTTGGCTCCTTTTTAAAAAAAAAAATAATTGATTATAGAACAAGGCCTATTTGTGTAGACATTTCATTGCCCAAACTTCAGTGCTTGTAAGGGCTTTTGTGGAAAAGACCTCCTCCTATTTGTAGGTACAGCTTTTGCTCAAATGGATGTGGGCTTCTATTTCATGGGGTGAGATTTCCATGGGTTAAGAGCTTGGAGCCCTTCCACTCAAACTGCAACTCATATTTATGCCACAGTGCCAGTTTCATCACTCTAACACAAACTGTTATTTTGGGGTGTTTATGCAGTGAGAAGTGCTTTAATCCAGGAGATGGGCTATCTATGTATACACACCATTCTCCACATGGCTGCCCAAATACAGTGTTTTAAAGAGGCCTCAAAATGGTGGCTATAACATCTAGAAGATCAACCTTTTTTTGTGCACGTGATTGCACAATTTAATGCATGTGATTTACCCTGTACAGAGAATAATGGGGACAAATGATCAACTGGTACAGGCTTGGAGGTAATTCTTCCTCCTGGAGCATGGCCAGTACTGAGCTCATCCTGCCACAAGAAAATCAACATTAACTCATTCAACGAGCAGCATTTGTAAACTCCCTACGACTCTCGTCTATTGCACACAAGAATCACATGGGGCAACCAACCGGATCTACTTAGTAAGAGCTTAGGGTCTTCACTACAAAACCTTAGTCAACTGGGGAGGCATGTGCACATTTCACAGTGCCAAGGCTGAGGTTGGCAAATGGCCCAGAGGCTACGAGTCAAAGGGATATGAATGAAATAAAAAGTGAACATACATGATGAGAATTATATAGCTTCACTGCTTGTAGCTTTTATCACAGAGGATAAACAATCATCATTTGCATTCAGTGCTTTTGCAAGCTTGAACTCAACTTCTATGAGAACTGGATTTTCCAATGGAACTTTTTCAGGCTGTCCTATTCTCATGTGGAGCAAAGTGATGCTTCTCACAAATCCCTCTTTATCTTAATCCTTCATGTGTCTTTTCATGCAGCCTCATACAACTGACACATTTGTATATCTAACCAAGGGAAAGGATTAACCATTATCCTTAGTACACTATGAAACAGGACCCAGCCAGATTGGAGTTGCATCTGAATGATCCAAGTCTAAACATCAGTTTTCTGCTATATTAAGAACGAGCAAAGCTTCTGCTGAACTTTTCTGCAAGTAAATCCATTCACCCATCCACCCACCCAAGGTGCTGATGTGCCCACATCATTAATCACAAGCAGTGAAAAATCATTTGTGCAAATTAGTGATGGAGAAGATCAGTGCCCTTAAAGACTTTATGCAAACGTAATCACTAACCATGGTTTGTTTTCTTTAACCATGATTACGCATTACATCTGAATATTTTAACTAGGGCTAGGCAAAAATGCCCGCCACCCCCGCTATTTGGGGAAGGGACATAGTTCAGACATAGAACACAGGTTTTGTATGCAGAAGCTCCCAGATTCAAACCATAGCATCTCCAGGAAGGGCTGGGCTGGGGCAGACTCCTGCCTGAAACCCTGGAGAGCCATTGCTGCCAGTCACTTTAGGCAGTCCTGAGCTAGATGGACCCACTGGTCTGATCCAGTGTAAGGCAGCTTCCTATGATCCCATTCACAAGCTGCAGGATTGGCGGGATCATTTCAGCTATTTCCAGGGCTGTGTGGGTTCATGATTTTCAGGGGAAGGGGCTTTAACCATGATACCTTTGCAAGACAGAAACATAAGAGTAACATACTAACACTTAACATGAAAATATTTTTGCAAATTCTTTACAAGCACCAACCACCTCACTTATCTTCTTACACTAAAGAAAGGGTGCAGAACCTCAGGTTCAGGATCCACATAATGTCCCAGTCTGGCTCCCCCGAGGTTTCCCAGATGGCCACGCCCCCTTCTTCAGACACCTTTCCTCTAACCACCAATCATTTGGTGGTTTCCTGGCTTTTGTGCAAAATGTTTTCCCCATTCTAGAAGGTTAAAATGCCTCTCCTAAGGCTTGGTGACTGGCAGTAACAGCTTAGAGCAGTGTTCTGCAACCTTGGGTCCCCAGATGTGTTTGGCCTACAACTCCCAGCATGCCCCAGCCAGCTAGGCCAAACACATTTGGGGACCCAAGGTTGGAGAACACTGGCTTAGAGCGACAATATGCTGGTATTTTTGGCCACGCCCCTTTTGCCTTCAGCCTCGCCCACCGATGGAATGTGGTCCCCGAGAGCTTCTCTGAAATCGGATTCGGCCTGCACTAAAGAGGAGATGGCATGCATGGAGAAGTTCACTTACCATTTCATACAGATTTCTAAGGAAGTTTATCTCATCAGTTAATCCATCCACCTTGGCCTCCATCTCCACCTTATTCATGTAGGAAGCATCAACATCCTAAAAAAGCATAACCAAAGAACTAAGTGAGAAGCCAATGGCATGAGAAATAAGAGGGAGGAGGGAGAAGACTACCACCATGTGCAACTGACGGGGAAATCCCATCTCCACATTCCAGGAGTTAATCACACACACACACACACAACAATGAAAACCATCGTGCCCTGTTCCTAAAACGAAATCGTCTTCGTGCCTTAGGGTCAAGCTACACATCATGCTAAATTTGTAGCACACAGCTCCGACTGCATTTTTTTCTTGAATTAATCGCAAGTGTGTGTATGTGAATCCTATCAAGGCCACAGTGTGCAGGGAGAGGAGTATATCCCTTCCCTCCCCAGCCACCATCAGGTCAAAAATCCCTCCCTGCATGTGGCTATGAGGCCAATGGCAACTTTTTTTCCTAACCCTCATAGCCATGATGACGAGTGTGGTGGTGGGGAAGCACTTTCATCCCAAATGTGTCTGGAGGGGGGAAGGGTAAACACCCCCCCCTCAGATGCGATGGTCTTGATGACAAATCATGTAGCCACGCCGGTAATAAATTAAAGAAAAAACAGGCATGGCTGCACACCATTCATTTTCATTTAGCGTAATGTGCAGTTTGGTCCTTAGTCCCTTCCCAGCATTGCCACTGACCTGTTTGACCTTGAGCAAGTCACCTGTCCTTTCTGTGTGTCTTTTATCTTTCTTCTCTGTTCTGTCTTGTTTGATTGGTAAATAAGGGAAGAGAAAGCCCATGCCTACACAATGGACACCTTGCTTTAGGTGCCCAACCCCCAAAATAAGGAAGTATGTGTAATGTTCAGTGTGATTAATTGCATTGGAGCTGCCCAATAGGTTTTTTAAAACTTCTTTTGAATAAAGCCAATTTTCAAAAGTGTTGAGCATCCTTCCTCCAGTGGGAGTCAAAGTTTGCAGCACACTTGGTAACTTTGAAAAACAATCCTCTGAACTTCCTATCTCCCTCATCCTCCAAAAAAGTAAGCCTAATCTTTATGAGGATTATCCTTTCAGAATCTTTACTCAGTTGAGTCCTAGTTCACACAAAGAGCAAACGGGATGGGGAAAAAACTGTTCAGGGACTGTACCACATCATTCTGTGTGGCAAGGTTCCATGAATGAATGCTTCCCATGGGGGGAAAAACTTGTGCATATAGAAAAGTAGCATATCAGAGAGAAGGTAAGTCTAGAACATTTATCCCTGATTTCTAATTCTTTATGTGCGGAAAGTGGGGGGGGGGGAGACAGTCAGCTAGGTGATTCATCATCTGCAGCCTGAAGTGGTACAGTCCACAAACAATGTCTGTCTGTGTACACCAGACTTCACATGGAAAATATACATATGCAAAATTCTACACTGCAGTTTGCAGAATTAACATTCCATATGACTTCATTTCAAATTTGGAAAATTCCCCAGAATGAAATTTAGATAGTGCTGGCCAATTTAAAACATCAGTATCAAAATCTAATCCAATCTGTTCCAGTTGTCTGACTGAGTCTGGCAGAACCTGTTCACATTCAGCATACAGTGCTGCAGAAATGCTAGTAGAAAAATCTTGCCACACTAGAGTGAGTGGAGCAATCGAGCAGCTGGACATGGACTTGGAGGCAGAACACGCATGATTGCCACACAACTGTGTGAATGAATAGGCCATAAGAAAAGTTAGTGATTCTCACCTTCTTCAGCACAACAAACTCATTCTCTGCTGATGTGCGCCTATTGATTTCATCTTCAAACCTGTTGGTGACAGAGAATGAAGTAGATTGTTTAAATGTAGTTATTGGTTAGTCATAAAATCCCAGCACCTGACCTCAGCGTGAAAATCAGATCTCAAGGAAATCAACAGCATTAACAATGGTTCTACCAGCTTTCAATACAAATCAAATTTCCATCATTTTGTTTTTCCTGTTTGTACCCTTTTCAAATAATCCTTCATACCAGATTCTCAAGTCTTGGAAGCTAATAGTTAAGCTGTGACAGGAGAGTGAAGCTATGGCCCCTAGACAGCAGCATGGGGGGGGGGGGCATAGGATATTCGGATTCCTTAATCTGAGGTTAGAAACAGAGCTCCGACCTTGGGAGCTGGGGATCCACACTGAGATCCCCCTCCCACCCCCAGGGCCGGATTAAGATAGGGGCTATTGGAGCTGCAGCTCCAGGCCCGTACCCCAAAATAGGCCCACAATCAGGACCGGTGCAGGGCAGTTTGGCGCCCCAGGCGAAAAATATTTAGCGGGCCCCCCTCTCCAAAGCAGCCCTGCTCTGCAAAAAAAAACAAAAAACCCTGCACCGCCACCACCAACCTACCTTCCCCCGGCCCTGGCGGCTGCTGCGGCGGCTGCCGCCGCCGCTGCCGAGGAGAAGGAGGAAGTGACGCGATGGGACCCCGCGCTGTTTTTTGCTGGGGAAACCATGGCAACAGGGCTGTTTAAGCCTGTTGCCCTGGTTCCTCCCGCCAAACAACACGGGTGGGGCTCTGGAAGCGACACAACGCGGAGAAGGTGGGGGGGGGGGGGGTGGGGGTGGTGTGGGAGGCGGCGGCGGCGGGAGGCGCAGCGGCAGCGAGTGGGAGGGTGGGGGGAGGCGCAGCGGCGAGCGGGAGGGAGGTGCGGCGTGGCGGCGGGCGGCGGGGGGGCGGGGCGGCCGGAGGCTGGCGGGGAGCGAGCCTGTCGGGGGCGCGCGGCAGCGGAAGAAGGAAGCGCAGTCGTTATGCCGCCCTCTTCAGCCGCGCTCCCTCCTTAGCACCAGGCCCATAATGCTCTTAATCCGGCCCTGCCCACCCCTTGCAGCTGGCATGGGGGGAAAAAACCGTGCCAGCTGCTTCTCCGAGGTCATAAGAGTGACCTCGGAGAAGGGGTAAAGCGAGTGTTCTGGGGTGTGTGGAGGAGATGGGCCCCACCAGAATATGATTTATCATGATGGTGCTCCAGCCTCCTTCCCCCCCCCCTCCAAAGTGCCACAGCTGGACGACTGAAATCAGCCACTTAACTGACTTGCAGGGCGGGAGGAGTGGGGAGGCAGAGATCGCCTCCGCCGCTTCCCCCCGCCCTGCATGGGATGCCCGTGATCCTCTGAGTTCGGAGCCTTATGCGCATCCTGATTGGATTGCGCCCTAAAGATCTAGCGGTGCAATCCTGTGCATGTCTACTCAGAAGTAAGTGCTACTTACTCCCAGGTAAGACTGCATAGGATTGCAGCACAAATCAAATAAAGGTATATATGAGCTAACTAGATACTGACTGCCTCCTCTACGAATATAGTATCCTGTGCATTCGATTCTAATCTAGTTTTTGTCATTTGCTTGAGGTTGGGTACCAAGGTCATTCAACGGACTCTTCTTGTTCACGCTGTTAAAAATTTGCTTGCTTGCACATGTTAAGCAACCTCACCGAGGAGTAATGCAACAAACATTTGGGATTTTTATTTTCAGGAGCAAAAATATCCATATTCAAATTGCAGGTGGGGATGCTATGGGTCCAGCATGGCTGGCTGGGGCATGCTGGGAGTTGTAGGACAGTTTTCTGTCCAAATATGCATAGGATTGCACCCTAAATATAGTAACCTGTTTCCAAACAGACACTGTGGATTTTTCACACCCAGACCAATTTTGCAGAAAGGGGAAGGATGCACAATAGCCAGTACCAGGTGGAATAGCAAGCTGGTCAGCTATTTGAATGGGGAAAGAGTGAAGAGCAATAGCCTGGAAAATTCTGCCTTCGTGAAAATTAGATCCCATTGATTCCTGATCACTGGTGTAACTTTTCAGCAAGTCAAAAATATTTGGAGGAAATAATGCTGTATTCAGGAACCTTGACTCCTCACCTCCAGTTCTCAAACCAAAAGAGAAAGCTACCCAAAGTCCACACAGACAAGGCAACCACCCTGCTTAGAAGGATCTGAGGATTAGAGTTGATCTTCTTCACCTATCTGAGAGCCAAGAATGTGATACTGCTTTAAAGAAAAGGAAGAAGCCGTTCCTCTCTCTTCATTCTTATGACAGATAACTGGTTCCGCAACAGCCCTAAGCATTAAGACCCAAGGGCTGGAATGGATCTCAGCTTCAATATTTACCAATACTGGTACAAACCAAAGAGGCACAACGTAGAGCATTCTTATTCTCTTGCTTCAGTGCTACCAAAATCGCATTCGCTGGGCTGTTCTCACTTTTGTCTCAGCCTGCTAAATTATGTCCTCGAACAAGGATGCCAGCAGGCAAAAAAAAAAAAAAACAGGGTTCAAAGGGCTGTGAGCAAAGATAGTGGAACTGAGGGCAGTACTTCCTCTGTGTCATTTATACTAGCTATTTTAATGGACTTTGCCCTTATTTCAGCCAGTATTGCTCCTTATTTCAATCATTATGTCTTCTTTGCATTAGTACTTCTGCTTTTAATTTGGGCAAATTATAATTGTCATAATCTAGAATCCTTGGCTATTGAGTCAGCAAAGGTCATGGATACTAAGAACTGGCTTAAAAAAAAAAGAAAGATATATTGCCCTTCTACAAATGAGTCGAGAGTGGGTAGGGATATATGAGGATTTCATTTTCCTTGCAAAACATGCAAGCATGCCCTGTTTGAAGCTTCAAACGCGATCATGAGCACGTCTGCCGAAAATGGTTGCACATTGCTGGACATGCGTTCGCATTTGAGTTACACAACTTTCCCAGTTTGATTTTGCGCAAATTTTCCCCAGCAGACTGAGAGTTCTGCTTTAATCTATAGAGGAAAGTTGCACAATTTAGGAAGTATGCACAAATTTGGGGAAATCTGTGCAAATTTCACGTTTGATTGCTGCTTGACTTGCACAGTTTCCCCATTTTCACAGAGCAAAACTCAAACAGGGATTGAGCAGGAGATGAGCAGTGAGATGACATTCGGAGAATCCTGGTGATCCCGAACATCGCTTGTTCATGCATCTATAGGCACGGGTGGAGTTAGCCCATTTTAGTCTCACTGTACAAGAGGGGCGGGCAACCCAGTGCCATCCAGATGAGTTCAACTTCAACTCCCATCAGTCCCAGCCAGCATGGTCAATTGTCAGGGATTTGGGGAGTTCTAGTCAAAACTAGAGGGCACCAAGATGCCTACCCCTGCTCTATAGCACAGCCTACGTATACTGAGAGATAGTAACTTGCCCAAAAGCACCTTGTAAGCTTGACAGCAACATTTGTACACTGGAACGTCATCCTCTTGGGCTACAGACTGACATTCGCTGCACGCATATGGGCTCGCGCATAGGAATTTCTCGAAATGTGATGCATCACTTCCACAATTAAATGCTTTTCTGTGTGGCCACTATCACATTTAAATTGGCCCTCCAGTCCTCACAAAAAAAACATCCACAGGATTGGAGTGGCCAGATACTAAAGAGGATAGACTTTACACCAGCCTTTCCCAATCTGGTGCCCTCTCCCGGTGTGTTGGACTTCAACTCCCATCATCCCCAGTCAGCATGTCCAATGAGCCTGCTAGCCAGAGATACTGGGAGATGTAGTTGAACATATCTGGAGGGTACCAGGTTGGGGAACTCTGCTTTGCACCTTTAAAAGTGGCAAAGAAAAAGGAACTGGACTCATGGAGTATCCTCCAGTCTCAGCCTCAGTGTTTCTCATCTGTAAAATGAGCACATGTTTTAAGAATTCCTTCTAAATTCTTAATTCCTTAGTTATATGCTGCATATATGTGTCCTATAAATATGATGCATTGGAAGTGCCACAGGTTAAATTACACCTGAATCACCTCTAATTAATTACAAACTTACAAACACCGGTTAAAGAATGGCAAAATCTTGCATTTCCATACATGCACACTCTTTCAGGACAAAAAAAAGTAAATTGGGGGATTATAAGCAGTGAGTACACAGGTCTACCATGTGTCACAGACTAGGACCACCAGGGACATCTGGGTTCAAATCCCCACTGAGCCATGAAACTTATGGAGTGATCTTGGCCCAGTCACTATCTCCTAGCACAGTGTTCTCCAACCTTGGGTCCCCAGATGTTTTTGGCCTACAACTCCCAGCATTCCCCAGCCAGCATGCTGGGAGTTGTAGGCCAAAAACATCTGGGGACCCAAGGTTGGAGAACACTGTGCTAGCATAATTTACCTCACAGGATTAAATGGGGGTTGGGGGGATGGGACACTAGGCAAGCTGCCTTGAGTGCCTTGGAGAAAGGGCAAGATATAAAAAATATAGTA
The DNA here is from genome assembly GCA_021292165.1 of Shinisaurus crocodilurus. Taxonomy (NCBI): domain Eukaryota; kingdom Metazoa; phylum Chordata; class Lepidosauria; order Squamata; family Shinisauridae; genus Shinisaurus; species Shinisaurus crocodilurus. The sequence goes on along the minus strand of CM037881.1, from coordinate 35,169,794 downwards.
AAATATCTATTTGCTCTTCTATGCTCAAGTCCGAACTCAGACTGACTGGGATAAACACCAAACAAACAAACAAAAAAATACTGTTGAGAGGATGAACATGGCTAAAATTGTTTTGACACTCAATCATAAATCATCTTTGTTTTAAATGAGCATACATAAAACCATCACTGGGCAGTGTAAATTTTATTTCTCTTCTGAATTGCCTCCCATGTTAATGGCATTTGTACCTGACATGAGAAATATGAGAGTGTTCCCAATGTGCTTCTCCTGTCATGTGAACTGCTGTGGCTCTTCTCCCTCCCAGCCAGCCAGCGGCATAGTGGTAAAAGTTGAGGTACAGGTGCTCTTCATGACAGTCCCCATAGCCTTGCCCCAAGAAATGCAGGCTGTTGTGTTGACCCATATCACAAACTAGTGCTAGCAGTTTTCATCTATTCTGCAGCAGGAGCAGGTCTTTTGTAAAGCTAATGGGGCTTAATTGCCCACTCAAGGCCAAGCCAAGCCAAAATACTTTGCATTACAACAGGGAACAATATATTGCTGTGTGGGGACAGTGGGACTTTGCCCTAGCACAGAGGGAGCTTCAAGGTCGGACACCAATTCTGACTCAGGGGAAGAGGTGGTGGAGTCCGGTCCAGCTGTGGGGAATCAGAGACCTGACAGTTTGGCTCTGCCAGGCCTCCCAGCGCCCAGTGAACACGGGGAGGCACTGGAAGCTGAGACAGCTAACTCTCCTCAGCTGAAAGGCTTGGCCTTGCAGGGAGCTTCTCCTTACCAGTTAGGGACATCGTCCCTTGCAACAGGGCAGCAGGAGGTGGACTCTCCGGGAGAGGGTGTTTCCTGGGAGTGCTCCTTTGGTCCGGCACCAGCAGAGGATGGCAGGACAGAAATGACCAATCGGGAGGGGCCAGTTTCCCTGCTGGGACCCAATCTCTGACAATGATTCCTAGTAGTACCCACTCACTGTATATAAACTCTGGTAGCTCCCCATAACATCTGGGGGACCCAAGGTTGGAGAACACTGTGCTAGAGAAATTAATTTTCTCCCAACCTATGAGGGCTGCAGCTAAGCCCAGAGGGAGCAGGGAATTCTGAAGGGGGTGACAGTTGACGTCAGCGGCCCTGCTAATTAAAAAAAAGTCATGGCGCTGTGACCCTGTGAGCCCTGGCTCCACGACACCACTGCTCCCTGCTCAAAGAAACTTGGGGACTGTTGTTTGGTGCAGATGCTGAGAATTCTCTCTATTAGAGATCCTTACTCGCACCCCTCCCACAAAACTATAATTCCCAAGGTTCTCTGGGGAAAGAAAGACATGTTTAAATATGCAGGACAGATATATGCCTTGTGGTCACATAAGAAAAATGCCCTTTGATTGTAAGGCATTGGTGCCTGTTTAAAAAGCACAATTAAAATGCTGAATAATATGGCAACCCTGAATAAGCCCCACCCAGAGCTGCCCCCTCCCCCAGTTATCCCTGCTATGCATAGTGCAGCTGCACCTGGAGAAGGATTACTAGTTATTGACTTTTCTCTATGGGGACACACCCTGGGGGTTTATCAGTACTGTTTGCTTTCCATTCCTGTCTAAACCAGCTTGCCAACTTGTATCTTTTTTTAAAAAAAAACAAAACACTACGGGTGTGGCTGGGTGCAGGGCAGTGGGTGCAGAGCTGGTCTCTGTTGGACTTTCCCTGGGAGGCAGCTAGGGGCCATTTGTACTGGATCGAAGGCCAACTGTTCCTCCCCTCATCTCCGTGGAATTCTTTTTAATAGCAGCAGGTGCCTGCCTTTGTGAGGCTATGGACAGATACAGTGTTTAATTCCCCACCCCACCCAGCTGTTCTTTGCCAAGAGAAAGAGAAAGGGGGAGAAAAAAGACCTTTCACTTGCTGACATATTCTTTGAACTGAGTGCACAAAGAAGATAATCACAATTGTCGGGATAAGCAGCATGAGCACACACTGCTTTTTAAGCACACCCATAAAACTGGCTGACAGGAACATAGTACTACAAACGCAACGGCTGAAGTGTAATTTACTACAGCTTGAGTTCATTCAGTTCGTGAAACAGCAGCAGGTCCAAAGTGCAAGATCTGTAGAATCGGTATGGTGGTCTCGGGAGACCTGGGTCAAAATCCTTCCTTGCTCAGCCAGGAAGGTGACCTTGGGCTGGCCAGCCAGCCAGCCGCCACCCCCCTCTCTCTCACACACATTAGTAATCTACCTTGCAGGGTTACTGAGAGGAAAAATAAAGCTCTGTGTGTGTGTGTTACATATGCTACCCTGAATTCCTTGCAGCAAGGGGAGCAAAAAATGTAATGAATAAATAATTAAACTGAACTTGAAGGGGACCAAATAGCTGTCTAGTCTAACCCTGGGCTTTAACTGTGAGGCAAACCCCTTGGATCCATTACCTCACTGATAACAAAGACATGCCTCTCAGTGCCACTTGCTGGGGGGCACAGGTGGGAGGGTGCTATTGCACTCATGTCCTGCTTGTGGGCTTCCCACATTTATCTGGTTGGCCAGTGTGAGAACAGGAAACTGAACTAGGCAGGCCTTTGGTCTGCTCCAGCACTGCCCTTCTTATGTTCTTAACACCTCCCCAACCCAGACCACAGTGTGTCATGGGGACAGAGCCTGCACCAGCACCTCTAGGAGACTCATTAAACTGAACCAACGGCACAGACTGCAAGGGAAGGCGAAACATCTCCCCCCAACACACACACACACACACACACACACACACACACAGTCTTATGGCAGAGGTGACCAACCTTTCAATATCAGGGCTGCTGCACCTCTAGAGGTGACAGAACTTTGTGGCAGGTGAACCTTGCCCTTGAATCACTGTACACTTGCTGGAAATTCCCTCTTCTGCCACGTGCCAAAGGAAAGCTAGTACACCAGGTAGAATGGTTTTAGCCATGATTGCATTCCATGTGCAGAGAGTTGTTAATATGTATGTTGGGCAGTGGGAGGAAGGAGCATTCAAACATGTGATTCCCCCCCCCATCTGAAATGGTACTTCCAGAAAGGGCTGTGCCACACCCACATACTAGTTTGGCATGGCCGAATCAGCCCTAAGACTTGATATTTAAAAGGCCAGAGAGGCTGGAAAACTTAATGTCTCAGGTGTGTACAGAATTGCAGCTTTAACTGTTATTCTTTCCACCTCTTCCGGGCAGAATTCATCCTTCCTGAATACAGGGGACCAAAACGGGGGGGACATGGTGTGCCAGATGAGGGTAGCCACTGACTTCTTGTGCATAAGCACCAATGCTTCAATACCCCTAGCAGAAATGCTTAACCTAATGCATCCAAGAATAACATGCATCTTCTATGCAATCATGTCACAATGGTGGACCCGAGACATCTTACAAGCAACCAGGGGCCCCAAAGGCTTTCTTTTCCTCCAGCATTTCCAGCTAATAACAAAAACAGTCCCCAAATACATGGCATTCAGTGTCCACTATTTTAGTTCATGAATTGCCCAATTCTTCTCACGTACTGCCTTCCTTGAAGTCACTTACAAAAATATTGAATAAAGCAGACCTACCAAGCACAGATGGATCCCAGAAGCTACTTCCTGCAATTTGGAAGCCATCCTTTCAGCAAAACCTGTTGTCTTCTTCTTCCCCTTCTCTCCCCATCTCTTGTTTCTCCTCAGATCAAATAAATCTTTTGCCTACTAGTCTTCTTCCCTTTAAACAACTAATCATTGCCTGGGTTTCCCTCATATTTTATGTAGTAATTGTCTATATCAGCCTTCCCCTAACCTAGGGCTCTCCAGATGTTCTTGGACTACAACTCCCATCACCCCTGACCATTGGCCATGCTGGCTGGGTTGATGGGAGCTGTAGTCCAAAACATTTGGATGGCACCAGGTTGGAGAAGGCTGGCTTATGTGTTACATTACTGCACCCAGTGCTTTACTAAAATCTAACTGGACTAGGGACCAGTATGCACAATATTTTAAGAGTAAGAGCAATCCCCAACCATTCTTGCTTGAATTCATGTTAATAAAATGTAACATATTGGATATGGCCATCAGGAATTCTCAAGGTCACAATGGCCCTTTCCCCAGCTGTTACCATAATAAGAATTCTAGCCAAACCCTAAATGCCTGCTTCACAGGTAACACCTGCTTCGATTGAACAGGGAATAGAGAAGATTGGGACAGCTCACATTCAAGACAAGTACAGAAAGAAACAGCTTTGTGTGAATTGCCAGAGGGCATGTTTCTTCCATTCACTGATTTAAAAAAAGAGTCCTCTTGTTAGATTAGGGTGACTACAAACATTACAAGGCAGTGATGACGGGATATGTGAGTGACTCACATCTCTTTTTCACACTTCTGCGTACAACGCCTTGCCATAATGCACCTTTCACACAATACCTGGAAGGATGTGGGATGTGGGTATAAAACCTATATAGGTTTTAAACCAGTTAAATTGTTATTTCTTCATCCAAAGAATCCTGGAATCGTCTGACATGGAGTAAGCAAACACATTCTGCTTTAGATTCCACGCACTGTAGTGTTTCTTTCTTCCATTAAGATTTATTCTAGATCCTTACCTTAAGCCAAAGATGTGTCCACATGACACTTCCCACACTCAGAGGTCATGCTCTGTCACATAACCAAAGGGATGGGGAACAGCCCCAGGGATAATAATGGACAACATTGCGGTGTGTGGTTTCCCATGGCCACATTGTACCAACCCTCTGCAAAACGTCACCTCAGTATTCAGCTTGGCACTCTCCTGCAGACAGACCTCTGTCATCCATGCAGACAGGTGGGTGACCAGGAAAAGATATGTTTGGACACTACCTGGCTACCAGATCTTAGATGTACTACCTGCAGCTCTGAAAAGCAGAAGCACCTGAACAACCCACCTGTTGTTATCTGTGCTGCTTTTATTGCACCCTTATCTTATCTGGCGGTGATTCAGTTCCCCCCTTTCCATGCTGATGCCTCTCCTGCATCCACTGGAAGATGTAGCAAACCCTTGCACTGAATAGCAGGCGGATAATCTAATGCTGAAATTCTGTGCACACTCACCTGGAAGTAAGCCCCACCGAACTCAGTGAGACCTACTTCAGAGGTTCAGAGTACAGTCATGCCTTGGATTGAGAGCATAATTCGTTCCGGAAACGTGCTTGTAATCCAAAACACTCTTATATCAAAACGAAATCCCCCCCAAAAAATTTGTACAGAGATTTTTAATTTAAGCCGTACTACAGTACTTGTATTGCAAGACGTCGCTTGTATATCAAGTTAGAAAAAAATTAAATAAATATTTAAAAATTTGCTTGTCTTGCAAAACGCTCTCAAACCAAGTTACTTGCAATCCAAGGTATTACTGTACACATTCATTCATAAGTTCACACAGCCAATTGCCAATTCAGCACACACTTGTTTGTGAGTTAGCCTTGCTGAAATCAATGGGATTTACTCTCAAATAAACATGCATAGGTTGTAGCCTTTAGACAGGGGCACAGAACCTCTTTTGGCCCAAGGAGGACTAAATTCCATTTCAGAGAAGGGGGGGGAGTTGCATTCCAGTGGTGGGAGGGGCTGAAGGCAAAAGGGGTGGGGTTAAAAATACCAGCATATTCTAGCTGAAGCTCATACTGGCAGTAACTAAGCTTTAGGAGAGGCATTTCAACCTTTTAGAATTGGGGGCGGGGAAGAGAAGACTGCACAAAAGCTGGGAAACCACCAAATAATAAGTTTGGGGAAGAGGGTTGAGCCAGGGGGAAGAGTGTGGCCTTCCAGGAAATCCCAGAGGGCTGGATTTGGCCCCCGGGCTTGAGGTTCTGCACCCCTCCCTTAAGAGCTGCCTGACTTAGAGTATGGTTCCTTTAAAGGGGAACCTGAGATGCCTTGCAAAGAGGCCATCTCAACCTCTCAGTCTCTGCAAAAACCGTTATAAATACATTACTTTTGCTTGAAATCCTCAACATGTTCCTGCATGCTCTTCAGTTCCCCCTCCAGGCGTCCCTTGTCATTCAGGTGGCTGTCTAGCTGCCTGCGCAAGTTGTTGATGTATGTCTCAAAGATGGGTGCAACGTTGCTCCGTGTGGTCTTCTGCTCCTGTAGGAGGGTCCATTTGGTCTCCAGCATCTTGTTTTGCTGCTCAAGGAATCGGACCTGAAAAATGCCCACAGGCCAAGTCATTCTTCCAGCATGACTTGAAATGCCATGAAAGCAGGAGAAAATTATGAGCTTGCATGGCCCTCAGCTCTCAGATACACTGGTGGGTAGATGTAAGAGAACAACTCCTCTGAGGAATGTTAGATAGCTCAGGGTGTGGGAGGAAGGAGATTGACTGCAGGGGAGGAAAAGCTAAAACTGCAACTTTGTGGATAAAGCTATGCAAAAAATGCAGCTTTTCATAACACAGTCAATCTTCCACTTGTCAGGCAGGTAGGACTCAGAGACAGAGCTTGGGGTGAACAACCTAAAGCTGAATTCAAGCACATGTTTTGCAAAACTTTTAGACCTCTGATAATTTTAAAAACTTTCAGGGGGGCACATCTTAGCCGCTCAAGAGTGTTTACATTAACTCTTACTGCATTTCCCTCAAAATCTATGAAACAGCCCTATATCCTGCCTTTTTTCCTCCAAGGAGCCCAAGGTGGCATGTGTGATCCTCCTCCTTTTATACTCACAACAACCCTGTAAGGTAGGTTTGATTGAGAGTCAGTGACTGGCCCAAAGTCACCCAGTGAGCTTCATGGCTGAGTGGGGACTAGAAACTGGGTCTCCTGAGTCCCAGTCCAACACTCAATCCATCACACCACACTGGCTCTCACTGGGTTCTCTCCCCTCCCTCATTTTATCCTCATGACAACTGTGTGAGGAAGGTAAGGCTGAGAGAGAGAGAGAGAGAGAGAGAGAGAGAGAGAGACTGGCCCAAAGTCACCCAGTGAGCTTCATGGCCGAGCAGGGAGTAGAACGCGGATCTCCCCAGTCCCAGTCCAGTACTCTAACCACTACACCACACTGTCAGGTTGAACAACAGTGACTTAGCAAAGACTACCAAATTAACTATGTGTCTGATCAGTCTCCCCCTCCCCCAGGACTCTCATATCTAAACTAATAGTCTGTTGATCGCACCATATTTGGGGGTAGCCTCCCAAATATCAAGTTACTTAGTCTCACTGTGTGTGAGAGAGTGTTAACATTTCACAGGATACATATTGAGCTCAGATGCCCAAAGAGGTCAGCTTGGACTAGCTACCAAACCCACCACAGCTCCTCTTAGATAAGTAACACAAATCTATTCTGCCATTCCATAGAGCTGATTGGTAATGAATGTTAATGAGATACAACAGAGTAACAGATAAGATACTCCTTGGTCTCTGACAGCACAAATTCATGTATCTACTTCTCTGTTCACATGTCAGTCCTACTGAGTTTGATAGGGCTTACTCCCACATAAGTGCCTAGGACTGCAACCTGAGAGATCTAAAGAGGCATTTCAGGGGATGGAGGCAAGTGTGGGACAGAGTAAACTTCCTAGAGGTAGGACCTGTTCTCTTTTAACTTGTAAAGTGCTGTGTACATTAATGGTGCTATTAATCGACCAATCAGTTAATATGAAAAACAGGTGCAACTGCAGATACATGAATTTAAAAACAAGCCATTTTGGTTACATAATGGGCCAAACAAAAATACTGTAGAACCTATCAATGCCTTTGAGCCTCTTGGTTTCAAATGTGGGTTTAGAGAATGGAAGCTACAGCATATAGAAGCACACCGTAATTTTGTTGTTTTGGATCTCCACCCCACCCCTTTTCTGTGTGTGATGTGTTGACCAACATCTTGACAACATGGGAAAATAAGGTGAGGCATTTCCATATCTAGAAGATATTACATCTTTTACCTACCCAGTTAAAATCTGGCATGTTTGATTATTGAAGTTGCAACACTGACAAACCCACTGTTAATCAGGCAGTTAGTAATAAGGAAGGTCACCTAGTAGATGACCAGGTCGCATAGTGGCCATTGTGTTCTTTGAAGTCTAAGGTGGCAGTTTGTAAAAATGGCCAGATGCTGCCTCAAATACAACATATGAGAAGTCCAGAGAGGGCACTGGCTCTTTCTGACCAACAATGAAACAACAAGATTCTAAGAGTGCAGCTGCAACCCACTGAGGCCTGGAGAGAAGCTCCTATTGACTTCAGTGACATCACGTATCTCACCTTGTCGATGAAGGATGCAAATTTGTTGTTGAGGGTCTGGATCTGCTCCTTCTCCTCCTTCCGTACCTTCTGGAAAACTCCAGAAGAGTCAAAGTCCAAGTTGAGGGGGCTCAAGAGGCTCTGGTTGATGATGACCTCTTGAATGCCCGGTGACGGAAGCCCACCACCAAGTCCATAGCCACCTCCATATCTAAATGATTGGGTACTGAAGCCACCGCCACCGCCACCCACGGCAATCTTCCTGTTGCCATAGCCGAAGTTATAGAGGCTGGAGCTGCCAAAGCCACCAGGCTTCCTGAAGCTGCCACTGGTCGAGATTCTTTGGACTCGGTGCTGGGTAAACCCACCAGAGCCAGCTGCTGAACGGGAGCTGTACATGGCTGTTCAGGCAGGGCTTTTTATATCTGGTGGCAGAGAAAAATAGCAAGGGAGGCTCAGTGGAGTTAAAGAGAGACAGTCCCTCTGAACCTGCGGAGGGGTACTTCTTCTCCTTTTATCAGTTAGAAAGAGCTGGGCTTGGCTTGAGGGCAGAGCAGGGATCGTTTTACTGCCTGGAAGGACTGGGTGTGTCTGGCAGCCGTCCCACTGCCTTCAACCTGCTGAGCTCAGAGCTGGGAAGGAAGAAAAGCAGCCAGAGAAACGTTATTGGTTCCACTTTCTGCACCTTGCGCCCTTTCATCTAAGCATTGTATTGACCGGATCAGAGAATCTTTATAGGGAGAATCCAGCGTCCCCTCTTTTATTTCTCCAAGTCTGTAATAGGGATCAGGGAAAAAGTGGCAGTCACACGTTTTAGCCTGCAAGTGGGGGCGTGGGGAAGAGGGGCTGGGAGGTAATTAAACAAAGAAGATAATAAATGAAAACGAGACTCAGTGAGCAGGGGGAGAAAGGCGGGTTGAACTGTGTCATGGGAGTTGTGCACACTTGACCTTTGCCCTTGCACACAAATGATGTGCCGTGCCATTTCTGAGGCTTTTTCTTTTTAAAGGAGAATTCCTCTGTTTTGCAAAGGCCAGCTTTCCCCAGCCTGGTGCCCTCCAGGACTTCAACTCCCATGAACCCCAGACAGCATGGCCAATGGTCAGGAATTCTGGGACATGTAGTCTCAAAAAAACATCTGGAAGTCACCAGGTTTGGGAAGGCTGGCGTTAGGTTTACCATCCCATGCACAATTACCAGGAAGTAAGAGTTGATATACACATCACACCAGGGGGGACCCAATGTGGTGCCCACAGGCACCTCCAAGCGTGCCTCAAAGCTCTCCACTCCCTCTGCCCTTAAAAAAATTGTTTTAATAATTTAAAAAAAAAACCCGCTTGTAAAATGTTAGGGTAATCCTCTTTCTCTCCCTGCCCAGCCTCTGGCCTTGCTCTTTCTCTCTCCTCTACCCCTTTGCCTTGCTGTTTCCCCCTCACCCCCAGCCTGTATCATCACTGTTTCTCTCCCTTCACACACACTTCTTTAGCTCACTTTTGAGTAGCCAGGCCCCCCCACAGCAGCCAATATGCATCTAGCCACACACCCGCATGGGAGCTATTTTGTGGTGGTGCCCACAGCAGTTTCTCAAATTCCCAAATGTGCCCACAGGTCCAAAGAGGTGGGGGATCCCTTCATTACACAGGAGGAGGGAGAATAAGGTGGTAGAATTCTGGGCTGTACCAATTTGGAGTGTAACTAGGGGCCATATTTCTGAATGCCCATTAAAAAAAAAAAACCCTCTCTTACAAGTAGAAAAAGTATCACACCAGGGAGAAATTTCCAAGCTGATCCTTCTACCTAGGGCAGTCTGTTGTTGTTGTTGCTGCCATTTTGGTTTGTTTTTTTTTTACACAGGGAAGCATTCAGAAATGTCAACCCTTACCTAGACTCTGACGTGATATACCAATTCTGGACATCATCACCTCATCGTGTTGCATGGGTCGAGCTGTGTAGCGCAGTCCTGTACATGTTTACTCAGTACCACTGTGTTCAACAGAGCTGAATCCTTAACAAGTCTGTTTAGGATTTCAGCCTTAATCCCAGTAAACTCATTTTCACTTCCAGGCTAGGCAAACCCAAGACATTTTGTTGTCTGAGGTGAAGCAGCAAATGGTGCGCACAGACCCCACCCCCAGTCAAGGTGCACCGGCTCATCAAGCAAATACAATTAAAATTAGATCATTAATAAACTGCTGCCCTTTCCTATCACCCAAAATCAGCTGCCTGAGGTGGCCACCTCGCTCTGCCTCAGGGGCAGGCAACCTAGTTTCTTCCAGATGTTTTGGACTACAACGCTCATCAGTCCTTGCCAGTATAGACAATGGCCAAGGATTATGGGAGTTGTGGCCCAAAGCAAAACCTCTGGAGGGCACTGGGTTGCCTCCCTTGTTCAATCTAATGGTAGAGCTGCCCCTGCTTCCTAAGCAATAGACTCAGGCTGCAGGAAGCAAACTCAGCCTTGTCCCTCTAGGGCAGCCTCCCCGCACCGCACCTGATGCCATTCTGATGTATTGGCTAAGAGATTGTGACTTGCCCACATTGACTGTGTGGGTAAGGTTTACATTTGGGACGCCAAATGCAACACTCAGTCTGCTGTAACTCACTGGCTGCCAGAGGTAGCCGAGCTGAACAATGGTGCTCTTTGTATCTGATCAACACTAACAAAAACTGTAGACAAACTACTCCAACACCGATGAGGCCAAGCTCCTTTTCCTGTCTGGGGTTTCATCCTGCAGGAGGCTTTCATCCTGGGGCTCACACCCCAGCAGGCCTGTCCCAAATCTCCCTTTTGCCACTTGTACATTAGAATCATCATCATCATCAGGCGATCACTCGTGACAGAGTAAGATTGTCTTCCAGGATAAAAGGAGGAAATTCTAAAGAAGATTGTGTAGACTCTAGCGATGGGTCCGTAAGTGACTGTGGAGGCCAATTCTAGATCCACACATCTTCCCACAGTGAGGACACCGGGAACCAGGTAAACTGTATTTTAAGCCAAGAGCAAAGGAATTCTATTCTGCTCTCAGTTAAGCCAAATGCTAGCAAATATGACCCTAATAATCCCTACCATGGGCCCTGTTCGCATGACATGACAGCCCATGGTGGGTTAATTTACCCTCGAGGAACTGCAGCACATGCCGGCCACCATTATGAATATGCAAACCCAGCCAGAGGGCGTTATTTGAGGGCTAAACAACCCTTGCATAACCCTACCACATAGACTGTGAGTTATGTGAAGGGTGTCTAGCCCTCAAATAACCCCACTGGCTGGGTTCGCACAACACAACAACCCCCAGTTGGGGTTTGCATATTCATAATGGCATCTGGCATGTGCTGCAGCTCCTCGAGGGTAAATTAGCCCACGAGGGGCTGTCGTGTCGTGAGAACCAGGCCCACGTGCTCAAATTGCTCTCCTTGTGTTAGATGACCATGGCAGGACTAGATGCTATGAGGAAAACATGGGATTTTCCATCGTAATGCCATTAGTAGTAAGGAGGAAGGGGTGGCAGATGCAGGGGAGAATCAACAGGTGCTTAAACCTTCCCTGTCTGCTCCTCTACAAATTCCCCACCTCCTCCCAGGCTATACCTGCCCCAACTGAGGGGAAAATGCCCAGTGAGGAGGCAGGATTTGTAGGTGGGGCACGCCACTAACATTTTCTGCCCCATCTAAGCTAGTTCCAGGACCCAGGACATGCACATGGACCCTGGTTTTCTTAACCCTAACCGGAGCTTTTACCCTAATCCTAAACCCCTTCCTCTCCCCCCACCTCCCCTCATTTTCTCAGCAAGTGCCCCCTCCCCTGCTGTGAATGTAAAGGGGGGAGAAAGAAAAAAAACTTTTCAAATGCTTTTGACTTCCTTCAAAATACCTGCGTCTGTTTTTTACCTGAGCAAGACCTTCTGGATTCATTGCTTCAGGAGGGTGGTGCAGCTGGGCAATTTTAGACCCCGGACTTAAGGGTCTTCCGGAGGCCCCCTTTACACAGTGGCCATGTGTATTACTTACTTACTTATTTATTTATTTCATTTTTATACCGCCCAATAGCCAAAACTCTCTGGGCGGTTTACAACAATTAACAAGACAGTCCCAGGCCCGCAGGCTTACAATCTAAAAAGACGAGCGACACACAAGGAAAAAGGAATGGGGAAGGAAGAAGGGGGAATATTAATTCATCCTTCTGGCAGGGCTGGTGGAATGGCCCTACGTTCCCTCTCTTCTCCCTCTTCTCAGCCTGCTGGAATGGCTGCTGGTGGCGGCAGTTGAGGGAAGAGGCGCCTTCAGGAGGGGCGGCCTTTCAGCAGGGCTGTGAAGCACACAACTAGCATTTCTCTTCCTCCCTCCCACTGCCACTCGATGCTTTATAGCTGCCTCTACACTCCTGATATGTTAGCTCAAGGACAAAAGTGTTTGCCAACCCCGAGTTTAAACCCCACCCCCACTCTGAGCATGTGCAGTTTTGCATTGTAAACTCACATAAATCATAGCACCATCACGACGGCAGGAATAAAATGGGAGTTTGCTTCTGCTACCCTGCCACACTCCGGGTGATCATTGGGGAGCCCCTGGGCTGTGGGGCCCTGGACTTTGGCCCCAAGACCTAGCCTTAGCTGCACCGCTGTTCTGGACAGAGCTGGCCTGCACAGCTTTTGATCCGAAGGCAGGCCCCCCCCTCAACCGTGTATGGCAGCTTGTGGCTTGATAAAGCCTCTTGTGTTTGCTGTTGTCAACGGGTGTTTTTTTTTAGCAGTCCCTGCTCCTCTGCCCTTTAACAGCAGCTTGATGTGTAAACATTACCATGAGAATAGTGCAAGAATGTTTATTTCTATATGCTGTGAAAAGCTTCATCTGCTGGGTTTTTTTGGGTGTGTGTGTATGTTGCATTCAAGGTGCTTTTAAGGCACGGGAGCAGGCCGGGTCATTTTTTTTTTCCCTCAGTCAGTTGACCATAGTGGTATAGTTAGGTAATTTGAGACTCTGGACTGTAATTATTTTACAGAGGGCTCTCTTTAGATTAGTGGTGGGCAACTTGTGGCCATCCACATGTTATGGCCTACAACTTCCATGATCTCTCATCATTGGCTATGCTGGCTAGGGATGATGGGAGTTGTAGGCCCAAACAACTGGAGGACCACAATTTGCCCACCCTTGCATTTAGAGAGTAAACTCTATTATTTTGATCACTTCAAAATGTGGTCATCCAGCCCTGCTGCATTTGGAAGTCCTTCTGCACATATTACTGAGTGGGGCCTTGAACTTCAGCCGCAAAGTCCGGCCCTGACTGCAGGGCTGTTTGAAGACCCTTCGAGTACCCAGCAGTTCACAAGACGCAGCTGATGGACGGCCTTCGGCTAGGTGAGTCACAAGCTGTGTGGGAATGCTTCAAATGGAATTTGTCTACCATGAGTTTCTATAGTGAAACAACACTGGTGTTATTCAGGCACAGAATGAGAAAAGAAGCCCTGGGACGTCTCAGGCCAATCTGATTATCTCTGTGTTGTTTTGGACACCATGGTAACTGTTGTACAGCTGAGCAATGAGATGAACCTTCCAGCCTCTGCACTGGACTGCCTCCTGCAAGACCGGGTAATCTAAGACATGAAAGACACAGGAGCTCTCTGGACACCCCTTGCAAAGCTTTGCCTTTCTCTGCTATGTGGGATGATCTTACATAGCAAAGACTAATCCAATGGAGACTCTTTTTTTTAAACCCCTGGGGCAGATTTCAGGGAGCAAGCGGTGGTGGGAAAAGGTTCAAATCTCCCCACCTTGTGCTTGGTGGTTCTGATCCAGATCAGGGGCTTGTATCCTTACTTTAAAGTAAAGAAAGAGAGAGGGTCAGCTGCACTCCATAACATAACGTGTAATTTTACCTTTAGTTCCTTTCGTGCAGATGAGGGCTTGGGGGGTGCGGAAATGGAAGGACCCCCCCACCCCGCGCGCGCGCTCTGAAACAGCCCTGGTTAAGCAAATATTGAAGCACACAAGCATGCTGTAAGCTAGGCCCTGCAGGTCTTCGTATATAATATATAGAAAGTACACATCTGTTGTGCTCCAGTGCAAAAAGGGACTTTTTTAACTGGGGCAAAATCTGGTTAGGTGGTAGGTGCAGCCCTTTGGCATGTACAAAGTCTTAAGCACCTTTGCACACCTGCTTTGGTGGTTTGTTTTGTGTCCTTTTTTTGTTTTTGTTTGTTTGTTTGTTTTTTTTAAAGGCAAGATTGGCCAAGGCAGGGGAGTGCAAAGAAACGAGGGTGTCTGAGCAGAAACACAGTTGGCAGTTCATTCATGTCAAATAGCAATGATTAATTACATCTGATCCTTAAAGGCGCTTAAAGTTAACACAGGCTTGTAAAAACAAAGCATATGGCATGGTTGTTGCCTATGGAAGACAGTCACAGGTTTGCAGTTGCCATAAATGAGCAAACTCCACCAGTCACTTCTGCAATTAATGGGAACAATTTATTTAGTTACAGAATTCACTCTGTTCCTCTAAACCACACTTTCCTAAGGAGTACCTTTCAAGCTTATCAGGAGTTCCTCACTGATAAAGCCACTAATAGCAGATATATATTTTTTGAAAATGCAGCTTTCCCACACCATGATGATTTATATTCCCTTGTAATGTGGAGCTCTGCATGGGAATGCTGGGTGTCTTTTAGGCCTTGCTCTTGCAACCCCCATGAAATGGTTGGTTTAGCCCAGTAGGGGTGGTGTATTCATTCAGGAATGAGCAAGGAGGAAAAGAGTCCATTTATTCTATAGGGGAGCTGAAAAATAATTATGGGCTCTTGTCACTTTAAATATGGTGAATTGAACTGATATATATGTATGGTTGATGTGCAAGGGGGCACATTTTTGGATCTCTGGTATTTGTTATATTTACATTGTGATTGCAAGCCTTCAAATGCTGCAATGTGTAAGTTGCCATTTGCTGCTGTTGCTTTGGGACTAAAGTTATCTGAAGAGGAGTAGCTGAAGCATCCACCATCTTGGTGAACCAGAGGAACGTTGGAGTGGCTGACTACAAAGTATTGCAAGTGGGACTCGCCTATTTCTCTTTAGACTAACAGGGACTATTGTTTGAATTGTTCTTGTGCTAACAGAGTACTTGTGTATTTAGCTCCATGTGGCCAACTGCTGTATTGATTTATGTATAACTGTGGTTCTAACTAAAGGAAGTTTGTTTAATTCAAATCCTTGCAAGCTTCCATTCCAAATGAGCCCCATAGGACCCACACAGGCAGAGGTTACAAAATTGGTGCCCAACCAGTGTAGGGCTTGGAAATGAACTTGCAAACATAGATTGCTACAATGAATATATGCAGAAAGCTGACGTTTGACCTGCACTATAGGTCATACAGAAGGCTTGTGAAGTTCAGCAGGCCTAGTCAATGGCTAACTTGAGCAATGTGTGTGTACCCCCAAAATCCTCTGTACCCGGAATCCTTGGCAGGACCAATAGGTTTGGTAGCAGACAGTGATGGATTTCTTGGCAGGCAAGTTGATGTAGAAAATGTTCCCTGAAGGTAGAAAGTAAAAAGGGGGGGGGGGGAGGCAGGTTTATGTAATTTTAATTCATGGCACTGTTTAGGTCTAGGATTCTTACCAAATGGACATAATTCTGTTTTGCAATCTGGCTTTCTTTCCTCCTTACTTTATGTCATCATCAGTCACAGCCTAATTCACAATGTCAGAGTCCAAGAATTAACTTAATTCTTATCTGTTAACAAGTTTTATATAAAAGACAGCCTTCTTAAAGCCGAGATGTAATGTTAAGGCAATGGGTAATTGTTGGGGTGTACACATTTGTATGAAGAAGTATATGTAATTTTTTAATTGCATTTGTTACAGTTATGTTAATCTGAATGAGAACCTTTGAACACTGAGCTCAACACTATCAGTGCTCACATTTCATTGATATAGGGTGGGGGTGATGTACCTTTTTCAACCCGAGGGCCAAATTCAATTTCAGAGAAGCTCTAGGACAGTGTTCTCCAACCTTGGGTCCCCAGATGTTTTTGACCTACAACTCCCAGCATGCCCCAGCCAGCGTAGGCCAAAAACATCTGGGGACCCAAGGTTGGAGAACACTGCTCTAGGAGATCACATTCAGTGGTGGGCAGGGCTGAAAAATTAACCCCCCAAATTCCATTGTTACCAATTTATAATAGGAAGCATGTCTACTCAGAAGTAAGCATGAGCAGCATGTCTGTTCACAAAGCCTCTGCATGTCTACTCAGAACTTAGCAGGACTGACTCATTCAGCAGCATTTTCAAATAGCATCCCAAATATCAAGTCTTTGCATGTCTACTCTGAAGTAAGCATGAGCATCATGTCTACTCACAAGTAAGCAGGACAAAGCTCAGAAGGAAGCAGGAGTGAATCACTTCTAGCCCTACCTTCTCTGCCCCACCTGGAAAATTTTCTTATCTCCAATCAACAGCTGATCAGAGATAAGTGCTTTCCCCTGCTAAACAATAGGAAAGGGAGCCTTTTTCAGTGATAAGCAGAGGAAAGCAGTGCCATGGAGAGTAAAGCTTTTATCTCCGATCAGCTGCTGATTGGAGATAAGAGTTTTACTCTCCTTGGAGAAAGGCCAGGGCCAGGTGAAGAAGCTGCCAGGCCAGATGGGGAGCCCATCTGGCCTGGCAGATGTGGGCATGTTTAGCCTTCAGAAGAGGAGACTGAGGGGAGATATGATCGCACTCTTCCAGTATTTGAAGGGATGTCACACAGAGGAGGGCAAAGATCTCTTCTCGTTCATCCCAGTTTGCAGGACACGGAATAATGGGCTCAAGTTACAGGAACCTAGATTCCACCTAAACATCAGGAAAAATTTCCTGACTGTCAGAGCAATAAGACAATGGAATCAACTACCTAGGGAGGTGGTGGGCTCTCCCAGTCTGGAGGCATTCAAGGTGCGGCTGGACAGACATCTGTCAGAGATGCTTTGACCTGGATTCCTGCATTGAGCAGGGGGTTGGACTCGATGGCCTTGTAGGCCCCTTCCAACTCTACTTTTCTATGATTCTATGATCCTATGATTCTATGATCCCTGAGATAAGGTAAAAATAGACTACCTCTGAGTATGTACAGAGTGCTTTGCCACAATGCATAATTATGGAATTCTCTGCCACAAGTTGTGATGGCCACTAGCTGTGACATCAGGAACCATGGGAACTCCATCATCATCATCATCATCATCATCATCATCATTAGGCGATCACTCTACCCTGCTTTCTGATACCTGGGATGATGTCATGAGCATGCTCTAGGGCCTACTTGAAACCCCAGGAGCAACCCTCCTTGCCACACCCCCATTGCAATCACTGAGTGTGGTAGTGGGAGCTGCTATGGCAGCAGGGAGAGCTGGCACTGCATCAAAGACCGTTACAAGCCAGGCCTAAACTTTAGAGAAGGCTTGGGCTCAGCTCTTAATAGGCTTGATGGATTCGAAACTGGGGAAGTTCATTTCTGAGTCTTCCCTGCCCCCCACCCAAACTTTGGCAGCCTTGCTGGTGGTGACTGATGCTGTGAGAACAAAGCCTTATCTTTGGGAAAGTGAGAGCATAGCAGGCAGATGGAAGGGCTCACTACAACACAGGAGAGACCTTCTGAGGCCTCTCCTCATCTGGAAATGATACTTGGAGCGTCATATCTTGCCAGGGATAATGGGGTTTGTACAAGGCTTCCTCTCCTGTATGATAGTGCACCCTTCCAATCCCACCATCCCTTCCCATGTCCCCCTCCCTAAGGTAATGCCTTTATACTTGTGTTGGGGGTGGAGCGAATACAAAAAAGGGCTTGACTTCTAGGCAGGGATGGAGTTGGAATCCCATTTCATGTTAGGCCCAGCTTGAAGAGACCAGAGCCTAATTTTAAATGGCCTCAGACCAGGGCCAGTGTGAGACATTTTGTTGCTTGTGGTGATGGACAAGATGACACCTTCCTTCATTCCATGTATAGGGCCAACCAGACTGGCAGTTGAATCTTATTTCAGCACTAGCAACGGGACAGCATCCTCCAGTGCACCTGAATATAGCAGGATAGCTTAGGACAGACTGCCTGACACACATCTTACTACCACTCCCTCCCTCTCTCCCAGCATCTGCTGCCTGGCCACCTCACTCTACCTAATGGTATGGCCAATGTTGCTTCAGACTTCTTGAGTGGGGGAGTTTGCATGTCAAGCTCCCACAACTTGAAGTTTCATGGTATCTCTGGTAGGCCTTAGCTTGTTTTGCCCAACTGGGCAGAATTTTAGGCACTTCAAAACATTTCAGGGGAATGGGAGGGAGGCAGACTTGTTCAAATGGAGTCCTTACCAGAACAGACGTGGTGGTAAGACCTTTGTTTTTTTAAAAAAAATCTCCCTGAATCTGACTGTATTGGGTACTTTCTGGCTGGTCTTTAGTATTCCATTCTTGGGGAAGATGCTGGAGTGTGTGGTGAGGCAGATTATCTAGAACCATGGTTTCAGGCCCAGTTAAAGGACAGAGACTATGTTAGTTGTCTTGATGGATGATCTATGCTAGGCACTGGACAGGGGGAGTGTGTTCCTGTTGGCTCTGCTGGACCTCTTGGTAATTTTTGATACAATTGATATGGTATCCTTCTGAGGCATTTCTCTGAGATGGGACTGGGAGGCAGTGTTACACAGTGGCTCTGGTCCTTCTTGGAGGGTCGATTTCAGAAAGTGGTGCTGGGAGATTCCTGTTCGATGCTGTGGCCATGGCCTGTGGTGTCCCTCAGGGTTCCTTCGTATCCCCCATGCGATTTAACATATACATTGAACCACTGGGAAAGACTGGAGTTCTGGGGTTTGGTGCCACCAGTATGCTGTTGACACCCAACTCTATCTCTCCTTTCCATATAAATCCAAGGAAGTCAGTAATGGACTGGATAATAATAATAATAATAATAATAATAATAATAATAATAATAATAATAATAATAATTTCTTACCTGCCTCTCCATCTAGATCAGTGATGGCAAACCTATGGCACGCGTGCCACAGCTGGCATGCAGGGACCTCTCTGTGGGCACTCAAGCCATTGGTCGCCAGATCGCGAAAAGACCATCCCCTTCTGCATTCAGCATCGGGTTTCCATAGTAACTCCTCTCCACTCATTCCTCGCTGGCCTCCACAGGCAGGCACACTCCAACATCTCCACCCCCAGAAGCAGACTGCGCAGGCACCCAGCCCTCCTTCTAACTGAACAGACAGCTCAGAAGCACAGCGCGCGCACGCACGCCCGAATCTTTGCACGCCCGGTGAAGAGCCATGCCCTGAGACAGAGCGGGGCGTGATTAGCTAGTGCCCCCTCCTCCTTCCTGCCAAATTTAAGGCACTTTGAAATAAATAAGTTGGTTTTGTGTTGCAGTTTGGGCACTCGGGCTCAAAAAGGTTCGCCTGAAGGTGCGGGAATGAAAGCAGAGCTCCCGTGTATGCAAGATAGGAGATTAAAATCCTGTTCGTGTGTGAAGGCCCATAAATCCACCCACAGAAATCCAGATCTCTCTCCCCTCTCTGTGCGCAGCGTGCAGCGTGTCGGCTGCAGTCAGACAGCCAGCTCCTGTAATCCGACTCCAGCTGTCGGCTCCCCCATTTGCAGTTAGCAAGGAAAAAACTCTGTAACTCCACAGGTCTTTCTACCTGTTTATTTACTTAATAAAGTAATATTCTACAGAGTATACATTTCCTAATTACAGTTCATGAGCAGAGCATAATGCATAGCAAGCATTCCATTCCAGTGGAGCAAGTTGAGCTTTACCCCACTGTTGCACAGACGTTACATTGTTGCATAAGTCCAGCAAGCAAAAGTCCAGAAGAAAAGAGAGAACAGAGTGAACAGTCCTGTTCTTCTCTCAACAATGGCTACAGACTGAAAAACAAGTGCGTCACCAAAACGTACAAACCATGTGACCAGCTCATACCGTTTCCCAGGCCTAGCTTTCACACGGAAAGTAGGAAGACACAACATCCTTGTTTACTGCCATTCTGTTCCTTCCATGTTGTCAACAATGTGCTTCAGCTTGTGAATGTGATACATATCACAACATCCCCCCACATGCTGTAGTACAGGGGTCCTCAAACTTTTTAAACAGGGGGCCAGTTCATTGTCCCTCAGACTGTTGGGGGGGCGGACTATAGTTTGAAAAAAATATGAACGAATGGATCAAGTTAAAAAAAAAGGACCCGGGTCCCTTTTTTTTTTTACTTGATAGGGGTGATTCCCCCCCCCCTTAAATGGAAAGTGTATTTATTTATTTATTTATTTCATTTTTATACCGCCCAATAGCCGAAGCTCTCTGGGCGGTTCACAGTAATTAACAAGACAGTCCCTGCCCGCAGGCTTACAATCTAAAAAGACACGACACACAAGGAAAAAGGAATGGGGAGGGAAGAAGGGGGAATATTAATGAATACTCCTGGCAGGGTTGGTGGTATTTACATATATAGTTGCACAATTGTTTCATGCCTAACACCAATATACGTTTGTTTTTGCCATCACACAAATGAGCATACTCGACAAAAGAATCGGCCCTTGAAGCGAAAGAGTTTTTAAAAAGTCTGCTTCCGCTGATCGGCCGCCGGGCTGGATAAAAAGGCAAGGTGGGCCGGATGTGGCCCGCGGGCCTTAGTTTGAAGACCCCTGCTGTAGTACATCTTGTTTACATTTACTCAATGAGGCCTAGTGCCGTCATTAGTTTCCTGTGTCTTACTACAGGCAATGGTTTTGTGAAAAGATCTGCCACCATTTCCCCTGTTGCACAGTATTTGAGTGTGACCCACCTCTTTTTTCACACAGTCCTTTACATGAGAGTAACGAACATCAATGTGTTTGGTTCTTGGCCTACATTTTTCATTGAGAGCCATGCTTATGCAAGCCTTGTTGTCCTCAAAAATTGTAACAACCTTGTCTACTGGTATGTGCATATCAGCAAACAATTGTTTGAACCACTCAATCTCATTACATGCTTGAGATAAACTGATGAATTCAGATTCTGCGCTAGATACAGCCACACAAGATTGTTTGCGAGTGTACCAGTCAATCAAACTGTTATCATACATTATCACAGTCCCACTTGTAGACTTCCTATCTGTTGCAGACCCCCAATCAGCATCAGTGTACACACAAAAACCTCCCTCTGTGTGTGCTGCCAATTTCAACAACAATCTGACAGTTGCATACCTTGTTGTTGGTGCAAACACGGAATCAAAATCTACCCCATGTTTTTGTGCAAACCCTCTTGCAACGAGTCTCGCCCTGTACCTTTCCACCTGCCCCTTGTGATTTGTTTTCACCTTGTACACCCATTTACAGGTGATTGCTTTGCGCCCTACAGGCAAAGATACCAGACTCCATGTTTTGTTAACATGCATTGCATTGATTTCATCCTGCATGGCCTCAAACCAATCCTTTTTCACCTTTGGTTCCATGCTTTGGATTTCCTCAAAACTTTGTGGTTCTAAAGCTATTTTGAGAGCTTTATGTACAACAGTTTCCCCACTTTGGAATTCATCCTGATATCTAACAGGTGCTTTACGTTCTCAGGTTGAACGCCTTAGAGATTGTTCACCTCCCTCCTGCTCCCCAGATATCTGCCCAGTGGTTTGTTGTGTGTCAGAAACCTCCTGCTGTGTTTCAGTCATTGCATGCATTGGCAATTCCACCAGCTGTTTCTGTTCCTGTGTTTGTTCATGAAAAATCACATCCCTGCTTAGAATTACCTTGTTGTGTTGTGGTGACCACAACCTGTACGCTTTTATTTGTGCATCATACCCCAGCAGAAAACATTCAAAGTTTCTTGCCTGTATTTGAACAAAGCATTTACACCCAAAAGTACTCACGTGTGCTACCTTTGGCTTCCTCCCATGAAACATTTCATATGGAGTTTTCCCAATTGTGGAGTTGGGTAATCTATTCAGCAGGTAATTGGCATTTGACAATGCGTCCCCCCAGAAACGGTTTCCCAGTTGTGAGTCAGCTAATTGAGCCCTCATCATTTCCTGGAGTGTTCTGTTCCTTGTTTCAGCAACGCCATTCTCGCTAGAGTATGGGACTGTGACTTTGTGCCCAATTCCCTCACTTTCCAAGAATTTCTTGAATTTTGTACTCATGTACTCTCCCCCACCATCTGTGAGCAATTCACCTATTGGGTATTGTTTATATCTGTTCCCAGCCCATTTAACAAATGATTCAAACCTCTCTTGAACCTGAGATTTGTGCTGCAGAAGATAAACAAATCCAAATCTAGAAAAGTCATCTGTGAGTGTCAAGTAGTACCTATTTCCCCCATAGCTGTTTTCAAATGGTCCAGCAACGTCAGAGTGTACCAGCTCAAATATTCTTGTGCTAACTCTGTCACTGTGTTTCTGAATGTTAGCTCTGTGTGACTTTGCAATACTACATACTTCACATTCCACATAATTAGAACAAAGTTTCATTTTCATACCCTCACACAGACCTGGCATTTTTTCTATGCTTCTGTAATTGGCATGCGCGAACCTTTTGTGGAAAATATGTAAACAATTGTCATGTGGTTTACAATTTGCATACTTTGCCCTCTCATCATGTGTTACAAATGGATTTATAACATACAAAGAATTCTGCAAATCACCTTTTGCACAGACTATCCCTTCACGTGAAATTACACAGCTGCTGTCAGAAAAGCATATTTCAAAACCATTTTTAGCCAATTGTGATATACTTATCAAGTTTGTATCCAATTCTTGAACAAGGAGTGCCCTTTGTTGACCCAAAGTAGCAAATGCAATTGTTCCAGTTGCTGAGACTTGGATCCGCTTCCCATCAGCCAGTTCAACATGTTGATTTATATATCCATCATCCAGAGATTGAAACATGTCTCTGGAGTTTGCCATGTGATGAGATGCCCCAGAGTCCAAAACCCACACGTTGTTGTTGGAAACTCCCACCCGAGCAATCAAACTTTTGCCCATTTTAATTGCCTCCTCAGGTGTACTGGTAGCTTCCTGTTTGTTTTTCTTCTTTCTCTGTTTGCCCTTACAGTCTTTTTTCAGATGCGATGTAGACCCGCAAGAAAAGCATTTTCTCACTTTTAAAGCTGCAGCTTGGGTAATTCCCACCAGCTTGCTGCTACTCCCAGCTTGGCTGTTCGCCGCGTCCACCAAGCTGTCTGCTGATTTACGTCCAGCATTGCTCTTCCTTCCTTGCCGTTTCTCCCACTCAGAGAGAAGCTTGCCTGACACATATTCCATTGTCAGGTTCTGATCTGGCTGCCCTTCCATTAATGTTACAATTGTATCATATGAAAAGTCCAGACTGGATAACAGAATAGAAACTTGATGCAAGAGATCGATTTGCATTCCCTGAGCTCTAAGCCTGTTAAACATGTCCCAAATTGTACTCAGATGTTCTGGCATCGATCCACCTGGTTGTAAGCTCAACTTGTACAGCTTTCATGCAAGCAAGATTCTACTCCCTGCCGTCTGCATGTGGTACGTGTTTCTTAGGGTATCCCAGATCTGTTTTGCAGTGTCAAGATACTGAATAAATGGAATTTGCGAGCTTTCCACAGATAAACAAAGTATTGCTTTCGCTCTGTCATCCCTCTCCTTCCATTCATCATATGCTTGGTCTCCCACTGCAACTGCATCTTGTGTTACTGCATTCCAGAGTTCCGCATGAGTTAAATAATGCTGCATCTGGAAGTTCCATAACACGTAATTCGAGCCAGATAGTTTTTCTACTATCTGAGGATTTAGGGATGGTGCCGCTGTCGCCATGGTTCCCGGGTGATTTATTTCCTCCTCCCCATCAGAAACTTCGGCGTCACTTGCCTCTGTGTATTTGGCTTTAAACAGAGCCTGCAAGCGTTCCGCGAACACCCCCCTCTCCCCCCTCCTTACCGGACGAAGGCCCTGGAGATTCTTCTTCTGCTTTAACGTCCTCCTCCTCCGCCATAAATCACTGCAATCCCAGAGTTGAGGCTGTTGGAAAACAGATCCTGCTGCTGCTGCTGTTGCTGATGACCTCCAGCCTGGCACCGAACTGGTTCCGTTCGATACTGATACCGGCTGGTTCCGGTCTAATCAGAGTCCAAATCCTGGTTCCACCACTGGTCCCGATTCTGGGCCCATAACCCTGAAGGTGCGGGAATGAAAGCAGAGCTCCCGTGTATGCAAGATAGGAGATTAAAATCCTGTTCATGTGTGAAGGCCCATAAATCCACCCACAGAAATCCAGATCTCTCTCCCCTCTCTGTGCGCAGCGTGCAGCGTGTCGGCTGCAGTCAGACAGCCAGCTCCTGTAATCCGACTCCAGCTGTCGGCTCCCCCATTTGCAGTTAGCAAGGAAAAAACTCTGTAACTCCACAGGTCTTTCTACCTGTTTATTTACTTAATAAAGTAATATTCTACAGAGTATACATTTCCTAATTACAGTTCATGAGCAGAGCATAATGCATAGCAAGCATTCCATTCCAGTGGAGCAAGTTGAGCTTTACCCCACTGTTGCACAGACGTTACATTGTTGCATAAGTCCAGCAAGCAAAAGTCCAGAAGAAAAGAGAGAACAGAGTGAACAGTCCTGTTCTCTCTCAACAATGGCTACAGACTGAAAAACAAGTGCGTCACCAAAACGTACAAACCATGTGACCAGCTCATACCGTTTCCCAGGCCTAGCTTTCACACGGAAAGTAGGAAGACACAACATCCTTGTTTACTGTCATTATGTTCCTTCCATGTTGTCAACAATGTGCTTCAGCTTGTGAATGTGATACATATCACAACATCGCCATCACTGGTCTAGATCAAGGCGGGGAACAGCAGAAAATATAAACATATAAACTAATCAAAACACAACGGATGAGGGCGAACAATTGAAGCTTAATCTAGTCAAGACAGAGGTGCTCCTGGTGAGTCAAAAGGCAGATCAGGGAATAGGGATTCAACCTATGCTGGATGGGATTACACTCTCCCTGAACACTCAGGCTCACCATTTGGGTGTACTCTTGGACTCGGCCCTGACCCTGGATGCCCAGGTCTCGGCAGTGGCCATACTTGTTTGCGCAGCTGAGGCTAGTGTGCCCACTGTCCCCATTCATAAAGATGTCTTATCTGCCCACAGGCATGCATGCCTTAGTTGCACCCCACTTGGACTACTGTAACGTGCTGTACATGGGGCTGCCATTGAAAACTGTTTGAAAACTTCAGCTGGTCCAAAATCCTGTGGCCAGGATATTAACTGGGGCTGGTTACAAGGAGTATGTCACTCCCTTGTTACAACAGCTTCACTGGCTACAGCTCCAGCACGGCGGAAGTGATGCGATGGGACCCTGCTTCAGCGCGCTGGACCCCCACGCTATGTTTTTGGTGGGGAAAACCAGGGAAACAGGGTTGTTTAAGCCCTGTTGCCCTGGTTCCCCACGTCAAAAACATAGCGCGGGGGTCCAGCAGCGCGCCAGAGCAGCAGGATGTGGCGGCAGCGGCGGTTCTGCCGGCAGCGGTGGCTCCAGCAGCTCCAGCGGCGGCGGCTCCTGCGGTGGCGGCGGCTCCTGCGGCGGCAGCGGCTCCTGCGGCAGCTCCTGCGGTGGTGGCTCGAGCGTTCTCCACGCCACTCAGAAGAGCGAGATCGGGCCACCGCCGCGGAAAGACGAGCCACGGAGAGCCTCGAGCGCAGGTGAGGCTCGAAATACATCACTATAAACAGGTCTGTTTCTGGGCACAATACAAAGTGCTGCTTATGACCTATAAAGCCCTATATGGCTTGGGACCAGCCTACCAGAAAGACTGTGTTCTCCCTTACGAGCCTGCCCAGGCCTCAAGATCCTTGGGAGAGGCCCTTCTTTTGGTACTGCTGCCTTCGGAGGCGCATTTGGTGGTGACATAAGAGAGGGCCTTCTTGGTGACTACTCCCAGGCTGTGGAACTCCCTGCTGATGGAGGCTAGGTTGGCTCCCCCTCTGCTGTCCATCCGCTGGCAAGCAATGCTATTTTTAATCAAGCAGGCCTTTGGCATATAAGTGGGCTTTGGGGTTGTGTGCTGTTTTTATTTTATGATTATTATGTTTTTAATTGTGTTTTAATGTATTTGTTTTATTATTTTAATCAATTATATTTATGATTGGAAGCCGCCTTTAGTGGCATTTTCTCGGTAGGAAGGCATAGTACAGATCAAATAAATGAACAGAAGCAGTGGTGTGTGTGTTTCTCTCTCTCTCATTCACTCTTTCAAACTTGTTAAAAGTCAATGTCCTCTTCTCCTTGCCCCCTCCCACATTTAAAACTGACACTGCAGTAGTTGGGGCAAGATTCCAGAGGCATGCTCAGACTAGAACCTTCCTGAAATTCTGCAAGTCTGATCAAAACTGTTTTTGCTTCCCTTAGAATGTCACTGTTCATTAACTTGTTTATATATTTTGTGCTGTTTTATCCCATCCTTCCCCGAAGGAGCTCAGAGTGGGTTATATGGTTTTCTCCCCATTTATCCTCCCAACAACCATGTGAGATTAGACAGAGATAGTGACTGGCCCTAATGGCCACCCAGGGAGCTTCAAGCCAAGGCTCAATGAGGATTTGAACATACTGTAGCTCTCCCCTGGACCTAGCCCAAAACTCTAACCACTACACCACACTAGCTCTCCTTGGATGCTTCACCTGAGCAGGAAACTCCACCTAGAAATTTCACTTTAGCCAAAATTCAGTGGCAACCCATAGCACTCACAAAGATCTTTCCTGGATATCTATTCAGATTCAAGTGCAAAACATGAAAAATTATACACTGGAAGTGGTCAAGAAAGACATGCCTAGAAGTGCTAAAAGGCATGCCTTTTCTCTGCTGTCAAGCTTTTCTCCACATCTATCATAACAAATGCTTTGCTTTTGAAATGGAAGCCAAGGTTCCCAGGACTCTACCATGCAACTAAAAGCCAAAGACAAGTTGTGTTGTTGTGGAAGGCAGACATGGGAAAAATAAGTAGATGTTACACAAATAGTCTTGGGAAGCAGCCAGTTATTTTCTTTCTTGCTATTATTATAGCACCTGGGAATCCTTTCTAATGTGATTTGCTTACATATGGATTTTAAAAATCGGTGATAAAGGGGAATGGGAAGGGGATGGAGATGAAAAAAGAAGCTATTTAGATTGCAATCCTCTACCCTGCACAAATGGAACTTCTCCAGATTTTGCAATGGCCTGGAGGTACCCTGATGGGGTGCACTTTGAGTCCCCTGTTTTGAAGGGGGGAGAGAGAATGTTTTCATATTGATGCAGTAATCCGAGATTCTTGTTCTACACGTGTACCGATTTCAGGTCTCTAGGTCATGTGCAAGTTCCCTAGCCATGTATATTACATGGCCCTGTGTGAGCTTGCCCGTTGCCAAGTCTGTTCCAGCATTGCCCCATCTTTGCTGGCAAACTTCACCCCTGCAATTTTGCAATGTCAGTAGGTGGAGCTGCAGTGCTATGATGTCATGTGGCATCACTGAAGAGAGGCGGAGCCCACAGGCCCAAATGAGTGGTGCTATGATGGAGAAACGGCAGTAGCCGAGCCCAGCTAGAGGATTCACGCACCGCTGCAGCACTGTTCCAATCCTCTGCGTGAAAACTGGCTTTAAAATGGTGGTGCTAGACTGGGGTGTGCCGCACTGGAATAAATTAGAGCAGCCTCCCCCAACCTGGTGCCTTCCAGACATTTTTGGACTTCAATTAAAAAGGCGGGGTATAAATATAATAAATAAATAAATAAATAAAATTCCCATAAGCCCTAGTTAGCATGGCCAATTGTCAGGAATGCTGGGAGTTGTGGTCAAACAGATCTGGAAGGCACCAGCTTGGGAAGGCTGAATCGGACGAGGATATAAAAACAGCCATGCTGCATTTAGTTAGACCAGGGGGCATGCTGGGAGTTGTAGGCCACAAACATCTGGGGACCCAAGGTTGGAGAGCCCTGAATTAGACCAACGCTCTATCATCATTCTCCCCCCCCCCCCAGTAGTGACCAGCAAGATGCCTCTGGGAAGGCTGACAAGCAGGGCATGGAGTTGATACCCCTCCCCTATTTTTTGCTCACAGTGTCTGGCATTCAGTACATAAAGCCTCCAGATACAGAGGATCCAATTAGCCATCGTGACTAGTAATATCCGTTGATAGACTTGTTCTCCATCAATTTGTCTAATTCTAACCTATCTCTTTCCTGGCCATCTGTGATAGTGCATATCATCACCACATCTTGAGGTAGCGAACTGTACCTGCTAATTACCGGTATATGTCCTGTGGTTGATCTGACGTGGTATCTCTCCCAGTCCCAGGAAATTAGCATGCAAGTGGATCCCTGCATGGGTGCTGCTTCTTTGCAATGCCATTTCTTCCTGGACAAAGTGGGTGTGTGACACGCCTCTATGCAAGGTGAAAGATGGTAGAGTATGAAACAGTATGTGTGTATTTTACTATTAAGATAGCAAAGGCAGTAATAACAGATAATGGATTATAATATATGGATGCCGAGGCTTGAGGGCTTCTAGGTGTCTTAACTAAGTAGAAAAACAGCACACAAGCCATCATTACCTCTACAGTGAATTCTGAAAACAGGAGCTAATGACACCCGCAGAGGAGTCTATGAGAGAAACTCCCCTCCCAGCAGCACACCTGCCTCTGGTATACACGGTAATAAACATCCCAGAGATGGACAACAAAATGGAGTCTTCTTTCCTTGGAAGGGAATCACAGGTGGGCACAGGGAAGAAAGCTGGTTAGACAAAGTGGAAGACCGACAACCTGGTCTTCTGCTTCTGCGTGGGTTCAATGCTAAGGGGGTAGCGAGTCCTGGGGCGGCCTTCTCCGAGATCCCCAGCGACTATCACCCTTAGCCCAGAACAAAGGGATAACTTATAGCCACAGAAGTATCTTTTAGAAAATAAGTTTATTTACAACATTACCTTCACAAACCCAGACACACGCCAGCAATACAGCTTATCAGTACGGTACAAAGTAGCAAGCAAGAAGTCTTAAGGACACCGTGATTTCAGGGCTCTCAGCTAGTTAGTTCAGCTCGGGTCCCGGCAGAGGCCCGGTCAACCGCACGCTGCTAGTTGGGTTCCCGGCGGAGGCCCGGTCTACCCAAGTGGCTAGCTGGGTTCCCGGCGGAGGCCCGGTCTACCCAAGCGGCTAGCTGGGTTCCCGGCGGAGGCCCGGTCTACCCAAGCGGCTAGCTGGGTTCCCGGCGGAGGCCCGGTCTACCCAAGCGGCTAGCTGGGTTCCCGGCGGAGGTCCGGCCTACCCAAGCGGCTTGTGAGTGATTTCAGCTTGGTTTCCCGGGGGTCCGGTCAACCCAAGCGACCAGTGATTTCAGCTAGCTGGAGTGTGCCGGGTGTGGCTACCTGGGGTTGCCGATCCTTCGTTCTCTTACCCCAGGCACGGGGCAAGATTGTTGATCAGGTCCAACAACCCAGTTCCCTTGCGCAGGGTGTTTTATACCTTGGTGTTTCAGGTAGCCCCTCCCTCCGTGATCAGGTGGGTTGACACCCTCCCTGAGGGGCGGCCTTTTGGGTCAGGTGGGGTGACGCCCTCCCCCCATGGGATGGGGTCCCTTTGAAGCCACTTGCTTAATGGTCCCATCCTATGGTGTTGAGTGGCCATTTCTTAGGGGTGCCGAAGTGTCTGCTCTGGAGAGGTATTCAAGTCTTATGTAGATGGGGCTGATATGCGAGAGCATTGACAAACCTGGGGATGCTTCCTGCCTTCCCCCCTGGGGTGATTCTATGCAGATGTTGTTTGTCCCTTTTGTCATCTGTGGAGACTGGCTGTCTCTCCCCCCCCCCTGGGTCTCCTTCCCCCCTCCTTGGTGAGTGTGTGTGTGTCAGGCAGGGGGCTTAGGTTGGCTTTCTCCACAGACAAGAATACGTGCCGTCATTCTGCTTTGAACAGCTGTGTGAAGACATTTCTCTGTCTCACACATGCAGAAGGAGGATGGTCTCTAGTGCCAGTGTCTTCTGTTTGCTTGACAAAGCCTTTAAACATTTATTTTTTATTTATTTGTACATTTACATCTTTTTTCCCCCTTTTGCATGGAACCCAAGGTGGTGTACATGATCCTTCTCTCCATTTTACCATCAGAACAACCCTGTGAGGCAGGTTAGGCTGAGAGTCAGTGACTGGCCCAAAGTCACCCAGTGAGCTGCATGGCCAAGTGGGGACTAGAACCCAGGTGTCCTGAGTGCCAGTCGAAGGCTCTTACCACTACACCACACTGGCTCTCAGTTTGTAATCATACAAGTGGAACCTGTAGCAAAATGTTCCAGTGTGGAGTGCTCCTGTTCAGGGTTCCACAGCCATCCACAACCTCTTCACGATACTCCATTTCATTTCATCCCCCTGTTTTTCATTACCCCCACCCCAATAGTCAGTCAGCATTCAATACTCACTGAGTATTGTCAGTCCTCATTGGGCTGTTTTTTTTCCACCCTACAGATTGTTTGTACTTCTGCAAACATTGGAGTTCCCCTGAGCCTGCTGATACCTCTTATACATGGATGGTGTCCTTTTGGCTATATAAGGACTGTCACTCAAAGAATGAATTCACTAGTACTATATAGAAATATATATGAGTAAGGATGGACGAATCTATCAATTTCTGGTTTCTCTCCTTTTCTCATTTTTTTCCAGTCATAAATTTGGTTTGTTCTGAACTTTGAGATTTCATTTTAAAAGGCTGCATGGAAATTCGTATGCATTTTTGTGTGCACTTTCCCCTAATACATGCATTTTTCTATGCATTTTTTTTAAATTGGAGAACTCCGTTGCAAAATTCAGAAATTTAAAAGCTGCACCCAACTGTACACACCACCATTCCAGAATTTATTTTATAAATTCTCCTAGTTAAACCAGGATTCAGAGAGTATGGGTGGTAGAGCAAAGCAAACCTGGAGAACAATAAAAGAATGGAACAGGGGAAATCCATTCATTCAGCAGGATGGCTAAACAGGGGGGAAATGCAATTGCCCACACAATTCATCGTCCATGTTTTCTACCTGCTACTTCTTGTGTTTGCAAAACACCAAAGCTCCTACTCATCCTTGGCATAAGGGACCAAGGGATTTGGATCCAGAATCCTCGGGAGTCACTCCTTCGCCTGACTGGTTTTCATATTGGCAGAACAGATGAGCAGAACACAATGCAGTAACTGACCAAACATGTCTCCTGTGCTTTCTGCACTCTACTTTTGTGTTTAAGCACCAAGAGACAGGATTCCTAGTGCTATGGCCATGCTGCTGCCTGTGTGTTTGCTCTTACACTCCTCTTAATGTCTGCTCAGTCGATAAATAACCAGCTCTTTCCTCAAGAAGAAACTTCAAGATGGGAGAACAGCGTATCCAGGGCCGTATCATACCGTATCCTTCCACCACGCTGATCTTCTTGACCCAGTATTAGCTTGTATTTTGTGTTAAAGGAGTGTGTTTGAGGCATGTGCTTAGTTCTTTCCTTTTTCTTTGGAGTGCAAGGCACACGCACTTGGGGTGCTGCAAGTTAACACTGTGGATTTCCTGTGCAAATGGGTGGGTGCAGGGGTGTTTGGACCTCAAGATGTTTCCCCAAGTATTGTAGTGGCATAACAAACACAGTGTGTGGTACAGAGGGAGAGGCTCTGGAATGTAATATAAACCAGAAGATCTGGGTTCTGTTTACAGCTTTGCTCCATTTTTTACCATTTGACCTGGGATCGGTTGTTTTCCTTCACTGTAGAAGGAGAGTGGAAACATTCTTCATTAATGTGCTGGTGGTGATAACTAGTCTCCTCTCAAGTGCCTGTAGCAATAATTGAGGTGGTGAAACCCACATCGCTTCATCTCCTTAGGAGTAAATCTTGCCCCAAATGCACTGTTGTGAGTTTGGCCTCCTCGATTATTGTGAATGAGCTTATCACTAAGGTTTCTCATGACCTTGAACCTGGTGGCATGCAGTATGAGCATAGTAGTCCTTAAAGGACCGTGCTCTCTCTCCAGCCTTTGAAATGATGCATCCATCAGAGATTAGAGGAGACACAGAGAAGCAGCTGAATGAGTTTGAATCTGGACAGACAAAAGAGACAGATTGCTGGGAGTTCAGCTGAAGTTTCTTAAGCATGAAACAGTGGTGGTGGTGGGAGGTCTCCAGAGTTCATCCCGTTGCTTTTTGGAATAGGCTCCTGTAATTCTCTGCTTCCTTATGTGTAAATAAACAAATATTACAAAGACACCATAAGCCTCCAGTGTTCTCCTTAATTACAAGGATACCAGCCTGGTAAAGGGCCCACCCCTGGAACTTTCTACCACACAGGGAAATGGTAACAAGCATTTTGAAGTTAATTTTTTCAAAAGTTCTTTGGGAGGCTAAATCATGAGAGAGAGCCCCCCCTCGCCACCCACAATATGCACATTTGCTTTCTTAATGTGCTGCATCATCTGCTCTCTCTACCACTGAGGGCATGTGCTCTGCTACTGAACTATGGGGTCTGCCCCATATGGTAAATATATTACAAGTTTACCTTTATTTCTCAGTAAAATGTTGTAGGGAATGATAATGATAAGGGGATCTTGGGATTCCCTTCACCCCAGTTCTAGGGTGAATGGGGGGGGGGTGATAGGGATGTCTGAATCTATCAATTTTGGTTTCTCTCCGTTTCTCATTTTTCCAGTCTTAAGGTCGGTTTGTCTTGAGAATTTGAGAACTTTGAGAATTTCTCCAGTCTTACGTTTCATCCTGAACTTTGAGAAGTTTGTTTTGTTTTGTTTTGATTAACTTTGCATGGAAATTCATAAGCATTTTTGTGCACAGTTCTCCTAATACATGCTTTTTATATGCATTTTTGCCTAATTTGCAGGCAGGGCTGGATCTACATCACACTGTATATCGTCAAGTTAGCAGAATGGTACTGCTATATTCACCTTCCGCAGTCGCTACTCATAGGGCACACTCTCGTGAAATGTACTGCAGTCATCCCAGTTTGCCACCCCACATCCAACTCCATAGCGGTAGAACTTGGTGTTGCCTTGAACAGGGCTTTTATTTTTGTTTTGTTTTTGTTAATTGGTTCTTCTGCAATGCTATGGAGGTGCGAATGTGCGAAGCAGCAAGATATTTTTTTTTAAAAGCTTCTCCCACCCTGTGCCGACTCACAAAGCAGGAGAAGGAGAATGGAAGAGACCATCCTCCCGTGTGCTGAAGCCAGCAGGATCAGCCCTTTCCCTTCCACCTAAAGCAATTTCCCAAAGCAGTCCACCCCCTCCCGTGTTAGGGTTCCCAAGCACTAGCTCCATTGAAATCAATGTGATTTACCTGGGAGCAAAGCCAGTGAAGAGAGTGTGATTTACTTCTTAGTAAACATGCCTTTTCACCAATTTACACCTTCTTGTTCTTTGTGGGGGCCCTTTAAGAGAAAGGGTTGTTTGTTTCAGTTAATCAGCTCTGCGAAGCTATGGAGGTGCAAAGCAGCAAGATATTTTAAAAAGGAAAGGAAAAAGCTTTTCCTGCCCCGTGCCCATGTAAAACAACAAATGGCGGACACCTCTCTTCCCGACCAGTTTGGGGGAGACACGTCACGCCGCATTTCCCCCACCCCTTGAAAACTACTGGCTAACTCAGGTGGGCAACAGCAGCACAACTTTAACACACACTAGTCGCGTACCGCGGTAGCGAACCACAATAACTCAACCCCCCCGTGATAAACCTAGTCTGGGAAATTCCAGAAGAAACAAGGATCGATTACACAGGACCAGCATGACCAGCACTGAAAGCTGTGTGCATGTTGCGTCCCGCAAGTCACGGCAGCAATACAGTCCTGTAATAAACCTTAGGTGTGGATCTGGCCCATGTTTCCTAATAGAATGCACATCTGAACATTATTTTTTCTAATGTATGCATTTGTGTGTGGTTTTTTGGTTGGAGAATTCCACTACAAAATTTGGAAAAGTGTGAATTTTGAAGGATAACTGAGTTTCAGTTCGCATAGTGGTTCGAAGGTATGGAATTGAGTAAGTTTATTATAATTATATAATTATAATATATAATTATTTATATTATATTTATAATAAATATAAATAAAATAAATAAATAAATAAATAAAATAAAGGGTGGCCCATAAGACATTACACCCAGAGACTGAAATTATGGAGCTGCACCAGAGCTGATAGGTGGCCACCCAGCCTCTGTACATCTCCAAATATCCAAAGACAAAGAACAGATTTTAATAGGTCTTTTTGACACTATTATGACCCCCCCCCCCATACACACTCCCAAAAAACCGAAACAAACCCTCAGATGATCTGAGGAGGAACTGCAGCATTTCACTCAATGCAAAATTTCATTGGCAATTCTACGCACCAAGTTTAGGAAGAGCAACTCTTGACAAATGCAACAAAAACAATATGTTTTGAGGGCCATAAGTCTAAAAAGGCTTTTAAGAGGGGGAGGGGTGAGGCGAATGCATGAATTACAGTAATACCTTGGATTGCAAGTAACTTGGTTTGAGAGCATTTTGCAAGACAAGCAAATTTTTAAATATTGATTTATTTATTTTTGACTTGATATACAAGCGACGTCTTGCAATACAAGTACTGTAGTACGGCTTAAATTAAAAATCTCTGTACAATTTTTTTGGGGGGGGGATTTCGTTTTGATATAAGAGTGTTTTGGATTACAAGCACGTTTCCAGAACGAATTATGCTCTCAATCCAAGGCATGACTGTATATAGGTCTATCCATGGTTACCTACTCTGAACTAGGCAAACCATTGGTGAGACCCAGCAAGACATTTTTTGTGCTCTTATGTAACACAGAGGAAAAATGTGAATAAACATTGCAGCTTCATTTATATTTTACATTTAACCCCCTTCTGGTGATCTTTCTTGAACAACTGGCACTATAAATTCAGTAGAACTATGTCAGTTTCCACCAGCGGAAGAGCTGCAGTTGAAGATCTGCTCTGTAGATAGCTGCAGGGGAATGAAAGAAAAGCAGGAAAAGCAGCTTCCACCCTTCCTCTGTTCTCACTTGTCCAGTTCAGCATCAGATTTTTGCAACCACAACAATCAAAGAAGAATGCAAGGAAATACCTCTGCTTGTCACATGCAAACATGGATGAGCAGCACACTTCTGTAGAAAGTCATGCATCTATAGAGGTTGATTTTGCTTAAAGGCAGTGCTTTTTTTCTGGAGAAAAGGGTACCGGAACTCTTGGATTACATTTCCTCAGGAGTAGATGGCGATTAAATTGTAATGCAATTAATAGAAGAAAAGGTGCTGGAACTCAGTTCCAGTGAGTTCCACCAGAAAAAAAGCCCTGCTTAAAGGTATACAGTGTATGGGACTGATTCACTTTGGTACCCTATACATATGGGAGTGTATTTTATTTATTTATTTATTTCATTTATTTCATTTATATACCACCCAACAGCCGAAGCTCTCTGGGCGGTTCATAATACTTCACTATTTGTTCTAGGCAGACATGTGTAAAGACTGTCAGGTGGGCCTGCACAATTTAGGATCCACCAAACTGATTGCAACTCACTAAATATGTATGATGGCCCACCATGGGGTTGATAAAATTTCCTGATTTTGTTGCCTGCGTGGAACAGCAATATTAGGTTGGTTGTTGTGAAGCACCTGGCAGGCCACAGTTCATGGGTTGGAGCTTTGTTCACCTTGGTGGGTCACAAATTGTACATACCTTTCATAGGAGGGATACAGTTTTTGGTTTATTTTTCCTGGCCGTAAGGAGATTTCTCTTGGAAATCCACCTGCATATTCAATTTTCAGTCACTTCCATTTCAGCTGCCATTTTCTTCAATATTGTCAAAAGTATCAATTGCTCACGGCAATTGAAAGCCCTGGATTTTCACGCACGCAGGTTTTACAGTCACACTGCAACATTGGTTTTATAATTGTACAGGGCAATCTTAGACATGTTTCCTTCGAAGTAAATCCCACTGTGTACAGTCAGGATTACTCCCTAGTAAGTATGTTTAGGACTGGAGCTTAAAGGCTCTATACACAGTCATATGTTCTCATTTACACAGACTTTGCTTGCGGTCACATAGCATCATTTGTTTTTGTGTAAGAACATAGGATTGGCTGGAATAAATGTTCACCGTTATAAAAAGGTCCTCAGTTTTTCTTCAGCACAGAGTCTACATGTGTACAGATTGTATATGCACACAAATGGCTTTTCTGGAGGGAGGGTCACTTCAAGAGAGCAGAGTATATGACTCTCCAGCATTGTAGACTGGCCAATTTAGGTTACCCTTTGAGTGGTTTAGGGTAGTGACTTGGCTATTAGGGAGGCATCTGCATAGGTCCAGAATTCCCGGGTTTTCCATATTTGCATGAGTGCAATTCCTATTCATGCAATTACAGTAGAGGACACAGAGCTGTAAACTTTAATTATGTTAGATGACAGTAGCTTGCACACTACCAACTGGAACTTTCTGCTCCTGGCTGCCTCTAAGCCTCTTGCTTAAACAACCTCCTGGAACATAGAGACTTGAGACAAGATGCTAGGGTGATGCCCACAAATAATGCCCTTGAAGCCAGCATGGCTGAGTTTCTCAGTAACAAAAGGGGTTCTAGTCCCCGCTGGGCCATGAAACTCACTGGGTGACTTTGGGCCAGTCACTGACTCTCAGCCTAACCTACCTCACAGGGTTGTTGTGAGGATAAAATGGAGAGGAGGAGGATGATTATGTAAGCCTCCTTGGGTTCCTTGCAGGAAAAAAGGTGGGGTATAAATATAATAAATAAATAAATAAATAAATCCAAGGAGGCTGGGTGTGGGGGCCTGCCCCTGTGATTCCATTACCCTCATCCATGCATTCAGTGACTGGGTTCAGACAACATGATAATAACCCACACTCAAGGGCTGAGTAAGGGTTTTGTGGGGGTTGTCATTGGGCCATGGGTCATTGTTGAGATGTGGGCTATCATGTTGTCTGAATCCAGCCGAGATAACAAACCATGGTGGACAACCCACAGTTCACAACCCAACAACAAGCCATGTGTTCTCTTCATGGGTTGTTCAAGGTTCTTGCAGCACACACAGGGATGCCATTTTGGAAGGGCAACCACTCTTGCATTCCTCTACACACACACACACACACACACACACACACACACAGTGTTTCAGACTACATGAGACTATTCCTCATGATTCCGGGGCATTTACATTTCTGTCTGACTCATTGGTTCTACACTGACTCGGTTCACACATCACACTAAGCCACAGTGGGTTGTCATTGTGGGTGGTCACAGAGTGGCTTAGTGGAGCAGTTTTCCCGTCGTGGCTAGTTTTGCACAAACAAGCCACCCCGAGAACCCATGACTTGTAGGAGGGTTGTATTTGTTTAGGGTGGCTTGTTCTCAGGGTGGCTTAGTGTGATGTCTGCAGCCGGCAGGGTGATTTTTGCATGGGTTGTCAGAACGGCTAGAGAGCTGGCTGGCAAGAGCAGCAAAAAACCCTGGATTTTTATTTATTTTGTAGGAATCATGAAGGGACACCCAGAGAGTGTCCTGAATGCGTTCACAAGTTGATTTGTTTCCATGTGTCTTTTGCTCCTGCCCAAGCGCACACATTTCCCCTCTGTTTTGCTCCTCTGCCGTGAGATTTGCACACATTTCCACTCCATTCTACTGTGCAAATCTCATGGCAGGGCAGTAAAATGGAGGGGAAATTTGTGCAAAATTCCTAGCAGCAGTCATTAAAACAAAAAACAAAAAACCAAACCCTTGCAGATGTGTTTAGGGGATGCTCTCTGATGTCCCTTCTTCATGAAAGAATCCATCCTGAGGCTGAGAAGGGATGAAGGAGAATGGTGGCGGTATTAGCAAGAGTGTGAGCTGCGGCAGGGGCTCTGGTTGCTCTTGCTGGCCGGCCAGCTCTCTCCCTTGTCAGATGGACACGAGGGTTATAGAGCAGTGAGTATGATCGCAAAATTGACCCAAAATTCATGGCAGAGCAGTAGAACTGAGGGGGAACTTGTGCAGCTTTCATGGTGGGGAAAAAGTTTGCCTTCCCACATTCATAAGTGCTTGGGAAATTATTTCCTTTTTGTGATCTGATGCGGTGGGGCCGGCGGGGGAGTTTCCCTCGTCGGGCCGCAACGCCAGCGGACCAATTGCAGAAAGGGTGCTGACGCAGGGAATGAGGATTTCTGCCACACACAGCCCCCTTGGATACATGCCAGTAGCAGGCTGGAGGACTGAGAGGGACTGAGGGGAAACATGCCATGGGAAGCCGCTGAGCGGATGGTCGTCTCTTGGGAGTAACAGACAAGCCGCCACCCACCATGGCTTCTTCTCAGAGTGGGTTAGTGTGATGTGCAAATGCGCCCACTGAGTCACTGTTCATGTAACCAATGGGTTATATCCAATGCTGTCTATCCAGAAGTGGAACAGAAACCACTGGCAGAATGGATTCCGCCTCCCCCATGTGGGCAGGGTTCAGGTGGGAGGACAGCAAGGGAGTAGAAGTCATGCGAGTAGAAGTCCACCCTTGTGACTTTGGATGGAGCCCAATAAATTCCTTTTCTTTGTTTTTTTTTTAAAGGATAATTGTTTGATGTGGCTTGATATCATTGCTATATTTATTCTGAGGTATAAACAATTCACCACAGGAAATACTCTTAAAATATACTGCTCTTCTCCTCCTCCTCCTCCTCCTCCTCCTCCTCTCTCCCCCACCACCTTCCTTCCTTTTTGCAATTACAGTAATACCTTGGATTGCAAGTAACTTGGTTTGAGAGCGTTTTGCAAGACAAGCAAATTTTTAAATATTTATTTAAATTTTTTTGACTTGATATACAAGTGACGTCTTGCAATACAAGTACTGTAGTACGGCTTGAATTAAAAATCCCTGTACAATTTTTTTGGGGGGAATTTCATTTTGATATACAAGTGTTTTGGATTACAAGCACGTTTCCGGAACGAATTATGCTCTCAGTCCAAGGCATGACTGTAATCTAGAATATAGCCAGGAGTAGGCCAATAAGTCCATACCCTCCAACATTTCACGGATGAAAAAAGGGACACACATGTGAATTTGTAAGAGGTATGGTTAAATAACATGAAGGTGCCATCAAGCGGCCAGGCAACATGAGGGTGTGGCCAAGGGTATAGCCACCCACCCCAGGATGCTCTAACGGTTTAAGGGCTCTGACCACTCTGAAGCCACTTTTACCTCCAGACCCATGATGATGATGGTGGTGATTGCTGTTTTTGTCATTATTATTATTATTGTACCATCAATGTGCATGGTGCTTTACCGAGTATAAGAGAACAGTTCCTCCCTGCCCCAAAGAGCTTACAATCTAAAATGTGATGTGGAGGAGACAACAAATGGTAGGAAGGGTAAAAGGTAGGAAGGGGTAAATGGTAGGAAGGGGAGGAATATGCCATTATTTCAGTCAAACCTAACTTTCAGCCTATTTTCCCCACATTGTGCAGGAAACTCCTTGTTTTAAAGATCTCCCTCTCACTTTAAAAATGGATCCCTCCATGGTGGCTTTTTTCTCATTAGTAGTTTGCCAAAGAAATACGGGAATAATATTTAACATTTAGATATCTCTGAGTGTGCAAAGCGGTTCACAGGCCCACCCTGCAAGCTCCTATTTTCTCCACTCAGAAAAAAGCATGTGGGCTCTATTGTACTTTATTTAAAAAAAACAAGAACAACAACACTGATTCAACAATAATACCAAAATGGAATGGTGATGTTTGTTGCTGCTATTTGAGGTAGTTGGGATTTTTTCTTTCTTTCTCTTGAGGAGGGTGTGTTTTCTGCTAAGTCCCTTCTAATGCATTAAAAAAAAACCAATCCAAACTCCCTGCAGAATAATCCTAATAATTACTGTAGAGAGCTTTCTCCATTGCACTCCAGCATATGTTAGAAAAAGGCTTTCGCATGGGGTACACAGGTAGAGCCAGGTAAAATTTACCACTGCTCTGAAAACAGAATAACAGTGCAATCCTATGCATGTATACTCAGAAGTAAATCCTATTATGTTCAATGGGATTTACTGACAGAAAAGTGTGTATAGGATTACATCCTAAAACACAGGGCTTGTTCGCACGACACGGGAACCGCAAGTCCCCCGCAGTTCCCGTGTCGTGTGCATGCCGACCGGGGGTGCCCCCGCGGGAGAGCTGCGCGTGGGACACTCGCAAAGTGACCATGGTCGGTAGAGGGGTAAGCCCCTACCGCGCGTGGTCACCGTGCCGTCGGAACAGCGGGCGGCCGTCCCGCGGGGTCCCCACAGAGACGGCAGCCCAGAGCGGCCGGAGCCGCTGCTGCTCCAGCCTGTAGGGGCAAATGGCCCCTCTGGGCATCCCGGGCCCCACACCCTACCGCCGGGAGGCCCGCACTGCGGTGCGGGGACTACGGGGTCTACCCACGCGCGCGGGGCGCCGGTCGTGTGCGGTGCCCTGCCGGACCCCGCGGACGTCCCCGTGGTTCCTCCCCCGCCGGCAGCCTGGGTCGTGTGAACCGGCCCACAGAAGTCCTTTCCATAAAACTTAAAGCAAACTTGTACCTTTTATGGCAGGGGTGAGAATTGTGCAGCCCTCCAGATGTTGCTGGCCTGCAACTCCCAGCTGCCCTCGCCACACAATTCCCACCCCTGTTTTATGTAAACCAAATATTGACCACATTTGGCACAGAGAAAAGTGTATGGACAAACAGAACTGCTAAAAAAAACACCACACCAATCATTGCAGGAAGCTTATACCCATTCTTTAGAGTGCAAATGCAAGGACAACATGATTTACTTTAAATGGTTCTGATATTCCTGCACTTCCGATGTAAGCAGCAGCAATCAGTAGAAAGTGCACAGCCAGTAACAGAGCCAAGAAGGTAAGAACTAAGAAGAGGGGGGATACACAGGAGGAGTCCTTCCCTATACTGGCCCATTCCAGGCTACTGTGTTACCTCCTCTGTTGCTGCAGACTGTGCATCGCTTGTGCTGACTCCTGCCGCTTCAGGTGTCTGCCTGCCAGAGCGCTCCCTTACTGTCTGGCCCCTTCCACAGTGACCCATCCGGTTGGTTACTGTGGGAAACAGGATGCTGGACCAGATAGGCCTTTCCAGTAGGGCTCTTTTTATGGTCTTATCATGGTCTTAACCTAGCACAGAGAGGAAGGCATGAACACTTTCTCTTGCAAGAAGATGCAAGCCCAGTCCCTATATACAAACCCAGGTTGCTTAAGTGTATGTGTGAAGATGCCCTTCCTTTTGTCTGTTAGACTCATGGATTGAATAAGGCAATCTTGAGGTTAATTTTTGACAGCCATGTTCAGAGCACAAGCTTTTTAAGGGCACAAATTGTGTCAGTCTTCAGAATAAATTCATGAGAAGCTGCCCATTCTAAGTCTCTGACCATCAAGGGCTATTCCTGGAGTTCCGATAGGAGCAAAGTCTAGTTTTACAGCCTGATGCTATAAATGTTCATTCAAAAGCTACTCCCACTTCTGTCAATGGGGCTTTACTCTCAAGGAAGTGGCCAGAATACTGCTGCCTTATAGCACAATCCTAGGCATGATCACTCAGGAGTATGTCCCATGGAATTCAATAGGGCTTACTCCCAAGTAAGTGTACAATTGAATCACACTGTTAGATTTAGGTAAATTCAGTAATAAGTTGTCAAAGAGGGCCACTGGTATTGACTATGCTTTGTTAAAAGACTCAGAAGGCCTAACAGGTTTTTTTTTATTATGGAGAAAGGGTATGCCTTAAATGTAAATATATTCTGGGACAAAATATTTCAACCCTTTATTCTTTTTCTAAAATTCATGGTTAGAGGTTAATAAATATTTTTCCTTCCCACAATTCATATATCTTGCTTTTGAGCACATATATCCAGTATTAAACACTGAAGCTCCATGTTTTAAAGCAAATCTACAACACTGACCATCACATCTTGTGGCAGCATATTGATTATGTATTGTGTGTGAAGAAGCATTGTGTAATTGATGGAGAATGAGGTATCTGCAGGTTGCACATGGCCCTGTGTAATTGAGGGATAATTATAATGTGTGCACACACACATCCTCACTTGGCCCTCCCAGCTTAGCAGCATCAGTTTCTCCATGGAGACCCTGTGGCTGTTCGAGCCTAAGCACTGAGCTATTCTTAAAGGGGCCATGCCATGGGCAAAATTTGCAGCTAAGCTAAAACTGCAAGCTTAGCTGCAATTTTGCCCATGGCATGGCCCCTTTAAGAGCAGCTTAACTTAGCTTGCAGTTGTGAGAAGCAGGGGTTTGCAGGATTCTGCATGACAAAGTGAGAAGCTGTGTGATGGCTTAAGGGTTTTTGTGAAAGTCCTGGCATTTTTGTGGCAATTGGAGACTATGTAAGTCTTGTTGAGAGCTTCGCCTCTCTAATGAAACCTCTTTTTTGCTCCCCACCACTCTAATCTGAAATGGTGCCCTTGAGAGCAGACCAGGCCTTTGTGTTCTGCATAATCACTCAAGGCGTGAATTGTCAACATAGAACTAACTTTGCCCCAGGGCTTGAAAAAAAATGCATGAAGATTATGAATCAGATTATGGAAATGAATCAAAATGGATTAGATAATCTTATGAAGGCTCTTCTGTAGTTACAACTGGGAGCGCGCACATGCAGGTGCACAGACAAACAGTGAGTAAGCAGAATTATTCTTGCTAAAATCCTCAGAGGTGTCCATCAATCAAAGGCTTTCTTGGTTTGACGTGACTTTACAACTGCAAAATTATTAAAGATGTGCAACTACACACACACACACACACACACACCCCTGAGACATTTCAGGAAAGATGTTTTGGCTTCTTACTTGCAAGCCCTCAGATGTTTCACCTGAGAAAAAATCCCCAACATTTACCTCTAATTTCTCTTTAGGTAAAACAGCAGCAATGTGAAAAATTGGGATATATGGGACTTTCTCCACCAACACCTCTCTCTCTCCCCAGTCTGCAAAGTGTCACTAGTTTTATCAGACCTTATCGGACATTTTGCCTTAGGAGGAACCACCAGGTGAGATCTGACTGTGTCTGCCTGCTGATGGAACAGCGTCTGTCAGCGGAGTGGGATCCCTTTCTCCGCCGCACCCCCAGATCTACTCTGGAATGTTGGGGGACCTTACAGAGAAGATTTTGGGGGTGCTGGGTGAGCTGCAGAGGGGAGGTGCAGATGCAAAAGGCCCATTGCATGAGTGGCATGACATTGGATGTAGCCCACCAAAATAGTTTAGAATTCTGCTTTAGGAAATTTCAGGGGCATCTCAAGTATTTATCATTTTCTATGGGTAGTGAAAAAATAGACCTCACTTCTCACACTCTTCTGTACAGATCTCTATGGTCACTTCTAAAAATCCCAGAAATCTTGCCATCCTCTGCACTGCCTTTCAGGCCCCTGACCATCCCCCCCCTTAATGAAAGTTCCTTCTCCATCCACCCACCCCACCTCTAAAACACAACATTTTCATTCATTTGATGCAAGTGTCCTCTCGACCAAATTGGTCATTCATTTTCAGGTTCTACCGTTTGTCGGGGGGGGGGGGAGAGCCTTCTCCCCTTTAAACATCACAACCGCTACAGTCTCTTTCAAGCATGACATTGACAGATAATAAGCAAGAACCGGATTTCTCTCTCTCTCTCTCTCTCTCTCTCTGATTCCTATTTAGCAAGCGTAATACAACCTGTGACTCACCATGCCAAACACAGCCCACCAGGGCCTCAGTAAGCATCCTGCTATTGCTGCCTGCCTGGCACCGTGGAAAACAGGAGAGTTATCAAGTGCCTGGCAGGCCACAATACGTGGCTGATGGACAGTGTTTGGCTGGGTCACAAATTGTTTAGTTAGCCCTGGTGTGTCCCTCTGTGGTGAATGATGTGTGATAGACCATTTAGAGCAGCCTTCCCCGACCCGGTGCCCGCCAGATATGTTGGACTATAATTCCCAGCCAGCAGGGCACCAGGTTGTGGAAGGCTGCTTTAAATGGCCTAATCACACCATGCATAACAGAAATTCCATGCATTCCCAGTCTGCCCAGATACTCTCCTAGCTCTCAGCCAAGGAAATGGCCCTCCCTTAGCCACATCCGTCCTTCCACATGCATCACCGGTTCCTCCCTGACTATCCCAAGAACAATTATAGCTGTAACTAGAAGGAGGGAGGCGGAAAATGCTGCTCCTCAAATGGTGGGACGGAAGGACCATCTGGCCCAAACATGCTGCTAGAGAGTCAGTTCTGGCAGTGAATTGATGCAAGGGAGGGAGGGAGAGCTGGGGCCATACCAGGCTTGGGTGTTTGGCTGGAAAGTTCCTGCTGTCTGATGTGGACACGCCAGTGTACACACTTGAGTGGAAGAGTTATCCGTATCTGCTAGACTCAGGGTGTGGTGTATTTACTTGTGCATATGAAAAGAAATAGTTTGATCCAATGGGCTGGGAAGGTCTGGCTCCTTTTCAGAAGGAATGGGGAAAGACGATTTGACCGGAAGATGTGACCAGGGCCATGTGCAACCTGCAGATACCTCATTCTCCATCTCCAGTAACAACAAAAACATTGAGGCAGATCTCCTCAGTCATGGAG
This sequence comes from Shinisaurus crocodilurus, assembly GCA_021292165.1. Classification (NCBI taxonomy): domain Eukaryota; kingdom Metazoa; phylum Chordata; class Lepidosauria; order Squamata; family Shinisauridae; genus Shinisaurus; species Shinisaurus crocodilurus. Next base: position 35,125,028 of record CM037881.1, on the reverse strand, counting down.
AAGACTCCAGTCAGCACAAACAGCAAAAGCCCCTAGAGCAGTGTTCTCCAACCTTGGGTCCCCAGATGTTTTTGGCCTACAACTCCCAGCTACTCTGGCTGGGGCATGCTGGGAGTTGTAGGCCAAAAACATCTGGGGACCCAAGGTTGGAGAACACTGCCCTAGAGGATATGCTGCCCCTCCAGCTTGTCCACCTCCAAAACAATACCCAGGCCCTTCAGTTTCCCATCATTGTTTTTTCTCATCCTTGCCCCCACATGATTGGAGGCATGTTTGCATAATACATTCTGACCACAGAACTTCTTGGGTTGCAGAACTTAGGTTGTTTTGGTTTAGAATTTAGATCATTTTGGTTTGATGATGATCGTTATTACCGTATTTTTAAAGCTTTATTGTGATTTTTTAAAATGTACAGAGGATAGTTTACATCTTGCATGACCTTAAATTTCTCATTCCTCCATTACAGATTTCAACAACAGGAAACAATGCACAGTACTATCAGTGTATACAAATGGCCAATAGGAATTATACTGTTAATCTGTTTTTGCATATCTGTCTGTAAGCAGCAGGTGGTATACTCTGTTCTCTGTAGGCCTGTTCTCTGACTTACTGGTGAAATAAATAAAGGGGAACCAAACTATATTTTGTGTCCTGGGAAATATGAAAGAGCAAATTAAGTATTTTGCTGTCCAATGATGCCTCGTATCAATCCAGATCCAATTTCTTTTGTCTCGTATGCACTTTTGTAACTGAACAAAAGGCCCTTGTTCAAATCCAGCAGAGATGGTGATTCTGCTTCCTGATTCTGATTTAGCGACACCTGTGAAAAGCATGCAGACTATAGATGTTTCAGTTAAGCAAACACTGAACACGGCACGCTGCTAATCTGGTGCCTGAGACAGATTTAGGACAGCAGGTGGCGCTAGATGTGGTTGACATAATGCCATGAACTGCACCAGTGCAGAAAGCCATTACAAATAAACTGTAATTCAGCCCTAGACAATGCCTCCAAAATCTGGACTGGCCAATTTGAGGGATGCTTTTTAAAGAAGAATCTGGAGGAGGTAAGCTGCAGACTGACAAACTGCACACTGTCTCTCTATCCATCACATTTGTGTATACCACCCTTCTTTCAGTGAACTCAGGGATATAATCATCATAGGGTTAAAATATCTGTCTATCTGAATCATCATCATCATCATCATCATCATCATCATCATCATCATCCTGTTCCTTCAGTGACCTCAGGACAGTGCACATGGTTCTCCCTTTTAAAAAACAAATCCTCATGACAACCCTGCGAGGTAGCAAAACCAAAACCCCAGAAAGATAGTTGTGCTGGTCCATGAGAAAAAGAAATCCAAAATCAACAGTTGGGCAATACCTTTATTAGGACCAACCAAAATTCCACAAAAATGTGCAAGCGTTTGCATTCTCCTGAACTGTTCATCACCTAGGTGGAATGAAAAGCAGGGGATGGGAGAAGAAACAGTAAAGTCCAAAAAATTGGCTAGATGATGTGGCCATGAGGTCTGCAATTTAGATAGACCCAGGCCAGATCTACACTACATGGTCTACCATCAAGTTAGCATTACAGACTACTGCTATATTCACGTCCTGCAGTTGCTACTCACAGCGCACACTTTCGTTAAATGTACCGCAGTCGTTCCGTTTTTTTCCGCCCCACACCAAACTCCATAGCGGTAATACTGGGTGTTGCCTTGCATATGCAGGGGAAATGGCCCTTTAAGAGAAAGGGTGTGTGTGGGGATGGGGGTGTTGCTTTTGTTTGGGTTCATCATCTATGCACAGGAGCAAATGAAAGAGATTGTTTTTTAGAAAAAGAAACAAAAAGTGCCCCCTGCCCCTCACAAAAAATCATGGAGGAGGAGAAGGGAAGAGAGTGGGAGGCTGTGCTGCTGCTGCTGCTGCTGCTGCCGCCGCCCTCCTCCTATGGGGTGAAGCCAGTAGGATCAGCATGCCCATTCCCATTCCACCCAAAACCAATTTCCCAAAGCAGTCTTCCTCCCGCGCTGTTTCCCAAGCATAAGCTCCATTGAAATCAATGTGATTTACTTCTGAGTAGGCATGCAGAGAGAAGCTGTGGGGAAGGAGGGCGGCGGGAAAGCAATCTTGGAGTTGCTGCTCTTTCCCGGAGCCCCAATAGGTCCTATTCACTTTGTGATTTATTTTTGAGTAAGGCCATTGAAGATCATGTGATTAATTCTGAGTAGACATGCATTTTGGCTTATTTACACCTAGTTGTACTTTGGGGCAGGGAGATTAAAGGGGCATTTGTTTTTTTCAAAATAGAAAAGGAGGGGAGGGGGGAAGCACTTACTTTTCAGTTCATTTTGCAAGAGCAAGATGCCGGGGGAGGGGGAAGGCAGGAGAGCAATCTCTGCTTTGCCGAAGCCCTGATACAGCTTTGGGAGACAAAAGCCAAGTGTTCCCTGCCCCTCGAAAACAATTGGCTAACACCGCTTAGGACAGTTTCGTAGCCACATCGAGACAGACAACGACAGCGCCTGGTGAGAACACACATAGTCACATACTGCGATAATGAATCATAATAACAGGGGAAATCATAATAAAGGTAGTCCAGGAAACTACGGAAGAACAGAGGAATGAGGATGCAAGAGAAATACAACTGGAACTGAAAAGTGAGTGTGTCATGTGCCCTGCAAGTCACAGAAGCGATCCAGTACTGCAATAACCATTAGGTGTCGATCCGGCCACTATCTCAAAATGGAGATTTGCAGTCCGAATGAATTGGTTAGTGGTAGATGTTGCAGGTCTCAGATTACACCTAGCAATACATTTTAGGATAGAGAAGCAATGGCTGATTTCTTTCTGAAAACACAAAGGCTGGCTGTAACTCTGATCTACCTCTTGCCTTGGGGCAAAACACACAGGCTCCTCAGTTGGCATAGAGCAGAAGTGCAGAGAAACAGGATAGTCATATTTGCAAAGCCAGAAATTAGTTTTAGGTGGTGCACTAGGTTAAAAAAAAAAAAAAAAAAGTCAATTGATGCCAAATTGTGAGTATTACCTAGTGGTTGGAGGGGATGGAACCCTCAGTGCAAAGTTCCTCTTCAGATGGTAGAAAATCTTCCTCTGGTGGTAGATTCTGCCCTGAATAGCTAAGAAAGTGATCCTATGGCCCCTAGACAGCATCTAGGGGGCCATAGGATAATTCAGATTCCTACATCTGAGGTTGGAGACAGAGCTCTGACCTCAGAGCAGAGGATCCGCACTCTGATCCTGCTCCCCCCATCGCAGCTGGCACAGAAAAAACTGCACCGGCTGCATCTCTGAGGTTGGGAAATTGAACTTGGAGATGGGGTAAAGGGGGCATTCCGGGGGACAGGGAGAGAAGGAGACTGGGGCCACCAGGATATGGGGTATCCTGACAACACTCCAGCCTCCTTTCCTCTACCTCTGAAGCACCTCAGCAGCTCAGCTAGATGGCTGAAATCGGCTGTATGGCTGAAATGCAGAGCGGGAGGTGTGGGGAGGTGGAGGTCACCTCCGCTGCTCCTCATGCTGTGCATTTGATGCTCATAATCCTCCAAATTCTGGGGCTTACAAGCATCAAGGGTGCAATCAATATGTGGCGGACCAAACCTGGTCCGTTGTGCGGGTTCGGCACCTTAAGGGTTAACCGGCTCCGAAGTCGAGCCCTGTACCGCGGCTGCCAAAACCTTCAGCTTCAGCCATGAGTGATATTGACACGGAATCCCCTCCGAAACACAGGGAAACCACAATCTGGTCAATTTCAAAGAGTTTAATGGAGCAGAGCTAATAGACTACAGGAATTTCACAGTATAAACATAGCAGTCAATACAGATAGAGGAACGGAAGTATTCAATTTGCTTTCTAGGTAGGCTTAGCTCGAATGCAGAGAATTACCTGGCATCAGAGAATCTGACTCTGATATCTAGCGTAGCAGTTTGCTTTGCTGGCCGCCGGGCATCCTGCCCGGGGTTGGAAGTTGCTTGGCTCTAGCTGGAGCTAGCGACCTGATCTGTGCAAGCCTGCACCATGTTCCCAACAACCCTTTGTCCTTCAGCACATATCTTTTCTACCGTCCCTCGCCCCCTCCCCGCCCTTGATGATCAGGTGGGCTGGTCCCACCCCGTGGGGTGGTGGCACCTTTCTGGTGCTGGCATCTCTTGGGTACTTTGGGGTACTTTGCAGCTCTTTGAGACTGCGCCCCCCCACCTCCGGAATGTGAGGTTAAGTGTAAATGTGCCCCATTGAAGGTATGCAGATGTGGCTTATATGAAACCAGTCTGCCCAGAACTGTGTCTCCTGTGCCCCGGGTGGGGATTATGCAGACAGAGGGGTGACAGCGGAAAGGGGGAAACATGTCAGGGCTCAATATGTCAGGGTTCAGCAGTGTGCTCAGGCTTTCTCTCCACACAATAGGACTGCATCCTAAATACGGTATTTTTCAAAACACTTAAAAAACAAAAAACAAGATAGACATGCTTGTCCATGAGGAAAAAAAACATCAAAAATCCACAGTTAGGCTAAGGAACAGTGATTGGCCCAAAGTCACCCAGTAAGCCTTGTGAATGAATGGGGATTTGAGCATATATATCCACAGTTCAACACTCTAACCACTACACCACACTGGGTTTCTAATGGCTGTCCACACTGGTAATGTGGGTTAGCCTACATTATCTTCAGAACAACCTTGTCAGGTGGGTTGGGTTGAGACACACACACCCAGAGAGAGAGTTTGTCCTGAGGTCACCCTGTGCATTTCAGGGCTCAGTGAATCCAGCACACCCCAGTATAAATCCAAGATTCCCTTAACTACACTGAAATAGGTTTACAACCCATCCCACATTGGAAGTTTGGAAGTCTTTTCCCTGTGAGAAGAAACTAATGTGGTATTGGGAAGGTAACCATGAAAAGTTATGATGTGTTCCATCATTTTAAATGTGTGTAAGTATACAGTCCCATTACCAAAAAGAAAGAAAGAAAGAAAGAAAGCCCACTTTAATCAGAGTTGTGTATATTTTGCAACAGGGGTGTTGAACCTTTTTCAGCATGAGGGCCAAATGCCATTCCAGAGAAGCTCTCGGGGGCCACATTCCAGGCATGGGCATGGCCATAGCCAAAAGGGGCAGGGTAAAAGGCCAAAGGGGTGGCACCAGAAATACCAGCCTATTGTAGCTTAAAGCTCTTACTGTCAGTCACTAAGCCTTAGGAGAGGCATTTCAACCTTTTAGAATGGGGGGGGGGGCTGCACAAAAGCCAGAAACCACCAAATGGCCAGTGGTTGGAGGAAAGGGGTGCAGCCTGGAGAAGGGGACGTGGCCATCTGGGTAACCCCGGAGGGCTGTGAAGCCCCCGGCAAGCCAACAGGGGTGAGGCTCTACACCCGTTTTACAACTTGCACATCGCACAAGATCAGAAATTGGTACTGGGTGCAGAACTGAGCACAGCCATCGGTTATTTATTTAAGGAATTTGTATGTTCCCCGACCCCCAATAACATAATGTTCTGTGGGTGGTTTACAATAAATAAGCATAAAAACAATTTAGGTACAAAACAGAACATGAAACTAAAGGGAACATAAAATACAGCAAGAAACAAAACTCACAACAAACTCATATCGGAAATTAAAAACGCAGGTTTTAAAATACAGAGGCCCAGACTATCGAGTCATTTAAAAGGCCTGGGTGAGTTTGGCCATGAGTTTTGCCCCTTTCCCATTCATTAGGGAGGCTTGAGAGTGCTGTTTCAAATGTTAATGTGTTAGTTTCCCTCCTGGGGTGAGCAGCAGTTTTGAGGTGGCTGTGTTTTTTTGTTTTTTTGTTTTTGCCGCAACTGTGGTCCTAATCGTGATCTCACCCCACCCCCCTGCAGCAATTTTAAAGTAAAGTATTTTTAAAGTAAAGAAAGACATGTTAAATGCATTCACACATCATCATCATCATCAGGCGATCACTCGTGACCGAGTAAGATTGTCTTCCGGGATAAAAGGAGGAAATTCTAAAGAAGATTGTGTGACTCTAGCGATGGGTCCGTAATGAATGGAGCCAATCTAGAATCACACAGCTTCCCACAGTGAGGACACGTTTACCAGATAGAAGTGGTCTGTAAGGATTCTTTGACGTGCTTTTCGTAGCCACAATGTTTCTCCCTTTCACCTGCACTCGGGCTTTCAAAGGGGGTCCATGGAACCTTTGTGAAAGGCAACCTCCATTTAGATCGTTCTGGGCAGAGCTTCCAGTTTCGATGTGTATATTGATTTCTTTAGATTGCTTATGAACATCTTTAACCTCTTATTGCCACTGATATTCCGCTTTCATCTTGAGTTGGGAGTCACGTCCATGTTTTGGGAGGCGGCAGTCAGGCATTCGAACAACATGACCGGTCCACTGAAGTTGGCGTTGAAGGATCATTTTTTCAATGCTAGTAGTCTTTGCTTCTTCCAGTACACTGACATTTGTTCGCCTATCTTCCCAAGTAATTTGCAGGATTTTCCGGAGGCAACGTTGATGAAACCTTTCAAGAAGGTGGAAGTGACGTTTATAGATAGTCCATGTTTCGCAGGCATACAATAAAGTTGGTAATACAATGGCTTCATAAACCAGTGTTTTGGTCTTCTTACAAATATCCCGATCCTCGAACACTCTATGTTTCATTCGAGAAAATGCGGCACTTGCGGAGCTCAGACGATGCTGGATTTCACTGTCGATGTTAGCTGTAACAGAAAGATAGCTGCCAAGATAGAGAAAATGATCGACATTTTCCAGTATTGTCCCGCCAAGCTGGATAGATGGCATCACCAAAGGGTTGGCTTGCACTTGCTGATGAAGCACTTTGGTTTTTTTGATGTTAAGTGAGAGACCAAGTTTTTCGTATGCTTCTGCAAAAGCATTTAGGATAGTTTGGAGATCATCCTCTGAATGTGCGGAGACCACATTATCATCAGCATACTGAAGTTCCACAACGGAGGTTGTAATTACCTTACTTTTTGCTTTCAGCCTGCTGAGATTAAAAAGCTTTCCATCTGTTCGATATATAATTCCCACACCGGTGGGAAGTTTCCCCTTGACAAGATGTAAAACCATGGCGATGAAAATGGCAAATAATGTTGGGGCGATAACACATCCCTGTTTAACACCTGATCCCACTTTAAATGGAGCACCATGAGAGCCGTTGTTGTCCAAAACCGTTGCCGTCATGTTGTCATGGAGAAGTCGCAAGATATTCACAAATTTATTGGGGCATCCAATTTTCATAAGGATAGTCCAGAGAGCTGTACGGTCTACAGTATCAAAGGCCTTAGCCAGATCGATAAATGCCATATAAAGGGGTTGATTTTGCTCCCGGCATTTTTCTTGGAGCTGACGTGCAGTAAAAATCATGTCTACTGTCCCTCTAGAGGGGCGGAAACCATATTGAGTTTCAGGGAGGATCTCTTCTGAAATAGATAGAAGACGGTTTGCGAGAATCCTAGCAAATATTTTACCTGCGGTTGCTAAGAGAGAAATGCCCCGATAGTTTCCACAGTCTGTTCTATCACCCTTCTTAAAGAGGGTGATAATTATGGCATCCCTGAAGTCTTCTGGGATCTCTTCTCTTATCCAGATTTTTTCGATGAGTTTACACATATAAAGTTTTCGATGAGTTCACACATATAACATTATTGTCTATATGGGTCTCACACTTGAACACCAGTCCTATTTCTGTTCTCAGATGTCTGGGGATGTTCACTCGATAGCTAATGTAACCTTTTTCGGCAAAGAGAGCGAGAGAAGCTTCACCTCTGTCTAGCTGTCAAATGCCTCATAAAGAGAATGTGCTCAACTACTTGCTTTTCATTTTCTCATTCCTTTTGCCTTTTCAAGTCCAATGTCTCCTCTTTTTTTCTTTTCTTTTTTTAATGGTGGATGGTGGGTGGAAGGGATGTAAAATACAAGCCACTTTAGTCTATCAAGGGCCTGGAAATTGAATTTGCCCTTTCCTGCATCAGGCCATACTCTGAAAAAGGTACCAAAAAGATGACTTTGAGGGGGAAGGCAATCCAAGCTGGAAGATGCACAACAAGTCTGGGAGCCAGAAATGTTATGAGGAGGCCTAAGAAGTGTATACTAGAGGGGGCACTGTAAGACAATGAGAAATGGCAAAAACCTAAATGTAAGTATGGTGTGTCTAGTAACTTAGGCTGCAATCTTATACCCACTTACCTGGGATGGATCCCGATTGAAATCAATAGGGCTGACTTCTGAGTAGACATGTGCGGTGTCAATTTATTAATTTAATAAATTAATTAATAAATTACTGAATTTAAATTCCAGGTGCCCATCTAGGCCTTACATTCTAGGGTGACCCGCTGACTGATACACCATTCAAAACATAAAGGCTATGTCTATCCAGTGCAGTATTATTGGACTCAAGCAATTTTTGCCCTTCATAAACACAAAATCATGACCTCGTTGGTGTCAATAAGAAATACTTCATCCTGCAATGTGGTAAGTAGCTGGAGAGTTCTCTGAACACATTGAGGAATGACAATGGTGTCGAACTGTGTCATCCTCTTCCAAAGTTGCATCTGAGATGAATTTGAGATTACTAGAGCGTATCATCCAGCCAGGCCTTCGTCAGTCCGTAAAATGCTGCATGCCTTCTTTGGGAAGTACTTCTCGCATTCTGCTAGGGACTAGGGAGTCTTTACTGATAAATAACTGTGCTATGAGTCCCTTGATTTAACTTATATTCTTCCCTCAACCGATGTTGGAGGGCATTAACCTGAGGCAGTAAGTGTGGTAGGATTCAAAACTATGTTGGGAAAGGTGTGGGAGGCAGCTGTGTGTGTGTGTGTGTGTGTGGAAATATGTCTATTAAGTTATTATCCAGTGATTTAATTACTAAAATGAGAGGTGCCAGAGCTCCACCTTATTTATTTATAACCACTTTTATTTATGCATTTATTTTGACAAAGAATCATATATACTAATAGTGAACTCAATTCTCTGAGCGCCTGTCTCTTCTTGTGTAGCCAAAATGGCACCACCATCCCCTCACAAGAGGGGGTTGTTGGCAACGCTCAGGGGAACCCTGAGGTTTGCTGAAGTACAAAAACTCTTTACATAAAAACCCTACAGGAGGGCAAAGGAGTGGACCCCACAAAAAACCAGCCAAAATGAGGACTGAGCATAGTCAATGCCCACAGAATGCCAAGCTAGGGATGGGTGAGAATTTTGTTTCAGTTTGTCTTGGTTTTTGACTCCCTGTCTATTCCACCCTGTTCAGGCTTCATTAGGGTTGCCTCCTCTTTTTGTTCTGACAGATTCCTCAAAGTTAACAGCTGTATGGCAGGTAGGCACATCATGGTCCTCTCCATGCTGGGAATAGCTGCACCTACTGAATTTGTCTGGTGCATATGGCTGAGAATGTCATTTCAGTTCACTTTGGGATAAGAATTTACCAAAATTCTCAAAGTTCTTCATGTCCAGGAGAGAAAGAACTTGAGATTTAAAAAAATCCCAATGCAGGAGAAAGTGAAACTAACGGATTTGCCCATCTCTACCAGCTGACTGACTATTGGGGATGGAGCGGGGTGGTGGTGGTGGAAAACCAGGAGGGAGGGGTAATGAAATGAAACCAAACGGAGTATCCTGAACAGCTCTCCACACTGCAATATTTTGTTTCAAGTCCCATTTATTTTGTTATTTTATTTATTTATTTATTATATTTATGAATCGCCCATCTGGCCAGACATCCGGCCACTCTGAGCGATGTAAAATGCAATAAAATACGGGGGGGGGGGGACAGGGACACACGGTATAAAACACAATTCAAAACAGAACAAAACTTAAAAATCCTAACCCACCCCATATTCCCGTCTGAAAAGCCACGTTTTTAATGCCCGGCGGAAGCTAATCAAGGAAGGGGCATGGCGGAGGTCACTGGGGAGAGTGTTCCATAAATTGGGGGCTGCCACAGAAAAGGCCCTCCTCCTAGTCCCCACCAGCCTGGTTTCTCTGGCTGATGGGACAGGGAGAAGGCCATCCGTGGTGGATCTTGTTGAGCAGCCTACTTGATGTTGCTGGAGGCGCTCCTTGAGATATACTGAACCGGAGCCGTACAGGGTTTTAAAGGTCAACGCCAACACCTTGAATTCGGCTTGGCAAACAACTGGTAGCCAGTGCAATTCTTTGAGCACTGGAGTGATGTGATCACGCTGGCGGCAGCCTTTAACCAGGCGAGCTGCTGCATTCTGTACCAGCTGCAACTTCCGAACCGTCTTCCAGGGTAACCCCACGTAGAGCGCATTACAGTAGTCCAGGCGAGAGGAGACCAAGGCATGAACCACTGATAGGAGCAGATGATTAGGAAGGTAGGGGCGCAACTGCCGTATCAGATGGAGCTGATACAGCGCCACCCGGCTCACAGCTGACACCTGAGCCTCCATGGACAGCTGGGAGTCTAGAATTACTCCCAAGCTGCGGACTTGGTCCTTCAGGGGTAGGTGTACCCCATTCAGCACCAGGTCAACATCCTCTAACCTTCCCTTGTCTCCCACCAGAAGTACCTCGGTCTTGTTGGGGTTCAGTTTCAGCATGTTCCTTCCCATCCAGCCACCCACTGCCTCCAGGCACTTGGACAGGGTTTCAACAGCCAACCTTGGTGAGGACTTGAAGGAGAGGTAGAGCTGTGTGTCATCTGCATATTGATGACAGCGCACCCCAAACCTCCTGATGATAGCTCCCAGCGGCTTCAGGTAGATGTTAAATAGCATCGGTGAGAGGATGGTGAGAGCCGAGGGTCCGAAGCCTCCTCCCCAAGAACCACCCTCTGGTACCTTCCAGAGAGGAAGGACCACAACCACTGCAATACAGTGCCTCCCATGCCCAACCCCTCCAGACGGTCCAGGTCCAGGAGGATACCGTGGTCAACGGTATCAAAAGCCGCTGAGAGATTGAGGAGGACTAGAAAAGAGCATTCGCCCCTATCCAAAGCCCTCCTCATATCATCCACCAAGGCAACCAAGGCCGTTTCTGTCCCATGTCCAGGCCTGAAGCCCGACTGGCATGGATCTAAATAATCGGCTTCATCCAAATGTGCCTTCAACTGAGCCCCCACCACTCGCTCAATCAGCTTGCCCAGAAATGGCAAATTGGAGACTGGGCGAAAGTTGTTCAAATCTTGGGGATCTAAGGAGGGCTTCTTTAGAAGTGGTCTTATTACTGCCTCCTTAAGGGCTGATGGCATCACTCCCTCCTCGAGGGAGGCATTCACTATCGCCCTGATCTCCCCATGTTGAAATATAGTTTAAAAAATACATGCCGCTAGAAAGGAAGACCACCATGTTACAGGACAAGAAGATAACTAATTCGGAGAAGTAGGGAAAATGAAAGCAGGGAGAAAGAAACTCACTAACTGTTGAGAGAGTTCAGATGTGTAAGAGTGCTAGCCTATGCATGTTTAGGCAGAAGGCCCTGCAACTCCCAGCATGCCCCAGCCAGCCATGCTGGCTGGGGCATGCTGGGAATTCTAGGACTTTTTTCTGCCAAAACATACATAGGATTGGGCCCTAAGGGCACAATCCAATTGGGATGCCTGTAATCCTCCAAACTTGGAGGATTACAGGCATGCTATGGAGAGCAGGAGGAGCGCGGAGGTGAAGGTCACCTCTGTGCTCCTCCTGCCCTGCAAAGCACTTAGACAGCTAGTTTCAGCCATCTAAGTGTGGCACTTCAGAGCGGGAGGGAAGGAGGCTGAGGCGCTGCCAGGATACCTTGTATCTTGGCGGCACCTGTCTCCTCCCCTCTCTGCCCCCAAAAGGCCTTCTCTGAGGTTGCTCTTACACCTCGGAGAAGCAGCCGGCACGGTTCTTTCCATGCCGGCTGCAAAGGGGGAGGGGGATCTGAGCGCGGATCCCCAGCTACGAGGTCAGAGCAATTTTTCGACCTCATAGCCGGGGATCTGAAAATCCTGTAGCCATCTAGATGCTGTCTAGTGGCCATAGAATTGCACTGTAAGTTATGTAGCTGAAATGTAGTTAGAAAGAATATGTGTGTCTGTGTTTGATTGAATAGAGCATTGGCTATTGGATGGTACACAACTGTAATAAAATAAATGAATAAATAAAAGCTTGAAGGGCTCTCACATAGGGGATCATCAGTTTATCTGAGGATGGTTTACAACATGTTTAAACAATACAATATAATCAGTAATATAAGAATAATACAGCAATAAAATATAATCAGCAATATAAGAGCAACAGATTGACAGAACAATATTAAAACAGCAGAGTGCAGGATACACAAGTAGCAAAATACACAGTAGTAGTACAATACAAAAATACACAGAGTGTAGGATACACAATTGGTAAAACACTTAAGTTTTTGCTGTCTAGCTTTGACTTATGATACCTCCCCCATGTGCTCTGTCTTAGGCCCCGTCAATATCCCACTACATTTGCCCCCCAGATGTTTTGACCTACAACTCCCATCATCCCTCACCATTGGCTATGTGGGCTAGGGCTGATATAGGCCAAAATATCTGGATGGCCACAAGTCACCCACTCCTGCACTCTGACCTACCATACCCAAAAAACATCGTGTGAGATTTAAAGTTTATTTATTTATTTATTTATTATATGTATACCCCGCCTTTTTTCCTGCAAGGAACCCAAGGCGGCTTACATAATCCTCCTCCTCCTCTCCATTTTATCCTCACAATAATAACCCTGTGAGGTAGGTTAGGCTGAGAGTCAGTGACTGGCCCAAAGTCACCCAGTGAGTTTCATGGCTGAGCGGGGTTAAATATACAACCAAACACAAAAGGCCTAGTATAAACAAGTCAGTTGTTCATCATCACAGCATTATCAGTGCTCTCCACAGAACTGGAGACTTTTTAGTGAAACTGTGTTGTATCACCACAATGCACAAATTATGAGCTCACATTTTCGACCTGCAGGCAATTCAGTGAGTTTTAGGATGTGATGTGCGAGGCTGTGTGAGAGCCTACCGTTTGTTTTAGGTACCTTGAAGCACATGATCTGCAAGCAGGTACACACAGAGCCTCATAAATATCCATGTGTTCTCATAAAGCAGTCACTTTTTCAGAATGCCGTCCACGGTGATGTAAGGCAGCCTTTCATTTTGACTGCTATAAACTGTGAGACGATGACAGGAAAAAACCACAGTCTAGTATATCATTAGCAAAGATGATGATGTAAGGCTGGCAAGATGAACCCTTTAGAAGCTCAGTGAGAGCGAGTGTAATCAGCGAGTGTTGGAGCATGTAGACGTTTTGGGGCTCGACCAGACTGAATGCAGCAGGACTGTGATTCATCAGTTGTATGTGTGAGTCAGTGTGTACAGTTCAGGTTGGATGCTTGAGTAGTTTCAGAAAATAAAGTGAAATTTATCAGGAGCAATGAAGGGTGAGATCCCGCTTGTTTTAACTTGGAGGCAAGCCCCACAGAATTCAATGAGACAAAAGATACTACCAGGGCCGGTGCAAGGCAGTTTGGTGCCCTAGGCAAGATCAGATATTTAGCGCCCCCCCCTCCCCACTTGAGCCCTCCCTCCCTCTAGCCCTATGCCCATTATGAAATAAATTTTCCTCCCTGGGAACTGCCGAGCCCCATAGAAAAACTTTGTGGACTTTGAGACTTTTCCTTTGTGTTCACACGGAAAGCAAAGAGGCAACATCAGCCCAGCTATGCCAGGAACTCCCAAGGGCCTTCTCCTACTCCATATATATATATATATATATATATGTAAAAGCCTGTCTCCTCCTGCGGGCAGCACAACGGATATGAAAAAAGGATGTGAGAGAGGTGTGGTGGCGCTACCTGTGAGGAATAGAGACAAAAGGGCGTCTTGCAGCCTGTCCTACCTCGCAGGGTGGAGGTGCAGAGACACCGGTTTGACTCATACACCTTCTGGGTTGTGGGGGGGGGGGGAATGCATGTAGTAGAAACATAGCAAAGAGAGAGCCCGTGGATCATCTGGTTCAAATTTCTGCTTCCCCTCCTCTCTCTATCACTTTGTTGCAATATTTCTTTATCAGAATAATGTATATTATCCTGTCTTTCCCTTTACCAGCCTAGTACTCAAGGCAGACAACAATATTCAAAGTACAGTAAAGCAAACATCAACATCAACAATCCTAAACACGTTGAGACAGAAAAAAGCCCCGCAACTCCCATGCTGGCTGGGGAATGCTGGGAGTTGTAGGACTCCCCCCCCCCCATCCAAACATGCGTAGGATCATAGAATCACTAGAAAAGTAGAGTTGGAAGGGGCCTACAAGGCCACCGAGTCCAACCCCCTGCTCAATGCAGGAATCCAGGTCAAAGCATCTCTGACAGATGTCTGTCCAGCTGCACCTTGAATGCCTCCAGAGTGGGAGAGCCCACCACCTCCATAGGTAGTTGATTCCATTGTCTTATTGCTCTGACAGTCAGGAAATTTTTTCTGATGTTTAGGTGGAATCTAGGTTCCTGTAACTTGAGCCCATTATTCCGTGTCCTGCAAACTGGGATGATCGAGAAGAGATCCTGGCCCTCCTCTGTGTGACATCCCTTCAAGTACTGGAAGAGTGCGATCATATCTCCCCTCAGGCTCCTCTTCTGAAGGCTAAACATGCCCAGTTCTTTCAGTCTCTCCTCATAGGGCCTTGTTTCCAGTCCCTTTATCATCCTTGTTGCCCTCCTCTGAACCCTCTCCAGTTTGTCTATGTCCTTCTTAAAGTGAGGTGCCCAGAACTGGACGCAGTACTCAAGATGAGGCCTAACCAGTGCCGAGTAAAGGGGAATTATCACTTCCTGTGATTTGGAAGCTATACTTCTATTAATACAGCCCAAAATTGCATTTGCCTTCTTTGCAGCCACACTGCATTGCTGGCTCATATTCAGTTTGTGATCTACCACAATTCCAAGATCTTTCTCACTTGTAGTATTGTTGAGCCAAGTGTCCCCCATTCTGTAACTCTGCATTTGGTTTCCTCTCCCTAGGTGCAGCACTTGGCATTTATCCTATTCCCTATTAAATTTCATTCTGTTGTTTTCGGCCCAGCGCTCCAGCCTATCGAGGTCACTTTGAATTTTGTTTCTGTCTTCCAGAGTATTAGCTGTTCCACCCAACTTTGTGTCATCTGCAAATTTGATAAGCATTCTCTGTACCTCCTGATCCAAGTCATTAATAAAAATGTTGAAGAGCACCGAGCCCAGGACCGAGCCCTGTGGTACCCCGCTTGTTACCTCTCCCCAGTTTGAGAAGGAACCATTGATAAGCACTCTTTGAGTCCGATTCTGTAGCCAATTGTGGATCCACCTGATAGATGTTCCATCTAGCCCACTTTTAGCTAGCTTACTAATTAGGATATCATGAGGCACTTTGTCGAAAGCTTTGCTGAAGTCCAGATATATAATGTCCACAGCATTCCCACAGTCCACAAGGGAGGTTACCCGATCAAAAAATGAGATCAGATTAGTCTGGCAGGATTTGTTCTTGACAAATCCATGCAGGCTTCTAGTAATCACTGCATTGTTTTCAAGGTGCTTGCAGACTGACTTCTTTATAATCTGCTCCAAAATCTTCCCGGGGATTGATGTCAGACTGACTGGCCTATAGTTCCCAGGTTCCTCCTTCTTGCCCTTTTTGAAGATGGGAACAACATTTGCCCTCCTCCAGTCATCTGGCACTTCACCTGTCCTCCATGATTTCTCAAAGATAATAGACAGTGGTTCTGAGAGTTCTTCTGCCAGTTCCTTTATTATTCTAGGATGCAGCTCATCAGGCCCTGGAGATTTAAACTCGTTCAGAGCAATCAGGTGCTCCTTGACCATTTGCCTATCAATCTCAAGCTGCAATCCTGCCCCTTCAGTCTGCACTTCAGGTTTGCCAGGGGGGTCATAGACCCTCTTTTGGGAGAAGACTGAGCAGAAGTAGGAATTGAACACTTATGCCTTTTCTTTGTCTTCTGTTATCAATTTGCCATCCTCATTGCGTAGTTGAACCACCAGTTCTTTCTTCTGTCTTTCACTGTGCATGTATCTGAAGAAAGCTTTCTTGTTGCTTTTAGCATTCCTTGCTCACCTTAGCTCATTCTCCGCTTTAGCCTTCCTGACACTATTCCTGCAGTTCTGTGCTACCTGCCTGTACTCTTCCCTTGTAGCCTGTCCTTCCTTCCACTTCCTATACGTGTCCTTTTTTGTTTTCAGGTCATCTTTGAGTTTATTGTGAAGCCACATTGGCTTCTTCTGTTGCCCTCTGCCTTTTTTCCTTGTGGGAATTGTTTGCAATTGTGCCTTTAAAATTTCCTTTTTTAAAAACTCCCACCCCTCCTGGGCTCCTTTTCTCATGAAAGTTGCTTGCCATGGGATCTTACTAATCATTGTTCTGAGTTTGTTAAAATTGGCTTTCCTAAAATCCAGGGTACGTGTTTGGCTATACTCAGCTTTTGCTTCCGTTAGAATCAAGAACTCAAGTATAACATGGTCACTTTCCCCCAGAGTTCCCAAAACTGCCACTTTATCCACTAACTCGTCTCTATTGGTTAGAATCAGGTCAAGGATAGCGGATCCTCTAGTTCCTTCCTCCACTTTCTGTAGGAGGAAGTTATCAGCAGCACAGCTCAGGAATTTCTTGGAGGGGCCATGTTTGGCTGAATAAGTCTCCCAACAGATATCAGGGAAATTGAAGTCACCCATTACTACCACATCATGCCTCCTTGAAACAATGGCAATTTGCTTTTCAAAAGTTTCATCCTCGTCTTCTCCTTGATTGGGTAGACTCCAACCGCCATGTTCGTTTTATTCTTTGCCCCCTTTATTTTAACCCAGATGCTCTCAATGGGGCTGCCAAGCTCCTCTTCCTGTATCTCTGTGCAGAGATACAGTATTTTTCCATGTATAAGACTATACTTTTTCCTAAAATTGTTAGACTAAAAATTGAGGGTCGTCTTATACATGGAAGAAAGCCGAGGAGAGAACCGTGTGGTTGTGAAACTGCCCAGTCTTATACACGGGGGCGTCTTATACATGGAAAAATACGGTACGTATTTTTAACATACAGTGCAACTCCACCTCCCTTTCTGTTGCTTCTGTTTCTTTTGAACAAGTTATACCCTTCAATTGCTGTATTCCAGTCATGGGAGTCATCCCACCAGGTTTCAGTTTTCCCTATCAAGTCGTACTTGCCCTCATGTATCAAGAGTTCAAGTTCGTCTTGTTTGTTGCCCATACTCTGGGCATTAGTATAGAGACATCGAAGACTATGTGCTTTATAGTCCGACTTTTTCCCTACATTTTGTGGTAGACTATCAATGGGCACCGCTGGAGCTGTTCTCTCCATTGTGGCACAGAGGCCTTCTTCCATTGGTATCCCCAAGTTTATGTCTCCCTCCCCTGTTGGATTCAGTTTAAAGCCCTCCTGATTAAGTTCCTCATGCTGTGGCCAAACACATTCTTCCCAGTCCTTGTGAGGTGCAATCCATCCTTTGCCAGAAGTCCATCTTCTAGGAAGTGTAGCCTGTGGTCCCAGAATCCAAATCCCTCACGTCGGTACCACCTTCATAGCCAGTCATTCACTCGGAGTATTTTTCTTTCCCTTTCTATGCCTCTTCCAAGTACTGGAAGGATGGATGAGAAAACTATCTGGGCCCCAAAGTTCTTGAGTTCCCTTCCCAGCTCTTCAAAGTCTGCCGTGATTTCTTTGTAACTCCACTTGGCAGTATCATTTGTACCCACGTGCACGTGGAAGAGAAGAAAGGGGTATGTGTCGGTGGGCTGCATGAGCCTCGGCAGCTGCTCTGTCACATCCTTAACGTGCCCCGGGGAGACAGCACACCTGGCGAGTCCATGGGTCTCGGCAGCTGCTCTGTCCACATCCTTAACGTGCCCCGGGGAGACAGCACACCTGGCGAGTCCATGGGTCTTCGCGACATACTTTGGCTTCGATCCCCCGCAGGAGGGAGTCTCCCACTACGAGTACTCTTCTCTCCCTCTTGCTGTAGGCCTTGGTTTGATTGTCTCCACTTGACTGACCCTCAGCCTCTTGCTCGCTGTCACGTTGGGTGCCCGGTAATTCATCCTCTGCAGGCTGTCCTCTGCTCTCGTCCTCAAGTACATGGAAGCGGTTCCATAGCTCCACTGCTTCCACAGGTGCAGAATGTCTTCTAGTTCTTCTGCTCCTAACAGTCACCCTTTTCCAGGGAGTTCCCCCTACGTTATTTTCCCTTGCCTCTGCAGTCTCTGACTCCGTCTCATCCTGCCGTTGCCCTTCTGGCTCCTGTTCTACTGCTTTGGTGCTGTAGATCCACCGTTCTGTCTAAGAACTCCTCACTTTGTCTTATGCTCCTGAGGGTTGACACTTGCCGCTCCAGTCCTCTGACCTTTTCTTCCAACAGCGTGACCAGCTTGCACTTGTTGCACGTGTAGGCCATGTTGATCTCCGGCAGGAAAACAAACATTGCACACACATTGCAGGTCACCACCATTGCAGATTCCTTTCCTTCCATAGTGCTCTGTTCTCTTTATGTTTCTGCCTTTCTAGGAAATTTCTTAGGGACCTCCCCCATGACCTCCCCTGCCAAACTCCGCTCCCAAACTCCTGTTTGCTCTCCCTGTTCGCTCGCTCTGTTTGCTCGCTCTCTGGGAGCCTGCTTGCCTTATCACAGTCCCAAAAACAGCTGGAGCCTCTCTCCTGTTGTGCTCCTGCTCAGCTGGGAGTCAGGAACAGAATCTAAAAGCATTTAAAACCAAAACACAGAAACAGCATGGTAAATAATTAAAACATTGGAGCCCCAGGCTAGCTTACAATACCTTTCCCTCCCTCCCTGGTTGCTGGAAATAACTGCTTTCAGGGGACGTTGAGCTGGGGAACCTGAGGAGGGAAGGCGAAGGAGGTGTTTGCAGGTGCATCCTTCCCGCCAGCCCACCAGCCTCCCATCATTGGCCCCAGCCCGCCTCCGCCTCCTGCCTGAAGCTTCAGTGGCGCCAGCAGCAGCTGCTGCTCCTGGTAATGGCTGCGAGGCTTGGAGACCGAGCCCTGAGGTGGAGGAGAGGGAGGGAGGGGCGCGCTTCTTTCCCCTCCCCTTCCCCTCCACAGGACATGATTGGTAAAACAAACTTAGTAAAATACTCATTTTAGCGCTGTATTTTTTTTCAAGGTGTTTCTGGCGCCCCCTTTAGCCTGGCGCCCTAGGCAGCTGCCTAGTTCGCCTAATGGTAGCACCGGCCCTGGCTACTACTAGACAAATGGGAAACTTGCAGCAGCTCCTGTCACAACTAGCAGTCCTCTCTCTCCTCCTCCTCTCTCTCTCTCCGGTAACATATAGTAAAGCAAAAAACAAAGCACATGACATGTGACAGGCCTGTGGCTTACGCTGGCTCAGCTTGTCTGAGCGTGGAAAGCCAAGCAGGGTCAGGCCTGGTTGTTACTTGGATGGGAGACCCCTCCTCTAGTTTCCTGCATTGAGCAGGGGGTTGGACTCGATAGCCTTGTAGGCTCCTTCCAACTCTATGATCTATGAATCTATGACATGACATCGTCACATGTGTTACCCCATCTCGACACACAGCAGCCAGGGAAGTGCGGCAGGAGAAACTCAGTCGTGTGATGATGTCACATCACACATCTCATTTTACTACATACTGGGAACAAACTCCCCCCACCGCCCACACACACACATTTTCATTCTAAATTCCACCCCCCTGGGGAAGGGGTTGTAAAAAGAGAGAGAGAGAAGCCTCCATTGATTCCAATGGATACTCCCCTTTTTTAACCTCCCCCTGCAGGAGGGGTGGAATTTCAGGGGGGGGAAACAGGTGAGAGGTAGAAGTGTAAATCCTCCTCTCTCCTGTAGCACCATGGTCCCAATCCTAATGGAGGGCAGGATGCACTTGCAGGAGAGTAGGGAAGACAAATATCACCCAAACCTCCACTATGCGTGATTAGGAGAAAGTGTAGTTTGGCCCTTAGTGGGGAAAGACAGGGTGCAGAGAGGCGTGGGGCTGCCGTTTCCAGGGGTGACCAGAGCCCTATTCAGGCATTCGGAACTGTGTATGCTAAATGCATGAGGAGCGCGGGAGCACAGTAGCCCTGCCCCCTTCTGTCATCATTTCCATTAGCCTCTAGACGTGGAGGGCGACTTTCTGAAAGGAAGAGCCTCTTGTATCCACGGAGGCTCTCCATGCGATTTTGAATGGTGATTTTCCAGCTGATTTTTTATTTTTATTTTTTAATCACAGGTTGTAATAAAAACCTGTTTTGGATGCTGCTACTCCTCTCCCACTTTAGAACCAGATTTGCAACCTGGGGGTACTCCTTGATCTGGCATGGCTCCCGGCTGCTCAGCTGGCAATGGTGACTAGGAGTGCCTTTTGCAAGCTTAGGCTGGTATGCTAGCTGTGCCCCTTCCTTGAGAAGACAGACCGGGCCAGAGTAATTCACGCCTTAAGCCCTGTTCAGGAGTTCAAAAAAGGGTTAACAGCAACGTGTGAGGAGAAGGAGCGCTCCAACCTTGTCTCTCTCTCCTCTGTCACGTTTGTTGCTCTTTTACTCATGGAGGCAGCGGGAAGCCTCCTATATCCATGGGGGCTCTCCGTGTGAGCTGGGATATCCACATTCTGGTTTGCGTGGAGAGCCCCCACAGTTACTGGAGGCTCTCCTCTTCAGAGTGCAGAACCACAAACATAATGGAGGAGAGGGGCAGGGCTGGAGCCTGTCTTCTCCTCACGCGTTTCTGTTAATCCTTTTTCGAATGCCTCAACAGGGCTTTAGTAACACCCAATTTGGACTACTGTGAGGTTCATTCTATGTGGGGCTGCCTCTGAAAATCATTTGGGAACTTCAATTGGCTCATAGGTCTGCTGCTTGATTCTGGTTGGCTGGAGAATATTACTCTGGGGGCCAAGTTCCTGCACACACCAATTTCACCGCTGCCTGTACTCACCATTCCCTCCCACAGAGATTCTTCCCACGGATCGCTCTTTCCTTGCCACTGCTAGCAGCGAAAAAAGAGCAGGCTATATTAGGATCGCTGGTGTGCCTTGTGCGTGTGCGATCGTGCATCTGTGTGATGTGTGGCACCCAACCCTCGACCCAATATCGCATGCATCCCTTGGGGCTGAAAAAGCTATGCACCCCTGCACTGCCATAAGGGATGTGTCACAGATCTGTGAAAACAGACCTTGTCTCTGAAAGGAAGATAAACTGCGGCTCACGCTGGCTCAGCTTGTCTGAGTGTGGAAAGCTAAGCAGGGTCAGGCCTGGTTATTACTTGGATAGGAGACCCCTCCTCTAGTTTCCTGCATTGAGCAGGGGGTTGGACTCGATGGCCTTGTAGTTGTAGGCCCCTTCCAACTCCATGATCTATGAATCTATGAAGAACAGAAAGATGAGATTAAGTACTTCATCCCTGTCTAATTAGTGTTTTTATGGCTTTACTCTAATGCCTGAATATTTTTTGGAGATTATGTGGTGAGATAGCCACAAAATAGATGAATTGCTTTTGACTTATATTTTTTACATTTTGATTATGTGAATTTTATTAAATATTTAATCGAATCACTCCCTCTAATAGCAAACTCAGACGCTGAGTCAGTGTCCCTCTGAGTGTTCTAAGGGCTTAGAACAGTGTTCTCCAACCTTGGGTCCCCAGATGTTTTTGGCCTACAACTATGCTGGCTGTGGCATGCTGGGAGTTGTAGGCCAAAAACATCTGGGGACCCAAGGTTGGAGAACACTGGCTTAGAGCCATTGACACCGCCTGTGCTGAGCCGCACCAGTAGTGGCAGCAGGAACACCTAGGGAACGAGGGAGAGGATTCTGACAAACCATATGCTCCCCAGTACTCCGCTTTGTTGCTGGCATCTTTGAAAGGAACAGACAAGGAGCCACATGATACCGTCACTTGAGACCATCCACATTACACCTGATAGCCCAGATCTATCAGTGTGATGGCAATAATATGGTCTACCTATAAATATTCCTGTTTTGAGAACCATTATGGTATGGTTGAAAAGTTGTATAAATATATATTGCCTCTGTGCGTGGCACTAGGGTGTTGAACCTCTTTCATGCCGAAGGTTAAATTCCATTTCGGAGAAGCTCTCGAGGGCTGCATTCCAGTGGTGGGCGGGGCTGAAGGCAAAAGGGGTGTGGCCAAAGACAAAAGTGGCAGGGCCCAAGCCAACAAAAAATGCCAGCATATTTTAGTGCCAGTATCCAAGTCTTAGGAGAGGCATTTCAACCTTTTAGAATGGGGGAAAAACGCACAAAAACCGGGAAACCACCCAATGAGCAGCTGTTGAGGGAAAGGGTGCATGGCCATCAGGCCTAAGGTTCTCCATACCTGATAGGGATGTGTGAAGAATCCGATGGGGGGGGGTGAAAATCCAATGGATTTTCATGATTCAGCCCCCTGGATTCCAGTTTGTTAGCCCTATGCTGTTGCCAACACACTGTAATATGAATTGAGCCAGCTTGCGGACTTCTGTCTCTAAGGCGGGCTGTGACTTGTGCTTTTTTTTTTTTAAAACTGCTAAGGGGATTTGTGCAAAATTGGCCAATTTGCACAATCGACACCTGAAAATCACAGGGTTCTAGCACGATTGGCACAAATCGTGCAATCGCGCTAGATCCATGTGGTTTTTGGGTGCCGAATTTGTGCTAATCGGCCAATTTTGCACAAATTCCCGTAGCGGGTTTTTTAAAATATGCAAATCGTAGCCCATCTTAGAGATGGAAATCCGCAAAAAAAAACCTGACTTCAGCCCACTTCTGATCATTGGATCAAATGAGCCAGATTTCCCTGTTTCGGTATATCTGACAGCATAACAGGGCTGAGACAGAGCTCCAAGTCAATCAGAACGTTTGGGTTCACTGAGTGTTTTCAATGGAAGATCTGGATTTCCACACACAGTGGCTCCATGCCAGTTTTGTTTATCAGCTTCTTCCTGGCCTCTGACTCCTCCATACTTTTACCAAATATAGCCAATTAGAGCTAGGAGATTAATTCCTTTCCAAATTGCATCAAATAAATGGGTGACAGTGTAAACAGGAAAGGTGGGAAAACACCCTCTCAAGAAGATATCACTCCCACGCCATCAGGGCCTAAGGGAGCCAAAAGAAGAAGCAGCAGCAGCAGCAGCAGGAAATGCCATGTCTCTATCACCTAACTAACACAGCCTTTCCCCCTCCCACAAAAACACCTTGTTTAGGTATAGTATAAGCTAGGTTCACCCCAAGGTGTGAGTCCATATCTTCCTGTCAACACACATTTTGTGAAATCTTATGTGTGCAGCACTGTCCCAAAGCCTTGGAGAGAGAATGGGAAGATTGGAGGGGGAAATCAATGGAATTTGGAGGCAATTCTATCAGAGGTGTTGTTGTTTTTTGGTAGAAAATCATACATATCTGTGAGCATAAATTTGAGAGACTTATTGAGCAAAGTTTTTTGTTTTTTTTAATAGAGGCTTTCATGGAAGTTTGGATCTATATGACATTTGCTCCAGCCATCCCCTACTTACTAGGGACCACCCTGATTTCCTGGTAACTCCCTGGTAACTCCCTATGGAGAGTTTTTCCCTGTTTTTAATTTTTTAAGAAGAGATTTTGAGGATGCCTTCTTACATTTGTACTAATTGTGAATTGCTAAGGTCGTTGCCCTTCAGATTTCAGCCCCCTCTCCAGTTCGTAGAACATACATCTCTGAGTAATGGGTGGATGACGATTGTCTCTAGGGCACATGCATGTAGATGCACACACATAGGAACACTGAGGCAAAACAGAACACAGCCTATCCATTCATATGCTGCACCTGGTGAGGTTCATTTAAACAGCTGATAACATATTACATGGCAACTGTTCCCCCCCCCCTCATTAAATCTTTAACCAAAGGAGCATGTGAATTAAGTGCACAGCAAATGAATTAAGTGTAGAGCTGTCAGAGGAGAGCATTCAGCATCAATCTGCAGTGGTTGTGAGGGGGAAGCTCAGGCAGCGAGCCTTGGGTGAGAACGGGTGTGTTAAAAGTGTGATTTTAAACTGTGAAATGTTAGAGGGCTTGATATGGCTTGGGAAAGTACAGTATGGCAGAAAGATAAAAAAGTACTGACAGGAACTATGAAACTTAAGATTGGGTGGATCTAGGGATGTACGGATTTTGTTAAATCCGTTCTGCCTGTGTTTCACGGATTGTCGGGTGTCTTTCTTTCCATCATCTGCTCATTGATGGAATTGGATTATTTTAAACAGAATTTAGTTTTACTTGTGCTAATTCACATTAATGCAGGTGCACATCGGCCCTAATGCGCTGTTGAGAAGTTGAGCAAATGCACTAATGCATATTAGTTAATGCAAATTAGTGCTAATGTTCATTAGCACATTAGTGCAAATACCACTGCCAAAAGGGGAAAAAACCGGCTCACAACTCCACAGAATCCACGTGACTAAAAAAAAAAGCCGATCTGCTATGGAATCCACAGGTTGGATTCATAGGAATCTGAACTCATCTGAACCCTTTGCAGATTTCTCCAACATCCTCAGGTGGAACAAGTCGGTAAAAGAACAATGGCTGCCATCTTGGTTACCCTGAAAGAATGAAAGAATGGAAGGCCTGAGTTCATTCCTATCCGAATATTATATATACTGAGGGTAATTTGCCTCACCCTGATCATTATGGTCAAGGATGGAATGGTAAGAGCATCTGTTCATGCTAAAAAAAAAATAAAAAATGAAGGGCACAGAAAGTATTTTAATGACCCTATGCAGAGAGGAAGTAAAATAAAAAGCTTGTGTATGTGGTTCATGAGGCCTGAAGAGGAGAACGGTGCACAGAGGAGATAACTGGCTGCAGAAGGAAACAAAGAAGAGATGGGCAGAGCGATCCTATGGCCCTTAGATAGCGTCTAGAGCAGTGTTCTCCAACCTTGGGTCCCCAGATGTTTTTGGCCTACAACTCCCAGCATGCTGGGAGTTGTAGGCCAAAAACATCTGGGGACCCAAGGTTGGAGAACACTGCTCTAGAGGGCCATAGGATTTTTCAGAGTCCCAGCTCTGACATCGGAAAACAGCTTCAAAGTCAGAGCTGGGATCCCCATGCTCAGAGCACCTCCCCCCCCAGCTGGCACAGAAAGAACCACGCCCGCTCCTTCTCCGAGGTTGCAAAAGCGACCTTGGAGAAGGGGGTTTAGGGAGCATTCCAGGGGGCAGGGAGGGGAGGAGACTGGTGCCACCAAGATACGAGGCATCCTGGCAGTGTCTCAGCCTCCTTCCCTCCCCCTCCAAAGCCCCGCAGTTAGACAGCAGAAATCGACCATCTAGCTGCTTTGCAGAGCAGGAGAAGCATGGAGGCAACCTTTGCCTCCACGCTTCTCCCGCCCTGCATAGGAGGACACCTGTATTCCTCCGACTTCGGACGGTTACGGGCATCCCCACTGGATTGCACCCTAAGAGGATTTCTCAAAAAAGGCGGAGAAGAGTAAGTGCAGCCCATGTTGGTTCCATACGGAAGAGTCCCTGTTGCTCCAGAAGAGAAGCGAAAGGAAACCGAAGAGACTGAGGAGACTTTTGGAGGGTGAGAACTGAGACAGAGAAAAAGGGAGACGTGGACTAAGAAAAAGGGCAAGGTTCCGGCCAAAGAGGCACTGGCTAAAAGAAAGAGCAAGCAAAGGATACAGCAGTTGCCTTCATCACTTCAGCATTTGCAAGGTGATGCCTTAGGGGCAGGTAAATTCCAAAGGGGTAAGGATATGATTCAGCAAAAAATGTTACGAATCTGTGATATAGATAAAGTGGAGAGGAGGACCACGTAAGCCATCCTTGGGTTCCTTGCGGGAAAAAGGGTGCGATATAAATATAATAAATAAATAAAGGATTCATTTCTGCCGCGTTTGAGTAATGATAAGCCACACTTCTCTGTGGTCAGCTTGTCGAAGGAGTCATCCTGCTCTTTGCCTTCTAAATCTTCCTCCTCATCAAAATTTATTTATTATTTTATTTATTATATTTATCCCCCGCCTTTTTTCCTGCAAGGAACCCAAGGCGGCTCACATAATCCTCCTCCTCCTCATTTTATCCTCACAACAACCCTGTGAGGTAGGTTAGGCTGAGAGTCAGTGACTGGCCCAAAGTCACCCAGTGAGTTTCATGGCCGAGCAGGGACTAGAACCCGGATCTCCTGAGTCCCAGTCCAGCACTCTCACCACTACGCCACACTGGCTCAGTGTCACAGTAAACAACCTCTGTTGGAGAATGTTCAACTCTTCATTTTCTGGTTGACATCAAACCAGTACATGATCTAGTAAGAAGCAGCGGAGTTGTCCTTTGCCCTCTTTTGTCCGCAAAGTCTTTACAATTCAGACTCATTCATTAATATATCCTTGGAAGTATCAGAGTCATGGTCAAGAGGCAAGAAGCCTGACCAGTGCCACCTACTAGCCTCCTTTTTAAAGTGCTGCTGTGCAGCGCTTTTGTGAGTGCCAAGAAATCAGCAGAGACAGAGTTCTGTGAACAATGCCTGACCATGTCTTGTCTGAGGATACATTTCATCTGCTGAAGTCAAACTTAATTCAGATCTTTACAACGATTGTTTATTAATTATAATCAGATCAAGACAGCTTTGGGGCATACTTTCTTTCCTTTCCTTTTTCAAAGAGAGGCAATTCCTTTTCCTGATTTCTCTGCAAGTTCAAACTGGCAAGTCAGAAAACGGGTGATCCCCAGTTTTGCTGTTGGGAGGGAGAAGACTAAGCCATATGAAGCAGTGTTCTGTTCAGTGTTACAAGAATGGCTGAATTTGGGACATCTCAAACCAAGGCGCTTGGCTGTCCCCGTCCCCCCCCCGAAACCCACACACAGCAGCTAGGGTGTTGTTGTTTTTCCAAAGGGTCTTTTTAACACCTACCTCAGGAGAACTGGGAGATTGGCTCTCACTCCTCGTCAACAATATGGTTAATAGCTGTTTTCCTCTTAAATATTTGTTAGCCACTTCATAGGCTTGGCAGACATTCTCCCCTAAATACCACAGCAGTGAGGTGAATGTAAACAGATAATTATATATTATTTTACTACAAAAAGCCAGATGGAGAGATTTGCTCCTATCACAACTTATAACTCTCATTCCAGGTACCCTTCATGTAATCTACTACTGCCCCCCCCCCCCCATCAATAACCCTCCAGCACTTTTCTTTCCATGGTGCTCAGTATTTAGCTTCCCCAATTTTACAAATCTTGTGACAGCACTGGGTACTGTCACTGGAGCTAGCATAAACCAACATTAGCACAACATCGTTAGTGCTTGCTAGGCAAAGGGAAAGAGCAGTGATTTGCTGCCAGAATTGGTTGGCAAACTGCTCTACCGAAATCTGATGGCAAATCACTACTTTTCCCCTTTGCCTAACAAGTGCTAATGACATTATGCTAGCAGTGGTTTAGGTAGGGATGGACAGATCACTCTATTTCTGGGCTGTCCCTCTTTCACAAGTGTCCACTCCTAAGACCGTTCCGTCATGTTTCCCTGTTAATCTGTGTTAATAAATAATAAACAAAATCCACACAGAAATTCACTTTGAAAATCTTTATTTTTGAACATATGTTTTTTCTCAAAATGTGACTTTCTAAATGTGGTTTGCTCTCAGCACACACACTTCTAAATTTACTTTCTCTTAAAATACTCAGAGTGCATTTTGATTTTGTTTTTTTAAGTGAGCTGAGAAATGCATTGCCGCATTTGGAGAAGTGCAAAATCGGAGGGACTGCTGACTTCTGATATGCACACTAGCTTGGGAGGTGTGGATCCTGTCAGTTCATATTGGAATGTGAAAAGATTGATTATTCAAGCACCTCTAGCCACAGGTTGGCTATCCATGCACTAAAATGAATTAGAATCATCACTTTGTCCATAAGCATGCATGAAAAATGCCTCATCATCCATTCCACCGCTTTAATCAAGAACCCGCAACCACGAACCACCTTGGTGAGCTATTAGCCAAAAGAGACAGAAGATGTGTGTCATGTGTCACTTAGTGTCCAAACTGACTGAACTGGAAACATAGCATCTCTTTTTAATTGCCCTATAGTTTACTGTACAATTCTTTTGATTCACCCCGTTTCTGGTTATTACTGAAGAAACAGGGCCTCAATGGCCCTAAATTTTGTTCTTGAGCCTGGCTGCACCTGTGTGATCTTGTGTTCAACCAATATGTTGACACTTCTCCTCTCAAACCTCTCTTTTGCCATTTAAGGTTGAGGAAGCCTTCCTCCTGCTCCCCCTCCAGGGTGCATGTAGTTGGAGGCAAGTGAGTAAGTATTGGTTTGGGCTTTTTTTTCTCTCTTCCCTCTCTTCTTCCTACAAGCGCCTGTGTCTGTGCATGTGCGCTCACCTCACAAACAAAACTACAAAAGACAGGAGGGAAGGAGGGGAGAGAGAGAGAAAGCCAACAGGTTGATCTGGATTACATCAACAGTCACACCCTCCTTGCTTTATGAGCATAGCAGAACAGGTGTTTGTAATTCATTAGCTAAACTGAGCTCAGCACAGACAGGAATTAAATATACGCTGCTCCCCAACACGCTTCTTGACTGTCTCAGTAGCAGCAAGCTGTCCTAGTGCTTCCTCGGATTCCCTCATAGCCACAATGACAAGCCACTCCAGGGACTTCAGTAGCCTCAGCAGCAGCTCTCTTACTTCGCCAGGAGCCTCTGGTACCACGAGAGGAGAGCGGTCGTGCTCCCCTTCTTCACGCTACGGGGCCTGCCACAGCCCCACCATGGATGAAACCAGCAAGAAAAATTTCAGCTCATCGAGCTTCACTGGATATGGCCGCCATACTTACCCAAAGGTTTCCATCAACAAATGGCTCTTGACTCCACTGCATCTGGACATTGACCCCTCCTTCCAGGAGATAAAGACCAAGGAGAAAGAGGAGATGAAGACACTCAATAACCAATTTGCTGCCTTAATCGGGAAGGTAAGATAAACCCTCTCTTTGTGTGGACCAAAGGGCAGGCTGAGGCCTATCATGAGAAAGTATGAGGTGGGCATCTCAGGCGGCAGATTCAGGGCACTGCTAGAGGGTGACAAATTATTCATATGGTGATATGGTGATGATGTTCTGCTTCAGGTACCAAAATGTCCAAGGCCAGACCTGGTGCAGGCCACAGGCTTTCAAGATTGTGCCTTCCCAGATAATATTAAAAAAAAACCAAGAACCCTTGATCTTATTTGTAGTGCTATGCCCTTACTAGTCCTGAACCCATGACAGTTGTGGAATATCCTGTCCTCAGGTAATTGTGTGGGGAGTCTTACTCTATGTGTTTATGGGGGAGGAATGGTAGCCAGTCACCAGGGTTTTTCTTTCTAGTGTAGTGTAGTGGTGAAAGTGTCGAACTGGGACTCTGGAGATCCCGGTTCTAGTCCCCACTCGGCCATGAAACTCATTGGGTGACTTTGGGCCAGTCACTGACTCCAGCCTAACCTCACAGGGTTGTTGTGAGGATAAAATAGAGAGGAGGAGGAGGATTATGTAAGCCGCCTTGGGTTCCTTGCAGGAAAAAAGGCAGGGTATAAATATAATAAATAAATAAATAAACTGATGTGCTCTCCAAAAGTGTATCATATCATCATCATCATCATCATCATCATCATCATCATCATCACAACAGCAGCAGCAGCAGTAGCAGCAGCAACATTTGTGAAAATGGTCAAGCACAGCCTTTCAGGTGTCTGCCATTCTTTAAGAGCTAAGGACTACATTAAAACACAGACACACACAGGGATGGCAGAGAAGAGAAACACAGTGAAAACAAAATTTACAAGCAAAATGGAACTAAAAGGAAGGTCACAAAATTGCAGACATGGGGAGAAGAGTTATGTCACTCAACTTTCAATATTACAGGCACTATCTAAGAGGTGACCATTTCACTGATGCCACCACAGTCTACATAGCACCAACAAAGCAATGGACATGCTAACTGGAGGGCGAATTTTACCTTCCCAAAGGGGGGCGGGGTCAGTTCGAATGCAGGGTGATAAAATATATTTCCAAGGCTTTCCAATGAGTAGCTTTCCTTTGACCTTGAGCCTTAAACTACAATCCCCACAATTCACTGGGGGAAGCCATGACAGATAAACGGATACAATAAAACCCATATACATTTGCACTGTAAACTTTAAGGGTATATCTAAAGTGCAAGTGTACATGCATTTTATTGTACCAGTTTAGCTGTCATCATGGCTCCACCTGGTGAATTGTGGGGATTGTATTTTGTTGAGAGGGATGATAATTCCACTATGAACCCTATACCCCCACCCCCAGCTACAGCTCAAAGGTTTTCCCTAGGGGAGGCAATGATGGTTAAACAAGTTTTAAGTCAGTAGGATAGGTAAACATTAAATGATTTCTTGGGAAGGAATGAAGCCCTTCCCTCACACACTAGTCCTCTTTCCAGTGGTTTGTGTAAGAGTGGCCCTCGTTTTGGCCTACAGTTTATAGGACCAGTGCTGGATTTAAAATTATGCCAAGGATGCTAAAGAGGAGGGACCCAACCCAAAACTGAGTCCTAGTATAGCCAGTGCCATTGTCAAGGGTAGGCATGGTTGGGCACCTGCCAAGGGTCCACAGTTCAGCGGGGGTGCCCTGGGTTTCCTCCTCCTCCTCCTCCTCCTCCTCCTCCTCCTCCTCCTCCTCCTCACAATTGCAACCCGCTTGTCCACCTGCCTCTCACTCTGCCCCAGGCAACAGTGGTGTGAGAAGGAGCAGTAGCAATGCCACTGCCGAGGCGCTCTGCCTGTCAAACAAGCAAGTGGTAACTATGATGAAAAAGAGGATGAGGAGCAGTAGCAGCTTGGAGAAAATGGCAGTAGGAAGGTAGACTTGCTAAGGGAGCGGGTCCATTGAGGGGGTCTTGCCCAGGGGCCTTCCAAAACCTGGGCCTGCCACTGACGATTGCATAATAACCCATGTGAGAGCTATTCCCATCTTGCTTATTGTAAATTACTGGTCTTCCTGTCAAACGCCTCATAGCTCATATTTGGTTAGCTAGCTGTTTCATTAGCAACAGTAATAGCATTCTGGACTTTGCCACTTCAGACTGAGCTGAGGTGCCATATTCTCAATCTCAAATGCACCCCCAAGTAAAAAAAAAGTTCCCATTCCCAGCATGTAGTAAAAGCTAGCACATTACTGAGAACGTTTCAGCATAGCCCTCTCTCTTGAGGTTCTAGTTTACTATATGGTGGGCATAGTTTATATAGTGGAGCATTAAAAAAAAACATGACACACCCATCCTATCTGCAGGCTGAAGTGTTACATTCCAGAATTGTGATTTATTGATTTATTTATCCTGAGATTTACATAGTGCCTGTTTGAAAACACCTCAGGGCAGCTAACAAAATCAACAGGAATAAAACATCATCATCATAATCCTTATCATCAACAACAACAACAACAACAAGAAGCAGAAGATGAAACAAAGATAGCGATAAAACACATGAGTCATTAAAGCAACCATCCAATTAAAAGGCTGAGCAATTATCAGAAAAGTTATCAGAAAAGGCCAAGAAAAGCCTGAGAGAATGGGACAACCTTTGCCCGAGATGCCAAAGATAGTAATGAAAGTGCCAGGCAAAATTGACTAGGGAGGGAGTTCTACAGTTTGGGTGCCACCACCGAGAAGACCATCTCTGTGAACCATAATTTGTCTATTCCCAGAAGGGGGCAGTGCCTTGAGAAGGGCTTCCAACGAAGATCATTGCTGATGGGCAGGTTTATGCAGGACAGGGATGGACGTCTTGTGGCCCTCCAGACGTCTTGGCCTACAGGTCACATGATCCTTCACCACTGTCTATGCTGGCTAGGGCTGATGGGAGTTTCAGGCCAAAACATCTGGAGGGCCACAAGTTTCCTACCCCTGAGTGGTCTTTCAGATGATGATGATGATGATGATGATGATGATGATGATGATTCCCTAGTGACCTCCACCATGCCCCCTCTCTGCTGAGCTTCCATCACTCACTAAAAACATGGTTGTTCAGGCGGGAATATGGGGTGGGCTAAGATTTTAAAATGTTATACTGTTTTAAATGTATTTCATTCTGTATTTTATCATGTGTACATTGCCCAGAGTGGCCGGTTTGCTGGCCAGATGGGTGATAAATAAATGCAATCAATCAATCATCATCATCATCATCATCATCATCATCATCAAATGTTTATTTATAACGCCCCTTACACCAAAGGGCGGGACAAATAACATATACAGTAAACATAACAATACAATAAAATAACCAACACCAACCACTTACTATACAGTATCAAATCCCAGCAACCACCACATTAGCCCAACCACTAGATAGCCACAACCTAGGCTATTTAGGGCTTTAAAGGCACAAATGGACCTTAAACAGAGGGTGGAGAGGAACTGACAGCCACTGGATCTATTTTTACTACTCTCACTGCAGGCCCCCATCACATTCTGCGGAGTAAGGCTTAGCCACTGATGGCAGGAAGATCCTTTGGCAGACAGCATACACTGGCCTTATGAAGTAAGGCAGAGACCTAGTGATATTCCTGCAGTATTTAGCACTTTAAACAGAGAAAAGGGAATTAATTATTGGCATAGAGATACCCCTTCAGATTTTACTGGAGCAGCAGCCTTTAGTTGTTTTGAAGAAGAAATGTCACTGCAGCAGCATACAACTCTGAAGTCTCTCCCCGCTGCCCCCCACCAATGAGGAAGCGTTTTGTGTACTAAAATCCCACAGGGAAGGCAGAAATTTGTTTTCAAAGTAAAACGGTTTAACTACCCAATGGCAGGTTCCTGCAAAGCCCTCATGTTCTGTAAACAGATGGTAATCTCCTGAAGGATTGCTTCACTGAAGTGTCTAACGTAGGCAG
The DNA here is from genome assembly GCA_021292165.1 of Shinisaurus crocodilurus. Taxonomy (NCBI): domain Eukaryota; kingdom Metazoa; phylum Chordata; class Lepidosauria; order Squamata; family Shinisauridae; genus Shinisaurus; species Shinisaurus crocodilurus. Next base: position 35,092,141 of record CM037881.1, on the reverse strand, counting down.
TAAATGCCAATCCTTTTTAAAAAAAAATAAAAATAAAATACACACACAACAGATACATAGACACACACACATTGGTATCACTGTGAATTAATATTAAGAGACACTGTTTATTCCTGTTATGTGAATAAGACACCAAGTGTTTGTGACATGCAAATGGATAACTGTGCAGGCATATTCTGTGTTCGGTGCATTAAAATGTGGGATATTGGATACAAGGGCAACTGAACTTTGATTCAGCCTTTGGAAATGCCAGTCGTAAGAATGCAACCATAGACATTTTAAGTTCAGTTCTTATCTGAACAGGAGGCCTGTTGGGAGCTACAATTGCCTGCTTTACAAACTGTGTTGGGGATACCTCTGGTTCTATGGAAACATATCGGAGATTCCTCAATAAGATGAACAATAATACTGGACAATCTTCCTTGTAAAGCAGCTCACCCACCTCTACTCATCCTTTCCCTGAAACAGAAAGCCACAACAAGGCAGTGTTTTGCTGTGTTTTAGGGTGCCCTCCCAGTTCGTTGAGGGGAGGGAGGCCTAAGAAACCCAGTCATCATCATTCTGCAGGCACAGAGTGCACACTCTACAACCCTCCTCAGAATCCCTTGCTACACACAGTGGTTTTGGGGGAGATATACGTTACCAATATCCCTCGGCATGCAAGGCTATGTGGAAAGTATTCACTGAGGGTAGGACATTTAAAAAGCATAGGTTGGGCTTAGGCCTGGAAATCAAGCTACGTGTTCGTGTGAACTGTGGAGCAGCTGCCAATCCAAGTCTTTCCCCTCTGTGTCTCTACGGTAATCATCCAAAATGTGTAACAGCTTTCCCCAACCTGGTGCCATCCAGATGTGTTGGACTGACTGCAACTCCCATCATTCCCAGCCAGAAAGGGGAAGACTGTTGTGTGCAACATGCAGGAATGGTGCAGGGCTGTTTGGCGCTCTAGGCCAAATTATATTTAGCGCCCCCCCCCTCTCGTGCCGTGGGGGGGGCTCCGGAGCAAAGCAGCCCTGCTCTGCAACCCCCCCCCGCGCCGCCCCACCACCACCTACCTTCCCCCCGCCCCCGCTGCTGGCTGCTGCTGCTGCTGCTGCTGCTGCTGCCGCTGCTGCCGCCTCCTCCGACGCGACGGGACCCCCACGCTTTTTTTTTTTTGCCGGGGAAACCAGGGCAACAGGGCTGTTTAAGCCCTGTTGCCCCGGTTCCTCCTCCGCCAAAACAACGCCGGCGGGGCTCCAAAGACGGGAAGTAGGTAGGTGCTGGGGGGGGGCGGGCGGGGGGGGGGGGGGGGGAGGGCACGGCGGAGGGCGGCGGGGGCAGGCGGGCAGGAGGTGGAGGCGAGAGGGGGCGCAAAACGTGCGCTGTTCGCACGCGCCTGCGCCCCGGTTGCCTAGCGGTAGCGCGGCCTGCAAACATGACATAACTGTACTCAGGCGTTTCCATTTCCCCTCTCCGCTTCATTGGCTGCTGTTTGTGGGAAGCAGGCAAACTGAGCACAGTGATATTGACTCATGCACCTTCATACCCTCCAACATTTCACAGATGAAAATTGGGACACACATGTGAATTTTTGAGAGGTATGGTTAAGCAACATGAAGGTGTGATCAAGAGGGCATGGCCAGGCAACCAAAGGGCATGGTCAAGTACAAAAGTTATTAGAGGAAACACACAAAATCTTATATATTATAATTATTACATTATTATATTATATATTATTTTATAATATTTTATTAGTGGTTTTGTAATATTTTTTACCTTACTTAGACCCTTAATTGTTGATATCTGGTGTTTTTCATGGGGGGGGTGTCAGTGCTTGCAGGGCAATCTCTTTCTTTTTGTTTTCAAATGGTCAGGATTGGTCCCCGCATTTTCAGGGCAGTTGGAGAAGGAGAAGAAAAGAAGGGGATGCGGAGGAGGGGGAGCTTTGGGGAGGGGGGAAATAAAAAAAAGACACATTGGGGTTTTGAGCCCCTTCAGCGTTTTGCTCCAACATCTCTACCTCTGGTTTTTAAGCACAAGGAGTAACTTTGAGGGGCTGAACAGCTTTGTTGTTGTTTATTATTGTGGAAAGGCCCTAGTTTAAAGCACTTTTTGTGCTCTACTCATACAATTTAGACTTAAAGAAACACTTAAACTGGAATAATCTTACAGAATTAACTAACTTGAATTATGTTAAAACAAACAGTGCAATCCTATGCACAGTTACTCAGGAGTAAGTACAAATGTCTTCAATGGGTCTTACTTACCCTGGGGGCCTGGTCAGAGGCAGCAGGTAGACCGAGTGATCGAGCACATGCGCGCACACACGCATGCGCGCGTGCACACACAGACATCCTTGGTCTGTGGGAGGAGGCCAGGGATTCTGCATAACAAATCGGGACTTTTGCATAACAAAGTAAGAAGCATGATGAATTAAAGCAGGGCTTTTTTTCTGGTGGAACTCACCGGAACTGAGTTCCAGCACCTTTTCTTCTATTAATTGCATTACAATTTAATCGCCATCTACTCCCGAGGAAATGTAATCCAAGAGTTCCGGTACCCTTTTCTCCAGAAAAAAAGCACTGAATTAAAGTGTTTGTGGGACTGTCCCTGGCAAATTCGAGGCAATTGGAGAGTATGCATCTTCTTCAGATAAATGTTACTGGGGTGATCAGAAGAGCATCACAGCTGCTGGGTTCGACCGACATTCCTCAAAAACATGTCTTTTGGGATCCTTGGTTCAAATTTGACCAGCGTACATAATAATTTGCTGTGATATGTACTCACCCAGAGAAAGGAAGTACATTAGCTGAACCAGCCAGTCACTGGTAGAGTGGACAGCAATTTCCAATGACTGCAGCAGCACTTCCCCAGTTCCTCTGTGGTGACCAGGACTTGCCAGCTCTATCTGTGATAAGCCAGTTTGCACAATGTGTTTCCACATAAGTGCTCAGCTGAGTATATCCAGAACTCCTTTAAGTATCAGGGTGGTGGTGGGGAATATGGTGTGAATGAATACTTGTGGCAAGGCAATCTTTCTCAATCTCAGCTCTCCATGTGTAAACTGTGTATCCCTACCACCAAACTTTTCATGTGGTTGTGTCAGGAGAGAGTGAGATAAGAACTGTAAAACATTTAAAAAACTGACATAGAAACTATTCACTTTAATAATCCCAAATACACACTGCTTTGTGATCCAGTACTAAGCATGGATTGCTGCATTAGCAAAACAGTATGTGGTGCCTCGGCTGCAGTGCTCTGTCACAATGTTAAGCGCCAACTCCAGCCTATTTACTTACACTCAGACTATTTATTTACTTATTTATTAAATTTATGTCCCACTTTTTTTCCTGCCAGGAACCCAAGGCAGCTTACATAATCCTCCTCCTCCTCTCCATTTTATCCTCACAACCACCCTGTGAGATAGGCTAGGCTGAGAGTCAGTGACTGGCCCATAGTCACCCAGTGAGCTTCATGGCTGAGCGGGGACTCAAACCCAGATTTCCCAAGTGCAAGTCCCACACTCTAACCACTACACCATGCTGGCTCTCATGCATGTTGAGAAGTTTCTCCTGTCCCCAATATAGCATGACTGACACTGCTTGTGAAGCCTTCAGCCTTTTTTTCCTAGCCAGTTGACAAGCCTATTTCTAGCTGGACAGTCGCTTACTGAAAGTCATGCTTTTGGATCTAGAACAGTGTTCTCCAACCTTGGGTCCCCAGAGGTTTTTGGCCTACAACTCTACGCTGTCTGGGGCATGCTGGGAGTTGTAGGCCAAAAACATCTGGGGACCCAAGGTTGGAGAACACTGCTCTAAGTCTATAGGATGGAAATGGTTGGTGAAATTCTGCCTGCCTCAAGTAGCAGTGGGAGGGTCTGAGGCAGAGCACGTGGTCTGCATCTATGACCCCCCCCCCAGTTCAATCCACAGTATCTCTAGTGCCTCTCCAGATGTTTTGGACTACAACTCTCATAAGCCCCATCCAGCATGGCCAATGGTCAGGAATTATGGGGGCTGTAGTCCAAAACATCTGGAGGAGCATCTACTCTAATTATTCAGATAACAGGTGGCAACTTTTGTGGATCTCCGTCGGAAGCCTTGGAGATTCACTCCCAGCCAGAAAATATAATATTGAGCTAGACAGACCAGTACTTGATTCAGTATATGGCAGCTTTGTGTATTTAAAGAAGTATTTAAGGAGAGTTTTTAATGCCAGGATTTTTGGCATATGTTAAGGCTGTTACACCCAAATTATAAGGCTAAATGTGTAGCTGATCAAATTTGTATCAAGTTTGGGCAAGAGTTAGAATGTCACACTGTCTAAATAAGGGCATATCATTGCTTCAGTCATCAGAGAGTACTCTTTGCCCAGGAACTCAGAAGACCTCACACTGTTCTGTCCCATAGGTTAGCCAGTTGCATGAAAACAACTATAGACTACTGCAAATGCACTCGACATGGGGCTACCCATGAAGTGTCCGGAACCTTCAATTGATGCAAACTGTGGCAGCTAGACTGCTAACCGATGCATGGTATCAAGACACCTGTCCTGAGCTTGTCTGAGCGTGGAAAGCTAAGCAGGGTCAGGCCTGGTTATTACTTGGATGGGAGACCCCTCCTCTAGTTTCCTGCATTGAGCAGGGGGTTGGACTTGATAGCCTTGTAGGCTCCTTCCAACTCTATGATCTATGAAATCTATGAAAGACCTGTACTAGTTGCCAATTGCTTTTCCAGACTCAATCAAGGTGTTTGTTTTTAATCTTTAAAGCCCTAAATTACTTAGGGCCTGGCTATCTAAGGGACTGCCCCTCTCGTTATGAACCTGTCTTGGTTGTTAAAATTTGCAGGAGAGGCCATCCTGAGGGAGCTGTTACCCTCAGAGGCCTGTTTGTTGGGCACAGGTGAAAGGGCTTTCTGCTGTGTTGCTCCCAAATGTGGAATACACTCCTTCAGAAATTACGATTGGCCCCCATTCTCTTGGCTTTCAGAAAGGATGTGAAGACACATCTCTTTCATTTGGCCTTTTAACTAATGTGATAGTTTAATGCTTTTAATGGCCTTGTGTTTTATGGCTTTATAATTTTATTGTTCCAAATTGTGGTGATGATGATGATGATGACGACGATGATGATGACGACGACGACGACGAACAACAACAACAACAACAACAACTTGGCTTCACTAAAACACTACATTTCCATTGGCTACAGTGAAGCCAATATGGATTAACACTTGAAATCACAGCATTGGGGGACTCCAGTTTCTTTCTCTTGGCACATGTGTTACTCTTGGAAAAGTCTCCACTCCCTCCAAATTTGTGTCCATCACTTTAACTGGAGATGTTTTTGAGCTTGTTTTCTTTCCATGCTTGTCCGGGGCCTTGCCCAACAGGGTATCAATCTTGCTGGAAGCCTCTAGGTGCCATATAATAAGATGATGATGATGATGATGATGATGATGATGATGATGATAATAATGAGGAGGGGCCTCTCAAAAATCTCTCCTTGGGAGTTCATAGGTAGTTCCAAACAAACACTGGAAGCAAGAACCAATGGTAGTAATTAAGCCTAGGAAGAGGTTGCCAAAAGAGGGGGCGAACTCTCTGTCAAATGCAATCTTTGGACAAAGAGCAGCAGATGCTCTTTAGAAAGATAATGCTCTAAACATATGTTAGCAGGCTTGTTATCACAGCTGCTTGAGCTAAAGCCAGTCATCAAGGTAGATTGACTATATTTGAGGAATGTGGAGAATGTTAATTTTAAAAAACTTGCATATGAGGTTTGCATTGAAGTTTTTAGGCAATGTCAGTTTCTTTCTTTACTCAGTGAATCTGTAAGTTTGAAGCACAATCTACTGAAATCAGTGGGAGTATTGCCAGTGGATCTGATTTCAGAGGCTTGTATGGTGCATTTTTTAATTGTTATATGTCTGCAACCCAGTGTCTTTGGCTTGGTTTCTCCCTGGAGAGCAGAGAAACTGGAAGCAGATTGTTTGATGGAGTAGAACTGCAACCCAATAATTCCTTTGGGGTGACTTGGTAGATAGATTTTGATTTAACCATACACAGCCAAAAGCCTATGCATGGCCACTTCATGATCATCTCAGCCCATAGCTTCTGGTTCTTTTAAGGCAGGCCAACCATGCCAATTTCCATTCGATTCAGTCTGTGGTGAGAAGTCACTGGTGTGTGCTGAATTCAGCCTGGATTCTGCTCTTCTCATGCCATCAGAAATGCACATTTAGGTTGTTTTGTGGTGGGTTCCAAAAGCCAAATCCCAGCCGAATTCAGTATAATTCAGCTGCAACAGTGGTTAGAAGAACACCCTTAAAGAGGGGTCTACTAATATGAGATTGACTTACTTGCCTCTATTTGTCCTCACTATGAACTCCTTCCACCACATATGTGCAGAGGCCTTCCAGGCCAGGTAGGTTTTCTCTCATTTGTGCTAGGGTATGGAAAGGACAAGGATCAGCAAGAGTCTCTCCAGTTGCTTCTTCATTTCTCCAAACTGCTGTGCAAGTGAGAGAAAGTTCTGCCTTCTGTCTCCCAAGCCCTCCAGCAAGTGCAGAGAGCTTGGTTGGAAGAAAGGCCAAGTCTTCTCTCACCTGCAGGGAGCTTTGCATAAGAGAAGAAACGGTGTGAGAGAGAACCCACTGCTTTCTCTTATTATGCAAGTGAGAAAAATCCCAATTTCTCTACCAAGCTCTTTGCACAGAGGGTTTGGAGAAGGGAAGAAACAGGAGATGTTTCTCCTGCTCTTTCTTAGCTTAATCCAAACTTGGGTGCGAGACAGGACCTCCTCCTGCTCCTCTCCCTCAAGCCTTTGAGCAAGCACAGGGGGAAGAATCATAGAATCATAGAATCATAGAAAAGTAGAGTTGGAAGGGGCCTACAAGGCCATCGAGTCCAACCCCCTGCTCAATGCAGGAATCTAGGTCAAAGCATCTCTGACAGATGTCTGAGATGACTGAGTTTTCTTTCAGGTGCAATACAGTTTGGAGAAGGGAAGAAACAGCTGTAGAAATCCTTTTTTCTTCTTCCCTTCTCCAAATTGCAATGCAAAAAGAGTCTGTCAGAGGCCTTTGGGTGTCTCCTCTGCACCAGAGGACCAGGGCGATGCTCACTGGAGGACTAGGTGGATGGAATCATGGCATGGCTGCCTGTCCTTTTCCTATGATATGCACTAACATATAGCAGTTCACGATTTGTATATTCCCTTAGCTCAACAATGATGTAATTTGCATTTGAGAGCCTATTGCTATAATCCTATGGATCACTGGCAAGTGTGACTCAAACACTGCTGTTTATTCCCCTGCTTGGTCCCCTTGCTTGAAAAGTTGAGCTTCAGGGGATGTTCAAGGGATGAGAGAGATTTTCCTTTCACATTTTTCATTGAACTAGCCACCATTATGAAGCAATTATTTATTCCTTGTCATAGTGCATCTCAGAATGGATTAAGGCAGCTATTTGTGGTGTGGTGGTCACTTGTAAATTCACTGCAAGTTGACTACATTCACCTATAATATGCAAGTGCACAGTGAGGCAGGATTTACTACACCACCACAATTACCACACATTTCAGTGGGCTGCAGGGTGCAGTAATGCTCATATCACTGTGTGGCTGGAGGCCACAGGTAACTGGCTCTTACCCACACATGACTGTCTGAATTGACCTTTGGTCTCTCCTCCTCTTTGGTTCCTTTCCAGTCTTTACAATCCTATAATGAGATGGGTACAAAAGAGATAGAGGTTGGTTCCTTGGCACAACTCTAGTACCTGTTGGGGAAAATATGCCTTGCACTTGCAAAAGATATTGGTTGAGAAGCTTGCACAGGCGCTTCTGGTATCATCCTCTTGGGTAAGATCCTCACCACATCTCTTGAAACCGCTGTGTTGGAGGCTTTTGGCAGCTTCCAGTCATGGGATTCACATGGGAAAATCTGTTCCGCGTGCACCATTGAAGGAGGAGGCCAAACAATTAATTGATGGTTTTAAAATATGGGGGTGGGGAGAAATGCTGCAAAGGTTTTTTGTTTTTTTTTTTTTGCATGTGCTTTGTAAAGTATTATGCATTAAAGTAGAGATAATATTAAAGTAGCGATAATAGGCCAGTTTGATGCAAACAAGAATGCACTGAGAGAGACAAATACAAATGGAATGAAATACTAGCAATGGGTTGCTCCAGTAGAGAGTCTGTCCTTCACTGCTGGAAATGCACTAACTTAAATCAGTCTGCGTCCACCTTATATCTGGATATCGGTGGTGGGGCTGGGAGGGACGGATCGGATCCTCATGGCATTAGAAGTGGTTGAAAGTGATTGGAGACACGTGTGGGACTGAAGAGCATGTCTTGCAACCCCTAAGCAACTCTAAAAGCGGCTGCTTCATAACTGAAGCCGCCAAACTGATTGCTCAACCAGATCTGAGGATAAATATGATCAACTGTACAGATTCTGTATGCGGATCATGCTACAGCAATAACATGTGCAACGAATGATAAATACTTTTGATCAGATCGTGGAATCTCCCAGCCAAAGGCAGGCCACCAGGCCACTCAGTCTGGACTGCTAGGCTCTTGCCACCCCACACACCCTCTGGGCTTTTCATATTCTTTATTCTGTCTCACTCTGTCCCCCAGCAACAAAGCTGATGGAGGGAAACGTGTTGTGAAGGGGGATGCCTAGACGCAAATGTTCTTGTAGTCACGAGCTGTCACATCTGTAGCTCCTCCCACCCACTTTTGGCTCCAGTCCTTCAGTGTGGAACCTGACAGGTTTTCCTGAGGTAATGCAGACCTCAACAGGGAAAAGCTTCCCCACCCCAGAGACGGTGCCCCCTTCTCCACAATTTTGTACAGGCCCTATTTATTCCATTTTCGCTTCTGCAGAATCTTCTGGTGAGGAGTTCCATAAGGTGTGTCTTAGCAATCAACGGTGGATTTGTCTTAAAAGCTTTGGAAATCCTGCTTATTTATTTAAAGCTGCAAATATATTTTTGTTTTAAATCAAACCTATTTTAAACTTGAGAAATGGCATGAAATTACAGACTCATGATAAACATCAGAAAGAGTTATTATCACCTCTTTTGGCCTCTCCCATCCATTATCTGTCTTGGTTTCAAACCTGCTAGTTCTTGATGGGCAGGGATGGGAGCTCATTATTTGTTTTCTTAGCACAGCAGGATCTGATTCACATCAAGTTCTCCTTCACAGCCTCTGCTGTGTGTCTGGCTGCAATCTTCTGTGCGCTGGCTTGTTGGGGAATACAGTTCCATTTATCTCAGCGGGGCTTCTGGGAAAATATGTAGAGGAGTGGAAGCTCTATCCTCTTTAGATAGGGGTGGGTTGTTTTGTTCTGCAAAAATATGTATTCCATGGTCACAGTTGCTAGATGATTATTATTTTATATAGCGCTATCAATATGCATGGCCAGTGCTGGCTCCAGGTTTTTGAGGGCCCTTGAGCAAGGCCCCCCTCCCTCAGTGAGTCTACTTTCTCACCACCATTGTCACCAGCTGCTCTTCCTCCTTATCTTCTTTCTCATCATTTTTACCACTTACCTGCTTGACAGGCAGGGAGCAAGTAGGCTGTGGTGGCATCCCCTGCTCCTCCTCCTCACTACCATAATTGTCTTGGCCAGAATGAGAGGCCTATGAACAAGCAGGGCTGCCATGGTGAAGAGGAGGAGCCACTCCAGGGGGCTTTTCTCAGTGGGCCCCTGCTGGAGTGTAGGCCCTTGGCAGGTGCCCGACGATGCCTACATTTGGCGCCTTAAAGTCAGCAACAAGAAGATAGACCTCTGTTCTAGAGTAACAACAAGAAGATATGTATCTGCCCTGTGGAATTTACACAATCTTAAATTCAACCCAATGGAGGCAACAGGGGTGGTGCTGGGGATAAACAGGGGAAGAATATGCATTCAGTTCAGTTACACATACACGGTTACACCTTCAGTTACACATACACGGGTTACACATCCCCTACACTTCAGTAGGGGATGAGGTTGAGGAGTACAGGGCTGTGCCCCAGACTTCATGGAAAATGTGGGTTTTGAGGAGGGGCTTGAAGAAAGTGAGAGAGAGAGAGAGGAAGCACCACCGTGGTGTTCAGCACGACCATTCTAGGCACGAGGAGCACCGAGAGAGAAAAGGCGAAGGGCAAATTCCAGTGTGAACTGACCTGATCCACGCTTCCCAGACTATTGTGCAGATCAGAACACAGTCATCCACTGGTTTTCACACTTTCTGACAGTTCTCAGGTATAAAAAAACACACATCAAAATATGATTAGAAATGTGTTTTGAGACAGTATATTTTGGCTGCAATCCTATACTCATTGAAATCCCATTGAATTTAATGGGGCATGTGTCTGAATAGATGCGCATATGATTGCACTGTTAGAAATTTAAATGTGATTTTTTTTTTGGTATGGTTTTGGGGGGTCAACCTCCCCCCTCCACCTTGGCAGAATAATGCAAAATCAGGATGGAATTTAGTTATGAGTAAACACACACTGAAAGTAACATGGTCCAGAAATAGACTGATTCACCCAACCCTAAGAAAGTACATTAAACACAATGGGATTACTTGCAAGTAAACATGCATAGGATTCCACTGTAAGTCTGCAATCCTGTGCACACTTACCTGAGACTGAGCCCCACTGAACTTATTTCAGACTAGACGTGCACAGTATTGCACTGCAGAACTTTGGTACCTGCACTTCCAAATGAACCTTCTATATACATTTTGCTTGCTAAGTGCTATACATTGTACTCGGCACTTGCTATACAGGTAATGTACAACATAAGGCCCTCAGATGAAATAACTACACTACAGGTGAGGCAATATGGTCCTAGATGGCACCCATTAGTTTACAGATAAACAACACACACACCCGCGCCCCAACACATGCAGACACACAAAGGATGTTAATTTTGGAAGTTTAGTGTTGATATAATTTGGGGTAATGGTTCGTGCCATGTAACAAAACCTAGGTGTCTTGTTGCCGGGTGCTGCTGCCGCCTTATCTAGAGGCAGGGTAACAATTTGGCAGTTATATTTCTGATATAGCAAGCAACTCTTATATTGGAGCAGCAGAAGGGGAGGCATCAGAGCCGGCGCCAAGGGTAGGCGTGGCTGGTTGCCTGCTGAGGGCCCGCACACCAGCGGGGGCCACTGACAAGAGCCCCCTGGGATTGCTCGGTCCCCTCCTCCTCACCATTGCAACCTGCTTGTTCACCTGCCTCTCACTTTGGCCCACACAAAGGTGGTGGTGAGGAGGAGGAGGTGCAGGAGATGCCGCTGCCCACTTGCTCACTGCCTGTCAAGCAAGCACGTGATAGCGATGATGGGAAAAAGAGGATGAGGAAAATAGCAGCTGCTGGCAATGGCAGTGAGAGAAAGTGGACTTTACTGAGGGAGGGGGCCCGTTGAGGGCATCCTGCCAAGGGCCAGCACCAGGAGGCATGATGATGATTACTGTGGTCTCATCCAACTCCCTCTGCATGTTTACAACACACAGGTCCAGAGTCTGGAACAGCACAATCAAGTCCTGCTCACCAGGTGGAACTTTTTGAAGGAACAAGACCACTCCCTTTCTGACTTGGACATCAAGCTCCTCTATGACCAGTACATGAACAAACTGGGTCTCGAGGTCCGGTCTATCGATGCCGAGAAAGAACAGTTGGACTCAGAACTTGGTGAAGTGCTGAATGCCATGGATGCCTTTCGGAGCAAGTAAGTTTCTCTTCCTCCTCTTCCTCCTCCTCCTCCTCTTCCTCTTCTGGGTCTTTCACAGGTTTGTTGCACAGATTTATACAAACATTCTAACCTGGTTCAGGGCCAGCATCAAGGGTAAACATGGTTGGGACCTGCCAAGTACCCACACCGCAGCGCCGGGGGACCCACCGACAAGAGTTGCTCCTCCTCCTCACCATGGCAACCTGCTTGTTCAGCTGCTTCTCTCGCTCTGGCCCAGGCAACGGAGGTGGTGGGAAGGAGGAGCAGTAGATGCCACTGCCTGCTTGCTCGCTGGCTCTCTGCTTGTCAAGCAAGCAAGTGGTAGGGTTGATGAGAAAGAGGATGACAAGCAATAGCAGCTGGTGACAAGGGTGGAGAGAAGGTAGGCTCACTCAGGAGGGGGCCCATAGAGGGAGTCTTGCCCAAGGGCCCTCCAAAACCTGGAGCCAGCACTGACCTGGTTGTCTTTAACCCGTATCTTTCTGGATATGCATTGCAACCCTCAAGGATTATATATCTACATAACTGTATTTACCAAAACAAGCCTCTGTTATGAAGGGGTGACTTTACCTTGAGATGCAAAATTTCTAAGAGGCTTTATAAAATGAAAGCAAACCATTCTACCCTATGCTGAAGGGACAAAGATTCTTGGATGGAACTTTGGATGCCATATAAAGAACTGACCAGCAGTGTCCTCCTCCAAACCTGCCTCTTGCTTTACCTCCTAAAAATCCTCTTGCATGGTTGCACAGCAGGAGGGTGCGTAGGGATGGACAAATCAGTTTACTTCCGGTCCATGCCAGTTTTGCATCTATTCAGTCTTAAGTCCACTGTGTCCGATTTCTACATCAAGCTGAGATTTCCATATGCAATTTCCCCTCATATATGCATTTTTGTATATAATTTCCCCTAATATACTCATGTTTATATGCATCTTTCCCTAATATATGTGTTTTATATGCAACTTTAATTAACATACTCATTTTTGTATGCAATATTTGAGCTGACAACTGCATTGCAAAATTCGGAGAATTGTGCAATCTGAAGGATAACTGTGTTCTGATCCGCATATTAGTCACATACTATGGAAAGGGCCGTAGCTCAGTGGTAGAGCAGCTGCTTTGCATGAAGGTCCCAGGTTCAATCCCCTGGCCTCTCCAGGTAGGGCTAGGAAAGAATTCTTCCCGAAACCCTGGAGAGTCAGTGTCGACAATACTGGACTAGATGGACCAAGGTTCTGATTCAGTATAAGGCAGCTTCCTCTGTAATCCGGGAAGTGTTAGTTAGGTTGATTCGCTTAAAAAATGTAGACCAAACAAAATTCTCCCCCATCACTGCAATGATGGTTCAGTAGCACCAGTGTTGCTGTACTAGTGCAGAGGGCACAGTTGGATACCAGAATGAGAGCAATGGGTACAAACTCTCCCCTTGTGCCAGTGCCAGCTCTCCTGTTTTGCTGGATCCTGTGAACAGCTCCTAGGCAGAGCAGTGCACGAGATCAGATTGCAAGAAAGTGCATGTATGACATTATGGGGCCTGTAAGAGCTCTGTTCCCTTTTGATGAACAAACAAAACCCCTCAGTTTAGACTTGGTTAGTGAAAAAGGTTTTTAATGTCATCTCAGTTTGTTGGCTCGAGTAGTGGATAACGCATGTTGGTTGAAAAGCCAATGTACAAAGTTCAGTCAAACTGAAAAAGAAATATGAGAAGCCAGAGGAGCTTCACATGTAATTATGTGAAAGTTTAGTATGCTTACCCCACTCCCATCTCAGTCCTCTATATATTTTCTTTCTCTGTGTTCCTTCCTGGATCCAACACTCTTTTAATACCAGCCTCCCAGTTAAACCCAAGATTATAATCTCTATTCCCCACCTACGTTCCTTTTCCTTGGCAACTTCCTGGCACTAGAACTCCCTTCCGAGATCCGTCGTTTCACTTCTATTACCACATTGACAAGAGACTTCTTAAGATGCACCTCTTCAGTCACCCATTTCTGTCTGATCTCCCTTATTCTTTTACTTTCCTTCCCTAATGTGCCCTGTTCTAATTAGAGTGTCAGCCTCTCTCTCTCTCATCTTTGTACTGCACCTAGCAGTTATAGGTGCTTGATAAATAATAATTAATAAACAATATACCTACCTATAAATAGCCTCATTAAAAGAGATAAACAGATGCAAAGGTGGCGGCCGTTTCAGTCTTAAATGGGACTTGCAAGTGTTATCAAGGTCACGACCTAGATGAAAGAGGAATTTGGCTACCAGATTGGTTACTGAGTGATTTGATGATGGAGGGAGAGAGAGAGAGAGAGAGAGATTTCCACCCCCAGTGGATATTCTCTGTCTTAAAATCCCCAATGTCCATGTTTTTCAACCCTACTTAGGGTGCAATCCTATGCATGTTTAGACAGAAAAAAGTCCTACAACTCCCAGCATTGCCCAGTCAGCCATGCTTTTCCCCAGGGGAAAAAAACAACAAGGCACGAGCAAAAGCAGAAGGTGCCAGCAATAGATATAACTTTGGTGTTAAAACATGTGAAACTTCCTTGTTTCAGTACGTTGTTGTTCTTTTCATCACAAACTGTGCAAGCTAAGAAAAAGTTTTGCTCCAAAGGCTATGCACCTGGAACTGGTTCTTAAGGATTTGACCTGAATTCACATGAACTCGATCATTTTTCTAATTGGCTAAAATGGCACAGGTTTCTCGCAGTGCTTGACCAACACCCCTTACTTAGGGATGCCATAAATATTTATGATTTCCCACTCCCAATGTTAGAAATGATTTTTAAAAATTTAATTTAATGTATTTAGATTTATATCTCACCCTTCCTCACAAAGAGCCCAGGGTAGCTAACAACATATATAAAATACAGTAAATTACATGAACAACATTAAAATCATGACTCTAACCACAAATATATATATATATATATATATATATAATGCAAGAAAACCAACACAATCATATTTGTTGTTACAGAGAAGTACCCTGAAAATGCAGCTTTCACCTTACATGTTGTGTTGGTCACATTCACTAATTTTGGTTGATTATTTTAAAGCATACTAAAGGGTACCCTGACCATCCTTTATGACAACAGCATAAGAACATAAGACGAAAGGCTTATCACGTTCAGCATTTTGTTCCCACGGGGGCCAACCAGATGTCCATGGGAAGTCCGCAAGCAGGACATGAGTGCAATAGCACTCTCCCACCCATGTTCCCCAGCAGCTGGTATTGAGGGGCATACTGCCCCTGATACTAGGAGGTAATATATTGCCATTGATAGCCTAATCCTCCATGAATTAATCTAATCTCCTTTTTAAAGCTGGCTACTTTGTTGGCCATTATTACATCCTGTGGTAGTGTACTCCATAATTTAACATGTGCTGTGTGAAGAGATACTTCCTTTTATCTGTCCTGAATTTCCCACTATTCAGCTTAATTTGATGACCCCAGATTCTTGTATTATGGGGGCGGGAGGGACAGAGAGACAGAGAATTTCTCTCTCTCCACTTTCTGCACACCATGCTTAATTTTATACACCTCTATCATGTCTCCCCTAACTTGCCTTTTCTTCTAAGCTGAAAAGCACCATACACTGTAACCTTTCTTACAAAGAAAGGTTACAGTGGGCAAAGTTATAGTAGTGGAGCCCCATGGGCAAATGTATTGTATGTGTACACTTGACTTGTATCTTTTCTTGTATCTTGATACACTTGACTTGTATCTTTTCCCCTTTCTGGTCTGGATTTCTCTTCCCGATTACACATTCTCTTAAACCCTGACTTGCCACTGCTTACAGAATTGGTGCTACTGAACTGAGGGGGACCATGAGTAGGAACAGCTTTAGATGGCAAGAAAATGTATTTTATAGCCAGCAGGGCATATTGAGTGTATTTGGGGCTATTGGATCAGGCCTGCCAAGGATTGCAACCTGAGTATGGCAACCAGGAGTTGTCCTGGATCTTTAGTCAGTAAGAAAGCATTTGAGCAAAGTTCTGAGTGGAGGGGTGACTGGTGTGCAGATCTGGACCCCCTAGGAGTAAGTGCCACCCAGTTACATATGGGAGAACCTGCGATTTCTGAGCTTGCCAAAATTATCCAAAATTCACTTTGAAGCTCATTTTGGCTCACTCTCGTTTTCATTTTCAATCTAGTTTTCTCGGCTGGTCCAAGTGAGAAAGGTGCACATTTTGAATGGGGGAAAGTTCACATTTCTGCGCATATTTTTCAAAAATGTGCCCTTTCTCCCATGAACTAAACCATGAAAATGCTTTTTAAAAAATGCACATTTCAAACTGCATTTTTGAAAAAAGTACACATTTTTCTAACGCAATCACAAATTCGGGATTTTGCAGACATTTCTCAAAAAAAGTGTTCCTTCTCATGTTTGGGCTTGTGAACAGGACATGTTTGCATGATTTGCAAACAGAAATGAAATTCTTGTACATCCCTACGTGAAGTAGAAACTCACTGTGGCATGTATGTGGAGCAGAGTAGAGTTGCAGTTATAAACACGGGAATGTCAACACAATTGAAGCAGAAGGCTGAGTTGTCCTTGGGCACACCTAGACGGGAGGAATGCTCAAAATGGAGATCAGTGGGATGGAGAATTCTCTCACACAATTTGTGGGTTTCTCAGAGAAGCATGGAGACATTCTCCTCCCTGTTGTGGACAGTGTCATAATTAGGAACGTACAAATGCACAAAGCAGAGAGCATTGATATATTTGCTGATTCATCATTTCTGGAGGACTTGATCACCTGTTCCTGGAATGTGCTTGTCCACTGGGAAAGCTCTCTAAAGAGAAAAGAAGCATGACATGGACCCATGCTGAGAACATTAGAAAAGGCAGCACACTAGAAGTACAAAACATCCACTAGGCTAGACCTAATGCCATCACATCTGTGTGTGCGCACAGTAACTTTTATTATTTAGAAATATGCTGGCACATTGCCATAGAACCTCCACCCACACCCCAGCCATTGCTTGCCCTTGCCTTGCACACGTGTCCTAATAAAGATCTCCAACGGTTGTAGCTGGGAAGGCACATTCTACTTCCATATGACTCACCTCCTAAATGCAACTCCTACCAGAGTAGAGCAACTTCTCTGCAGCCACCTCTGTTCGAAAGCACATGGATGTTTTCCGTTGCTTTGAGCAGAGTGCTCTGCCGCCCCATCGAGATTGACAGGCCTCGTGTTTGCTCCTTCCCTGCCCCACCTCAGGTCAATGATGTCAGAAACTTGCAACACATCAAGTCCTCTCTCTGGGTGGGCTGAGGCCAGGAAGTATCAGGATGAGGTGCAAAAGAAGATGGAGCGAGATCAGGGCTGTACAGGTGAGGCAGGCTGTAATTAAGCATAACATGTGTACCCTGGCTGCAAATCAAACATTCTAGCCTGAAGGGCAGGAAAAACCAGAAGAACCAACCTTTTGCCATCATCTTTGTAATGGGACTTATGAAATAGGTAGCTCCCAGGGCGGGGAGGAGGTTCTCTCATCACCCATTCTGCCTTTGGAAGAGTTAACTCTTCCCTAAGCTACAGGCTGTTTCTATTGGTTGATGCTTTTTCAATGGCCACTGGGGCTGCGTCATCTGCCCTGCTGGTCCAGGGGCTTCAAGGCTTGAACTTGCAGCCTCAAACTAGGGCTGTGACTTAGCAAAGTGAACTACTTGGGTCTGGGCACCAGCGGTGTTGTAAACCACTTAAAAGATGCAGGGCCCAGGCCCTTAGGACACAAATCTGCATAAAACATACATATGCTAATTTATATCTATATATGCAAATTTAGAAATAATTACTAAGGTTCATTGATATTTCCCAGAAGGCAAAGCCAGCCAGTTAATTGCCATCAAAATCACACCTAATAAAGTAAATTATTTAATTAATCTGTGGTAATTAATGAGTAAAGAATCAGTAATTCTTTAATCATCCTACATCAGTAGTTCCTCTTCAATTACAATTTATTTGCAATAGTTGTGAAAAGGTATGAAAAAATGCACAATAAAGAGTGACTGGTTGGTTTTTTCATGAACCGTTTCACACACACACACACACACACACACACACTTAAGCTTAGGGCAAGAAAGCTTCCATTGGCACCAATGGGCACTCGGGGCTCTGGGGAAGAGAACCAGGGACCTGGTAAATACATTCAGTGCTGGGCATGTTTAGGTCTCACAGAACCCTCTTTAAGTACAGAAGGGGTTTGTCCACTGCTACAACTGAGAGGTGGCATGTAACCTCTAGATTGGCCAGGCCAGGTCCAGGTATAACTACTGGGAGCTTGGCCATGTCTCAACAGCACAGCAGTATCTTCTGCTTGCTGCATTTCTGTGTTCATCCACCCCACTCCAGGAGTCCTATTCCAGATCTGAAACTGTGTAAGGCTGTCCAGGGCTCCAGCCTGACTCTGACACAGCACCATTGTGAAGAAATGAGTCCTAGGGAAGGGGTGCAGAAGCATGCTGATGTGCTCACCTGCCTGGTACATCACTGCACACATCAAAAAGGCACCTATTTTTTTTAAAAAAAGACAGGAGTAATGCTAAGGCAATCCACACCTGTGAAGATTGTGCCACTGTTCCATTCTCTTCTAACAACAACAACAACAACAACAACAAGTTAGCTTTTCTCTGGTCTGAAAAAAAAAGCAGAAGATGCACAAGGAAAACACAGGAGGAGGAGGAGGAGGAGGAGGTCATGTAGGGGCCCTATAAAAAGTGGGTGAACAAAGTGGGGCTATTCCACAGTAAATCTCTAGTGTGGAAGCACTAGGAGGAGGCATAGAGCACCTGCTTTGCAGGCAGAAGGTCTCAGGTTCAATCCCCAGCATCTCCAGGTAGACCCATTCACGGAGGATAAGGTTACTAGACACGCTGACTGTATTCAGCTTCTCAGTACCAGTTGCTGCGCTCATGTCCTGCTTGAGGACTTCCCGTTGGGGCATCTGATTAGCCACTGAAAACAAGATGCTGGATCAATGGGCCATTGCTCTAATCCAGCAGGGATCTCTTCTCATGTTCACCCCCCCCCCCCCGCCCCAGGAATGAGTTCACCAACAGGAGACTTTAAAGTTCACCAACAGGAGATGAGGGAGCCACAGCTACACCTGCCAGTTTCTACCAGGGTCTCTCCCTTGCCTGCAGTGGGACACATGCATGGAATGCGGCTTGCACTAGAGAGAAGTGGGGAGAGAATAATTGGGGGATGAAGGAATGGGCATTTGCCAGCTCAGCAATCTTATCTTCCACTTTTCTAGTGCCTTTAAAGGCAGATATTAATTCTCTAGGTTGCAGCCTGGCTGGCAACCCTATTGCAAAGCGCTATACGAGGATAAGACAGAAGATGCTAAGTGAAACCAAGATTCTACAGTAATTTAGGTTGCAATCCTGTACCCGCTTACCTGGGAGCAGTGATGTAGTGGTCCATTTTGAAGTGGAGGCACTGACAGTCCTAATAGCCATGCCCCCAAGGAGAGTCCAAAAATGTAGGCAGTTGCATTGATCTGTATCAAGAAATCAGTTCTAGGAGTTATCATCTGCTCTGAGCAGGTCTTTTGTAAAGCAAATAAGTCTTAATTGCCCATTCAGGACCAAACCACCTCAAAATACTTTACATTGCCACAGAGATAGCTTGAAACAATATATTGCTGCTGGGGGGGGGGGGATTGCTCACCAGCTAATGTGAGGATTGTAATTAAGCTCAGAGGGAACAGCGGAAGTCTGGAGGATGTGGTGGTAGATGATGTCAGCATCTCTACTAGTCAAAAACTGCTGGCACTGCTTCCCTATGAGCTGTGGCTCCATCACACCACTGCCTGGGAGTAAGCCCCATCAAATTTATTGGGTTAATAAATTCAAGTGAAATAGACATAGATTTCATAGATCATAGAGTTGGAAGGAGCCTACAAGGCTATCGAGTCCAACCCCCTGTTCGGTGCAGGAAACTAGAGGAGGGGTCTCCTATCCAAGTAATAACCAGGCCTGACCCTGCTTAGCTTTCCACGCTCAGACATGCTGAGCCAGCATAAGCCACAGGCCTGTGTCCCAGGGCTACTTGGGTCTGTATTAGGAGTGGTCATAACTCAGTGGTAGAGTGCCTGCTCTGCATGCAGAAGGTCTCAAGTTCAATCCCTGGCATCTGCAGGTAGGGTTAGGAAAGGACCCTGTCTGAAACCCTGCAGAGCCATTGCTGCCAGTGAGTAGATGGACCCATGGTGTGACTCAGTATAAGGCAGTTTCCCGTGTTGCTATGGTTGCACTGCTAAAGGACTTCACTTGTGTTCTAGCTGACACTCTGGGAAGGAACAAAGGGAATTTCCTGGTTCTGCCCAGAAACCTGAGCTCATCGAATGGAATTGAAATGGAGAGGGAGGAGTAAAATGTTCCATAGCCATATTGTAAATGCTTGTATCACGTGGTGTCCTTCTAGGTATGATGCAGTATCACTCTCATTTGAATTCAGCAGAGGCATCCTTTCTCTCCATGATAAGAGAGGAGAATGCACTCTTCTTAAGGTGTTGTTCAGCAGGGCTTATTAATGCCATCCATTGTATTCATCAAAACTTGCCTCAAGGGCCTCTGTGGGACCTGCATGCCACCCAAGGCTACACCCCATTACTTCCTATAGGGAAGAAAATGGATCATGAGAGTCTTTATGACTGCAGGCTGTCAGCATCACAAAACCCAGCAGCCTTGCTCCGGTCCCATCTTCAGCACCTTAACAAACCTGTTTAAACCACCTACAGTGAGGAAGTCTCTTCTGGGTACTTCAGCACAATGGAATTCCACCCTATCCATCCAGTTCTCTTAGCCTTGGAATTGCTGGCACTGTTTGATACGTTCAGTCAGTCTTACCTTTGCAAGATGCTTTGTAAGCTGCTGAATAGATGCAGTTGAAGATAGGGCTCAGGTACCTTTTAATAGTTGTTCTAATATTTGCTGCTGCAAAACTTAGAGACAATGCAAAATGACAGTTTATTATTTTTTATTTCTTATATTTATATCCCACCTTTTTTCCTGCAAGGAACCCAAGGCGGCTTACAGAATTCTCCTCCACCTCCTCTCCGTTTTATCCTCACAACAACCTTGTCAGATAGTTTAGGCTGAGAGTCAGTGATTGTCCCAGAGTCACCCAGTGAGCTTCGTGGCTGAGTGGGGAGTAGAACCCGGATCTCCCGAGTCCCACTCCCAGTCCAGCACTCTCACCACTATGCCATAGTTGGCTACCATTTCAGTACACACCAGCAGTTGGTGGACATAACAAGAAAACGTGGTACTGTACCTACTAAACAGGAAGAGTTGGGGAGCATAATCTAGGAAAACCACCCATCCCTATTGTGGGGGAGGACTGATTTAAATAGCAGAAAAGCGGGCCAACTGAGTTGACTATAGCTATTTTTTTTTTAAGTATGGCTCCTGTCTGATTTCATGTTGCCTTGCAACACTTGCCAATAAAGTTGGTGGTTAGTCACTCAGACCTGAGGGCCACCCTAGAAAGTGGTTCTTTAGACCTCCTACTGGAAAAGAAAACCATCTTTCTTGAGCCACCAGTGGAGCCCAATTCAAATGCTATTTGGGCATAGGAATGCTGGAGGAATTTGATCTTCCATAGATTTCATAGATCATAGAGTTGGAAGGAGCCTACAAGGCTATCGAGTCCAACCCCCTGCTCAATGCAGGGAACTAGAGGAGGGGTCTCCCATCCAAGTAATAACCAGGCCTGACCCTGCTTAGCTTTCCACACTCAGACAAGCTGAGCCAGCGTAAGCCACAATGAATCTTTGTGAATTCAAATATGAAGTGACCTGATTTGCACCTCTCAGACGAATTTGAGGATCAGAACATAGCTATCTATTGGATTTTGCACATCTCCAAATGTTGAGATGCAGTTCTCCACTCTAGAAACATACCAAAATGAATCAAAAATGCATATTTTGAGGGAAAATATGCTTAGAAATGCATATTTTGTGAGAACATATGCTTAGAAATGCATATTTTGAGATAAAATATGCTAGAAATGCATATTTTGTGAGAAAATACATACTCAAAGACTATTTTCATGTGGATTTTAAAATAGAATAAAACTACAGGTTAATGAAATGGGATACAATGGACATAGGGCCAAACATTTGGAAAAGTAATAATTTCCAGAGGGGTACCGTGTTAGTCTGTTTCAGGAAAAACAGCTAAGAGTCTTGTGGCACCTTAAAGACTAACAAATTGATTATGGCATAAGCTTTTATGGAAGTGGGCTGTTTGTTTTTTAAGGTGCCACAAGACTCTTTGTTCCTTATGTAAAAGTGGCATGGGCTGGATGTAGACTGATGTGATCATCCCGATCTGGGCAAATGCAATTTTGGGCTGTATTAATAGAAGTATAGCTTCCAAATCGCGGGAAGTGATAATTCCCCTTTACTCGGCACTGGTTAGGCCTCATCTTGAGTACTGCGTCCAGTTCTGGGCACCTCACTTTAAGAAGGACATAGACAAACTGGAGAGGGTTCAGAGGAGGGCAACAAGGATGATAAAGGGACTGGAAACAAGGCCCTATGAGGAGAGACTGAAAGAACTGGGCATGTTTAGCCTTCAGAAGAGGAGACTGAGGGGAGATATGATCGCACTCTTCCAGTATTTGAAGGGATGTCACACAGAGGAGGGCAAAGATCTCTTCTCGGTCATCCCAGTTTGCAGGACACGGAATAATGGGCTCAAGTTACAGGAACCTAGATTCCACCTAAACATCAGGAAAAATTTCCTGACTGTCAGAGCAATAAGACAATGGAATCAACTACCTAGGGAGGTCGTGGGCTCTCCCACTCTGGAGGCATTCAAGGTGCAGCTGGACAGACATCTGTCAGAGATGCTTTGACCTAGATTCCTGCATTGAGCAGGGGGTTGGACTCGATGGCCTTGTAGGCCCCTTCCAACTCTACTTTTCTATGATTCTATGATTCTATGATTGGAGCTTCTCCCAATTTGGAACAGGAGCATTTGAAGGTCAACGCTCTGTAAATTGCTTGGATCTCATTGATACGTCTCACATCAGCATCAGAAGGCCTGGCAGAGGGAGAACCTGGCACAGCAGGTAGCATGTACTGGACATCTTGAAGTTGGTTCCCACATCAGATTGGTAGCGTTTTAAGTTCTTCACTATGGGGGCTGTCCAGATCATATGAGGGTTGTTTAGATTGTACGACTATAGTAATACCTTGGATTGCAAGTAACTTGGTTTGAGAGCGTTTTGCAAGACAAGCAAATTTTAAAATATTTATTTACCGTATTTTTTTTTTTTTACTTGATATACAAGAAACGTCTTGCAATACAAGTACTGTAGTATGGCTTAAATTAAAAATCTCTGTACACATTTTTGGGGGGATTTTGTTTTGATATAAGAGTGTTTTGGATTACAAGCACGTTTCCGGAACGAATTATGCTCTCGATCCAAGGCATGACTGTACTTCTCACATCAGCAATAGCACTCCTAATATAGACAGGTTGTGAGGATAACACTGTCATGGGAAATGTGGCCATCTGATGAGATATGGAACTTCAGGAGTTACCAATGTGGTGTGGGAGATGACCACAGAGGATTTGTGACCGCAATGCCACAAACGTTTTGGACTGGGCTTCGGAAGATGAAAACTGGGTAGAGCACTAGAAGGACATTCCTTTTCTTCTTTGAGGCAGTGTGGCTAAGTGATTAACCATCACCCTAATTAGGGTTTGTCTCCAGCTCTTCTGGACTCACCTGATGTCATTATTTCTTCTGTTATTATTCCTGACATTATGCATGTTCTAGCTGCTCTGGGAATTCTTTTATTTGGGTAGGGATGGTGCCTCATTACTGCGTACCTGTACAGCATCCAGCACAATGGGTCCATTAGCTGATGCCTCTAAGAGCTGTGATAATTCACATATTAACGAGCAGGTGGCACAGGTGTGCCTTTTTTTTTTTGGTGGTGGTGTGTGTGTTTATGTGTGCGTGGGATCGGCAGTTTCATTTCCTAAACAGATAAAGGAAACAAATCCAGATAACCCAAATTATATATACTATTTAAATTATACCTTCTGCCATTTCCTTCATACCGCTCATCCCTCTTTTCCCTTAGATATGAGGAAGAAATAAACAAACGCACTGGGATGGAATTCACCTTCACGGCCCTCAAAAAGGTAGGCAGACACAAACTTTTCAGCTTCACATCTATGCAGTGGGATAGCTGTGTTCACCTGCCTTAGTGGATGAATCACCTGCGGGGTTAGTTAAAAAAATATGAATGAGAGAGAGCCCTATTAAAGTTTGTTTGTTTATCTTGTTCAGTTGGATAACTTCTTTGATGTAATGCAGGGGTGCAAAATGGGAGCCGCCCCCTGATGCAAGCACTGTCTGGCAGCCCCCAGACCACCAGCATCTGTTATTCCCCCCATGGGAAAATCTCTAGGAACAAACTCTGTGGTTCCTGTCTACTTCCTAGACATGCTCTGGTGGTGCTCTAGGAAAGAGGCTTCTAGCGTGTTTTTGCTCTCTCTTTTTGCCAATCGGAAGAGATGTTGTTGCTGTTGGGGTGATTGTGAATGTATGGATGAGTGGCGTGTGTGATGTATGTCTGTGAGAGTGGTGTGTGTGTGTGTGTGTGTGTGTAAACATGTGAAGCCCCTACCAACCCAGCAGACACCCAATACGGCCCTTGGGGCCAAAAAGATTGTGCACCCCTGGTGTCATGTAACCCCCCAAATTACGACTTGGTGAAATTTGCAGAGTTGGAATGGACAGTGCCTAAGGTGGGAGAAAAAAAGCAAGTGGGATGGTTAGGCCAGACTCAGTCACGTCCACCTGAAAACAAGTGGGATGGTATCCCATCCCATCCTACTTAAAGAACAGAGAATGGATACATAAATGAAACATTGGTGTTTTGTTGTTTTTAAAAAACAGGTTTAATTTAAAACTGCAGTAAAATCTTTTATTTTATTTTTAAATTACATTTGCCAGACCTGACATGGAGTTTTGGAATGACAGTGATGGAAAAAGCTTTAAACACTGGAAAACATTGCTGAAATGAATAATGAGAAAGATAGCTGCAAATGAATTGCATTTCCAAAATCTGACATTTGGATTTCTAAATTTTCAGAATTTAAAATTTTGACCTGCACCTCCATCATCGTGTGTTTGTTTGTTTGTTTGTTTGTTTCCTCAACTTCCCTGCTGCCACTTGCAGGGCAAGTGAAATCTGGAGAGTGATCATGGCAAATCATCACAGCATTTGTATTTCTAGATGTTGCTGAGAAGGAGAGCACGCGAGGCTGCTGACCTGGAGCAGCAGCCGTACATCCTTCATAACAAGGAGTACCGGCCCTAGGCCTTTATTATAATCATTCCTCTGGAAAGGAGATTTTAAAAAGAAATGGAACTTAGACAACCTGTAATTGTTCAGTATCATCTGGCATTCAAGCTGCAATGTCTGGGCCAAGCCTCTATAATTATAACCAGCCTGTTCAAGATTACCGTAATGTTTAATGTACAAACAGAATTTTCCAGCATTTCCTGTTCTTAAACTCTAATGACACTCTTGTGCCAGTGCCACTATAGAGTTTCCTCATTCCACCTCTGGAGTGACAGCTGGAATCTTAGTTGAAGGCGATTGCTGTGGGGACCTTTGGGGAATGGGACAAGTTGGGCGTCAGAAATGTTCCCGATGATAGGTTGCTGTTATGAATTGTAAATTCCTTTTGAGTGTGTTCATCCCCTACTGAAACCTGTGTCTAAGTGCCTTTCTGTTTACCCTGCTGGTGCTATTAGACAGTCTCTCTCTTTTTTCTTGTAATTAAAAGATGACTCTGTGGGCCATCCCGACTTCCTTCCTTCTGCACTCCACCTAATTTTGGACAGAATTAAAGTATTGATGAAATCATCCATGTACTGTGGGGAATGGAAGGAATGTGAGATGTACTTCCCAAACCTAAATCAGAGAGCCATCCCTTGACTCTCCAAATCTAGGATTGTGGTTTTCAACCTGTTTTCTTGGGAACCCTGAGGTTCCTCAAAAGTTTCTTGGTGGGGGTTCTTCAGTGAGAAGATACTAATGGTGGGGAAGCATCCATGAAAGTCTCGGGAATTGCCTAACACACCTGATCTTCCCCAGCAATATGCAGCTGCAGGAGAGTGTTGGGTGAGTTCTTGGACACACTCTCAGCTCAAGTGTGGCAACAGTGACTCTCATATGAACTGTGCATGCACCTTATAGTGTGCCCCAGGATCCTTTGCCATGCACACAGGGCCAGCACAAGGCTTTGCACTGCCTGAGGCAGGGCAGACCCTCCTGCACATACACACACAGAGTTGCTTTTTCAATTTTGTACATATATTTTTGTTGCTCTTGCAGCATTTAATTGGCAGAGTGTTCCCCCACGACAAGATCAAAAACTATCTATCCACTTTCAAAATAGAAGTAGCATGTGACCAAATGTTCCAACGCAAGTGAAAAACACAAACTCTTCTCTTGCTGTACTACACAGGATCTGGACAATTGCTTCCTGCACAGAACTGAACTGGAAGCGAAACTGGGTGGACTTCATGCTTGGGTGGAGTTAATGAAAAATATCCATGAGCAGGTAATCTTAAAAAAAAAAAAAAAAAAAAGACCGGGGGGGGGGGGTCAGTCTAGAGCAGTGATGGCGAACCTTTTTGAGCCCGAGTGCCCAAACTGCAACACAAAACCAACCTATTTATTTCAAAGTGCCAACACTGCAATTAAACCTGAATACCGAGGTTTTAGTTTTAGAAAAACTACTCATACAGTTGTCCGAGCTAATTAACATCTTTTGCCTTAAAAGAAAAACACAATAACAGAGCTTTCAATGATACAAACAGTTTTTTGTTGAAAAAAAAATCAACTCAAAAAATTATTATAGTACTACATTGTACACATAGCCTGAAGGGAATTTATACAAACTTTTTAAATAATTAGGCACATGTATTTTTGGATAAGGGATTCTCAACTTGTAATATGATTATATGCCAGACTGAAATTGTATGGGGCAAGCTTTACCCCGGGTCCTTTCCCTGCTTCTACAGGTGTCAGATTAGTAAAAGTAAAAGTCAACCTGTACTAGGATGAGCAAGATAAACAAGAAAACTAAACGTGCTTAACACATTTTAAACACTTTGTCTTGGACTGCAAACACTGCATTAGGTAAAAGTTTGCATTGGGCATGCTTTTGCACAATTAATATGATTTTTGCTATTGCATGCATGCTGATAATTTGTCAAACCTTGGCTCATACTCTGTTAGTTTGAGAGCAACACATGCAGCACTCGGGTCAACTGTTAGGGCTTTACATCCAAGCCATGCTCTGTGCATCATTGATCATTCTTCAAAATCTTTTAAATGTGATAACAATGTAGAAAAGAATTCTGTAACAGGAATTCTAGAATAAAATCATTCTGTTCCACACTGTGAGAAAGATTGAACAAAATCATTCATGTTTTGCAGAAGGGGACAGTTTTTTCGCCATCTGGTGACCAATGGCTTGAGTGCCCAAAGAGAGGTCCCTGCGTGCCAGCTGTGGCACCCGTGCCGTAGGTTTGCCATCACTGGTCTAGAGTAAATTTCTAACAACATTCAGTTTTATTGACAGCTTGTACATTCATCTAATGGAAGTTCTGTTTTGGTATCTATGTGCACAGCCTGCACTGATCCACTGTCAGTCTGTATGAGTGGATGCAAGGAATACTGGGCCATCCATGTGTGGTGCAGGCCACACCAGGAAAGTGCGCAGCAGCTACACTATTCCCCTTTCCCTCGTTTTATTTCCTCTTCCCTCCCCACCCTGTACTGCTACCTACAGCTCTGGTTAAACATTGCAGGGCCAAATTGGAAGCACAGGAAGCTTGCTGGAGTGGTAGTAAGAAAGGTTTGGCTTAGGAGGAAAGGAACTGAGTTCTCTGATCCAGTTGTGATTAGCCATGTGTTCAGAAATGGGGTAGAAAACCTTTGCATATTCACTGAGCCCTTTGTGCATATGTAGATCTGGAGCATGTGCATAGTAAGCCAGCCCCCTCTTCCTTCCTGATTGTCAGTACCAGTGGTAACCTGCAATGCCTTGTGCATAGTGGGCTACAACTCGTTCTGCATACAAATTCAGCACAAATAATTGGTGGGAACTGTGCAATTTGATCTTCCAATAACACTCTCTGAGGCATAAGTGCACACCACGCAGCTGTTTTTCAGAGAGCTGAGGATCAACTAGGCTGATCCCTTAAGAGAAGCCTTGCAAAGCAAGACCGACAATTTTCTTTTAGACCAGCATGCTA
Organism: Shinisaurus crocodilurus; assembly: GCA_021292165.1. Classification (NCBI taxonomy): domain Eukaryota; kingdom Metazoa; phylum Chordata; class Lepidosauria; order Squamata; family Shinisauridae; genus Shinisaurus; species Shinisaurus crocodilurus. Next base: position 35,064,107 of record CM037881.1, on the reverse strand, counting down.
TCTTCAAAAATGACCAAAGCCACATTAGTCATAGCCTAACAATGTACCTGTATATAATAGGACTGGTTCTTTAAAAATAATAATAATAATAAGACCCCTCTTTTTAAAAGTTTGACAAAATGCATACAGAACATGGCTGTGCCTTAATGTTCCTTAAGGAACACAGAATTAAGTTATGCCACCGGCTGAGAAGCAGGACCTGTCCCAGTCGTGGACACCCTTAACTGCAACCAAGATGCAATTACAGCTCTGGCTCTGGTGCTTCAAGGCACAATTGTCCCCGTCTGTTTCAGGAAGGAATTCCCCAGCACTCATTCTACTCCAACACCCACATCATGTTTGGTTTAGATCCATAATCAGACTGTGACCTTTCCTTAGGAATTAAAAAATATGCCATCCTCAAGAAGACTGTACTGGACCACTTGAATCATTGGCTAATGGCTCAATCTAGCATTACATGGCAGTTGAGGAGATGTGCCCAGCCTTGACAATTCTCTTGATATTCGCTCGGGACATCCATTCTGTTGAGAACAACCTTCTATTTGTCAAGCCACTTCTGTCCTCCCACTTGGAGGCCCTCTTCAAGACCTGCTCTTTAAATCAAGCCTTTCTGGAATCACCCCTCCTTGTCTGCCTTCCTCCTGTCCTGACCTGGGTCAAGAATAGCTCCCTAGCCCTGCCCTGTCTTGGCATGCAAGCCCACTTCAAGCCACTTGAGAGAGTCCCTCCTTCGTTTGATGCCAGGCTAGCCGGCATCAGATCAAGGAAGCAAGTGGTTGCTGCTGGCAAGCAGCTTGTCCTTCAGAGATTGCGGGGCTTTCTGGGGTGCCTGTCTCCCCAGTGTCCTGGTTTCTACATCTCCTTGCTCCCATTTCGTGGACTGTGCTCCCTGTGCTCCCACATTTCTTCCGTTAATGGAGTTGTCTATTAATTACAGTAGCCACTGCCAGAGCGAGTCTGCGGCTATCTCTCCTCCTGTTCACTTCTTTGTGTGGCTGCAATGCTTTGGCCAGAAGAGAGGCGACAATGCTCCATTGGGTGATAGTTGTTGGGTTGAATCCAGACTTACCTGGACTTAGAGTAGACCCACCAAAGTCAATGGGACTTAGTTTAGTTGTGACGAACTTAAATCCCATTGATTTCAATGTGTCTATTCTAAGTATGACTAAATCTGGATTAAACTCCGGGCCGCGAGCGAGACATCCATTACTTTTCATCGCTTCTTTACTTCCCATGGACCTTCGGCCCTAGGGCACTTTTGAGTCTCCATAGTGGTTTGCCAGTAAACTTCAGGGGCAAGCTGCCATCATTTTTGCCACTGCCCCATTACATTTCAGTAGCGACTTCAGGGCCGGTTGCCCACCCCGACTAAAGGCAATGAAGACTGGCTGTTCTAAATCAGGCATGGATGGAGAAAGACCCAGGTTGAAGATGCACAAAGCTGGGCAAACACCCCCGAGGTGTTCTGGCTTCAGAATCCTTCAGGTTAGATCTTGCCTGCTCCTTAGCCACTGTCAAGGTTCCGCTACTGCAGGGACCCCTTGACCTGCCTTTGGAAGATCTCTGCCTCTTCTCAAAGCCTCTCCCGTTCCAGGAGATCAAATCCTTTGCCTGTTTCCAGTAGCATGGGAATAGGCTTTAGACGTGGTGAAGAAGTCACTCCAACAACTCAGGGTACACAACAACACTTTACTTATTATATTAGGGTATTTACTTAATAGAGCAGTTATAATTCAAAAGCAAGTACAGTAGTACCTTGGATTACGAGTATAATCCGTTCCAGAACCATGCTCGTAACCCAAAATACTCGTAAAGCAAAGTGAGTTTCCCCATTAGAAATATGGGGATGATTCGTTCCACAGCCATTTAATCACTGATTTGCCGGCTCCCTGGCAGGAACGAATCAGCGGAGTTCCCATTATTTCTAATGGGGAAACTCACTGTGATGTGCTGGCTCCCGGGCTCCTGGCCGCACCTCGCTCTGCGGGCACCTGGCGCACTGCCATGCTGGCTCCCGGGCAGGGAAGCGGCACAGCAGCGCGAGGCGCCCGTAGAGCGAGTGGCTGGGCTGCGTCTCCCTGGCAGGGAGACATGTGGAGCCACTCTGCTGTTCCTCTGCTCGCTCTTTAAAATTATTTTCCTCCTCCCCCCATACCTTTACCAGCAGCCGCTCGCTCTGCGGTCGCCTCGCGCGCTGCCATGCTGCTTCGTTCCCGGGAGCCGGCATGGCAGCGCGCGAGGCGACCGCAGAGCGAGTGGCCGGGCCGCGTCTCTCTGCCAGGGAGCCAGCTTTGCCACACCGCGCAGGGGCTCCCTGACAGGGAGCTGGCCGCCGGCGCCTCCACATGCTTTTAGCATAAATTTAAATTTGAAAGCGGCAGCAGCTCGTGTTGCAAGACTTGCTCGTCTTTCAAATCTAAATTTATGCTAAAATTTTCCTCGTCTTCCGAGTAGCTCGCAAACCGGGTTACTCGTGATCCGAGGTATTACTGTATGATAAAATTAAACAAATAATACAAGGTTCTCTAGCTTCACTTCAGTCTACCTCTCTCCTCTGCAGTCAGTCTCTCTCTGCAGTCAGTCTCTCTCTGCAGTCTGCTGACCACACCCCACACATATATAGCCTTCCCAGGATTGGAAGGTTATAACCATGTGACCTTGAACAGGAGAACTAATTCTTAACTTCTATTGGGTGAACTAAAACTCACAAACTCCCCCTCCCATCCTGAAATGTTTGGGCCTTCAGGCTTCAACTAATCTAGGGAAGTGTTTGGGCCTCAATCCTTCACAGCCACACAGGCGTGTGTGTGTGGGTTTCCTTACTGGGATTAGGATGCCTTTGAAAGTCATTCAGTTGAACACGCTTTCATTAGATATGACCAGGAAGCCCATTCCTTTTATCCTGACAGCCTCAGGCATCCCATGGGTAGGCCCCAGAGGTCAGGGAGCTGCTATACCGGTATGTTACAAAATAAAAAGGAGGGGAGGGGAGGAATGAGGGTAGAAAACAAAAGCGGCAGGGGACAAAACGGTCAAGCCACTGCTGTGCAAACTCAGGCTCTGCTTACACTTTGGCAGAGGGTCTAAAATCAGATAGAGTTGAGACATGCCCAGTGGACCAGTGCTGCGCCTTTCTCCGTACGGTAGGTGGAAGGGCAGGCAAGAGATTTAGAGAGGATTCAGAGAGTTCGGGGACTGATTAAATCATCGCGATAGCCCTGTTCAGAAGTATCTCTCATCACCTTCGATGAATGTGGGAGCAGAGCTGAACTGATGAGCCCCACCCCTGATCATGAGCGCCGACTAACCCTGCACCCTGGCATCTGCACCTACATCATGAGCATCTTTAGGGAGGTAGAGACCCTCCGTGTTTGGAGTTCCAGATCATGTGTAAGCCTCTGAGTGTACAGCTGTGCAGGCGAAGGCTGCCTCCCTGCAGACGTTTGTGTTGTGTGTACAGATGCCAGCGGGTGGGGCTAGTCATTGTGTGTGATGATCAGGGTGGGGCTGATCAGTGCACCCACCCGCCACATGAGTTGGGACCAATGCTGAACAGGGCGGTGGCGGCTGTTGCTGCTTATTATTATTATTATTATTATTATTATTATTATTAATTTCTATCCCACCTTTTTCCGAGTACTGGGACTCAAGGCGGCTTTACAACATTAACGCTTGTACAATTAAAACATATAAATAGAAATATACAAAAGTTTAAAAATATAATTAAATCATCTATAATATTAAAATTATATAAAACATCAAAATTAAAACAGCGATAACAATATAAACAGTGCTAATCCATTGCATTCTCACAGGCCCAGACTATTCCCAAAGGCCTGCCGAAACAAAAACGTTTTTGCCTGCCTCCGGAAACATAACAAGGAAGGCGCCACTCTAGCCTCCCTGGGAAGGGAATTCCAGAGCACTGGGGCAGCCACCGAGAAGGCCCTCTGCTGTGTTATAAGGCAGTATAATTCCAAAATTGTGGGCCAGGGTGCACTACTGTACTGTGAGAGAAGTTAATTCAATAATGAAAGGCTTCTGTGAGTTCAAGGTACCCACTCACAGAGGAGGCTGCATCTGCATCTCTGTGTGATTTACTGCTCTGGCCTTGCCTCTGTTCCATCAGCCTCTGTGTTGGGCAAATGAACACTGCCACATTTCTACATTGGGTGTGATTAGATCACACCATTAACTCCCACTGCAGAGGCACAACAGCTGGGCCCTTCTTATGTTTTAATATTCTGAAAGGAAACCTCTTTCAAAAACAAAAAAAAAAGTGATTCACAGAACAACAAAAAGTGTACATTTCAAACGTGCATGAAAAAGTTGTGTACTTCTGAAAAATGCATATAAACATGCTTCAGGCAATGGGAGAAAGATCCCTACATTTCAAAAATGCACACGATTAATGCATACATTAGGGGAAATGTGGATGAAAATAGGTACAAATTTTCATGCGGAAAGATAAAAAACTCAGCTCGCAATCTGATACGAACATGAGTCAGAATGAGCTTTGAGGTGGAATTTGGGGAATCTTAGAGTTTGAGTTTGTCTGATTCGCACATCCCTATTTTTACCCAGCTATGCATGGAAGGTGCTTGCTTCCATAATACAGAGCTGTGGCAAGGGATGTGAGCTGAGCCTCTTCCTGGTGTGGATCTTGCCTCCTCGTCCACAAACTCACAGCACTCTCCAACCTTGGGTCCCCAGATGTTGCTGGCCTACAGCTCCCAGCATACCCAGCCAGCATGGCTAATGGCAACGGATTCTGGGAGCTGTAGTCCAGCAACATCCGGGGACCCAAGGTTGGAGAGCCCTGCACTAGACTATCACTCAAGCTCAACCCTGCATTCACAGTATGTGGGTAACAATAATACCAACTGCCTCACGGGGCTCCTGTGGGGATTACTGAGATAATGGATGGAAACGGATATCAGAAAGATCTACATAGTGCTTCCGTTATTATATCCAGGCACAGCTCAGCCTCCAGGACTTAGCTGCAAGCTGTAATTACTGTAACCTTGATTTACGAATGGAAACTCAGCCCCAGTCTCTTTCCTGCTTCTCAAGGAACTTGAGGAAGTGATGTCACAAATCAAGGATGTCTCGGTCATGCTGGGGATTGACAACAACAGATACAACCCTGACCCACACAGGATTGTGGAGGATGTGACAGCTGAATATGAAGCCATGGCTATCAGGAGTTGGGAAGAGTTAGAGGCGCTCACCCGAAGCAAGGTATGCACACCCACTCACCACTGCGAACTGTCCCAAAGCCCTGCATGTCGGCATCAATCCTAATGGAATGAATGACACAGGATATGGGAATTTCTGTTTCAGTTCACAAATCGCTCGAAAATGCCCCGTTTGCAACCCTGAATGTAAACAGGAGTACATGTTCTCAGAAAATGTTCACAAATTCCCAAACTTGCATTCACATTTCCGAACTGCACACTTTTAAATGCACACTTTTTAAAAAATTGCGTTTTCACACTTGAATTAGTGGGGAGAGGGGGGAAGTCTGCACTTTTGAAAAATGTGCACTTTCCCCATTTGAACAAACTGAAAAAACAGGTTGCGAATGAGAACATGAGTGAGCTGAACTGAGTTCAAAGAGAAGTTCGGAGAACTTCAGCAAGCTCCAGCATCTCTGCTTCTCCTATCCCTAAAAACATCACAGTTGCTTTAAGAGAGAATATAGAAATGGTGGTACACAGTCTAGGGTTGTGTGATCTTTGTGACTTCCAATATGATCTTACCTTATCTGTACCTACCAAACTAACGTGTCGATCAGAACTTAGTTATCTACTGGCTTTCACACTTCCAGAATGTTCTGATGTAGTTCTCACAGGACTTTTTAATATACAAAACATTCTTTAAAATGCATATTTAGGGTTCAATCCAATGAGGATGCCCATGGCCCTTTGAACTCAGAGGATTATGGGGCATCCTATGCCAAGCAGATTTTGTCTGTCTAACTGCAGCACTTCGGAACGGGAGGGAAGGAGGCTGAGGCGCTGCCAGGATACCTCGTATCTTGGTGCTGCCGGTCTCCTCCCCTCCCTGCCCCCCAGAACGCCCGCAAAACCCCTTCTCCGAGGTCACTCTTGCAACCTCAGAGAAGCATCTGGTGCAGTTCTTTCTGTGCCGACTGTGGTGGGGGAGGGGGGACTCGAGCACAGATCCCAGGGTCTGAGGTCAGTGCTCTTTTCCGACCTTGGATCTGGGAATCCAAAAAAACCTATGGCCCTCTAGATGCTGTCTAGGGGCCATAGGATTGCTCTGTTAGATATGTTTATTTTGAGAGAAAGAAAATAGCTTCAAAAAACGTATTTAAATACATACTTAAATGCAAATTTTCATGCAGATTTTTTTTTTAAAAAAATGTACAGATAAATGTGGAAATGTTATGGGTGAACACATGCGAAAGTGACACAGACCAGAAACAGACTGAGTCTGCAAGTCGCTACACGTTTACACAATGCGATCCGATGCATGTCTACTCTGAAGTAAGACCCATTGAGTTCAACGGGGCTTACTCCTAGATAAGTCAGTATAGGATTTCAGACTTTAAAAAATCAGCTTGTGTTGACTTCAGCACTTGAAAAAAAAAATCTTTGTGAGAATCCACTCCATGATTTAAAACAATGAGATATTCAGCTAAAGGCACTGCTACCAAACTGGGGCATTTTGCTCTATAGGACATGGGAGAGGCACAGTGCGGGGGGGGGGGAGGCAAGATGGAGAAATGGTAGCCACTTGACTCTGCCATAGGAATGCGTATCCAGCTAAAAGTATACAGATGGGAGGAGAAACAACAACAAAGAAATAGAAGGTCAGGGTGGACTTGATCTGGTTCACTGTGGATTTTCATCTCTCAGCAATGACAGAGAAGTAGTAAATCTCTGGAATGCAGCATGAAAAAGGATACCCAGATCAAACTGGCTAAAGAGGCAAGAGAGAAAGGAAAGGGGATGAAAATATGGATGGTTAATGGGGAAAAGGATTTGTAAGTAGAAACCAGATTAATGTTCAGTAGGGAAGGATTTGATGATGCCATTTTGTCACAAATCTAATCCTATATGATGTCTGTGTACTAAGCCCTGGGGCTCAAGAGTTCTTAGAGATTCATAGATCATAGTTGGAAGGGGCCTACAAAGCCATCAAGTCCAGCCCCCTGCTCAGTGCAGGAAACTAGAGGAGGGGTCTCCCATCCAAGTACAGCCATGCCTTGGATTGAGAGCATAATTCGTTCCAGAAACGTGCTTGTAATCCAAAACACTCTTATATCAAAACGAAATCCCCCCCAAAAAAAATCTGTACAGAGATTTTTAATTTAAGCCATACTACAGTACTTGTATTGCAAGACGTCGCTTGTATATCAAGTCAAAAATTTTTTTTAATACATATTTAAAAATTTGCTTGTCTTGCAAAACGCTCTCAAACCAAGTTACTTGCAATCCAAGGTATCACTGTAATAACCAGGCCTGACACTGCTTAGCTTTCCACACTCAGACAAGCTGAGCCAGCATGAGCCACAGGCCTGTATAAGGAGGAAGAACGCTTTGCATTCATGAATACAATCATGGTTGCAGTTTTTCTCAGAAATTGGCCTGTTCTTGGGGCCTACACCCCTTGATCCCACCACACATTTCTTTCGCAGACAAGAATGTAATATACTCTTAATTCCTCCCTCCAGCTGAATGAAAGAGAGGTGCTGTCTGCTAAGTATGGGGACCATCTTCTTAATGACCGGAGGGTGATTGCTGAGTTAAACATACAGATCCAGAAGATGAGATCTTGCATCGTTTCTTTGAAAAGCCAGGTAAGATGTGGCTGGTGGGAGACTGCAAAACGAGCCGGAGGGAAAGTCAGAAAATATGCCAAATCAAAAAAATGTAAACTAGTTTATTACGGTCATAGACCAGCAGAATATGCCAAATCAAGATTTCACATAGATGTTGTACTACTGCCGCCGCCCACCCACCCCCAACACATATACACACGTGAAAGTTCATGCTCTTTGCTATTTTTCTGAATGTTACTGAACATTTTTAGGGACTTGTCCTAGTGTTTGACTAGATGAAGCCTGATTCGTGGAATGTGTTGTGTTGGATCCAGGATCTGCCTTCCTTGAGAGGAAGGGACCTCTGTGCCCGATTTTGGGGGGGTCCCCCTCCCCCCCCCACACAGCACAGCTCACCCCGTTCAACATGGTCTCCTGTTGAAAATGTGTAGCATTTTCAGGGGGCTGGAGGGGCAGGGAGATCCACTTCCACCAGCACGGTTGATCCAGAGTAAATATGGATCCAACCCCATATCTTGGACAGGCGGAGAAATCAGGTGTATATATGGCTGCAGTGCTTGACCTGTCAACATTCAATGCTGCGTATGAACAGCCAGATGTTAATCATGTCATGTCTATCAAGTGGAAGACAGGAGGCAAAACAGGGATGTCTAGTTGGCAGTATTCATGTTGGAGAGGCCATACCTTAGAATGCATGCTTTGCACGGGGAACATCCCAGCTTCAATCCCTGGTATCCTGAAAGGTTCTGCCTAAACAAATATCTACAGCAGGGGTGGGCTACCTGGTGCCTTCCAGATGTTTTGGTTGACAACTCCCATAAGCTCCAGCCAGCATGCCAATGGCCATGGATTATGGGAATTGCAGTTCAAAACATCTGGAGGGCACCAGGTTGCCTGCCCCTGGTCTACAAGAATGCAAAATCTGTGTCTCCTAGAACAGAGAAAGAAACAATAACATGAGTGAATTTAGCTACGATAGGGTCAGAGGACAGCATTTTGTATATTTAGTTCTGTTAATGCACTTGGCATGGTGTATTTCACATCTGACAAATGTGCTACTGTTATAAATAAAATTATACATGTTGTGGCCTTTCCAGTGTGGCTTGGTAGTATTCAGTCCCCACAGTGGTTGTTCTGCAGGTTTACAGATATCACAGGATGATCAGTTACTGGCAGTATTCCTGGGATATCCAGCAATAACCAAGTTACTCCAGTATACTTGAGTTTACAGGGTGAGAGAGGAAAACCTCAAATGGTGGCTGTGGGGTGGTAGAACCAGCAGTAGATACTTCTCCCTCCCTCTCTCCCTTCTCTCTCAGGAGAGGTGTCACAACTGTACGCCCTTCTCTCGAAAGGGCACTGGAATGCCCATCTCTAGAGATAAAATGCCGTTGGCCCACCCATTCAGTCAAATGGGAAGCAGTGTGAGAGAGTAGCAGATAGGAGATTACCAAACCATGCCCTCACTTGTCTTTCATGTTGTCTTCTGTCCATTCTAGTGTGTGCATCTAGAGGATAATATCAAAGAGGCTGGAGTACAAGGTGAAACTGCCCTCAATGATGCCAAAGCCAAATTGGCTAAGCTGGAAGAAGCCCTTCACAATGTTAGGCAGGACTTGGCTCAGCTGGTTAAGGAGTATCAAGAGCTGATGAATACCAAGCTGGCCTTGGACATAGAAATTCTCACCTACAGGACGCTGATGGAAGGTGAAGAAACCAGGTAAGCAAGCTGGTTTCGAGCCTGTGTGTGTGTGTGTGTGTGTGTGTGTGTGTGTGAACTGAACAGAAACTCAGTTCTCCTCTAAGGACGTTGGGGTTGAATGTCCTCCAGATATTCTTTGAATATTGAAGTAGTTGACAGCTCATGACATTTCACACTGGATTTTTTCCAAAATCAGAACAACCAAAACATGCCAACAACTCTAAGGCTGCAATCCTAGATGCACCTGTCAGGGAGTAAGCCTCATTGAACATAGTGGGACATAAGTAAATATGCATAGGATTGCACTGCACAGCCCTTGCATTTCAGGTTCTGAGGTCAAATGTCTCTTTCAAAAGGCAACTTTGCACTTCAAATACAAAATTACACATTCAAACGTTGAATAGGAAAACTGGAAATTTCTAACGTTTCACATTATACATGGCACACTTCTGAAAGGCAGGAAGGTGCTACACTTCCCCTAGAGCAGGGATGCAGAACATCAAGATCGGGGCCGAATAATCTGGCCCACCTGTGATCCAAATCCGGCCCCCTGGGATCCCTTTCCCCAACCACCCCTGCTCGTTTGGTGGTTTTCTGATTTTTGTGCAGTTTTTTCCCCATTCTAAAAGGGTGAAATGCCCTCATGGGGCTAAGTTTCTGGCAAGAAGAACTTTAAGTTACAATACGCTGGTAGTTTTTGTGATTTTGGCCCACCACCCACCACTGGAGCTTCTCCAATATGGAATTCAGTTCTCGGGCTGAATGAGATTCAACACCCCTGACCTAGAGTTAGTAGCTTCTTCCTAGAGATCTAAGGGACAGGGATTCTAGTCCCCACATGTTCCAGCAGCTGGCAGCTGACGTTGTATATACCTGATGGTCTGAAATCCAAAGATGCAGGGTCACTTACCTAAAGTCACACTTCGGAAAGTCTGTTCTAGAGCAGGAAACTGAATCCAAGGCCCAGTTCAGAGATTAATTCCAAAACATGGGTCAGGGTTCTTCTCAAGTCTTCTTTGTGCTTTAATCATGTGAATGGCACTCCATGTGTACAAAGGGGCAGTGGGTCCACACCACTGGCCAAACCCCCAATGATGCATGCCTTCCACAGCCCTGCCCGCAATGTCCGTGCATTGGGTGTGGTCCTCTACATAGGTGAAGCCTACTCATACAGACTTCTACGTGTATAGGCTTCCATGTGAGTTGGAATCCTGATCACACAGGATTCTAGCTTGCATAGAAGCCTAGGCATGTTGAGGTCTACGTGTGTAGGCTTCTCCTGTGCTAGGCATCTACACTCAGTGCATGGACATCGGGGCTAGAAACAAATTGCTGTGTTACCTTAGCAGCTGCCCCTTTGTACACATGTACCTCCTTCACACAATTGACGCATGACGGGGGCTTCTGGTTATATGGCGTTCTCTGAGCTTTTTTGGTTTACTATCACCTACCAGGTATCCTCTTGGGAAGGAAAAAGGAAGATGAGCCAATGACAAATTGCTTCTTTACAAATATAGCTGAACTGTTCAGGATAGGTTGATGTGGCAGAGGAGGTGGAGTTGGCTCCTCCAACTTTTTCTTGACTTAGAGAATGTGACAGTATGCCTCTCTTGTCCTACAGTAGGGATTGGGAACCTCCAACCTGTGAGCCTGATAACAGGTGTAGGCCTGTGGCTTACGCTGGCTCAGCTTGTCTGAGCGTGGAAAGCTAAGCAGGGTCAGGCCTGGTTATTACTTGGATGGGAGATGCCTCCTCTAGTTTCCTGCATTGAGCAGGGGGTTGGACTTGTAGGCTCCTTTCAACTCTATCTATGAAATGAGGCCTGCAGAGGGAGGTGGGGGGGCATCTAGCCAATCAGCTTATTTACTCTGCCATGGAGGGGAAAGCTCTTATCTCTAATCAGCACCTGATTAGCATTGAAAAAGACTCCCTTTCTCAGTGCCTAGCAGGGGAATGCAGGTATCTCCAATCAGTTGCTGACTGGAGATAAGAGCTTTTCCCTGGGGCAAAGTGAGCAGGGCCAGGGCTAGGGACCAGGTGGATTCCTATTCAAATTTTCGATTAGTATCCAAAGTTCTGAATTGTCCTTCTTTTTAAGGCTCCTTTTTGTAGAGCGCAGCTCATCTGTTTGTTGTTGTTGTTTGTTCTTTACAGCATGGAGTTCCCACTGCCTGCAGTCATTAGCAGAATCTACCCCACCCCAAAAGTCTGTAAGTTTATTTTTATTAGTTTCATGGGTTCTCTGAAATGCTTATCACTTTAAAGGACATCCTACATTTGATGGGAGAAGTGGTGGGAAAACATGGGAGGGTTATGACTTATGAGTGGAAGATGACTAAATCTGGACTCCCCGTAAAATTTCATGAACAAGGCAGGGCGATGGCCACAATAAAAGCCTTGTCTGGAAGCATCCCAAATCCACTTGCTTTCTTCAAACTGCTAAAGAAACAAATGAGCTGAGAGGCAGGAGCAAGAAGGACTTTGCAAAGCTAATAGGGCATGTGAGAGAGACCTTTTAGAATCAAATACTCAATGGAATGTCCTTCAAAATAAGGAATGCTAAGTTTTAAGATATGGATACCGAAACCAAAAGTAAAACAGAAAGCTCTAAAAAATGCAACCATCCTCTGTGTTTTTCTTTTGCAGCTTCATCATACTCCAGCATCACAACCACCTCAAATGTGACAACCAGAGCAAAAGAAGATTCAACAGATAAAATGAGCCATAGCGGAAGCAGTTTAGAAAGTGGACTCTCTAGAAGTCAGAGTGCTGGAAGTAGGGGGGTCTCCAGTGGAGATTTCTCTAGAAGCCATAGCAATAAAAGTGGAGGCACTCCAGATGGCAGCTTTTCTAGAAGCCACAGCAATGTGAGTGGGGGTATCTCAGAGACTTCTAGAAGTCACAGCAGTACCCACAGAGCTTCCGTGGAAAGGAGTCCTTCTAGAAGCAGCAGCAGTAGAAGTGGAAATTTTGCAGATATTGAAGACACCATGGAGAACAGCGTTTCTAGAAGTCATGGGAGTGGGAGTGAGAGTCACAGAATCCACAGCAGCAGGAGTGGGGATAACCTTGAAGGCAGCCTTTCTAGAAGCCCTAGTGGTGGAATCAGAGGCATCTCAGAAGGTAGCCTTTCCAGAAGCCAAAGCAACAGAAGTGGTGGTTTGACTGACAGTGTATTTGCTAGAACCCACAGTAGTGCAAGTGATAGTGTCCAAGAGGGCAACTATTCTAGAAGCCAAAGCTATAGAAGTGTAGGATATTCACCATCCAGTTTTTCCAGAACTCATAGTGGAGAAAGAAACACTGTTCCTGAAACTACCCTTTCTAGAGATCACAATTCTGGAAGCAGAAATGTTCCAGAGGGCAATCTTACTAGAAGCCAAAGCAGCAAAAGTGGATGCTTAACAGACAGTGTTTTTGCTAGAACTCACAGTGGTGCAAGTGAAGGTGTTTCAGAGGGCAGTCTTTCTAGGAGCTACAGTGGTACCAGTGCATCCTATGTAGAAGGTGATCTTTCTAGAAGCCAGAGTGATGCAAATGAATTTCATGGCAGCCTTGGCAGTGAAGGATATGCTGAGCCTATAGTTTCGAGAGCCCACACTGCTGAAGACGGTGGGGTCCCAGTGGGTGGCATTTCTAGAAGTCATAGTGGGGCAAGCAGGGACATCTCAGAGGGCAGCCTTTCTAGAAGCCAGAGTGATGAAAATGAATTTCATGGCAGCCATGGCAGTGAAGGATATGCTGAGCCTATAGTTTCGAGAGCCCACACTGCTGAAGATGGTGGGGTCCCAGTGGGTGGCATTTCTAGAAGTCATAGTGGGGCAAGCCAAAACAGTTCACAGGGTGGCTTATCTAGAAGCCAAAGAGACGACAGTGGGGGCTTTGCAGACACTGTCTTTACTAGAGCCCATACTGAAGCTACACAGAAGGGCAACCTTTCTAGATGCTCCAGTGGTACTAATTCAGCCTTTATGGAGGGTGGTAATCTTTCAGGAGTCCATAGCCCTAGAAGTGAAGGATTTTCACAATCTGGTCTGTCTAGACTCCATAGTGGGGAGAGTAGAGATGACCCAGAAAGCAACCCACCTAGACACCAAAGTGGTGGAAGCAAAGGCATCTCAGAGAGCAATTGTTCTAGAAGCCAAAGCAACAGAAGCGGAGGCTTAACAGACAGTGTTTTTGCTAGAACTCACAGTGGTACAAGTGAAGGCAGCCTTTCTAGGAGTCAGAATGATGAAAATGAAGGCTTAATAGAAGCCAGAGCTTCTAGAACTCACAGCCATGGAAGTGGAGGACTTGCAGAACCATATGTTTCCCGAACCCACAGTGCTGAAAGTGGAGGTGTCCCAGAGAGTGCTCTTTCTAGAAGTCACAGTGGTGGAAGCAGAGGCATCTTGGAAGGTAGTCTTTCCAGAAGCCAAAGCAGCAGAAGTGGAGGATTTGTACATGGTGGCCTTTCAAGAGACCACAGCTATGAGAGCAAAGAAAGTCATAGTGATACAAGCAGAAGGTTTGTGGATGATGACAGTTATGCAAGTCATAGTGAGGCAAATGAAGTTGTCTTAGAGCCTGGCCTTTCCAGAAGTAGAGATGCCATAGCAGATAGCTTTTCTAGAAGTCACAGTGGTGAGAGTGCAGGTCCCATGGAGACATCCACTCCTATTTGCCTCCACAGAAGAAAGGAAGCTGCTATGGAACATAGCCTTTCTAGAAGCCAGAGTGGAGAAAGTGGGAGCTTTAAAGCAGTTGACTTCTATAGAACCTCCAGCGAAGAAAGCAGAGGTATCTCAGAGGCTAGTCTTTCTAGAAGCTGCAGCAAAGAAAATGAACATTTCCCAGAGGGCAAATTTTCTAGAAACTACAGCTATAGATGCGCAGTTGTGTCACACCCTAACATTTCTAGAACCAAAAGTGGTGAATCTGAAGATGTTCCAGAAGATGGTCTATCCAGAAGCCACAGCTCTGAAAGTGGAAGTTTTTCACAACCTGGAATTTATAGAAGCCAGAGTGGCGAGATGGAGAATTTGTCAGATGTTGGCCTCTGTAGAAGCTATAGTGGCAGAAGTGAAGAGGCCCCAGTGGATCACCTGCGTATAAGCCACAGTGGTGGACAAGATGGCTTCCCAGAGAGTGTCCTCTATAGAAGCCCCAGTGGAGGAGTAGAAGCCCCAGTGGATCATCTGTGTATAAGCCATAGCAGTGTAAATGAAGCTTTGCCAGAAGGTGTCCTGTATGGAAACTACAATTATGAGCTTGAAGATTCCTCACATTCTGAACTTCCTAGCAGCCACAGTGCTCTAAATGAAGGTGTCTGGGAGAGTGGTGAAGATGGGAGTTTTGTGGAGGAAGTTTTGTGGAGTGGTGAAACAGCAGAACCAAGTCCTGTCTGCTTGATCTATGAGGTTTGCTCTGATGAGTATCCCCACCCTCCAACCAGTGAAATATGCTACTATGTTGAGTCCAGCCCCATGGAGTAGGTGTCGCATGAGCACTCGAGTGGGATCCAGATGCCCTTCTTGTAGAAGTCTCAGTCCATCCAATGGCTCATGGACCATAGATGGGAATCCAAATTAAGCCTCACATTACCAAGGTCAACCGTTGGAAACAGGACCCCTCAGGCTTGGAGGTGGCAGCGCAACTTTCCTCGTCTGTTATGATTTGGGGGGGGGATCAAGCTCAGAGAGCATCTTGAGTCCCTCCAGTAGTATATACTCTGTGGTGAGGGAAACCAAGGTTGCAGTTATAATACAAGCATCGCCTACAAGAAACCATAGACCAACAGTATAGTCTGTTGGCCAGTATTATAAATATTACCTTTTTTGTTCTCCTCCTCTTTCTTTTATTTATAATAAGTACTCCAAACTTTTAACATGCAGATAATTCTGGTCTTCTTTTTCTGTTCTTTTCTGTTCTTTTTTTTTTTTTTTTTGGAAAAGCAAGTGGTGTGATGCTCTTCAAGGGATTTTATTAGTGGAATGTAGTCAGTGGAGATATTCCATGTCTGATCTTCTGGCTGCTTTTAAGGGCAGAGTTTATCTGCAGAGTTATTTTGTAGAATCCTTAAAGGCTGAGGTTTCTTTTTCATTTCCATTCCATGGAAGTGAAAACACCAGCAAACTTAAATCTATATCTCACAAGTCCGCTCTTGGTTGGACCCAGTTTCGCTAACGCTAAGTCCGTGATAAATATACATTACCAAAAAAAAAAAAGGCACTAGGGCCAGTGTCAACAAAGTGACTTAAGTCATACACTTCACAGTCTACAGGTTTCTGTGTGTGTTGTAGTCCCCCTCCACACAGATAAACACATGCCACAAGGGGTAATTTCCTGTAACTGTCAGAGCCAGACCAGGGCTGTACCTGACCTAGAATTTAGTTCTCCCATCCTAGCTCCCTCCGGTCAGTTGCTGGAGCTGGGGATTTCCACTGGAACAGGGCCTGCCCTGGAGGGTAAGAAGTGCAACAGCCAGCAAATGCCGCTCTGCTGACCAGGTCAGTGCGGAAGGCCAGGCTTGGCCACTCCGGAGGCTTCATAGTGCCTGCTGCCACATAACCGAATTCTTTTGTGTGCCAGAGGAGGGCTATGAGATCTTCTGAGCACATACTAGATACAATGAAGCTCCTCGTTCAAGCCCTGGAGTCCCTGATAGTATCTCACAGATGCAACAGTACTGACAACCTGTCGCATCACTGCTTTTCAGTGGCTTGGTGCCTGTAAGCATATTAAACCACCAGAAATGACTGGTAATTACCCATTTGCATTTGTATAGAGAAATAATTGCGAGAAATATATATATGTGTGTGTGTGTGTGTGTGTGTGTGTGTGTGTGTGTGTATAGTTCAGCATAGTAAGTGCACATCTGAAGCCAACTTCACTAAACCTTAGCATAAATCCAGGTTGAAGTGCCTACACAAACACAAACACATTAGGCTCATGCTAGCATGTAGCTCAGGATCAGAAGACGGTGCAGTATGTGGGTGGGCAGCTTTGCATGTCTCTAGGAGTATAGATAGGTGTTGGTGTTGTATGTCTTTTCCTGTATCATCAGATTATAGCTGAAGTTGTAAGGCGGAAAAAATGTGGACTCGGATTCAAGGACCGTGGAGTTGAGCAATTGGGGATTAAAATATTTGGATCAGGAATTGGAATCCCAGAATCCCAGCTCAGCTCTGGACTGGCTGGCTGGGCAGGCTGGGAAGAAGCCACTCTCTCTTAGCCTTCCATCCCCATCTGTGGCATGGGAATGCTAAAGTCCTAACTCACAGGGTTATTGTGAGATTGAATGAGATGAGGAATGCAAAATACTTTGGTCCCAAACCAGATAAATGTACATTTAAGCCCTATTGAAATCAATAGGACAAGTTAGTCATGATTAACATAAGTCCCATTGATTTCAACAGCACTGCCGCTGCTTTGGCACCCCCAGCCAGTCAGGATTCACATAATGAACAGGCTGATATCATGGCACTTTGTAGACAATTATATTTATCTGTGTGATGATGAAGTCATTAAAGGCAAATGAGGAAAACAGAGAGTGAGAACATCAGCAGTTTCCTTGGGTGATGTCGCATGGGATGGGATGGGATTGTGTCACAGTGCTATGTAGCCAGCCAGATTTGATTATATGGTGATGTCACGGGGGGGGGGGGCAAATGAAGATAATTGAGAGAGCAGGTGTGGCAATGCAAGTGAACAGGCAAACATTTTCAAGAGTAGTGTCAAAACTCAATGAAATCCATTGGTGAAAACCACTGAGGATTTTTTCAACTGTTGAATATTTTCATTAAAAACATGAGTAGTTTTGGCTTAGACCTAAGGGCTGCAAACTTTTTCTGGACTGGGGCCTTTGCATTCTCAGTAGTTCTGTATACATGTTTAATAATCAAACTAATTTAACTCTGTGTAGTCCCTTTGAAGTCCAGTGGTAGCAGGTGAACTTTTCAAGGGGGTGAAGTAAAAGAATCCTCTCCCTGCAATATACTATCACCCCCCCCCTGCTTCTTCCTGCTCGCTTGGCTTCCCCATAGTACCCATCTCTTCCTGTGCTGCCATGTAGGGCAATATACGTAACTCCCTATACTTTTCAGGAGCAGAGGAGGCGTGGAACTAAGGCATGGGCTCTCCTTGGTGTCATTTCTGCTTATGGATTGGACTGGATGGAGGGGGGGGGTGGAAATGGAAAACAACTAGGGCTGTAAACCACTTATCTGGGCGTAATACCCATTGGATTCAGTGGGTCTACACCTGAGTACACACGTATAGGATTGCATTGCAAGTATAGATGAAAATTGGGGTGGGTGGGTGGGTGTGGAAACCACACATGCACCTGACATAGGTAAGGTCAAGGAGGAAAAGGTTTAAGCAAGTGATGTCCGACTTTGAAGAAGTCATGTGAAAGCAATGTCAAAAAAAAAAACACAGAACCATGTGGGAAATGACAAGGGGAGCGAGAGAGAAGGCAAGAGGCTGATTGTGGAAGTTGAAATGATCACAGTTAGGATTGTCTCCAAAGAAGCAGTAAACCTGTTTCAATCCGGCGTTTCATCACAGGTTAAGGACACGCAAAACATTAAACTAGACCAGGGCTCTCCAATCTTGGGTCTCCAGATGTTGCTGGCCTACAGCCCCCAGCATACCCAGCCAGCATGGCTAATGGCAAGGGATTCTGGGAGCTGTAGTCCAGCAACATCTGGGGACCCAGGGTTGGAGAGCCCTGAACTACTGTTGTGCTGTCCCACTTCTCAGGGAAGGATTTTGCCACCAGTCTACACACATTGCAAATGAAAGCCAGATGTTCCAGTAAAATACAAGGATCAGATGTGAGGTTAGGTGATATTTTCCTGGGATATTTATTGGTATTTACTGAGCTGATACAATGAGCATTGCACATATATTTGTATAATTTATTTTGGTCCTTCAAACTTAATGCTTAGTTTCTTCTTTTATTGTAACTAAAATATATCCTGGGGGTGGCATTTCTATGCATTGGGGTCAGACCTGTCTGTCAGCCTGCATTCATGCAACCTCGTTGGCATTCTAAGTACTAGAGATACTCGGGAGGCTTGTGCTATTTACATATCCCATAACTGGCACATATGGGTCAGCGCCCATGAAACTAGAACTGGATTTTTCCCAATGGAAAATTGTGGGGGGACCCAAATCTTTTTTAAAATCGCTGTTAATACATGTGATGCATCTTTTCTGTTATAAGAACAGTTAGGTGTGGAACAGATTACTACAAAAGATATTGACCTCCCATGCTTTGCAGTTTTAAAGCATACTGAACAACCTATATATTAGGGTTGGGTTTTGTATTGGGAAGAGACTGGGAAAATTAGATTTCACAGCCATTGGGTTGTGTTCTGAATTTTGTTCATTCAAAACTGACAAATCCAGATTTGGGCTTTCACTAGACCTCCTATTGTGTTGATTTTAAACTGGGTCTTCATCCCCACAAAGACCATCACAATAACTGGATGCTGATTTTGAGTGAGGGATAGCTCTGTGGTTCTGTGTCTATTATTCTCATTTAGCGAAGTTTCTATGGCTAAGATTTCGGTTCAATGAGAAGCCTGTTCCACAGGGTTGCATGGCTCTGTTGAAGACAAGGTCCTCTTTGTGTATTCTCATTGCATTGTATTAAAATATGGCTGCATTAATAAAGTACTGAACTCTTTAAAAAGAAATGATGAAGAGACAAATATGTGTTTCAAAGGGGCAATAAGAAGAAGCTCTCCAGAGAACTACCATGAGTTTGTTCTGTTGTTTTCTCAAGCCAACATTCTACATATTTACAGGGCTTCAATCTGAAGCCAAACAAAAGGAGTGGTTGCTCCAGCAATGCTGCCTCTTTCCATACTTCCATGTACGGTATTTGGCTGCTGTTGGGGACATATGTTTTTGAGCTAGTGAGTAGCCTGCACCGGATGGGTTGCATTCCATTTGGGGAAGGTAAGCTAGCCTTCCTCGTGAAGCACCTGCATAACATACCTTGAAGCCCCTTTCACAAGAGAGCATCATGTGCTACCCCAGCCAAGTGATCACTGATAAATTATACAAGCAGAATAATTAGAAGGCCTTTAATTACCATTTTGTGCTTGGGATTTTGGGCTCCTGCTTTTGTTTGGGCATTTTGGGAATTGATTTGTTTTATTTTGTTTATAAGAATTGAGATTAAAAATTGCTGGTGAAAATTCAAATCATAACAAATGTCACGATGTATACTGACAGAAGGGGAGGACAAAATGGAGGAGTGACTGGTATACTTTTAACAGTCACTGAAATAACCGCCAGTGGATATGGGGGGCAGCAGAGTCTGGAGAAGAGGGTTTCATACATGCTCACGAGCACACTTAGCTCAGCTGTGCCTCTTCCTCTCTCCTACATAAACCAGTGGCCCCCCATTGATTTATATGGGAGAAAGAATATGGGCAAAATTAAACGGGCAAAAACTTCTCCAGAAACTGACCCCACCAAACATTGACTCAGGTTGTATCCCTCGGTTACTTTCACTTCTATAAGAAAAATAAAAACAAAGCATTATACTTGGGAATAATGTTGCGGTGGGAGCAAAAGTGCTCCTCTACCTCTGGATGGCCTGGCCTTTACAAATGGAGGCCAGTACCCCTGTACAGACTGTGCGCACCGTACATTCAGAGTGCACATGTGTGCATGCACGCACCACACACCCTCCACATGCAGGGTCCTGAAGTATCCAGGAATTCGAAAGAAGAAAAGAAACATAAACCCTCATAAAAAGAATGTGGCTGCCCTGACATTGTGGGGGGCAGGATCTACACCAGGCATTTTTACCTGCATTGTAATGCCTGACCCACTGGTGTGTCACATGACGCTTACCCCAAACTGACCTCATGCTATTTCTGTCATATCCCAGATTTCTTCAGACCAGTTATATCACCATGTTCCCAGGTACACATTCCAGTGTGTGCTAAACTTGCAGTACTGTTCCGGGTGGGAGAAGGAGTGCCTTCAGTGGGCTGCGGAGGAGTGGCCCTGCAATGAGGAAGTGTCCTATCCGGCTTCTTCTTTTTTTTAAGCAGTATTTGCTAATGAGGTGTGAACAAAGATCTGACTCGCATTGCTTCAAGTGCTGGGTGAGACTGCTGTCTGCTCCTGGCTGAGCTCAGCATGGGCAGCCTCACAAAAGAGCGGCAGCAACTCTGAGGAGAAGGCAGGTCAGCCTTCAGTCGCTTCCCAGCCACCCTGGCTGCTCCCCACCCATGGCCTCTCTCTCTCTCTCTCTGACTTGCCCAGTGAACTGGAGAGTAAATGCAATGCTGTTCCCCCCCCCCCCTGCTCCCCTGTCCTTTGGAATGTCTTCTTTTCAAGCCTTCCCAATTGTCTCCTTTGTCCTCTCCTCAAGGAACAACTAGCTGAAAACATGATGCAGATATACATGTCTGCCCAGAAGTAAATCACATTTTCAATGGTGCTTGCTCAGAAGTAAATCACACTGTCTTCAATAGTGCTTACTCTTGGGAAAGTCAGCATGGGAGAGGGGCTGCATTCACTTTCAGGAATTGCTTCTGGGTGGAGAGGAATGGGGGAGCTGGTCCCGCTGGCTTCATCCCACGGGAGGACGGCAGCAAGCAAGCAGCACCACAGCCACAGCCGGCTCTTCCCTCCCCCTCCCCTTCTCCATCTCCACACTTTTTTGTGAGGGGGCAGGAGGAGCTGTCAATTTTTTAAATTTTATTTTATTTTTACTTTTTTAAAAAAATCAAAAAACCTCCACTCCTTTGCACCAGCGAACCTGTGCATAAGCTTAATGGATGGGGAAAAATTGAAGGAAATTTAAAAGGCCCCTTCCCCTGCACACATCACCTCTCCTACTCCTCCCACAATTGCATTTGTGTGTGACACAAGATCACATTTTCAACACAGTGAAAACTGCACTGTATTCTTTAGCATGAGCCCCAACAGTGGTAAATGTGTTTTGAATAAATACCGGGACAGCAATCCCTGATACATGGAAGGGGCTCTAGGTGTAGATTGTCCCTCAGAAGCATCAACCAGCACGGACAGTGGGGCACAGGGTGACTGGAAGGCTGGGCTCCTGTACCTTTAAGAATTATGTAAATGGGGTAATTTCTTTAGGGGGGGGAACCTCTGTATGATATGCTTCACCTGTGAGGAAAGCCCTTTCTAGTACACACAGCTAAGACAACAAGCCACTTAGAGATATTTCTAATATGGCAAGTGGTACATAAATCTATTCAACAAGAACAACAACAACAACAACTGGGGCCCAATCCTCCTTTGCCTCTGGCTGCCCTGGAGGAGGACAGAGAGCTCACTCAGCTGCCTGACTTGCAGGATGACTTGGCATGGGTGAGGAGGGATCCTTCTGTCTCACACTCCATTAATGTCTGCTACTCCACACACAGAGGAAATATTAGAAGGGGAGGGCAAAGGAAGATTCTACACCCTTGGAAGCAACGGCTTTCTTTTTTTTACAACAGGTGCACTCTGCACATCAGATAAGGTGTGACAATCAACGCCTCTTCCCCCCCCCCACGCACACACAATTTTTGCAACAAAAATTTACACACGTTCACAGTGCCCCCTAGCCCTCAGAAGGGGCAGCACCTTCCAGCGGAGAACAATGAGAGGATTGTAGTAGTGGTGGTGGTGGTGGTGAGCCGCTTCCTGAGATGAAAGGAGGATGGAGGAGAAATAAGAGGATTAGCAACTAAGCTTTGAGTAGCATCTCTGTAGACTGAGGGGTGGAGCTGAAGACAGAGAGAGAGAGAGAGAGAGAGAGGAGGTTGTGCTTCAACTAATCAAATGAACAGTGAATTCTGTGGAATGGAGAAGGGGGGGAAGGGGAGGTGCATTTTAATTGAGCACCAGTTAGTCAAGTTAAACATTTAAACTTATGATGCCGGGTGTGCCTTAGGCCAATTTGAAATGAAAAATGGCAGTTGGTAGAAGACAAGGACTAGGGCTGGGTGTTAATAAGACACAGGGCTGTTACTCATATTGCTAGTAGGGGTATGTTCCTTCACTCCAGCTCCCCCTGAGACCTGTATGAGCCTTTCCTTGCCCCAGACCTGTCGCCACACAAAGACGGCTCAGGCCCAGCGTTTATTCCGGGCCTGCTTCTCCGGGGCCTTGAGCAGCAGCCAGGACTGAACTGAGGTGTGACCAGTCCTGAAGACCCGTGCTTAGGTGCGTATAGGCAGGTTTAGGTAAGCTTTGTTGTCTTTTCCTTGAAGCGTTGTTTCCAAAGTTTGCTCAGTTTTGTTGTGTGTTATCCCTTTTCCCTCTTTGTAAATAAACTTACCACCTATCGTAATTGAATGTGTGTGCTTTTTCCCGTTAAGCCTTGGTACGAAGTCCAGAGCTTTCCTCTTGGTTATTGCTACTGTTTTAAGGTTTCAGGCCTTGGATTTTGAAATAGAGGGTACGGCTTGGGCCCTTATTTCCTAAGCCCTGTAAGGTCTGAGAGCCCCTTGGCTCAGGCTGAGCTGGACGTAAGGCGTGGGGGGCAGCCTACCTTGCCAGGTTGGTGTTCAGCCCAAGCAGCCTTTTGCCCCTGGCCTGCCTACACCACTGGGAGTTAGGGCAACCCCCTTCCTCCCTTCACTGAATCTCCCCTGAACCTGTCCCTCTAACCCCAAATTACCATTAACCAGGGTCTTGGGCGGAGAGAGGCCCTCCTTCACAAGATCTGTTACATGGGATCCTTTTAACTCCGCCTTCCCCAATCTTCCATGCGTCTGGGACTGCAACTCCCATAATTCCCAGTCATTCCCTTGTTGTGATATGAATCACTTCACCAGCTGTAGCACACTGTTTACACATGGAAAGAATAGAATGGCTGTAAACAAGTTTGTTATGTCTTTCTGGGTTCTCGTGTTTTTCGCATGGGAAGCCTAGACCCTGGGAGCATTATGAGCTAGTCACATGGTTTGTATGTTCTGATGACGTGCTAACTTGTTTTCTGTCTGAAGCTATCTTAGAGAGAGGCAGGACTGCTTTCTCTCTTCTCCTTTGTTCTTCTTGCTGGACTTTTGTCACTGCAACAATGTAACTTCTTTGCTGAGGTGGAGTGAAGCTCAACTTACTCCACTGGATGTAATGCTTGCTATGCATTTATACTCTGCACATGGACTGTAACTAGGAAATGTATACTCTGTAGAACTTTACTTGCTAAGTGAATAAACAGGTAGAATTAGACCTGTGGTGTTACAGAGTGTTTCCTGACTCCATGGATTAATCTGCAAACGGGGAAGCTGGAAGCAAGTTGGATTACAGGCAGGCTGGGCTGGCATCTTCACAACACGCTGCACGCTGAGAAAAGGGGGGAGCTGAGATCTGGAAGATCTGTGTGTGGAATAACAGGCCTCTGCTAGCACACAGACAGGATTTTAATTCTCCCATGCGCTACACGCACTCTGCTGCTCACGCACACACGCACCAACATCCCTCACATCTGGAGGGCACCCAGTTGGGGAAGACTGTTTTAACTGGAGACCCCTGGGGGACTGAACCCGGCGGGGCCTTCTGCATGCAGCGCAGCTGCTGAGCGACAGAAACGATTGGGAGCCGCACTGACTTCTGTGGGCGAAAGGGAAGGCCGTGCTCCAAGGATGCGCCTTCTACGGGAAAGGAGGGTTCACATAAAGGGACTGAGGCCAAGTGCCCCGAGGTTCTGTTCCCCACCTCTGAGAGAGGAATGTGTTCAAGTGTGGGGAATCCAAAAGGAGATATTCACTACTGATCACCACCTGCTGGAGAATCATCTGGAGGACATGCAGACGCAGGCGAACCTCGTGATTCCAGCCACCCTGCTGAGGGAGCCCATGCTCCGGTTTCACCACCTGTGCCTGAGTTCCCTGACCCAGGCAAGGTGCGTCTCCTCTCTCGTCCCCACCCCCTTCTCTTTGAGCTTCTAAGCATGAGCTTACAGCGCCACCTAGAGCCAGCCCAGGTCAGTGCAGTGGATGCACGCTTGGCATCTAGCCGGATTGCTAGTGTGGGCGATATAGAAGTCTCGAGACTGCATATCAGGTCTACCTATCACCTGAAGCACCCAAATCGGCACATTTCCCCCCCTTAGGGCAAGATCTGGGAAGAATGTTCCCTTGACTCTCCTTCAGAGCCAGCACCAGCACCTGGTATCCTTGAGCAGCTCCCCACCCACCCCACCCCTTATTTTTACCTGGCCCGGCCCTCTGAGCAACACCAGGCAGCACCGGCACTAAAGTACACCCGCTCCTCCTTTCACTGAGAGGGCAAAGTGTTGTTATGTGAGGGGAAAAAACAGCCCTCAAAATATGAAACCTCTCTTTTAAAAGCTTTCCCCAGAAATTTATCATTCAGCCCCAAACAGTGTCTAGATGCCATTTCAATTTCCCACAATGCCACTGAAGTAGTGCAGCTCCGGGTCATTGTGAGAGATTAAAAAGTGGTGGGTAGCAGGCCAGCTGCTCAGAGCTCCGCCACCATCACTGCAGCCAGATAAGCCCAGCAGACGGCACTTTCCCCAGAGCCCCTCTCAAACTGCGAGCTGGCCCTGTGCCCTTCCCCATGGATCTGGCTACCTCATTAAAGGTTTCAAGAGACATTTTCTCCTCTGTAAGCTACTTTCTTTCCCAACCTCCAACATGAGACCCACTTTTTTTTTTTAATTCTATGCATTGTGCATTTTTTTCATTCATTATATTTATCTGTCTGTTTATATCCAGTCTTTTCCTCCAAGGCTGTGTAGAAATCCTCCTCCTCTCCATTTTATCCTCACAACAACCCTGTGAGGTAGGTTAGGCTGAGAGTCAGTGACTGGCCAAAGTCACCCAGTGAGCTGCATGACCATGTGGGGACCTGAACCTGGATCTCCTGAGTCCCAGCCAGACACTGTAACCACTACGCCACACTGGGTCACATATATAGTTAATGTGAATCATGCTCAAGTTGGTTATATCTATCCTTTCCTTTTCTCTCTCTCCCCTCTTCCCACTCAGCCTTTCTCCTTTTAAAACAGGGGTGGGAAACTTGTAGCCCTCTACATGTTTTGGCCTATAACTTCCATCATCCCTCACCATTGGCTATGCTGGCTGGGGCTGATGGGAGTTGTAGGCCAAAACATCTGGAGGGCTATAAGTTGTCCACCCCTGTTTTAAAAGAACTAGATGAAGAACAGGCGGTGGGGGAAGGGGGGAATCTGGTGTGGCCCACTTTTAGGTCAGGGTGCATTTGTGCTGAAAAGTAGCACTCTCTGTGAAGTGTTTGTTTCCTTCTGCAAGTCTTTTCGTAGAATTGCGTACTTCATGCTGCCTGCCTGAAGGTGAGCGGGTGTTACACATCACCCCTTTGCATATTACAACTGGGGTATGAACAGAGCAAGCACAAGCCGCTCCTCCTTCCTCTTCCCCTTGCACGCTGTAACTTAACAAAGGGCCCAGAATAGAACATCAGTACAATAAGAGCCACTTCACATATTCGAAGGTAGCAGAATTCTTCAGACTAAGGTGTGGGTTATACTGTTGAGATAAATACCATGCCAAAGAGATGGATTCTAGCCGAATCTTCTCTCTGTAACGCTAATTCTCTAAATGCAGACAGTTTTATCGGGGGGGGGGGATATCCAAATGTGCAATACCCACCCCCCACCTACCACTGGAAGTGGTGGTCCTGTCCAGGAAAAGCTTTGCCACTTGATTCTGCTGATAGTATAAAGTAAACCGACACTTAGTGACTGGAGAGCTGGCGGTTAGCATTTGCTCAGATTCCACTGCCAAGTTGCCAACATGAATGAGTAAATTAATGAGCTTTTCCTCTCCTTTGGGTTTGGCAAGTGATTCAAACATGATGAGAACTCTGTAATTGCACAGGAATCCACTCCAGTCACACCTGTGGAGCTGAACACAAAGGCCAACCTGTTTGGGGCTGAATGGTAAATTCCTGGGGAGAGCTTTTAAAAGAGAGGTCTCATATTTTGAGGGCTGGTTTGTCCCTTACATCACAACACTTTGCCCTCTCAGTGAAAGGAGGAGCGGGTGTACTTTAGTGCCTAAGAGAGTGATCTGTGAACTGGGAAGCCCTTGGTTTCATATCTCACCTCATGAATTACCTAGGTGGTCTTAGGCAAAGCACTGTTTTCCCAGCCTCAGTTTCTCATCTGCAAGATGGGGAGAATAACACTGACTTATCATATGGCCTATGGGGTTGATGGACACATGGCTGAGATAACATCTGTAAAGTGCCTTGAACATCCCAAATGCTATATTATTATTATTCTTCGAATGTGTCCTTAGGAAAAGATAATCAGTTTCAAAGAGTTGTGAACAGTCAGAAATACATTGAAAGCATTTCAGGGGCTTCAGAACAAGTGTAATTCACAAGTAGCAGTTGTGTGTCAAGAGTTAAAGGAAGGTTGGTTGCCCCAGGTCTTTCGTGCAGCCTTGAATTAATGCACGCCCTGTCCATACATCTTTTCAACTCCCCTGTGTGTGCATGCAACTAGAAAACCTGGCCCGGTCAAGCATATCCACACATATTGCTTCCACACTTGACATGCTGGCTGCAGAAAACGCTGGTGTAACGCTGGGATTTGTGTAGCACTGCTACAGAGGTGAGACTGGGTGAAAAGGGAGGAGACATGTCGTGTTAAGGGGGCCCAGGGTTCAGAGGGCAAGAGGAAAGCAGAAACAGCTTTATTTAGCAGGTAAGGCATCTGCTGCTTCCCCCCTACCGTGTCATGCTACATGCACATAATATTGGCTCTCTCTACAAAGAAAGAAAGAAAAAGAATGAAAGAGATTCTTTCAAAGGAGGCGGAGAAAGCAGCTCCACCCAACTGGGGAAAAGATCGGCATCTTTCCAAACAAGTCCAGTCTCTTACTTGGGTGTGGCATGTAAGGCAAGCA
The DNA here is from genome assembly GCA_021292165.1 of Shinisaurus crocodilurus. Taxonomy (NCBI): domain Eukaryota; kingdom Metazoa; phylum Chordata; class Lepidosauria; order Squamata; family Shinisauridae; genus Shinisaurus; species Shinisaurus crocodilurus. The sequence goes on along the minus strand of CM037881.1, from coordinate 35,036,703 downwards.
TTCTTATTTACCGTATAAGGCCATCTCTGGATTTTCTCACCGATCCGCTGGCCTATCAGAAGAGGAATGCAAACATTCCAGCCTTAACTGAGACTTGCTGTATCTGCCAGGACTTTTTTTCTTTTTAAAGTGCTCTTAGCTCTCCAGGTGTACTGGCAATGGCGCGCGGGCTTGGCAGTGGTAGTGAATTAGTCAAAGCCACTCCTAGAAGCTCAGTGCCAGGCTAACTAGGACTGAAAATTAGCACCAGTCACCATGAGGCCTACACCACATTCTGAAAACCAACAAAATCACATTTTGAGGGCAGATTTCCCAGGCATCTGGGATTTTCCTCAGCAGTATTGGAATGGGATATCCTTGTCTGGTGGCCAGCATCAACGATATCCCGAATGCCTTATGGTGCCCACATTGGAGCCCCAACATATTGAATTTGTTCCGTGTATCATCATGACATGAGGGGACCCTTCCTGAGAGGCAGCTCGCCGCTGCATGGGTCAGGCTGTCTTTTTCCACACTGCTTCAATTTCTGGCTCTGTGTGGAGAAAAATCATGTGAACCATGTGGCGGTGAGCCGCTGCATACCAGCAAGCAACCGCCACACACAGTGTTTTCCATGTGACCATGGCTGGCAACATGCACAGTGGCCCCAATGCACAGGTATAAAATAGCGAATGTAGGTTTTGCTCACTTTTTAACACATCGGCACCTATGGATGTTGGAAGGGCCCCTTGGTGTTTTGCCTGGCTACCCCCAATGAAGGCTGATTGATGGGCCAAGTCAGACGGGAATGAAGGTCACACTTATTTGCCAGGGTAAAGCCAGAGACTGGTATTTTGCCAGGGTGAGGAGGAAGAGGAGGAGGAGAAGAGAGAAAAATAAGTTTGGTCAGAGAAAGCATTTCAAAGAAAAAGAAGTCTTGGAGGGCTTGCTTTTGTTTTGGGGGAAGATGACTGGTGCTGTTTCAGGAACTTGCACTGCTGCATACCCAGGGCTTTTTTTCTGGTGGAACTCACCGGAACTGAGTTCCAGCACCTTTTCTTCTATTAATTGCATTACAATTTAATCGCCATCTACTCCCGAGGAAATGTAATCCAAGAGTTCCGGTACCCTTTTCTCCAGAAAAAAAGCACTGTGCATACCTGTCTTATTAATGAGCAGATACTACAGAAAATCCCCACAAAATCCCACATCAGTCTCCTCCCTATGCTCTCTTCTTATTGACCTGGGGACTTTCTACTGCACAGGAAAATGGGGGACATGGAACAATGTGCCCGCTTGGAAGGGATTCACGCTATTGTGTGTCCAGCTGGCCGATTCCTCTGTAAGACATTTTAGGACCAAACAAAACTAGAAGAATGGGATGTTTCCTTTGAAAAAGTGTGCCTCTCCACCCCTGGCTACCCACCCAAGAGTTTCCCTTGTAGTGACATCGGACATCCGGTTGTGCACACACAGCAGGGGACGGGCTGAACTGCTGATAGACCACGGCTGATTCCGCTGTTGCCCCAGCCTGTAGTAGTGTGGATAGTGATGAGAAACCACAAGGACTTTGGTGTGTGTGTGTATACTAAGGTTTTTTGGGAAAGACATCAAATGGACATCTCATCTCTTTCAAAAAGTCCCATGCACTCTGAAGGTATTATGGGATACAGTTGAGCAGGAGGATTATAATTTATTTCACTAAAGGCAGGGATGAGTGGAGAGCAATTCTCAATTTGGGGGCAGGGGGGAAGGTAGAAGGGTTCTTAATGAAGTACACAAGCCCTATCATTCCCCCCCCCATTTTAGCCAAAATCCTGCCCCCATAGCCTTCTAAAAACAGAACACCATGGTTAGTTCTGGACAAATGTCAGGGCAGCAGTCTGCCCACTCACTACCCTGCCTTTTTTTGTTTGTTTGTTTGTTTGTTTGTTATTTTGGGAAGGAGGAAAGGGTTGCTTCATTTAAACAGGTGGTGGCAGGGTTAAATTGTGCATCTGTGAGCAGGGACATAAGTTCTTTGTACAGTGCCTAGTGTGCAGCTTTCTAAGAACATAAGAAGATCCCGCAAGCAGGACATGAGTGCAACAGCACGCTCCTGCCCATGATCACCAGCAACTGGTGTACGTAGGCATGCTGCTGCCTCTGATACTGGAGGAAGCATATCGCCATCAGGCAGGACCGGTGCAAGACAGTTTGGTGCCCTAGGCAAGATCAGATATTTAGCGCCCCCCCTTCCCACTTGAGAGCGCTGTTTTTTCCCCCCAAGGCGTTTCTGGCACCCTCTTTAGCCCTGCGCCCTAGGCAGCTGCCTAGTTGGCCTAATGGTAGCACCAGCCCTGCCATCAGGACTAGTAGCCACTGATAGCCTTCTCCTCCATGATAGCCCTCTCCAACTTGATAGCCTCCAGAAGTTTTGGACTATAGCTCCCAGCATTCCTGACCATTGGCCATGCTGGCTGCGGATGATGGGAGTTGAAGTCCAAAACATATGGAGGGCACCAGATAGGGAAGTCTGGTCTGGTGCATATTAGGCCATACCATCTCTCTCTCTCTCTCTCTCTCTCTCACACACACACACACACACACAATCAAGCATAAGGAAGTTCTGCAAGGCCCCAAAGAACTTTGCATCCAGTATGATAGTAGCAGCTCATCTAGGGTGGTCAAATGACGGCTTCTGATGTCCACGGTGCACCTGTGACAGCTGTGTAAGAAGGGCCCGACTGGAGTCCACCTGGAGAAGAGCCTTCAGTGTGGTGGCTCCCTTTCTGTGGAACTTCCTGCCTCTGGAGGTCAGGCAGGCTCCGACATTGTGCTGCTTTCGGTGCCTGCTGAAGACCTCCTTGTTCCGGGAAGCCGCCTCTGCTCTCCAACCACCACTGTAATTGTTACTTTGTTTTCAATGTATTGTTTTTGTTTCCTTTATCTGTTTTTATCTTTTTACTGTTCACCCCTCCGGAATCTAGATATGGAGCAGTATACAAATACTGTAAATAAATAAATAAAAGCTGCGTCTGCAGAAATCCCATGACTATTAAAGCTGCTGGAGAGTTGTCCTTCTTTCTTGCATTGGGTCACCCTAGAGGCTCACCATGGGTAATTAATTGTCAGCCACTAATTCGAGGATCTCCGCCAGCGCTTTATGGATGCGCTTGTGTGGGCGGCTGAGTTTCGTTACTCTCCCTGCAACAGTAGAACCGATTGGGCAACCTGTTCTCAGGAGGGTGCGGCGTTTTAATTGCATGTTTCATGTCCTCTCCCCTCCACCAAGCGGGGATGAACTGGGACAACAGCGCCACCAAGTGGCCACTTGGAGTTTATGGAGACACAGCAAAGGAACACTGAACCAAGTTAAGGGAGAAGTGTTGCTTTGGGACACCGTGCTCCCAGCATAAACATGCTATCATTTTACCTGCCCCCTTTTCTCCCTCTACCACCTAACCATGAGAACTTGCATTTTCTTTCTTTCTTTCTTTCTTTCTTTCTTTCTTTCTTTCTTTCTGTTTTTAAAGTTTCAAGTCCTCATGACTGTGCAAACATTTATGAATTTGTCTGTTAGATTTATATCCTACTGTTCCTACAAGGAACCCAAGAGGCAGCTTACACGATCCTCCTCCTCCTCTCCATTTTATCCTCACAACAACCCTGTGAGGCCGGTCAGGCTGAGAGTCAGTGACTGGCCCAAAGCCACAGAGGAGGGCAAGGATCTCTTCTCGATCATCCCAGTTTGCAGGACACGGAATAATGGGCTCAAGTTACAGGAACCTAGATTCCACCTAAACATCAGGAAAAAATTCCTGACTGTCAGAGCAATAAGACAATGGAATCAACTACCTAGGGAGGTCGTGGGCTCTCCCACTCTGGAGGCATTCAAGGTGCAGCTGGACAGACATCTGTCAGGGATCCTTTGACCTGGATTCCTGCATTGAGCAGGGGGTTGGACTCGATGGCCTGGTAGGCCCCTTCCAACTCTACTTTTCTATGATTCTATGATTCCTGCAGCCATGCCATCCCCTTGACCAGGGCTCTCCAACCTTGGGTCCCCAGATGTTGCTGGTCTACAGCTCCCAGCATACCCAGCCAGCATGGCTAATGGCAAGGGATTCTGGGAGCTGTAGTCCAGCAACATCTGGGGACCCAAGGTTGGAGAGCCCTGCCCTTGACAGAGGAAGCAAAAGCTACTGTCCTGTACAAACAATGATTCAAGGGCCAGTGTTTGAATGTCAGCATGTGCATGCAAAATAAGCAGATTAGCATCTAACTTTCTGATTTGCTTGTTATTCTATTTACAATATTTGATTTTCTTGATATAAAATATGGATTCCTTGGATGTACACTTTGAATTTAGCATATCAACAGCTCTGAAAATAGCTAGGTGGAATTAAGTTACTGTCTACCTGACCTGCCAGAGGGGCATATGCTGGGATGCTAGTTTCTTGCAGGAAAAAACAGCAAAGTCTTGCAGCAGCTGGAACACTAACAGATTTATTGTGCCATATATTCTCATGTGCTAGAATTCACTTCAGTGGATACTTGATTTTATCCTTTTAAAGTTTGAAAAGCTTGATGTTTTGAAAGTTATCCTTTTTAAAGCATTTTAAAACTTTTTAAATATTTTAATATCTTTTAATGTGCAGAGACTGGCTCTACAATTGTGTTGAAAGTCAGGATGATTGCTGCGAACCAAGTCCTTAAAAAGGAGGGAGGACACATCGCCAAAAAAGAAGAAATGCATCACCCAAACAGGACACACCAATTTGCATAACATTTGCATACTAAACACTCTCTCGAATGGATACATCTTGGATATTTGGTCTGCCTTTGTTGAAGTTTATGTTTAATTGATATATTCAAATCTATGCAGATATAGATATAGAGATATATGCTTTTCTTTTTTACGGTTTTGGTTTGGTTGTTGAAGCTTACAATAAAAAATAAATTAAAACAAACATTTGTATAATGCGGTTACATGTGTTTATATGGTTCTTTGACTTTAAATCAGACTTGGACTGGACATCCCATCTAATGACTTCAAATAGAGGACTTTCTCTATAAAGAAGGACACCTGGCCACCCGTCCCAAGGACAACAGGGAGAACAAGGAATGCACTAGCTCAGCAGCAGCAGCAGCAGCAGCAGCTGTCTTGATTCTCTGTAATAAGATGATGTCAGTTCCAGAAGAAAACCGTGAGTGCGCAGAAGCACCCACCGTGCAAAGCTGAGCCGGGGGAGCCCTGGTTCACCTAACATAAAAACCAGTGTGCCTCTTCCACCCCCACCCCAGTCAGATTACATTGAGCTTTATGTGAGCGATGCCTATGAATGGAGCATTTCGTATGCCAGGGTGCTGAAGGACAAGTAAAACGATGAGTCAGACCCAAAGGCTTTCTGCCCTCCTCCTTCTGCAGCTGGTTGTGGGAAACGAGGCTGCAACTTGTGAGCCTCCCAAGCGGGGATTAAGAGGAAGTCCGCTATCAAAACGGGCGGAACCGAGCCTCGGTGCTGGTTTATCTGGCAGGGCCCGTGGGGCAGTCAGCCAGGGACTGGCTGAAGTCTCTCCCCTCTTCCTGCTGGGGCCTGCAAATATTTGCGAGCCTGGCAGACACACCCTCTGATTCAAGGCTTTGGGGGAAATATCTCTCTCTCTATCTCTGCATGGAAGGAACCACCTCAGAGCTGAGGAATCCCGGGGCAGGGAGGGAGGGAGGGAGCTGCCTGCAGGAGCCGGGAAGGAGAGGCCGGTCGAAGGCAGGAAGGAGAAGGGGTTAAGTTTAGTGCAACTCAGAACAGTTTCTTCTCCTCCCCGCTCCGGTGCAAAGGAAAGTACGACCGCAAACGGAATGAGGACCCCTTCGCCTGCCGTTCCGATACTTTCCCCAGACTGATGTCCCACGTGCAGAAGGGGTGGGCCGGAGGTCTGTCAGGATATACTGGTGGACCTCTGGGTGATTTGCAGTGGATCTGCAAGGGTAGCTGACGACTCCCAGTGAAAGCCAAAAGGCCCCCTTCCCCACCACCCGCACCTGCCAAAATCAAGAGAGCTTGGAGGGGAAGAGAAGTAGATCTGTGTCCAAGCAAGCTGAGCTTCCTGAGCTGAGCAATCCTTGGTGCCGTGGTAAATGCTGGAGTGCAGGTGCTCAGGTCCAACAACGCAGGCGGCTCTGTTGATCCGTATCAACAAACCAGCTCTAGCAGTTTTCAGACCAGGAGCAGGTCTTTGGCAAAGCCGATGGGTCCTAATTGCCCATTCAAGACCTGGCCACCGCAAAATACTTTGCATGACAACATTCTTGCTTAAAAAATTCAGCCCACCCCCAGCTACTGTGAGGGCTGCAGCTAAGCCCAGAGGGAACGGGGAAGGCTGACGGGGGTGGGGAGGGGGTGGCAGATGACATCAGCATCCCTGCTACTCCAAAAAACACCAGGGCTGCATCGCTGTGAGCCCTGGCTCCACTGTACTGCTGCTAAGCATGTGCTCAGGGCACCTTGGTCATAGATTTCATAGATCATAGAGTTGGAAGGGGCCTACAAGGCCATCGAGTCCCACCCCCTGCTCAATGCAGGAGGGGTCTCCCATCCAAGTAATAACCAGGCCTGGCCCTGCTTAGGTTTCCACGCTCAGACAAGCTGGGCCAGCGTAAGCCACAGTCTTTAGTCCTAGGCCTGCTTTCCTGAGCCCCTGTGTGGCACCTGGCTGGCTCCAGCTGCTCAGGGTTCTAGTGAAAAGCAAAGCAGATCCCACAAGCCGAAATGTTGCACAATGCTGCCATATATGCTGCTGTGACAGAATGCACGGTTCAGGTTATTGCTGAGGTTGCAAACGTGGTAGGTGTGGCAAGCTCAGGCAGGCAAACTGCTACGCCCACACACCGTCACGCACGCACACATGCTATGAAGACCTCTCTTTCCAATCCTAATGTGACCCAAGACATGCAGGGTGCTTTCAGACGAGGCTTTTATGATTCCATGGTCCTTGCCTCGCTCACCAACATTTATGGGGGATCCAGACATCATCATCTTTTCCTCGGCTCCCTGCTGTGTTTTCTTACTGCTTCTTCCATCTTCTTTTTTAATGCAGAAAATCTGCTAAGGAGAAAAAGATGGAACAGCTGCATAGCGCCTTCTGATTGCCGAGGCTAGGAGCCCTCCATCTGAAAGCACTCTCTTCTGTATGCAAGTTAGTAGTCCACAGTGAGGATGGAGCCTACGGTTCATTCTCTCATGATGACAACACAGTAAACATCTGGAGAGCTACCCCCCCCCCCGGGCCCAGCCAGGCAAAAAGAGGAAAACTCAGGGGCCAGGGGTGGGGGGAGCAATAGTTCTGTATCAAGCCTAAAGCCAGACAAATCTCTGAGCATGTGGGGGTTTTATGGCTAGAATCTTTTGTCTCTGCATCTTTCCCCCTTTATCCATTACATTTCCATAACAGGAATCAGTTTTATAACACCCCACCCCAAAATTGAACAGAAAACAGCACAAAGTCGCACACATGAGAACACTGGTGCTAGATCACTTCAGGTGCAGTCCTATGTATTTAGACAGAAAAAAGCCCTATAACTCCCAGCATGCCCTAGCCAGCCATACTGGCTGGGGGATGCTGGGAGTTGTAGGACTTTTTCTGTCTAAACATGCATAGGATTGCTGGCTGGGGCATGCTGGGAGTTGTAGGGCTTGTTTTTTCTGTCTAAACGTGCAAGGGATTGCACCCTTCTTAGCCATGTTAATAATCTTGATGTACTTTCTGCCAGGGTGGTTACAAGGGTAATAAAAATGCAAATTTCCTCATCAGGCTATGGATAAAGTGGGCATTCTGAAAGTGACCTGCAAAAGTGAATGTGAGTATGGAATAGGAGGCAGCAGTTATTCTGGATTAATAAATACGAAATAAACCTGTCCTCTACTTTATATATGGGGCTCCTAGTCCTAACTACAATGGGAAGAACGATCAGAATTAGAGGCAGACTGGTCCATTCCAACAAAATGCACAGGAGATAGATGTTTCTTTGAGGTTTCCTCCGCCATACGCTGAAGGTGCAGGCCATTCTTATCTGAACCCAAAAGCAGATTGCCTCCACAGCTGCACAAGTGGCTAGAGTGGAAACTTCGGTCTTGAGACGTGTGCATGGATCTCCTGTGCACACACGCACACACGCATCTTTGGTAGATTATGGCCACAGAGGACAAATTATCAAATGCAGCTACTGAGGTTTTCATTTGGAGGGTGATGGTTCACAAAGAAGAAATCAGAGCAGTGGTCCTCGATGCACCATATTCGAAGGACCAGAGCATTGATCTGGAAGTAGCAGGGAGTGGTCGTGTCTGTGCACCCTGAGCAGTTTCTGCCTAGGGGAGCACATGGAGGGCACCCAGTGTGTTGTAGAGCTAAGCTGAAATTTCTCAGAAGGTATTTCACTGAAAGAATTTCTGAGGTTTTTTTCTTTTTCTCACTCCCCCCGCCCCCTCCTGAAAAAGAAGGCCACTGTGCAGAATTTCCTCTCAGTATTCTCCACCATTTTGGAGTGACAGCTGCCACTTGCACCCCACAGTACCCTGGTATATTACACTTGGCCCGGAGCAAGCGGCCTGGACGCGAAATGCTGACCAGGCTGCAGTTGCTGCCGCCGCCACTTGCAGCAGCAAGACGACGACGACAACGACAACGACAGCAGCAAAACTTAGGGGGAGAGAAAGAAGCTGTGCTACTTCCGCTGCTAAGAGTAGGCCCCGCTCCACAAAAAGCTATTGGGGAATTCCCCCTGCTCCTGGAGAAATTCAGTGAAATGGTCCCCACAATTTCTTTCTCTGCTCACAAATGGAGGGGGGGATTTTGAGGGTCCATTTGCACACCGCTCTGTAATGGTGTTGGTGGAGGTGATAGGAGCTGGGCCTGGCCAGGAGCTGAATAACTGGGCTGCACAGCTACAGGAGGCTTCGGTGGACCCCAGCTCATGCACATAACAAAATGGTGGATTTGTTTCTGCATGGAAGCGGAGCACACGCGGGACTTGCTGGAGGCATCTCCTTCCTGCGCCTTTCCAAGGACTCTCCTTTTTGCTGCTTTCCCCCCCCACATGCTAGATGAGGCAATGGCTGCACTACACAGGCTTACCTAGGAGTGAGCCTCTTTAAACTTAATTTGGTTGACTTGTGACTGTAAAGCTCTTGCTTGTGCTATAAAGCTCTTGGCAAGGGAGGGAGGGTGTGCCAAGAAAAGAAAAGAAAAAAGGCAGATGAGATGACCAACTTTGTCGGGTTAAAAAAAAATAAAATACATCCTCCAAGAGTATTTTGAAGATTATATGAAAGAACAACCCTCTTCTCCATCAACCAGAATCATGTTCCTTAAGCTGTCTATTTGTTCCCTGGCCAGCCAAATTTTGCAGGGCCTCCCAGTGGATGGGATTTCCTTCTTGAATGGAGAGAGCTGGAGCTGGAAAGCATATTTCCTATGCATGCCTCACACTCTTTAATGGCATCAAACAGCTCGGGAGCATGTCCGAGCCTGAGCAGAGAAACCCGGGATTTCTCCAGAGCTGTCACCCACACAGAAGCTGCGCACCAGGATTACACAACATCACTTGCTATGTAGGACGCCAGCACGCGACTTGCATCCCTGTTGCCTGCCAAGGGAAAGACGCCCACTGCCGCAAGGGATCTTCCAGGGGAGAGCTGAAGCATCTCTAAGGAAACTTTGGACAAAGTAGGATAGAAAGCTAAAAGAGTAAAGCCACCTTCCCTCTGGTCAGGGCCTGTAGGCTACTTTATTCAAAACTGTGTGTCTTGCACTAACAAAATGCCTGTGATAATGAGGTACAGAGGATGTGTGGATGTACTAGTAGGCAGCACCCCACCTCTCCATATCCCTACCATTGAAGGCTGGGCCACCCAAATGTCAGGGGTGCTATACAGATGCCATGCAGGCTTCACCTTCATTGCAGTACTGACCCAAACACAGCAGTTTATTCCCTTTCCCCAGTAGGAGTGAGTGGCGAAGGGGGAGAAAGTAAAGGGGGACACTGGGAGTCACCATTGATCTAACGAGGGCTAATGGGCCTAAACACATCTCTCCCCCTGGGAACCTCAGCCATCCAGATTCAAGCTTGTTCCCCTCTACACAGCCCCGCCCCTTCATCTGCAATAGCTCCGTCCAAGGTTCTGTTTCTTGCGTGTGACAGAATGTTGGGAGTCCAGGGTGGAATGCTGGGAACTGACTTTTATATATCTGGGTAAACCATAGCTGTCTTACAAGAAGCGTGAATCCAAATAATCCACTTCCAATAATTTTTTTTAAAAAAAAAAAGTGCAACCCTATTGTGGAAAATCAACCATATAATACGTGGAATTTATCCGAACACTCAGTTTATTTGCAACGCGTTGGAAGAAACTTCTACGGAAAGTTTCTCTCCCTGTGTGACGCAGCAGCACACGTCTTTTATAAGACACTGCAGGGCAGACCGAACTGATTGGTTCATTTTGTTACTAGGAAAGCCATTGAGCGGATTGGCTACCTACAAACGTGCCTTATCTACAAACACCGCAGGCTAGTTTCTACATTCTTAACATTCTTCACTCATCTTGTACTATCTCTTGCTAGAGCACATCCCATAAAATGGTTCCCACACACTATACATCTGGGGTCTCCGACATGGTGCCTGTGGACACCTCCCTTAGGAAGCTTCCTTATACTGAGTCAGACCATTGGTCCATCCCGGCCCAGTATTGTCAACTCTGACAGTACTGTCAACACTCTGAGCAGCAATGGGTCCCCAGGGTTTCAGACAGGAATTTTCCCAGCCCTTCCTTGGCACCCACCAGGCTCCTTGCACCTCCTAATTTTTCATTTTATCTCTTAAGAGTTTTTAAGTTCATGTGTCCAGCTTTGACAACTGTGCAAGTTTGCTCAAAGGCTTCGCTGTATCAAACTAAGGGCTATTCCGGCCCGTGCGAAGCTGGATCCGTTCGGCTCGTCTTCTACACAGCATATCAAATACAAAACAAATCATTAAATAAAAACCAATACAACACAACACAACCATTAAAAATACAGTTAAGACAAGTGAGACCCGCAACAAAATATCACACTATGGAGAGGTTCTGTTTCAGATTCCAGACACTTCCTTCCCTTCCATTCCTTCCACCACCTCCGATCTGTCCCCCCCCTGGCCCCAGTTTTAAATAAAATATCTTTTGTGCTTCTGCAAACCTTGGGATTTGCAAATCTTGCGCATGGATGGTGCCCTTTTGGCTACATTAGGACTGACACTCGGAGAATTAAGAGTGCCCTTAGTATATATATATGATGGGAAACAGAGTTAGCAGGAAAAAACCCAAGGTCCAGGGGCTTGATCCACACATACATGCATATTGTTCAGTCTCTCATCACCCAACAGCTGAACAATCGGGCCGCAATCCTACGAGCGCTTCATTGAGCTTCATTACATCCAGCGAGATTTAATTCTGAGTAAGTATGCATAGGACTGAGCTGTCTCTGACTCACAGCAGAGAGTGCAAACTACCTCCATGGAAAAGCATTGTTGTGCACGAGGCGATGCGAGGTGATTTGAAAGCTGTGTGCGTCTGGCTATGACCTGGAATGGCTGTTTCGCCCGTGCAGGTCGGGTGGCAAGGCTGCTGCCCCTGTCAGATCACTGCATCTCATACAGCTGTCAGGTCATGGAGAAAGGCTGGCAACCGTGCTCCCAAGTCATCACCACATCATCACAATGGAATAGCTGAGAGGTCAACTGGCACGCGGCCTCCCTACTAGGCCAACCAATGGCCAAATACTAAAAATGCTGGCCTATTGTAGCTGAAAGCTCTCGCTGCTGGTATCCAAGTCTTAGGAGAGGCATTACAACCTTCTAGAATGGGGGGGGGGGGGAGAGAACTGCACAAAAGCCGGGAAACCACCAAATGATTGGTGGTCAGGGGAAAGGGGCAGGGCTAGGGAAGGGGATTAGGTCCCCAGGCGGGCTGGATTCAGGCCCTGGGCTTGAGATTCTGCACCCCTGCTATAAGCTGTGGACATGATGAACTGATTAGATTGGCTCGTTCAATCTTTGCATGTGTGTGTGTGTATGTGTGTGTGTGTAACTGTCTCTTTTCTGGTAAAATTGTAAGAACTTAATACGGTTATGTGTAATAAAATCAACTGACTGACTGACACTGTTTATAATCTCCGCATGGTTCGCTCTGAAATGTGCAAGGAAGCCCATCTTTCTGAGAAGCTACTTCAGTCATGCAAAGAATGGGGTGGGGAAACCTGTGACACGGCAAGGCCCCCGCCCCACCCTCTCGGCACTTGCCCTTTGATGCTCTTCCAAGGACTTTTGGTTTCTTGATAGCATCAGGGAATGTGTGATTTTAACAGACCCATGCCAGTTATTAAAACACAGCAAGTGCCTAAGATTTTTTTTAAAAAAAAATTAAGTGAAGGGAGAGAAAGACAGATTATGATGAGAAGCTGAGTAAGATGCCTGGTATAGCCACACACACAAAAAAAAAACACCCCACAACTTTATCCCCCTTGTGTGATAGCCTGTGGCTCACGCTGGCTCAGCTTGTCTGAGCGTGGAAAGCTAAGCAGGGTCAGGCCTGGTTATTACTTGGATGGGAGACCCCTCCTCTAGTTTCCTGCATTGAGCAGGGGGTGGGACTGGATAGCCTTGTAGGCTCCTTCCAACTCTATGATCTATGAAATCTATTCTCCTCCCCCATAATGAGGGTAGATGTAGCAAGCAAAGAAATACTGTAAGTGCGTGTGAGAGTCTGAGTTGAAGTTTCTCTCCTTTGCTGCCATAGATCAAAAGGTTCTTCTCGCGTGTAGACTTCAGAGCACAAGGTCAGGTGCCTCCGAGGCACAATTGTACTCTGAGACGTGGCGGCGGCGGCACAGAATTACTGAAATCTTTGCTGCTTTTATCGTCTGGGTGTTCCTGACAACAAAGCCCTTTGCGGCAGGCCCCTGTTAATAGCCCCATTCTGGGGCTGAGTGGGAAGATGATGGTTTCCCTAAAAGCGATGCTATGAGCTTAGAACTGTGGTAAGGGGTGAACGTGGGACTTCCCAGTTCACAGTTTACACTCCTGAAGAAATAGCAGCAGGGGATGCTATGTGGCTCTTGTTCAGATAAAGATTTCTGTATGAAGCTCCTAATAGGCCGGCCGCCAGCGTGGCAAGCCAGTGTGGTGTAGTGGTTAGAGCAGGGGTAGGCAACGCAGTGCCTGTGAGCACCAGTGTGCCCCCAGACACCTTTCTTGGCACCCGACAAGGTGCCTTACACCTCCCACTGTTTATTTTTTTTAATTAACACATTTTCTTTCCAAGAGCTGAGACTGCTGTGAGATAGGTTTCTCTTGGTGCTGAAAACGGTGGGTTTGAAAGAGTTCTTTAGTGTGTCAGGGCTCAGAGCCCCCCTCTGCCTTGTACTCAGTCTTTTGGGCAGGCTACTTGACCTTTGCCACGCCTCCCATGGTGGCCATTTTGCGGTGGCGCTCAGGACACTTCCTCAAATCACCAAATGTGTCCATGGCCTGAAAAGGTTGCCTCCATTCCTGGTTTAGAGCGCTGGACTGGGACTCGGGAGATCCGGGTTCTAGTCCCCTCTCAGCCATGAAGCTCACTGGGTGACTTTGGGCCAGTCACTAATTCTCAGCCTCACCTACCTCACGGGGTTGTGAGGATAAAATGGAGAGGAGGAGGAGGATTATGTAAGCTGCCTTGGGTTCCTTGCAAAGAGGGGGATATACATGTAATAAATAAATAAAAACTTGGCACTTCCCAGTTCACGGCTCTGCACGCAGGAAGAAATAGCAGCAGGAGCTGTGTGGCTCTTGGTCAGATAAAGATTTCTGTGTGAAGCTCTTAACCATAAGCCGTGCTTGCCCTCTCACTGCTCCACCTGTAGACACCAACAACGAGAACTTTCCTGGGAGGTGGGAAACACAGCAACAACCTTCCCTCTTTTAGCTTTCAGCATGCAGCATGATTCCTGGTCTCTCTCTTTTTCTTTAGAGCATCTATTCATATTAGTGGTTGTATTGGATAGTGCAGTGTTCTCCCACCTTGGGTCCCCAGATGTTTTTGGCCTACAACTCCCAGCATGCCCCAGCCAGCTACTGCTGGCTGGGGCATGCTGGGAGTTGTAGGCCAAAAACATCTGGGGACCCAAGGTGGGAGAACACTGGGATAGTGGAAGAATGGTGAGGAGGCTATTAAGGTTCAGCAGGTAGTGCAGTCAACTTTCACGGCGTCCAGAAGCCAGGACAAGCTTTTTGGAGTCATGCCAGGGTCTTACGTATAGCCTCAGCTTGTACTAGTTAGTGAGAGCACCACAGATAATTGCTTTGTAGCTGTTTTCCCCGATTACATGCCTTAGATAAGGGCTTCTTTTGCTGTGAGAAATGAAACTGTTTGCTTTACTGAAGCAGCTTGGGCCCCGTCTCCCAGGAAGGGGGGGGGGGTTCGCTTGTGGCCTACTGCCAGCCTCTGAAACTGGGAGCGAGAGGAACTCTATAAAATCCATAGCTTGTTAGCTTGTGCCTTTGGCTTTGGCTTTGGCTTGAGATGTGGGACCCCGGAGCAACGTCCATCATATTAGGAAGGCCTGCGACCGGAGGGACGTGTGTATGCTTATCTTTACCTGTTTATTGATAGTCTGCATCCATATTCCAACTTTGTATTCAATAAACTACCATCTTTCACACAAACGTGTTTTGTCTCTTCCCGATTATCCTCCAAGCTACATTGAGGTGGCCTTGGCTGGACCAGGTCCCGAGGAATACAGTGGTTTTGTTCAAAGTCATGATCCTGGCCTGCATGGCACTGACAAGGAAAACCCCGGGGGGGGGGGATTATTCATGTCCCGGGCGGAGACTCCAGGAATTACTGTATCGCTTCAGATTTACTCAAAGGTTGTGTCGTCAGTTGAGGATCTGCCCTTTTGGCTTGCCCTCCAGAAAAATTTGTCAGATGAGAATAAATAGTTCTTCATTTTACATTAAAACAAAAGTGTAGCTCCTCATAATAATCAAACAAGTGGCTTGAACAAACTGCTTTCTTGGGGCGGGAGGAACCTATTAAGACCTATTAAAAATGTGGAATTCCTAATTTCAAAAATATACTTTATCCTTCCAGGACTTGCATTAAATGTGTGTGCGTGCGTGTGTGCATGCCTGCACACATATTTGGCAAACCCGGCACTCAGTAGTATAAGGATTTCAGAACTCGGTGTATATTAATCAAGTTGTTTGAACAGAACTGATAGCAGAACAGTTGGCACACCCTCAGCCTATGCTTAGGTGCTTTACTCTATCAGTGGGCACTTCCTTGGTGCACATCAACAATGCATAGTGAGAAAACCATGTGCTACTCTCTCTTCAATAAATATAGTTAAAGGTAAGCCTTATCTCATGCCTGCACAACATGTGACCTCCACCCAAACTGAAGGCAGCCAACCACAACCAGCAAATGATAGGTCCCACGTTGTGCAAACTTGTCGTGCTCCTGTGAAAATGAAGCAAAATGTGCACAAACAGAACTACAATAAAGGACACAGGAGCACCACCACACCACCACACCCCCCAAAAGAGAGATAAGACACAGTTGGGCCAGTGAGTTGGGTTGTTGTTGTTTTTCTGGAGCCAAGTCTTCAGATATGTTATGTCCACCTGAGGGCCACGACAGGCAATCTCAGGGACAAAGACCGGTTCAGATTATGAATATGGTCGAGGGAGTGAGTTATATGCATTCTAAATTGCACAAAGTTGGGGTTGGGGGTAATAACACAGCTGTTGAACAGTCCTGCTGGGAAAGCAGCACTTGGGTGAAAATCCATCAAGTCATGACAGGCCTGCATTCCTGAGGGAACAACCTGTGAGTGACACATCAAAAGACCAAGGCAGAGCTTCAGTGCTTGCCTCACAGATGAAAAGAAATAAGGGCGTCTCTTGCTTTGGCTTATTGATGGAGACTCCCCACCTCTTTTCTCTCTCTCTCCTCTCCTCTCCCTCTGTCTTTCATGGGAGTTGTAGGTCCAGTCTTTGTTATTGGACCTGCAGTCCACAGATTGATTATTCCACTGCACAATTTACCCTGGCTTGCGCCTGGAAGATAAGGGGAACTACAACCCCCTTGACTCCAAATCCCAACGGTGGTAGGCCTTCTTCGAGAATTGCCACCTGATGTGATAAAAGGCCATGCTTTGCTCCTCTCCTCAGTTCAAAGTCTTAATAACTATAAAGGCCCACATGTCTTCAGTCCATGGAATAAGGGGACAATCCATATGTCAGCTAACTTCCAGATCTGTGGCTGTTGCCACACTGACGTCCCTTTAAGACAGAGCAGATGGATGACATAGCAAAACCACCACGGTCATTGCTTCCTCCACCTTCTGCCCTTTGCTGTCCGTCTTCCAGTGGGACAGACCCACCTCCCATAGGCACCACAGACCAGGGGTCTCTCCCCACTTGCCTGTGGGAGGTACCAGTAGGGTGACCATCACAGTTTCTGTAATGTTTTAAATCTGTTACTGTATTTTAAATCTCTGCATTGCTGCTAGGTTTTATTTTGGTTTTTACTTTTATTTGATGCTGTAGTTTTCAACGTTTCAACTTTTAAATTGCATCTGATGTTGTATTTTATGGCTTTAATTGTTGCGAACCGCTGAGAGAGCTTCAGCTATTGGGCGGTATGGAAATGTAATAAATAAATAAATTACACATTGCCAAAAAAAGAGGAATGCATCACCCCCAAAAAATGGAGAAAATAGGACACCAATTTGCATCAAGCTTGCATATACTAATTAATATGTATAGCTGCATAGTTTAAAAATAATGACTATAATTTAAAGAAGTACATTACATCTCACCCTAGCAGGGGACCAGGTAACCTGTGTGTCTGCTCAGTCTGCTGGCACAGGTGTTAACTGTGGATGGGTCACCTCCAAGCCCGCTCCTCTCCATTCTTGTGGTTCTTTACATTTAAACCAGACTTAGACTGTGCAGTCCTTCAAAGACAGGACACCTTCAAACAGAGGACTGGCAGCCCTATAAATAGAGGAATTCCCTCTGTAAAGTAGGACACATGACCACCCTAGGGACCAGCATCATGATGCCAAGCCATACTGAGAACCTTCTTGTCCCAGTGTTACAGATGGTAGCAAACCCTCATTTTAAATAGTTTCAGAGCTAGGCCTGTATACAGTATACAGAAAATTGCCCCCTGGGACCCTTCAGAGCCGCCCTAGACTGAGCATGATGAAAGAGGAATGGTTCTAAGTGTTTGCTTCTGCTGCCCTCATTGGCTGCCACTCTCTGGATGGTTGTTGCGTCAGGGACGGGGACGGGGGAGCGGGGCTGCGGAGCCCAGGACTTTGGCCCTGAAGTCTAACCCTAGTTGCGCCATTGCATTCATGCGTTTCTCTCCCCAGCCCCCAATTCCACCCCCACCACATTACCAATGTATATTTGTGCGTCAGTCAAACAAATAATCAGGAAACAAATAAAGTTCAGTGGTGGCAAAGATGTGGACGGGCCTTAAGACTGCTTGCCTGTGTCCCAAAACGGGAATGTTTTCTGCCTAGGGCTGAAGCGAGAGGATCTCAGAGACGTGATGGGGGCTTTGCCTTGAGGTTGAGGCAGGATCACCACTGCTCCCTGTTCTCTCTTGCTTAAAATTGCTGAGCGGTGTTGTCACTGGGAAAGGTTATACGTTCCGTGCCAAGGCTGCAGGCCCTGGCTGGTAACTGCTTTGCTTTTCGTGTGTGTGTTCACATTTTTCCCCCTTCCCCCCCTCCGAGATGTAAGGACTTGCTTTGGCTGGTTCGTAAGAAGTGCTGACTTCAGCTGCCCTAGGAATATGGGTGGGGAGATGCAAGGAAGTACTTTTAAAGAGCAGAGCGGAAAAGGTTACTAGAGGGAATATTTGCAAAGATTTTTTACTTTCCTTGCTTAGTAAAAAACAAATAAAAGGAACGGGCTTGAATAAGCTTTAAAGGGCAAGTCAGGGAACAGAGAAAGTGCTGTGCAGGTGAAGTATTCTAAAAAGCTTCTATTTGACCAACTTGGCATCCACATTTAGGGTGCTTCCAGACCAGGCTTTTATTGCGCAATTGCCCTTTGCACAATTGGCTCATTCGTGGCATTTTACTCTGTGTGTGTGTGTGTGTGTGTGTGTCCAGATGTTGTCTTCAGTGTGTGGCCCTCCTGTACTTTTTCCTGCCATGGATGGAGGATATCCTCCATCTGCCGCAGAAAAGAAATGTCTCACAGTAAGTCCTGGCGTTCCTTTCTCACAGCTTCTCCTGCTGTGTCTTTTCTTACCAGAAACAACCTGCTCAGAAAGAAAATAAGGCACTTTGCAGACACTGCAAAACCCCAAAGTGATCAGTAGTTGAGTGAAGGAGGTGTCTGTGGCCATCTGGGGAGCCCCGGAGGGTCCTCGGGAGAGCCAGACTTGGCCCCAGGACCTGAGATTCTGCCCCCCTGGCTTAAATGAATACCATAATCATCAGCAAGCTATGAGCCTTCACCACTCCATCATGAAAGAGGGTGGCTCAGGCAGTAATCCTGGATGCGAGGATTGAGGCATTACGAGTTCACAAGCGTCCTTATTCTTAGTATCGATGGGAGAGAATTTCGTTCGGTCTGCATTTTTGAGTGAACCGATCTAGCTCGCACTTCCTGGACTCAGAAGGGGATGGGAACGCCTCCTTTGGATTGTGCACTTCTCTGAATTTTGTGGCGCGGTTCTCAACTCAAAAACTGCCTACAAAGCTGTGCATATTAGGGGAAAGCTGCGCATGCATGTGCTATACATGTGCACAAAATGCGTAGGCGAGCGGAAATTGTGTACAAAATGAGTACTCTAAGGAAAATTGCAGATGGAAAGAAATGAGAACATTTGTGCGTGCGTGCTGTGTGTTTCAATTGCAGAAATTGGCGGAATTAACTTACGACTGAATACATATGATGCTGAGACGAACCAGAAATAGACTGATTCGCTCAGTCATCCCTCATTTTTAGTTGTGAAATATCGGAGGGTATATGCAAAGTTGCAAACTTGGCCCACATTTGTTCGTTTGCCATTTCAGCCCCTTTTGAGGGTAATTGCGAACCGGCCCATAGTTGTGGCCACTGGGAGTCAGAAAAGGGCCCCCTCCTTTAGTTTCCTGCATTGAGCAGGGGGTTGGACCCTTCTAGGCACCTTCCAACTCTATGATCTATGAATCTATGAACCCCCACACCCCAGTTCATTTGCTATAACTAAGGAAAAGATAGGTAGAATGGAGCTTACTCAAAGGAGCCTCTGTGCGATAGGGACAGAAGAGGATTCTGCATTTATCTATCCAGAGGTGGTGGTAGTGGTATAACTCAATGGTCCCACGGGTTCCTCAGTTTCTTCTTGAAAGCCCAAAAGAGTGTGGCCTGTTTACAGAAGCTAGGTGAGGGGTGGAGTGAAAAAGCCGGTTGGAACCACCACTGTCCCCTTGCTTTGATCATTCCTGGTCCTGAGGCGCTGTGGACTCTACAAGCACAAAGGAGACGCATCATCGGGTGGGGCCTTTTCTGGGAACAATGCTGACATCAAAATCACCTCAGGCCTGGGCTGATCTCTCAGCCTCAACCAAATGTATGCTTTCTCTTCCCAGCGAGGTCCGGGGAAAAACAGGCCAAAGGCCTGACATTATATTACAGGTTTCGTAGTGGAGAGCCCCAGAGATTTTAATGATGGAATCATTGCTGCTTGTCTTTTAAGCACTGAGGCTCCGACACTGGATATGCCACATCATTTTCCTAGGCTTCACAACTCTGGAACCAGGATGAGCAAGCTTAGCTTTGAATCTTTCAGGCCTTCCATAAATTATATGCTGCATTGCTCTTGCCCCATGGCTTAGCTTCAGCACAAATGGGAAGGGAGTGTGGGATCATGCTACGGTAGGCCTGGCTCTACAGCATTTTGACCGTTTAGAGGAATTACCTACCAATTTTAAACTGTGCCCTGAGCACCATGGCTTCTCTCTCTCTCTCTCTCTCTCTCTCTCTCTCCTCTAACTCTCCTTCTAACTCTCTCTCTCTCTCTTTCTCACTCTCTCTCCCTCACACACACACACACACACCTTCGTTGCCGGACTCTTCTTTGCTTCCGTTCCTGGCGTCATCAGGCAGCGTTCTGGCGTCATCTTGTCTGGCGTCATCAGGCAGCGTTCGTTCTTGGGAGACTGCTGATCTTACTGCCCCAGTCACCTTTTCCCACCATTTTGAATGCCCACAATGCTCTGGAGGAAGCTTGCATTGCTCTGGGGCATTGTGGGGAATTACAATTGTGGCCTACTACCACTACTGTCACTACCACCAGCCATCTCTTCCTCTGGTAAGCCTGCCTCTCTACCCCCACACTCAGTGGGGATAAATAGGAGCAAAGGGGTTGCCCACTGACTTGGGGGTGGGGGACACCAAGCCCCATGCTTAGGGCCCATTCAAAACTGGCCCCGGCCCTGGGTATAGCTCCTCCAATTTACACTGTCCCTGATAAAGTACCCCTCCAGGCAACCACTTCGCATCTGATATATGGCTCAGAGGTGACTGCCAGCTATACCATAAGGCAAGGTAAGGCAACTGCCTCAGGTGGCAAGCTTTGGGTGCCATTGATTGAGGTAGACTGGGAGACAGGCAGATCTAAGCCGCGGGACATAACCCATCCTGACGTTCTCTTGTACAACTTTCCGTGAGAAGAGTGGGTGGATTTTGGGGTGCCATAAATGGAATGGTGCTCCTGTGCAGCTCCCAGCTTGCACTGGAAAATGGCTCAGTGGATTGTGTCCCCTGTGAATAAGCCAGGAGAACAATTTAGATTTTCCACCTGAGGTACCAAAATGCCATAGGCCACCGGACAAGCTGAAGCTAACATGGCATTATGGGTTCCGTGGAGGTGTGACTGCCACTGTTGGTACCTAAGCGGATGGCTCATCCAAAGCAGAAAACTGTAGGGACACTGTGTGAGCTGGGTTTTGTGAACCTGACATAAGCTGTGCAAAGGTCTAGGAATCTGCATGTCTGTGACGGCCCCACAAAATGTGGTATATATGGCCTGCTCATCATTGTTGTTAGAGGTCCAGGAATGATTAGGTCTTTGGGACTAGGATGGGACCCTGCCTGGGGTTCCCAATTGGCCTTTTCAAGGGTGGGTGGTTGTTCCAACCCTGCCTTGGTTTTTCCATCTCTTAAAAAAGAAAAAGCAGGGATAATTAGTTACCACACAGTGGGTGGTGTGAAGCTTAATTACTTTAAATGCATGGTTGGTACAAATAGTGTTTAGCCCAAATGGCGGCAAATGGCGATTGCTTAGCAGTTAATGCAACTCCCGATGCGTTTAATCTGAACACCCCCAAAAGTGCTTTGCAAGCATTCTTGGGTCGATCCGCATGACTGCACTGCCCGTGTGATAGGAGGGCTGAGTCACAGCTCTGTCCTTACGAATGGAAGGAGGTGCCCAAGAGGACTACTTGCACGGAACCATGCTGCTTTGCAAAACTGCACACCTGAAAAGGACTACACCTGCTGCTTGGGTGGAACCTGTCCCTAGCAATGCCACAGAAGACAATCCTGAGAGTGAGGGAAGGCAGCCGTCTCTTATGCTGTAGTTCCCAAAAGAGAAATGGAGATGCAAGAATGCATGGGTAGATGTGGGCTGTTCTAATCGGGGAGAGTCCTTTAGGCGAGGATGGAAAAATATTATTGTAAAGATTTAGCAACTGACAACCCCCCACCCCCCACTTCCTGGCACCAAACCTGGCACCTTTCCTGCTGTGAACCTGGAAGCAAAAAAAGTGTGGAGAAATTAGTGTGTGTGTGCCAACAGAGCTAGCTGGCTGGCCACTTCTGAAGGGTGGAGGTGGTAGTCCATCATCATCACTCCATCCCTTGCCAAGGTGGTCTTCTGGGGAAAGCTACTTGCTGACTAGGTTACAATGGCATTGCACAAGAGGGCAGGATTTTGGTATGAGCGCTCAAAAGGCTTGTCCCTCCATGCCGGTGATAAATACCACCCAGCTCAGTGGCACTCAGTAGAGCCCCAATGCCTTATTCCCCTATTGCCCTGCTCAGCTGCAAGATATTTTGCAAGGCTGCTTTGTGAATGGAGTCCTAGGTGGAAGGCCAAAATCCCAACGCCCACTTCCCAAAATGGCCTGCTGGCAAGTCCTGTTGTTTATTATTATTAGTTATTACATCTATAGCCTGCCTTTCCTCCAGAGAATTCAAGCTGCATATATGGTTCTCTCCCCCGCCCATGTTATCCTCACAACAACCCTGTGAGATAGTTAGGCAGAGAGAGAGAGAGAGAGAGAGAGGCTCAAGGTCACCTAATGAGCTTCATAATGGGCAGGGATTTGAACCTGGGTCTCTCTCCCCGCTCTGTCACATTAACCGTTACACCACACTGCTGGTCTCTGTTGCCACGTATGCTGCTCCTTTCACACACCTCTCTCATTTCTGGTTGGCAGTTGAGATGGGGTAGGTAGGCGGTACCTTCAGTAGGCTAGATTTGGCCCATGGGTATTGTGTGAGCTGGGTTTTGTGAAACTCCCTGACATAAGCTGTGCAAAGGTCTAGGAATCTGCATGTCTGTGACGGCCCCACAAAATGTGGTATATATGGCCTGCTCATCATTGTTGTTAGAGGTCCAGGAATGATTAGGTCTTTGGGACTAGGATGGGACCCTGCCTGGGGTTCCCAATTGGCCCAGTACAGTTGTCCCAGTTACATATTCCTTGCTCTACTGCCTCTCCAAGGCCCCTTGAACTTCACCACACCACTGATGCCAGCACCACCGTCTTCCTCTTGCACTGCCCTTTTCAACATACCGCATGTACATGATGTCACAAGGAAACTGATATGGAAATGGCAGCAGTG
Source organism: Shinisaurus crocodilurus (assembly GCA_021292165.1). NCBI lineage: Eukaryota > Metazoa > Chordata > Lepidosauria > Squamata > Shinisauridae > Shinisaurus > Shinisaurus crocodilurus. The sequence goes on along the minus strand of CM037881.1, from coordinate 35,013,809 downwards.
CAATGTACGAGACCTACAGGGTTCTGGGGACTAGGAAGATGTCAGCTAGCAGTGGCTAGAGGGGACCTGGTGTAGCGAACAGCAGGCCGCTCTTGGACAGGGGAACTCTGGGTTCAGATCCCCGCTCAGCCGTGAAATTCAGTGAGTGACAGCAGTGGTGGAGACAACGGCAAGGGCGTGAGAGGTGGACATGGCGGGTGTGTGTGTGTGTGTGGCAGTGACAACAAGAACAACCACTGTGGTGGCAATGGCACACATGTACTCTCCTTCAGGGGGCAGGATTGCTTGTGCCAGCACCATGGGAAAATATGGCGAGTTTGCTCTGCAGTGCTGAGCAAGACACTTCTACCTTCTCCAGATCTCCGCCCCAACTTTGCACAGAGCACCCAAGACGATCCAGGGACAGCAGGACAGAATGCGCAATCTGTGCACCCCAACTCTCCGAGTGACACAGTGCCCCACTGAGGGTGCCTTGCCCACGGGATCCCAAAATCTTGGCTCCGGCACTGACTGCAGAGAAAGAAACCTTGGCGCTTAGTTCTGTATTCAGAAATTTCAGCTCGGGCAAAGAGCTGAACCAGTCACCACCTCACTGCAAAGCTCAGCAGGTGATTCCCAGAAAGGGAAGTGCATGAATGGGGGAAACGGCTTTCCTCCTATCCTTTGATATATAAACACCAAATCCCCATCTGAGATGAAACATCTAGGATATATGCAGGCACACTGTAACCTGTGTTTCAAGCAAAAATAAAATAAATTGGGAACTTCCTCAAGAGCCTTTGTTCTGTAGTACTCTACCACCACCAGCTGGACAAATTGGGCAGGAAAGGATGACAAGAAGAGAGGCATATACTGTGCTGTGCCTTAACCATACATCTGCCTTCCCCGGCCTGGTACCATCCAGATGCTTGGGACTACAACTCCCATCAGCCCCAGACAGCACGGCCAATGATCTGGGATGATGAGAGTTGCCAGTCAAAACCTCTGGAGGGCACCAGGTTGGGGAAAGTAGCCCTATAGGGATGTATGGATTTGGTTAAATCCATTCTGTCTGTGTTCCTCGGATTGTCAGGCATCTTTTCATAGATTCATAGATTATAGAGCTGGAAGGGACCTACAAGGCCATCAAGTCCAACTATAGAGCTGGAAGGGGCCTACAAGGCCATCGAGTCCAACCCCCTGCCCAGTGCAGGAAACTAGAGGAGGGGTCTCCTATCCAAGTAATAACCAGACCTTTCCACGCTCAGACACGCTGAGCCAGCGTGAGCCACAGGCCTGTATCTTTCATTCCTCATTGACTCACGTAGGGAATGTATAAGAATTTCGTTCCATTTGTGCAAGTGCGCATTTGCGCAAGTGCACATAATTTAGCAGTAATGCACATTAGCACATCCCCCCCCATGTAAAAAAAAACCAGTCCGCAAATCCGTGGAATCTGAGCAGCTCAGAAAAAGCCAGTCCGCTGCAGAATCTACAGGTCAGATTCATAGAAAGCCAAATTCATTTCAGTCCATCGTGGGTTTCTCCAGTATCCCCTAGTCAGTGCTCTTAAATTATATTGGGAGCTGGAACGAATACGAAAGTTGAAAGGCAAAACTAAGAGAAAAACTTTCTGCAAAGAACATCCACTACCGCAGGTTAGACAACATCCCTCCTTCCCCATCTTCACATGAACATACAGGCCTGTGGCTCACGCTGGCCCAGCTTGTCTGAGCGTGGAAAGCTAAAGCAGGGTCAGGCCTGGTTATTACTTGGATGGGAGACCCCTCCTCTAGTTTCCTGCATTGAGCGGGGGGTTGGACTCGATAGCCTTGTAGGCCCCTTCCAACTCTATGATCCTATGATATCCTATGAACATATGATGCTGCTTCATACTGAGAAAAACTATTAGCCTATTCAGTTTTATGTCAACAGCCCTGTGGGGAAGAGGAAGGAGCGAAGGAGTCGGGAGCAGGCAGAGGGAACATCAGGGCCTGCTCCAGCTGGACTGCCCCCCCCCGACCCTGGGAGATGAGAGGGGATGCAGGGCCAAGGAGAAACCAGTGTGTTTTTGTGAATGGTTGTGAACCACCCAAAGAGCTTCGGCTATTGGGCGGTATAGAAATGAAATAAATAAATAATAAATAAATGTCAGTGCCCTAGGGCTCTAGCCGACACTTTCCAGAGGGGTAGCCATGCTAGTCTGTTGCAGCAAGAATGAACAACAGAGTCTTGTGGCACTTTAGTCTGATTTATTCTGGCATAATAAGAGAGTTCATTTCATCAGATGTATGAAGCGTTATCCTCCCCTGACAGATATGGGTATTGGGGGGGTTATAAACAGGGAGGCCAAACGACTATAAAATGCAAGCTCCCCTCCCACCTCCGCACCACTTTCAGTTAAAAAAAAAAACTTTCTGCAAAGAACTTCCAGCTCAGCTCCAGCCTGCTTAGCTGTTCTCCTCCAGCATTTCAGCTGCCGGCATCAATAATGGCTGCACGTAACAGATCTGAAAAACAAGACAGAATGGATTGGTTAAATCCATTCTGTCTGTGTTCCTCGGATTGTCAGGCATCTTTTCATAGATTCATAGATTATAGAGCTGGAAGGGACCTACAAGGCCATCAAGTCCAACTATAGAGCTGGAAGGGGCCTACAAGGCCATCGAGTCCAACCCCCTGCCCAGTGCAGGAAACTAGAGGAGGGGTCTCCTATCCAAGTAATAACCAGACCTTTCCACGCTCTGACGCGCTGAGCCAGCGTGAGCCACAGGCCTGTATCTTTCATTCCTCATTGACTCACGTAGGGATGTATAAGACTCACCATCACTGCAAAAACAGTAAAGAAACAGCCAGTGGAGGCTGAATGGCCATGAAGAGCAAGAGGTAAAAATTTGGGAACAATTCAATGTGAAGCTTAAATGTATACAGGATCAGCACAGTGACCATTTGCTGCAGCAGCAGCAGCAGCAGCTGGGATAATACAGTTATCCTAGCTTTGTTATGTTAATTAACATACACACACACACCCCATAGTGGAAGAAGGAAATGATTGTCTCAATTCAAGCCGAAGCAAACAGAATCAAACTTCTTGGCAACATCTACCGTAATTCAGCAATTTCATGCTGGAGCCTCCTGTTTTTTTTTTCTTTTTGGTCTTCATGATGTGGCATTATTGCGAAGTTAGTCAGGGTTAGGGCAGTGCAGTCCTGCACGCTCTCTCTCTCTCTCTCTCTCTCTCTCTCTCTCTCTCTGCAGCCTGGGAATAAAAATAAAAATGGCACTCACCAGCAATCAGGAGTGCAGTTGTCACCACAGGTAGGTTTGTCACACTTTCCCCATTTGGAACATCTTCACTTCAGATAACTAAAATGCCCCCTAATTTTACACTCCAAGAACAGAGTAGTGAAGTTGGGGGGGCATGTTTGCTTGTCATTAATGCAGATTATATAAACACAGGCTGCTTACAGGGCTGCAGTCATGTGGGAGAGCTTCTCTATTTAAAGCAGCCTTCCCCAGCTGGGCACCTTCCAGATGTTTTGGACTATAGCTCCCATCATCCCTGACCATTGGCCAGGCTGGCTGGGGATGATGGGAGTTGTGCTCTAAAACATCTGGGAAGGGGCACCTGGTTGGGGAAAGGTTGCTTTAAAGGATCAGCATCTGTACCTGGGGCCTAGAGAGAAGCATGCTGCTGAATGAGCGCAAGAGGCGGTTCGGAGGTTTCATTATTACAGGGCTCTCCAACCTTGGGTCCCCAGATGTTGCTGGACTACAGCTCCCAGAATCCCTTTCCATTAGCCATGCTGGCTGGGTATGCTGGGAGCTGTAGGCCAGCAACATCTGGGGACCCAAGGTTGGAGAGCCCTGCATTATTAGGAACAGCCAGGCATGTTGCTGTGAATGTGGCACTTGGGCAGCACATCTGGAAGGGCAGCTCAGTAGAAGCCCATGGAGGTCTGCTATCCGTGATGAGCAGCGATTTCTTGGAAGGCAGGTCAATGGAGGAAATGTTATTAGAAGGTAGAAAATGTAAATATCAACCTTCTATATGAGCACTTCATCTTAAAGGTAATACAAGAGAGCCTTCTAGTGGAGAAATGAATTGCTGCAGGTCCCTTGATAAGATCTCCAGCACAGAACACATAGAATCATAGAATAGTAGAATCATAGGAAGGTGCCTATAAGGCCATCAAGTCCAATCCCCTGCTCAATGCAGGAATCCAAGTCAAAGCATCCCTGCCAGATGGCTGTCCAGCTGCACCTTGAATGCCTCCAGTGTGAGAGAGCCCACAAACTCCCTAGGTAGTTGGTTCCATTGTCGTATCAGCTCTAACAGTCGGGAAATTTTTGCTGATGTTCCAGGCGGAATCTGGCTTCCTGTAAGTTGAGCCCATTATTCCGTGTCCTGAAATCTGGGATGATGAGATCCTGGCCCTCCTCTGTGTGACAACCTTTCAAGTAGTTGAATATCTCCCCTCAGTCTCCTCTTCTGAAGGCTAAACATGCCCAGTTCTTTCAGTCTCTCCTCATAGGGCCTTGTTTCCAGTCACCTGATCATCTTTGTTGTCCTCCTTTGAACCCTCTCCAGTTTGTCTTCATCCTTCTTAAAGTGTGGTGCCCAGAACTGGACACAGTACTCAAGATGAGGCCTAACCAGTGCTGAGTAGAGGGGAACTAGTACTTCATGTGATTTGGAAACTATACTTCTATTAATGCAGCCCAAAATAGCATTTGCCTTTTTTTCAGCCGCATCACATTGCCAGCTCATATGCAGCTTGTGATCTACAACAATTCCAAGATCCTTCTCACTTGTAGTATTGTTGAGTCAAGTATCCCCCATCCTGTAACTGTGCATTTTGGTTTCTTTTTCCTAGGTGCAGCACTTGGCATTTATCCCTATTGAACTTCATTCTGTTGTTTTCGGCCCAGCACTCCAGGACTATCGAGATCACTTTAAATTTTGTTTCTGTCTTCCAGAGTATTAGCTGATCCACCCAATTTTTTGTCATCTGCAAATTTGATAAGCATTCCCTGTACCTCCTCATCCAAGTCATTAATAAAAATGTTGAAGAGCACTGGGCCCAAGCCCAAGCCCTGCGGTACCCTGCTTGTTACCTCTCCCCAGTTTGAGAAGGTACCATTGATTAGCACTCTTTGAGTCCAATTCTGTAGCCAACTGTGGATCCACCTGATAGTTGTTCCATCTAGCCCACTTTTAGCTAGCTTGCTAATCAGGATATCATGAGGCACTTTGTCGAAAGCTTTGCTGAAGTCCAGATATATTATGTCCACAGCATTCCCACAGTCCACCTGATCAAAAAATGAGAGCCGATTGGTCTGGCAGGATTTGTTCATGACAAATCCATGTTGGCTTCTAGTAATCACTGAATTGTTTTCAAGGTGCTTGCAGACTGACTTCTTTATAATCTGCTCCAGAATTTTCCCAGGGATTGATATCAGACTGACTGGTCTGTAGTTCCCAGGTTCCTCCTTCTTGCCCTTTTTGAAGATGGGAACAACATTTGCCCTCCTCATTTGGCACTTCAACTGTCTTCCATGATTTCTCAAAGATCATGACAGACAGTGGTTCTGAGAGTTCTTCTGCCAGTTCCTTTATTACTCATCAGGCCCTGGAGATTTAATTTTAAACTTGTTCAAAGTGATCAGGTGTTCCTTGACCATTTGCCTATCAATCTCAAGCTGCAATCCTGTCCCTTCAGCCTGTAGTTCAGGTTTGCCAAGGGGGTACACAGACCCTCTTTCGGGGAGAAGACCAAGCCGAATGTAGGAATTGAACACTTCTGCCTTTTCTTTGTCATCTGTTATCATTTTGCCGTCCTCACTGCATAGCTGAACCACCATTTCTTTCCTCTGTCTTTTACTATGCACGTATCTGTAGAAAGCTTTTTTGTTGCTTTTTAGCATCCCTTGCTAGCTTCAGCTCATTCTCAGCTTTAGCCTTCCTGACACTATTCCTACAGTTCTGTGCTACCTGCCTGTACTTTCCCCTTGTAGCCTGGCCTTCCTTCCTACTTCCTATATGTGCCCTTTTTTGTTTTCAGGTCATCTCTGAGTTTTTTGTGAAGCCACATTGGCTTCTTGTTGCCCTCTGCCTTTTTTCCTTCTGGGAATTCTTTGCAATTGTGCCTTTAAAATTTCCTTTTTAAAAAACTCCCACCCATCCTGGGCTCCTTTTCTCATTAGAGTCGTTTGCCATGGGACCTTACTTATCATTGTTCTGAGTTTGTTAAAATTGGCTTTCCTAAAATCCAGGGTACGTGTTTGGCTACACTCTTTTTGCTCCCCTTAGAATCAAGAACTCAAGTATAACATGGTCACTTTCCCCCAGAGTTCCCGAAACTGCCACTTTATCCAGTAACTCATCTCTGATTGTCAGAATCAGGTCAAGGATAGCCAATCCTCTAGTTCCTTCCTCCACTTTCTGTAGGAGGAAGTTATCAGCAGCACAAGTCAGGAATTTCTTGGCGGGCCCATGTTTGTCAGAATTTGTCTCCCAACAGATATCGGGGAAATTGAAGTCCCCCACTACATCATGCCTCCTTGAAACACTGGCAATTTGCTTTTCAAAAGTTTCATCCTCAGCTTCCCTACAGATCATTATTTGGCTTGATATAAATTAAACAAACTGTGGCACTTGATTCCAGGGGTGCAACTAGGGCTCAACCTTGGGACCAAAGTCTATGGCCCCCAAAGGGGCCCTCAAATGACCCCTTGCCCCGATGACCAAATGAGGTCATCGGGGCAGCAGGAGCAAACTCCATTTTATTCGTGTAATCATGATGCTATGATTTAGGCGAGTTTAAATTGTGAAACTGTGCATGCTGAAAGTTTTATATAACACACACACACACACACACACACACATATATATATATATATATATATGACTAGCTGTTGCCTGCGGCTGCGCTCACATGGATTTTAGGATTTGGTATAATTGTTTTTAAAAAAAACATGTATGGAAAAGATGCAGTGTCTCTCGACTGAAAGTGTAACGTTTAAGCTGGGTGCTGGCAGCAGAAATCTTTTGTGACAGAAATATCTGTTCTTAAAGAAAAATCAGGTTAATCCTGAGAGTCTACAGGTGATGAAGAGTGAGCATGCCAAGTTTGGGGTAGATCCATCTAAATGTGATGGAGCCTATGAGACAATGCCCCCCACACAACAGTCAGTCACCCCCTCAGAGAACATTCTAAATGGCCTAGGGGAGATTTGCATACCTGGCCCTTGCAGGAATTCATACAAACATTCTAAGTGTCGTATGGGCTATTTGCATAACTGCTGCTATTGGCTTCTGCAGCAAGGTGGCTCCTGCAGCAATTATGAGGTGAGGCCTATTTGCAGAACTGCAGATATGAGAGAGGGACAATTTTGCCCCCTTTTTTCACCCCCTTAGGGATGGAATTTCCCAAAATCCTTCTTTAGTGGGGGTCTACGTCATAAAAGCAATGTCCCTTCAAAATTTCATGTTCCTAGATTAAACAATTTGAGCTGGGCGTTGAGGAGTCAGTCAATCAGTCAGGACACCTTCTTTTATATATATAGATATATATAACCATGATATATATGTATCATGGTTGACAAATGGTCTTTTTGTTTGATCCTCTAACATATTAGGAATGTAGAAGCAGTTGTAAAGCATGGAATGGTGATATGAGGACTGAAGCAATACATACGGCTATCTAAGGGGGGGGGGGCATAAGACCAATAAGTCCATGGTCTAAAATTACCTCGCTGCACCATTGCTTGATCCAATTCAAGGGTTTAGCTGAACAAAGCTGAAGTATTCATCAGAATGGATGAAAGCGGCACAAGAGATTTCCTCCAAGAATATGAAAGTATTACTCTGTCAGGATGCAGGGCTATGTGAATTTTGCAAGTCTATGCAAGTACATGACTTAGTATTCAGTATATTGAGGATCTCAGGATTGGGGAGTGATTCAAGCAAGGTTCTAGTCCTCAGGCCCATAGCCAAAATGTTTGTAGCAAGGGTAGTTAAGGATATATTGTGGGCAGCGGTGGCAGAGGGGGGGATGAATCAATGCAGAATATGCAGAATCTAAATAGAGATAGCCTTTTGATATTTATATAAAATATATAAAAAATATTTTTTAAAAAATCAAAGCATGCCTAGTAGTTGTTAGTTATTCCAGTGTCTTTGCAGTCATTGGCCAGAAAACTGGGAGGTTGGAGTAGGTATAGTTCTTATTCAGCAATTGGATGGAACACTGCTTGCATGTTTTCACATCCCATTTTTGAGATGAAATATGAAAATTCAGCAAAAGGGCCTGGAATATTCTTGGAGGGGGCAGAGGCAGGGATTGCAGACTTCCTGCACAACTGGGCAGCTCCCACGGCTACAAGCCCTGCTAGTCTTTAGTGCAGTGAAGTTTGACCTGAGAGTAGAAGAGCCACACAAGCTGTAAGCTGGGCTTGACGGTAGTGGGCACTTCCAACAGTCCGTAATTCAGGCTCCAATCCCTCTGGTCACGCCAGCCGGTATAAATTATGCAACAACAAATGTATGTAGCAATAGATTTTCTTACAGCACAGTCATGCCTTGGATTGAGAGCATAATTCGTTCCAGAAACGTGCTTGTAATCCAAAACACTCTTATATCAAAATGAAATCCCCCCAAAAAAAATTTGCAGCAGAGATTTTTAATTTAAGCCATACTACAGTACTTGTCAGTCAGTACTTGTATTGCAAGACGTCGCTTGTATATCAAGTTAAAAAAAATATATATTTAAAAATTTGCTTGTCTTGCAAAAAACGCTCTCAAACCAAGTTACTTGCAATCCAAGGTATTACTGTATATACATGCCACAGAAGAGGTTTTAACTTGGTGCAGAATTTTAAAGTCAAAGTAGTCTTGAGCAAGCCCAGTGCTATCATTGCTGACATGCAAGGACCTCTGGCAGCTAGATACAACAGCTGAATTTGGCTTTTCAATTGGCTCTCTGCTTAGTGTTTTCAAAGTTACTTTCCCAACGTGAGGACTCTTGTTTTCTACCCAGGCTCTAAGAACTGCACAGTATTAAAGACCCAGAAAAACGTTACTTTTTGGCTAATTCCAAAGGGGTACTTTTTCTTTCACTTTAAAACATGAATTGTTTCCTTTTCAGGGCCGGATTAAGATAGGGGCTACTGGAGCTGCAGCTCCAGGCCCCTACCACAAAATAGGCCCAAAATGCCTGGACCCGCCGCGGCGCGGAGAGCCGCAGAGAGAGCCACACGCGCGCAGTCCTCGGCATCTGCACGTCCGGGGAGGACACCCAAATCCGATCCCGCCCGCTCAGAAAGCGCTTTTGATAAAAAGAAACGGATCACCGGGCCACGCGCGTTACAGCTGCCGAATAGCAGAGCTGTGTGACTGCCAGGCTGCTCAACAAGCTGCCGCCCTATTGGCCCATGGCCTGAACTGCCGATCTCCGTGGCAGCAGCAGGCAGAATGGCGACAGCAGGCACACGCCGCCTGGGCTGCAGTAGGGGAGGGGGGCATGGTGGGGGGGGGGAAGGTGCAAGCTGGAACACCCCCCCCATTTCAACCCACAGGCTGATCCGTTTGAGGTTTCCCCCCAAGCTCGGGCGCTTCTTTCTTTCTCTCCTCCTCCGTGAAGCCAGGAGAGTCTTTTGGTTTGGGGGGGGGAGATTAAAGGAGGTCTGCGAGGAATCCAGCAGGTTCGTGGACTCTGCACCTGGACATGGGGTAAAATCATTGCCCCCCACCCCCCAATCGGGCCCTGTGGCTCCGGGCTCCCCAACGCGGCTCCTCCGAGGGGTTTCTGCGCGTTGCTGAGATGCTCCCCTGGTTCTGGGCTGGCTTGGCGGGACCGCCCAAAGCAAACCCAATTGGGCCGAGGGGGGCGGATGAGGTGCCCCCCAGCCCCGCCCAGGGCTGGCCCCACCATTGGGCAGAGGGAGGTGTCGCCCCCGGCAGCTGATTGCGGGTGCCCTGAAAGTCCAGTAACTGAGTATTTCCCACCCTCTTCTCGCTCTTCTCCTGCCGGGGATGTGGGGAGACGCGCTTCGGCAGGGCGGGGAGCAAAGTGTCTTGTGTCAGCCCTCATGCACGCCTGCAGCGCCGCTCAAGAAGCGGCAGCCGCCCCAGCCCAGCACAACCCCGGGAGAAAAAAGGCAGGCCCGGGGATTCAGGCACAAAGCGGCAGCCTCCCCCCCCCCCCGCAGAGCTGGGATGGGAGGTGAAAACGGGAGAAGCGAGCGGCTGCCGAACATGGCGGAGCCGCTCTCAGCGGGAAGCCGCCACACAGCTGACCGGCGGAGCCGCGTCCTTCACTGGTCTGGTGAGTGGGGGACCTGATCTGAAAAGAGATCCTGGGAAGTTCAGGTTCCCCCCCACCCCCAACACAGCTCCTTGAACACACTCAGCCCACAAACACCCGCAGTTTACCCCACACAAAGCACTCACACAAAGCAGCCAGACAAAAGCAAAACACGCTTATAATTTGTATTTATTTATTTATTATATTTATACCCCTCCTTTTTTCCTTCAAGGAATCCAAGGCAGCTTACATAATCCTCCTTCTCTCCACTTTATCCTCTCAACAACCCTGTGAGGTAGGTTAGGCTGAGAGTCAGTGACTCTTTTATAATGTATTTCAGTTTACCCCACACAAAGCACTCACACACACAGAGCAGCCAGACAAAAGCAAAACACACTTATAATTTGTAGGTAGCCTTTTATAATGTATTTCAATTTTAGACAGCAAAAAAGGTAGTACATTATTTTTTAAACCCACTTTTGCCATCGAAATAAAATTCCATCCTCCATTTAATCATTATTTATTTATTAATTTATTGCATTTATACCCCGCTCTTCAGCCAGAAAAGGCTCTCAGAGCGGCTTACACAGATTAATAATAAGACATTCCCTGCCTCAGGCTCACAATCTAAAAGACATGACACAAAAGGAAAAGGGATTGGGAGGGAGGAGGAAGAATGCCAAACTCAGGCACCAATATGATGTTTGGCATTCTTCCTCCTCCCCCCCAATCCCTTTTCCTTTTGTGTCATGTCTTTTAGATTGTGAGCCTGAGGGTAGGGAATGTCTTATTATTACCGGTAATCTGTGTAAACCGTTCTGAGAGCCTTTTCTGGTTGAAGAGCGGGGTATAAATGCAATAAATAAATAAATAAATCATTAATTTCTACCCACTTTTGCCATCAAAATAACATTCCATCCTCCATTTAATCACTTGTTAACATTATAATTAATTTATAATAACGTTCCATTTAAGAAAAAAAAATTCACCCCTATCAAGTGAAAAAAAATGACCCAGGTCCTTTTTTTTAACTTGATCCATTCGTTTTTGTTTTTTTTTAAATTATAGTCCGGTCCCCCAACAGTCTGAGAGACAATGAACTGGCCCCCCGTTTAAAAAGTTTGAGCCCTGTTGTAATCCTTACATCAACCCTGTAAGGCAGGTCAATAGCATTCTCTCCATACAGCACGGGGGGGGGGGGGCAGCTGAGTAAGAGCTCGGTTCGTGTACATTGTTGCCTAACAGTCTGCATAATTCCCGAAGGGGTGGGCTGTGTTAGTCTATTGCAGCAAGAACAACAAGAGAGTCTTGTGGTACCCTAAAGACCAACACATTCATTCTGACATAAGCTTTCACGGACACTGCCCACTTCCATCAGGTTTTATTGAGCTAACAAGCTTATTGTTTACAAAAAAAGAAATATTTTCAATATGTTTCTGTTTTGGCACTTTAATGGTAATTAAAATATTTAATTTGTTTTAATATAAAATTGCGTCTTCATTTTATTTATTTCCATAAAAAGGCCCACCAAAATCCTCAGCACCAGGCCCATAATGCTCTTAATCCGGCCCTGTTCCTTCTTGGGACAAAGTATACTGGCATGGAGAAGCATCACCCTCTCCCCCGCTGCTAAAAGATTAGGGTCACAAGGTTGGATGTGTAGCCCTCACCCCAATGGTGGTCCCAAGCACGTACCTCTTTCTCACATGCAATTGTATGGCTTCCATGGGAATAGAGTGCTGTGCTTGGGGACCCAAGAAACTAGGGAAGTATCCATCTGAGAGGGTACCCGATATGGATGCAATGTCTCTGCACACAGAGCACATAGAAAAACATTGTAGCCATCCCAGAGATCCTCCCACCCCCAACCTGCAGTAGCGCAAATAACTTTATCTTGTAGACACAGGCAACAGTAACATTTAGGATGGTTGAAAAACTGATTGTGGGGGGCCACTTTTATATTTGTAGTAATTCAAGAGGGCTACATCACTACATGAAAGACAGAAAAGCTTTTTTTAAAAAACTATTTTAATGCAACAATTTATTTTCAATCTCCATTAACCCTTTCCTCCGTATGCCCCATGGCACTCTTCTCTCTGCAGTCCAACACCCCTTTTTCTTTGCACCCCACAGGACCTTCTTCTCTCTTCTGTCACAGCCCCCTCACTTTTCTTCCTCTGTGTTTTTTTCCTCCGCTTCTGTCTCCCCCCCAATCCCCAACATTACCTCCTCTTCAAGGAGTTTGATGGCAACAGAACATATGATTTTCCTTTTCCTAGCAATACACAACAGTGAAGTAATCTCAGGCTTAGATTTTTCATAGATCATAGAGTTGGAAGGAGCCTACAAGGCTATCAGGGTCTTATCCTGCAGGATTAAGCAGCCTCTGCCCCTATTTATTTTATTTATTATATTTATACCCCGCCTTTTTTCCTGCAAGGAACCCAAGGCGGCTTACATAATCCTCCTCCTCCTCTCCATTTTATCCTCACAACAACCCTGTGAGGTAGGTTAGGCTGAGAGTCAGTGACTGGCCCAAAGTCACCCAGCGAGTTTCATGGCTGAGCGGGGACTAGAACCCGGATCTCCCGAGTCCCAGTCCAACACTCTCCCCACTACGCCACACTGGCCCTATTGCTCTTTTGGTTAACTGTTGCCGCCTCTAACTCCACTTTGCATTTTAAAAGTTTCATGAAATTCACACAGCTGAGCAAGACAAGGAGCCCAAGCCTCAGATGCAGGCAGGATCTCTAGCGCAGGTGTCAGTGTGGCTGCTTTACACATCAACACCAACATCAACACACCCACATGTCTCTGAACCTGGGGAGGAGGAAGAGCAATACCAATATCGTAAAACAGGCATTCCCCCACGCCCACTTTTGATAGGTCTGGGCAGGCCTTAGATGCTTCACAGGAGAAGCAGGAAAGAGCAGGAAACAATGTGTATTTGGCATTGCTTCTGTAGAAAAAAAGAGATACCACAAATGACGTGGGGTTTTATTTCAGAAATAAATATAATTCAACCTTTTGTGACAAAGTAAGAAAAGCTGAATCAGGGAACCTGTCTAGATTATGCGAACTAACTACATCTGGTATATATTTTATTCTGTTTCTGCTCGTTGGGAGGGTGAAAGCACAACACGGAGCCTTATGCCCCACTCCCAATCATTGGAAATCCACTGATTCAACAACTTTCCCCAGGCTTTTGAGATTGCACCAATATTGGCAACAGATATTCCAAGTCCATTTTTTGCAGCCTCAGTGGCTTAAAAAGTATTAAAAATAAAAAATAGAAGTGTATAATTTTCAGAAGGCTATTCTCTGCTGGTTTCTGCATTCTTACAGTGAGTTCATAGAACTGCAGAGTACATACAGCCCTGCCAAAGACACACCACTTTCTCTGACGAAATATAAGAATGTCTAAGTCGTTAATCACAGCAGATGCTGAGTTGCTTTTGATTTAAATAGCAAGAGGCTCCTATCCCAACTGGTGCTTCCAAAGCAACACACAAGTTCCATGGCACAGTCTTTGGTCAAGATCTGGGTTATTTTCTCTGCCATGTTCCCATTGATGGTAAGTGATCGGAAATGGTCAAAGTCATGCCTGCCCAGTTTCCGCAGGCGCCGGGCAGCTGCTCGGTAACACTTCCACGGCTGTGGTTCAATGAGCAAATACACACATTTAGAGGCAAGGCAGGACAAGAACTTCACCAGACCACTGTCCCCATGATTCAGGTGGATCCACATGGTCACAGACATACAGAAGCAAATATCAAACATCGAGCGGCCGAACCTGCTCAAATAGCAGCTCAGCAGTGTTTCTCTTGCATTGGGGTCCATGATATCGAGGGTGGCATAAGAAATGGAGCCAGGGAAGGGGCTGCGTTGCTTGGCTCTTTCAATCAGCCCAGCATCAATGTCACAGCAGAGGAGGCTTAGGTTCTTCCCAGCCATAGAACGCTCAGGGCTGGCTTTGTTCTCCTTAAAACCAAGGAGGTGTCTGTAGAGGGCAATGCTGAGCTCCTGAAGAGAGAAGGAAAAAGAAGCCTATCAGTACGCATGTTTCGCTCCAACGCCTTCTAGAGCAGGGATGGCTATCCAGCCTCTGGGGCAACTTTAATTAGCCCTTAGCAGCCCTACCAAAATTTAATCAAGATTTATTTATTTATATTTATATCCCACCTTTTTTCCTGCAAGGAACCGGTGGTGGCTTACATAATCCTCATCCTCTCCATTTTATCTTCACAACAACCCTGTGAGGTAGGTTAGGCTCAGTCAGTGATGGCCCAAAGTCACCCAGTGAATTTCATGGCTGAGTGGGGACTAGAACCCGGATCTCCTGAGTCCCAGTCCAACACCCTAACCACACCACACTGGCTCTCAGATATATAGTAAAATATTAACAGATTTGCCCACAATCTGTTCAAAACAGCATTGTTTTTCAAGCTGTTCTTCACTGTAATGTTACAAATCTTTTTTTTTTTAGTATGTATGTATGTATGCATGTATGTATGTAATCTATAAAAATATCCCTCTTAGATCAGACCAAACTCTAGCCCAGCATCCTATTTCCAACAAGCGCCACCAGGATACCTCACAGAATTTGTCTAATCCTATGAAAGTAAGATGTACACATATGTATATAAGGATACAGCTGAGAGCAAAGGAGTCTAAACCTTACAGCAGGGGTAAGCCACATGTGTTCCTCCAGATGTTACTGGACTATTCCTCCCATGATCCCTAATCACTAGCCATGTTGGTTGGGACCAATGGGTGTTGAGTCCAACAACATCTGGAGGGCCACAAGTTTCCCACCCATCAGTGCCAACTTACTTTTTAGAGCCCCATTACTTGGGAAGGAGTCTACTGTATATAAAAAAAAAGCTTCTCAGATCACTGTCTAGAGAACAGTGTGCTTCCTGACAAGATAGAACTTGGCCATCCTTATTTTAGAGCTCACCCTTGGTGTGATTGTATGTGTATATTGACCTATGGCATAGTCACATATCTGGAAAAAAGGAGTATGTCAAAAAATAAAATCCACTGTAAAAAGGGGTCCTGCTGGACTATCTACATGCGTGTATGTTTATTTTATGAGATTTTCTAAAAAGTTAACAAATAAACACCAAGCAGAAACAATTCTGACATGGCAAGGCCATCAGTGAGTGGTTGGCTAAGCAACTCTCTCTCTCTCTCTCTCTCTCTCTCACACACACACACACACACACACAGTAAAACACAGGACAAAGTATTAAAACTATAATACAGGCCAAGTCAGGATGCAGTATGAATTCATTCCATAATAGCAAGACAGAGTTATTTGTCTTTAGTATTGTGACACAACACCATCTAATGACAATGTTCAGCCCTGAAAGAGGCTTTTAAACATCTGTAAGAAAAGGCCCTGCTGGATCAGGCCAAAGGTCCATCTAATCTAGCACCTCACTTCCCAGGTGGCCAATTAGATGCTTCCAGGAACCCCACAAGCAGGGCACAAAAACAATAGCCCTCCCCACAGCTGGCATCTTGTGGCATACTGCCTCTGAACATGGAGGTTCTGTACAACCACCCACCATGCCTATTAGCCACTGACATATTATTTTAACTAATCTTCCTTTTAAAGCCATCTAAGCTAGTAGCCCATAAATTAATTCGGTGTTGTATGAAAAAGTATTTCATTTGGTCTATGATGAAGCTACTGCCAACACATTTCTTTGGATGAACCCAATTTTTAGTATTGTGTGTGTGTGTGGGGGGGGGGATATGGTTATCCTCTCTCCGCTTCCTCCACTCTCTAAATTTTTTGCCCCTGCAAAAGAAGCAGCCACCTCCCCCGCCGGAGTGAGGACAGAAAATAATTTGCATGGGCAGCTGCTTACACTGCAGAGAGCCATGCCAGGATCATGCTGCTGTTGGTTTTTTGACATATGGACACACAACCATGCCAAACTCCTGCACCCTTTTCTTCCTCCAAGTGTCAACGTCTATTTCTCTACCCTCATCCCCACGAATGGCAGGGTAGCAAGAAACTGGGCCAAAATATCAGGACAACACTTTTGGAGCCAGTGTGGCGTAGTGGTGAGTGTGTTGGACTGGGACTCGGGAGATCCGGGTTCTAGCCCCCGCTCGGCCATGAAACTCACTGGGTGACTTTGGGCCAGTCACTGACTCTCAGCCTAACCTACCTCACAGGGTTGTTGTGAGGATAAAATGGAGAGGAGGAGGATTATGTAAGCCACCCTGGGTTCCTAGCAAGAGGGAAAAAGGCGGGGTATAAATATAATAAATAAAAAAATCTTATAATTATACACCCTTACTTTGTCCACCCTTAAGACAGTCCCCCACTGCTCCACGGGAGAAGTGTGAGAGCAACTCTTAAGAACAGCTGCACCCATTGAATTTCCACCTGCTAACAGGATGGGGGGGGGAAGGTGGGAGCAGTACTAATTCAAAGCTGCCCATACCACCCCCTCCCCGCTGCTCTCGGTCTGTCCCTCTCACCCCCGAATTGCACCCCACGTCCAGCCCCAAAAGGGGCCCCGCACGCGGGTTTGGGAACAGCTCGCTCAGCAGCGCGGCGGGCAGGAGACGGACGCGTCCCTCGGGCGGGTGGAAGCGGGAATAATCTGGGAAGTTCCCGTATGGCGCCGCCCCACCAGGGAGAACCGAGACCTCCGCGTCCCCGAGCGCCTCACGGCACTCGCGCATGGGCGCCGCCATCTTGGCAAGAGCAAGAGCTACAGCGTCCGGCCAGGAAACAATTTGAGGCGCAACGAAGGTTCCGGGTGGGGGGGAAGATTCCGGAAGGGGCGGGCTCATCGGAAGGCTTTTTTTTATTATCTCGTTATACTAATTAGGATGCAGCGAAGAGAGGAGGCAGCTGGGAAAGGCCTGGTTGGCATTTGGATTCCTTACCCTTCACGGTTTTCTTATGTAACAATATACCTTGTAGATAGATCCACTATGGGCTAAGGTTGCAATCCTATGCATGTTTAGATAGAAAAAAGTCCTACAACTCCCAGCATGGCTGGCTGGGGAATGCTGGGAGTTGTAGGACTTTTTTTTCCTGTCCAAAGCATAGGATTGTGCTTTAAGAGACTTTTTGGGTGCTGGTTAAAAATCAAGTTGGGGACATTTCCAGAGAGGTAGCGGTGTTAGTATATTGTAGCCAAAACAACGAAGAGTCTTGTGGCACTTTAAAGAGTAACACATTTATTTCGGCACGAACTTTCGTGGATTATAGCTCACTTGATCAGATGCAAAAAAGGCTGTGATGGTTGAACAGAGGGGCTTACTTACCTCTGAGTAAATCTGCATAGGATCCAGTAACCAACTGTGTGCAATGGTGAGGGCTGATGGGAGTTGTAGGCCAAAGCACCTTAAGGGCCACCCATTGCCCACCCCTCAGATAGATACCGATACCTGTCAAATCCTATCCACGCTGCTGCTTATGACTCCAGACATTCCTATGATTTTTTTTTACCATAATGCTAATTATTAAGAATTAATGCTACGATTGCATAATATGTAGCTGTTGTTTTGTTTGTTTTTCTGTCGAAGCTTCAGGAGGGTTAGCTAGTTACTGTGCAGGCTCTTACTGCAAGGTATACACTGAATGCAATGGATGTTATTTATCTGGGGGAACAAGTTTAGGATTGTGCTGTGTGCGTCTCCGAATAGCAAGCACAGTGCTTAAAGACTGACAACCACCACCAAACACCAACGAAGCCTTTGTAACAGGTATGTAATTCAGCAAAACATGAAACAAAAAACGCGAAGGAGAAACGTTTTAAAAGCATTGGCTGCTGAAAAACAGACATAACATGCATTGACGCAGAATTACAACAGGGAAAAATAATGCAAGCTGATAAAGTGGACCTAAGAAGAAGTGTATGTAATTGGTGACTTCATGGAGGCGGAATCATTCTCAACATAGGCTGTACATTCTGTGCCCTTTAGCTTTTTTTTAGAAAAGGTTTTTTTGTTACTAGATAGGACATTTTAATTTCTTCTCAAGCTGTGTAAACACCAGTTATGGATCAAGGGTTCAGAGAGTCCTCTGTGTAGGAGAAATGTTTGGGTGCCCTGCTACAGCACAAAGCACACAAAATCTTCAGTGCCATGTTGTGATGATGTTACTTGATGAATTCCTATGTTAACATAGCTGGCTGGGGCATGCTGGGAGTCGCAGGCCTTCTTTCTGTCTAAACGTGCAGTGCATAGAATTGCACCTTTAGGGCAGGAGCCAGATGTAATCATACTTAGAGAAACCCATTGAAATTAATGGAATGTAAATCCCATCGATTTCAATGGGTATGTTCTTCAGTATGACTAAGACTGGTTCCAACCCTTAGGCCGGAATACTATACCACCTTACCTGGAAGTGCCTCCCATTGATCTCAATGGGATATACTTTTGAGTAGACGTGTATAGGATTGTACTTTGCACTACCATTTATTTTAAACACTGCAGGATCATGATCTCAGATGACAACAATTTCATAAACAGGAAGCACGTTATTGCTGCATATATGATGGTGTATTGAAGAGATATTTTGTTTTGTTTTGTGTATTACTCACAAACAGTAAAAATGCAGGTCAACACTTGTATATGTGCTGGCTGGTGGACTGGAAAAGTAAAGATTTAATTTCCATTAGTGGGGAATGATTATATTAGTCATAAATATAAAGAAACAAGTAGGAGCCAGAGACAGAAAAGTGCCAGTTCACCATGGGCCATGTTTGGGCCATATCATGTTTCTTCAAGCGTGGAGAGTGGCTTTTTAGGTAAGATGAATGGGAAGAAAAGGGCCTACCGTACTCAGGCATGCTGAAGTCTATATTCTGGAGTGAGGGGCCTTTGTTTTCCAGGCAGTGGTTGAGGGACTGGAAGTGTAATTTCTGTGCAAACTCATGGTCGCTCTTTTATAACACTTCTAGCCCATCTGGTATTTGTTGGGACTATTGGCTTGTTTAGAATCATAGAGTAGAGTTGGAAGGGGCCTGTAAGGCCATTGAGTCCAACCCCCTGCTCAATGCAGGAAGTTTGTAGTAGTAGGCAATAATCCCTGCATTGAGATACCCGTTTGTGTGAAGTGGCACTTCATGGAGACTGCCTACATGATGGCCACTGTGATTTATTTAGGGTGCAATCCTATGGCCGCTAGATGCTGCCTAGATGGCCATAGGATAATTTGGAGTCCCAGCTCCGACCTCAGAAACTCGCTCCAAGGTCAGAGCTGGGACTGTGAATTCACAGCGCCCTCCCTCTGCCCACGTAGTAGCCGGCAAGGTTCTTTCCGTGCCAGCTGCGGCTCCGAAGCTGCAAGACTGACTTTGGAGCTGGAGCTGGGGGGGGGGGGGAGAATGAGGCTCCTCCAGCATATATATGATGTATCCCGGAGGGACCTCAGCCCTGTCGTCCTCCTCCTGAGCAAGTGCAAAAGAGGGCACAATCCTATGCATGTTTAGACAGAAAGAAGTCCTACAACTCTCAGCATTCCCCAGCTAGCCATGCAGAGCCCCACAGCAAAACCAACTTCTTCTAGTTCTCAGCAAAAGGGGAAACTGGTCAAAAGTTGGTATGAGGAACTGGGGAAACCCATGAGCCTGCAGCCTGGTTTAAATAAGTTCCTCGAGAGATGATACTTCACGTCCTTGATAGCAGCCTCTCTGACTGCTTTCATTTTAAAGCCATGCTGTGGGTGCCGCCATATTGAGAAACACGACTTGTGAGTAGTCATCATTGCAATTTTGCCTCCTCAAGCCGTATCTTTGAGCAGAGCCATTCAGAAAATGTTCACTCCACAGAAATGGTTTCCATGTGTGGGCACTTGCATTTTAAAAGGTACAGTGGTGGGCAGAAAGTAGATCTCCAGATGCTTTAGACTTCAGCTCCTAGAAGCTCCTGCCAGCATGGCCAGTGGTCAGGAATCCTGGGAGTTGAAGGCCCAAACATCTGGAGATCTATTTTCTGCCCACCTTTGATGTACAAGAATGTGACACTAGAAGTGATTCTTAGAAATGACGATCACCCGCCCCTACTTCCTGCTTTGCTCTGATTGTGCAAGGACGTTTGTCCATTTACACGTTGCCCTAACAGTGGACAAAAGAGGTCACAGATGTGCATCCAGTTTGCGTATTCCAGTTCATACATATATAGCTGCAAATTTAGAAATAATAACTATAATTTAAAAGAAGTGCATTACATCTCATCATAGCAGGGGAGACTGTGTGACCAAGTAATCTGCGTGTCTGCTCAGTCTGTCATCCAGGAATTAACTGTTGACGGGCAACTTCAAGGCCCCTCCTCTCCATTCTTCTGCTTCTTTACATTTAAACCAGACTTGGACTGGGCAGCCTTCCAAACAGAGGACACCTTCAAATAGAGGACTGTTCTCTGATAGCATTATAAATAGAGGATTGTCTTCTGTAAAGTAGGACACGTGGCCACCCTAGTTTCTCCTGGAGTATTTGCTTTAGTACATTGGCAGGTCCCTCAGCCCCATACCCAGTAAGGCTACAAGGTAGGCACTTTTCCCTTTGTTTTGTTGTTAATGAATGCTGCAGTTCTCAAGATGGATGCTATATTTGTCTTGTGCTTTCACAAGCCAATCTCCAGAACACTAATTAGATCCTCCTTCCTTAAAGGCCACACCACAGCCTATTTACAACCTGTTTTTTATTATTGCCTTTGGGTTTGCTAAATGCTTATGTGATGCACCTGGGAACGTGTTACACCCGCTCTTGGAATTTGTGGAAGGGCATATGCACTGGTGGCAAGATGCATCGTGGAGCTTGTTTTTATTTGTTTATTATATTTATATCCCACTTTTTTTCCTGCAAGGAACCCAAGGCAGCTTACATAATCTTCCTCCTCCTCCTCCTCCTCCTCCTCCTCCTCCTCCTCCTCCATTTTATCCTCACAACAACCCTGTGAGGTTGTTAGGCTGAGAGTAGGTTAGGCTGAGAGTCAGTGGCTGTCCCAAAGTCACCCAGGGAGCTTCATGGCTGAAGAGGGATTAGAACCCAGGTCTCCTGAGTCCCAGCCCACATGCTCTAACCACTATGCCACACCCTTCCCGAAGGGTAGGGTACCTTTTAGAGAACAGGATGAGGGGTAGGGTGGCCATATATGCATCGCCAAAAAAAGAGGAAAAACAGCACCCCAAAAGAGGCCACAACTTTGCATAAAATGTGCATATGCTAATGTATACGCATAGAATAAATGTAGAAATAATTACTATAATTTAAATAGAAATACAGTACATCTCACCCTAGTGGGGAAGACGTGTTGTGATATGTATCACTTCACCACCTGCAGCACACTGTTTACACATGGAAGGGACAGAATGGCTGTAAACAGGTTTGTTATGTCTTTCTGGATTCCCGTGTTGTTCGCATGGGAAGCTAGACCTTGAGAGCAATATGAGCTAGTCACATGGTTTGTATGTTCTGATGACGTGCTAACTTGTTTTTCTGTAAAGCCATCTTCGAGAGAAGCAGGACTGCTTTCGCTCTTCTCTTTGTTCTTCTTGCTGGACTTTGTTCCTGCAACAATGTAACGTCTTTGCTGAGGTGGAGTGAAGCTCAACTTACTCCACTGGATGTAATGCTTGCTATGCATTTATACTCTGCACATGGACTGTAACTAGGAAATGTATACTCTGTAGAACTTTACTTGCTAAGTGAATAAACAGGTAGAATTAGACCTGTGGTGTTCCAGAGTGTTTCCTGACTCCATGGATTAATCTGCAACGGGGAAGCTGGAAGCAGTCTGACAACAAGGCTGACTGGGCTGGAGAAACTGGCACTGCACGCTGCGCGGGGGGAGGTGAGATCTGGAAGATCTGTGTGTGGAATTTCAGGCCTCTGCTAGCACACAGAGACAGGATTATAAATCTCCCAACTCGCACACACTCTGCTCAACGATAACACCAACAAGACAGTGACCTGTGTGCCTGCTCAGTTTCCTGTCCAGGTGCTAAGTGTTGACGGGCAAGCATCATATGCACGGACTAACTGTTAGGACAGGTAATCTGGGCATTAGATTCCCTCTGAGGAGAGAGGCTAACCCCATCCTATTGCAAAAGGTTTGGGATCTTTGGCTGGAGTAAAAACATGCGCAGTTTGTGAAGTAGTATGTGCTTTGCCCTTTAACACTAAAAATAGACTTGACAAACTAACACTGAACTTGAGACACAACGTGTTTAGAAAGACAGAAGAGCCGTTTATTTAAGAAGAAATATAGAGCAGGTACAGGGTCTTAGTTCCTGGTCTTACAATGTTTTACACCATAATTCAGGCAGCAAAATATGCCCACTGCATCTTCAGTCATACTCTATAATTCTGGAGAAGACAGATCCCTGTGGTCTATTATCCTATAGACTGCAAGGGGGGGGGGCGGGATAAGCACCCCCACGCTGGCAAGGAAAGGAACGTACAAGGAAATAATCCATAGCTACCTGTCTTGTTGTTGGTCCCGTGTTGGAAGGGGGTGCTGCATGGCAGAGGGGAGCAAGAGGTGCATGCGCATTCCTGCTTGCTTCTATAGGCTAAATTTGAGGTCTTCTACTTTTCCCTGGGTTCTTTGCTACCTGGGGTGGCAAGGGCTTCCCTTGTTTCTTAATGTTTCTCATCACTGTTGATCACCCTGTTGAATGCTTGCCATGTGAGTTCCTTTGTGTGCTTATGGCTGTCTTTGTGTGAGGCTGGGGCCCTTGATGGGTGTCTTAGGAAAACCTTTTGTGTGTGTTCTCCTACCTTGATGGGTTTAAGATTCTGGTTGAATCTTTCTATTGGGAAAGGCCAGCCTCTTGCAAGGCTTATTCTAAGGTTCTTTTCAGGAAAGTTTCTCCTGTGCCTTTCATCATCATCAGGCGATCACTCGTGACCGAGTAAGACTGTCTTCCAGGATAAAAGGAGGAAATTCTAAAGAAGATTGTGTAGACTCTAGCGATGGGTCCGTAAGTGACTGTGGAGGCCAATTCTAGATCCACACAGCTTCCCACAGTGAGGACACAGGTTACCAGATGGAAGATGGTCCTGTAAAGGATTCGTTTGACGTGCTTTTCGCTTAGCACGTTTCTCCCTTTCACCTTGCACTCGGGCTTCTTCAAAGTCCATGGAACCTTTGTGAAAGGCCAACCTCCAGTTAGATCGTTCATGGGCCAGAGCTTCCCAGTTTTCGATGTTTATATTGCATTTTTTTAGATTAGCCTTATGAACATCTTTAAACCTCTTATATTGACCACCGATATTCCGCTTTCCATCCTTGAGTTGGGAATAAAATAACTGCTTTGGGAGACAGCAGTCAGGCATTCGAACAACATGACCGGTCCACTGAAGTTGGCGTTGAAGGATCATTTTTTCAACGCTAGTAGTCTTTGCTTCTTCCAGTACACTGACATTTGTTCGCCTATCTTCCCAAGTAATTCGCAGGATTTTCCGGAGGCAACGTTGATGAAATCTTTCAAGGAGGTGGAAGTGACGTTTATAGATAGTCCATGTTTCGCAGGCATACAATAAAGTTGGTAATACAATGGCTTCATAAACCAGTGTTTTGGTCTTCTTACAAATATCCCGATCCTCGAACACTCTGTGTTTCATTCGAGAAAACACGGCACTTGCGGAGCTCAAACAATGCTGGATTTCACTGTCGATGTTAGCTCTGTGTGTGTGTGTGTGTGTGTGTGAGAGAGAGAGAGAGAGAATCTAATCCAGGGCTCTCCAACCTTGGGTCCCCAGATGTTGCTGGACTACAGCTCCCAGAATCCCTTACCATTAGCCATGATGGCTGGGTATGCTGGGAGCTGTAGGCCAGCAACATCTGGGGACCCAAGGTTGGAGAGCCCTGATCTAATCAGTGCAAGACTCATCCACTGCCCATTCATGCTTCCTAGATCTTAATCACCCTCTATTCATGCCTTTGTTTGCAATCCTGTGGTCAGTCCCGGTGAGGGCTGTTCATTTCTCATAAACCCTCACTTACCCAAACTGCTGGGGCTTGCTGTGGTGGTCTTCCTTGTGCTTGACATAACGATAACTAAATTGTTATTAATTATATCTACCCATAACATAATGGCCTGACCGATGTGGGACTTTGCTGAACAAACATCCTCCACAAGAATGATTGGCAGTGCAATGTATTCTTTTGGCACCACAAGCCCGCCCCGAGCTCATAGATACCGCTCAGTCACTCACGACGGTGAGTGTCGAAATCCACTTGAATCATCTGGATTTCATGTTGTTGATGCTAACACAAACCGGATTAGCCTACAGGGAGTTGCTATAGTTATCCCTTCTTATATAAATGTTAATAAAAGTAATCTATTTCACATGCCAGCCTACACAGGGAATGTGTTTTTCTAGGAACTTTCTTGTGCAAAATATACTCCACTAATTTTAACCGCAAATACATCAATTGAAGGCGTCAGTGAGTCACTGCAATTGCCAGGAGTGATCCACGTGGCTAAGGAGATGCAGGCACAACAACGCCTTGATGAAATGGAAGCCATTCTAAGCAATGCATGTGAGCAAAAGCTGTGGGTCATCCAAAGGAAGAGGAGAGGCAGGCTGCTACCACCCAAAAATGATCACTGGAAAAAATTATTAGTCCAGAAAGGATCGTGCGTGCTTTAAACACATTCTAATTACAGCTAGGGATGTGTGTGGAGCTTGATTGGGGGGGTTGAAGTCTGGCGAATTCGCTGGGCTTGACCCCTCGAGCTCTGCTCGGCACTCGCCCTACCTGCTTCCCCGGCTCAACTCGCATTCTCGCAAGCCGAGCCAAGCCAGGGAAGCGAGTTACGGGTTCCTGGTTGTGAAGGATCACTAGCAGGATCCTTTGCGTGAGTTCGGCGCTTAACGGGTTAACCGGCACTGAGTTACAGCCCGTATGAGCGCTGGCGACCACCTGAGAGGCTTTCGCGCACAAGAGGAAACCAAAGCCCTTTAAATGACCAAATAAGGCTTTTATTTGTTTACACAAAACACAGAGCGGAACTAACAGCTCTCCAGGAATACTACAATGTCAACACAACCTTAGTTGACCCCTGCGTTACTCAATGAACAGGCTCCTAGGCTAGCGGATTGAATCTGGTCAATTACCTCAGATCAGAGACTTTGCGCTAGTCAGTTTCAGCCTGGCTCCGGGTCGGCCGATCCGGGGATGAGAATGGCTTACTCGGGCTGCCGCTTGAAGGACGAATCTGGCCCCGACGTACCCTGGGTTCCCAACAACCCTCTACCGGAAAGGAGAGGGGTTTTCTACCCCTGAGTTCCCGCTCTCCCCACCCTCCAGGTCAGGTGGGGCTTATGCCTGCCCCTTCGTGTCAGGTGGGCTTATTCCTGCCCAGGGAGAAGGTGACGTACTGGTACTTCACAGCTCTTTGAGACTGCCCTGATAGTTTGATGGTCCTTGATGGTCCTTCCTGGGTTTTTGTGGATCTCCACCGAGACTCTTCCTTGTTGGGGATGACGACCTGTCTGGCTGCTTCTCCTGTGACTTCATCCCTCCTCCCTCGCCCCCTCCCTTAGGTGAAGACTGTGTGTGTGTGTGTGCAGACTTGTGTTGGGCTTTCTCCACACCCTCCCATTTGGGGAAAGATGGCATTGGGGTCCACCACCCCAATCCCCATCTAACTGTCTCCTACTGAGAAAGCCCGGGACAACCCATCTGCCACGATGTTGTCCTTACCCTTGATGTGCTCTACTGAAAAATCAAAATCCTGCAGGACTAAACTCCACCGCAACAACTTTTGGTTGGACCCCTTCACCCTATCCAGCCAGCACAAGGGGGAATGGTCGGTTTGCAACAGGAACCGGCGGCCCCACAGATAGGGGCGAAGCTTGGTCACTGCCCACACTATTGCCAGGCATTTTTTCTCGACAGTGGCCAAGTTCCGCTCCCGAGGCAAAAGTTTTTTGCTTAGAAAGGCAACAGGGCACAGCCCTTGCCCTGGCCGCTCCTGCAGCAAGACGGCTCCCATCCCTGCTTCCGAGGCATCCGTCTGCAGGACAAAAGGGGCTTCAAAATCTGGTGCTTGCAGCACAGGGGCTGCCATCAAGCAGGCTTTCAATCCCTCGAATGCTGCTTGGCAAGCGGCGGACCACTGGACCTTAACGGGTTGCCGCTTCTTGCACAAATCTGTCGGGGGCGGCTAGCTCGCTAAAATGGGGCACAAACTTACGATAATAGCCAGCCAGTCCTAAAAAAGCCTGAACCTGCTTCTTCGTCTGGGGTTGGGGCCAGGTGCGAACCGACTCGATCTTGGCTTCTAGGGGCTTGACACTACCTCCCCCCACCTTGTGTCCAAGATACTCCACCTCTCCCCGCCCGACCTGGCACTTTTTTGCCTTCACAGTCAGCCCGGCGTCCTGAATCCTCTGAAATACCTGGCGGACATGCTGCAAATGCTGCTCCCAGGTGGGAGGTGCATATCGTCCAGATATGCACAGGCGAACTCCCCCAGCCCATTCAGCAGCCCATTCATCAGCCTCTGGAAGGTAGCCGGACCGTTCCGGACTCCGAAAGGGAGGGTGGTGAATTGGAACAACCCCAGGTGGGTCACAAAAGCGGACTTCAAGGCAGCATCTGAATCAAGCGGGACCTGCCAATAACCCTTCGTCAGGTCCAGGGTAGTAATGTACTTGCCCCCCCCCCTAGCCGTTCCAACAGCACATCCATGTTGGGGATGGGGTATGGGTCAGGGACAGTCACTTTGTTTATTTTTCGATAAGCGACGCATAACCGAACACCCCCATCTTTCTTGGCTACTAACACTATAGGGGAGGACCAGGGGCTAGAGCTGGGGACAATGACTCCCAGGTCCAGCATGGCTTGGACTTCATCGGCAATGACCTGGGCATGGGGCCCCACCGCCCGGTAGGGTAGGGACTGTATAGGGGGGCTATTCCCCGTGTCAATGGTATGTTGTGTGAGGGTGGTGCATCCCGGACGGTCAGAGAACATAGGCTAGAAGTCCTCTAAGACCTGGATAATCTGCTGCCGCTGCTGTTCCGACAGAGAGGGGGACAGTTGGATCTCATCCATTCCTCCCCCTTCCCCCCATTCGGCCAACAAATCCCCGTCAGCGGTTCCCTGATCCGCACATTCCTGCACTCCCCCCACCTTCGTCCCCCGTTCCACATACAATTTTAACATATTCACATGAAATACCTTTTGCCTCCCCGGCTGTCCAGGAAAAGCCACTTGATAGTTCACCTCTCCCGACCTTCCAATCACAGTCCCCGGACCCTCCCATTTCAAGCACAATTTGTCCGTTTTTGGGGGGCGCAGTACCAACACCTGGTCCCCCACTTCAAAAGTCCGTGGCACAGCCGTCTGGTTGTACCACGCGCTCTGCCGCTGTTGTGCTGCTCCGAGATGCTGTTGTGCCGTCTCCCGCACCTCCCGAAGGACAGTTTGGAGGTGCTGCATGAAGGTATGCACCGGCATGGAAGATTCTGTGGCATCCCCCTCCCATTCCGCCCGTAACAGAGCCAAAGGTCCCCTTAGCTCCCTCCCAAACATCAGTTCGTTGGGGGAGAATCCCAGGCTCTCTTGGGGGGAGTCCCGGTATGCGAACAACAGGTAGGGGAGAGCTTGATCCCAAGTCCCGGGGTGCTTAGCCGCATAAGCTCTGATCATTTTCTCAAGAGTCTGATTGAAACGCTCCACCAGCCCATTTGTCTCGTGATGATATGGCACCGAAGTCAGATGCTCCACACACCCCAGTTCCCACATTTTTAAAAACAATTTGGACACGAATCCCGTGCCGCAGTCCGAAACCACAGTGTGGGGCATTCCTAGGCGGGCGAAAAGAGAAAGGAGAGTCTTAGCCAGGCTGGTAGCGGAAATGGAGGCTAGGGCAAAAGCCTCGGCATAGCGAGTGGCAAAGTCAACAACAGTCAGTATAAACTTCTTCCCCGTCTTGGTGGGGGGATTCAAGGGTCCCACAATATCCAACCCTATCCTTTCAAAAGGGGTGCCCACAATGGGTAGGGGTTGAAGTGGGGCTTTCGGGTGGTCCCGGTTATGCCCCACCCGCTGGCAGACATCGCAGGACCGGCAATACTCTCGGACTTCATTCGCCACCATGGGCCAATAGAACCCTTCTGTCACCCTGGCCAATGTCCGTTTCTGTCCCAAGTGACCTCCCCACGCTACATCGTGGGCCAACTGCAGCACAGCCTGGCGGTACCTTGCAGGCACAACTAATTGTCTTTTCTTCGGCTGGGGACCCGGTTCGGTTTTTGGGCAGAATTCTCGGTAAAGGGCTCCTGCTTCCCACAAAAACTGTTCTGACTGGTCCCCTGCCCCCAACCCTTGACCGGCCCGATCCCGGCATTCTCGGAGGGACGGGTCGCGCTGCTGCTCCTCCTGGAACACCTTTTTTTTTAGCTCCAAAATCTCGGGCCATTGGGGCAAACCCCCCTTGGTCCTCCTCCCTCACCGAAGCAGAGGGGAGCGGCGGAGAACAGTTGGTTGCCGGGGTCGCTTTACCGCGACCGGGATGGGGGGTCGGGGGGCTGGGAGGCTGTGGGGCAGGGGCTTGTTTGGCCTGACGTCGTGTCACCACCCCCACCTTGATCTGGGCAGCCCGGAACGCAATGTCGTTCCCAATGATGATCCCCCATTCTTGTTGTCCATGTACTATAACATCCACCTTCCCTTCCCATCCCTTGTACTTGACCCAGACCCGGGCAAGGGGAACAGCTATGTTGGGGGAGTTATAGGGCTTTATGGCACAGGTATGCCCTTTTAACAGCTGTCTCTTCTTTACCTTACTCCGAGGTAAAGCAGTTATGTCCGCCCCAGTGTCCCTATACTCCACATGGGAAACATTGTTCACAGAGATGGACTCACAGAATTTGCTCTGGCTCCAACGCAGTTGCTCCGGCGAGGCAATGCGCATCAGGGATGCTTGTGAGATGGCCCCAAGGGAATGCTGTCCTCCGCTCATCAGGGACCGCGCCGCATCTTCTACTTCCTCCTCTAGGGACGAGCTTGATTGCTGATCCTCCTCGTGTCCCTCCGGTTCGCGGGACTCTGGAGCGAGCATCCTTCCCACCTTGCCCCGGGATGTCTTGGAGTTGTGGTTCTTCGCGAGGAGCTTGGGGCAACTCCTCTTGAGGTGACCCGGTTCCTTGCAGTAAAAACAGCCACTGGTGCTGGGGCTCTCTTTGGGCTTGCTTGGGGCTCCCTCCCGAGGTTTGGGGTTGCCCTTCTCTGCGCTCCCTCTGGCCCTGCCACGACTGAGGTTGCCCCCCTTCGCTCCTTTGGGCTGCCGATATAGCCCCATTTGGTTGGCCAACTTGCCCATCTCCCGACAGTTTGGGGGGTCCCGGTCCCTCACCGCCGTAGCCAAATCCTCTGGGATGGTGGCACAAAATTGTTCCTGGATCATGAGTTCTCGCACCTCCGCCAAAGTGGTTTTCCCGGTGGCCCCAATCCACGCATCCCAAACCTGCCCCAGGTGCGCCATCCAGGAGGCATACGTGTCCCCTGGGGAAGGCTGCCCGTAACGAAATTTACGGCGACAATGTTCGGCTGTGAGGGCAAACCTCTCCCTCACAGCCTCCTTGAATGCCACATAGTCCAAGGGGGCAGTTTGGGTGTGAATACCCAGGAGATCAGCCAGCTCCCCGCTGTCCTGAGTCCTCAAGGCAGACATTCTCAAATTGTCCGGCACCTTCTGCTCCAGGCAGGCAGCTTCGAACAGGGTGAAGAAGATCAACACGTCCTGCCCGGGCTTGTAGGTGGGGAATTGCTTCCTGTCCCATTTAGGGGTCGGGGTGCTCCCACTCTGGGGTGTAGGGGGTCCCCCCTGTCCGGCGCCCATGGTCAGCCTGGCCAACTCCAGCTCCATCTGCAGCGCCGCTTGCTGATGCTGGATCATCTCTTGTTGATGTCGCATCACCTCCCTGGTCTGCTGCCAATTAAGTTGGGGGAAGAGGGCATCTAAGCCTCCTCCTCCTATGGCCCCACCAACAACCCCTCCGTTGAGGTCTTCCTCTAACTCGGGGTCCCTCCTCTCGCTTCTCCTGAGGCTACTCATAAGGCTGGGGCTACCCCATTGCTTGGGTTCCTGCCCTGCCAGCAAGGATGAGGGGGCTCCCCCCCTCCTGGTTTGCAATCTTCGGCCGCACTACCCACTCCATTGTGGAGACCTGGCTCCCTTCTCTGGTTGGGGTCTCTGGGCTGCTCCCTAGCTCCAGCTGTTCTTGGCTCAGGCTATTCATTACTTTGGTCTGAGCGCTTTTCCAGCAATCCACTAGCCTGCCTTAGACCCTGTTAGTTCCGTCCGTTAATTGTGGTTTCCAATTGTCCCGTCGTCTGCCACCATGTGAAGGATCACTAGCAGGATCCTTTGCGTGAGTTCGGCGCTTAACGGGTTAACCGGCACTGAGTTACAGCCCGTACGAGCGCTGGTGACCACCTGAGAGGCTTTCGCGCACAAGAGGAAACCAAAGCCCTTTAAATGACCAAGTAAGGCTTTTATTTGTTTACACAAAACACAGAGCGGAACTAAGAGCTCTCCAGGAATACTACAATGTCAACACAACCTTAGTTGACCCCTGCGTTACTCAATGAACAGGCTCCTAGGCTAGCGGATTGAATCTGGTCAATTACCTCAGATCAGAGACTTTGCGCTAGTCAGTTTCAGCCTGGCTCCGGGTCGGCCGATCCGGGGATGAGAATGGCTTACTCGGGCTGCCGCTTGAAGGATGAATCTGGCCCCGACGTACCCTGGGTTCCCAACAACCCTCTACCGGAAAGGAGAGGGGTTTTCTACCCCTGAGTTCCCGCTCTCCCCACCCTCCAGGTCAGGTGGGGCTTATGCCTGCCCCTTCGTGTCAGGTGGGCTTATTCCTGCCCGGGGAGAAGGTGACGTACTGGTACTTCACAGCTCTTTGAGACTGCCCTGATAGTTTGATGGTCCTTGATGGTCCTTCCTGGGTTTTTGTGGATCTCCACCGAGACTCTTCCTTGTTGGGGATGACGACCTGTCTGGCTGCTTCTCCTGTGACTTCATCCCTCCTCCCTCGCCCCCTCCCTTAGGTGAAGACTGTGTGTGTGTGTGCAGACTTGTGTTGGGCTTTCTCCACACTGGTGCTATGTTGTTTACATAGAAAATGGTTTAAGATAGGTTAAAAATGGCCGCGATTTGCGCAGGTTACGCAAATTGCATCCACTTTTAACGTATCTTACACCATTTTCTATGTAAACAACGTAGCGCTGGGAATCCAGTTTGGCTTGTGCAGCAGCACCACTCGGCGAGCGCGCCACGAGTCAGGTGATGAGGCAGATCACCCACCCCTAACTATAGCCTCCTTCAAGTGTCCATGGTGGATCTGTTCTATGGTGGCCAAATCTGAAATAAATCCCATGCTTGTAAGGTACAATAGGTGAAGAAGCGGCAACCACTTTGGACACGGAAGGAGCCAACAGCCAATTAGTTTGCAGTCCTAAACATCCTTACTAGGGAGCAAGCTAGTAACACAGTGGGAATTATTTCTAAGTAAACATGCATAGGATTGCTCTGTTAGTCATATCAAGCACTTTCACATACTAAGTTGAAATAAATTACCTTTACTTCCTGTTTGAAGCCCTTTGCCATTTCAAACAGAACTTCCTTTGAAGTGTAGCTGTACATACAACTGGTTTGTTCCTGACAAAGGGTTGGATGCAGGTTTAGTCAAACTTAGTGCAGACTGATTGAAATCAATATGAATAACGTAAGTCACATTGATTTTAAGGGGTCTGTTCTAAGTATGACTAAATCTGGATCCACCCTATAAGAATAATAATCTTCTCATTCTCCTCCTCCTCCTCCTCCTCCTCCTCCTCCTCCTCCTCCTCCTCCGTCTCCGTTGTCTTCCTCTTCGTTGTCTTCTTCTTCCTGGCAACTAAAGACACATTGAAGGAGCTTAACAGCACGGTCCTATCCCATTGAGTTCAATGGGTCCTACTCCAAGGTTAGTATGTACAGGTCAGGTACACAACTTAATAGGTCTGACTTCTGTTCTGAGTAGACCTGCATAGGATTGCCCTGTTCTAGTCTCTGATCCAGTTTGTCTTGCAAATGAATACTACCCACTAATTTTCATAATGAGATACAGGGGGCAGCCATATTTTATACACCAAAAATAATTCACATAATTTCTGCTAGTTCTAAGAATGTTCCTGTGTACAAGGATTATTGTAGTATTTTCCAGGTATGTATAATGTGGGAAGTAACCCTCTGTTGAGCAGCATGGAAAGGGTTGTTCCAAATATGGTTGGCCAATCAGTGCATCGCAAAAAGAACTTGTGTTTTAGGTTAAATTAACCATGAATCATTTCAAATCAGGTGATTTATGCAGTGGGTCCAATACACAGAGGCAATTTTTGTGAGCCCCTTTTCTGGCTGCCCCCACTAGCTGAGATGCAGCGAGTGGTAACTTGGGAGAGAACCTTCTCGGTGGTCACCCCGCCACACGTGCACACACCAAGTTCTGCGAAGCTCTCTCCAGGGAGATTGCCTACCTTCTTGTCACCTTTTTATTCTCCCATGCCTTTTAAATGTGAACTTTTAATCAAGCGTTTTGTGGCACCTTAAAGACTAACCAATGTATTCTAGCATAAGCTTTCATGGACTATAGTGTACTTCATCAGATGCATGAATTCTTATAGAGAGTAAATCTGAAAGTCTCTATAAACACTCCATGCACCTGATGAAGTGGGCTATGGTCCATGAAAGCTTATGCCAGAATACATTGGTTAGTCTTTAAGGTGCCACAAGACTCTTCGATGTAAAAGTAGGATTCCCTGCAACTTCACTGAAATGAACACAAGGGGGCAGCATACTATTGTACACTTGCTTTTGTCATTACTTCGCAAGTTGCACACACACACATACAGCTTCTTCATAGAGAATGAGCTGATGGTGAATGTTGAAGATTCCCTGCTCCCCAGCTATCCTACAGAAGAGAGCCTTGTATGGCAGCATTTCAGACATTAAAAGCGAAAGAGGAGTCGCCAAAAGAGATTGGGGTGAGGAGACACACATGGCAAATAATGATGATGCTCCTTTAGACTCTGGTTCCTTTTTTCCCTTCTTCTTTTAAAGCTCATTACAGAGGTAGGAGAGGGGCAGTAGCTCTTCAGTTCACATCTGCGTACTGTCCAGACTCCTCTCCTAGCAAAATCGTTCGGGCGACTTGATTAGGAGTCTAGTCTTCTGCAGCCCTCTGGAGGCTGCACACACGCCTTAACGGCTTCAAGCAGCAGTTGCACAAGGGGCTGGTTGTGCACCCATGATTAATCTGGGGAAGCAAGAATGACCACTGGACAATAGGCAAGTTAAGGGGACACCGGAGATTAGTCGCTCACTGGCATGGGCTCCTGTGGTGGCTTAGGCCCAGTTTCCAAGGGCTGCTGTGTTTGTGAAAGAAACTGACCCCGGGGGAAGTTACGCGCACATCTGGTGCCATGTGTCAAGCATGTCCTTGATCCCCGAAGGGTGCAGCACATCAGCATGGCATCCATCCAGCTCATGGACTCTGGATGTGCTAATGCTGCACGGGTAGGAAGGAACCTGCAACCTGACTTATTAAATATGTTGGTTGCATATCACTCAATGACCCAGGTAAGTTTATTCTATGCACCCCGTATTGCTTTTCAGTCAGGCTTTACCTTCTGGCTTCAAGAGTTTCGGGAGGGTCTTTCACAACTTCCCTTGTGAAGCCGGGGCTGAAACGGATGGAGGCTGGGCTTTGGGACCAAGTGGATTTCGAAGTTGAAGGCCTGTTCTAGTGGGGTGTGTGTGTTTGTTTAGGGGTGCAGGGTGATTTCCCCCCTCCCCCAGTAAGAGTGTGCTGCCCACATTCTATGATGCTTAATTCATCCACCCCACTGGTTTCCTGACAACCATGAGAGAGAATAGAGATTGCACGGAATGAATCCAGGCCTTGTGGTCTCCCCAAATGTCGATAGGCCCTAGGCAGCTACCCAACTTTACTGTGTGTTTATACTGGGTCAACATAGCCAATGATGAGGGAACATAAGAGTTGTAGGCCACAACATCTGGAGAGCCAGAAGTTGCCCATCTCTGTTGTATAAGAAGGATGGGAAGGGTAAAGGTTTTATGAGATAAGGGGCTCCATGAAGACTTGGACTTACCAATGAATGCTCATTTTCAGTAGTATTGGGGTGGGATAGTCTTGACTAGTGGAATAGCTCTTCCTCCTGGTGACAAGGCAGAGTCAACTGCACGTGACACAGAGGAGCGGGGCTTCCCCTAGCTCCTGGACCATGCCTGGCCCCTGGACAGAGGCACTATTCTTTACAATAAATACTGGGGATAAAACTCTTATGAGGAAAGAGCACAATGTTTGGGGATTTTAAGTATAGGGGGGGGGGGAAGGTGAATAAAGGAAGACATGATATAGAGGGAAATTATGCATGCTGCAGAGAAATGTAAAAACATTGCCCCATGGAATCATGCTTTGGCAAGACACCAGCATCCCCATCATCTGTGCCAGTATCATTAGGTGAAGAAGTTGGTCTTCGAAAGCAGCTCTTGTACATTCATTTGCCTTTCCTGTAACAGGTAGGTCCTATTGCCCCAGGCATCAAATCGCATCAAAATCTTGCAGAGGCTCAGCTCCTTGCCGGGCAAGCAGGTCAAGGGATACGCAAGCATCCCGACTTGAAACACAGATGAGCCATAAGCGCCACTCGCACCTCCATAAACCCTCTTGGTGCTGAAGCGCTTGATATTCAAAGTGCCTCCTGGGACATATAAGCAAAACCAAGATCCCTCCAGTGTGTTGGGTGAACAGGCATATGCAGATATGCTTCTGAGAGATCTAGGAACTCCTTGTGGTCGACTGCTGGCTCTTGTTATGGAATAATCATGTGCTTCCATTCCCAAGTGTGGCTTCCACATTCTCTGATACAGCTATTTCAGATGGATGCTTGCTGCTCACGCATCCCCAGTTTCCTTGGGTGCTATCAAAAATCTAGTAAATCCTGGAGCAGGTTAGGGCCAGAAGAACCGGTTTGACGACCCCTATCTCCAGCAGAAGTGTGACCGCTAAGCAAGGGCTTGGAGGGGCATTTGACTTCTGTTGGTTGGCTCTATAAACCTGTCCCTGAAGATACGCTTAACTGCTCTGGGGCATATCCTTTGGAGTCTGTCCCCAGCACACAGAGGGCGGTTTCCACCCATTGCCTCGGAAGCACTGGAGATGTGTGTGTGTGTGTGTGTTTATAAAATTAATAACCCTGCATATGTGTGTGTTTGTAAATTTGTGTAACTTCTCCTGGGTGACATGGTTTGTGTCCCAGAATGCTCACGTGAGAGGGAGGAGGTATGAACAACACATGGGAATGTGGGTCTGGCTGGCTCCCCTTGCCTTGCCTTGCCTTCAGGGCCGGTGCTACCATTAGGCCAACTAGGCGGCTGCCTAGGGCGCCGGGCTAAAGGGGGCACCAGGAGCATAGGGCTGGAGGGAGGGAGGCCTCAAGTGGGAAGAGGGGGGCGCTAAATATCTGATCTTGCCTAGGGCACCAAGCTGCCTTGCACCGGCCCTGCTTGCCTTCAAAAGGAGGTAGTTGTTGAGATTCCTCTCTGTGTAACCTTAATCCTAGGTCAGGAAGATTTTATATGCTTTCACTGTGTTTTTCGAGCCAGCCCTGCTCTGCTGGTAAGTAAGCAGGGCTGCTTTGAGAATGGAAGGAAGCCCTTCCCCCCTGGTGTCGTTTGCAAATGACACTGATCGGTAACCAAGGGAAGAAGCTCTCCCGCTGGTCAAGACTGCCCAGCCCAGGCACCACTGGAGAATGGATGGCAACTTGGCAAGTGTGCGCGGGGAAGCTTTTTCCTTCTCCTTCTTTGCTTCCCCTAAAGTACCAGATGTCCAATGTTCCTTTCTTTGCCCCATGTTATTTGTAAGTGCGGCCGCAGCATGGGCATCAAGGTGCTGCCAGGAAGGGAATAGGGAAACCTCCCACACCTTCCGCTGCAGCACCAAAAATGCCTCCTGGATTAGCCATGTAGGCTCACTGCCTTGTATTCTTTAATGTGAGAAGGGCCTCCTCCTGCATCTGGCTCCTGCCTTTGTCGTCCTTTCAATGGGATCTTCCTTCTCCCTCAGTGTCCTCACACTTGTCTCCTTTTCGCTTAGGGATGCCGTCTCGATTTATAGATACGTAGACCTGTCCCTCGCTCTACCCGATGGCTTCCCCAACATAGTGCCCTCCAGATGTTTTGGATGACAAATCCCATCATCCCTGACCATTGGCCATGCTGCCTGGGGCCAATTGGAGTTGTAGCCCCAAACATCTGGAGGGTGCCAGGTTGGGGGAGGCTGCTCTAGATGTCCGAATTAGCCAGACCAGGTGAGATATTTCTTTTAAAATGTTGTGTCATTGTGTTGGGTTACCTGGAACTCACAGTGAAGCAGAGTTCCAGATTTGCAGCCTTCCTATATTGGTTTGCAAAAGCCTTGGTGTCCACTAATGGAGTAAACAGAAGCAATCTCTTGCAGATACTGCTGGTCTTGTAGACCAACCTCTTCCTCCCTGTCCACACCCATTCAGCACTGGCCGCTTCTATCAGGGGCTGTAACCCTTCTTTCATGGAATATACAATGTGGTGTCTTTATGTTAAGCAGGCCAGTTTCAAGCTGTGACCAATAAACAGTACCCAGCATGGACTTATGCAGGTGAAGGGGGCAGGGCAATTCAAGCCGGGAGCAGTCTTGAGACTCAATGGCTTGGGATACCAGGGGCAGGGAGCAGATTTAGCCTCCCGCCACCCATGCAGTGATGACTTGTTCCCGGATCAGTAAATGGCCGCCATTTCCCCCTAGGAAGCAGATCACAGCTCCTAGGTGGTGGTTGCCGGCGGTGGTACATTGCTCACCTCCTTCTCAGGGTTTAGAGGCAATGCTCAGTTTGAGGGGAAGGGGTGAAGCTAGCTTTTGAAAAGCAGACCTGCCTGGCCTCTCCCTCTCTCGTCGCCTGTGGCAATTGACTTTTATGTCCCCCTGGCAATGTGTCAGACCTGAGGGGGCTTTTATTTCCTTGTTTCACCAATGAATTTCAAATTTCAAATGTCTGTTATACCCCTGCCTTTAACAGTTGCTAGTCATGTAATAAAGAAAAGTGTACTTGAGCATATGCAGAGCTCCTTTCCCTCACTGCTGAGCAGCCTTTCCCCACACTTTTAGAACCAAGGAGCCGCGCTTGCCTTCATGGCAGATACAGCAGGGCACCCATGCACAGTGGTGCCACGACACGAGGGCGAGCTCTTGGGGCAAAGTCCAGGGCCCTTGGGTGGGTGTGGCAAATAGCAGGGGGAGCAGAAGCAAACTCTCATTTTATTCCCGTAGTCATGATGGTACCATGATTAAAGTGAGTCTAAAATGCAAAACTGCACATGCTCAGAGAGTGGTGTTTTTTTGGGGGTGGTGGTTAAATTTTATTTATTTATTATATTTATATCCTTCCTTTTTTTCTCCTGCAAGGAACCCAAGGCAGCTTACACAATCCTCCTCCTCCTCTCCATTTTATCCTCATAATAACCCTGTGAGGTAGGTTAGGCTGAGAGTCAGTGACTGGCCCAAAGTCACCCAGTGAGCTTCAAGGCCGAGCGGGGACTAGAACCTGGGTCTCCCACTTGAACCACTACACCACACTAGCTCTTAAATCAGGGTTGGCAGTTTTGTTCTTCTTATTCTTGTAATGTATCAGGAACGCAGAAACCGTTTTAAAGCATGGAACAGCGGTTGGAGAGGGGGGGAAAGATGAAAGTTAATTGTGTGTTTTGCAACTGAATACACACGGCCATCTAAAGGGGTCTCCCATAAAACCATGAAGTCCAGGGTCTATAATTACCTCACTGCACCACTAAATCTTACGTTGGATTTGGCAAATCAGACCATGCCCCATTCATGTTTGCCACCAAGGCATCCCTCCATCTTCTTTCTGTTCACTCTTACAGAAGGGTTGTCGGTCTTCTACCTTGACATCCTGGCTTTGAAACTGAAGGATTCGCTATATAAGCCAGGGATGGGCAATTTGTCACCCTCCAAATGTTGTTGAACTCCCATCAGCCCCAGCCAGCATAGTCAATGGTCAGGGATGATGGCAGTTGGAATCCAACCACAGCTGGAAGGCCACAGCTTCCCCACCCACCCGGTATCAGCTAAGTATCCAGAAGAGCAAAACCTGTTTGATCGGAAAGCAAGACAAGCTTGGCACTGAATGCTATTCTGTTCTGCGTGTGCAGGGCCCCGCTAAGGGGCACCAGTTGGCAAACTGACCACATATGCCGTGGCGGTTCAAACACATGAGTGCTAAGCTGGGAGGAAAGCAAAACAACAGGGCAATGTGTGGCAAGCAGTGCTTGGCACTGGCCCTCTGAAATCCCCTCCCTTATCTTCATTGGTCAGGATTGCCAGAGGTAACCGAGTGATGCAGACTCCTTGCCATTCCCAGGCATATTTCAGATAAGCTGGCCCTATCAGGCAGAAGAATCGTCTTTTAAATAAGAGTTAGTGGCTGCTTGTCTCAGCCCGGGGCCCGCAGTTAGAAAATAACTGGTTGATTTCCAAATGGGGGAACATTAATCCTGCCTGGAGATGGAAAGATACTTGGGTACACTCTCTTGAGTTGGTTCAGGCTGCAGCCTGGGGACATGCAAAGGCGGGAGGAGGCATGTAAAGCAGGTGATCTGTCTGCCCTTCCAGACTGAGATCACCCTCCAAGGAAACAAGAAAAACTTCTATAGAACGCTGGCCATAACTAGTGTTTCTGCCGAAGGGTCATTTTGAGAAGAGGGTGCTGGCGAGCCAAGCCTCCAAGCCCCATCTACCCAAGCAGCCTGCTGCCCACACATCCACTATTCACTTTGAACTCCTTTTTGGCCTCTGGTTTGGTAACTGACAGCAAGACCCTTGTTAGAGGGCAGATTTGGCCCATGGGCTGCCAGTTGCTGATCTCCGCACAGGTGTCTCCGCCCAGCAGTTCCCCCAGCTTCCGGTTCCGCGCTGAAGTGTGCCACCTGGTGCATCAGAAAGATATCCTGGGGGGGGGAGGGGGAAGCAGATAGCATTGGGGTGCTTCCACTGTCAGCATGGGGACTGTGAAGATGAGATTTTTCTAGCTTCACGGTCTCCCTTTAAACTGCCCGGGGCTGGGTGAACTGACGCTCCATTACAAGTCTGATCATGCAAGGATCAGACACGCACTGAAATGGTGCAGCCAAGCTCCCTAAGAGCGGTGGGAAATAAACCATCCTGAGACAGAATGTACTTGTTTAATAACTGAATCATTGGAGGACATAGAATGCTGCTAACACGGTCAAAGCTAAGCAGGTCTCAGCCTGCTCTGTGCCTGAATGGGAGGCTGCCGGTGAGCCCCATCTGAGGTGCTCTGAATTTCTAAGGAGGGAAAGCAGGATATCAGCACCACAAACCAATAAAAAGGTAAATACACAAAGCATTCTATGATACATCATCTCTATCTACAGATCCAGTCTGGTATAAAGGACAGAGCATTGGACCGGGACCATGGAGACCCGGGTTGAGATCCTTTCTCAGATGCGTTGCTCCCTGGGTGGACTTGGGCAAACAAATCACTGTTGTCGCAGTCTAACCCAGCCTTCCTCAATCTGGTGCTCTCCAGATGTTTCGGGCTATGACTTCCACAGGCCTCAGCTGGGGATGATGGGAATTGCAGTCCTACACTTCTGGAGGGCACCAAGTTGGGGAAGGCTGGTCTAACCTATCCCACATGAACAGGACAGGTTAGTCTCCCTGAGTTCAGCAGAGGAAGGGTGGGATACTAGTGCTATGAGCGCACCAGTGATCTAGGGATGCGTCGGAATATACAGCCAAATGGAGTGTGCAGGTATCAACATTGTGATTGTGCATGGCATGCTGCAGATTGCACAGGTCAATTGCATGTTGACATCATCTGATGCACAAATATAGTGTGGGCTGCACTGGGAAAGAGATGGCCTCATTGCCTTAAAACCCACAAGTCCTGGTCAGTTTGGGATCTTAGAATGTATTCACATTGTGTGTACATCACTCTTGTCCAGTAGTGCTCAAGCTTTTTCCATCCTGGAACCCCTTGACTCTCAACCTCAGTATTCTTCCTATAATCCCCCGCCCCTGCAACTTCTGGCACCAGAGGTATGCCAGGATGACCTCAGTCTCCAATTTGCAACCTGGTTTTATGTAGCTATTCTGCTCTGGATGGCTAAGGAAACTAAACTAAATAGCCAGGTTAAAATTGAATAGAAGAGAGTCACTGGCAAGGGTGCTGAGCCAAGGTGATCAAGGTTATAAAGGTGCCTCTTGGAGAGGATCCACCTATAGACGAGACTGATGGGAGGCCTCCATTTATACACCCAGTATTTCTAGATGGTTGATGGTGCCAACACAAAGGTGATCTGAATACCAATTAGAGTGATCGAGATCTATCTAGATTTTGGAATCTCTTATGTATGGAGATGCCATAAATCGGTAATTCTCAGGTGAGTGTTCTTTCCTCGTGTTTGCTCTAGAAAGCCTGGCAAAAACCCCTTTATAATGTCTTTATAGGCCATTGGGAAATCTGTAGCCACCCTCTTCTACTCAGAATTGGCTCTGAAAGCCAGCCCGGCTTAGCTAGAGATGCAAAAGGAGAAAGAACTGGGCTCTGTCTGCCTTGCCTCCTTTTGAGCTCTGATTAGCTCCTTGGAGGAAGTCTCACCTGTGCTATCATCAATGCCCCAAGAAAAGGATGGTGAGGCAAATGAAAGAATTGATGCAGGGAAGGTGAGTGCCTGAGGGTGTATGGTCACATTACTACAAAGATGTAGCTAGCAGCTATGTCTTTTTTTACTCTAGAGTAAGCCCAGGGGTCCCGCTCTGGATTAAGACCCTAATGCATGGGGGTAGAGGGGTGCTGTGATCTGGATCCATATTGGGGGCCCACACCTGCAACGGATCACTATTTGGCAATATAAATTGTAGATTGTAGGTATGCCACTGCCCCTGATCCAGATTGGGACCACAATGCGGGGGGCAGGTTAAACTCCTCTTACCCCCAAAGCTAATGGTCCTGATCCATATCAGGGCCCTTGCACTTACTCTAAAGTTTAAAAAAAAGCAAAGAAATGTGTACTTTAGGTCTAAGAAAAGGAATTATCTCAGATCCAAGAATCTGCTGGTGGACAAATAAATGTTTGCTTTGCATGCGTGGTTGGGACCAAACCACTGCTCCAATACTATGCTTCGATGAGGACAGTGACAATTTCTTGTGTTCACCTTCCCCTCTTTCTCCTGCTGTGCTAGAATCAGAGCTGAAACAAAAAAGTGCAAAAGAACTGACATCTGAAAGATGGCCTCAATTTTAAACAGGCAAGCTAAAATGCAAAGCCAGGCAAAATTATTTCATTTTGTATGCTCAAACTGCCAAGTAAGCATAAGGGCACATAAGACAGAACTAAGTTCTACCATTGAAGCTAAGCTGGTTGGACCATGTAAGCTGCTTGGATGGGAGACCACCTGGGAACCCACCTAAACCGCTCTGAGAAAGAAATGCAGATATATAAGCTAGAAAACGAACAGACTGGCCTTGAGTTGAGCCAGAACTTGGATGCCTAGGTTTACAATAATCTGCATTAAGAACACAAAACAAATCTCAAGATTCATTCTGTGGATTTTCACAAATGGCTCCCTTTGTGATAACCTGGATAGGACCATTTTTGAATTCTGATTAATTCCCCCCAACCTCCGCATTTGTTTCAGCTCTAGCTTGAATGCAACAGTGGGATCCACAAAATACAGTGGGGTTTCTCCCCCCCTCGCCCATTGTTCTTTCTAGGACTGCTACTGTGGGTTCAATTTACATGTTGAAGGCCCTTGTGGAAGCGAGGAAGGTCTAGCATGTATGCCCCGGTTTGCTTTTTGAGTCACAAAAGATTTTACAGCATATATACATGGACAGGCTGCAGAAGGAACTCAAGAAAGCCAGTGCCCATCTGATGGAATGGAGCTTGCTAAAGGGCCAGAGAGGTTAGTGAATTTTCCCTCTCTCCTTTCTTTGTTGTTGCTGTTGTATTATTATAGATATAGATATATTCTCTTTGTTTGATCAGACACAGGACCTAGATGTGTCGCCAAGCTCACTCTCGGCTGGACCCGAAGATCTGCAGGAGAAACGAGAATATGTAGATGATGTCCAGATAAATGTTGAGGGCTCCAAAGATGTATTCCTCTGGGCTCATGGCATAGCGTCGATTCCCCATCAGGAGCTGCGTGTCAAAGGCCAGGAACTGAGGAGAGAAATGCAAACACAGACGGCGGTTAACAGTGCAGGTCCTATTCACATTGAATCAGAAGTAAGCCCCACTGAGTTCAGTGGGACTTACTCCCAGGTAAGTGAGTACTAGACTGAGCCTAACTGTGTGACACCCCCTCCCCCCGACTTCTAATGTGTTCAGTGTAATACCGTTGTGCAAGGTGTGGAGGACACACCATGACAGTGTAACACCCCATGTGATGTGATGCCATCGCACTGTGCACACTTCTCTTCCCCTGCCAGCCAGCAGGGAGCACGCGTTGGGTGATATTGTCACATGGCACACTGCATTAGACCAGAAGTTACTAGCAACAGGGAAGAAAGATGGATGCATAGCATCTATTGTCGTCATGTCTAGTTCTGCTCTAGATCTGGGTCGATGCTTTTATTGTTTTATTTAAGTATTTCTGTACCACAGAACACCCTCTCGAGGTGGTTCAAAATAAAATCATAAAAAAAAGTTAAAAGGTGAAAATACAAATCACAATAATAACAACTTTTAAAGACATTTAATTCCACCAACACTAAAATAGCAGCAATGGTTAAAATTACAGCTTAAGTGTGTAGACCAGTGTTCTCCAACCTTGGGTCCCCAGATGTTTTTGGCCTACAACATAGCTGGCTGAGGCATGCCAGAGAGGCATGTAGGCATGTAGGCCAGAGAGCCAGTGTGGCGTAGTAGTGAGAGTGTTGGACTGGGACTCGGGAGATCCGGGTTCTAGTCCCCGCTCGGCCATGAAACTCACTGGGTGACTTTGGGCCAGTCACTGACTCTCAGCCTAACCTACCTCACAGGGTTGTTGTGAGGATAAAATGGAGAGGAGGAGGAGGACTATGTAAGCCGCCTTGGGTTCCTTGCAGGAAAAAAGGAGGGGTATAAATATAATAAATAAATAAATAAAATACATACATACATACATACATCTGGGGACCCAAGGTTGGGGAACACTGGTGTAGACTAACATCCTCGTTCAATTAAAAGCAGATTT
Source organism: Shinisaurus crocodilurus (assembly GCA_021292165.1). NCBI lineage: Eukaryota > Metazoa > Chordata > Lepidosauria > Squamata > Shinisauridae > Shinisaurus > Shinisaurus crocodilurus. The sequence continues at coordinate 34,970,188 of CM037881.1, read as the reverse complement.
AAACAACCAGCTCTTTAAGACCCATTTAAAAACAATCAATGAAGGTGCCAAAAGCACTTTCTCTTGGAAGCAGGGTTGGCACCAAGTGTAGGCATGGTTGGACATCTGCCCAGTGCCCACCACAGGAGGGGCCCACTGACAAGAGTTGCTCCTCCTCCTCACCATGGCAACCTGCTTGTTTGCCTGCCTCTCGCTCTGGCCCAGGCAACGGAGGTGGTGGGAAGGAAGAGCAGTCGATGCCACTGCCTGGTTGCTCACTAGCTTTCTGCCTTTCAAGCAAGCAAGTGGTAGCAATGATGAGGAAGAGGAAGAGGAGCAAGAGCAGCTGGTGACAATGGCGGCAAGAAGGTAGACTCACTGGGGGAGGGGCCCCATTGGGGGTGCATTGCCCAAGGGTCCTCAAAAACCTAAGCCGGCACTGCATGGGAGGGAGCCACACAATGACGGGGCCACCACTGAAAAGGCCCTGTCAATTGTTCCCACCTGCCTGATGGACCTTACTGGCAGGCACATGAGCAGGGTCTCTGCAGCTGATCTTAAGGTCCAGGCAGGCTCATATCGGTGTAGGCAGTCCTTCATATAGCCCGGTCTTGGGCCATACAGAGGGCTTTAAAGGTAACAACCAAGGCTTTAAATTGGGCCCAGAAAAGTACTGTCACCCAGTGCAGCTGGTACAGAATTGGTTTTATGTGCTTGACCTCCACAAGCAATCTGCGCCAGTTTGAAGCTTCCAAACTGTCTTCAAATCAGCCCCACATACAGCACGTTATAGTAGTCTAGTCTGGACATAACCAGGGCATGAATAACTGAGGCAAGGTCTGCGTTATCTAGATCGGGATGGAGCTGGCAGATCAGCCAAAGCTCATACAAGTGTTCACTGTGGGCTACTGATGCTACTTGTGCCTCGGTAGATAGTGCCAACAAGTCCGGGAGAAGCCCCAAACTGCACACCTCATCTTGGGTCATACAACACCTCCATCCAGCTCAGCAGGTTACCCCACCCAGAGGACTTCCATATGTTCTAGATCATGTTTCAGCTTGTTTGCCCTCATCCATCCCAAGACTGTTACATTATACACTATGCATGTATACATGAATACAAACCACAATAAAACCACAGCCAACAAAAACTAAGCACTGCTAAAAGGTCTGGGAAAACTGAAATGGTTTTACTTGTAGTCCAGCACGTCTGGAAGGCACCAGGTTAGGGAAGGCAGGTTTAGGGCTTTCAAAGGTCAAAACCAGCACTTGTTCAGAAACAAACTGGTAGCACATGTAGATCTTTAAGCGCTGACAAAATATGTTCAAAATTTCACTGGGAGAGAAGAGAGGCATTTAGGTGCTCCCAACCACATCATCAGGAGTACAACAGTTTCCAAGTTTCAAAATTGGGCTTGGGGGAAAAAACCCCGCCCAACGGTGTGTGTGTGTGTGTGTGTAAATACCCTAATATGAGTTGACCCCTGTTTTGAAATGGGTCAAGGGGAAATTTGCCACTCATAAGTTATCTCAGGCACTTTACTCTGCTTTTGAATTCTGGTACGGTTATTATATAATTTCTCCTCTGTTGTCTGTTTTTATGGTTTGGCATTATAGATTTTAAATTGCATGCTGATTTTACATCGCCTTTGTCATTTTAGATTAATACATTTTAAACAGCAACATGTTTTTGTGACTGGAAGACCTTGGAACGGGATAGCAGAGATGCTCGCAGTCCCCCGTGTCCCCCCCCCACTCCAAATCCCAAATGGGTTATGCCCATTTGGCTGGGCAAGGAAATGACTTGCAGGGATGCATGAAAAAGCTTCTTTTTTGCAGCATACAATGTGAGCACAGGCCAAATTAAGGGAAAACCACGAGCAGGTAACTTCCTGGGTGCTCGGGAAACTCAGAACGGGAGGAACACTGCTATGGGAAATTGCATTTGGGTGGAGGGGAGGGGGTGCAACACACGGCTCCTGCAGGCTTCACCCTGACCCTGCGGGAGGGCGGCGGCAGCAGCCTTCTCCTTCTTTTTGTGAGGGGCCGGATGAGCTTTTTCCTTTCTTTTTTTAAAATATCGCTCCTGCGCTCGCTTGCACCTGAGCAGAGACGACGAAGCAAAATAATAATTAAAAAGCCCTGTTCAAGGCAACACCCAGTTCTACCGCTACAGAGTTGGGTGTGGGGCAGCAAACCGGGATGACTGCAGTACATTTCACGAGAGTGTGCCCTGTGAGTAGCGACTGCGGAAGGTGAATATAGCAGTACCGTTCTGCTAACCTGACGGTATACAGTAGATCTGCCCCAGGTTGGGGGAAGGCAGTGCTAATATAATCTTTGCTTTGTGGTTTTCTTTCGTTTAAGTTTTGCTTCTTTGTTGCATCTTAAAGCCTAGTTAAAATGCTTGGCAAAGGGTGAGATTCATACTTGTGGTTTAGTTACATGATCAATCATGGGCTATCAGGGGTGCAAAGTGCAGCTATCAGAAAGCTCTAGGGAAACAAACAACACCCGTTTTGTTTGGAGGTAGAAGTTGCAAGCCAGGTTATTCCAGTGCTCTTAACATGGTTACTGGAAACAAATACATGATAAGCTTGTTGGCTGAGGGCACTGGGCCATTAGCTTAGGTTGGCCCATATATTAGTATATCTCCCCTATCACTGAGTAAATGCGTAAGTCCAGGATTCAACGTTCACAAAATTAGCAAGCAGAGATGACAAAATGGAAACAGATGAAGCTGAGTTGAAAGGGGTGGTGGTTGCCTTTTGCAAAAACTATTATCGCCTAAGAAAGGCAACACGTGTGTGTGTACGCGCGCGCGCGCACGCACACACAGTGGTTTTTCAGGAACTCTGTCAAACAAGAAGAAGAAAGTATTCTAGCATTCAGAATGAGAGCAACTGAGGACCACGCTCATTGGGATCACACATATTTCTGGCCCAGGAAGCATCGCTCTTACTCGCCCTTACTCGAAATTGGCTTTGGTTGCCCTCAGTAATTATAACAGTAACATTGTCATGGAGCTGAATCTGGTTGGCCACAAAGTGTAATGATGACATCACCTTCACTAAGTGGTCCCTAAGGGAGCATAAGAGCATTCTGCAAAGCTGCCATTGCCCTACTGCCATGTTGCTCCGCTGCCATTTCCTTTTCCCTTTTTTCTTTATCTATCCTGTCTCCTCAGCACAACAGAGCTCGGAGTGCAGCAGAGGGACAGCGATTGGAAAACCAGACACATAGATTCATAGATTCACAGCTATGATGCCGTCTCACACTCGTGAACTCACACACTGTGGCTGAACTCAGTGATCCGACCTGTGAGTGAGTGTATGCGGGCTACCAGCCTCAGGCATGTGCACTAAATGAAAATGTTGCTGAGGACTTTTACTAAAAACAACAACAACCAACCCTCAGGTTTTACTGAGAAGAAAATAATAGTTCTGACAACAGCCTACATTTCTGGCTTTTGTGCACAACTGGTGCGGAAGGCCAAAAACCAAAAACAAAAACAAAAACAAAAACAAACCCTGACTGGTGGGCCATTTTTTTAAGGGAAGGATGAATCTGTCAGTATCAGTTTCTCATTTTTCCAATCTTACGTTTAGCTCATCCCAAACTTTGAGAATTTTAAAAAGAAGTTCACATGCAAATCCATAAGCATGTTTGTGCACATTTCTTCTAATGCATGCATTTTTGTAGGAACTGTTGCTTAATATACACAATTTTTGCAAGCAATTTCCCCAATATAATGCATTTTTTTAACATTATGTCCTCCAATATGCATTATTATTATTTTTGGTACACATTTTTTGATTGGTGAATTCCATGGCAAAATTCAGAAAAGTATGAATTTCAAAGGATAACTGAGTTTCAGTTTGCATAGTGGATCCAAATTGCAAAATTAGGTAAGTTAGCATGAAAATATGAACTGAGTTTCTTTCCTGTCCCTAACTTTTTCTGTGGCTGATTGCCAACCTAGGAAGGGAGGATTTGCTTTCCACCAGTGTGTGTGTGATGCAGGGTGTCCATACATGTTGTCTTGCACGGATTCTTGGAGTTTGGCTCCCTTGCTTGACTTACTTGTAACATTTGCTCTCCAAGCCACACTGGGAAGCAGCCCGCTGCTTGCTTGCTTGCTTGCTTGTGGCACATTGTGGTCTTCTAACTCCTTTTGATTTCCTTCTGCCTATGTGCTTCTGGCACACTCCCATAAAAATAAACCATGGTTTGTTGTTGCATCAATGAATATGGCCTTTAACTAGGTTAATGCTCATTTCCTCTTGCAGGGAACTCTGGAAACTGTAGCTCTGTAAGGCAGTAGCTAAGGAACTCCAACAGACCTTCTCAGCACCTTCAGCAAAGAACAATCTCCAAGATCCTTTTCGGGGAAGACATGGAAACTGAAGTGGTATAAACCTGATATAAGTTCAAATTTCACCATAGGCGTGACCTCACATGAAGCCATTTTATCACAACCTTGCACACAATTTGCACATTGGCAAATACGGGGTTAATAATACTGGCCTACCTTGCAAAGCTGCTATAATGAAAATGACTTAGGGTACAATCCCAGGCATGTTTAGACAGAAAAAAAGTTCTACAGCTCCCAGCCTTGCCCAGCCCTACAGGTGGTATCCAATGTTAGTCTTACATAGAGCAGACCAATTGAAATGAATAGGACTTAAGTTATTTGAGACTAACATGAGTGCAACAGCACCCTCCCGCCCAAGTTCCCCAGCAGACTGCCTCCAATACTGGAGGTAGTGTATAGCCAGCAGGACTAGTAGCAGTTGAAGTGGGGGGTCGGTTGGGGTTGGCCGTCGTCACTGAGATTGAATCCTGAATGGTAAAGGACTTGAAAGAGAAACCTTTCAGATTGGAACATATAAACATAAATGCATACGGCACAAAGGGAGGTTCTGCTTGCCCATAGCCACGAATGGCTACCTGGGAACGCAGGGCGTGTTGCTGAGATGTTAACCTCAGTGGATTCTCACTGCCAGTGTGGGAAAGAGAACTGTGGTGTAAAGATGAGTTAAGCATGCTTACCATAGTGAATACGATTGCGCCCAGCACGGCATAAATGGCCTGGAGCCACGGCACCTACAGGGAAAGAGAGAGAGAGATCACTCAGCCAAATAAGGTAGGAGGATGGAAGCAGCGCAGCCCCCCTGGGATGGGGAATGGCCCGTGGTCTTTAGAGATTGAAGGGACAGGTAGGCTCAGCTGACCCAAAGTTAACAATATTTCTGAAGGGGGGGGAAGAACCAGGTGAGCATCATGAAGAGATTTTTACGTTGTCCTAGGGATGGGAGAACCAGCAGGTTTTCAAGCTTGTCTAAATTCCCTGAAAATCACTTTGAACTTGAAGCTCGTTTTGGCTTGCTCCCATTTTCATTTTCGACTTGCTTTTTGGCTCATTCGAATGGGAAAAGTGCACATTTCTGTGTGTGTTTCTCCCCCCCCCCAATGTGCACTTTCCCCCTATTAACCGAAATGTGAAAAGGCCTATGGGGGGGGGGGGAATGTGCATTTCAATGTGTGCATGTTGAAAACAACAGCAGCGCATTTTTCGCATGCAAAAATGCAGATTCAGAAATTTGTGGACATTTCTTGAGAAGGAAGGGCTCCTGCCTGCTCGCATTTGCATTTGGGATTGTGGACAGGACATGTTCACACGATTTGGGAACAGAAACAAAATTCTTGTACCTCCACAGTCCGTGTCTCATTAGACTCTCTTCCACCCACAGGAAGAGATAAACTTGGCAATGAATTGAAAGGCGGATGCTGGATGTGATCGATGATAACTGGAAATTAAGTAAAGCTCTTTCTAGAGCATGGACTCCTGATGTGTGTGTGTGTTGCATAAGCAGGTACCTTGAACTATATGGAGGCCACTAAAAGCTGACATAAGAATATCAGAAGAGCCCTGCTGCATCAGGCCAAGGGTCCATCTAGTCCAGCATTTTGTTCACACAGTGGCCAGCCAGCTGCCCACAAGCAGGACATGAGGGCAACAGCACCTTCCTGCCCATGTTCCCCAGCAACTGGGGGACATAGGCATCCTGCCTCTGATCCTGGAGGTAGCATAGAGCCAATCAGGACTAGTACCCATTGATGGCCTTCTCCTCCATGAATTTGTCCAATTGTCCGACAGGGCACTGAGTCAGACAATGCATTTATTTGCTTTGCTCTGGTCTAAACGACTTCTCAAAGGGCGGTGGTTGGGGGAGGGCTAAGAATAAGGGAGACCTGCTTAACCCACCCCAAGCCACCCCATCCTTATAATACTGTTAAACTCACTCCTGCCTTAGCCAGCAGGACACCCAAATGCCTAGTCTCAAGGCTGATTCACACACGACACGTGTGGTTACACTTGATGACTGGCAGCTCGGGGTGAGAGCATTGCACTTGAGGTGATGTGAGGTGATATGAAAGTTCAGTCGGTAGTGCTCTATCTGTGATGGGCCATTCACACATACAAGTCTGTTGGGGGCCGGCAGATCTCTTCCTTGGTATCTTAGGCCTCTGAACACAAGAAGCATCTCCAAGCAGGGACGGGAGAATCAGCAGGGTTTGAGCTTGTTGAGGTTCTCCAATTTCCACCTCAAAATTCAGTTCACCTCATTCCCATTCCCACAAATGAGCTATTTTCTTTTTCAGATGGGAAAGTTGCACATTGGGTTGAACATTTTTTTTAAAGGATGCACCCAAATGCATAGTTTCCCCCATTGACTGAAGCATGAAAATTCTTTTTTTTTTTTTAAATTTAAAAAATGCACGTTTCCAGCAAGTGCATTGTTTGAATGAGATCACAAGCTTGGGAATATGCGAGCTTTTGACAGGAAATGCACCTCTGTTGCGTTCACATCCAGGTTTGCGAATGGGGCAGGTTTGGATGCTTACTGAAAGAAAATTCTTGTAGATCCCGATCTCTAAGTCCAATGAGGATCAATTGAAAGAGCTCTGTATGTTTAGCCTGGAGAAGCTAAGATTCAGGGGGGACATGATATCTGTCTTCAAATTTCTGAGGGATTGTCGTGCAGAAGATGGAGCAGAAGTTGTTCTCTGTTGATCCAGAGAGCAGGAGTAGAACCAACAGGTGAGCACAGCAGGTAAGCAGGTTTTGGCTAAACATTAGGATAAATTTCCTAATGGTAAGAGTGGAGCAGAGATGGCCCCAGGAGACAAGGGGCAGGCTCTCCTTCCCATTAAGCAGAGGCTGCTGTCAGGGATGCTGCAGTTGCACCCTGCAGTACAGATCCTGTGTCGAGCAGGGGCTGGACTAGATGACCTCAAATGTTCCTTCCAACACTAAAATTCTATTATTCTATCTCTAGTGAGACGTTCGCCCTTCCTTTTGAGCAGCCTTATGGAAACAGAGAAGCTGACCGTTTCTGCCTGCAGAATTTATTTATTATATTTATATCTCCCTTTTTCCTGCAAGGAACTCAAGGCAGCTTACAAAATCCTCCTCCCCCCCCTCCATCTTATCCTCACAACAACCCTGTGAGGTAGCTTAGGCTGAGAGTCAGTGACTGCCCCAAAGTCACACAATGAGCTTGGTGGCCGAGTGGGGGACTAGAACCCAGATCTCCCGAGTCCCAGTCCAACAGCCTAACCACTATGCCACGCTGGCTCTGAGCTGGTCCCTTTTCTTTCTCTGTCAAAAAAATGAGGGGGAAAGGAAGGGGAAACCCTGGGCGTTCATTTCCTTCTTTTCCATAAGCTGGGGGATGGACAGACTTGGGAACCTGATTCCTTGGTTTCTTTTAATGAGACAAATTAAGGGACACCACAAATTCACCTTGGGCCTGGATACCTCAGAAATTTGGGCAGCGTTACTCTCCCTTCTTGCCCCAGTTAATATTTAAGATAAATGCATGACAGGAATGTGTTATACATTTCCGACAGAACTCGATAACATCTTGTGAGTACGTTATTGGTCCTGGTGTAGATGATGGGAGCACATATTCACCTGGGTCAGATTTTGAATGTCTACCTTTACAGTTACTATGCCGATTTAAAAAGAAATTACAAAGGCAATATGGGACCTGTTTGGTGTTGATTGTTGGAGGTATATGGACTTAACAAGGACCTACATCAGTGTTCTGCCAACCTTGGGTCCCCAGATGTTTTTGGCCTACAACTCCCAGCATGCCCCAGCCAGCTACGCTAGCTGGGGCATGCTGGGAGTTGTAGGCCAAAAACATCTGGGGACCCAAGGTTGGAGAACACTGACCTACATGGATCATGTAGTTAAACTTTCCTGGCCACTGGCCACTACAAGTGGGAGATCACATGACTGACCCCACCCCACCCCTTTATAGTAATATTTCTGGCATATAGAAAATTCACTGTCCAGGGGAAAGATAGCCCTCTCTCTAACATGCTAGTTTCTTATTTCTCAGGTTCTCCCCTCTCCTCAATGTGGAAAGCATTCAGACATGCAATCCTCTCCACCATGTGATCCACCAGCAACAAATTTACCACATGATCTCCTGAATTGCAGTTCAGATAAATTGGGCGGGAAAGTGGGGGAGAGAAGAGAGAGATTACCCTTACAATATATGGCAGGGATGGGGAATGTGGGGCCCTCCAGATGGTGTTGGATTGCAACTCCCATCATGCCTCACCATTGGCTATGCAGGTCAAGGCAGATGGAAGTTGTAGTCCAACAACATCTGGAGGGCCACATGTATCCCACCCCTGATATGGGGCATAGGCTCAAAGCAGTGGTTATGATGGTTGCAGTTGTTGCATTCCAGAAGAGCCAGAGTTCCCTATCCCTGGTTTATAATGGAGTAGAAAGACAGGAGGCATGCTGGGGATAGAGTGCCTACTTTATGGAGGACAGTCCTCTATTTGAAAGGCTATCAGAGGATGGTCTTCTATTTGAAGCTGTCCTCTGTTTGAAGGGCTGTGCAGTCCACATCTGATTTAAAGATCAAGAGAAAAATTTCTCAGGTGCCTGAAAAAAACTTTGATTATCCTCAATGCATTTCAGAAAGGACATTCCTTCTTCAGGGGCCACTTACCTTTCTCCAAATCCATCTTTCCAAAGGGTCTTTCCAATGCTGCTTCTGTCTTAAAATGCTTGAGCACTGGAGAAAGATAAGCAGCTCCTGAGGAAGGAAAGTCCTTTCCAAAACATGTTGGGCATAATAAAAGATTTTTTTTGGCACCTGAGGATATTTTCTCTTCTGTTTTGAGACACATATGTGCCTTCCCCTCTTGCTGTTTCCTTAAATATCAAGAACCATATTAAGAAGGTCCGCCAAGGGTCTTCAAGATTCCTATCAACCTAAATAGCAGCCTGAGAAGGCACACAGGTTTTCCCCACTGTGGTGAGATATATTGTACGTCTGCTTGAATGATAGTCATTATTTCTGCATTTGCACATTACATTAGTATACACAAATATCAAGCAGACCGCCTTCCCTTATATATACCCAACCCAACTGACCCTGAAGTTCATCAGAGGAGGCCTTGCTGATCATTCCACAATTATCAGAATATCGCCATGAAATACTTCGACGGCGGGTCTTCTCAGTAGCGGCACCCGCCCTGTGGAGAAAACTCCCTTGTGTGGTTCGAGAGGTAGAAAATGTGGCGTCTTTCAAATGCCTCCTGAAAAGGCACCTGTTCACCCAGGCTTTCCCTGGCTTGTAATGAAATTAACCATGCTGCTCCACTGTTCTGCTCTGGTACTGCTCTATATTAGTATTACTGTAATTGGAATTATTTTTAAAATTGCCTTTTAAATGTGATTTTAATATTTTAAATGTGATTTTAATATTTATATGTAAACCACTTAGGGATTTTAAAAAATACTTAGCAGCATAGAAATATTACAAATAAATAAATAAATGTTATGCAGATCATTGTCCTCTTTTGTTCTCTGTTTTGGTGATGCATAAGCAGCCAACCTAGTTGGGGAGAAGAACTGATTAGAGGATTTATGGGACCTGAAACATTCAACTCTTCAGTATGTCTTGGCCTGTGTGAACACATCAACCCTCTGCGTCTGTTATTTTGCAAAGTTGCTGGTGAACAAAGGCATCACACTCTGTTGGGGGTGGTGGTGGCAGGGAGAATGAGTTTATCGCTGAGAATATTGAGACTTCTGCAGTTCTGGAAAGGAGGCTGATCAGGTCTATGCCAGAAGTGCCCCACCACCCCCACCACATTCTCATTCAAACAGATGTCTTCAACATGTAACAGTACAATCCAATAAGGCTGCCTGTAACCCTCTGATCTCAGAGGATTATGGGCATCCTGTTGAAGGTGGCAGGAGTGTGGCAGATAGGATCTCTGCCGCACTCCCCTCACCCTCAAAATCATCTAGATAGGCCAATTTTGGCCATCTAGATGTTTTACCTCTCCTCGTGAGGAGCGGCTGAGGCATCACCTGGATTCCTCAGAATCCGGCAGAGCCTGGCTCCTCCCCTCCCCCCCCCAGGAATCCCCCCCCATGGGGGAACTCAACACGGTCTTCCATGTTCTGTTCCCTGCTGGTGTGGAAAGAACTGCGCCAGCTGCAAGGTGGGGGGGGGGGAGGAGGAGCCCCACAGCGCTGTCACCATCGGAAGGGATTTCCGAGGTCGCAGCGCCTTCCAGGTCCATTCCTATGTCCCCCCCCCGCCCCAAGACAAGGTCGGCGGTACAGAGGATTGCGCCCTAAGTGCCTTTTAGATAATAATTTTGCATCAGAAGTTAACTCTATTGCAAAGCTCAATGCTTCAGCGAGCCTTCAAGGTTCAGTTTATTCCGGCCTGCGTAAAGAAAGGGTGTGAATCAAAGGCCAACATGTTCTTTTGATAATCAGGTACTCAAAACGGTTCTGGACAAGGAGGGAGTAATGGAAAGCCTGGCCCAATCTGGAAATCAAGCAAACAAGCCAAGTCCATGATGATTAATGGGAGCCTCACAACACAGGCTAACTCTCACCCTGCTCTATCAACATCTCCCAGTATCTTGCAGGCTCCAGGTGATAACAAATTGCAGGACGCCATCTCCCTAGTAGGGAATCAGTGACTGCGAGATTCCCCCAACCACTTTGCCTTCCTTCCCATTTCTCCCACTCCCTACCACAATCAGTTCTCATGAACAACCGAACGGTCAACGCAACCCAGTGCCAAACCTTTCAGCTGCAGGAAACAGCAAGATGGGGAAATAGAAGCAAGAGCACAGCAAAACAAAGTGAGATAAGGATTAGAAAGTTACAGGGGGGGGCGCGCAGAAAAGAGAACAGTACTGAGAACACAAGTGAAAGTTTATAAGCCAGTCCAGACATACGCTAATTAGCAGTGAGTAGACCGGATTCCACAGGCTGTAGAAGAAAAGATGAGCAGGCAGGGTTATAGAGGAATGGGTGAGAAGTATATTTCAGTTTGTTTTTTAAAAGAATTTGTCCAATTTGCGTATCCTGAACTGAACGCAGAATTGAATGCAACCTGCAGTCTGAAGTCTGTACATTTCTCAGCTTGCAATATGATTCATGCAACAAAAAATGTGTTCAATGAATACGTACATTTGGAAAATGTACATGAAAATGCGTCCATTTGGAAAATACACATAAACACACTTTAGTCAATGTGCGATTCAGAAAAATGCATACATTTCACAAATGCACACAGCTGATGTGCGCATTTGGGGAAATGTGCATGAAAATATGCACTCCCCCCCCCCCGGCTCCCGAACACCCTCTGCCCATAATCTGATACAGACATGAGTCAGAACGAGCTTCCAGATGGACATCAGAGGACTTCGACAAGCTAGAGTTTTGCTGAATCGCCAGTTCATAGGCAGGCCCATCCATGACAATTGCTTTTGTAGAGCTGAGCTGAAGTTTCTCAGAATACATCTTTCAGAGAAGATACCTGAGATCCTACTCTCTCTCCCCCTGAAACACAAGGCCACTTCACAGGGTTTCTCCAAATATACGCCACCATTTTGTCAGGCAGCTGCCAGTCTCCCCGCTGCCATGGCACCCCAGAATGAGGCTACGTCCAGGGCACTGCGGAGGGGGCACAATGGTGACCAAGCTGCCGACACAGGTTACTGCCAGTGGTAGCAAACAAATAAACAAACAAACAACATTGCAGAAAGAAGCTGTGCTGCTGCTAATGGTGAGCACCCCTCCCCAAGGAACGGTTGGAGAATTTCTCCTGCCCCTGGAGAAATTAGGTGAAATGGTCACCCCAATTTTTCTGCTCACAAATAGGCAGGAGAAGTTCTAGAGGCCATTTGCTCACAGCTCTAGTAATGCAGTGTAGAAAAAATTACTGCACTATCATAGGTGCAGTTTGCAGCAAGACTGTTTTGTGTGTGTGCGCATGTTTTGGCAGTGGTCTATTCCTGATGTGCACATGCCCATGGATGATACACAGAGGGGAGGAGATGTGCAAGGAATTGAAAGCTGCAGCATACTGTGCAAATGAACAGAACTCAGTACCAAATTCAGAAATGGAAGAAGGGGAAAAGCAACAAAGTGGGCCCACTTTGGAAATAAGACCAGGTAAGACAGAATGTCAAAATCTGGAGAGGAATCTGGATGAGGAGACTTTTGGAAGCAGAGCACATCAAAATGGAACGGTAGCGGAGAAAGGACACTATGGTGCTCTAGTGTGCCTCTCATTCAACTCAGTGCGGTTTGCAGAAGGGGACTCCCCAGTGCAGGGTGCCCATAGTTAGCCCAGATCTGGCTCTCAATCTGCCACCTGTAATGGTACCCTATGTTTCCACTTCACCTGGCCACATGAAAAGGCCATCTCTGGTTGGAAGGCCATGGCTACTTGGACATGGCCCTTGGAAATCAAATTCTCTAATGCATTAAAAAGGGAGGGGGAACCTGTGGAGCTCCAAATATTGTTGGACTGCAACTCCCATCACCCCCAGCCAGCATGGTCAATGGCCAGGGATGATGGGAGTTATAGTCCAACAACACCTGGAGGGTTCCCCAACCTTGCTCTAATGCATTAGAGAAATGCACATGGGTTCTTGCATTAGCAAAATGAGCCATAAGTCATTTCAAGATGACTCTCATTGTGAATTGTTGGGAACATGTTGGTTCAGCATTTCTGATCCTGAAAGTTTAGACCTGTGTGGAGTGCTTCTGTGCACATGGGTGACTGAGAGCTCAACTGAGTCGTGTCCGTCCCCATGACTGGCTTCCAAACAGAACCAAGATGTACTGGTGGCATCCTGGTGGTGGTGGTGGGTACCTGTTTTCCCTAGAAAAACACCCCTGGCTGTGCATAATATCACCCAATGGGAATATGGGACAACATAATCTGGTTATATTCCTGATAGTAAGTAGACTGGTGGCCAAACTACATGGGACATTAAATCCATCTCTAATCACCTCTTCTCCAGAGGAGATCTGGAGGGTGCATGGAGGGTGGGGGTGCCGGGGGGGGGAGGAGAGGGGGCACAGAAGTTCCGTTCCACAAGCGATAGCCTCTGCTTGCTGTATCATGATGCTGGATCCAACCCTACTGATTCAGCACATTGTAACAACTGCCATGTGGGGTGGTTGTCACATGTAAAAGAACTGACCCCCAGTTGCTGTCCCTGGAAGCAGACTGCGAGCCTTGCCGATTTAAGGAAAAGGTTCTTGTAACTGTTTTCCAGTTGCCTGATAACTATGACAACCATAATGCATTCTTCTTTGTTTGGGCCCTTCTAATGTAAGGGGGCATCTCTTTATAGAACTATGTTCTTTGGATGTGGGGGTATATAAGCCTCTGAAGTCCAGAAAAATCTTCATCACTCATCTACTAAAAACAGGATGTTGGGCAGCGCTATGTTACACCAATACCATTCCCTTGGGGATCACTGGGGCATTTGCACCTTCTCAGAGACTGACTGAGAATCGTATTTTATGTCAAGAAGGACCCTCTACCAGTGATTGCCTAGTGATCAGGGAGGAGGGTGGTCACCTTCTTCTCTAGTGTGGCCTGGCTCACGTTCTTGAATCATGCGGAGCTCTTTGCCTCTCCAAGCATCTTTTCTTTTGGCAGTAAACCTGCTCTCTGTTTTGTTCTGGGTTGTGACAGTTGAACAGTGGACAGCGGGGAACTGGTAGAAGGCAGAAGGGTGGATAATATTAATAAGATGGCCTTTTGGCTTCCATTCTAACACTGTGACTGGGCAGCTCAGTCAAGGCTTCACATAGTGTTTGGCCCCGCATCGCAGTGTCTGTGCCCTGGGTCTGGAGAAATTGCACATGGAAGGATGCGCGCCATGGTTCTGTTTCTGTTGGCAGAGACAAGATGAGACTTACATATCTGAAAGGAATGCTGATAGCCAGGATGATCCCGCTAAACAACAGCACCATCAGCATCACAAAGAGCACGCCCTGGCAAGAGGTGAAGTCATACTGTGGAAGGAAACAAGAGTGCCTCTTTGAGCCTTTGGATGCCTTTGAGCCTCCTCCCAAGCTTCCACCAAGCATATAAGGTACACACTTAAGATATAAATACAGGGTTTATCAGGCATTTGCTGCTTCATCTGGTACCCAGAGTTGAACTCATACTTCTCCAGTTAGACCGCACAACAAAAATTCCCTGGACTTATACTGTTGGAGACACAGGCCCGTAGCCAGCCTCAAAGTTGGGGGGGGCACCAAAAAAGTAGTGGGGGGCAGTTCATCTGGTTTGTAGGCCTTTTAAAGATAAAATTGTAAACTGTTCTTTAATTATTTGCTTGTAAAAAAAAATTAGGGGGGGAATTGTAGGGGCAGCCCCCCCACCCCACCCATCACTTGCTAGTTGCTACAGGCTCATAGAGACATGCTACACAAGCTCTCTATCACATCCAGGCTTAACCATAACCCCCATACTATAAACATCAGCACTACTGATGGAAACCAATTTAGAAATGGGATTAAAAGCCTCACCCCCAACACAATCTAAACTCAGACCCTTCTGAATTTGGGCCTAGCCAGCGGAGGCTGCCTGTGACTCCTATTTTGGTGGGGCTCCTAAACCATTGCAGATTTTATTTGGAGCTCTATAGGAGCTCTCCATGGTGCTGAACTCCACCCCCAAAATAAGTTCACCACCATGGAGCACCATGGACAGCTCCTATAAAGCTCTACATAAAAGCTGCAATGGATTAGGAGCCCCCAAAAATAGGAGTCACCAGCCTCCAGTAGCTCATAGTAGCATTTGCCCCTGCTATGTCTGTCTACAGAAAACCTTTGACTCAAAATGGTGTGTGTGTGTGTGTGTGTGTGTTGGAGGGCAAAGGTTTTCCCCAATTATCCAGAAATCTCCCCCGAACAACGCTATGTCATCACCATCACGTAGCATTGTTCTCAGGAGGCTTCTGGGTAATTTAAAAAAAAATGGCAATGAGCAGCTGCCAGGCCTGTGGACTGCTAAGAGTAAATTCATAATTTTGCCCCCCACCTGAAACTTTGCCTAAATGACTCTGCCAACCAAGTCAGCTAAGGGAAAAACTCTGTGGCAGGAGGAGCCGTCCTGTCCTGCTGGCCTGGCATTATCTGATCTGGCATTCCTAAATGTGGTCTGTGTGTGTGTGTGCGCGCGCGCGCGCGCACGCACGCACGCACACACACACACACACACACACAGAAAGAGTTTGCTCTCCAAGATGGCCAGAACCTGTGTAGATAATCAGGCATAAGATGAGGGAGCCTGTTCCTTTGTTCAAGGGTGGAAGATCTACTTTTTTCTCATTTAGTTATTTATTTATTTATTTATTATACTTATACCCCGCCTTTTTTCCTGCAAGGAACCCAAGGTGGCTTACATAATCCTCCTCCTCTCCATTTTATCCTCACAACAACCCTGTGAGGTAGGTTAGGCTGAGAGTCAGTGACTGGCCCAAAGTCACCCAATGAGTTTCATGGCTGAGTGGGGACTAGAACCCGGATCTCCCGAGTCTTGTGAAGCTGCCCCCTTCTGTGAATGTAAACAACTTTATTGAAACAAGGTTTGCATGACACCTTTTCTTACTATGTAAACCAGTTGGAGGACTCCAGAAATAAATAATAAATAAGCCTTCTGTGTCTGCAAATGGAGTGGCAAAATTGGGTGGCAGGTGGGCGTGTGGAATCAGCCCTACTAAGGTGCTTTGCTCACCTTGGTCTGGAAACTGAATATGGTGACGGAGAGGCATACCAGTGCCGTGATCCCCAGGCAGAGAAGGACTGACTTGGTGTCGTAGTAGCTGCACAAGGAAGAGTGACATGAAATGGCATTTCCGATTAGAGATCCAAGCAATGAGCAAAACAGAGAATGCAAGTAAGTCTGTTTAGAGTTCAGTAGTTTCCAAATGGTTTGCTTTGGAATACTCTGATGGGCACCAGAGAACTGCAAGTGTGCCGCAAGAGATAAATGAATTCAATAACTGAAGGCTTCTCCTGGTGAGCTTCATGGAAGAGGCTGCCCACAACATCCCTGCAGGCCGCCTTCCCATTCAGCCACCACTGGTAGCTGTAAATTCTGCTCTGACTGGCAGTAGTTCTCCAGGATCTTGGGTAGAGAAGGTCTTTTCTATCACCTGCTACCTCATCCTTCTCATGGGAGATGCCTGGAACTGAACCCGGGACCTTCTGCATGCAAAGCACACGTTATGCCACAGAACTATGGTCCCTCCCCTGCTAGAGTTCCAGCAAGGCTTTGCGATGTGTTTCCGTGCAGGAGACCTAGAACTGTACAAGGGCTGGAAATCCTGCACTGTCTCGTCGCACCAGGTGTGATTGGATCATTAAATCATTCCCGGTGCAGAGACACAGCAAAATAGCCTGCCTTTTCTGATCATACAAATCCCAACTTTCCAAGTAAGCAAGCATCCCCCCCCCAAAAAAACCCTCCCAATGAAAGTAGAAAGACCGCGGGGATGTGGGAGTTATCTAGAATTTGCTACCACAAGATGTGGCGATGGCCACCAGCTTGGATGGCTTTAAGAGGGGATTAGATAAATTCATGGAGGGTAAAGCTATCAAGGTCTACTAAGCATGATGGCTATGTATTACCTCCAGTATCAGGCAGCATGCCTCTGAACAGAAGTTGTTGGGGGACACGAGCAGGAGGGTGCCATTGCTCCCCTGTCTTACTTGTGGGCTTCCCAGAGGCATCTGGTTGGCCACTGTGGGAACAGCATGCTGGACTAAATGGGCCTTTGGTATGATTCAGCATGGCTCTTCTTATGTTCTTCTGCCCTCAGAGGAGGGTGCCTATTGTGTTGCTGCATCACGCTGGCTCAGCTTGTCTGAGCGTGGAAAGCTAAGCAGGGTCAGGCCTGGTTGTTACTTGGATGGGAGACCCCTCCTCTAGTTTCCTGCATCGAGCAGGGAGTTGGACTCGATGGCCTTGTAGGCCCCTTCCAACTCTGATCTATGAAATACTATGAGGCACTGCTCTGGCCATGCCTCCTTCCAATTAGGAGGCATGTCCAGATCAGTGACTCATACAGAAACAGAGGGGCATCTGCTCCTGTGAGGGTGGCGGCAGCAAGTTTTTACTCTTACGTGCTCCGAAGTGAACCTTCGCAAGGGTAAGAGGGAAGGGCGCTCCCACTTCGGGGAATGGACTGTATGTAGCTCAGCGGCAGAACATCAGCTCCGCAGGCAGAAGATCCCAGGTTTACACCCTGCCATCTTGAGCTGTCACTGTTTTAAAAGATCAGGGAGCAGGTGACGAGAAAGGCCCTTGCCTGAGGGCGCTTCCCAGGGGAGGGGTGGTGACTCCTGTGTCAGTGGGGCTCCTTATCCGTTGCAGCGTTTATTCTGAGTTTCACAGGAGCTGTCCATGGTGCTCCATGGTGGTGAACCTATTCTGGGGATGGAGTACAGCACCCTAGATATAGATTTCATAGATCATAGAGTTGGAAGGAGCCTACAAGGCCATCGAGTCCAACCCCCTGCTCAATGCAGGAAACTAGAGGAGGGGTCTCCCATCCAAGTCATAACCGGGCCTGACCCTGCTTGGCTTTCCACACTTTCCAGCTTTCCAGACAAGCTGAGCCAGCGTGAGCCACAGGCCTGTAAAGCTCAGGATAAAAGCTGCCATGGATAAGCTGACACAGGAGTCACCACCAGCCGAGCTCTCCCGGTGCTTCCAGATGGAGGGGGTCACAGCACTAACAGTCAGAAGGCACCACCGTGCAGTTTCATTCCTTCATGGATTTTCCATGGTAAGGAAAAAGACAGAAGCAGCTGTGGGAAAACATGGGAGGGTTGTGAGGGGGAAATGATGACGTCTGGACCCCCCATAAAACTCTGTGAAGGAGGCAGGGTGATGGCACAATAAAAGTCTCATCTGGAAGCCCCCACCCCCCGGGAACCGGGAGAGCCATTGCTGCCAGTCAGTGTCGACAAGACTTGACTGGAGGGACCAAGGGTTCTGACTCAGTATAAGGCCGCTTCCAATGATTCCAGTTTCAATTCAGAAGGAAAGTGTGCCACAGCTATCAGAGGCCCGGGACACATTTGGGTAGATGGTGACCAAGACTGGTAGCCAGAGAGGTCCCTGTCAGATTAAGAGAAGACAGAGAAATAATCCCATTGCCCTTGATGTTGGCAGAGGGAATTCTGCTGGAACATGTTATTCGGGAGCATGATATGGTGCTGGTGCCGGGGAAGAGTTCTGAGTACCGACAGGTAATAAGCATCAAACATTCCACATTCTGAGGAGTGGAAGGCCCACAGTTAGATGAAAAGATGCAGATGAAAAGATGCAGATGAAAAGATGAAAATATGAAGCTGCCCTGATACTGAGTCAGACCATTGGTCGATCTAGACCTGCATTGCCTACTCCATCTGCTAGCAGCTCTCCAAGGTCTTTCCCAGATCTGTCACCCGGGATTTTCTAACTGGGACCTTCTGCATGCAAAGGATTAAGTGTCTGTAATGGAGCCACAGCAGCCACTGGCCACAGCGTACAGGGGCAGCCCCTCTGAGAACAGATGCTGAGAATAAAACAACAGGGTGTAGCCATCACCATCATGCCTTGCTTGTGAGCTTTCTGAAGACATCTAGTTGGTTACTGTTGGAGATGGAGAGCTGAGCTAGATGGTTCTTTGGCCTATCCAGCAAAGCAGTCACTATTTCCTATATGCTCCATGTTCAGGAGTGAGTGCCGATGAGTATGTAGCCAAAATGGCACCACCCACACCCCAAGGTTAGTGGGGGAAGACCCTACAGGAGGCGAGAACCCCAACACCCCAAGGAGGACTGGCCTGAGCGTGCTCAGTGGGCGCACAGGCACAATGCTGACTGACTTTTCTGGAGAAAACTGGGTGGGAGAAGGAATGGAATGGAGCGACTTGAAAGCGGAACAGAAGCATTCCACCCTGCAACGTTCCGTTACAAATCCCACTTGTTCTTATATATTTATATTCTCTCCACAAGTACTCCCTGTCCTTAAAATGTGGTGATAAAATACTGGGCAGAGCCTACTGGCTGAGATCTAATGGAATGATTACTATGATGCTCGTGTTGCTCACCCCAATCCCAAACATGTTTTCACAGAAGGAAATCCTACTGATTTCAGTAGGGCTTGCTTCCAGTTCCAGATGAAATCTGCTTCAGAGATTGCAGCTCAAATTTACATTTGCTTTCCCCACCTTTCTTTTGCAGCAGCAGAAAAGCTTGCTACAAGGGCCTTAGTGTATATTGCTCTGCTCGGCTTCTTTGGATTTTGGGACTGAGTAATGTCTTGTTTATTGCTCCTTCTGCCACAGTTCTTTTTTTGTCCTACCACCACCACTGGCTGGCCATCTGACAAATATAAAACAGTGAAAATCCATGATAAGATTGTTACTGCAGAAACAAAGGGAGAGTTGTACAAGACCTGGACCACAAAGGGAGCTTCTTTCTAGCTAGCAACATCCTCCATCCATCCAGGGCCGGCGCTAAAGCTAGGCAGACCCAGGCGGCTGCCTAGGGCACGTGGTGGAAGAGGGCGCAGAAACGCTGCGCTCCTTCCTCGCCGCCAGCGCGCTCCTGCCCCGCCTGGCCGCCTCGCCAACAAAGGCACCGGTCCGCAACCACCAGGTCTGTGCGAGGGGGATTGCGGGCGCCGGGCGGGCTCACCGTCGCGCTCGGCTTTCCTCTGCGCCCGGAGCTAGGCTAGGTCAGGAGCGCGTGCGGCGGCGGCGGCAGCGACCGGTTGGCAGTGGGGAAAGCGGCTGCTGGAGGAGGAGGCCGGCGGGCGGGGGACGCTGGGCAAGCAGGCATTTCCCGGCTGCTTTGCTCCGGAGCCCTCCCCCCCCGGCACGAGAGGGGGGGCGCTAAATATAAGCCAGCCTAGGGTGCCAAAACTGCCCTGCATCGGTCCTGCCTCCATCCCCTTCTATGCCATTCACTTCAGAGCAGATTCAGAACTCTCAGCCTGCATTTAAGTGTCCAGACCCCACATCCTGCTGGGAGAGTCAAGAACTGGAATAGCTGTTCTGCTTGCACCGCTGTCCTGCTCACTAGAGTTCCTCCCCTTGCAGAAATATCAAATTGCAGTCACAATGTTGAATATTCTGTTTATCTGCAATCATAATCTTTTCATCTGCACAGACATGTTATATGAGTTTCAGGATAGAGAATCCTGAAAATTTTAGTCTTCTTTAAAAAAGAAAGAAAGAAATACAAGTTTCTAGTCCATATGGCTACAGAAACAAGCTTGATAAGGTGTACATAGAGCCTTTCAAATATCAGAAGCCAAAGAGGTGCGTGTGTGCATGGGTGTAGCTTTAGTTAGCCATTAGTTGACTAACAGTGCAAGTGTGTGTGTGTGTGTGTGTGTATGTCTATGAAGAAGTAAACCCCATTGCATTCAATGGGGTTTACTCCCAGGTAAATAGGTATAGCAATAACTTTTAAAAATTAATTGCAATTCATAAAATAATTGACAATGGCAGTTTAAAGTAATAACAAAAATTAACAGAACAAAGATTAAAGTAACACATTGCAATATTAATCTGAAATGTGATTAATCTTATATCTTCCAACTCCATATCTCTACAATAAGTGCCTTTATTGTGGATTAAAATGTGGGTTCAATACATAAATACAGAGCTGACATTTCGGGCTTTATTCTGTAGTGCCTTATTTGATTTTGTGTAAACTAGAAAAGGATTCTGTATTAGAAGGAGATTAGTTATCTTGGCTGCTGTGCAGAGGTTTCACCCCAACCTGTGATGTCCCTGAGCCACACGATCTTTTAACCACACATTGGATTACTGCACTGCACTCTATGTGGGGCTGCCCTTAAGGCTGCTCTGGAAGCTGGAGCTAGTGCAGAATGTAGCAGCTCAGCCATTGTCGGGAGCTGCCCCTTTTCAGCATGCACCTCCTTTGCTGAAGGAACTGCACTGGCTACCTATTTGCTACTGGGTCAGGTTTAAGGTTGCGGTACTTGTG
The DNA here is from genome assembly GCA_021292165.1 of Shinisaurus crocodilurus. Taxonomy (NCBI): domain Eukaryota; kingdom Metazoa; phylum Chordata; class Lepidosauria; order Squamata; family Shinisauridae; genus Shinisaurus; species Shinisaurus crocodilurus. The sequence continues at coordinate 34,948,818 of CM037881.1, read as the reverse complement.
TATAAAGCTTGAAACAACATGGGACCAGGTTACATGAGAGAGCGCCTCCTCCCATACCAACCTGCCCAGTTGCAGGGGTCATCAGAGATGGCATGCTCCTGGTGGTTCCTCATGGACCTTTGGCCCAACTGGAGTCCACCAGGAGAAGAGCCTTCAGTGTGGTGGCTCCCTTTCTGTAGAACTCCCTGCCTCTGGATGTCAGGCAGGCTCCAACATTGTGCTGCTTTTGGTGCCTGCCGAAGACCTCCTTGTTCCAGGAAGTTGCCTCTGCTCTTCAACCACCACTGTAATTTTAGTTTGTTTTCAATGTATTGTTTTTGTTTCTTTTATCTGTTTTTGTCTTTTTATTGTTCACCGCTCCGGAATCTGCTTGATGTGGAGCGGTATACAACAACAACAACAACAACAACAGCAACAGTCTTCAGGCAATTGCAACTCATTTGATTCTGATTCTAATCTATCATTTTGTCCCCTTAGATGAGAAAGAGATTTATATAAAAATATTACTGGAAGAAAATAGGCATACATCTGCAGAACAGGATATTATTTCTTGGTATATGTATACCAATACACACACACACACACACACGTATATCTTTCTCCTATGTATATACATCTCCTGCGTCAATGCTACTACTTACCAGGTAAATTAAATAAACATTATTATTCGCCTAGTATTTGTTTGAGATATGATGCAAATTATACTAGATTTTTGTATATCTGGTAGTACTCTGTTAAAATCCAACCCTATTGGGGAAAGGTGGTTGTTAATATTTTGCTGATTATCAGCTATAGATTTCCTTAATTACCAGAAATATTTGTTTGTTTTAAACTGGGGCAAAGTTGGAGAATTAAGAAGCATAAGGTTCAATATGTCTAGAAATTAAGATATACATTTTTATTTGTTTGTTTTGCCTGGGTTTTGTTTTTTTTTAAAGGAACATGCTTGGACTTTCAGATGAAAGATCAGGGAAGAACCACCAGAAAGAGATACCAAGGAATGAAAAGTAAAAAGGTGGCAAACATTCAGGATCCTTCTGTGAGCGACCTACCTGGAGAGCATCCCAGTCAGATAGGCCATGGACAGAGTCTGTGGAGAGAAAGGCACAGTTACTTCCAAAGTTGGAGCGGGGGGGGGGGGGGCAAGAAAAGAGACACGATCAGTCTTATGGTACGTTCTTTGTGTTTATCCTGGACAGGCTTGCACAACCAAAGTGAAAGCAGCCTGGCTAGCCATGTATGGTGGCCGTCCACCACATTCAGTAAGCCTCCTTTTGTTTTGTTTTTTTACTGCTCGTCTAGGATTGCAAAAATGAGGGCAAGAGAATGAAGGCATGTCGTGTCAGGCAGGTTGTCATCATCAAAGGCTGGTGCGCTGCATTTGCATTTGTGGGTCACGAGCTGTGCAGGCCTGCACTTACCTGTGCAATATACAGAAGATGAGGGGTTGGATCCAACTTCCTTGTTGTGTCCATGGAACAGGCACCTCTGGTGGAATGGGATTTCTGCATCCTCTCCTCCTCGCTGCAGCCCCCCCTGTGCACCCTCCAAATCAGGGGGAACCGTTCCACAGGTGCAACGAGAGAGTTGGATCCAAACCATTCAGGATACAAAAGAAGTATACTGCCTTAAGCAGTAAAGTCCCAGACTTGCTCACACACACTGCACTAGGGATTAAGCTACTCTTGTTCCTCTTCACTTTTCCTCCTCTTTATTTCGGTGTATTGAGGAACATGAGAGGCAGACAGCCTTAAAAATAAAATAAAAATGGCAGTATGTCCCCAATGAAGGACTAAGGGTGCCATCCTACGCTTGTTTAGACAGAAAAAAGCCCTACAATTCCCAGCATGGCTGGCTGGAGGAATGCTGGGAGTTGTAGGACTTTTTTTCTGTCTAAACATGCATAGGATTGTGCCGTAAAAGTAGGAACTCTCCATTGCACAGCAATCCATCCTATTTCCAAGCTTCCTGAGGAAAACAGCAGATCTACACTGTGACCTTTTTACTGAGCACTTTAAAATCGCCTGCAGCTGCCTCAACTTGGATAACACTAGGTAATTCTGTCACTCAGTTTACAGAGGGGTCCGGAGCATTGTTCGGTCCTGTTTTGTTGGGTGAATTTCAACTGTTATAACCTGAGGTTGTGCTTGGAATACTGCTGCAGCCTATTGCTTGTTTGCTCAACCTTGCCTGTCTTGGCTTATAACATGTAGCTGGACGGGACTGACCAGCCTGATCCAGGAGAGAATTAAGGCCTCTTTGGGAGAGGGCATGGTCCCAGCAGTATGGGCCACCATCCAGGATAGTCAAGTGAAGAAATGTCTTTTCCCACACTAGCTGGAGGGTTTTTAGTAAATTTGGATGCAATCCCATCATGACATGGGTGGTAACAGTCTTGCTAGGGATGAGTGAATCTGTTAAGCTCGATTTCACCCAGGTCCTTATTTTCCCACTGCTGAGTTTGTTCCATCCTGTTTCCACACCGGGTTCCAATTTTTAAAAAGTCTGCCTGAACATTCATGTGTATTGTTCTGTGCATTTCTCATAATGTACAGTTTTTATATGCATTTTTTTTTCAAACATACACATTTTTGGCAAGCAATTTTTATTTGAATGCAGCATTATTGTATATATTTCTCCAAATATACACGTGTTTTATGTTTCAAATGTACACCGTTTTTGTGTGCTTTGTTGTGTATGCATTTTTTTGGTGAACTGCACTGCAAACTTTGGGAAAGTACAGATTTTTTAAAAATCTCTAACTGCATTCTAGTTCATGTTCAGGTATGGGAAGTGCGAACTTGGTAATTTCGCATTGAAATGCAAACCAAATGAATGTATCATCTATCCCTTGTCGTGATAGTATGTTACCACTTCCTTATATCTATGTGTTTCTACATTAACTGCCTGTCCTCCCAGTGCTGGTTCCAAGTTTTTTTTTGGGGGGGCGGCTTGGGCAAGATGCTCTCAGTGGATCCCCTCCTTGAATGGCACCTGTCCCTGAGTGGGCCCACCTCCTCCTCCTCCTCCTCCTCCTCCTCCTCCTCCTCATCATCATCATCATCATCATCATCATCAACATTTCTTTACTGCTCAATAGCCAAAGCTCTCTGGGTCATTTACAAAAGGTTAAAACCTTAAAAATACAATATAAAACATAATATATTAAAAAGAAAAACATTTACAGAAGCAGTTTAAAACACTCAAAAATAAAAATCACAGGACCACTTAAAACCATATCAGTCTTAACCTGGTGCCGAAAGGATGACAATGTTGGTGCCAGGCAGACCACAGTGGGGAGAACATTCCACAATTGGGGGGCCACCAGCAAGAAGGCCATCTCCCTTGTTGCTACCCTCTGAACCTCTCTCAGAGGAGGCACCTGGAGGTGGGCCTCAGATGACAATCATAGTGTACGGGTAGGTTCATCCTGGGAGAGGCACTCCATCAGGTATTTTGGTCCCGAGCCATAGAGGGCTTTATAGGTCAAAGCCAGTACTTTGAATTGGGCTTGGAAACATACAGGTAGCCAGTGCAAGCAAGCAGGCCACAATTGGTGCTATATGTTCAGACCTTCTGGTCCCCACTATCAATTTGGCTGCCGTTGTTGCTACTGCTTATTCACACATCCCTCCCTCAGGGCCCAGTCTGTACCACCTCCCAGAGGGAGAGGACATGGTGTGCAGAGGTTACCTACTCCTCACTTTTGCTCTTCTTACTGCTCAAGCGCAGGTAAACCTGCAGCAACAGCAAGGAGAGGAGCAGCAGCAGCAGGACCTGGAGGCTCCAGGAATTGGCAGTGAGTATCCAGTGATGCCAGCCCCTGACTCCACTCTTGTGTCCGCCCCCTGGCATTTCCTTCACAGACATGCACACTGGCCCCTTGACCATTACACCAATGCCTCTGTATGGTCTCCAGTGAAACCAGTAAGATCCAGGAAAGTCCTGTCAATTTCATCAATGCCTCTGTATGGTCTCCAGTGAAGCCCATAAGATCTGGGAAAGGCCTGTCAATTTCACCAGTGCCTCTGTATGGTGTCCAGTGAAACCAATCTGATCCAGGAAAGTCCTGTCAACAATTTCACCAATGCCCCTGATAAAGTATCCTGTGAAACTGATGAGGTTGGGGAAAGACTTTTCAATTTCAGCAGCATATTGATTTATTTTTCTTCATGCATAGGAGCACCAGCACTGGTGCACATATTCATACTTTTGCTTTTGTTTCAAAAAGAACGAGGAGGCGCTGGTAAAATTTATAGTTTTTTCCCCTGACCGTGGGTGCTTCCAGGTGAGGCTTCTATGAGGCCACTGCCCTGCCTCATTCACGGATGTTTACTGGAGGTGTATGTGCGTGTGTGCCCAGCCGTCATCGTCTTCTGCTCGTACCCCTCCCATGTTTTCCAAAAACTCCTTCCATCTTTTTCCTTACTGCACAAAATCCGTTAAGGAACAAAAGATGGAATTGCTGCACAAGGCCTTCTGGTTGCTAGCGCTAGGAGCCCTCCATCTAGATCAGTGTTCTCCAACCTTGGGTCCCCAGATGTTTTTGGCCTACAACTCCCATGCTGGGAGTTGTAGGCCAAAAACACCTGGGGACCCAAGGTTGGAGAACACTGAATCTAGAAGCTCCCTTTGTCAGTTTCATAGGAAACCAGAGAGGGCGGGGTATGGTGAAGGGAATGCCCATGAGTCCCATGACCATGGTCATGGAAAAGGAGGAGGAATCAAGTGAGGGAGCCTCTGTGCCTGTTAGTAGTGACCAAAGAGAAGAAGCCACACACACACACACCCCGAATGCACAGCTCTATGAAAATAAAACAAAAAAAATTTAATGGGCAGATGGAGGATTAAAAATGCATTTCCGATAGAATGCATCTGTTGACCAGTGATTCCAAACATGCAGGAAGGTTGAAATGTGACTGTAAATCCACCTTTCTGCATGACCAACAAACTGATTTTTTTAAAAACCTGAGATGGACACATGTAAAGCTGCAATTCAGTCATCCATTCATGCATGTTAACAACAGGAGCAAAACTCAAAAGCACTTTGATTGGCACGTGTGGAATCAGTCTAATAGTCACATTGATTTCTGTGTGACTAACTTCCTGGTACGTGTGCTGACCGCAAGTGTGCAGCCTGATCCTATGCATGCTTACTCAAAAGGAAGTCCCGCAGAATTCAGTGAGGCTTATTCTCATGTAACCTTAAGTGTTAGTTCTGGGTGATTTCTTTCAGCTTGCTCTTTTAACCTCTTTAAAATATATTGGCTGATTTTGAAAACTGATATTGTAATACAGTTCCCTGCGGGAGTTTAATTTATCTTTATCTCTCTCTCTCTCTCTCACACACACACACACACACACACCATGTAAATACATAATGGTCTCCTAGTAGTTGGTCATCATGTGTCTAAGAAGCGGATTTTGATCTCCAGAGTTTCTCATATTGTCGTGCAGACTCAGCACTTTTCCTCTGCACTTTGCAGGGCGGCTCAGAGGACAGCCCCTCTGAACACACGATCAGAGTCTTTACCCGGAGCCCAGCTGCCCTGTCCTTTCCAGTGCTGCTGCATGGGGTGAAGGGAGGGGGTGGAAGCAGAAGCCTTGCAAAATCCTCCAGCAAGAGATCAGTGTTTCCTTATTCTCTGCCTTGGGGCTGTTGTGACTGGTCCGACCAGCTGCGACTGGTTGCTGTACTTTGCGTAGGCTTGCAGCTCTTGGCTGGGGACTGTTCAAATTGTTCCCGCCTCCCAAATTGGAAAAGGAGCAGGATGGCAGCGCCACATGTACCACTCCTGATGGTAGGAGTAGGTCAGCACAGGGCCTTGTAGTACTGCACTTTACAAAGAAGTTGTCATAGGGATGTAACCGCTCACCTCGAGCAGGCGTAGCGGACTGAAATCGGCCCCGTTCACACCCGCCCGAGGCGAACGGGCCTTACTGAGTCCCGGGCCCCGCTCGCCCATGCCAGCCATGCTGGTCCCGTCGCGTCACTTCTGGCTGGTCAGAAGTGACATGCTGGGACCCTGCGCCAGCGTGCCGGGACCCTGCGCCACGTCTTTTCTGTAGAAACCAAGGCAACAGGGCTTAAAACATCCCTAGTTGCAGATCAGACCCCGTCTTTGTAGGACAGCTTTCCTCAATCTAGTGCCCTCCAGTTGTGTTGGCCTACAACTCCCAGCATCCTCCAGCCAGCCATGCTGGCTGGAGGATGTTGGGAATTATAGGCTGACACATCTGGAGAGCCCCAAGTTGGAGAAGGCTGCTTTAGGGCTACTCTCGCTTCTTGGGCTATGGATACATCACCTTCCTCTGTGATGTCATAGAGGGACCAGATACAACAGAGAGCAAGGCTCTTATTCCTTTTACAGTTGTGTTGGAGAGGGAATTCTAGCGGGTGCAGCTTTTCTCACCCCTACGCAACAAGCTGCATTTCCAAAATCCCCTCTTCCGGGGAGCCCTGTCCACTTTTGCATCTGGCCGCCCCCTAAGTGGTGCGCTGATAGATCCCAAACTTTGCAGAGTTTCGACAGCTCCCTCAGCACGTCCTCTGGGCCAGTCACACACTTTTTTACTTTCAGTCACTGGAACTGAACATTCCTTGGCTTCCTGCATTTTTAGCTGTTGCTCCTCTCAAATTTTTAGCCTGTTGTTGCTCCTCTCATAGGCTAAACTCAAGTCACAGTACCAGGCGTCCTACTTACAAAGATGCTCAGGAGGATCAGGTTCCATGGGAAGTACCTCCTACGAATTAAGCAAAAGGAAGCCAAGTAAGCTTTGTTACCCAAAGAGCATAATGCACGCTGAGAGGAAGATTGCATAACATCATCTTGCATAAGAAGGTAATTAAAGAACAGCATGGCAGTTAGAGCAGTCGGGCAATATAGCACCTAAAATCCAGCCGGGTAACTATAGTTCACAAGATGTTCTGGTATCGGGGCACAGATACTTCTGTCACTGACTCAGCTTGAATTAGGGCTAGGCTGCCTTTTCACCCAGGCTCTATAGGTGCTCCTTTATAACAGTGGCTCGAGGCGCAGTATTTAGTGGGTGAAGCGTTTTTCTGGCATGGGGATGAATGTTAGCGCCTGCTGATTGCTGTGGATAGAGATGCCCCAAAAGGCACAGCTCAGATGCTGGTTGAAAAGTTGGCAAGACTAATTTGAATTAGGGAAATCAGGAAATTGAAACGCAGCAGCACTTTCAACCAGTGGGTCAGGTGAAAAAGAGTCCTCGTTCCCTCTTCCTCTCTTCCCTCCCTCCCACTCCCTTTGGAGCAAACACATGACTACAGCAGAGCATTTCCCACATCATGGCATACCACTGCAAAGCATTGAAGCAAGAGACAGCATTCTCCCTGTCCAACACAAAAGCAGAACTTAGGCTAGTCTTCAACTTGGTGTCCTCCAGATGTTTTGGACTTCACCTCCCATCAACCCCAACCAGCATAGCCAATGGTCAAGAATCCTGGGAGTTGTAATCCAAAACATCAGGAGGGCACCTAGGCTGGTTTAGGCCATTGTCTACATAGCAAATGCCACTGATTGAGGCTGCCCATCTCTCTCTCTCTCTCTTTCTCTCTCTCTCTGGGCGTTTCTACACAAGGCTGTTAATTGCTGTATCTACTTTTGGATTCATCACAGCATTGAGATCCAAGCTCTACACAGAGCTCTTCCTTTCCTGCTTTTCTGCTACATAACCTCTAGGTGGAGCAAAATAGCTCAAATACACAAGAAGAAACAGTGCCATTTTCTCTGTTCTAAAATAATATCCCATTGTCCCTGTTCTAAATAAAAAACACCCCCCCAAAGCACAGAAAAGTGCTCTTTAAAAACAAAAGCGAAACTGGGGGATCACGATGTCATCTAAAGAGCCCATAAACAACCATGAGTAAGGAATTGAGCACACAGTAAATGCCTTATGTAGAAAAGCACTCTATCTCTCCTTTCTAGAATTACTTCTGTTTGTATCCTAGGACATGGATCAGGAACCTACCCATTTAGAATTTTGTAAGAGGCATGCAAATGAAAGTGATGATGACCTCGGCTTCTGTACAGCCAATGAGTAAGGATGTTTCTTCATTGGACATTGATGGCTAGAAGTTGCTTGCTTAAATAAGCACTGGCAACGGGTGGCTACTAACTACTGGACACACCCACCTGTCTGGGTGGGGGTTCAAGAGAAACCATTCAGTCCTTTTAGGATATGGCCAGTGAAAGGGACAGAAGTCTGACGTTTGTGGGTGGCTGGCAAAAGAGAGTATGTGAGAATGGGGAAGTCTAAATACTTTTTGTGTGTGTGTGGTGCATTTGGAAAACTAATGCTGCCTTGAAGATGAGCACTGACTGACTGGGTTCTGACCTAATGTACCCTTGCTCAGCTGGTACATTTGTAAATAAACAGGTATGACAGAAACATCATAATGCTGTACTCTCTTCTCAAAAGGCTACAAACCCTGTAAAATCCTAGGTGACCCCAGGACTATCCTATCATAAGAACATAAGAAGAGCCCTGCTGGATCAGACCAAGGGTCAATCTAGTCCAGCATTCTGTTCACGCAGCTGCCCATGGGAAGCCCACAAGCAGGACATGAGTGAAACAGTGCCTTCACTTATATCACTTAGGGAAGTGAGGAGCTCAAAACTGTATGATACCAAAAAGAAACCCGGTGCTCTGGATGTCATTGGATCATTCCATTAGAAAACAGACAGAAAGTAAATAATGGGAGTGATAGTCTAGGGATGTGTGAATCAGCAAAACTCGAGCTGGTCAAAGTTCTCCAAATTCCACCTTGACGCTCATTCCGTCTCGCGTCCGTATCAGATTGCGAGCTTCGTTTATTTCTTTTTGCATGAAAATGCATGCGTATTTTCTTGTCTATTTTCCCCCCAAATGTATGCATCAATTGTGTGTATCTTTGAAATGTCCACATTCTTCTCCCATTGTTTAAAGCATGTTTGTGTGCATTTTTCAAAAGTGTGCATTTTTCATGCGCATTTTTCAAATATACACATTGGGGGGGGTCCACTAATCACATTGCAAGCTCAGAAATGTACGGACGTCGACCACAGATGGCATAGCATTCAATTCCATGTTCAGTCCAGGAGGTGCAAACTGGGCAAATCCTGATCAAAACCAAACTGAAATGGATTCCTCATGCATCCCTAGTATTAGCTAGTTGACCAGCTTGTGCTGATATGAGAACATCCATTTTTCCAAGTTAGCACAGATTTCTTCCCCAAACGGACAGGATAAGCAGATCCCTTATATATCAAATGCACGGAAAGGAGCATTTTACCTGGGTCCAGAGCAGCAGGCCAGGATCAAGTAGGTAACAAAGAAAACAGCACTGTGAAGGGGGGGGGGGAGAGAGGGAGAGAGAGAGAGAGAGAGAGAGAGTGAACCAAGGAAGAAAGCTTCCCATGTCTGCTGTGATTATGAGGATCACTTGACCATCTTTCCTTCTTTCACTGAATATCATGTGTGAACCATCTCTTAGGGGGAAAGTGCCATAGAAATATTAAGTATGATTATGATCAATATGTCAAAAAGCCAGTTCTTGGCTTTCCATCCAGCTTTAACCTACAGTGACCAAGAACAGAACCTGGAATGGAGCTAAGTAGATGAAGGAGAGAGGCTGTTAGGTAGGAACAAATTGATTCTCAATGGCTCAGAACGTGGGTTTTGTACCCATCACACAGGTGTCCCTGAATGCACTCTTTTACTTTCCCCCTGGCTCTCAGCAACATGCTGGCACTGAGGCAGCTAATTGTTAGGTCGGGTGGTAATCAAGATGGCGACAAGGAAGGCTGCTTCTGTTTTGAGCTCCGTAATGTATTTTTAGTTGTTTCTTTTTATCTACTTTAACTGTTTTGAGCTGGCAAATTTTACCCTAGTATTTTTTCGTAAGGCTCTCTGAACAATCTTGAACATTCTGTATCACTTACAGTGTTTCTCAAGGATTACTTTTTGAAAACAAATGGCGTTTACAATCATGTGAGTAAATGGGAGTTAACCACCCTCAATGCGGGGAGGACGAGCGACGCCAAGCAGTGGCCAATGAGCAAGCACTTAGTTACAACAGAGGAACGTAAGCAGCTGCCTTATGCCAATTCAGACTATTAGTTCATCTAGCCCAGTATTGTCTTCTCCAGCCTCCCCCAAGCTGGTGCCCTCCAGACCTGTTGGACTACAACTCCCATAATTCCTAGCCAGTATGGTGCCATGCTGGCTGGGGATTGTGGGAGTTGAAGTTCAACATGTCTGGAGGGCACCAGCTTGGGGGAGGCTGGTCTACTCTGAGTGGCTGCAACTCTCCAGGATCTTGGACACAGAAAGTCTTTCCTGTCCTCTGCTACCTCATTCTTCTCATGGGAGATGCCAGGAACTGAACCTGGGACCTTCTGCATGCAAAACACATGCTGTGCCACAGAGCTACAGTCCCTCCTCTGATAGAGCTCCAGCAGTGGGGTGGGTGCAACCGTAGGGATGTGTGAACAGAGAGAAAGCCACTCCACCGGTGACTTGTGGATTTTCAGGTGACTTTCACTCTGCCGTTCGCCCGTTTGCAGGCTCAGAATTTGCACAAATACGTTTGGGTGTATCTGCACAAATTTGTGTTCCTGAAAATGTGCAAATCAACAAAAAATGCTCAAATACCTCCAAATTGCATATTTTTATGCTTTACTCCAGTGGATGGGGGGATTTGCACATTTTTGATCAGTGGTTTTTTTTTATTTTACATATTTTTCTGCGGCTAAATTTGTGCAAAAATACACACAAAAAAGAAAATTGGTCTGCAAGCCCGCAGACCCCACACAACCTGGGAAAGCCGGTCTGCTGAGGAATCTGCGGGGTGGACTCCGAGAAATCCAGACTCATTTGAGTCTCTTGCGGATTTCTCCAGCATCCCCAAAGGTGTCTCTATGGAGGAGTCCTTGAAGTGTGCAAGCTCCCCCCCACACACACACACACAAACACTGCCTTCGTAATGATGGGCATTTTGCTAGTGATCTATAAAAACGGAGGGCAGGTGTAGTATGTCCTCTGCGATCAGAGTGATAGTTGAGAGGTAGGGCTGGAAAGGTACCCTCTGCTCAATTCATGTGATGTGGCAGAGGGGAGCATCATGGCGGGGCCGCCCACTGTTCTGCCATGGTCTGGCTCTGCATGGCATAATTTTACGATTACTCCAGTTTCAGTCAGCACCCATAAGTAGTACATGCAAGCCTTACAGGGAAGGCATCCATCAGCCAATGTGTTGAACAACGTAATACTGGCCAATGTGGGTCCTTCCTCATTTCCAGGTCAGGATGGAAGCAGATGTATAGTGAACACCAAACCTAGATCATACCCCATTGGCGGTGGCCCTCTTGAACGTCAATCTATTACAGAACCGCCAGTACATTAAAAAAAACAAGGCCTGACAGAGATGTTGGCTTAATGGGAAAGGAGCAGGGAAACAACCTGTTAGTCTAGGCTTCCCCAACCCATTGCCCTCCAGATGTGTTGGACTATGACTCCCATCATCCCCAGCTGGCTGGTAATGATGATGGAAGTTACAGTCCAACATATCTGGAGTGCAACAGGTTGGGGGAGCCTGTGCTGGTTGTCTCATTTTCTTTGCCACATACAGCCCACGCCTTCCCCGTTCCATGTTGAACCACAGCTGAACCACAGTTGAACCATGTCCAACCACATCTTGGAGGGCCAAAGGCTACAACGGAAAGTGGAAATGTTTTCTCCTGATGCACATTCTAGCAATAACCCATATAACAAATGAAGGGGAGTGGGGAAAGATGATCCACACAACCAATCAGTTAAGCACACTGGAGAATTATTAGTGACTCCAGGCATTTCATTCAATTAGGGACCTGGGAGGTCAGTCCCCAGAGAGTCTAAATGTTCCACAGGTATTTTTCCACCATGTAAAGGGTTGCCAAGTGTAACTCTAAACTGCTCACCACGCTGTCAATTTCTGCCTGCTGGGGAGACAGCTTGCTAATGAGACAGGTTCCAGTTACATTCGCAACAGGGAAGATGTGATCTGTGGTCAGGCTCGGGTGGGGGGGAGTCCAAGCAACCATGGAAAAAATGTTAGGGTGGCCAGATACAAAAGAGGCTCCTGCTGCACTTTTAGTAGTGGTGCAGCAGAGCAGAGGGGATTTCAGCAGCTCAAGGTGCAGCAGAGGAGCCCTGTCCTCTCTTGCGTCCGGCTACCCAACCTATCATTGCTGTGTCTCATCCCGCCCCACAATCCTGGTTCTTGATAGCCTCTTGAGTGCTCATTACCATTAGCTTTTTCTCATCTGTGTAGACAAGCTGCACCTACCAAAATTCCCTCTTCAACATGACTATTCAAGGCAAAGGAACCCCCATCCTCTATTGCAGAGGTAGGTAATGCGGAGGCCTCCAGGTGTTTTGGACGACAACTTCCATATTTCCAGACCATTGACCATGCTGTCTGGGGCTTATGGGCACTGTAGTCCAAAACACCTGGAAAACATCAGGTTGCCTACCCCCTGCTCTATTGCAACTAGTGACCCTAGGCATGAATTCATTGCTGGCATCAGCTTCTTCCTTTCGTATGTACTTTCACCATCAACACAGGCATCTAAGAGTTAGTTCACACATGCATGTTTAGCACTTGATTTCCCTACATTTGATTTCTCTTTGAGGACAGGCAACTGAATGTGAATGGACCATGGCTGCCTCTAGAGCATGGATCTCCAACCTTAGGGTCCCCAGATGTAGCTGGCCTACAGCTCCCAGCATACCCAGCAATTCTACCGAAAAGATGCACATCTCAGTTGACGTTATATGGTACAAGGGGGACCTGCAACGAAAGGTGAAGTGTGGAGTGCTCCTGTTCAGTGCGCCAGCCAGCCATGCTCTCTTCCAGGATACTCCATTCCATGTCATCTTCCCTCCACCCTGGTTTTCTGCTCCCCCCCCACTCCCTGAAGCCACTGAGCATGCCTGCCTGCTCCAAAATGTCTCTCCAAAATGCCAAAAATAGCGTTACAGACATCACAAGGCATGCTGCAACAGCAAATACTTGAAAAATTGGCATTCCCCACAGTCATTCAGGTTCAGCTGCTGGTTAATGTGGTGCAACACCAAAGCAGATTCCATAGGCTCGTCTGTGTGACTCAGGTATAATCTGGCCCTTCTAGGGTTGCCACCTTTACCTCTTCTGGCCCGCTTGCTGCTCCCACCTCTTCCTCCTTAGGGCTACCATTATGGAGGGCAGGGGTTAAGATGTCTGGCCACCTCCCCCTCCCCCTCCTCCCTCCTCCTCCCCTCCCCTCCTCTCCCTCCTCCTCCCCCTCCCCTCCTCCTCCCCCTCCCCCTCCTCCTTCCATCCCAGTTCTCTCTGACTCTGTGCACTGAGAGATCCATGGAGGTGTCCCCCCACCCCCGCCGCCTCCTTGCTCAAAGTATGTATAAGGCAGTGCTTCTCAATTATTTTCTGTCATGCCCCCCCTAGGAAGAAGAAAACATTTCGCGCCCCCCGCGCGACTGTAAATAGTATCATTTGTCTATAAAATTGTTATAAGTACACCTCTGCATAACACTGTATCCTTATTAACGTATAAGAGAATAAAAAAAGAAAGAAATGTGGATCAATTTACAACAAAGAATAGCTTTATTAACTGTAGCAGAAAAGATTTAAAGGAGCACAGGATTTAAAGGAACACAATATTAAAAAAAACTTTTAACTGAGGTCAAACGAGCCCCCCTTTACGGAGCCTCGCGCCCCCCCTGGGGGGCCCGCCCCACTATTTGAGAAGCACTGGTATAAGGGAAAAGATGGGGGCGGGGCTTAATGAAATTGTCAGGTCATGCCCCTTGACTCCTCCCAGTTTTAGCCAAATTATGCCCTCTCTGATAGCCTTCCAAGGGTTAAACTACACGCTACATTAAATACATAGCGTGCAGCTGATCCTCATGCTTTTATTTACTTCCACATAACTGTGCAGGCCCCAATCTGGATCAGGACCACTGTGCATGGGTGGGGAGGTTTAACCTTCCCACCCAGCCACATTTTTCTTTAATACCCCCCCCATGTACACACACACACACACACACACACCTGCTCACGGGGGGGTATAAAAAGAAAACTCCACTGGTGCCAATGAAGTCCCCCCCCTCTTTTTAAAAAGCCCCTGTTTGTGGGGGTGGGGGTGCAAATTCAATGAAAAAAGTGGCTGGGTGGGAAAGATTAAGCATCCCCAACCTGCATGCAGTGGTCCAGATCTGGATCAGGGCTCCATGCACTTACGCAGAAGTAAATAAAAGAGTAAGGATCAGCTGCACACTTTGTATTTAATGTAGCAAGTAGTTTAGCCCTAAAACAGTAGCTAGGGAAGGCATCACAAAAACTAAGGGGGAGGGCAGGCCCCCTTTGGCTCCCTTTCCTGTAGTCCAAGCACGGAACATGGGTGGACCTGGACAGGCATTCTGAATAAACAAAGCAGTGCCGAGCTGGAAATCAGACTTCCCTCCTCAGTCAGGCACGTAGACGCAGAGAGACCCAGGTGGTGGTGGGGAACCCTCGAATAGAGAGCTGTGTGTGCGGGGGGGGGGGTGATAAATCATGGCCATCCTGGAGTCTTCTAGAACAGTAGTAAAAGATTCACACTTTCATCTTGGTATGCTGTTCTAAGACCCTCTCCATATTTAAATGAGTACCAGTTTTTGAAGGCATACAGGTGCCCTGTGTTGCTTTACTTTCCATGCCTTATAATTTAACAATTCCTTGCTCACCTCAAAGGACATCTGATGAATTCTTGAAAAACCTTGAGAGGTTTTGCAAACACTGGCTAGGACCATCCACAAAAAACATAGTATTCATATCCCTCCTTGCCACTTTCTCCCACTTACATGTGTGTGAAGGGGGGGGGGGAGTAGCCTTTTGTGAGTAGCCTTCCACTTTGAATACACACCCCATTTCTAATTTTAGAATAATATTTACAATGAAAAAAAAAAAACAACTCATCCAACTCAGTGGAGAAAGTGGATGGTAGAGACCTCATTCCAAATTCCAGCTTTCCAGTCGACATTTGGGAAGACCTGTAGAAGTCCCTATCTTTCAGCATCAGTTTTCATAGGTAAAAAGGGAATAATCCTCACACACATCTGACAAAAAGGACTGCAGCGTGATTTTTTTTCACTCTAAGAGGCCAATGCCCACCCTGTAGCTCCTACCAATGGATGTCCATAATGTTGAGTGCATCATATTTTTAAAAAAGTAAGAAAAGAATTGTAAAGCTATTTGCATTATAACTTGCTAAGCACTACTCATTTGCAATTTTTATTATTTTATTCTAATTATATACTGCCTTTCTTAGGCCAACCAAGGCGGTTTTCAAAAAAATTCCAAACATACAAGACATCTTCGCATAAAAACATAGTACAACTTTAAAAACAACATTAAATAATAAAAACAAACACTTTTATTAGTTCTGGTCTCTTAATGGAGTTATAACTAATGAAGGTGGCCTACTGAGTTTTCTGCTATATTTCTTCTCCAGTTCTAACCCCAACTGGCTTTGAATTACATTCAATAATTAGTGTGGTAAATGTTTAATACCTTTTACTGATAAGTTATGTAAGAGGCCTATAATAAAAGACTTCCATGTAATCTGTGTCTGTTCTTTTACTCCTCCCCGTCCCCCTCAAACCTGGAGCTGATAACTCACTAATTTGCCAATTAGTTGTGCAGCAAATTTGGTTCTTGAAGAAAGCTATATGGTGTTATTGAGCCAACAAATTTCCCGGGGGGGGGGGGGGAGTGTTTTTTTTTTTGTTGATATCATAAATTATGTAAGACTTTATTTGTGGCACTTCAATGTAAACTTGGCTGCATTCCAAAACCCCACATACACATGGGCTCCCATTGACAGCTAAAGCATAGAGAAAGAAGGCTCTTTTCTCTCCCATAGTTGGCTAGGAGGAAGCCATTTTTACATGTGAAGCTGCTTCCACATACTCTGGATATAATCCTGATCTTAGTTGTCAAGAGGGAAATGGTTCAAGACTTCCTCCACTGAAATCCACAACATCTATATCTATATCTGTATCTATATAGATATCTGTATATCTGTATCTGTATATATCTATATCTGTATCTGTATAGATATCTGTATATCTGTATCTATATAAATCTATAATTTAGATTGTAAGCCTGCGGGCAGGGACTGTATTGTTAATTGTTGTAAACCGCCCAGAGAGCTTCGGCTATTGGGCGGTATAAAAATGAAATAAATAAATAAATAAAATAAAATAAATAAAAGGTAGGAGGGCCACCCTAATTCTCTCCCACACACACACACACACACACACACACACATTCCATAATTTGAGCACTGCTTGGCCCCAGCCTAATTGGCTTTGCATGCCTGCTAGCAGACTCTGCAATTCCCACACCCCTCTGGCGGGCACTCTTGTGGGGGCAACCAAGCTACCATCATGTTCCTCCTCTGAGCATGGCCTTTCTTTGCTGGTGGCTTGGTGCCTTAGTTTGCCTGCCACATGGGCCATGGTTGAAGTCCAGTGTCAGGTGGGTCCCAGATATCTATGCATTTTTAGGCAATAGGGTAAGAAATTTGGTCTTTTAGAAAAAAATGAAGCATGAGCAAGCGGAATTCTGCATTTTGGGCACTCCCATGGAATTGTGACACACACATAGCCTTGCCAATGTACATCACTTTGTGCCTTTAAAAAGAAAAAAGTGTACTCTACAAAGTGCTGACCTGAAAGTCTGTATGTGTACTTTTCATGAATATAAATTCCCCCTTTCAGCAATTTTTGGGATTTCCTCTAAAAGGGGGTGAAAGTGTTTGTCTGTTCAGAGTGAGGACAATGCTGATCCATAAAGCATTGCCCTCACTCTCACTTGGCTTTGTGAGACTGCCACGAAGGCAAATCTGGTTGGCTACCACGTCACATTCACTATGTGAGTCTTGATTGGCTGGGATTGCCCATGTGATTCTTCCCAGGAAAAAAATGTTTTCGCGGTTGCGAGAAATGCCATAACTTCTGCCACGTTAAAAATTATGACTGAGATAAAGTAAGTCAGTACTTACTAGGAAGCCCAGTACCAGGCTGGATTTGCTTGGACATATCCTTTGACTGGTTCACTGCAGTAAAGGAAGAGAAAGTGCATGAGAGTCATTCAAAGCGGGCAGAACATGGGAGGCAGATCACTCGATCTGTGATCCTTGCTTCTCGGCAGCTTGCCCATAGCCTGGATGAGGCACACCAAGCCAAGGGCCCCCCACACCCGATCACTGTCTCTCTCTTTCCCTTCCCTCCTTCCCATCCACCCACTGTGGCCACAACTTCTTATTCCCAGTTGCTACTCATGGCTGCCCCCAAAAAGTCTGGTCGGAGGAGGGCTGAATCAATTCCAGGGCTGCTCGGAATGCTCTTTGTGTCTTGTATAACAGGCTGATCAGGCGGCAGCCATGTTTGCGTTTGGGGATGGTCACACCCCGGCACCAGTGCAAAAGAATGGGCCATCTGCTTTGTCCCAGTGGTGCAAGGGGGTCCTGTCGCCTGCTCTCCTGAGGCACTGTCTGTGCAGCTTCTTCATAGATCTAGATGCGGATGTGGTGAATGGACGGTTCATGTTCTTACAGAGCAAAACCCTGCAAACATCGCGCGTCGCTTTTGGAAGTGTCTCTTAAGGAGCCTCCCCATGTTCAGGGAAGAGGAAGCAGCAGCACAGATACTCATTTTCTACACACAGCCTCAGAAATAAGTGGAGCATCCATCACAATCAGCCCGATGCCATTGATTTCTTCACTTGCTTCTACTCCAGGGAAATGGCTTTTGGCCGCTGAGACACTTGATTACGGTAAATGGCCTGAAAGGTCTCAAGTGATGTAAATTTATTATTGATGCTGAATGCAGTTTGATCCAGCTAAACCTTTGCCTCTGCTATCGCTGCTATTTCAGCTGCAGGCAGCCACCGCTTGTAAGATTATGAATAGAAGTGTATGCAAGTGTGTTGCAGAGCAGAAGCCTAGTGCCCTATTCACAATCAGGGGCTGGATCCAGATTTACGCTGGATCAACGGTGCTGGAGGAAGTGGACTTCCCCACCTCCTACTTCCCACAGCAGCCGCTCCAGCCTCCTGAAAGTGCTACACAGAGAGTCAGGAGGCCCGGCTGAATGGGGGGTGAGGTGCATGGTGAGTGGATCCCCAAAAACTGGGTGGAGGGATCTTCCACGAGCCGTGCCTCTCACAGAAGTTGCCTTCCTCTTGCAAAAGGCAGGTCCCGGATCTGACTCCAAGTTGGCAGGGACAAACCAAGCGACCAAATGCAGATAAGGATAAAATAACCAAGCTCCAGCCTAGTGTGCCCCTCTAAGAATGCTTTCACAAACAGCACAAAGGATGTTTATTTATTTATTTATTTATTTCCTTCCTTCCTTCCCTCCCTCCCTCCCTTCTTTCCAGCATGTAATGCAATTGGAGACAGCCATTGTTCATACTGGTGGCAGCCCGTATGCCTATTCAATAGACTTGCCACCACATTTCACCTAAAGCAGTGTGCTCCAACCTTGGGTCCCCAGATGCTTTTGGCCTACAACTCCCAGCATGCCCCAGCCAGCTATGCTGGCTGGGGCATGCTGGGAGTTGTAGGCCAAAAACATCTGGGGACCCAAGATTGGAGAACACTGACCTAAAGCAACCTTCAAGGCAAACGTGGATGTTACTCTTTGGTTTAAAATATCCAAGGGACTTTGAGGGCAGCTAACACTGTTTCCTGCAATTACAGCCTTTCCAGGCAAAGTTTGCCATCATTCTTTTCAATGCTCCACGGGCCAGACACACCTCAAATAAATAAACCACAATCAAACAAACAACTGAGTTGGTCGGTCTGAACGCACGTCCATGGACTTCAATAGACATTTGTCAGAAAGTCATACATGTTTAGCTCCTCATTTGACAAGCAAAGGGGAAAATAATGTGGGAATAGTAATGCCATTAGGGAAGGTTAATCAAGTCAGAAAAGGCACCCCAAACAAAAGACATGTTGCTAGGCCAGAGACTTACCAGAAGGTGAAGAGAGCCACAATGCTGACTGTAACAAGCAGCTGAAGCAGAAGGATGCTGTAAACCTAAATCAAGAAAACAGGATTTATGTCAGTATGGCTGATGCTCAAAGCCAGAGTTTGAGAAATGTGCCCCTTGTTGGACCTGAGCCATTAAGAATGAAGCCATGTTCATCAGTTCTGTTTCCTGAAGGGGGTTCATATGAAACCACCCTCCCTTACACATTCACACATTTTTGTGGGATCACATGCATTGGTGATGCCCCCAGCATGCACTGGCCATGCCCCCTGTCAGCCATGCATTCAACATCAGTGTGAAAGGGCTGTACATGAGTACAGATGTACACATGAGGGGCTCCTTCACATGAAGGGTAACCCTGAGACGATCAAGGCAGGAGCCATGGCCGTTGTGGATATCGGTGTGGCTGGCGGGATCAATTCCACTCCCCCCGCACTTGTTTGTGAATGCATGAGGGGAACATGTGAACAGGGGGGAAAGAGAGGAGGCCTCCAGGTATGCAGGAAAAGGTATATTAAGCCCAATGCATTTCAGAATACATCCTTTTTCAGGAACACTCTTGAATACCAATTCCCAACCTGGTCTCTAAATCACTGTTGCAGCTTGTGACCTTCCCCCAACCCCCCTGGGCACTCTAGAGCAGGGTTAGGCAACCTGGTACCCTCCAGGTGTTTTGGACTATGATGCCCAAAAGCCCCTGGCAGCATAGCCAATGACCAGGGATTATGGGAGTTGTAGTCCAAAATATTTGGAGGGCACCAGGTTGTCTACCTCTGCCCTAAACTGTGATGGAATGTTGGGAGAGAGTGATGGAATATTTTGGACTGGGATAGATGGATGGATGGATGGATGGATAGATATGATTTTTATTTTCCAACACATTGTATGGCTTTCTTATCAAGCAAACATACACAGCAGTATAAGAGGGAAAGCATGGGACAGTCCCAATCCTGCATGTCAAGTGTGCAGTTGACGTGTGAAAAAGAATGCAATTTCAGATTTGGCAGTGGGGGGTGGGGAGGATGCAGCAAGGTCCAAAGCCTGCTCTAGGATATGTTCAGCAATGAATTCCAAACATTAGTGTAAATATATATAGTGATATTTCCTCGCCTTTTTTTATACCTCATATTCACCCTGGTAGTGCTATCAACAGTTTCAATGACCAGGGTACATGAGCCACAGTTGCATCTTCTCCAAACAAAGCAGACAGGGCCTTGGCATTCTTGACAAACTTAAGAACAGTACAGAGGAGAGTCCACTCTGTCATGTCCCCCCACCACCACCTCGCAACAGGGTTCTCTGTTTCAGACATTACCTTCCTAATGAACACCCTGCGCACATTGCGGTCATCCCAGCTGAACGTTGTGAGTGTCTCAGTGTCCCCCGAGTATCCGCTGCCATAGTTAGGGCTGGTACCTGAAAAGGATGGGAAACAAGACACCTCAAGTTTTATCCCATGGCACTCCCTGTAGGCTACATCTCAAAGAAAACAGAGTAAAGGTAGGGCTATATGTGTTGCATGGTTTTAAAGCGGAAATTGGTGTCTGCTGCCAAAAATTTGCAGTCTGAGAATCTCAGTGTTTATTTTATGTAGAGCTGGGCAAAGTGCTTGAAGTTCATCTTGGCTTAACCTGAACATTACCTGAGGTTTTCTCTCTCCCTGCCCCAACCCCAAGTTGGATGATCTCAGGTAACCTTTCCAAGATCTCAGGTAATCTTTCCAAGTCACTGTGTCTGAGGTGATACAAAAAATGTATCACATTCAAGTCACCTCTTGGTGCTACCTGCAATCATTAAGAAATTAAGGTGGATGTGTGGATGAGCTGCTTCTTGCAGCCATGCCCACCGGCAACAGTTGCAACAGTCAGATTTCGGAGACTTCCACCTGCAGCTGCTTGGAAGGGGCCTATAAAGACCAGGCCCCAGCTGACCCGGGCATCTCCTCACCACCACTGCCGGGGAGAAGAGCAAGCCAGGCAGGTGGGTCCAGCTCTGCTGCTGCTGCTGCTGCCGCCGCCGCCTGTGCGAGGCCAGCCCACCCCACCGCACCTGTGGGACTGCCGCCTGCCCCCTGCAGGCCCGGGCTCAGCCGGGAGCCGCCTTGCCCCACCTGCAGCTGCTTGGAAGGGGCCTATAAAGACCAGGCCCCAGCTGACCCGGGCATCTCCTCACCACCACTGCCGGGGAGAAGAGCAAGCCAGGCAGGTGGGTCCAGCTCTGCTGCTGCTGCTGCTGCCGCCGCCGCCTGTGCGAGGCCAGCCCACCCCACCGCACCTGTGGGACTGCCGCCTGCCCCCTGCAGGCCCGGGCTCAGCCGGGAGCCGCCTTGCCCCACCTGCAGCTGCTTGGAAGGGGCCTATAAAGACCAGGCCCCAGCTGACCCGGGCATCTCCTCACCACCACTGCCGGGGAGAAGAGCAAGCCAGGCAGGTGGGTCCAGCTCTGCTGCTGCTGCTGCTGCCGCCGCCGCCGCCTGTGCGAGGCCAGCCCACCCCACCGCACCTGTGGGACTGCCGCCTGCCCCCTGCAGGCCCGGGCTCAGCCGGGAGCCGCCTTGCCCCACCTGCAGCTGCTTGGAAGGGGCCTATAAAGACCAGGCCCCAGCGGGGTCGCCCCTTTGGGGGAGCCACTTCGGGGGTGGCACGAGGGCGAGGGCCTGTCCCCCTGCTGTTGGGGATATAGGTGGGGCTGGGAGTTTTAAAGAGGCCCTTCCTTTTTGAAGGGCTGGGGTTTTTTAGGGGTTGATTTTAGGGGTGGGTCTCCCGCCTGACTGGCGGAAGCGAGGGGGCATGTGTCTCTCCAGGGAGATAGTGGGGGGAGTTCTGGGGGGCAAACGGTACCAACGTTGAGCGGCAGGCGCTGGCAGAGCGCTAGGGGCAGGCCACGCCGAGTAAGGGGAACAAGGGATCGATGCTTAATATCTATCCCTTGTTCCGGGCCTGCCCAGAGCCAAGGGATAACTGGGGGATGTGTTGCTCCTCCCCCCACCCTGCGTTTGCTGTTGTGCAATGCCAGGTCCGTTACCCAAAAAACATCTCTCATCCATGACTTGATCATGGATGAGGGTGCGGACCTGGCATGTGTTACGGAAACCTGGCTGGACGAGGCCGCTGCTCCAACTCTGGCGGCCTTGTGTCCGGCCGGTTTCTCGTATGCCCAGCAGCCAAGGGTTGGGGGACGGGGAGGGGGAGTGGCTGTTATCTACCGGGAGTCCTTGGTCCTCACCAGACTCCCTCTCCGGGAGACCAAGTTTATTGAGTGCATGTACTGGAGGTTGGGTCCAAAGGGCAGCCTGGGGATTCTGCTCGTGTACCGTCCACCCCGCTGCACGACAGACTCCCTGGCCGAGGTGCTGGAGGTGGTCTCCGATGTGCGTGTGTTGTCCCCCAGGCTAGTGGTGCTGGGGGACTTCAACGTGCATTCGGGGGCTTCCCTCACTGGGGCACCTCGGGACTTTATGGAGACCATGGCTTCCTGGGAGCTGCACCCTGTATTAACTGGACCTACCCATGTAGCCGGTCGTGCACTGGACTTGGTTTTGTTTCCGGAGAGGGGGGAAATGATCTGGAGATCGGGGGTATATCCACCACCCCCTTGTCATGGTCAGATCACTATCTGGTGGGGTTGGATTTCTCGGTGCCACAACCCCTCTGCAGGGGTGAGGGACCTATTAGAATGGTCCGCCCCAGGCGTCTTATGGATCCGGATGGATTCCTGAACGCGCTTGGGGAATTGGAGCACACAAACGGTAGCTCGGTCGAGACCCTGGTGGATGACTGGAATGCTGCAATCACCAGGGCATTAGACCGAGTTGCCCCGAAGCGCCCTCTTCGCCTAAACAGAGCGCGCGCGGCGCCATGGTTCACTCCGTCGCTGCGAGCTCTGAAACAAGAGGTGAGAAGGCTAGAGCGCCGATGGCGAAATTCCCGCTCCGAAGACGATTGAACACGGGTTAGAGCTACATCTTCAGCCTACCGGGTGGCGGTGAAGGCAGCAAAAAAGAATTTCTATGCTGCCTCCATTGCGTCTGCAGAGTGCTGCCCCAGGAGGCTGTTCCAAGTGGTCCGGAGTCTGGTCGGTCCAGTCGCTCCGGACCCACTGGAACAGTCAAAAGCCTCCTGTGAGGCTTTAGCGAAGCACTTCACAGATAAAATCGATCGGATTAGGAGTGGGATATCGTACGTCGTGGACACAGGGAGTGAGCGGGAGGAGGCCAATGGCAGACCGGTTTTGTGGGATCGGTTTCGGCTTCTTCCTTCTGATGAAGTGGACAAGGTGCTTTCATCTGTGAGGCCGACCACCTGCTTGCTTGACCCTTGCCCATCCTGGCTCATCATGAGCTGCAGGGAGAGACTGGGTGAGGGGATCAAGGCGGTGGTGAATGCCTCCTCGAGGAGGGAGTGATGCCATCAGCCCTCAAGGAGGCAGTAATAAGACCGCTTCTAAAGAAGCCCTCCTTGGATCCCCAGGATTTAAACAACTTTCGCCCAGTCTCCAATTTACCATTTCTGGGCAAGGTGATCGAGCGGGTGGTGGGTGCTCAGTTGAAGGCACACTTGGATGAAGCCGATTATTTGGATCCGTGCCAGTCGGGCTTCAGGTCTGGACATGGGACGGAGACGGCCTTGGTCGCCTTGGTGGATGATATGAGGAGGGCTTTGGATAGGGGCGAATGCTCCTTTCTAGTCCTCCTCGATCTCTCAGCGGCTTTTGATACCGTTGACCACGGTATCCTCCTGGACAGTCTGGAGGGGTTGGGCTTAGGAGGCACTGTATTGCAGTGGTTCCGGTCCTTCCTCTCTGGAAGGTATCAGAGGGTAGTTCTCGGGGAGGAGGCTTCGGACCCTCGGCTGCTCACTTGTGGAGTGCCGCAGGGTTCCATCCTCTCCCCGATGTTATTCAACATCTACCTCAAGCCGCTGGGAGCTATCATCAGGAGGTTTGGGGTGCAGTGTCATCAGTATGCGGATGACACGCAGCTCTACCTCTGTTTTAAGTCCTCACCGAGGTTGGCCGTTGAAACCCTGTCCAAGTGCCTGGAGTCAGTGGCTGGCTGGATGGGAAGGAATATGCTGAAGCTGAACCCCGACAAGACCGAGGTACTTCTGGTGGGGGACAAGGGAAGGTTAGGGGATGTTGACCTGGTGCTGAATGGGGTACATCTACCCCTGAAGGACCAGGTCCGCAGCTTGGGGGTCATTCTAGACTCCCAGCTGTCCATGGAGGCTCAGGTGGCAGCTGTGAGCCGGGCGGCGCTGTATCAACTCCATCTGATACGGCAGCTGCGCCCCTACCTTCCTAATCACCTGCTCCCATCAGTGGTTCATGCCTTGGTCTCCTCTCGCCTAGACTACTGTAATGCGCTCTACGTGGGGTTACCCTTGAAGACGGTCCGGAAGCTTCAGCTGGTACAGAACGCGGCGGCTCGCCTGATTAAGGGCAGCCGCCGGCGTGATCACATCACGCCAGTGCTTAAAGAGTTGCACTGGCTACCAGTTGCTTGCCGAGCCGAATTCAAGGTGTTGGTTTTGACCTTTAAAACCCTACACGGCTCCGGCCCAGCTTATCTCAAGGAGCGCCTCCAGCAACATCAAGTAGGCCGCTCAACAAGGTCTGCCACGGACGGCCTTCTCCTTATCCCATCAGCCAGAGCAGCCAGGCTGGTGGGGACTAGGAAGAGGGCCTTCTCTGTGGCGGCCCCCACATTATGGAACTCCCTCCCTAGTGACCTTCGCCATGCCCCCTCCGTGATGAGCTTCCGCCGTGCATTAAAAACATGGCTGTTCAGGCGGGAATATGGGGTGGGTTAGGTTTTTAATGAGAATTTTTTAATATTGTTTTAATTATTATATTTTATTGTGTTTTATTGTATTTTAATTGTACATCGCCCAGGGTGGCCGGGTGACCGGCCAGATGGGCGATTGATAAATGTAATAATAATAATAATACATGTCTGTTGTTGTAGCATAATAGAAGTAGAAGGAGAAACCCAATGCATTTCAGAACAAATCCTTTTTAGTCTCTCCTCTAAGCAGCACAGAACCTTCCCGGTGTGTTAACACTAGGCCACAATACCACTGATTTCCCATTTTATGGATGCTGCCAGAAGGAGAGTTCCTGGTGTTACCAATCCAAAGTCATTGTGCAACTATTCTATATTCCCCCCCCCCTACGGATTTTCTGTGGAAAGAACAAAGACAGAAGAAGAAGTGGGAGGATTGCAAATGGTGTTTGGAGCCCCATAAAGTTCTGTGAACGAGGCAGGACAATTGCATAATAAAAGCCTCGGCCGGAAGCACCCTTGCTCAGAGAGTCAGATAGGCCTTTCTGCTCCAGACCTGCATTTGCACTACGGAAGTGTGAGGATTTTGTTTGTAGGGTGGAAGTCCAGCAAAGCAAACTCGCTAGGCTCAACCTCCTGAACTCTGTCCCACCTACCTGCTTCCATGGCTCGACTCATGTTCTCCCGAGCCAAGCCGGGGAAGCGACTTCCGGGTTCCCAGCAGGCTGCTGTTTACATAGGAAATGGCATAAGATATGCCAAAAATGGCTGCCATTTGCACAAGTTACGCAAATTGCGGCCGCTTTTGACGTATCTTACGCCATTTCCTACATAAAAAGCGGTCTACCAGGAACCCAGAAGCTCGCCAAGTGGCTCAGCGCACGTCTGCTTTTGGCTCAGCTCAGTGGGTGCAGCAGCAGCATCCGCTGGGCTGGAGGCGGGTCAGGTCCCTGGCGGGCCGCCCACCACTAATTTGTACACATTCAAATTTCCATTAATACAAGCACAATCTTTCACCACACAAAGAGGATCAGGGAATAGGTGAAACAGGGCTCTATTTTTCTCTCTCCCTCTCTCATAATACTAGCCAATTTTCTTTTCATTTTTCTAGTTTTATGAGTGAGGGAGAAGTTCTCATAATATAAGAACCTGGGGTCATCCCATGAAGCTGATTGGTGGGAGATTCAGGTGACAGATAAAAGGAAATAGTTCTTCACACAGCGCATAGTTGTGCATAGTTATACTATGGAATTCACTTCCACAAGACGTAGACAAACTGGAGAAGGTTCAAAGGAGGGCAACAAGGATGATAAAGGGACTGGAAACAAGGCCCTATGAGGAGAGACTGAAAGAACTGGGCATGTTTAGCTTTCAGAAGAGGAGACTGAGGGGAGATATGATCGCACTCTTCCAGTACTTGAAGGGATGTCACACAGAGGAGGGCCAGGATCTCTTCTCGATCATCCCAGTTTGCAGGACACGGAATAATGGGCTCAAGTCACAGGAACCTAGAATCCACCTAAACATCAGGAAAAATTTCCTGACTGTCAGAGCAATAAGACAATGGAATCAACTACCTAGGGAGGTGGTGGGCTCTCCCAATCTGGAGGCCTTCAAGGCGCAGCTGGATAGCCATCTGTCAGGGATGCTTTGACCTGGATTCCTGCATTGAGCAGGGGGTTGGACTCGATGGCTTTGTAGGCCCCTTCCAACTCTACGTTTTCTATGATTCTATGATTGTCACCAATTGGGATGACTTTAAAAGGGGATAGGACAAATTCATGGAGGAGAAGGCTATCAATGGCTACTAGTCCTGATGGCGATATGGTACCTCCAGTATCAGAGGCAGTATGCCTATGTACTCCGGTTGCTAGCTAGGGAACATGGGTGGGAGGGGGCTGTTGCACTCATGTCCTACTTGTGGGTTTCCCACAGGCAGCTGGTTGGCCACTGTGTGAACAGAATGCTGGACTAGATGTACCTTCGGTCTGATCCAGCATGGCTCTTCTTATATTTTTTATTAGATCATGGCCATGGTAAGAGGGGCACAAAAACCACAAGGGAAAGTGGAGAGCAGAAAGAATTCATCACATGTGAAAGGAGGGCAGGGGGAGAGAATAAACTTTGATTTGCTTTTGAGGCTGAAGTGCATGGAAAGTCCCCATCACTTAGATAAGCAGTTTGGAAAAGATGTCACAGGCGACAGCATCAAGAGGTCAAAGACATAATGAAGAAGAAAAACGTCAAAGACGAACAGACTCAACCAACAAACTGCAACAGAGGATCAAAAGGCTGCAGGGCCTGGGGAGCCCAGGCAGACGTTGTACTCTCAGGATCATGTGAATGTCCCATGAAGGAACAATCCCATGACTTCTAAGTTCTGAATTAAAGACGGCATTTAAAGGGTTGCACTCCTAGGTCACAGCAGAGTTATGCCACCGAGTTTGTTGCTTTCATTCCAAAGTGAAAATTGAATGAACTCCACTACCACAACCACCACATCCCCATTGTTCACTTTCAGAACAATGTGATGTGATATGACATTATACAGAATTTGGTTTTTAAATCTCTGTCTTATACAAGCCTTTTCAGCTCAGCATAACAGCCTTGTTGGATCAGGCCAACAGTCCATCTATTCCAGGCAGCATCCTCGCTGTGACCAATCAGATGCCTCTGGGAAGACCACAAGTAGGACGTGAAGGCAAGGGCCCTTCCCCCATTAGCCTCAGCAATCCAGTAGGGCAGTATTCTCCAACCTTGGGTCCCCAGAGGTTTTTGGCCTACAACTCCCAGCATGCCCCAGTTGCTATGCAAATATTATGCTCCATGAGTAGAATTCTGGTAGGCTCAGAAATGGGACAGGCCTACAATGCTTTGGGCTGCAGCATTCTGCACTAGCTAAAGTTTCTGCCCCATGTGGGCTGAAATGCCAGAGTCAATTATTGAGGTTATAAAAGCAAACTTTATTTTCCCATTTAGAAGTCAATGCCTTTAACTAGGTCAGGTGAAGAGTTCTACAATTTAATCCAGTGTTCTCCAACTTTGGGTGGCTGGGGCATGCTGGGAGTTGTAGGCCAAAAACATCTGGGGACCCAAGGTTGGAGAACACTGCAGTAGGGCTGAGCTGGAACGCTTCCCACAACTCTGCTGCCCTTCTTGGATGGGGTGAAGCTGGAAGAGGTTGCATTTCAGTGAACTGGGGAAGGGGGAACACAAAAGAGGACCAAGGGAAGGATCCAGTGGTGTCCTCACGCTAGTGCTATCAATGTTGTGCTAGCATAAAACCTAATGCATGTGCAACATCAATAGCGCTTGCTAGCACAATGGGAAATTTGGCAGCACGGCGGCAAACAAGCCTTTCCGTTAAAGGTGTGTGGGGAGCACTGGAGACTCCAAATCAGTGAGATCTTTTTATTACAGCAAATCCCATGGCATAAGCTTAACAGTTACAGTCTTCAGAAATCATATAGCTGACGGCATTTTGCTACAGGCTCTTGAAATTGTTCCACATCAAGGTAGGGGACTGGAATACCCCATAAGGACCAAATTCCCTGACATTCCACCCCAAGGGAAGGATCTGAACCAATCCCTAATGCTCCTGCGACAAGGGAAGGGATCCTAGAAACAGGCCTGACTGACCCACACACCTCCATAGAGAGCTGAACCAACCTTGCCACTGAGTTGGAACCTCTGGGGCACTGTACGTCTTGGCCTTAGGATCTGAGCAACTCCTAGCTGTTCCTCCGACAGGGGAAGGATCGGAGCCCTATTGCTCCTGTGACAAGGGAAGGGAATCTAGAAGAGGACCTGAACCAACATGCACACCTCCACAGAGGTAAAAACCAACCCTGCCACTTCGGTTGGCCCCTCTGGGTACTGTGCGTCCAGGCCTCTCAACAATCAGGGTCCAGAACAAGATCAGACTTGAGTCCAAAGTACTTCCCCACATGCAGAGATTCCAGCGTCCAAAGCTCCCAGCCTTGGAATCTCTACGCCACATGGGTCAAGGCATAGGAAAGTCCAGAAGTCAGGAAATAGCCCCAAGCCAGACGGGCTCTGGGCTCCTCGATGAAGACACATCCATAGCCATGAGAATGCACAGTCTATGAACAGTATGACAGTCCTTTTCACGGCAGGTTCTTGACAGTAAAAGTCCAAAGAGAAGAAAGTCCAGATTAGGTAGAGTCTATGCGCAGAGTGCTCCCAATAGCTCAGTTGGTGATAGATCCAAACAGAAAGATGCAGACAGGGAAGATGAGAGAGATGTTCCTAGCAAAGGCTCTGGATGCTAAGTACTGACTTAAAAGCAAAGGTGTGGCCACCTTAACCCTCCTTCCAAACCACTAATTGACAAGGAGATTGCCCATCCACGAGGCTCCTATCCCACCTGGGTGTTTCCCTTCTACCCTTCAGGGGTGAGGCTTCACCCAGAGTGACACTTCTGCAAACCACCCGGCCCTCCCCTCTCCTGAAGTTCCCAGAGAAGGCTGCCAGCGCCTATCTCTGCAAGGTCGAAGTTGCAGCTGGACGGGGGGAGACAAGTCAACTCCCGCCTGCTTTCTCCTGAGAACGCTGACAGTAATAAGCTCACACTGGTCTTGACATTCCACAGACTGACTAGGCCCCAAACCCTTCCAGACTACTGCTGACCAGTTCCTGGTTATGAACTAGAAGGCCTACTGTATTACTGACACTGAGCCCACACACATGGATAGACCTCATCTCCTCCATGAATGTGTCAAATCCCTTTTTAACCTAGTGGTCATCACATCATCTCATGGCAGTGAATTCCATCTATTAGCTGGGCACTGTGCCCCATTTGTAATCTTTTAGGAGGGGCTGTAACAGGGAGAGGCCATAGCTGAGTGGCAGAGCACCTGCTTTGCATACAGAAGGCCCCAGCTTGACTCCCCGGCATCAGCGGGTAGGGCTGGAAAAACTCCTGGAGAGCCATTGCTGCCAGTCAGTGTCAACAACACTGGGCTAGATGGGCCAATGGACATTTTCATTGACCTGTCCCCTGCATGGCCTCAAGATCTCTTTTGTCCATACCCTTTGTTTTTAATGCACAATCTTTTGTCATATTTCAGGGAATGCTTATCAGATTTGCAGGTGACACAAAGTTGGGTGGATTCTGGAATAGCTAATACTCTGGAAGACAGAAACAAAATTCAAAGCGATCTTGATAGGCTGGAGCGCTGGGCCAAAAACAACAGAACGAAATTTAATAGGGATAAATGCCAAGTGCTACACCTAGGGAAAAGAAACCAAATGCAGAGTTACAGAATGGGGGACACTTGGCTCAACAATACTACAAGTGAGAAGGATCTTGGAATTGTTGTAGATCACAAACTGAATATGAGCCAGCAATGTGATGTGGCTGCAAAGAAGGCAAATGCTATTTTGGGCTGCATTAATAGAAGTATAGCTTCCAAATCGCGGGAAGTGATAATTCCCCTTTACTCGGCACTGGTTAGGCCTCATCTTGAGTACTGCGTCCAGTTCTGGGCACCTCACTTTAAGAAGGACATAGACAAACTGGAGAGGGTTCAGAGGAGGGCAACAAAGATGATCAAGGGACTGGAAACAAGGCCCTATGAGGAGAGACTGAAAGAACCCGGCCACCCATCTGGCCGGGTGACCAGCCAGATG
This sequence comes from Shinisaurus crocodilurus, assembly GCA_021292165.1. Classification (NCBI taxonomy): domain Eukaryota; kingdom Metazoa; phylum Chordata; class Lepidosauria; order Squamata; family Shinisauridae; genus Shinisaurus; species Shinisaurus crocodilurus. Next base: position 34,918,297 of record CM037881.1, on the reverse strand, counting down.
GGTGATTAATAAATATAATAAATAAATAAATAAATAAAAACTGGGCATGTTTAGCCTTCAGAAGAGGAGACTGGGGGGAGATATGATAGCACTCTTCCAGTACTTGAAGGGTTGTCACACAGAGGAGGGCCAGGATCTCTTCTTGATCATCCCAGTTTGCAGGACACGGAATAATGGGCTCAAGTTACGGGAAGCCAGATTCCACCTGAACATCAGGAAAAATTTCCTGTCTGTTAGAGCAATAAGACAATGGAACCAACTACCTAGGGCAGTGATGGCGAACCTTTTTGAGCCCGAGTGCCCAAACTGCAACACAAAACCAACTTATTTATTTCAAAGTGCCAACACTGCAATTAAACCTGAATACCAAGGTTTTAGTTTTAGAAAAACAACTCATACAGTTGTCCGAACTAATTAACATCTTTTGTCTTTAAAGAAAAACACAATAACAGAGCTTTCAATGATAGTTTTTTGTTGGGAAAAAAATCAACTCAAAAAATTATTATAGTACTACATTGTACACATAGCCTGAAGGGTTATACAAACCTTGAAGGGTTATACAAACTTTTTAAATAATTAGGCACATGTATTTTTGGATAAGGGATTTTCAACTTATAATATGATGATATGCCAGACTTTAATTGTATGGGGCAAGCTTTATCCTGGGTCCTTTCCCTGCTTCTACAGGTGTCGTAGTAGAAGTAAAAGTCAACCTGTACTAGGATGAGCAAGATAAACAAGAAAACTAAACGTGCTTAACACATTTTAAACACTTTATGTCTCGGACTGCAAACAAACACTGCATTAGGTAAAAGTTTGCATTGGGCATGCTTTTGCACAATTAATGTGATTTTTGCTATTGCATGCATGCTGATAATTTGTCAAACCTTGGCTCATACTCCGTTAGTTTGAGAGCAACACATGCAGCACTCAGGTCAACTGTTAGGGCTTTACATCCAAGCCATGCTCTGTGCATCATTCTTCAAAATCTTTTAAATGTGATAACAATGTAGAAAAGAATTCTGTAACGGGAATTCTAGAATAAAATCATTCTGTTCCACACTGTGAGAAAGAACAAGATCATTAGTGTTTTGCAGAAGGGGACGGTCTTTTCACGATCTGGTGACCAATGGCTTGAGTGCCCACAGAGAGGTCCCTGTGTGCCAGCTGTGGCACCTGTGCCATAGGTTCGCCATCATTGACCTAGGGAAGTGGTGAGCTCTCCCACTCCGGAGGCATTCAAGGTGCAGCTGGACAGCCATCTGTCAGGGATGCTTTGGTTTGGATTCCTGCATTGAGCAGGGGGGGTGGACTCGATGGCCTTATAGGCCCCTTCCAACTCTACTTTTCTATGGTTCTATGATTCTATGATTGCACATGGAACACTGTGAGGTGCCCATAGGAGGCGGCAGGCAACAATATGTGTATGCAGAAGATACAGGGAGGCATCGCCTTGCCTCCACATGCCTCCTCTCCACCCTTGCCAATCACAGTGACAGGCATTTTGCTGGTAGAAATACAAAACGGAATGGGGCTGCCTGTATTCTTGCTAGACATGTCACGGAATATTTAAAGGTTGCAGTTAGGGCTGTGATCACACAATTATCTTTCAGCCATGGGCTAGAGGCTTCCCCTATTACTGAATATTAAGTGTTCTTGTGAGCATATTAGCAATAATTGCTATAATTTAAATGGAAATACAACGCATCTCGCCCTAGTGGGGAAGACTGTGACCAGGTGACCTGTGTGCCTGCCTGCTCAGTCCGCTGCCCAGGTGCTGAGTGTGGATGGACAACTTCAAGGCCTCCCCCTGCTCTCCCTTCCTAGGGTTCTTTCTCTTTAAATCGGACCGGGCAGCCCTTCAAAGAGTGGAGACAGGTGGCTCCAATATCAGTGGGGCTATGTATCCACTCTGGGTTGTAGCCTGAACTTTTAAGGAGCTATCCATGGTTCTGAGCCTATTTTGTGGGTAGGGTTCAGCACCATGGACAGCTCCTTTTAAGTTCAGACTGAAACCCAGAGTGGATACACCACCCCACTGACACTGGAGACACCAGCCTCCGCTGCCTTCAAACAGAGGATCCCTTCAAATAGAAGAGTGGCCTCTGTAATGCAGAGCTAGGGGTGGGCAATCTGCCCACCACCCAAATTGCTGGGTGCTTGGTGAGCGCTGCTGCCATGCCTGCTGAGCCAGGCCGAAAGTGAGCACCAGCCGAGGCTCTCCCCGAACTTCCGGGTTCCTGGCGGTATGGTTTTTACATAGAACATGGCATAAGATACATTAAAAGTTGCCGCGATTTGCGTAACTTGCGCAAATCACGGCTGTTTTTAATGCATCTTATGCCATTTTCTATATTAAAAGTGTGCCTGTTCGCCAGGAACCCGCAAGATGCTTCCCTGGCTCAGCTTGCGAGAACGCGAGTCGAGCCAGGGAAGCAGTCCGAGCGGAGCTTGGGGGGGTCGAGCCTGGCAAATTTGCCAGGCTTCCCCCCCACCCAATCAAGCTCCACACATATTCCTCTGTAGGACATATGACCACCCAATTTAAAATGGTGACTGATTCAGTTATTTATTTATTTATTTATTATATTTATCAATCACCCATCTGGCCAGTCACCCGGCCACCCTGGGCGATGTACAATTAAAATACAACAAAACAACACAATAAAATATAATAATTAAAACAATATAAAAAATTCTCATTAAAAACCTAACCCACCCCATATTTGTTTCATGGTTCCCTCTATTTTCTATTGGCATATTCTGCAGAGGTTAGCTACTCTGTAGTCCAGACAAATTTATACATTATTAATATTTCCCCCATAGTTTCATTCATGCAGGACCCCAAGATGGCTCACAATCAATCAATCATCAATCATTCATCAATCAGTCAACCATAAATAATAATAAAAAAATACTTTCACCATTAAAAATAAAACAATTATCAGCGAAATTCAATACAATTCAGCAGAAGTTGCAGCAAAACCAAACAAGACCATATACAAGTTATCATAATCACTAATCAGTTTCCATCCTGATCTAAATCATGCTGAAATAGTAGCATCTCAACCTGGTATCTAAAGGCAGATCATAGGGAGGAAGCTAAATGGATACTCTAAGATACACAGTTCCACCAGGTAGGCACTACCACGGGGAAGGCCCTGTCCCATGTTCTCACACATATCTCGGCCATTGGTGGGATACAGAGCAGGGCCATTTGGGATCTTATTGTACACAGGCATGTTCATATGGGAAGAAGCAGTGATTACAGAGAGAATGTGGCATAGTGGTTAGAGTGCTAGTCACTGACTCTCAGCCTAACCGACCACACAAGGTTGTTGTGAGGATAAAACAGAGGAGGAGAACCTTGTAAGCTGCCTTGGGTTCCTTGCAAGAGGAAAAAAGGCAGGATATAAATATAATGTGATAATAATAATAATTAAGACGGGGTGGCAACTTGTGGCCCTCAAGATGTTTTGGACTATGACTCCCATGATCCCTCACCATTGGCTATGCTGGCTAAGGCTGATAGAAGTTGTAGGCCAAAACATCTGGAGGGCCACAAGTTGCCCACCCTTGTCTTAAGATATCCAGCTCCCAAACTGATGTTTTGCTGATGTTATACATTCCTGTTCCTTTTGGTACATGAAGCACTCTTCTATACTGGAAAACACAGCATCCTAGGGAGCACAGGCAGGTTAGATCTCATCTCCAGAGGTTCCCATTTCAAGCCCCAGAGCCCCTGATGGTTCTAAATAAATATTTCCCCAGGGCAGGTCGACTGGCAATCCTGGCCTGTTGGTGGCTGGGTGGGTTCACACAATACTTTAAACCCACAGAGGTTCTGAAACTTCTGTGGGTTTAAAGTTGCCTGGGCCACCGAGTAATGATCGGGCACAGCGGGGTTCCCTGGCCATCTCCCCTGCCCTCTTCCCTCATTGGTCCTCCTGCAGGTATCCCAGGGTACACTGCAGGAGCGCCGAATCCCCACCCCCAAGCTGTCATTTGCACTAATTCCCCCCCCCCCCGTCACTGGGGATTCCCTCTGGTTCTGCCACTTCCCGAAGTGCTATTGACTTGGGGTAAATGGCAAAACCAAGGGGACAGATGGGGCTTCCCAGCACCACCACCCCAAACCCCAGGGTTTCTGCATGGCAAGGAGGAATTGAGGGGTTTTCAAAAAAAAACCAACACCCTTTTTGCAGGATTTTTAGTCTTTTAGACAACACATTAAACCTACTAGGGTTTTCTTAACCCTACTGCAAACCATGGCTTAGCAGGGTAGTTTATAAGCCACACCAGGTTGGGTTATAAACCACCATGCAGAGTTCAGACAACACACTAAGCCACTCTGCCTCTTAACCTACTGAGGTTTAATGTGTGTTGCCTGAATCCAGATGACAGGCTAACCCACTGAGAAGTCAAAAAGGCACAGAGCCCCTTGGCAAGAGTGGCAAAAAAGGGCTGCCGCTCTTGCCAAGGGGCTAGCAAAGGGTGCCTTCCACTCACCCCAACTTTTTTTAACGTAAAAGAAATAGTTAGCAATGGGCTACAAAGTTCCAATTCGGCACGGACACTTGTCTCAATGGACACAGTCTCCATGCCAAATTGAAACTTTGTAGCCCACTGCTACCTATTTCTTTTACATTTTTTTTAAAAAAAGGTTGGGGGAGTGGAAAACACCCTTTGAAGCAGAATTGTCAGGGTTTTGGGGGGGGGCTCATGTGTCCCTGGGCTGCCCTCACTTTTCCAAGTGTGGATAACCCAGAGGCACATGACACCCCCTAAAAAACCCAAAACATTGCCAAAAAGGGTGTTTGGGGGAGCACCCCCTCAATTCCCCTTCCACACAGGATCCCTGGGGGTTTGGGCAGGGTGCTGGGAAGCCCCAACTGTCCCCTCAGTTTTGCCATTTACCCCAATTCGATAGCACCTTGGGAAGTGGCAAAACCAGAGGGAATCCCTTGTGCCAGGTGGGGGGAATTAGTGCAAATGACAGCTTTGAGTGGGGCATGACTCTGTGCTCCCTGGATACCTGCAGGAGGACTGATGAGGGAAGAGGGTGGCAGAGATGGCCAGGGAACCCCGCTGTGCCCGATTATTACTCGGGGCCGCAGGCAGCTTTAAACCCACAGAGGTTTGAGAACCTCTGCGGGTTTAAAGTGTTGTGTGAACCCAGCCAATGTGTGGTTACCTTGTAGCTTTGCTTGCAGGATTGTGTCACCTGGAGGAGCTACACCTTTCTACAGCTTGCTTGCAGTATGGGCCCAACTGCCCTTTCAGATGAGAGTCAGAGATTCTGCTGAGACTCTCAGGTTGCCCAGGGAGGGAAGTGGTGGGGGAAATGACAGGTTTATTTCCCCATATGGAAAACTAGCATGCAAAAGGGAGGGTGGGGGATTAGCCTAGCCCTTCCCCTGCCGTGCTAGTTTTGTCTGTACAAGAGAGTTTTAAATACAATCATGCAACCCTCACCTGCAATCTAAAAGGATAAATGCCCAGGGAACGCTTCACCACATGATTTAATTACATGGCTGGAGATAGTCTTTCTTCCTGTAGCACATTGTGGTCTGTGCTGCATACGGTGGCCCACGAGGGGCACCACCGTGGGTAGGGGCTCTTACCTTTTTGGCAGGAAAGTAAGTACATAATTTGGTCACTTCCCATGCTAGGATTCCTGGACAGATATCAGACATTCTAAGGGGTGCATTAATTGCACTGGCTTATAATGGTCAACAAAGCATAAGGATGCAATCCTTCGGTATACTATGGCTCTGTGCTGTTGGAAAATCAGTCCTGCAGGCCAAATCTGGCCAACCTGGGGTCCCATCTTGGCCCTCCAGCATTTCCCAGAAACACACACACCCTTCTCCTGGTCCCACCCCCTTTACCCCAACCACTGATCATTCAGTGGTTTCCTGGCATTTGTGCTCTCCCCCCCCCCCCATTCAAAAAAGGTGAAACACCTCTCCTAAGGTTACTGGTAGCAAGAACTTTAAACTAAAACATGCTGGTATTTTTTGGTATTGTGGCCCCGCCCCTTTTGCCTTTGGCCCCACCCACCACTGGAAGGCGGCCCCCAAGGGCTTCTCTGAAATTGAATTTGGCCCTCAGGCTGAAAGCGTTTCGACACCCCTGAGTTAGACTGTAGAACCTTGCAGCCCAGGGGAGGCTGGTGACTCCTATTTCAGTGGGGCTCCTTATCCATTGCAGCTTTTATCTGGAGCTTTATAGGAGCTATCTTTGCTCTCCATGGTAGTAACCTATTTTGGGGATGGAGTACAGCAGCATGGAGAGCTCCAACTAAAAGCTGAGAAAGCTGCAATGGATAAGGAGCCCCACTGAAAGAGGAGCCGCCAGCCTGCCCTGCTTGCAGCTTGCTGCTCTTCGTTACTTAGCCCAACTTTATTTCCAGATATATGCTTAACCACAGAGTAGCAGCAGGCTGAAAGCAAGGATGATCAAGATTTAAGTGTCTTAAGGGAGCTGCAGATAAGGAGCTAAGGGGCCTATTAATTTTAAACCACCCTTTCCAGCTTGTTGGAAGTCTCTAGGGATGCTTTTACCGACGTCACTGAGGCTCTAGAGCAGTGATGGCGAACCTATGGCACGCGTGCCACAGCTGGCACGCAAGGACCTCTCTGTGGGCACTCGAGCCATTGGTCGCCAGATCGTGAAGAGACCGTCCGTCCCCTTCTGCATTCAGCGTCAGGTTTCCATAGTAACTCACTCCTCTCCACTCATTCCTCACTGGCCTCCACAGGCAGGCACACTCCAACATCTCCACCCCCAGAAGCAGACTGCGCAGGCACCCAGTCCCTCCTTTTAACTGAACAGACAGCCCAGAAGCACAGCGCGTGCGCACCCAAATCTTTGCGCGCCCGGTGAAGAGCCATGCCCTGAGACAGAGAGGGGCGCGATTAGCTAGTGCCCCCTCCTCCTTCCTGCCAAATTTAAGGCACTTTGAAATAAATAAGTTGGTTTTGTGTTGCAGTTTGGGCACTCGGGCTCAAAAAGGTTTGCCATCACTGCTCTAGAGCAGTGTTCTTCAACCTTTTGTCCCCAGATGTTTTTTGGCCTGAGCTATGCTGGCTGGGGCATGCTGGGAGTTGTAGGCCAAAGCATCTGGGGACCCAAGGTTGGAGAACACTGCTCTAGAAGAACAAAGGAAGCACCATACAGAATTCCCTCCCATTATCACACCTTCCTAGAGTTGCCAAATATCCACTGAAGGGACAATCTAAAGAGGTTGTCCAAACGCTATAGTGTACTTTGGGTTAGAATTAATCCAGCCCTAAACCTGGGAGTCCAGTGGCTAGAAAAGACTGGGGAATATGAAGACTGGGGCTTTTGACTTTTACTATAGTTCAGGGAGCGGAATAAGATCTCCCTGTTAAACAATAAGGAGAGGTTTCTTATGTCTGTTAGATTTCTAACCCAGCCCAGCCTAAGGGTTGAAAGCAGGTAACCACACATAAAACATCTCATAAAACTAGCAAAATGTTTACTTAAGGCCAGCCCTAGCACTAGGCAGGGGCAAGGCAGCCCACCGCAGGTGGCAGGTTTCGAGATACCATTAAAAGACAACAAATTGTTGGTGATTAGCAGTGCACTTCTATGCCTGTTTAGCGAGAGAACAAGTGCTACAATCCCCCGCATTCCCCAGCCAGCCATGAATGCATCATTCCAGGCACATTCTGCAGGGGGAGGGATGAATGACAGACAGCCACCAGCATTGGCCCACTGCTGCTGCTTCTACCACCATCACAAGAAGCAGCAAAATAACATTTTTTCAAAGTTAAAAAAAAAATGCAGGGAAGGAATTTTGCTAGTTTTATGAGATGTTTTATGTGTAGTTACCTGCTTTCAACCCTTAGGCTGGGCTGGGTTAGAAATCTAACAGACATAAGAAACCTGTCTTTTTTTTTAACAGAAAGATCTTATTGTGCTCCCTGAACTGTAGTAAAAGGCCAAGAGGCCTGGTTTCAATATTCCCCAGTCTTCTTAACCACTGAACCCCCAAGTTTAAGCCTTGATTAATCCACCACCCAGTTTGGGGTCACTTGAACTTGCCAGCCCCCTCCCAAAAAAGGTATTCTAAAGCTGGATTTCTGTGTCCAGCCCGATCCATGCAAAGGATGTGATGTGAATAACATTAATATTCAATAATAACAACAATAATATTCCCATGTGAACAACAATTATACACCTCACCTTCCCAAATATTTTGTTTGCATGCGATATGTAATGGATGAACTCTGACAGACCCTCCATTGCTGTTCACAGAAAGTGAGTGGCTTAATAGGCCCTTTTCCTGTGTTTCGGCTTGTATAGGAGAAGCAATTCATATACTTAATAAGGGGTTTGTGTCCTTCGGATCAGGGTTTAGGTTAAGGGCCAGATGGGTAGATAGAGAGCCCCTAGACCAGTGATGGCGAACCTTTTTGAGCCCGAGTGCCCAAACTGCAACACAAAACCAACTTATTTATTTCAAAGTGCCAACACTGAAATTAAACCTGAATACCGAGGTTTTAGTTTTAGAAAAACAACTCATACAGTTGTCCGAACTAATTAACATCTTTTGTCTTTAAAGAAAAACACAATAACAGAGCTTTCAATGATACAAACAGTTTTTTGTTGGGGGAAAAAATCAACTCAAAAAATTATTATAGTACTACATTGTACACATAGCCTAAAGGGAATTTATACAAACTTTTAAAATAATTAGGCACATGTATTTTTGGATAAGGGATTCTCAACTTGTAATATGATTATATGCCAGACTGAAATTGTATGGGGCAAGCTTTACCCCGGATCCTTTCCCTGCTTCTACAGGTGTCGGATTAGTAAAAGTAAAAGTCAACCTGTACTAGGATGAGCAAGATAAACAAGAAAACTAAACGTGCTTAACACATTTTAAACACTTTATGTCTTGGACTGCAAACACTGCATTAGGTAAAAGTTTGCATTGGGCATGCTTTTGCACAATTAATGTGATTTTTGCTATTGTATGCATGCTGATAATTTGTCAAACCTTGGCTCATACTCCGTTAGTTTGAGAGCAACACATGCAGCACTCAGGTCAACTGTTAGGGCTTTACATCCAAGCCATGCTCTGTGCATCATTCTTCAAAATCTTTTAAATGTGATAACAATGTAGAAAAGAATTCTGTAACAGGAATTCTAGAATAAAATCATTCTGTTCCACACTGAGAAAGAACAAGATCATTAATGTTTTGCAGAAGGGGACGGTCTTTTCGCGATCTGGTGACCAGTGGCTCGAGTGCCCACAGAGAGGTCCCTGCGTGCCAGCTGTGGCACCCGTGCCATAGGTTCGCCATCACTGCCCTAGACCTTCAGTTACCTAGTCAAGTATGTGCTCTCAGCTGATCTCAAAGATTACGATGGATTGTTCAAAGGAGGAGGTACCTATGACCCAGTTCATGTTGGGGGTGAGCAGTCCAAACCTCAAGCCATGTATAAGTACATGATGTAATTGGGACCACAGAGTCTCTGCATCCTAGAGCAGACACTCTGTGGAATGTTACCCAGACCTCCTGGGGCAGGATGTGGGCGTTGCCAATAGCCTTCTCTTCCTCCTCCTGGGAAAGAGTCTGAGCCATGAACTTGAATGAGTAGCATGTTATGAAGATGTAGCTGAGAACCAGTTCTGAACTTTTCCTAAGTTCAGAACACAGCAGCTACCAAATGATTCCTGCATGGCTGTAAATATCTTCTTAAGCCTGCCTGTAACCAATCTGCAAGATCGGAGTGAGTAAACTCTGTTTTTTAACCTCCAAAAGACTGTTTGTCTTGTTGGTAGCATAAAGGGGGGAAACCAGGTAAAAAGCCCCAGTCTGTCCATACAAAGGGACAGACTGTGTAATTACCAAATTGCTGTTACTGCTTTAATCGGCAGCTCCACACATAACCACTTTTTTCCGCTGCAGTTGGGGTAAGCTCTGCTGAACTTGCACACGCAAGAGGGGAGAGATACTAATAACTTTTAATATCCTCTCCCAGCCCTTTTAGCAATCCCCAATAGTTCACACATAGATGGTCCTCACTCATTGCCTGTAGCACCAAGTGTCGATTTGCAAAAATGAATGCACGGTCAGAGATGAACAAGGATGAATGAATCTTGTCGGTTTCCCTTTTTCTTGCATTTGAATTTTTTAACATTCTTTCTGTCCCGTATATGAAGAAATGTGCAACTCTTATGAAAAATGAGCCAAACTGAAATTTCCACCCATCTGCACCACCCAAATCCAGCAGGTACAGCTATTCTCAACATGAAGAGGAGCTGGTGTACCTGCCTGCCATATCCATAGCTGTCAGGAAAAAAAGAGTGTCAACCCTAATTCAGTACCACAAACATGACTGAATACACAGGGAGTGAAACTGAGACTTTTCAGAGCTAAGCATTCTAAGCTTTGGGCCTGGATTATGGATAAATCTGTCAGTTTCCATTCCTCTCACATTCAATTGTTTTAAAAGCCCAAGTTCTTTCTGTCCCATTTATGAAGAAATTTGTGAAGTTTGGTAAGTCTTTATCAAAAAATGAACCAAATGAAATTCTCACCCATAATCAGTACAGGGAAAGTCTCCAAATCAACCGAGAATTTCAGTTCAGTTCATTTTTTGTACGAGTTGCGCAAGAGTTGCCTGTTCAGAGGACCTGAGTGCTACAAGCCCAGACTGTGTGGGCCTCTTGGCATAATAGGAAATGTAGTTCCTTTGTGCACATATTTATCGAGAGCCTCTAAGCTGCTATGGCAGGAACTGGACCTTCCCTGCACCCTCAAATGACTCCATGGGGGCAAAAGGAAGGGCCCAGTCCTGATGTCAAGACTGCAGTCTGCTCAACTAACCAGGGCCACACATTGTGGTCATTGGTACTGCACAGAAATGCTCATTGTGAATCGTCGTTGGTTTTGGAAGGCCTGGATCACTAGACATGGAAAATCAATGATAATAAACTCATTGCATGTATCTGGCAAACCTCAGATTTACCAGTAGCTAGATTCTACCATTATGCCACAAGATTTCCATCTCAAAATCCTATCAAATCACCATTGGTTAAATCAGCTCATTCCCACTATGAGCACAGACAGTCAAGCACCTAAACCTGCCACTGTAACCACAAACAACCACATACCATTTCACTGGCTTTTCTTTGGCAGTCACTTCACTTGGATCTTATTTTAAATCTGCTTCCAAACACCCATTTTTACACTAAGCTAAGAATTAATTTGTCGGTAATTTGCATTTACTGTATTTCTCCAGGGACTTCATCTTGGTGTTGCTTTTACTTAGGATAAATGCTTCCATTGTCTTCCGAAGGCTCTAATAGCTAGAAGAAACAGTGAAGAGCAATGGGAGAACAATCATTCTGAAAGGCTGCATGGCCCACCTTGGTCACATCATTGTGATGGCGCAGGACTGGAACCTTCAGGTGGCACATGCACTCTCCCATCCTCCACAGCAGCCTTCACCAACCTGGTGTCCTCCAGATGTTCTGGACTACAACTCCCAGCATTCCTGAGCATTGGCCATGCTGGCTGGGGCAGATGGGAGTTGAAGTCCAACAATGCCTGGAAGGCACCAGGTGATGGGGAAGGCTGCTGTACGGTCTTTCCTTCATCGTAGAGAATTTCTTGGGCAGCCTTTATCATAGGCCCAGTTTCCTAGTCATGGTTGGGAGACTGGGAGCATCCCATGGACTCACATCCTCCTTTCCCCCCTCCCTCCGGAACCCTCATGCAAGAATATTGACCTCCCTGCATTGGGATGTCAGAGAAATCCGCAATAGATTCAAATGAGCTTGGGTTTCTAAGAATCCGACCTGTGGATTCCACAGCGGACCGACTTTTTCTGAGTCACGCGGATTCCATGGACTTGTGGACTGGTTTTTCACTGGGGGGGGGGGGGATTTGCACTAATTAGCATTAACTAACGCGCTAGTGCTAATGTGAACTTGCACAAATGTGCTAATTTGCATTAACTAATGCATGCTCACGCAAGTGTGCATTAGCGCTTATTTTTAATTTATTACAGTATTTATTTATTGTATTTCTAGATCGCCCATCTAGCCGGTACCCAGCCACTCTGGGCAATATTGTGAATGAGCTCAAATAGAGCAAGATTCTGGTAAATAAATCAGATTCCGTGAATGAGCGAACGATGGAGCAAAAGACTCCTGACAATCCGTGAAACACAGATGGAATGGATTTAACAAAATCTGTACATCCCTGCTCTGCACTTTTGGGAGCTAACCATGGTGCAATGTCATTCTGCACTGATGTCAGCACTAACCAAGGTTTCTTTCTACATTGCTGCAGATGCGATGCCGCACCACGGTGTGTTCCAAATAGGTACGGGAGTGGAGAATTCCAAAGGAAGGGAGCTGGAAGGAGGGGAAAGAAGCCTGCAGGTACTCTCTGTTCCCTAACCACGGCTAGGTGATTGGGAATCTTATATCTGCATCAAGCCACTGTCTTGTGTTAATTCAAATCTTTGTGGACTGGTTGAGTCCTGTTACCTTTGTGGAAACATATTGAATCATACACTGGTACAAGTGGGATGATAAATACAAGCATTTGGAAAATGTTTTACATTAGATGTGTGCTAATGCTGCACTTTTTCAGGAAAAAGAAAATAGGAGTAAGGGTCTGCCTAGTGCAAACTGATTCATATAGCACCATGAAAAGTCTAAAAGCTCTTGCACTGACCTTCCTATATTAATCAATACACAAATGAACTCAGAATATCTTAGAAAACCAGATGAAATATTCCGAGATGGTTCAGATGTGATGCCAAACCACAAAGCCAAACCTTGGGTTAGCAAGCCATGGTTTAAAGCAGCTGCCAAACCAGGATCTGAAGTCATAGTTTGAAGCTTGCTTGGTGTTACATCTGAATCAACAAAGCATGGTTTGATTTGTTGCTCCACCCACAGAGGCCATTGTTTGGGATGGCATCCAGGAATTTCCAGGGAAGGCAGGGGGTCTGGAACACAAATAATGATTTGGAGTTTTAATCAGAGTTAGCGCAAGCCATGGTCTGGTGTTACATCTGAACCAAACCTTACATTTCCAGTCTGTCTGCCCAACATAGGGATATTCAGGTGTGGGGGAAATGTTGCATCCAACCCCAGAAGAGGGGCAGGACATGCCAGAACCAGTGTGTGTGTGTGTATATGTGTGGAGGGGTGAATTTCGGGTCTACCATAATCCCACCACACTGACTCAGGTGGGATAATAAGTCACTAAATTTCAGAACACTTAAAAAAAAAAAAACCACCCTGAGAACTCACTGGGATCCACATATGCCCAGGTGGGGTGGAGAGGAACATTCAGAGGGGAAGGGAATGCCCCTGCTTTCATCCCTTCAGCTGAAGTTGCCTCTTCATAGGTTGGTGGTGCTGATGGGATGGTCGTGTTGTCCTTTTTTTCTGCATCTCCCTGTTGCCCTTCAGAATTTGCAGGCTTGTTATTCACCGAGAGCTGCAGAGTAAAAGAGAAAATGGAATATTTGAAAAAAAATTACAACAGCCCTGTGCGTAAAATTTACATGCTGAGAGATGGAGAGGGGACTCCAAGATTTTGGGGGACCCTTGAGTAAGGAACCCTCAACAGGCCTCTTCACCTGGAAGAGGTAGGGCGTGCAAACTGAGAATCCCCTCACCCTGCCTCTGACCTTCTTAGGTTCTCCATGCTCATTTGGAATGGTGGCACTGTGTGGTCCACAGGCCCCTGGCTAGCCTTAGGACCCTGTTAAATGCCCAACCTTGCTACCTTTTGCAGGTGACCCAACAGAAATGCTGCAGGAATGTCGGATGCATTAGAGCTATCGACACAATTTTTGTTTGGGGCTTAATACACAGGGCTACTGCTTTACAAGAACAGCCAGGGCGCTGTAAAACATAAGGGGGCACCATAACTTAGTGGTGGAGTGCTTGCTTTGCACACAGGAAATCCCACGTTTAGTCCCTGGGATCTCCAGTTGGTTGGTTTGTTTAAAAAACAAACAAAACACCTCTGCTATGTTGAAAATCACCCAAACCAAGTAGGGAGGCGATGCACAAGGAAGGTTTGCCACATGCAGTGGCTTCAACATGAGCACATCTCAAGCATCTCTAGGGGGAGGGGCAGGAAGAATAGAAGAATTTGTAATGTTATGGCAACAGAAGGTTGGATTTTTGCCCAGAATCTACAGACACGGAGCCTACCCGCACAGCCGCTTGCAGGCCTGAACTGAGCTTTTCAGGTAAGAATAGTCTACACCAGGAGTGCAGAACCTCTTTCAGCTCAAGGGCCAAATTTCATTTTGGAGAAGCTCTCGGGGGCTGCATTCCAGTGGTGGGTGCGTCCGAAGGCAAAAAGGTTGGGGCCAAAAATACCAGCATATAGTAGCATAAAGCTCTTAACTGCCAGTAACGAAGGCTTAGGAGAGGCATTTTGACCTATTAGAATGGGGGTGGGGGGAAATTGCACAAAAGCCGAGAAATGATTGGTGATTGGGGGGGAAGGGGGTGGGGCCAGGAGAAAGGGGCATGGCCTTCTGGGGAATCGCGGAAGGCTGGGCTTGGCCCCTAGGCCCGACCCGAGGTTCTACGCCCCTGGTCAACAGACCAAAATCAAAATGAATATTTCGCTCTCCCCCTGTGGTAAAATATAATTCAGTATATGATTTCTATATAATCACATAACTTGCAACAAATATTTCCTATGCTTTTACTTGTATGTAATCCTATGCTACTCTGTATGTAGAAAGTTCTATCTCACATAATGAAATGTAACACAATGTAACACTATGATGCTAATACAAAGGGCCTCTAAGGGGCCTCTTGATTTCTTGTGACCTGTTGAAGTAAACCTGTGTCTAACAGTTAATTGGTATTGAGATAAGGAGAAGTTACTTCAAAGATGCCTTTCACTCCCTAAAAACTCCTCAGTACACACATGTCAATTAATTGTTATTTACTGCTTGAAAGAGAAACCAGATATTGTAAAAGCATAAATCTGTCACAGTAGAAAGAAACAATTAGCTCACATTATAGAATTTGTTAACACGCATGCGCGAAAGTAAGACGCTTGTAGAAAGTAAAAATGCTTGTATTTCTAATGGTCGGCGTCTCACTCTGCTTTAGAGTGGAACCATACAGCGCTGTATTTGAATAAAGGAATTCTTTTTACCCGCTCTGGTTGATTTATTGGGCCATAAGTCAGCTGGAAAAATGAACCAAGGAAGTGGCTTAACTTCCTTACCACACCCCCACCCTTATACATCAGAGTGCTGGGAATGGGCCTTTTGTAAGGTCTCTTTTCAAGCATCGGGAGAGCCTGCATGTTAGCCAATAGTATCTGAAGGAGCAAACGCAAACTCAGAAGCTTGAGTTGATGGCGCGTTCGTTACTAAGGAAGCAAGGGTCTGGTAAGGTGTTCGCAAGCAGTCCCTTCCTCCCCCCCCCCATTTTTAAAAAGGCCATTGTTTATTGACATATGCCATTTTATTTTGTGTGTTCATATTTAAATTACACACATTTTTCTAGACCGACCCACTGCTTCCTAGCGTTACTGTAAGCTTAACATAGCCACTCAGAAGACTGAACAGGTTCAGTCTGTAGACTCTGGGCAAAATCCAACCTTCTGTTGTTACAACATTACAAATTCTTCTATTCTTCCCTCCAAAGAGCCCACGCTAACTAACCAGGAGAGCTAATCCCAGAATGCACCTGAGTTTAGCCTGTCCAAACATTTTATTTATTAATTATATCTATACCCCACCTTTTTTCCTGCAATGAACCCAAGGTGGCTTATATAATCTTCCTCTCCATTTTATCCTCACAACAACCCTGTGAGGTAGGTTAGGCTGAGAATCTGTGACTGGACCAAAGTCACCCAGTGAGCTTCATGGCTCAGCGGGGAGTAGAGCCTGGATCTCCCGAGTCCCAGTCCAACACACCACTACGCCACACTGGCCCTACGCAACATGGCTTGACAAAACACATCCTCCATAATGTCTCACAGTTATGAAGATATTTTAAAACAATAACAAACACAGAGAATGTGACCCAGTGGCACTTGACACCTTTGTCTTAAACAACTAATTAAAAAAATATGCCCCGTTAACCTCAGGTGGATTTAAGTCCTAGTAAGCCAGTGTGGCGTAGTGGTGAGAGTGTTGGACTGGGACTCGGGAGATCTGGGTTCTAGTCCCCGCTCGGCCATGAAACTCACTGGGTGACTTTGGGCCAGTCACTGACTCTCAGCCTAACCTACCTCACAGGGTTGTTGTGAGGATAAAATGGAGAGGAGGAGGAGGATTCTGTAAGCTGCCTTGGGTTCCTTGCAGGAAAAAAGGTGGGGTATAAATATAATAAATAAATAAATAAATAAGCCTGCTTAACATGGTAGCCTGACACTCCATTTGGATCAAGTCATTATATTATCCCACACTCAACAGCTATACAAAGGCAACGCAAATGAAACCCCCACTGTTTCAAGCCAGCGAGAGCCTCCTTGCAGTCACTGGATGTAGCCACAGCACAAATCCTGTCTCGATTATAATAACCCGACAATGGCATCTGTGCAACCAGAGCCAATCGGCAACGGCATTAAAAACAACAGCAGCTGAACAACTCAGGAATGCAAGGAGTGATCCTGGAATTGTGTCAGTGCCATCTGGATCAAGATGACCTAATTGAAAGGAAGCAAGTACCTAGAAAGTGAGGTGGGGTGGGTGGAGAGAGGGATGATGGATCTTTGCAAAATAGCTTTCTAACTGAAAGGTCCAGCTGTTGCTGTGTGCATGCAAATGTAGCATTTCTTACCCTGTCCTATGTGTAGTCTAGTAGGCAGAGGAATGTAGTCTGATGCTATAACATCAACATCCCCTCCTGGACACGTTCTGTTCCACAAGCAAGGGAATATATAGGAGAAATCATCTCTGTGTTACATAACTCCTCTTGTACACACGTGGGGCCCAGAATTATGGCAACATAAACTACAGCCATCAGAATGTACACCACCATAGATTCATAGGCTATATTACTGTTAGCCTCTCAGGATCCTCAAATGTACAGAACCCTGAAGACCAGAGCATGCATTCAAAAACATGAAGCATTCACTGGATACTGTTGCTGTGCTGTGCTCCCATGGTAACTGACAGAGGGCCAAGTTGGACATTATTTTACATCCACATCTAGCAGGTACATCTTGTTTTCATTGGGAAGCTCTGGCCCATGAACGATCTAACTGGAGGTTGGCCTTTCACAAAGGTTCTATGGACTTTGAAGAAGCTCGAGTGCAAGGTGAAAGGGAGAAACGTGCTAAGCGAAAAGCACGTCAAATGAATCCTTTACAAGACCATCTTCCATCTGGTAACCTGTGTCCTCACTGTGGGAAGCTGTGTGGATCTAGAATCGGCCTCCACAGTCACTTACGGACCCATCGCTAGAGTCTACACAATTTTCTTTAGAATTTTCCTCCTTTTAAAATCTCCTTTTTGTAAATTTTCTTTTCTTTTCTTTTTTTTATCCTGGAAGACAATCTTACTCGGTCACGAGTGATCACCTGACTGACTGACTTGTTTTCATTGTTTCATAGGTGAAGCGCCCCCCCCATCTGGATCTTAAAAGCCCCCCTACCCCTCATGCGAGGGCCCCAATCTGGATCGGGGGCCCTGCGCCCACTCTAGAGTAAAAATGGGGGGAGGGGGAAGAGATAGTTGCTTGATATGGATTCAAAGTAATGTCTGCCTTGGCCCTAAGAAGCTGAGGGACTGTTTGGGGGACCGACTTGGGGTAGGATGAAATTGCATCTCCTACAGTTCAATCCCCTAGGTGGATCGAGATCGTGGTTTCTGATTATCCAAGATCTCAGTAGTACTTTTAAGACGCTGGACTTTTAAGTCCAGTACTTTTAAGCCTACTGGGATGATGTGGGATGAGACTGGCTGCAATCCCTCCATTAGCCCTGCTGTGGCCACAATACAAGGGATAGCGACTCTCTTCTCCCATCTCTTTTTGTAGCAGGAATCTGTGATATGCAGAGCAAAGCAGGAGGTTGTTTAGCTGTTTACAGATATATACGGCCAAGCTGATACAATTCAACGTCGCAGTTTTGTTTGCCCCCCCCCCCCCCCGCCGACCTCTAGGCTTAATTCTGCCTAGCCCCTGCAAACTGCATTGATGGTTAGCGGTGCGCCATCCAGGTCCTGCTCCCGACCTACCTTTCCCTGCGTCATGTTTTCTTGCTGAATGATGCTCCTGCTTGTGAGGATGGCACTTCAGAGGAAGGTGGATGAGTCCCCCCCTCCCCTCCCCTCCTTGTCTCTTAGCAGCTGGTTGGCTCTGTATTATTTTTATTGGCTGGCCCTCGGGTCGCTTCAGCAGCCTCTCTGCAGCCTGCCTCTGATGATGCTCTTACATTCCAGCAGCATCTAGATCTCTCATCTCCCCTCTGGCGGCAGTGGGACCGTACCATTTCCAAGCCGTTGAACAGGGGTGGGGGGAGCGGGATGCTGATGGGGAAAGCAGATACATACAAGGAAGGAAGGTGGGTGGTGGGGGGCGGAGGGTGGGAGAGTGTCAGCTTTTACGTTCGGCTCTTTCAAAGCATGATGCTGCAGCAGAGTCACAGGGCGAGAGAAAAACCCAGCAAACGCAGCTGAATGCAGCTGAATGAGGAGGAGCAGAATTTTGCAGAGAACAAAGCGCGGGGAGGAGGGAAAGTGACGCAGAGGGAAGCTGGGGAAGGATGCTCTTCTGTGAGATGCACCACTTTGCTGCGTTACTAACAGCAGCCCAGGGAGCGATCAGCAGCACAGCCCAGGGGACTCTTTGCCATTTTTCTGGCGCACCAATGGTGTTGCGCTACATCAAAAGGGGGGGAAGACCCCTCTGTCGCTTCTAGACTGACTTCCATATGGCGCAGTGCAAATGTCTCAACAGCAGACTCTTCATTATTCCTTTTGTGTGTGGGGGGGGACGGGACGGGACTTTATGGCCATATTCTTTGCTCTCCTTTTATTTTTAAACCACGTGCATGCTGCAATTCTTTTTGGCCTAGTTCCCGAGGTTCACCTCAGCAGCACTTGCAGCGGAGCCTTTTGAGTCGCAGCAGCACTCACCCTCGAGAACGCATTATCAGTTGTCATTAGAGAGGCACCCACAGTTTCAGCGTTAGATGCTGGCTGGGGAAGGCTGGGAGTTGTAGGACTTTTCCCCCCTGTCTAAAACATACATAAGATTGAACCCTTAGGGCGCAATCCTGTCATGTTTAGACAGAAAAAAGTCCTTCAATTCCCAGCATGCCCCAGCCAGCCATGCTGGTTGGGGCATGCTGGGAATTGAAGGACTTTTTCCCATCTAAACATGCACATAGGATTGCACGCCTTAGACATCTTCTTAAGACCCATCTCTTCACGCAGGCTCTCTCTAAGGTGTGACACCCAGTGACTTATAGTCTGCAGTATATAGCAGATAGTAGAGCTGTATCGCTAATCAGACATTATTCATTATTGTATTGTTTTATTGTTGTGTTTTATTGCTATATTTTAGTGGCGATGACATTGGATACTCACTGCTTTGATAACTTTGTGGAAAGTGGTATATACATTTGTGTAATAAATAATAAACACATACATACATACAATAGATGCCTAACGTGACTGTTTTCAAATTTCATTGCAACAGCACTTGCTTTATAAACTCTAATGGCTTGTGCAACCTGGCAGCACACATTTCATTTGTCTTAATCTCTGACTGACCCCTTAAGCTAGCATTGGTTGTAGGGTGTTTTTTTTTTTTAAATCATGCTCTTTTATCATGCGCTACCTCCTCACCAGCAAGAGAAGATCAGCCTGCTGCCTTCAAGGCAGGCCCTACCATTAGGCAGAGTGAGGCAGCTGCCTCAACTAACTGGGTTTGGGTGTCAGAAAAGGGCAGTGTTATTTAGGGCACAATTCTATGCAAGTTTAGAAAGAAAAAAAGCCCCACAGCTCCTAGCATTCCCCCAGCCAGCCATGCTGGCTGGGGGAATGCTGGGAGTCATAGGGCTTTTTTTCTGTCTACACATGCATAGGGTTGCACCCTTAATGTATTATTTTGGTATTAGTATTGCTGTACTGGCAAGAAGGGGGAGAGAGGTGCCTGCTGGATTTCCTTGCCTTGGCTGCCAAAATAACTTGGCTTCTATGCACATTGACATGGGTGTGGGCGGGGAAGGCAGGTGACTCCTGTGTCAGTGGGGCTCCTTAGCCATTGCAGGGTCTATTCTGAGCTTTATAGGAGCTATCCATGGTGCTCCATGGTGGTGAACCTATCTTGGGGATGTTCAGTTGCAAATGAATGAAATTGTGCAAATCCCTAGCACGCACGCGCACGCGCACACACACACACACCGGTTTGCAAGTCCACAGTATCCATGTGACTCGGAAAAAGCCAGTCCACGGCAGAATCTGCAGGGCAGATTCATAGGAATGCGAACTCATTTGAATCCCTTGCTGCTTTCTCTGACATGACATCCCTACTTACAAGACAACCTGTATCGCCAAGTGCTGAACAGTTACCAGCAGCTAGAAAGACACCCGCTGTTTAACCAGATAACCCACAAGAGTGTGATATGTTCTGCAAGCAGATTAGTATTACCGTATTTTTCCGTCTATAAGACGCCCCCATGTATAAGACGCCCCCCACTGGGCAGTTTCTCAACCGCGCAGTTCTCTCCTTGGCTTACTTCCGTGTATAAGATGACCCTCAATTTTTAGTCTAATGATTTTAGGAAAAAGCATAGTCTTATACATGGAAAAATACTGTACTCTGTTTACATAAGCATGCACAAGAACTAATGCCCCCTGAAAGGTTCTGATTTAGCTAGAATCTGCATTGTCAATCAAGTTATGAATGTTTGCAAATGAATGAAAAGGCATGAATGACATTCTGTAGACGCAGAATTTAAAAGGGAATTTGCACTGCTACCCACAATAAGGCCCAGGGATATAGGGTGGGAGGGATAGTCTACTTGCACCAGGAGGTACAGAGAAGCCCAGCCTGGGCTATGAGCTCAATATCATGAGGAAAACATGGAAGCTAAATTGTAGGCGATTCTGCGGGATTATGATGCAAGGAACATTGGAGATTTGCTGATGCCAGTCAGAAAAAGTGTTAGAAGGAAACAAGCAAAATATTGCAGAATGAGCTCTTTTGGAAAAGAGAGGGACACCTGGTTCACATGTAACAACAGAGTGTGGGCTGAGTGTGGGTTGTCATTGAATCATGGGTTGTCATTATGTCCGAACCCTGTACTATGTTCAACAGACATTCAGAGCTAAAACTGGGCAACCTAGTGCCCAATAAGGTATGTTGGGCAAGACAGAGTATGGGCACACTTGTTTAATAAATAATAATTTATACACAGCTATGCCAGGGATGTATGAGAATTCTGTTTGGGTGGTCACTCAAAAAACCCAACAGATTTTTCTGGCTTGGCTCTACAGATTTCATCCCCGTCCCCGTCTCCGTCCCCCCCTGCTAGCATCAACTCAATTTGTACCCAGTTGAGCCAGAACACGTATTTCTGGTTGTTGCTTTTAATGGCGGCAATTTGTGCTTTTTGTTTGTTTGTTTGGTCTTTAAATTTGCACAAATTGTTTTTTGTTTTTTTAATTCAGTCTTTTGCAAGTGCACACCTGCACACTGACAGGGATCCAAAATGAAAAACCTTGCCTGGTCAACATCCTGGGAAGTGTCTGCTGTCAAAGTGCAGTAGGTACCAACCATGGACATTGACCAAGAAAGGCTGCAAATAGGTTAATTTGTTACTTTGCACTCACTTGACAGCTGTCAAATGGCGAGCTGTCAAGTGAAAGGAAAGCTGTGAGAACATCTTTGCTTGTGAAAGGGGGTGGCATGTATATCATCCCCTTCATAACAAGATCCTCCAGTTTTGTTTGTTTGTTTGGACTTGACAGTTCTCAGCATCCTACACCTTTCCCACCCTTTCCTGAAACTCTAGTGCTTGGGAAAATGGAAAAATGTGAGCCACTCTATTTTCGGGAGCACTGCGTTTTGACAGCTGTCAAAACAAAGACTTCCCTTTAAAATGGGCTTTTTGACAGGGCTAAACAGGGTTGTTTTGTTTGTTTTTTGACAGGGATATATACAGCCTTCAGGGCTGCATATGACCCTGTCAAAAAAACACCTGTTTAGCCCTGTCAAAAAAACCATTTTAAAAGGAAGCCTTTTAAAATACAATTTGTGCAAATTTCAATTTGAACAAATGGCAGAACCAGGGGTGTGTGTGTGCAAAATGCTCCCAGAAGCCATGCGGGGGGAATTCAGTGCAATCTGCTGCCACTTACCGGAATGGAAACACTGCGGAAGTCCATCAGGCTTAAACAAAATGGAATTCCCAGCATCGAACATCCCTAGCTATGACTTGGCACACCACACCCATGAAGATCTGGGGGATTGAGCTGCGTGTGTGTGTGTGTTGGGGGGGCGGAACTATGTCAACTATAAAAACAAATATTAAAGGCCACTAAATGTAGAGTAAAGAGGAAAATAAGTACCTGATGGGATGGCCACCACCCTATGAATGCAAGTGATACTGCTCCTTGCCCCACAGAAGCATACTTGCTATAATAATATGACTCTTTCACTGCAAATGTTTAATCAACTGAATCCAAACATGGCTTAGTTTTGTGAACCAGGTTTGTTGCCTAGTAAAGGACCAGGTCTGTTGCCTAGTAAAGTAGGCTGGCTTTATTCTGTTGTTTTCATGCTTGTGATTTATTTAAGTAGAAGACTTATTCCCTGCTTTTCTGATAAAAACACCATTAGACTGTTTGGGTGCAGACAAAGTTAGTTGAACTGAGGTAGAGTCCACACCGGAGCTCATTTGTTTCCAAGCTACTGCCTAATAAATAAATAAACCAGTTGTTGAAGGAGAGGAAATGGAGAACAAACATGGATTTCCTGCCCACAAATCCCTTCCCCCCCAATTCTGAGGTTAAAGGTGAAGGTGGGGGAAAATGTTGCAAAAACATGTTCTACAACTTTGAGGTCACTTCCCGTGGGAGGAGCTGTAATACTACTAGATTAGAATGCACATAACTAAGTAGCACATGGTGTTTTGCCACAGGTTCCCCAAGAGGGATTGACAAAGGTTCTTTAAGGAATTTTCATGCCACAGATACTCTTCTGGGAGGTCAAAGCCAAACATTTTTATTGTAAAGCTGAGCATGAGATACCACAATGCTATCAGCCTTCCCCCAAGTTCACAGTCACTATGCTCTTTCTAACCAACCAAAATGCAAGATCCAGCAGTTCTCCACCTGGGTGTCAGCTTCCAGCGCTGGGCTTCAGCAGGGCTCTTCAAACAGCTTCTTCTGCTCCTTTTCACTCCTTCCAACTTCAGCACACCACCAGGAACTGCACAACACCCATCCACCACTACTCACACCACCACACCCACTCACACAACCCACCACATTATATATATCATGAGAGCAGGCAGCTACGTGAGCAGCAGATCGTGCACTTGAATGATTACAGCTGTGCTTCTTTTTTGCAGTGTCATTCTGTTGGCCAGCAGCCAACTCACAGGCTAGCAATTAAAGCAACATCGTGCCTTGCTACTGCAGAGCAAGATACAAAGTATACAGCATACAGAGCATCGAGGCAGCACTGCTGTGCAACACACTACACTCCTTGCCATCTTCCGCGACTCCCATTACACATGGAAACTGCAATCGCCAAATCATCGTCATCATACAAGTGGTCGGGGGGGGGGAAGCAGTGGGTGCATTCATACGTCACCCCACAAATAAGCCATGGTAGGTTGGTTGTTCGCTGAACAACCCGTGGTACAACTGACAGACAGTTGGGCTTGCCGTGGGTTGTTCTCCCACTCCTTCCCTCTCAGTCCTCCAGCCAGCACTGGCATGTATCCCAGCACCCTTCATGGCAGAACCCATCTTGTCTCCCCCTCTCCGCTCCGATTATGCATACAAAATTTGCATACACTTCAGCATGTTTAAAAAAAAAACTGTCAGGGAACTGCAGAAACCGCAGCAGTAAGTGCTCTGAAACTGAACTGCGAAAGGGTGGGGGAGTTAATATCTCCCCTTTCTGGAGTAGCTGGAGAGTCAGGGAAGTGTTGAAAAGGTGGAGGACACTGAGAAGCATCAGTTCAACACTTAAAACGGAGAAAATCACATTGCCAAGGGGGAGAGACTGCCCACCCCGCTTTTGTGCACTTACTCCTTTGGCTTCCCCCCACACACATTTTTGGTGCTACCAGGTCCCTCCTTTCTCTTAATGTTATTATTTCTCCCCCAGTCCTTTGCAACTGTGTGCAGTTTGGCCGATAGGCAACCTTGTCTTGTCAATACTCGTATCGGATAGTCATAAGTGCAAGACCGAAAACAAAATAATAATAAAAAAATTACGCACATTTTTGAGGCACCAAAAAATAAAAAGCCAGGGAACAAGTGACGGTCCTTCCAAACCAAAGTGCCATTTCGGCATCGATGGAAGGGCAGTCACTGGCGAGATCACGAAAAGTGACTGGTGTGGGCTTTTTTGCTGCTCTTGCTGAGCGGCTCTGCAGTTGATCACAGCAACCCACGATAAAATTGGTCTCCAGGGTTCAGGTGATACAACATCCATGAGCAAGAATAACCCTGCAACAAGCCATGGCATCTCTGCGTGGTCTGTTCCTGAAAAATAAGCCACCCTGCGGAAAATGCTCTGGGTTCAGATGGCACAAGAACCCACCGTGGCTGGCTGCATCAGCAGCAAAATTTGGCACCATCAGCAGCCCCCCAAAATGGCAATTTGCCAGCAATTTTCAGCAGAAAACTGTTACAGAAGGCTAAAATGTCCAAATTTAGCTTGAAAACAAACTACATTTTGCCATGTTAGCCTTCTGTGGGGACCACACCAGGGGTAGCAGCAGGGGTTAAGAGGTAGGCTCAGGGTGTCCCCTCCAAAAGACAGTAGCCTTGAAATTTTGCTTCAGGGTAAAATTCAATGGCAAGCCTATTTATTTATTTATTTATTATATTTTTTAATCGCCCATCTGGCCGGAAGCCTAGCCTCAGGTCTTATCAACCTTGCCCACTGTATGGAGATTTTCCGCCCACCAGCCCTGGACTCACAACAGGACATCCTGTGCTAGTAAGGAACAGCTGCTGTGCACAGCACAGCTTGGCTAACAACCTCCATTATTGATTTCTATGGGTTCCGGGTAGGGCTGTGCACACACACCACTCAATAAATGTTACTAGTCTTATCTAATCTCATTTCCCATCAAAATTCCTCAGCTGTTTTGCCCAAACAGAGCAGCTTTGCCTCAAAATTCCACTTCATGGGTGCAATTCGGTATCGACTTTTCTGGATTTTGAAATGCACGGGTAATGTTCCTTTCAACCCAGGGCCCCCAGTAGAACTGCAGATAAACACAAAGCTATTCTTTGGCAGATTGGGAAAACAACAACAACAACAAAACTCTGGGGTGTGGCAATGAGCTTCAGAGGGTGTCAGCTCAACTCTAAAAGCAAGACACTCCCTGGGCTTAATTTATTCTGCCATTTAGGAGGACGATTGGGTCATCACCCCTTGAAAAAACATGTTCCTGCCATTATGGCATGGAATTATATGCAATTAATCAAGGGCTGCTGCACAGGTATGCAGAGCTGCGCCACTGAGACTGGCGGTGGCAGGGTTTGGAGAGATCAACAGATTTCAAAGGAAGGTGATATCCCCATGCTGTTAGGCAGTCCTTCTTATATAGCAGTGTTATAGGAAGATCTGAGCCAAAGATCTTTATGCTTGTCATTTCAAGCAACAGCTGACTCAGGGCTTTAAAGAGACAGCAATCAGAAAGGTGAAGCTGGAGCAAAGCCTTCTGTTTTATTTCCACAATGGCAATTGCTGTTTTATCAGTGAAACACATTTTTGTATAACCTACCTTGGCTTTCATCATGGCAGCTGGCAGCTGTTACCAGATGCACCTTGAAGAGTTCAGAGATATTTAAGAACACAAGAAGAGCCTTTGGTAGACCAAACCAAAGGCCTTCTCTAGTCCAGCATTCTGTTCACACAGTGGACAAGGAGATGCCCATGGAAAACCCCCAAGTAGGACATGTGTGCCATAGTACCCTCCAGCTCATGCACCATAGCAACTGGTGTACGTAAGTGAACATGTTTAGGTGATAGGTTTGGCTGTAGTAGTCCCCTTTCCCCCTTTTGCTAAAGAACATTCCTAAGGTTGTCAACTTTTGTTCAGAATACAGTCAGTAGGCTATTAACTGGGGCCGGACATTGGGAGCATATTATTCCAGTGCCGAAAGAGCTGTTTTGGTTGCCCATCTGTTTCTGAACACAATTCAAGGGTTCGATTATGTTTCTTGTCAAAAAGCCCTACATGGCTTGGGACTTGGGCATTTGAAGGAATGCCTGTTCCCATATCAACTTGCCTATGTATTGAGAGAGGTTGCCTGACGTTCTCTTACAGGTTCTGCTGCCATCTAAATTGACACAAATGGTGACCAGAGGGGGGGCCTTGGTGGTGGTGGTGCCCTGTCTGTGAAATTCCTTTGCCAGAGAAGCTTGCCTGGAGCCCACTTCGCTATCTTCTAGGCCCCCGGTGAAAAACGTTTTTCTCTCCCCAGGCTTTTAAAAGTTAGTGTGCCGGCTCTTTCAATCTGATGCTTTTCATTTCTTGTGTGTGTTGCTTTTGCATTCATCTACTGGATTTTAATGTATTGTTTTATTGCAAACTACCCTGGGCACCATTGTTTGGTATACAAATATGTAGAACAAAACAAACAAGCAAACTTACTTTTTGATGGGTAGACAATAGGCAGTGATAATGTCTATCTCCACACTATGAAAAAAAAAAGCTTCACCTGATGATATTTGCAAATCAGCCTACTGTCAAAGGCACAGGAGCAAGTACAGTTGCTGTTTTCTGGTCGGTTGGCAACCACAGCCGAACTATATATATTGCTCTCTTGGCCAAGAGTGGGTAACATGCAGCCCATGGGATGCACGTGGCCCCGCTGCCCCATTGCAGCCCCCAGCCCCACTGCCCCACAAAATTGTAAAAACAAGAACATGACAAAAATAAAATGGCATCTGAAGCAGCAATTTTGAAGTCTGTTTTTATTCCTTTAATGCTCCGTAGCTGCTCCATTTTTAATTTTTTTAAAATTTTCATTTTTTAAAAAAATCATGCCATAGCAGGGAGGTTTGTCCCCTAGGGGGGTCCCTAGGGCAAAAATGGCCCCCAGACCTCCCAGAGTTGCCCACCCCTGCTCTAGGCCAACACTCACACAAGCAGAGCAAACTGTGAGATCTAGTTCCTTACATGAGAGGTGAAGAGAATAATTCCAAGACCCCAAACTAGCACACTTTGCCTCTAGGACTCTAGCTCCTACATTTCCTAATAAAGCTTAAGGGAACCAGTAAGCAAAGAATGTGTGAGAAGACAATTCAATCACCTCCTACACAGCATTCCCCCTTTCACACCGAGTGGAACTGCATGTTAGGAAGGAAACATGGCAGTGGGGGCGGGGCAACTCCATGCTCTCCTCATAACGCAAATACGGGAGCAGTGAGCAGGAGAGACATCTGCAGGAGAGAACTGGCAGGCATGGGAGGGGCTCAGGACCCCACTCGCCCACTCACTGAGTCTACAAATGCCTCCACCCCACTACAAACACAGGCTTGAGAACATGGGCTGGCCAAGTGAACATGTAATGCTACCCAAAACTACACAAAGCACAGGATTTATTTTCCTGAGCATGCTTGGGGGAGCATCATTTCCAGTTAAGGAGCTGAGGTCCAGGGCTCTGCAGCCCAGCCCAGCCCCCCCCCCCCACACACACAAATGACTGACTCCAGAGAGCAATGGGGACAGTGTGGCAAATAGGCCAAGGGTCACTTCAGCATTCTTTCTATTATTATATTTATATTTATTTATAGTCAGGGGGCAGCTGGCCTGGCATGCAGTGGCCGCCCAAGACATTTTGCTACCTGAGACACAGGACAAGATGGCGCCCCCCTCCCATTCCATGTACAAGAGCCAACTGGACCGGGAGTTGAATCTTCCTTCAACATTGGTGATGGGACAGCATCCTCCACTGCCCCTGAGGTAGCTGGGGCATGCTGGGAGTTGTAGGCCAAAAACAGCTGGGGACCCAAGGTTGGAGAACACTGAAATAGAGGATGCCTGTGTGAGTGGGTATCTCAGAAGGGGCCCATTAAATCCACCCTTTTCCATAGCCTCCATAGTTACAGGAGTCCACAAGTTCAGTGCTAACTTAGCACGCACGCAGCAGGCTGCATGGCACACCAGTCTTTCCCCCAACACCTTGCTGCTGCCTCCCAGCATCTGCCGCCTGAGGCAGCTTCTTCACTCTGCCTAATGGTAGGGCTGGCCCTGCTGGCATGTACCTGGTTTCAGATGCTCATTTTATTATTTTAATTTTTTTTAATATGCCATCCTTTTCTACAACAAAATAGTGCTTATCCCCAAGTAAATCTGTTTAGCATCAGGGCAACAGAAGCAAACTCTGCTTGCTTGCTTCCTGTAGTCTCATAATGTGAGTTTGAGACGCGAAATTGTGCATGCTCAGATTTCTTTTTCTTTCTTTCTTTTAATCAGGGTTGGCGATAGGGTGTGGCCACTTACGAATCACCAAAAAAGAGGACAAAAGAGGACAGTGATTTGCATACACATTTGCATATGCTAATTTATGTTTCTAGATGCAAACTGAGAAATAGTTACTATAATTTAAATAGGAATGCAGCTCATCTCTGCGTAGTGCGGGAGGCTGTGACCAGGGGACCTGTCTGCCTGCCTGCTCAGTCTGCTGCCCGGGTGCTCACTGTGGATGGGCCACAGTTCTGATGGCTCTTTATCTTTGAACTGGAACTCGACAGAACAGCCCTCCAATTAGTCAGTCAGTCAGTCGGGCGATCACTCGTGACCGAGTAAGATTGTCTTCCAGGATAAAAAGAAAAAAGAAAATTTTACAAAAAGGAGATTTTAAAAGGAGGAAAATTCTAAAGAAAATTGTGTAGACTCTAGCGATGGGTCCGTAAGTGACTGTGGAGGCCAATTCTAGATCCACACAGCTTCCCACAGTGAGGACACAGGTTA
This sequence comes from Shinisaurus crocodilurus, assembly GCA_021292165.1. Classification (NCBI taxonomy): domain Eukaryota; kingdom Metazoa; phylum Chordata; class Lepidosauria; order Squamata; family Shinisauridae; genus Shinisaurus; species Shinisaurus crocodilurus. The sequence goes on along the minus strand of CM037881.1, from coordinate 34,889,120 downwards.
CCAGATGGAAGATGGTCCTGTAAAGGATTCATTTGACGTGCTTTTCGCTTAGCACGTTTCTCCCTTTCACCTTGCACTCGGGCTTCTTCAAAGTCCATGGAACCTTTGTGAAAGGCCAACCTCCAGTTAGATCGTTCATGGGCCAGAGTTTCCCAGTTTTCGATGTTTATATCGCATTTTTTTAGATTAGCCTTATGAACATCTTTAAACCTCTTATATTGACCACCGATATTCCGCTTTCCATCCTTGAGTTGGGAATAAAGTAACTGCTTTGGGAGATGGCAGTCAGGCATTCGAACAACATGACCGGTCCATTGAAGTTGGCGTTGAAGGATAATTTTTTCAATGCTAGTAGTCTTTGCTTCTTCCAGTACACTGACATTTGTTCCCCTATCTTCCCAAGTAATTCGCAGGATTTTCTGGAGGCAACGTTGATGAAATCTTTCAAGGAGTTGGAGGTGACGTTTATAGATAGTCCATGTTTCGCAGGCATACAATAAAGTTGGTAATACAATGGCTTCATAAACCAGTGTTTTGGTCTTCTTACAAATATCCCGATCCTCGAACACTCTATGTTTCATTCGAGAAAAAGCGGCACTTGCGGAGCTCAGACGATGCTGGATTTCACTGTCAATGTTAGCTGTAACAAACAGAAAGATAGAGAAAATGATCGACATTTTCCAGTATTGTCCCGCCAAGCTGGATAGATGGCATCACCAAAGGGTTAGCTTTCACTTGCTGATGAAGCACTTTGGGTTTTTTGATGTTAAGTGAGAGACCAAGTTTTCCATATGCTTCTGCAAAAGCATTTAGGATAGTTTGGAGATCATCCTCTGAATGTGCGGAGACCACATTATCATCAGCATACTGAAGTTCCACAACAGAGGTTGTAATTACCTTACTTTTTGCTTTCAGCCTGCTGAGATTAAAAAGCTTTCCATCTGTTCGATATATAATTCCCACACCAGTGGGAAGTTTCCCCTCGACAAGATGTAAAATCAGGGCGATGAAAATAGCAAATAATGTTGGGGCAATAACACATCCCTGTTTAACACCGTCTGTGGCAGATCTTGTTGAGTGGCCTACTTGGTGTTGCTGGAGACGCTCCTCGAGATAAACTGGACCGGAGCCGTATAGGGTTTTAAAGGTCAAAACCAACACCTTGAACTAGCACTAGTTAGGGTCACCCATGAGCAACAGCAGCCAGCAGAAGCGGGGCTGGGGTGGGAGGGTGGTGCAGTCCCTCTGCCAGGGCCACACACGCACAGCCCCAGTGGAAGGGAGAAGAAGGTCCCTCCCTCGCCAGCAACGTCGGGCATGTTGAGTGCCTGTGTCACGATCTTGCCAAAGAGGGAGGGGTGGTATTAATTCCCTTTGCCTGGGCCGCGCCCCCCTCTCAGAGGGCGACAATAACCAGGACCAGCAGAGGGGCAGGAGGGGGCACTTCCTTCACCTCTCGCCTGCTGTGTTGACGGCAGCAGGCGGAAGGGGAAGGAGGCGGCACGGGAAGGACCCGGTGTGCTGGTGTTCCCGGAGAGGGCCCTTGGACAGGTGGCTACGCTGCAAAGGGACAGAGGGGGCTGGCCAGAAGCCGGCCTCCTCTATCCCTGGGCCACATGGTCACTAGTGCTTTCTCCCGGCGCTGCTGCGGGGGAAGGAGCTTCTTAAGCTCTTTCCTCCGCACTGCCGTGCCGGAGGAAAACACAGGTGGCTGCACTGCCCAGGGATCATGGAGGAGGCCGGCTTCTGAGCCCTCTACCCCTGTGATGCACACAGCCACCTGCCCCAGCTGCGTCAGGGCCTTGCATACACGTGGCAAGGCCACAATGCAGCCACCATGGCCACGGAGGTTCCTTGCAAGGCCAGGTTTAACCCAGCCTTGCGAGGGACCATGGCGGCAGCTCCTCCTCACCCACCCCTGGCGAGGAGGAGGAGGAGGAGCACAGCGCACAGCGGTGGATGGCCGGATGGCCGCAGCAGTGAGGGGGGCCCTGGGGGGAGGGCCATCAAGTGCGGGAGCCTGGACTGGGGTGGGGGGAGCTGATGACAGCTGGCCACGTGCTGCTTAGGCACTTGGCCTGCTCTCATCGGCCAGAGCCCCTTGCCCAGAGTGGCAGCTATGGGGTCCATAGATCCAGACATCTATGTCTGGATCTATGTTTATAATGTTTATAATGCAGATCTGTTTATAATGCAGATCTTTTTAAGAGGATTACCAAACTAGCTTACATCTGTGCTGTAGTGCCCGGGCGGGTGGGGGGGAGACTGAGAATAATGCCCACACCTGCTTTTGAGCAAGGGACACCGATATGGCCTGTACCTTCTGTGTTACTAAGCCAGCAAATATACGTACAGCAAAAGCACCACATAGATGGCTATCCTTAGTGGTGTGACTCAATTCAAAATACCTTTGATCAGTTGAAGTTGCATTCAGACAAGTCAGAGGTGACCCCAGTAGAGAATGGCCGTGGGGTGGGGGGTTAAGTCTGCCTGCTGCAGATGGGATCTCTCAGTGACCCCATCTGATCACGTTAAGGGCCTGGGGATACTTCTGGACTCAGCGCTGGTCCTTGAGCAGCAGTTTGGAGTTGTTGCTACTAGGTGTGCCTTCTTTCACCCTTAAGGTTTAAAAATAAATAAAAATGATTGACGTTGTGGAGCTAGTGGAGACTTCCCCCCCTCCCTCTCCCATTACACTTGAACCCAGGGACAACCCATGAAATCAAAGGGTGGTAGATTCAGGACAGATACAAGGAAGTAATTGGCTCATATCTCAGATACAAGAGCCACCCTTTAATTATGATCTCCACATTTTAGATGGGGGCTTAAGACTCATGAAGGGAGGCTTGCAACAGCTCTCTCCTAAAGGTGTTAAGCTGAGATCTGCTTGATCTGTACTCTTGTCACGTTCACAGCTACAGGCCTCCATGGCAACACTAACCCATACAGCCCTTATCAGATCTGAAGCTGGCCTTGTGGCTCCCCCTTCCTTTCCTATCAGCAGATCCCCTGCTGCTCCATCAAAGGAAAGCTCTCCACCCTCAGAAATAGCTTGGGGTGGGGTGGGGTGGGGTAGTAGTGTTCATTGCTGCCTGTTCCTCCCTATCCCACCAGAGATTTCCACACAAACCCTTCAAAACCCTAGGAAGAGGGCCTTCTCTGTGGCGGCCCCCACATTATGGAACTCCCTCCCTAGTGACCTTCGCCATGCCCCCTCCGTGATGAGCTTCCGCCGTGCATTAAAAACATGGCTGTTCAGGCGGGAATATGGGGTGGGTTAGATTTTTAATGAGAATTTTTTATATTGTTTTAATTATTATATTTTATTGTGTTTTACTGTATTTTAATTGTACATCGCCCAGGGTGGCCGGGTGACCGGCCAGATGGGCGATTGATAAATATAATAAATAAATAAATAAATAAATAAAGGCAAGCTGAGAAATGCCGCCATCCTCAGAAGTGGTATGGGGAAGGGGAGAGACTCTCCCTCCCTCCCTCCCTCCCTTTCAACCCATCAGTCTGAGGATGGCAGGCATTTGGCATCTTGGCTCTGTAGCTGCAGGGGACCTATGGATGGGCAAAGGGGCCTGGCATCAGAACCAGCTGCCCAGCAGGGCCCACCAGCACTGACACCTTGCCTTCCCACGCCTGGCGGGGGGCGGGGGGGAGGTGTGGGGGGTGGGCGGGCGGGCGGTTGGGCAGGGAGGCGCGGAGGCGGGCGGGGGAGGCGCGGCGGGGGTGGGGGGAGGTGCAGCGGCGGTGGGCGGGGAGGTGCAGTGGCGGGCAGGGGGAGGCGCAGCGGCTTTGGCGGGCGGGCGGGCAGGGCGGCGGGGGTCAGGCCTGGCGGGGGTGGTGCGGCGGCGGCGGCAGCGAAGAGGAGCGCAGCATTTCTGCGCCCTCTTCAGCCACACGCCCTAGGCAACCGCCTAGTTTGCCTAGCGGTAGCGCCGGCCCTGGGTCCATTTCAATTTCCCCAGTGCCCCGGAACAGCACTATGTTCTCTTGCTCAGAGGCTTAATGAAGGAAACAGGCCAGGCAGAGTGGCCCATGTGCAGCGTCTCACTGGCCCTGCGCCTGCAGCCTAACACGGCAAAGCACATGCAGTCGTAGCTACTGGATGAGAAGGAAATCAGAGACATATGATCATGACAACCAGTCTGGAACAGTGGTTAGAGTGTTGGACTAGGACTGGAGAGGTCTAGTTCAAATTACGTAGGATGGCAATTTAGGCATCACCAAAAGAAGGAGGAGGAGACAAAAGAGGGCACAATTTGCATATACTAATGGATATGTAGAGGTGCAAATGTAGAAATAATTACCATAACTAAAATAGAAATACAGTACATCTGACCGTGGTGGGGAAGATGTGGCTCCACATTCATCTGTTGTCCAGGTGGTAAGTGCTGATGGGCAACTTCAAGGCTCTTCCCTGTTCTCCCTTCTTTGGATTCTTGATCTTTACACCAGACTTGGACTGGATAGCTCTTCAAATACAGGACACCTTCAAATGGAGGACTGCCCCGTCAAGTAGGACACATGGCCACCTTAGTTTAAAAATCCCCAGTCAGCCATGCAGCTCACTGGGTGACCTTGGAGCCAGCCACTCTCTCTCCTGCTAACCAACCTCACAGGGTTGTTGTGAGGATAAAATAGTGGGAGGACCATATACACTGCCTTGAGCTCCTTGGAGGAAAGGTGGGATGCAAACCGGATAGATAAAATAGGATAGCAGGCAGCAGCTGCCGCCTGGGGTGGAGTGTGTGTGTGTGTTGCACAACAGCTTCTGAGCAGGAGTCTATCTGAGCAGTGACTGAGGGCACCAGATTTCAGCATCAGCACCCTTAAAGTTTCGAGGTAACTGGTCTTAATCTGCTTGATTCTGGGGGCAGTGTGGGAAGAGAGGACCGGAACCGGGAGTCTACCGTGAACACAGAAATGACTCAACATGGCACACTGCCTTTTATGAGCATGAGTTACCATGCTCAACCTGAATTTGGGCAAGTCTTCTTCCAGGATCTTCATTGCGGGCTTTCCCCCTCCTTTCCTTTTAGAAACCTGGCTCCTGCTAATGCTAAAGTTTAACTGCACAAGACTGCAAGAGCTATGTGACTGGCATCAGGCCAGACTCCAGTGGTGCATCTGGGGGGAAATTCCCCACCCATCCCTGTTGCAAAAGTGAGCTTTGATGATCCTCAGTTGAAACTGTGTGTTCTATTTATAAGCGGTGACATATTTCATTACTCTTTCTGATGCAGAGTCAAAATGAACCATGGCATAGGAGATCCAGTCATCCAATAAAACAATAGTGATTCAATCCAGTTCGTGGTGGCGGGGTGGGGAGTCTTATTGCTTCATTATTTCTGGCTCTTCAATTGGACATATTTTCCCACACTGACCTGATGCCAGCAGAGAAAGAAAGACTGCTGCTTGTATAATATGAATGGTTAAAATGGGAATATTTCACTGCTCACTGGAGGCTAATTTAGGGTGGCTGCTTGCAAATTGCCAAAAAAAAAAAAAGAGAGAGGACCCGTATCACCAAAAAAGGGGGACAAAGGTGGATGCTGATTTGCATAAAATTTTGCATATGCTGATGTATAAGTACGCATACAAATTTAGAAACAATTCTTTTAATTTAAGCAGAAATACAGTACTTCTCAGCATAGTGTGGAAGGCTGTGACCAGGTGACCTGTGTGCTGTGGGATGGGCCACAGTTCTCACGGCTCTTTATCTTTGAAATGGAACTAGACAGGGCAGTCCTTCAAATAGACGCAGTGTTCTCCAACCTTGGGTCCCCAGCTGTTTTTGGCCTACAACTCCCAGCATGCCCCAGCCAGCTATGCTGGCTGGGGCATGCTGGGAGTTGTAGGCCAAAAACAGCTGGGGACCCAAGGTTGGAGAACACTGAAATAGAGGATGCCTGTGTGAGTGGGTATCTCAGAAGGGGCCCATTAAATCCACCCTTTTCCATAGCCTCCATAGTTACAGGAGTCCACAAGTTCAGTCAGCCTTTTCCTCTACTTACAGCACTGAGGACTAGTAAGCATATGGACTTACGGTACAACTCATGGTAAGGAATTACGCCTGCCTCCCTCCCTCCCTCCCTGGTTTTAAACCAGGAACGCATCCAACTCTCCCGTTTAGATGCAGCGGCCTTTCAGGTGGCAACAACACTTCCTGGTTTTCTTTCAGTGGATGTTCCCTGTTTCTGGGGAAGGAGCTCTCTCAAGGCCAAGCCGCAGGTGGTGAGACTCTTCAGGTGCCTCTGAGAAAGAAGCTAAGCCCAGGTTTTGACATGCCCGGGGCCTTCTTCCTGTGGCTGCCAACTGGGAATTCCCAGGTCTTTCAGCTAAGGAAGGCCTGGGTGGTGCTTGCAGGTGGGGCGCTCCTCCAACGTCTTCCTTGGAAGTGACTGTCAGCCCTCTTGCAGGCCTCTTTCATCAGCCTGCTCTCCCTTATTTTGCTCTCCCCAGCACCCTCCTGTTCCTGCTGCTTCCCAGAGCTTTATAGCAGCAGCTTGATGGGTCCCAGATGTTGCTGCTGAGGCTTCACTTCTCTCCCCCAGCCGTGGTGTGCTTCCCCTGTCAGCTCAAGCCCCACATGGGCAGTGCTCCATTTTAACTTTATACTTTCAGCAAGCAAGAGGAGGAGGATGACTTGATCCAGTGAGTCTCTCTCGGCAGACTGTTCCAATGCCTTCAAATAGAGGACGGCCCTCTGTAAAAGCGGACATGTGGCCACCCGAGCACCTTCCCATCGACCTGAGCCCTTTCCCCAAGGATGATGATAATGGTGTAGAAGAGGGCTTTGGGACTTCTATCTTCATTTGACCCTCACCACATTAACTGTTGGAGAAACTCTGCATAGGACTCTGGGCTAAGCAACATACCTCATTAAAAGCATAGCATGTGGCTGATCCTAACTTTTTGTTTTATTTTAGGGTAAGTGCATGGGGCCCCTGCTCCAGATCAGAATCAGCGTGCATGGAAAGCAGAGTGTTATTATTTATTTACTTATTTCATGTCTATACCGCCCAATAGCCAATGCTCTCTGGCAGGTTCACAACAATTCATAAAAATTACAAACCACAAAATATAGATAGTAAGCTACCACATAAAATTTCAATAGACAAAATTTAAAACAATTCAAACAGTTAAAAATAATTTCAATAAAAATACTGGACGTGTTAATAAGACAGCAGACATAAATGCCCCATCATATGTCATTAAATAGCATTAAATGCCTGGGAGGAGAGGGCGGTCTTAACCTGCCACTGAAAAGATGACAGTGTTGGTGCCAGGCGGGCCTCAGTGGAGAGATCATTCCATAAGTGGGGGGCCAGCACTGAGAAGGCCCTCTCCCTTGTTGCCACCCTCTGAGCCTCCCTCGGAGGTGGCACTTGGGGAAAGGCCTCAGATGATGAGCGTAGTGTCCGGGTAGATTCAGGTCAGGAGAAGTGTTCCATAAGGTATTGCGGTCCCAAGCTGTGTAAAGCTTTATAGGTTAAAGCCAGCATCTTGAATCGGGCTTGGAATGCCGATTCAAGATGCTGGCTTTAACCTATAAAGCTTTACACAGCCAGTGCAAGCGGGCCAAAATTGGTGTTATATGTTCAGACCTGGCTTTAACCTATAAAGCTTTACACAGCCAGTGCAAGCGGGCCAAAATTGGTGTTATATGTTCAGACCTTCTGGTCCCAGTTATTCGTCTGGCTGCTGCATTTTGCACAAGCCGCAGCTTCTGAGCAGTCTTCAAGGGCAGCCCCACGTAGAGTGCCAATGGAGGTTTCCTCCCCGCTTTTAGTCTGCGCACTGGGGGCATGCGAATTTAGGGGGGAGGGAGGGGGGAAAGGTTTAACCTACCTTCGATCCACATGCAGTGGTCCCAATCCAGGTCCGAGCCCCACACACTTACAGTGAAGTAAGAGAAGAAGTAGTTCTGGTCAGCTACATGCTACACATTTCATGCAGTGAGTAGTTTAGCCCTCAGAATGTCAGATGCTGGGCAACAAGGGTGGGAGATGGCCACTTACTGCCTCTGTGTCCTACTTAGGGGCTTCCCAGAGGGATCTCGTCAGACACTGTGGGAAACAGGCGGCTGCAAGAAGAGATAGATAGGCCCTTGGCCTGATCTAGCAGGGTTCTTCTTGTGTTCTTATGTTGCCTGCCACCAAACAGCTATTTCCGGGGTATGTCCTTGAGCAGGGACATGGTGTTACATTAAATATATAGTGTGCAGCTCAGCTTTTTGATTTTGATTTACTCAGATATAATGTTGGAGGCCCAATCTGGACTGAGACCACAGTACGTGGGGAGGGGTGATTTTTAGAGGGGGATTTCAGCTGGGGAGGGAGGAATTAAAACTCACTTCCCCTCCCACATGCTCAGGTCCCAGTTTGGATCAGGCCTCCCATTGGGGCACTGGCCAGCCATGTTGGGCTTCACCATTGGCTGAGATGGGACCCTAAATCAAACCGGCACCTGTTTGTGGTTGCACATTACAGGGGAAGATGGGCAGCAGCAGCGGGCTTTCAAGAAAACCTCTCCGCCATTACTGATCTTCTCATTTAGGAAGCCCTGATAACCAGGGCCGGCCCTACCATTATGTGGGCTGATGTGCATCAGGCAGCTGAGCAGGAAGAGCAGCAAACTGCACCGCTCTCCCCCACTGCCCCTGCCAGGAGGGCCTGCCACTGCCTCCCCGCCATCTCCAGCAGTTGTTCTGAAGAGCCCCACTGGCCACGCTCCCACTGTGGCATTTGCCGCAGCAAGAGAGACAGGCAGGGCCTTCTAGAGCAACCTGCTGGCTGCCACTTCTTCTTACTGTGGGCGGCGGCGGAGGCGGGCCACCTTAACTACCAACCTACTTGGCTGGCCAGTCAGCTGGCTGCTCTCTCACTTGCTTGGTCACCTGGCCACGCATCCGTTCCTGCCTTGTGCCCCAGCCGCGGGGCTCCCACGAGAGGGCGGCCAACCTCTCACGATAGTTTGGCCGACCTCTCGCAAGAGCCCCGCAGCTGGGGCACGAGACAGGAGTGAGAGGGCGGGCAGGAGTGGGTGGCCAGCCAGGCAGCTGGCCGAGCAAGCGAGGGAGCAGCCAGTGGGCTGGCCAAGCAGGTAGGCTGGCTGGTCAGCGGAGGGAGCAGGTAGGTGGCGGCAGCACTGCTGCCTCGCTGGAGGCGGCAAAATATGTTGGGCCAGGCCTGCTGATCACTTTCCAAGGAAGCCCACTGTTCCCCTCTAACCCAATTTAAAAACCAGTCTGATAGATGAACAAGGTGGGCAATGCAACTCCCACTCTGATCTGAGAGATAACCGGTGTCCTAACCTGCAACTTTAGAAATCCCATTAAATATCACAAGGCAGACAAATTTCTAAGTAAATCCACCTTAGCTGTGCTAGTGGATATTGCAAACATTACCTGGAGAAACATGGGAACAAATCTGGCATGTAAACTGCTTAGAGATTTTGTTATATCAAGCGGTATACAAGTATTACAAATAAATAAATAAATAAATACCACTTCTGGGTCCGCTGTGTTCATGCCAGTGTGGTGTCGCGGTTAGAGTGTTGAACTGGGACTCCGGAGATCCGGGTTCTAGTCCCCACTCTGCCATGAAGTTCACTGGGTGACTTTGGGCCAGTCACGGACTCTCAGCCTGAGAGGGTTGTTGTGAGGATAAAATGGAGAGGAGGAGGAGGATTCTGTAAGCCGCCTTGGGTTCCTGGAAGGAAAAAAGGCGGGGTATAAATATAAATAAATAAATAAATAGTCACACTAGGAAGACAGATGGACTTGACCTATTGCGTCTCTGCCCGTGGCAACAATGACCTCTCTGCTGTTCCCCGCCTGATGAACAGTCAATATGAGGAGGTGAACATGCAGCGTATTAGAGCCAGTCTTCATCTAGCAAGGGAGAAGGACCAAGCAAGAGCAAAAGAATTGGACCGCTGAGAGAATGTTTGCTCATAACTTTCACAGCATGATAACTTAATGACTGAGTTACTCTTGGGCTAACATCAGCAGTGAGCACCATGCACTTCCTTGCACGCTACGGTGCTTCATCCTGGTTTTCTCCTGGTTTCCTCCCTAACAACACTGAGCCCCCAGAGGCACCCGGTAGGGATGGGTGTGAATTTCATTCAGCTCATATGTTTTTTTAATAAGAATGTACCGAAATTTGCACATTTGACAGGGAAAAAAATTGACAGAAAGAAGATGGGGAAAAAATGAATGTGGGAGAAAGCAAAACTGAGAGATTAATCCATCCAAGCAGAGGGCTTTGAGAGTTTAGCTCTTCAAAGTCTGGGTTTGAATGCCTGTGCATTCATCCTTGTTTGTGGTGCTGAATTATGGTTGCTACCTCTTTTTTCCCCTGACAAGCTGCTCATCTTTAACAGCTACATGGTACAACATTCTCCTCTCCATGTTAGGAATAGCTGTTCCTATTTGATTTGGCTAATGTACATGGGTGGGGCATTTCAGTTTGGATATTTTTTGATACAAATTTACCAAATTTGTACATTTCTTCATATATGGAATGACTTCAAAACTGGAATTAAAAAAAACAAACAACAGAATGCAGGAGAAAGTGAAACTGTCAAATTTATCCATCCCTTTTCCATAATCCCTCTGGCATAGCATAGCTTTCTTGCTGATACTCTAGCCCAGGAGTGCACAATATTTTCAGCCCAGATGGCCATATGTGATGCTGTTTTAGGGGCCACATGGGTGCGTACATACATGCACACATGCCCTCCCCTATTAGGGGTGTACGGATTTTGTTAAATCTGTTCCATCTGTGTTTCACAGATTGTCAAGTGCCTTTCGTTCCATCATCTGCTCATTGATGGAATTGGATTTCCCCCCCTCCAATTTCCTGAACTTGATTTAGTGCGCACAAGTCCCTTCTAATACATTTTTTAAACAAAATTAAAAAAAGACCAATCCAAAATCCCTGCAGAATAATCCTAATCATTAAAGTAGAGAGCTTTCTCGATTGCACTCCAGCACGTGTTAGAAAAAGACTTTCACATGGGGTACACAGGTAGAGCCAAGTAAAATTTACCACTGCTCTGAAAACAGAATAACAGTGCAATCTTATGCATGTGTACTCAGAAGTAAGTCCTATTATGTTCAGTGGGACTTACTCACAGGAAAGTGTGTATAGGATTGGATTACATCCTAAAGTACAGAACAGAAGTCCTTTCCATAAAACTCAAACCGGAACAACACAACACAAGCAAATGAGTTACTGCCACTTAGTTTCAGTGTCACCAGGGAGCCTGTTTCATGTTTTATACCAAAGGAAAGCACTCTGCAACATTTAGAAACAAAAGTCAAGGTTACATAGTGCATCATCAGTTGTGGATTTGGAAAGAGCAGGAAAAAGATAGCTTCAGAGCAAACTCGTACCTTTCATGGCAGGGATGAGAATTGTGCAGCCCTCCAGATGATGTTGGACTGCAACTGACAGCTGCCCTTGCCAGCAGAGCCAATGGTGAGGAATGCTGGGAGTTGCAGACCAACAACATCTAGAGGGCCACACAATTCCCACCCATTTTATGTCAAATAACCAAATATTGACCACATTTGGCACAGAGAAAAGTGCATCGACAAACAGAACTGCTAAAAACACACACCAATCATTACAGAAAGCTTATACCCATTCTTTAGAGTGGAAATGCAAGGACAACATGATTTACTTTAAATGGTTCTGATATTCCTGCACTTCCGATGTAAGCAGCAGCAATCAGTAGAAACTCGGGGATCCGGGTTCTAGTCCCCGCTCGGCCATAAAGCTCACTGGGTGACTTTGGGCCAGTCACTGACTCTCAGCCTAACCTACCTCACAGGGTTGCTGTGAGGATAAAATGGAGAGAAGGAGGAGGATTATGTAAGCCGCCTTGGGTTCCTTGCAGGAAAAAAGGTGGGGTATAAATATAATAAATAAATAAATAGTGCACAGCCAGTAACAGAGCCAAGAAGGTAAGAAGAGGGGGAAAGAGGGGAGATACACAGGAGGAGTCCTTCCCTATACTGGCCCATTCAAGGCTATTGTGTTACCTCCTCTGTTGCTGCTGACTGTGCATCACTTGTCCTGACTCCTGCCGCTTCAGGTGTCCACCTGCCAGAGCACTGCCTTACTGTCTGGCTCCTCCCGCTTATTTGCTGCTCTGTGCACCTCACCTTTGGTGTGGAGAAAGTGGATAGAAGTTTTTCTCCCTCTCATTCTAGAACCTGGGGTTATCCACTAAAGCTACATGGTGGCACATTTGGGACAAACAAAATGAAGTATTTCTTTGCACAGTGCATAGTTACTGTGGAATTCACTGCCACAAGATGTAGTGATGGCTACCAACTTGGAGTAGACAAATTCATGGAGGTTAGTATCTAGTTTCCCTTCTCAAGGCATCATATTACTGATAAGGCTATCAATGGATTAGTCATGATGGCTACATAGCACCTCCAGGATTGGAGACACCATGCCTCTGTCTGAATACCAGCTGCAGGGGAACATGAGTGGGAGCGTACTGTTACCCTCATGTCCTGCTTGAGAGCTTTCCAGAGCATCTGGTTGGTCACTGTGGGAAACAGGATGTTGGACCAGATAGGCCTTCCCAGTAGGGCTCTTTTTATGGTCTTATGGTCTTAACTTAGCACAGAGAGGAAAGCATGAACAGAACACCTTCTCTTGCAAGAAGATGCAAGCCCAGTCCCTATATACAAACCCAGGTTGCTTAAGTGTATGCATGAAGATGCCCTTCCTTTTGTCTGTTAGACTTATGGATCGAATAAGGCAATCTGGAGGTTAATTTTTTACAGCCAAGTTCAGAGCACAAGTCTTTTTAGGGCACAAATTGTGTCAGTCTTCAGAATAAATTCATGAGAAGCTGCCCATTATAAGTCTCTGACCATCAAGGGCTATTCCTGGAGTTCCAATAGGAGCAAAGTCTAGTTTTACAGCCTGATGCTATAAATGTTCATTCAAAAGCTACTCCCACTTCTTTCAATGGGGCTTTACTCTCAAGGAAGTGGCCAGAATACTGCTGCCTTATAGCACAATCCTAGGCATGATCACTCAGGAGTATGTCCCATGGAATCCAATAGGGCTTACTCCCAAGTAAGTGTACAATTGAATCACACTGTTAGATTTAGGTAAATTCAGTAATAAGTTGTCAAAGAGGGCCACTGGTATTGACTATGCTTTGTTAAAAGACTCAGAAGGTCCTAATAGGTTGTTGTTGATGTTGTTGTTATTATTATTATTGAGAAAGGGTATGCCTTAAATGTAAATGTATTCTGGGACAAAATATTTCAACCTTTATTCTTTTTTAAAAAAATCACGGTTAGAGGTTAATAAATATTTTTCCTTCCCACAATTCATGCAATGATTTGTAAATGTCACCCTGTGAGCATTGGTATTTGCTGGGGCTGGGAGGAGGGCTTACAGTAATACCTTGGATTGCAAGTAACTTGGTTTGAGAGCGTTCTGCAAGACAAGCAATTTTTTAAATATTTATTTATTTATCTATTACTTGATATACAAGCGACGTCTTGCAATACAAGTACTGTAGTACGGCTTAAATGAAAAATCTCTGTACAATTTTTTTGGGGGGGATTTCTTTTTGATATAAGAGTGTTTTGGATTACAAGCACGTTTCCGGAATGAATTATGCTCTCAATCCAAGGTTTGAGAGCGTTCTGCAAGACAAGCAAATTTTTAAATATTTATTTATTTATCTATTACTTGATATACAAGCGACGTCTTGCAATAATATATGATATATTATTATATAATATCATATATTATAATTATTATATTATTGTATTATATATTATTTTATAATATTTTATAAGTGGCCTTTGTAAATTTTTTACCTTACTTAAACCCTTAATTGTTGATATCTGGTGTTTTCATGGTGGGGGGAGGTGTATCAGTTCTTGCAGGGCAATCCCTTTCTTTTTGTTTTAAAATTGTCAGGATTGGCACAAATTGAACAGGTAAAGCTTACCCCCACCCCACCCCACACCCCACCCCAAACATGGAGCTTCAGAGAGAAGGGGAAGTTTCTTGCATTTCCTTCTGACACTGTATCTTACTTGTTAGAGGCACAGAGCCAGCTTTGTTAGGAAATAAAATCTTTGGCAATATAAAGATAGGAATCATGTGATAAATTCCCTCATTCACCTCTCCCTTGGTCCAGGCCAGCGGGTGCAGCCTCCCCCTCCTTTTCAGCAGGTAGAGCATGCACGCGTGCACACACATCCTCGCAGCATCTGTCTTTCCATTATATTTATTTATTTATTTATTTATTTTATTTAATACATTTTTATACCGCCCAATAGCCGAAGCTCTCTGGGTGGTTTACAACAGTTAAAACCATAAAATACAATATAATATAAATATAAAATTTAAAACCACAGATTAAAAACAAACAGCAGAGCTAGCAGCAGCAGTTACGATAACAGAGTTAAAAACAACTACAAGATTAAAATAATTATGATTAAAATGCCTGGGAGAATAGAAAGGTCTTCACCTGGCGCTAGAAACAGGGATGTTACAGCAAATATCAGGGGGCTGTAACTGACAGCTGCCGAATGAGGCCGAAATTGGCCTCACTCGCAGCCCCCCGATAATTGCGGGCCTACCTTCCCGTCCGCTCGGTCTGCCGCTCGGTCCACCGCACCATGCAGGCTCCCGCTGCATCATCGCTGTCCGGAAGTGATGCGATGGGACCCTGCGCCGATGTGGCGGCGGAACCCTGCGCTGCGGTTTTGGCGTAGAAACCAGGGCAACAGGGCTTAAAAAGGAGAATCGCTCCGCAACACGGAGAATCCGAGCATTGTGGGGGCTGCTCGCCGAGGGGAGACGCCCCCCCAAAGGTATGAAATACACCACTAGCTGGAAAGAGTACAATGTAGGCACCAGGCGAACCTCTTTGGGGAGACCCTGTGGCTGTTCGAGCCTAAAAAGAGCTACTCTTAAGGGGCCATGCCATGGGCAAAATTTATTTATTTATTTATTTTTATTTATTATATTTATACCCCACCTTTTTTCCTGCAAGGAACCCAAGGCGGCTTACATAATAATCCTCCTCCTCTCCATTTTATCCTCACAACAACCCTGTGAGGTAGGTCAGGCTGAGAGTCAGTGACTGGCCCAAAGTCACCCAGCATGACAAAGTGAGAAGCCGTGATGGCTTAAGGGTTTTCCTGAAGTCTGGCAAAACATCCATCCTCACGCAATAACCACCCCCTTTCCAGAGAGTAGCCCTTCCTAACATCTCACCTCCTTTTGTTCCCCAGAAAACCCCTTTCAGAAGACATCCTTGTTTGGGTTTTCAAACAGTATGCTTGCTTTCGGACCCCTGGACTAAGTTCGTTTTTGGAGAGCAACCGGGTCATTCACACTGCCCGTGGCACTCTCTTTCTCTCTCTCTTGCTAAACTCCAGGACAGACACCTGTCTTTTGCAACTGGCCTGGGAATGCTGCTGGATCCCCCAGACCCCTTGTGATTCTGCCTAGTCAGGGCCGGTGCAAGGCAGTTTGGTACCCTAGGCAAGATCAGATATTTAGCGCCCCCCTTCCCACTTGAGCCCTCCCTCCCTATTTCTGGCGCCCCCTTTACCCTGCGCCCTAGGCAGCTGCCTAGTTGGCCTAATGGTAGCACCGGCCCTGTGCCTAGTGGATACTTTACTATGGCCTGGGAAACCTGACCACCCTGCTTGCATCTATGGCTGAAAACTCCCCCTCCCTTCTTCTATTCATCCTAGCAGACTGGGGACAGGTAAAATCTCTCACCCTCCCTTCCTCCCTCCTGCCTGCCCTTCAGCTTGTTCTCCCCCTTCTTCACTTCCTTCTCCTTTTTGCTCTGCTTCCCCCACCCCCCACCCCAGACTCAACCTTTATTTGCTGCCACCCCCATGCGCTCGCTCCCTCCCTCCCTCCCTCCCTTCTGGGATTGTCTCCAGTAACTTAAGCCTGTGGCTTACGCTGGCTCAGCTTGTCTGAGCGTGGAAAGCTAAGCAGGGTCAGGCCTGGTTATGACTTGGATGGGAGACCCCTCCTCTAGTTTCCTGCATTGAGCAGGGGGTTGGACTCGATGGCCTGGTAGGCCCCTTCCAACTCTATGATCTATGAAATCTATGAAACTTGACTGTGATTTTTAAAAAAATCTGTTATTGCCTTCTAATAGAACCTTTTCTGGGTTAAGACCTGAAGTCTCAGCTGCGTTTCTCCCTTCCCAGCAACCTAATGGGGATGCTCCGAAGGCCCACGCGGTGCTCCTGTTAGTTAGTGCTGCACATGCTAGTTCCTGCCTGGGTCAGCTCTTCCAGTCTGGCAGCAGCCTGTCCTCCGGCAGGGACTGTGTCAAAGTCCGCAGAGAGAAGAACCAGTCTCTAGCACCAGACTAAACTCCCCCAGTCACCCCTTGTTTGTGAAGGGCTTACTCCCTGAACACGGAAACACGCTGAGACACGTTAAGCGACACGTGCCCTTAGCAAGTGTGATATAACGTGCTTGATTGACGCCGCTTGATTTTATCTATTTTACAAAAAGATTTCTGAACTGTCACGCAGAGGGCAACTGCCCTTATAAGGTGGTGTACAAAATAATGACATTTTTAAAAAAACACAAAATCATTAAGTTAAAATTGACACTACACCCCTTAAAATGAGCAGTAAAGCATCATTTGGACACAGTTAGTAAAATTAAAATGTCTTAAAAGAGTTCCTTTAAAAGTCATCAGTAAAGGGGGCATGCATACTTCCTGGGCAAGAGCATTCCACTGCTGAAAAGCCCGTGTCCCCAGTACAGATTGCCTACTAGGTCAACTGCCCAAGTGGGTATAAACCGGTGGCTCCCAGGAGCTTACACAGACTGACTGGGTTCATGTGACATGCTAAACCTCAGTAGGTTAATCCCTACTGAGGTTTAGCGTGTCGTCTGACCCCCGCAGGGTGCTTTAGAAGCCAGCCTGGTGTGGCTTCTAAACCACCCTGAGAAACCATGGCTTATAGAATCATAGAAAAGTAGAGTTGGAAGGGGCCTACAAGGCCATCGAGTCCAACCCCCTGCTCAATGCAGGAATCCAGGTCAAAGCATCCCTGACAGATGGCTGTCCAGCTGCACCTTGAATGCCTCTGGAGTGGGAGAGCCCACCACCTCCCTAGGTAGTTGGTGTAACCCAGTGTAACCCAGTGTTCTCCAACCTTGGGTCCCCAGATGTTCCAGCTGGGGCATGCTGGGAGTTGTAGGCCAAAAACATCTGGGGACCCAAGGTTGGAGAACACTGGGTTACACTAACCCTAGTAGGTTTAGCATGTTGTACGAACCTGGATGACATGCTAACCCTACCGCAAGCCAAAAGGGGCGTGGAGCCCCCTGGCCAGAGCAGCAAAAAGTGGCTGCCGCTCTGGGCACAGGGCTCTGGCTGACGACAGCCGGCCAAGTGCCAAAGCGGCACTTAGCGCGGCTGTCATCAGCCTCCCCCGCACTGCAGCTGATGTCGAGAGCGGGATGGCTTCTGAGCCATCCCGCTCTCCCGACATCAGCCGCGATGTAGGGGATCCAGGCACCCTGGGCTGGCTTGCTCTTGAGTGCCTGGGATCCCCCACACTCCCGCCATCCACCTCTGCTGTGCTTTCGGCCAAAAGGACAGCAGTGGTGGAGGTAGTTGGGGTGGGATCCAGCCGGCCAGGCCTCACTAGGCCTGGCCATCTGGATCCTGCCCCTGCCTTCGCCACCACCATTGCTGCTGTTCTTTTTGCCAAAAGGACAGCAGTGGTGGCACCTCCTCCTGCCACCCTTGAGCTCCACTCACCGCATCCGCCGCCGCCGCCCCCTTCCCACGTGGGAAGAGGGCAGGCGTGTGGCAGACGCTGCTGTGCCGGCGTCAGCATGTGTGCGTGAGGGGGGTTGGCGCGCGTGCACCAGACCCCTCGATGCACGCAAGTTGCCGCCTGCCGCACACCCACCCTCTTCCCACTTGGGAAGGGGGCTGTTGGCGGAGGCAGAGGGCAGCGGCGGAGGGCTCGGTGACTGGGGCTCAGGGGGTGGCGGGAGGTGGCACTGCCTTCGCTGCCATCCTTTCAGCCGAAAGGACAGCCGTGGCAGAGTCAGACGGTGGACAGCGGCAATGGTGAGCGGGGGGAGGGCCAGCTCTGGGGACTCAGTGCCTTTGCTCGACAGGGACCCAACTCCACCGAGCAAGGGCAAGGAGCTTCCCTGACAGCTGCCAAAATGTGCCGCTTGGGCCCTTTTTGGCAGCTGTCATCTGCACTCCCCTCCCTTCAGTGCTCCCATGGTGCCCCCAGGATACCGACCAGAGGACTGAGGGGAGAGGTGGCACCTCCAGACCCCCGCTGTACCCAACCACTAGTCGGGCACAGCCGGGGCCCGAGGCCACTTTACACCCACAGAGGTTTCAGAACCTCTGTGGGTTTAAAGTGACGTGCGAACCCAGCCAGTGACTAGTATTAGCTCAGCTTGCTCTTCTCTCAGGCACTCCTTGTTTGCTCATTTTTAGCCAGGTTCGTATCCTCACTTCTCTCCACTAAGCCCAGTGTTTGCAACTGAGAGAACATTCATGCCTGGCTAGCTTAAGGCAATGGCTGAGTACAAAAGCAGTCAGGTTAGACTTTAGGGCCCAACAAAGGAAAACAATCTATCATCTTTGCAAATCTGCCAGTTGGGCAGTCTTGCTCCCTCCTCACCTGTACTTGCAGGCTGAGCAGAACAATGCACGCTATTAACTATGGTATGCCCCATAGTCACGGCACAGAGACTATTGCATTGACATACACTGCCCCTGAACCCCTTTGATTTGCCAAGGAAATGCTCTCCAGCTTGGCATCCTTTATGACATGATGAACAGGAAGTTGTTATTCAATGCGGTGCTTTATTGCCTTGTGCCATGTTGTTGTTTGATCTGGACTGGTCCCTCCAGAAAACCTTCTTTTCCCTAGGATTAGCAGAGGGAGCGGGGGAGAGAGAGAGAGAGAGAGAGAGAGAGAGAGAGAGAGAATAATATGCCTTTATCTATGCAATTCTGGACAGGAGCTTTGGTTGTCAGGTATGAAACTGGAGATCATGCCTGTAAAAGGTCTGAAAGTAGTCTTAAATCTGGGAAGGGAAACATTTTTGGCCTGAGGGCTGCACTGGCTCTGGGCAAAGACATTTTAGCGCTGCATGCCACTTGTGGGCAGGGCCACAGCCTGGTGTGCAGGGCCACCCCCACTGCTAGCATTTGGCCCCCAGTGTGCTTGCACACACACACACACACACACACACACTCCATTCACCCCAATAACACACACACACACATTCTCACACTCATATTCACACACACACACACACACACACACACACACACACACACAATGCTCATGGAAGGAGAGAATGAGATCACTCTCTTCCCCATGGGGAATTTACGGCCTTTCCATGCTGCATAGTGAGAAAGGGGCTCCCTTTGTCACCATGCAGTACAGAAAGGCAGCAAATTGCCCATGGGCAAGTTTGGTGAAAAGGGACAAAGAATGAAATGTTATCATTAATAGTTTGGATATTGACACTGCTTGAAAAAAACGTGAAAGTTTGGAAATAAATAAATAACGTTTTAAAAGAAATAAAAATTCCATTATAAAATGAAATCTTTTAAAAAAAACATGCCAGGCACTACCAAAAAAACAAAAACAAAACAAAACAATAAGCCTCAGACTACTAGGGGTCCTTGCAAGGATGAAAAACTGGCTGCAGCACTGGGAACTGCCAATTAGCCAGCTGGCTAAACTTTATGATTTTGGCTCAGGATGTCAATAGTTTCCCACAATTAGACTGCTTGCTGAGCAGGAAACCATGAAGACAGACAATACCATTACCTGTTTCACTTGAGGCAATCAATTATAAATATATACCATTCAGTTTACAATATAGAGACAGGTGTATTGCCAGGAAAGTTGTACAATATCTGTGCAGGCTAAATTTCATTTCCATGAACATTGGCATCCTCAAAACGAGTTCCAGAATCCAAAGACTGGCATGGTGGGGAAGGCCACACACAAAAGACATTGGAAAAGGAGCACAGTAATGTGGTACAGAAAGGCAGGGAGAGGAAACCATGAGGATGTCACAGACAGGAGGTGGAAACCATGTGCACGTCGAGGGGCCTGGAACTAGCTTAGATTGGGAAGACAAAGCGAGCAGTCAACTAGAACACCCTCAGTGATGCCTTTGAGAACACAATCTGAATGTTTAGGGATTAAAACTACGTGTTACAGTTAGGGCTAAGGTTCGGGCTAGGGTTAGGGTCAGGAAAACCTGGGTCCATGTGCATGTCCAGTGGCCTGGAACTAGCCTAGATTGGGCAGAAAAAGCGAGCAGTCAACAAGAACACCCTTAGTGACACCTTTTGGAATGTAATTAGAATGCATGGGGATTATCCGTCCATGTAAGGGTTAGTTAGGGTTTAGGTTCAGGTTAGGGTTAGGGTTAGGGTAAGGAAATCCTGGGTCCATGTGTGTCCAGGGGCCTGGAACTAGCCTAGATTGGGCAAACAAAGTGAGCAGTAAAGCAGAACACCATCAGTGATGCCTTCGGGAATCCAATCTCAATGTATGGGGATTATACCTCCATGTTAGGGTTATAGTTAAGATTCAAGTTACGTTAGGGTTACGAAAACCAGGGTCCCTGTGCATGTCCCAGGACCAGGAACTAGCCTAGGCTGGGCAGACTAAGCGAGTGGGGCAACAAGAACATCCTCAGGGATGCCTTTGTGCATGCTGGCAGAATTTATGGGGATTTCACATCCACATTAGGGTTGGGGTTAAGCCTCAGGTTAGGGTTAGGAAAACTAGGGTCCCTGTGCATGTCCTGGGGCCACGACCTAGCCTAGGCTGGGCAGACTAAGCGAGTGGGTAACAAGAACACCCTCAGGGATGCCTTTGTGCATACTGGCAGAATGTATGGGCATTTCACATCCACATTAGGGTTGCAGTTAAGGCTGAGGTTAGCGTTAGGGTTAGGAAAACCAGGGTCCCTGTGCATGTCCCAGGGCCTGGACCTAGCCTAGACTGGGCAGACTAAGTGAGTGGGCAACAAGAACAGCCTCAGGGATACCTTTCTGCATGCTAGCTGACTTAATGTGGATTTCCCATCCGCTTTAGGGTTGGGGTTAAGCCTCGGGTTAGGGTTAGGGTTAGGGTTAGGGAAAGTAGGGTCCCTGTGCATGTCCCAGGGCCAGGACCTAGCCTAGGCTGGGCAGACTAAGCGAGAGGGCAACAAAAACTAGTGATGTTCGCGTACCTTTAGGGGTGCTGGCCCTGATTTTAGGAGAGGTGTATGGATGTGTTAAAAAATGGAAAATCCAAGCGGAATGGCTGAAAAAGGGAGACCAAAGTGTGAAAAGTTTGAAAAAAAGTGTATACAAGCAGATTCTGGAAGTTAATTATTTTACCCCACAAATACAAAAAAAGACTTAGGCAAACCATCCATGTGTCCAAGTACCTAAGAGAACTGCATTATCCGCTAGAGTATTTTAAAGACCCTAGGATCCCGTATAAGTTGTGGGATACCCGATGGTGCTTTTACCACCAGGTTTATAGGCAGCAAAACCTTGGCTCTCTCATGCTGACCAGGCTTGTGTCCGTTTGAGGTGTCAAGAACAGGCTATCTGAACAGGGGTCCCTCAAATAGAGACCATCAAACACTTATTTGCCCAACTGCAGTAGAAACCTGGAATAAGGTTGCCAAAATGTTAGAATGGCCAGAATTGGCTCAACAAAGCTGGGAAACTATAGCATCAGGGTGTGAACCTGAAGAGGGAATTAAAGGTCCAAGGAAAAAAATCACAAGAAAAAGAAAAAGTAGAGAAATGAAACATAAGCATGTTTGAGGGTAAGGGACTTCTGGGTTGCCCCATGGTCAACTGTCCAGTTAGTAAACCTTTTTGTATTGCTGGCTTTGGTTTTCCAAAGAAACAAAGAACTTAAAACTCAGAAACTATCTGAGGGCTCTGTTACACATGTGCAAAATAGAATCAAAGCAATCAGTCAGTATGAGAAAGAAAGACTGCCTCAGATAAAGTAGAAGAAATTCTGGCCATGGATGGAGGAATCTACACCACCAATTACGTGACAGACTGATGGACACTGAAAGACCTCAAAGGTAGATAAGGAATTAAGTGAATGTTTAAACTAGTGTTTAAATTAGTTTAAACTAGTGTAGAGCTATAACTGCATTAGTCAGAAAATCTTGATATTTTGATGGCGAATTTGTAACGCATTTTCGCGGCAGGTTGTAAATGATATTGTTTTTAGTAGTATGATTTATTTATAATAAAAATCGATTCCTAGAATGCTGCGTGTTAGGGTTAGCAATAAGGTTCAGGTTAGGGCTAGCATTAGGAACACTGTGGTCCATGTGCATGTCGAGGGGCCTGCAACTAGCCTGAAGTGAGTAGAGAAAGAGAGCAGCAAACAAGGACACCATCAGTGATGCTTTAGGGCACGCTGTCTTAATGTATGGGGTTTATGTCAGTGTATTTGGGTTAGCAATAAGGTTCAGGTCAGGGTTAGGGGAAGGAATACTGGGGTCTGTGTGCATGTCCAGAGGGCTGGAGCCTGGACTTGGCAGAGATAATGAGTGGTCAACAAAAACACCCTCAATGATGGCTTTGTGCCAGCGGTCCGAATGTATGGGGTTTATGCCTGCCTGTTAAGGTTAGGATTCAGGTTAGGGTTACGCTTAGGAAAATCTGGGTCTGTGTGCATGTCCAGGTGCCTGGAACTAGCGTAGTCTGGGCAGAAAATGTGACTTGTCAGCAAGAACACCCTCAGTGTTGCTGTTGGGAATGCTGTCTGAATGTATGGGGATTTTACCTGCGTGTTAGGGTTAAGATTCAGGTTAGGGTTAGTAAAACCTTGGTCTTGTGCATGTCCAGGTGCCTGGAACTAGCCTAGAGACTGAGTAGACAAAGTGCATGGTCAACAAGAACATCCTTAATGTTGCCTTTGGGCATGCTTTTTGAATGCACGGGCTTTATACCTGCGTGTTATTAGGGTTCAGGTTCGGAACCTGGGTCCATGTGCATCTTCATGGCCCTGGAACTATCCTACAGTGGGCAGAGAAAGGGAGTGTTCAACTAGCACACCCTCAGCGATGCCTTTGGGCATGCTGCCTGAGTACATGGGGAGTATATCTGCATGTTAGGCTTAGGGTGAAGGTTCAGGACACGGTTAGGGCCATGTGAGAACCTGGGTCCGTGTGCATGTCAAGAGTCCTGGAAATAGTCTAGCTTGGGCAGACAAAGTGAGCTGTCAACAAGGACCCCCTCAATGGTGCCCTTGGGAACACCCTTTGCTTTTATGGGGATTCTATATGCGTTTGGGTTAGGGAAAAGGTTCATGACAGGGTTTGGTTTAGGAACATCGTGGTCCGTGTGCATGTCCAAGGGGCCTGGAACTAGTGTGTGGCGGGCAAGAACACCCTCAGTGATGTCTTTGGGCATGCTTCCTGAATGTACAGGGAGTCTACCTGCCTCTTTGGGTTAGGGTTAAGGTTCAGGTTAGGGTTAGGAAGACTGGGGTCCATGTGCACGTCCAGTGGCCTGGAACTAGCCTGGATTGGGCAGACAATGCGAGCGGTCAACAAGACCACTCTCACCGATTCCTTTTCGCCTGCTGTCTGAATGTGTGGGGACTCGGGCACATGCATGCATATGCACACTTGCCTTGGCTGGAAGCGATATCATCATTGGAGCCTCTAGCAAACCACATACTAGATAAGAGTACTTGGTGTTCAGCCATTGTCTGGACAAGGGGAGGTGGGGGAAAGTCAGCTGCCAATTAAAGGGGATGATGACTTGAATTCAAAAAAAAGGAGGAGAGCTTGCCTCGAAGATGAATTTAGGGATTTTGCATGTTTGAGCAAAGAAGACACAAGTCCTGCTGCTGACTTGTGGTGATGATGATTATGAAGATGACGATATGTAGTATATATGTTCATGATGCTTTACAAAGGGTAGGTTTGACATATCCCAATTACAAAGGGGTTACAATCTAAAATTGACACAGGGAGACAACAACGATTCTGAATACCTCCACAACTCCCCATAACTGGATGGCTGAATTCAAGATGAAAAATGGAAAGCAAATGCCCCTTCCTACCCTTTTGCAATCCTAGTCTCGCTCAGCAGACTTTGTTCAGATGGAATGCAGCTGGTGTGGCACGAGATGTTATATGTTTTCTGAGGAGAAGCAAATATATCTTCATGATCTGAGCCACAGTTAGTGTTTCAAAACAGCAATCAAAAACATATTATTGGCTCACCCTTCATTTCTTATAGTTAGAGGAAGCCAAAAACCTCCTGTATATCCTCTCAAACATTGGAGAGCAAGAGAAGCTTCGCAAATAACCATTGAAGCTTGATGATTACCGTAAAGTGCTGATAGTGCCATCATGCTCCAGGAGCTCATGGGTTTGGTATTCCACTGATTAAATCAGTGTTCTCCAACCTTGAGTTCCCAGATGTTTTTGGCCTACAACTCCCAGCATGCCCCAGCCAGCTATTTGTAGAACTCTTTACCTGACCTAGTTAAAGGCATTGACTTCTAAATGAGAAAATAAAGTTTGCTTTTATAACCTCAATAATTGACTCTGGCATTTCAGCCCACATGGGGCAGAAACTTTAGCCAGTGCAGAATGCTGCACCCCAAAGCACTGCAGGCCTGTCCCATTTCTGAGCCTACCAGAATTCTACTCATGGAGCATAATATTTGCATAGCAACTGTAATGTCCCAAAAGTTCTTTGGTAAGTCCTTATCGCCTCTCCTTATCCTTGCACTCCAGGGTTCTCTTAATCAGCCATATTAAACGGAAGCCTGGGTATTCCAGCTCTGGGTCTAAGTTCAGCACAGAACTGACAAAAATTCAATAACTGCTATAGGGTGGCCGGTTACACATTGCCAAAAAAAAAAGGGGAGATGCATCCCCAAAAGAGAGGACAAAAGAGGATGGCAATTTCCATAAAATTTGCACATACTAATTTATACGTCTAAGTACAACTTTAGAAATAATTACTGTAATGTAAATAGAGTACAATACATCTCGCCATACTGGGGAAGGTCGTGACCAGGTGACCTGTGTGTGCCTGCCTGCTCAGTCCGCTGCCCAGGTGCTGAGTGTGGATGGGCAACTTCAAGACCTCCCCCTGCTCTCCTTTCTTAGGGTTCTTTCACTTTAAATCGGACCGGGCAGCCCTTCAAAGAGTGGAGACAGGTGGCTCCAATATCAGTGGGGCTATGTATCCACTCTGGGTTGTAGCCTGAACTTTTAAGGAGCTATCCATGGTTCTGAGCCTATCTTGTGGGTAGGGTTCAGCACCATGGACAGCTCCTTTTAAGTTCAGACTGAAACCCAGAGTGGATACACCACCCCACTGACACTGGAGACACCAGCCTCCGCTGCCTTCAAACAGAGGACCCCTTCAAATAGAAGAGTGGCCTCTGTAATGTAGGGCTAGGGGTGGGCAATCTGCCCACCACCCAAATTGCTGGGTGCTTGGTGAGCGCTGCTGCCACGCCTGCCCAGGTCCTCAGGGCTGATGGCCAACTTCAAGGCCCCTCCCTGCTCTCCCTTCTTATGGATCTTGCGGGGGATCAGTGTCAGTAAGACAGTGGGGGCCTTCTAGTTCATAACCAGAAACTGGTCAGCAATAGTTTTGGAAGGGGTTTGGGGCCTAGTCAGTCTGTGGAATGTGTGATTGCAGGACCAGGCCCCCCAAAACAGATCTTTATCTTTAAATTGGACTTAGAGATGATGCCATCAAACAGAGGACAGTTCTCTGTAAAGCAGGACACATGTCCACTCTATGACCTCCAGGTTTAAAGAACCCTTGGACTCTTATGTATTTAGGGGGGTGGGAGAGAATTAACTAGAACTAGAGAACCAATGTGAGAGAACTAACTCAGCCGAGAACATGTGAACTAACTAACTTGTGTACCAAGTGAAACTCTGCCAACTTCCAATTTCTGACCACCTAACTCTCCTAAAAAGCTAGTGTATGCTCTCTTGGTATCTTGGATGAGAGGACAAAGGCATTCATGTGGGGTGAGATAAGATTAGTTACAATTAGTGCTGTGCTGAAAATTTCTTCTATATTTTTTCCTGACCGTTCTCATTTAATTTGATAGAAAAGAAATTGCTTTCAGGGGGGAAAATCAAAGGAGAAGAAAACTTTGGAGGGATTCTCATGGGTTGGGCTTGGGGTTCTCATGCTTACCTTATGTATTAGGCGGCCAAGGAGTGTACATTTCATTGTATAATCATAACTTCAGTGGCCTGTAGCCATCTCGGCTTCCTGCACTTCAATTAAAGCCCAGGGAAAGATATCAGGAGGTGATTTCTCCCATGGGGCTTTTTCAGATCAGAAAGTGCAGGTGGCCTGGGAGGCTGCAGGGCAATGGAGAGATGTGCAAGAGAAAGAAAAACACACACGCGGCACCATCAGCCATCATCTCGAAAGGATGGGAGACCTCTCCTCTAGTTTCCTGCATTGAGCAGGGGGTTGGACTTGATGGCCTTGAAGGCCCCTTCCAACTCTATGTTCTATGAATCTATAAGGATTAGAAACACTACCAAAATGAATGCAAAATAAATGTATAAAATGTTCTGCCGCTCCTCCTCTTCCTCTGTCTAAATAAAGTTGCAGTCCTATACCCACTCTACCTGGGAGTAAGTTCCATTGAACTCAACAGGCCTTGCTTTTGAGTTGATAGGCAATAGATTGTGCTGTAAACCATCTAGTAATACAAAACAGCTTGATCTGAAGTCATGATGCTTCAAATTTCCCCACCTGTGTTCCCCTTCATTGGCTGCCATGTACAGGGATGTGGGAACTTCCTGTGTTTTGCAACTGCTTAACATCATGGAGGAGAGGGGGAGGAAGAGACAGGGGGCTGCTGTTTTGGGCAGCATCTCAACCTCCTGGGTGGGAATGCTTAAGAAATTCTCCCTTTCCAAATGTTTCTCCAGATTTTAAGGTTCTGAATTTTCTGATCTTGTGTGCAGAGCAGCACCGACAAATTAGTGATCATCATCAATACTTCCTCTTTTTAAAAAAGTTGTCATTTAACTGTCTCAGTTCACACCAGGTTTTTCCCCCCTGGCAGGTTACTAATGTGCTCAAGTGTACTGTTTAGAAATAAAACAAAACAATGGCTTAACTGATGTGTATGGATATGTGTGCACATCAGTGAACTGTAAGGACATGGACTGAAAACTGTGGCCCAAGTCAATTCTGAAATGAATTTGAGAAATTAGCTAGGTTAAACTAGAAGGCCAAATGGAATATGGTGCAGAGCCAACCCATGGATCAATAACAAAATGGAGTGGGGGGGAATATCCCCTCAAATATAATTCTGACAAAAATGGTTACATGAAAACGGCGGCAACCTACCGTAATTCTAGTTGATGCACCTCAAGGAGTTAACTGATAATTTCCCCTACTCCTAGCATGAACACCTGGAAGTTACAGCCCAGAACTGTATGCTTTGTAAAAGTGCCAGGAGAACCTCTTCCTTCCAAGAGGATGTTTGACTTGGCTTGACCTGATTTAATGGTTCCTCTCCTTTCCTCAAACTAGTTCCTCAGTATCTCAGTCATCCTGGGAAAATGAGGATGAGAGACAAGCAGGGCCGGTGCTACCATTAGGCCAACTAGGCAGCTGCCTAGGGCGCAGGGCTAAAGGGGGCGCCAGAAACCCCTTGAAAAAAAAATACAGTGCTCTCAAGTGGGAAGGGGGGCGCTAAATATCTGATCTTGCCTAGGGCACCAAACTGCCTTACACCGGTCCTGGAGACAAGTTCCTGGAAGTTGAGAATTGTCACAAGAGGCTTAATGGACTCACCAGTTAGAAAGCGAGACAAGAACTTAGTGTCTTTCTCCAACAAGAAAAGAACAGCAACAAGAAACTCCTGACTCCACCCAGATACAATTAAGTCCAGTGCCATCTAGTGACTAAACTATGTAATAGCACCCTCTGCACAAGAATATTTGAGATGTACTTGGGAATGATTCCACAATTCCCTTCTCAGTCAGAATAGGCTGGTCACTCATCCCATGCCTTGAACTCCTTAGAGCAGTGATGGCGAACCTTTTTGAGCCCGAGTGCCCAAACTGCAACACAAAAAACCAACTTATTTATTTCAAAGTGCCAACACTGCAATTAAACCTGAATACCGAGGTTTTAGTTTTAGAAAAACAACTCATACAGTTGTCCGAACTAATTAACATCTTTTGTCTTAAAAGAAAAACACAATAACAGAACTTTCAATGATACAAACAGTTTTTTGTTGAAAAAAAAATCAACTCAAAAAATTATTATAGTACTACATTGTACACATAGCCTGAAGGGAATTTATACAAACTTTTTAAATAATTAGGCACATGTATTTTTGGATAAGGGATTGTCAACTTGTAATATGATGATATGCTAGACTGAAATTGTACGGGGCAAGCTTTACCCTGGGTCCTTTCCCTGCTTCTACAGGTGTCGCATTAGTAAAAGTAAAAGTCAACCTGTACTAGGATGAGCAAGATAAACAAGAAAACTAAACGTGCTTAACACATTTTAAACACTTTATGTCTTGGACTGCATTAGGTAAAAGTTTGCATTGGGCATGCTTTTGCACAATTAATGTGATTTTTGCTATTGCATGCATGCTGATAATTTGTCAAACCTTCGCTCATACTCCATTAGTTTGAGAGCAACACATGCAGCATTCAGGTCAACTGTTAGGGCTTTACATCCAAGCCATGCTCTGTGCTTCATTCTTCAAAATCTTTTAAATGTGGTAACAATGTAGAAAAGAATTCTGTAACAGGAATTCTAGAATAAAATCATTCTGTTCCACACTGTGAGAAAGAACAAGATCATTAGTGTTTTGCAGAAGGGGACGGTCTTTTAGCGATCTGGTGACCAATGGCTCGAGTGCCCACAGAGAGGTCCCTGCATGCCAGCTGTGGCACCCGTGCCATAGGTTCGCCATCACTGCCTTAGAGGAAGGGCAGGATACGAATGTGGCACACACCTTTTACTAAATGAATGGCTGCATTCCCAAGACAGGGAGTGAAAAGCAAGTTTGCTAGCCTCGTCATGACCCATATCAGGGTGTGACTATTCATGTGCAGACAATTCATTGTAAGTGCTTATTAAAATAATTGCTGTTTATATGAATATTAACCACGGTGCTAATTGGTTTTTTAGTAATGTCATTGGGGGAAGGTTCTTTCTTACCCAAAAGACAAAAAAAGTGTTGTGATCCCTTAGAGCAGGGCTCTCCAACCTTGGGTCGCCAGATGTTGCTGGCCTACAGCTCCCAGCATACCCAGCCAGCATGGCTAATGGCAAGGGATTCTGGGAGCTGTAGTCCAGCAACATCTGGGGACCCAAAGTTGGAGAGCCCTGCCATAGAGGCTAGCTATTTTATTGTGGCATGGATTTCTGTAGGTCAAAGCCTGCTTTTCACAGATGCATGAAATGGGTGAACTGAGAAAGTGGTGGATAAAGATCCAGAAACCAAGTTAAGGGAATGATAAATAAAGATGAAGCTCAGAGATCTTGAGCACCAGCATCAGGGAGGTATAGCCAGTACGTCCCTGCATCTAGTGCAAAATTTATCCTGGATAATTGACATCCAAGTAGAATTTGGGATTTTTCAGATTAGGATTAGGTGGGCCCATGGAGGCTGCAGAAGAAGGTGTTCAATGTCACAAGATGCACAGGAAGCTCATGGAAGTGTCGGAATAGGGATCTAGCTAGTTTTGTTTATTTCAAGTCATCTCAAGAATATCTTTGATGCCTCAGTTCCCAAGCCAGCTCATGCTCTGTCTCTGTGTTTGTCTCAGTCTGCAATCTGAAAATATTGCAGTTGTTTCTAGAGTACTGGAGCGGAAGTTACTCATCAAAAACAGACTCCCAACAACTGAGCCGTTGGTCTGGAATGTGCTGGGGTTAGAGAGGCCGGATGAGTGAGGATACTTTGGATGTTACTTTCCACCTTTTCCTTTCATGAGGCTCATCTCCACATGACCCTTGAATAACCCCATATTGTCTTTCTTGGGCTTGTGGTTGCTGCGAGAGGTTTACCCACCCTTGAATAGCAAAGGATTCAATGTCCATGTGCCCAGGGCTAGTTTCAGGGGGGTTTGGTGCCCTTAGGCAAGATGGTCTCAGTGGGGCTCCTCCTCCTCCTTGCTGCTTCAGTTCACTCCTTTGGGGCCTGACCAACACCACCTTCCAGGGAAAGAGAGGCATGCAGAGGTTACTGCTCCTTCTTCATGTTCCTCACTGCTCATTCACTCATCGTGAATAGGCAACAACAGCAAAGAAGGAAGAGCAGCAGGGGAAAATGCGTGGAGGTTGCTACTTCTCACCCTCAGTCCCCTTACTACTCACTCCTTCAGTGAGGGCAGGTGAACTTGCAGCAGCAAGGAGGAATAGGGGCCCCTACTGGGACATTGGCCTTGGCAGATGCCCGATGATGCTGACTTCTAACACCATGTGCCTAGAAGCAGACATTTTTACATATCATCAACTTCCTGGATGTTGGATCCTTCCTTCAAGGGCAAGCCTCAAGTGTGAACGAGGCCTTCATATGGATATAGTATGGCTCTAGCACTGTTACCTTGTGTTTAAGCAGTTAGCCCACAATATATATTTTTATTTATTTTTATTTGCCTACATTTATACCCTGCCTTTCCATAAAATATGCCCAAGGCATCTTTGGATGTTCTGGCTGCAACTGTGTACACATTGAAAATGGGCATGAAACAACCTAAATATGTGTGCGCAGCTTTGAAAAGAAAGCATTTTTGCACATAAAATGGAGAGAAATAAATGGTTGCGTATGGCTTAGAAATACCATATCAGTTCATATCCTCTGTGGCAATGACAGACTTCTTAAAGAATAGATTTGTAGTTTATGAATTCCATTGTCATTACAACAGGCCTGGAAAGAGACTGGGTGTGAGGGAACAAACCACAACAAGAGACCCCTGTGCAAACTGAGGCCGTGCCGGATTCCTGACTGCTAACTAGGTTATTGACGGGATGCTATTTGTTATGGTTTGCTCCTTCTTTTGGCTGACCTAAGTAATCTCAGCAATTACACGGCAAGCAATTATGTGCCTGTTGGGAAAGTGGAGCAAAAGCAAGCAGCAATCTGAAAAGGCTGTGTCTTGGTGGAGCTGATCCACACCTTTGGAGAACATGACTGATGGCACAGCTGAGCCGTCAGCTTGCTTCAGATCTTCCCATATGGGGCTGGAAACCAGGATGTGGAGCCACTGCAACACCCATGACTTGGCCTACAATTCCCATCATTCCCAGTCAGCATGGCTGGCAGTGATGGGAGTTCTAGGCCATCACATCTGGAGGGCACCAGGTTGGGGGGAGGCTGAAGTAGACCCTAAATCCTGCTCACCCTTGACATAGCAGTAAGGCTCCTGCTTTGCATGCAGGAGATCCCAGGTTTCACCCCTGGCATCTCCAGTTAAAAGTATTCCACGCAGGAGGTCTGGGAAAGGAAAGCCCTCTGCTTGAAACCTTGGAGAGTCACTTCCCATCAGAGCAGACAACACTGCTGGGCTAGATGGAACAATGGCCTAACTCAGTATAAGCTCCATAGCTTCAGTGTGCTCCTTCAGCTCATTGGTCATTGATCTAGGGAGCTTAGAATTGACCCTTCCCCACAAGTCAACTATGGGCGGGCCATTGTCTCTCAGTTCCTTAGTTCCTCATCTGTAAAAAAGTGGTGGTGGTGGTTTATACTTGTGGTGTTACAACTGAGCTTGCCTCCTCCACTGGAGGGTCCCCCACAAAGCTGCTGGTATTCTGGAAATAAATTCAGTTTCATTCCTGCTGGAAGTTCTAACAGACTGCTCCTGTTCCAACTGAGCTACTTTCTTCCCTCTCTCTTCAGCTTAGCACTACCTTGGCATAGAAGCTAAGTCCCTGAGATATCAGGACCTGTTGGTGGTTGGGCCCCAGTTGCAACATTGGCTCCAGGTTTTTGAGGGCCCTTGGGGCCATATATCTTTACATTTGACATTTTGATGCCCATTCTCCCAGTTTGGAGAGATCCTTTTGGAGCTCCACACAATCCCTTTTTGTTTTCACCACCCAAAATAATTGGGTGTCATCAAAAAACTTGGCCACTTCACTGCTCAACCCTGATTCCAGATCATTTATGACTAAGTTGAAAAGCATTGGTCCCCAATATGAATCCCTGGGGGGCAGTGCTGTCTACATCCCTCCATTGGGAGAATTTACCATTTTTTCCTACTCTCTGCTTTCTGTAACCAGTATTGCTCCCAGACTCTGGAACACGCTCCCACTGGAGTTACAACTGGTCCCAGTTCTCTCTTCATACAGGAAGGGAGTCAAGACACACCTTTTTAATTTGGCTATTCAAATCGTTATTATTCTTACGTTCATTGTTTTTGTTAACATTTTGCTTCTTTTTTATTTGTGAGTTGTGTTTTCTGAATTATTATTTTTTTGTAAATTGCCTTGATTGGTTTTTCCAGAAAGGTGGTATAGAAATGTTTTAAATACAGGCAGTCCCTGAGTTAAGTACATCCAACTTACAGATGACTCATACTTAAGAACGAACGTCCGGGTCCCCCAGCGCTACATCGTTTACATAGCATACATAGTGTAGTAAGTTACGCAATTTGCATAAATGCCAATTTCCCCCCCCCTATCGAACGCAATGGTGTTCCGACTTACATACAAATTCAACTTAAGGACATTCTTAGGAACGGAACTCGTTTGTAACATGTACAAGGCATTTTTTGTTGTTGAAAAGGCAGCCACCTGTTGCAGATAGGAGCCAAGTACTCACTTTGCTTCCACGCCACCAGAAGAATATTGCTGCAGGTAGGTAAGCCAACCAGCAAGGGGCCCAATCAGTGGTAGGGCCCAGGCAGGACAGGCTTCCATGCTGATGGGCCTTGCCAGGGCACAAGGGCCCCTGGAGACACCTGCCAATGTGGGGTGCTGACACACTGGCCCTGAGGCAGGGCATTCCAACTGCTCCCTTCCTGCCCTGCCCCACATAGGTCCACTTACATAGTTGAGGCCACGACGTACAACAGGGGTGGGCCATGTTCTGGGGGGTCAGAGAGCAGAATTTCTCCCGCTGGATGGACCCCACCAGTGAACACAACCCATCCCTCTCCACTGCTGCCCCGCCACCAAATTTGCCACCAACATTTGGCAATGCAGCAGCAAAAAAGGCGCATCCCCCTCCCCGTTTTTTTCCTGCTGTGCCGCAATACTGCCGAATTTCGGTGACAAATCACGGCATGCTTTTCTTAATACAAGGGGAAATCAGCCCTTTTGGGCTGCTGCACTGCCACAATTCTGTGGCAAATTCAGAGGCGGGAGGCAGTGGGGCCCCACAAAGAAGAGCCCCCACATGTGGCCCCATGGGGCACATGTTGCCCACTTCTGGTGTACAACAACAGAGCAACTGCATTGCAGGAAGCTGCTTAGAGAGCGAACAGTTGAAGGCCAAGCATAAAGCAAAGAAATCAACCAAAAAAAGCTAAAATGAACAATCAAACAAACTCAAAGAAAGAGAAGAAAAGCACAGAGGCAAAGAAAACTGCTAAATGCACTGTAGGGAAGGAAATGCTGCAACTGTGGCTGTGGGGTTGGACTTCCTCAAGACACCCCCCCCCAAAAAAGTAAAAAATTATTGGACCGGTAAATGTTCATTTCCCAGCTTATCAGAGATGAAGGCAGGGTCTGAAACTTCCTCATCTGGAACAGGAATGAAAAAGCATTAGGTTTCCAAACCCCACCTCCACTTGAAGGTCTCTGGCTGTTCTGCATGGATATATATATGCGCGCGCGCACACACACACACACACACACACATACACTTGCACAGATTGTACCCCGGCATTCTTCCAGGATACAGCATCCATCACCAAGCAGGAGAGTTGAAGCTGCTACTGGTCTCAGCCTCCATTCTCCTGATCAGTCACCATCCATGATGTGGGAACTCCGCTCTGTGGCCTT
The DNA here is from genome assembly GCA_021292165.1 of Shinisaurus crocodilurus. Classification (NCBI taxonomy): domain Eukaryota; kingdom Metazoa; phylum Chordata; class Lepidosauria; order Squamata; family Shinisauridae; genus Shinisaurus; species Shinisaurus crocodilurus. The sequence continues at coordinate 34,855,028 of CM037881.1, read as the reverse complement.
CACTCGAGCTGTCTTTGCCGAATTCCTGGCCACGCTGATCTTCATCTTCTTTGGCCTTGGTTCAGCTCTCAACTGGCATGCTTCCCCACCAAATGTTCTCCAGATCTCGCTGGCGTTTGGCTTGGCAATAGCCACCTTGGTTCAGGCCATGGGCCACATCAGCGGGGCCCATATTAACCCAGCCGTGACGGTGGCATGCCTGGTGGGCTCCCAGGTCTCCTTCCTGAGGGCCATCTTCTATGTGGTGGCACAGATCCTGGGAGCTGTGACAGGGGCTGCCCTCCTGCATGAAGTCACACCACCTCATATCCAGGGGAACTTAGCCATGAACAGGGTAAGAATTCTACTACTAGTAGACATGGGAGGGATGGAGGACTACAGCAGGGTGTGTCTATACCAGGATGTTCAAGTAAGCTGGACTGGCCAAAGGAGGTCTTTCACATAGTGCATTTTAAAAAGTGCCCAGGAATCCTGGTTTCCCCCATTGATTATTTTCATCACTACTTTTCCTCCAAGAAACTTGGGGCAGTGCACATTGTTCTCCCGCTGCCCATTTCATCTTCACAACAGCTCTGCAAGGTACATTAGGAGGAGAGTTGGTGACTTACCCAAGGTTGCATGGTTGAATGGGGATTTGAGCTGGAGCTTTCCAACCTCATGTCCAGGAGTAGACCACCTAGTGCCCTCCAGGTGTTTGGGACTACAGCTCCCATAACCCCTGAGCATTGGCCATGCTAGCTGGGGCTTATGGGAGTTGTAGTCCAAAACATCTAGCTACCATACCGTGCTGGCTTCCTATTGACATATTTCTCCATTATGCTGGGGATACAATCCAGAACTGTAGTACTGAATTAAAGGACTAGAGTGTCCTGTCCTAGTCTATTGTTCAGGGGTCTGTGACAGAAACCTTTGGATGCACCTCCGTGGCAAGAAAAGGGGGCTTGGCTTGGCTGGTCCAAGTCAATTTTGCTATCCTCAAGTGGCAATGCTGCATTATCTGAGAGGTGTGCCCCCATACCAATCATGGCATTGCAGGGGATCCCAAGACCTACTATGCAGAACATGTGAAATATCAGATCTTTTACATGTGTCTTGAGTCAGCAGGAGCTGTCAACACTGGAGGCACCTTCAAATGATTGGAGATAGGGAGGGAGCAGCCACTAAATATAGTGGATTAGCCGTGGAACAGGAAGGTGGACCTGGTGATACTCTGGTTTCTTGGGAATATGGCACCCAGGAGCCTTGACTCCCAGATTCTGTACTCCTATAGAAATTGTTAATCAAATGGTGTGGAGTGCAGTAAGGTCACTATTGTTTCCATTTTACAGATGAGGAACTGAGAGACAATGGCCCACCCATAGTTGACTTGTGGGGAAGGGTCAATTCTAAGCTCCCTAGATCAATGACCAATGAGCTGAAGGAGCACACTGAAGCTATGGAGCTTATACTGAGTTAGGCCATTGTTCCATCTAGCCCAGCAGTGTTGTCTGCTCTGATGGGAAGTGACTCTCCAAGGTTTCAAGCAGAAGGCTTTCCTTTCCCAGATCTCCTGCGTGGAATACTTTTAACTGGAGATGCCAGGGGTGAAACCTGGGATCTCCTGCATGCAAAGCAGGAGCCTTACTGCTATGTCAAGGGTGAGCAGGATTTAGGGTCTACTTCAGCCTCCCCCCAACCTGGTGCCCTCCAGATGTGATGGCCTAGAACTCCCATCACTGCCAGCCATGCTGACTGGGAATGATGGGAATTGTAGGCCAATACATCTGGAGGGCACCAGGTTTGGGAAGCCTGAACTACCTTGATTTTCAAAGGTCCACCGACTGAAGCCCCATGCAAAATAGTGGCTCAAGAAGGTGCACATAGATGTGAAGAACCAGGTGCCTCCGAGCACATGCTCAGCCCAAGAATTCATTTTCAGTGCCAGAACTGGAGCCTACACACAAATCCCTTTGCACACAAATTGTCTCCTGTCCTGTTTACCCCCAAGCTTTCTTGATTTTCGGAGTCCAAATTAGGAGGAAATGGGGGCCTTCTGTTTGTGCTACCGTTAAACCATCAGGGGTTGGAAATCCTTGCTCATCTCCTGCAAATCACCCAGAGATCTACCAGAAGGTCCTGATCTACCTTCTGCCTGCCCTTACATTAAGCCATGTACCCTTACCAGGACATAGAAAGAGCTTCCACCCACTCCCTTACTCCTGCAACCCTTCCCTCTGCCACAACCCAGAGATACCTTCAGCACCAGAGGTATTTGAGTCATTGCCTCCTCACCATGAGTACCTTTAATAGCAGTGGGACAGACAGAAATTCAGGAAGTGCAGCTTAGTTTCTCCATTGTTGCATACCTAAGTCAGGAAAAGCTGTCTCCATTGCACATCTTCCAGCCTGCCTTGCGGCTGTTCAAGACACTGAAGCCCTGCCCTCACCAAAAGGAGTGGGGTACTCTCGTACTAGACTCCTCCGTCTCTTTCAGACCAAGCCAGCTGCAGTAAGGACAGCATCAGCTACATTGATAAGGGCACCAACTGCAGGAAGTACCCTTTGCATGTTCCTAGAACTGCAGGCTTAATAATCATCTACTGGAACGGTCTTGACCTTTGTGGGTTCTCTATTGCCACAATGGCGCCAGCCACCTATTTCTGAGCATCTGCGCCGCTCCTGTTGGGATTACATCACCTGTTCCCATGCCATGTTCTAACTCTCCTGCAAGTGGTCCCAGATCCAGGCCTGCTTGGCATTGATGCTGCTGGCAGGACAGATTTTTTACACTGTTGTCATGTTTTCGGTCACAAAAATGAGATCTTCCTGCTACTATCTGAAAGGATGGTACCTGTTAAGCTTGCTTATTACAACCCCTCCCATGGCATTATAAATGACTATTTATCAATTTCAAGAGATCCCAGGCCTGGCACCAGCAGCTAGCATAGTGGGGCAAATGCCTGGGTCCATGAGCCCGAGAGGGTCCACCGGCCACTGATGCCGTCATCCTTCTAAAGAGAACTGCCGGCTGAACCAACCGCAGTAGCAGCTGCCATCTTTATCGACTCAGAATGCCTCAGAGCCCCAACGCAGCATGCGTTTGGGCCCAGGGGCATTCTGGGGGTACGAACAGGGCAGACGATGCAGCCGCTTTTCCTGGCACTTCTCCACTGAACACGGCCACCCATCCCCACTGCTGCCTGGCCTGATAAGCTGATGGGTGTGGGGGGAGCAGGTGTCAGTGCACAGTGGTTGGGGTGGGCAGTGGGGCTTGGCGGAGAAGCTCTGGGTGAAGCTGCTGCAGCCGCCGCCACCACCTTCCCTTCCCTGCTTACTGCAGCTGTTCGAGCCTAAGCAGAACTATCTTAAAGGGGCCATGGGCAAAACGGCAGCTAAGCTAAAACTGCAAGTTGAGCTGCAATTTTGCCCATGGCCCCTTTAAGTAGCTTGAAGTTGCGGGAGGCAGGGGAATTCGGGACTCTGCATGACAAAGTGAGAAGCTGTGATGGCTTAAGGGTTTTCGTGATGGTCCCAGCATTTTCGGGGCAATTGGAGACTATGCCACTACTAGAAGGTAATTTATTGAGATAGTTTGCAAGGAAGTCTCCATATTCAGTGTAGCTCTTGTGTCATTCAGAAGTCTTGGTTGCTAGCCAAAGACCCCCTGGAGATATTTGTTGACTCTCATGGTGTCCTCAAAGGATGGTGCAAATACAACTTTCTAATGGGAGTTACATCATTCCAGAACAATGAACTCACTGATTTTACTACAGCCAATCAGAAAACAGAGTCAGGACACCTACATAATTACAATGATATACAATTAGGTCTCAGAGATGCTATACTCCCATCCAGTCAGATGTCATGGGGGGCATTCCTAGAGAATGGCTACAACTCTCGATTTTTCTGTCTTTTGCCACTTGGGTTGCATTCTGATTTGCCTTCATCTTGTGTAAGTTGAGGCAGGATGAATACATGCTGTTGGGAGGGGGGGGGAGCAATTTGCAGTGCCAGTGGCTCTCTAGCGATAGCAAAGATTTTTATCTGTGTGTGACGCACTTGTGCTATTGGATGCAATAAAAAGATGCTTGGACATTGAAATTGTGAATACTGAATGTTCAGATTCTTGGTACAGTCATGCCTGGCTTGCAAGCAGACACACCTATAACTCAGGCCTGCATAATTTGCAACCCACCAAGCAGAACGCAGCTCCCCGGCCAGATATTTTGGCCTATCAGCTGCTTGAGAACCTCCTTATTTTTGTGCAGTGCCAAGCAAGCAACAAAACCAGAGGTCTATTGAGCCTTTGGCCTGGTGGGCCACCTTACTTGGCTGGTTGACTGTGTTTGTCTTGGTGGGCCATGGGAAAAGTGTGCTATAATAATTTATTGACATTAGCCAGGGGAACAGGCCATGATGCCACCATGGTAGGCAACTCACTAAAAGAAGAGTACATGGCACTGATCTATTCTGCCTATTTGTTCTGCGGGAACAAATAGCAGGCTTTCTGTCCACAGATCCCTCTGGGATGATGAAACTGCCCTTTGCAGGGGTTTAGCTGACTTTAGAAGATGGGGATTCTATAGGGAAATTAAAGAGAAATATGGTAGAAAATGAAAGGAGAACATCTAGCTAGAGAAAACAGAAAATATGTATCATATTTTCATATAGGTGTCTGATACTAAGGAAGCACTCCTATCTTCACTGGGGGGGGGGCAATGGAGGGGCCATAGGAAGTGGTGGAAGTGCCACTCCACGGGCATAAAGAGAGAGGTCTACCAGTGGGAAGACACTTGCACCACCAGAGGTACCCCGGTATGCTGGAACGAAGCTCCACCAACATAGGTGTCCCTCCAGGAGCAGTGGTGGAACTGGGTGTTGTTGGGGGTTGCTAAAAGCAGTGGCGTAGCGTGGGTTGTCAGCACCCAGGGCAAGGCAAGTAATTTGCGCCCCCTAGCCCGTGGATTTTAGCACTCGAGTCTCTTCCACTAGATTAGTTAAAGAAACCCTTACCCCCTAAGCACATGTATTGTTTGTTATGAAAATACTGATGTAATTAAAGTAAAATGCATCTAAATACAAGTTTATTTTCACTCTCACCACTACGCCACACTGGCTCTTCCCTCCCCGTCCCTTTTTCCTTTTGTGTCGTGTCTTTTAAATTGTAAGCCCGTGGGCAGGCAGGGACTGTATTTTTCTTGTTGTTGCTGAAGGGTGGGGTAAAAATGCTTAGAATAAATAAATATGCAGGTTTATTCCAACTTAATCAATGAACTGGTCACTTAAGCCAACTAAAATCTGTGATTAATAGAATCCAATTTCTTTAGTTGGGTAACTGCCCTACTTATTTGTAAAGTTATTTTTCTTCATCTTTGAGGCATGTTTCTTTTCTCTCTCTCTCTCACTTGCAATTGCTTTCCTCATATGCAAATGTATTCCGACTTAATCAATTGACTAAAACCATACTATTAATCAACTCAGATTTTGAGTAATTGGAGGGTAACAGCCCTACCAATTTGTAGTTTTTTCATCATTTTTAATAATTTGCAATAATAATATACATTCAACACTTCCTCCAGTGGCTTTCACATTTATTGCAATTTCTTCAATTACTTATTAGTAATAAAAAAAATGGAGAAAATAAATTGGATAACGGAAATAAACCATTAGTAATATGCTTAATAATAATAATAATGATAATAATGATAATAATACAACGCATTTCTTCTTAAACTTTCCCCCTTGTGGGCTCCCCGGCGCTCCAGCCCTCCCGCTCCGGCGCGTTCATTCTCACCCCGCGCCCGCCCGCCCGCCCGGTTCCTCCTCGGCTCGCGGCAGCCGCCCGGCAGGACCACCTTCCGAGGGGCTGGGTGGGCGGGCATGCAGGACATCCCCGGCAGCCAATGAGAGAGGCGGGGCCGAGGGGAGGCGAGCCAATGGGCGAGGCGGGGGTAGGTGACCACGGGGGCGGGCGCTGCCTGCAGTCCTGTCGTGGGCAAGGTAGGAAGGAGCGCGCGAGGGAGCTCCGGCGGGGCTGGTTGGTCGCTCACTCGCTCGCTCGCCGGCCGCACTCTGACCACCGGGGCGGGGCAGGAGCGCGCGCGCTGGGGCGGCGGCGGCGGCGGCGGCGGGGACAGGTCTGGGCAGACAACCCACGCTACGCCACTGCAAGCGCGCCCCCCCAGATGTTGCGCCCGGTGCGGCCGGCCCCCCCCTGCACCCCCCACGCTACGCCTCTGGCTAAAAGGGCTGGGAGAGGATATTAAGAGTTATTATCTCTCCCCTCTTGCGTGTGCAAGTTCAGCAGAGCTTACCCCAACTGCAGCGGAAAAGCGTGGATATGTGTGGAGCTGCCGGTTAAGGCAGTAGCAGCAATTGGTAATTACACAGTCTGTCCCTTTGAGGGGGCAGACTGGGGCTTTTCACCTGGTTTCCCCCCCTTTATACTACCAACAAGACAAACAGTCTTTTGGAGGTTAAAAATATACTTTACTCACTCAGATCTGGCAGATTGGTTACAGGCAGGCTTAAGAAAGTATTTACACACATGTAGGAATCATTTGGTAGCTGCTGTGTTCTGAACTTAGGAAAAGTTCAGGACTCTCCTCGAGCTACATCTTCACAACATGCTTCTCATTCAAGTTCATGGCGCAGACACTTTTCCCGGGAGAGGAAGAGAAGGCGACTGGCAATGCCCACATCCTGCCCCAGGAGGTCTGGGTAACATTCCACAGAGTGTCTGCTCTAGGATGCAGAGACTCTGTGGTCCCAATTACATCATGCACTTATGCAAGGCTTGAGGTTTTGACTGCTCATCCCCAACAGGTGTGCCAGTGGCATGTGTGGTTCCACTGGATCCAAAGCCCTTTGCTGCTCCAGCATGCCCACAGAATCAGAGGAACAGTACGCCAGCCCGTGCAGTCAATGGGAAGGAAGAAGGGGGAAAAGCTTCCCCTCCATATACCCTGGCTGCAGTAGAACAGTAGGGCCTAGGACAGGATGTGGTCATTGCTGCACCAGTGGATCCCCACCCCCAATCTTGCCACCCCACCCATAGAGTAGGATTGTTCCACATAACAGTGATACTTGATGTGTGAATAGAGGTGATAGTTCCAGCCAAAACAGCTATGGTAGTTAGATAAACTTCAGAATCAGGTAGAATGAGGCACTAGTATACACCATCAGCTTCCACATCCATTGAGAAAATGGGAATAATATTTATCAGATAATTAGGGTTCAAAAGGCATGTAATCTTGGAGATTCTTCCAGAAAGTGGCGGATTGGCATCTAGACATGTGTGGTGGAGCATTCACAGCACTGATTACCATGCTGCTAAAGAGTTCACTGGCACCATGCTCTGGGATACTTCCCCTCCCACACCCTGATGGACTCAGCTAGCATTCTTATCACTCTGTTTACTTTCATAATCTGACTCAACCGCAGGGATCACAGCAGGAAAAGAACGCTAAAGTTCCTTGACAGCATGGATTAAACGTATCTCTTGTGTATGTATGGCTGTGTGTCTGGCCATACTTCCACAAGTGCACTGCAGAAATGCAAACTTTGGAAAGCAGTGCTAGATTCTGATTCTACACCTTGAATCTCTCCATTTTCATTCCCTTTAGAGAGAGCAAGCTTCTAGCCCTCAAGGTGGCAAAGACAAAGAGAAGCTTGGGCAATGCCTCGTGGAATCTCAGAAGCTTCATGTTATTGGGGCAGGAATCCCAGTAGAAAAAGTTTGGGGCATACTAGTCTTTGTCCCTCCCTCTGATTAACAGAATAATAAATTGTGCAGCCAATTTGTACAATGCATTCAAGGAACAGAATTTAGCTGCTCATAGTGCAGATTTTGCGTGACCTTGGTACAGACTGTTGACAGGAGAACTCCTGAGAGACACTCCCCAAATGATCATGTGGAGAGGACATATACCAGGCCTACACACAACTTGTGACCAAGGATGTCAGAGAACATCCTTGCTATCCCTAGAATGCCACTGGCATTTCAAATCACTCTCTTACCCAATGGTGTATATCCATCCAAGGCAAATCAAAATGTAATTGAAGTTGCAAAAGAGGCAAATAGCAGAGATGCTATCTTTATATTCATTCAGGTTTTCCCCCGCTTCCCCCCCCCTACGGAAGTAGTTGTATAATTACTTAATCACTATGTTAGTACCAAAGGGTTAGTACCAAAGGGTTGTACTTGAGTGAACCGGGAAGCAAGGGTTCCCGGTTCACTCAAGTACAGGGCAGCCAACTCTTTTGATTTTATTTTAATATGTTTTTTAAGGGGAGTGTAAAAGGGTTGAGCCAAAACTAGTCACAATTCGCTATGAACACTTTCAGCAGTACTTAAAATCTCTCCTTTTTGGTGGTTTTGTTTGGTGGCTCTTCAAAAAAAAAAAAAAGTTCACATCCATTTATATTGTCCTCCTTTACAATTGCTCTCAGTGTTCATCATCAAATAGCCAAATCTTAATGGCTATGTACTGCTGTCCCATCTTCCCCTTCACTGATTGGGTAGGATCCCCCACGTGACGAATCCAGAAAGATGGAAGCAGAAGTAGCCAGGGTGATGGTGGAGAGGAGGAAGCCAAAGCAGCAGCAAGCAAGAAAAACTGGACACCAAACAGGAATTTTAAAGCAATAAGCATATTCACACCATCTATAGTGACACAATTTTCTCTTCCGCAGCAATCATTCGTTTCTACCCCAAAGTTGAAACTGGACAATATTCAACATAGTTCCGTTTTATAGCTAATCCTGCCCTAAAGTCGGGGCAACAAAATTGTCCTATATCCCATTCATCATTGCAACTACCCTATGAGGTGTAAGAAATTTCTATACCCATCTTACAAGCTGAGAAAGGGAGCTGAGGCTGAAACTGTGTCCATGCTGTTATCTTGCCTTTCTCTTTACCCATTCCTCTTCTTATGTTTCCATGTTGCACATCACACCACATTTGCAATACAGTCATGGAAACAGTCATGCAGAAATTACTTGTGCCTAAATGCCCCCAGCAGCAACATGCCAGTTAAAAGGGCTTAAGATTGTGATGTTTTGTTTTGTTTTGTTTGTTTTTTAAATCCTTTAATCATCCTTTAAAATGTTCAGTACTCAAAATGTTAAATGTTAGAAATTGTGTAAAATGAAGGCAAAGGTCTCCAAGGAGATGCTTGATTTTGATTGTCTTCTGCTTTCTTTCAGGTGAGCAATAACACAACCTCAGGGCAGGCGGTCACTGTGGAACTATTCCTCACCTTCCAGTTGGTCCTGTGCATTTTTGCCTCCACTGATGAGCGCAGGAGCGACAACGTGGGCTCCCCAGCCTTGTCCATTGGTTTCTCTGTTGCCCTGGGTCACCTTCTTGGGGTGTGTATCTCAACAGCATTACTTGACAGTGTCTGAGTAAGCATGTAATATAATACTGACAATAGGGTACAAGTCTAGTGTTCAAGAGAGTGGGATACACCATTCTTACCTTCCCATGGCTGGAAGATCAGTGGGGAATGCTCATGCTAGGGCTGCACCAAATATTCCCCAGTTTCCATTTTTACGTTAAAACAAGTCAATGGTGTGTGATGGAAATTTCTCTTGAAAAACTCTTCAATTTTGCAAATATGCAACCTATTAAAAAATCTTGGTCAGCACCACTGTTCCCTCTAGCTGCTTCAAGGCCAACACACACACACACACACACACACACACACACACTGGCTGCTTCTTCCACCTTCCTGGATTAATTGTATGGCACATCCTAACCAATCAGAGATCACATCGTGAACAGGATGATGTCATAAACTGGTACTCCGTCAGCCTTGGCTATGCAAGGATATCAATGAGGGCAAGTGAGGACAATTCAAATGAATATGTGAACGTTTTCACATGGAGTGTCAAAAAAAGAAATCACCCAAGTAGTAAGTTGCTGGGCATTTTTCAGCACTGCAGTGCCAAAAAAATGATCACGTGAAAACATTTTGGCTCAACCTTGGTTAATATGTTTGGGGGGGGGGGTGTGCTGCATTTTCATAAGTTTACTTGTAAGTAAAACTCATGGTTATCCTGCTTTGACAAACAGAAAAATGAAAAGGTTAGTGGAGCATAGTTTTCTACCAAAGTTGGCATTAGAACAGAAAAAAAGGATAGTTAAACTTACTTGGTGCAACAAAACTCCAGTGAAAGAAAACTGGTTTTAACGGAAGCAGAGACAACTTCTACCTGAAGGACCAGACCTTTAATGTCCAGAGGCAGAGGCCTCAGTGACACTGCTAGCCAGCATACAATTTCTGGGAAGCAGTAAAATATTCTGTGTTCTTCAGGCATATTTTAATCCTTAATTGGCTTCCAGCCCTCATTCTTGGTTGGCTGGAACTGGGGAGCCCTATTTAAATTTTTCTGAGCTGGGTCAGCCCAATTCCTGGAAACTTCTGCCAGTAGGGGAGGGCTTTCTTCTCCTCTAGAATATGTTTCTCTCACCATTGCCTTTCATCCTCCCCCTATTTGCTGATCCTTGCACACTGGCCTGGGTGGCTCCCCCCCCCCCCCAGATATTTGCCTCTACTGGGGGTGGGCAAATCTGTCAGTTTCGCTTTCCCCCACCTTTGATTTATTTTTTTAAAATCTCCTGAATATAAAGAACTTTGCAAATTTGGGAAAGACTGACAGATTTATTCTGGCATAATAAGAGAGTCCATTTCATCAGATGCATGAAGCGTTATCCTCCGTTGACAGATATGGGTATGGGGGGGACTATAAATAGGGAGGCCAAACAGCTATAAAATGCAAGCTCCCCTCCCACCTCTGCACCACTTTCAATTAAAAAAAAACAACAACTTTCTGCAAAGAACTTCCAGCTCAGTTCCAGCCTGCTTAACTGTTATCCACTGGCATTTCAGCTGCTATCATCATCATCATCATCATCATCATCATCAGGCGATCACTCGTGACCGAGTAAGATTGTCTTCCAGGATAAAAATTGACAAAAAGGAGATTTTAAAAGGAGGAAATTCTAAAGAAAATGGTGTAGACTCTAGCGATGGGTCCGTAAGTGACTGTGGAGGCCAATTCTAGATTCACACAGCTTCCCACAGTGAGGACACAGGTTACCAGATGGAAGATGGTCCTGTAAAGGAGTCGTTTGACGTGCTTTTCGCTTAGCACGTTTCTCCCTTTCACCTTGCACTCGGGCTTCTTCAAAGTCCATGGAACCTTTGTGAAAGGCCAACCTCCAGTTAGATCATTCATGGGCCAGAGCTTCCCAGTTTTCGATGTTTATATCACATTTTTTTAGATTAGCCTTATGAACATCTTTAAACCTCTTATATTGACCACCGATATTCCGCTTTCCATCCTTGAGTTGGGAATAAAGTAACTGCTTTGGGAGACGGCAGTCAGGTGCAGTGCAAGTGTGAGTGAAACCCACATGTGCATTAGGCAGCCTCAAAACTAAAAAAAAAAACCCATGATGCAACTTGATTGTGACGGAAGAAATGAGCCACACACACACTGAGGGCTTTTAATTGAATTTATGGTAGCGTCAAAATCCTGCCAGAATTCAGATACACAACAAGATTGGAAAGTTGCTACTCTGGAGTCAGAAAGATGGATTTGAAAATGGAGCTCATTCTATGCGTTTGGGGCACATTCCTAATTTTGTACTGTATGTGGTGAGCGTGTGCTTTCTGCTGCTGGTATATGAAGTTGAGATAAAAACCAGTGACTACCAGATCCATCATTCACCCATGGCAGTAAGCACACACCACCATACATAAATTTACCAACTAAGTGCTTTCTGACACTGGGATTCATCTTCTTTTAGAAAACTGAACAGATGCAGTGGTCCTTGAGGTTTGCAGGAACAGCCTCAATGTCTTGACATTGTGTCTGAGATTCGTTCCTCTCTTTCAGCAAGTTACCACCCAGTTAAATGTAGCATTTTGACCACAACACTAACATCCATAAAAATTGAGGCATCTCCTTCCTGCCCCCAGATCTACTACACCGGTTGCTCCATGAATCCTGCTAGATCGTTTGCTCCTGCTGTGATTGTGGGTGACTTTGACAGCCACTGGGTAAGTAAGACTCCAGACAGTTTGTACTTTCTTATCATTCAAAGGCTAAAATTCTTCTCTATTTGGAACACCCCCCATTCTCATGCCAAGGAGCATGGCCTGACTCCCCATACACAATTTCACACTACCGAAGACTCCTATCTGCCCATTGTATGATGCATTCATTTACCTTCCTGTCCTGAACTCATTTAAAAGTAGACTGGCTCAAGGTATGCTAGAAACATTTCCCAATGACATATGAACAGTTGACCATTCAGGGACGGTATCAACGGTAGGCATGGTTGGGCACTGGCTGAGGACCCACATCCCAGCAGGGGCCCACTGACAAGAGGCCCCTGGATTTGCTCCTCCTCCTCACCATGGCAACCTCCTTGTTCACCTGCCTCTCGCTCTGGCCCAGACAATGGTGGTGGTGAGAAGGAGGAGCAGGAGATGCCACCACTGCCCACTTGCTCACTGGCTCTCTCTACCTGTCAAGCAAGCAAGATAGCAATGATGGGAAAGAGGATGAGGAGCAGGAGCAGCTGGTGACGATGGTGGTGAGAAGGTGGACTGACTGAGGGAGGGGTGTCTTGCCCAAATGCCCTCAGAAACCTGCAGCTGGCACCGTGGCGTGGCCACTGCTGCTAACACTGCCCTTCCCGCCCCTTCTCCAGCACTCCTCCAGTGAGCACCAGGAGGCTTCCCACAACAATGCCTCAACTGATTCTACAGTAAAACCTTGGATTGCAAGTAACTTGGTCTGCAAGTGTTTTGCAAGACAAGCAAATTTTTAAAATAAATTTTAACTTGATAAACAAGCGACGTCTTGCAATACAAGTACTGTAGTACAGTCAAGGAAAATGAAGACTTTACACTATCACTCTTTATTGCAGCTTAAATTAAAAATATGTGTACACATTTCTAATGGGGAATTTCGCTTTGATATACAAGTGCTTTGGATTACAAGCACGTTTCCGGAACGAATTATGCTTGCAATCCAAGGTATTACTGTACATTCCTCCGGAGCACAGAGGGTAGGGTAGCCACTGATGCATCTCCATAAAAAGAGGAAATGCCTCTTCCACCAAAAACGAGGACAACGATTTGCAGGAAATGTGCATATGCAGTGCTAATGAATGTACCCATGCCAACTTTAAAATAATGACTAAAACTCAGTAGACATTCCGTACAGCCTAGTGGGGAAGACTGTGACCAGGTGACTCGTGTGACTGCCTGCTCCATCTGCTGCCCAGGTGCTCACTATGGATGGGCAACTTTCAAGGCCTCCCCCCCCCCAGCCCTCCCTTCTTGGGGTTCTTTCTCTTTTGTTGGGACTGACGATAAGAAACTAGGAGAGGATATATTTGTGATATTATCCCTCCTTTCCCGCGTTTGCAGGAGCAGCAGAGTTAGCCCCATTTCAGCTTTAAGTGGAAGCGTGGATCTGCCTGTTACAGCAGTATTGGCATTTAGTAATTCAGGATGCTTTGTAGCAGACTGAATTTCCCTGGATTGGCCCCCGTTTATCTCCCTTTAAAATACCAATCAAACAGTCATGTAAAGGTTAAAAATAACATTTACTCACTCAGATATTGCAGTTCGACTTCAGGCCGACAAAAAGATACGTACAGTTGCAAAGTACTCATTCATCTAGGTTCATGGGATCCCTGAGCGATGAGCTTGGAGATCATCAGGAGCAAGATTTTACATGGCTTCCACGATGAGTTTCAGGATTCAAGTCTCTTGTGTGTCCGCGGGCAGGAAAAGAAGAGCAGTAAGCGACACCCACTTCCTGCCAGAGGACACAAGGGAATTTTGCCTCATAGAGTCCGCTCTGGGAATGTTCAGGAAAATTCTATCAGGCCTCCTTGTGGCTAAACATTACACTATGGTTTTGACTGTAAACATCCCACATCTTTAAACCAGACTTGGACTGGGCAGCCCATCAAACAGAGGGACACATGTCCACACTAACTGAGGGCAATGACAGTGGCGACTGCTCAGCGTGCCCAATGCATCCAAGGAGGGTGGCTTCCACTGCTCCTGCTCCTTGGTCAAGGCCTGCTCACTCACACACCCTTATGGCTGGGCAAAGAGGAGGGGGAGGAAGGATAGGATTGGGCTGCTTGCTAAAATTAGGGAGCACCACAGACATGGTGCCCCCAAAGGCCCCATGTTGCGGATCCCCTCCAGCCTGGAGTGGCACACTGCTCCTCCTCCTTGGCAAAAGCCTGCTCACTCACCCACCCTGTGGCTTGCCTGTGTTCATGCATCTGCATTTACACGTGTGTGCAATGCAGACAAGATGTGCCTATCCCCATTCAGAGAGATAATGCAAAATAGCAACAGAGCAAGGGACAGATTCCAGGCACTGGGACCTTCCCTGCTAAAACAGGGAGCACTGGTGCCTATGCAAGACCAGCATAAAACATGGCCAAATGAGCTGCTCTGGCCATGTGGCCCTGCCTGGGTTCCTAGGATCAGGAGGCCTGTTGGCATTTCAGTGATTCATGGGAAAATATTACTATTACTGTCCATTGGAAGAGAGATGGAATAACTGATTGGCAACAACAGCGGTGGCGAACCATAGGTAATTGTTGCCTACCTGATTGGGCTGGGTTGCAATAAGAAGAGGCTGAAGTAGTTTGCGCTTCGTGACTTGGCAATCGAATAAAAACCCGCTCCAGTTCTGGTTAACAGCTGTGTGAACTCTTCAGATTCTGGTCTGAGTCAGCTTCAGGGCAGTTTCTCACTGGATCTGCATTCTGTTTGTGTGTGTTTGTTCTGTATGTTTGGAAATGACTTAACATTTGTGCTCAGTGAAGTGAAAGAATGGAGGAACGCAAATCTCTTTGGTAGACATCCATGAATTCTTTAACTTCCCACATTGTGGGTCAAGCTGCAGACTTCTTAGATATAAATTGCACTGGCTTGTGGGATTTGTAATAATACAACAATCAGATTTGAAATTAGGGATCAGTGATGGTGCATTGTTTGCTTTTTCAGAATCACACGGGATGCACACAGCAATCTGGTCTGGGGAGGATGGGAGTTGTAGTTCAATACATCTGGAGGGCACCAAGTTGAGGTTGGAGAAGGCTGAAATAGGGGATGCCTTCAGATAGAGGACTGTGCTCTGTACGTCAGGACACCTGGCCACCCTACAAAGAGGCGTAGTGTAGAGAAGGGTCTCTGGCCACCCACTGGTTGAGCTGCTTAGATCGTAAAGAGAGGTAAGGCAGGCAGATGGAACTACAGGTAAAAAGGGAAGAAAACCAGAGGCCAGAGGAGCTGTGAGCATGACAGACATTGGAGAGGGGCTTAGTAAATGCATGTGGGGCTTGGGAGGGGTAGTAGCTAAGAGAGAGAAGGAGAAGGCAAGATGGGGAAGTCTGAAAGGACTCAGAGAAGCAGAGCTGAAGAGCAAATGGCTGGAGAGGAGAGTGACCAAGAGTGCAGAAAAGACTGAACCACACCTTGAACTGAAATAACCAACCAAATATTTTGGCCAGATGCCATCTAGTAATCTTATTTATTTATTTATTATATTTTTGAATCGCCCATCTGGCCAGTCATCCGGCCACTCTGAGCGATGTACAGTGCAATAAAATACAAGAAAAAACAAAGTGTAAAACACAATTAAAAAAAAAACACAGGACAAAACTTAAAAATCCTAACCCACCCCATATTCCTGCCTGAAAAGCCACGTTTTTAATGCACGATGGAAGCTAATCCAAGAAGGGGCATGGCGGAGGTCATTGGGGAGAGAGTTCCATAAATTGGGGGCTGCCACAGAAAAGGCCGTCCTCCTAGTCTCCACCAGCCTGGTTTCTCTGGCTGATGGGACAGGGAGAAGGCCGTCCGTGGCAGATCTTGTTGAGCGGCCTACTTGATGTTGCTGGAGGTGCTCTTTGAGATCTTGAATTCTGCAATGGCATCCATATCTCTTGCCTCCCCATACATTAGTTGCAATATATTGAAAAAATCCTACTACCACCTTGAGATGGAATGGTGAAGTTTACTGTGTTTTGGTACCAGGTTTTATCTAATCATGTTGCTACTAGTTTGTTAGCAACCTCATCTCTCTCATGCTCGCATTTCTTCCCTCAGGTCTTCTGGTTGGGCCCAATGGCTGGAGCAGTGGTGGCTTCCTTGCTCTACAACTATGCTCTCTTCCCCCATGCAAAGACCCTCTCAGAGAGGCTAGCAATCTTCAAAGGCTATGAACCAGAGGAAGACTGGGAGGAGCGTGAAGTTCGCAGGAGGCAGTCGATGGAGCTTCACTCCCCACAGACCCTGCCTCGAGGGGTGATGGAGAAAGTCTAGGCTGGCACTAACAACCAGTGAAAAGAGCAGGCGATAGCTAGCCATGTTCTCTGGCATTTACCTCTGAGTCAAACATGCATTTATACATACTGCAAATGCACAGTACATATCAAGCTTCTCCCCCAAACTGGGAGTAGTATGTTTATCTGCGATGGGCATCCATGGAGCTTAACTTTTTAGTTCAAGAAACAAAAGATGTGCCTTAAGCTTTGAAAAATCCCCCACAAAGCTTTAAACTCTGTTTATAGATCAACAGAATAATCACATGGCACCATCTTGTGCATCCCAAGGAATTAGTCCAGTGAGCATTATTCTGCTTCCCTGTGTCCAGTTATCTAAATTTCCTGTGGATCTCTAGAATTCTCGTCATAGGGCAGAAGTCATCATAACAATCTATGCATAGAAAACAAACAATGGGCATTTCCTTCGAGGAAATAGCGGCCACAGCTTTTGAAGGTCTAACACTGGCATCCATAATGATGGCCAGGGAAATTAATAGAAGCACACATGTCTTCACTAGATCCTAAGCATGTTCATTCAGAAGCAAGTCCCCTCTATTCAACTAGACTTACTTCAAAGTAATCATGCTTACAATCGCAGCCTTTCAATGCAAATCCTAAACACTCTTACTAGGGAATAAGCCTCACTGGAAATGGTGTGACTTGAGCAAACATGCACTGTCAGTCTCACAGACTTCAGCCAAGTAATTTTGCCTCTAAGCCAAGTTCCCACTCCGCACATAGTGGGTCCCTTGTTATGGTTTTATACCACTGATTTAAAATGAATGCAGATGTTTTAAACAAAAAGTATATTGCTGCACAAGCAGAGTTTATGGCCAAACCATAATTAGGGTAAGCTACCCTAATCAAAGGGATTGGTAGATTGATCTACCAATCAAAGTCATACTCAGTGTTTTCAAGAGGTGTTTGTAACTAACCCTGAGTTTCACCTTGCATCACAGAGTTAATTAACTTCTTCCTCTTTGCTCTCTTAAGTACCAGCACCATTAATACACTCAAATTGTGGGATGGCACATTTTTGCAAAGATGAAAGGGAAGGACTTGCCCTGGCTAGATTGTGCATTGGTTTCCTTCCGCACCTGCGGTTTTCTTTTTAAAGCCATGTTAAATGGTTTAACTGACAGGCATGTGTTATGTTCGTGTACAAGCTCATTATAACGACAGCTGTTTTCGCAGGACTCAGTAGATAACCCTGTTGCTACTGGAAAATTTTCTCAATGATGGGGAGTGGTGTGTGTGTTTTGTAGCTTGGGTCGTGTGTGTGTGTGTGTGTGTGTGTTAACCTTCAAAATGCATTGATAAATATTACTTTCTTGTGTCTTTCATGCAGCATCTTTTAAGCAAATGTGGATCTTTATTCCGATAATTTTGAGGTACTTTTCATATGATTTACAATTTTTAAAAAGTTTTACTACATCTTGTGTTTCGAATCTGCTGGGTCAGATAGACACAGCTCTACCGGACTACCTAATGAAAAATTCATCTTCTGACAATGGTGAAGATGACGGTGTGAATGAATATCTGTCAAATAAAGCTGAAGGTGAAAGCACTAAACTGAAGGTGTTTCCACACTACAGATATGGGAGAAATGTGTTTGGTTCACATTTTAATGAGAACTTACCTAGGTTTGCACTTTTGAACCAATATGCAATTTCATTTGAAACCCAGTAATGAAAATCAAAGTTGAGAAGTGAAATCTGAAGTGCAAAATTTTGAACTCTGAATTTTGTTGGCCAAATTTTAAATTTGTTTGAAATTGCATTATGGTCTTTCGGATGGAGGGTCAATGGAGGGTAAGGTGCCATGTTATATACGTATGCAAACAGCACAAATATTTATCATAAATGTTTTCTTCGAAAACCATAACATACCCTATTTTTAGAATTAGGAGGACACCAGAAGCAAAAAAAAAAGTCACTCCCCATCTCCATATGCCTTGGCCTGGATGAAAATTCCCCCTTAGCTTTGTGTGTGTATGTGTGTATGAAACACAAACAGCAGTACAGTCTGATGGATGGATGGATGGATGGATTGTAGCATATGGCCCAAGGTAGTTCAAATGACAGTGAAAAGGGACAGTGCTTTGTTTCTCCTTTTAATCTTCAGGAATGATGCCTTTTAGTTTAACGCAAGCAGAAGCATATACAAACCCTCCCCGGTGCTGGTAAATGCAAGTTAAAATGAGACTATTCCGAGCAGCAGTTGAACCATTTGTGGGGGGGGGGGGGAGAAGAAAACATCCCACCTGTTTCTCCAAGCAGAACAAGTATTCACACTGAAACTCCAACCCAGCCTTGGATTTAAGAACACAACGCAATTATTCCCCTTTATGGATAAATGCAGCCTGAGTGACTGATTCTGCCCTAAAGTGTAAACAGTCATAAGGGCAGAAATGAAACCTGCACTCCAGCGTGAACAAAAGCTCTTTGTGGTCTTGGCACAGATGGAATGATAGCATACCTCTGTTCCAGGCTTTGCTCTGTAACCTTGGATAAATCAATGACGGACAGATCCTTTTGAACCATTGTAACATCCGTGTGTTAGGATGGGGATGCAATGATCATGTGATATTGTAATGGTATTGCAAGCTAAGCCAGTACATCTTTCTGATGGAATAGCATTGGTGGTAATGGCCACTGTTGACAGATACCATGTAATAGCATCATGCAAAGACCCAGAACTGTACAGAAAATGAATGGAGTGGCAAGAAAAGAAGTGGGACTGAGTAAGATTCATCTATATCAGTGTTCTCCAACCTTGGCATGCTGGGAGTTGTAGGCCAAAAACATCTGGGGACCCAAGGTTGGAGAACAATGATCTATATGGCACAGCTATGTCAGCACACACACACCCTAACATCTAGTATTAAGTAACCTTTCACAGGGGAATTAGAACAACTTAAGAAGTCAACTGCTGCATCCCTGTAGCCTTCCCCAACCTGGGTCCTGCTAGATGTTCTGGACCAGAGGATTTAACCAAGACTTCCTTCCTTGGGGCTTTCCAGTGCTGCTGCCTCCTGAGTGCCTGAAAGCTGAGCGAGGTCTTCTACTCAGCACAGCAGGCAGCAGCACTAGAAAGCCCCAAGGAGGAATGTCCTGGCTAAGTCTTCTAGGGGGCTTTCCCAGAAACTCAGCCAGCTGGAGAGGCTGCAAGGACAGAATGGGATAAAAGTGGTAAAAGAAAATGCACACAAACCCCTCAGCCACCTCCTTGCAGTAAGGCAAACACTGAAGCCCTGCAGCCTGATAAAAAAAAATATCTCCAAAATTCTCAACATCCCACCAAAAGAGGCAGAAAAACAACTGCCTCATTCGCAGGGAAATGGTGAGAGTGTGAAAGGGCAGGTGGGGCTTCAGCACAGCACTATTTCTATCCCTCTCTCACTGATATAGTTCTTCTTAACAGGGAAGATGCATGATGTTGTTCCATTAATGCTGGGATCCTGATCCAGCATACTGGGTTCCTCAAGTACTAGGTTCTTGTGCAATGTTGCACAACATATCATGCAATGTGCTTTACCCAATACATGCACTCTTACTTCAAGTCCGGATTTCAATCTGTGTATGTTGCACTACCGCTTGCACAAAATTTTTGTGGAACGGCAGCACCACTACAACTCTTTCATGAGCACATATCTGGATCCAACCCAATGAGCTTTATTGTTCCAGCCAAAGGCTGTGTGATAATTACTTCTTACAACAAATGACTACATTAATGCAAAGTTATCTTACATCATAATAGGAGTGGTCATAGGGATGTGCAAGGATTTCATTTCAGGGGTGGAAATCTGGCGAACTGGCTGGGCTTGACCCCCCCCCCCCGAACTCCGTTTCGCTTACCTCTTCCCCAGCTCAACTCGCGTTCTCCCGAGTTGAGTCGGGGAAGTGACTTCTGGGTTCCTAGTGGGCTGCTGTTTACATAGAAAATGCCTTAAGATATGTCAGAAGTGGCCGCAATTTGCGCAAATTATGCAAACTGCGGCCGCTTTTGACATATCTTAAGGCATTTTCTATGTAAACAGCAGCCTGCTCTGAACTTGGAAGTCCAACCAGCGGTGCAGCATGCACCTGCTTTCAGCCCAGCTCGGTGGGCGCAACAGCAGCATCCATTGAACCAGAGGTGGGCCAGGCCCCGGAGGATTGCCCACCCCTATAACAGGGAGCCAAAATGAACCATCCTTAATTCAAATTAAATCTCTCTATCTCCACAACAGTTTACAGCAATTATTGTAGGGATTGGGCCCATTGTGGCTGCAAAAGAGCCTTCAAGGGTTATGGAAACAGATTCTGATTCAGAGGAAGAGGAGGAGGAGGAAGAGGAGGTGGAACTCACAGCTGAAAATACCAAGGACATTTGAACCAGAGATAAACAGGGAGGTGGAAGAGAGTCAGCTAACTTCAAATACCATGGGAAGCCAGAGTATGCCTGACGAAGAGCAGGAGGCAGGAATGGCGTCTGAGTGAGGCATCGGTTGAGAAGATCCACAAAGAAGTGTAAGATGTTCTAAGCCATTGGCTCTGAAGCAACAGGAACTGCCTTAAAGGCAGGGTTTTGATCATATGAGTTTGGAAGGGAGGAGGAGGCCCCCTCAGTCTGAGATCAACTTCTTTTCATGGGGCTACATTTCCTTAATGTATTGATTATCTCCCATTCTAACTAAGCTTGCTTGTTTCTTCTGTTATTGATCTCTGTAATACACTTAATTTGTACTTAAAAGTCGGTCTTGCTGGTTTTCATTACCATAATAAAGCTAATAGTTAGAAGATCAGTGTCTGTGTCTGCCTTCAAAAGGCTCTTTTTTGTTGTTGTTGCCAAGGCAAAGAGAGACGCTTTATATGTCACATCACTCAATTAAAAAAAATATGTTAGCATCACTCAATTAAAAAAATAAACTGGTCCCTTGGGGGCGCTCACATTCGCATAAGGTCAGCGAGAGTGTCAAAAATCTACATAGTCATTGAAAATGAAATCTACCACATGTCATTATCCAGAAACTATCAAAGGATTTAACCACGTGGGTCAGCAAACTTTGTGAGAAGGGGGGGCATTTCTCTCAAAACTCAAAGGCCCACTGGGAATATGTTCATCACTTCCTCCATATTTGAAATCCTCAGTATTAACCATTACAACACCGTTCAGTTAGATACGACGTTGCCCATGGTCTATCTAGTCCAGCCTTTCCCAACCTGGTGCCCCCCAGATGTGTTGGACTGCAGTTCCCATAATTCCAATACATCATTGTTATGTGATTATGGGAGTTGCAGGGCAACACATCTGGAGGGCACCAGGTTGAGGAAGGCTGATCTAGTCCATCAGTGGGTCTCCATCTGGGGAACCCAAGGCCACCCGCAGAACCCCAGGGGGCTGGAATGGGCCCCTAGTTGGGCCAGATTTGGGCCACAGGCCTGAGGTTCAACACCCCTGGTTTAGATCTTAGAAATGTTTACTTGAAAAGTAGCTCCATTGAAATCAGTTGGATTTGATAGCTACTAAGTCCCTATAATATTGATTCTAAGCCCATTTTTTCCATGCACCTTGTCCTCCCACCCAATAAGACACCAAGTGAAATGAGATCTGTGGCATTTGCAGGTTGTAGAGCAGGAAGAGCAGAGAAGGCACTCTCACTATCTCTCCATCGCTGTACCGAAGCCAGGGCTGTAACACTCGCCCGTTATTCCATTCTGTTCAGCAGCCAACAGGTCCATTAGCATGCAATCTGAAAGGAGATAGCATCATCGCCCCATAGATGTCCAAGGCACGGCTCTTTGTTCAGGAGCTGAATGTCCAAGCCAGCAGGGGCACAGCTTGTCTGGGGGCCAAAAGAGGGCACATGCAGAAATAGATTTTCCCGGGACTCAGTCTGCAGGAGGGGGGGGGGGGGACACATGTTCTGCAGCAGTTGCACGGCACCAACTTTTCAACTGGCCTCTGTAGCTGTGCCTTTCATAGCGCCCTGTGATACAGGAATCAGCAGGTGATGCTTTTAGCAGGGGAGAGTTAGACAGGATAATAACCTACTGACGTCTCCCAGCAGGATAGCCTAAGTCCATCTCTCAGCAAAACAAAAAAAGAAAGCCTTTTGTGGCACCATTAAGATGGCACGATTTATTGTAGCATGAGCTTCTGTGGATTAGAGCCTGATTCAAAGCATATTATGGAAACTTAAAGACTAACTGATTTATTGTAGCTAGGGATGTACAGATTAGTCTATTTCCAGTCTGCGTCAATTTCGCATGTGTTCTTTTGTAAGTCTGTTCTATCCTGTTGCTACGTTAATATGCGATGCTGATAATTTTTTTAAATCCGCATGAAGATTTGTATGTAAATTTGCATTTACATTTTATTTTTGCATACATTTTCTCACAAAGTACACATTTATAAATGTATGAAATCTAAATCAGGGAACCTGTGGCCCTCCAGATGTTGCTGGACTAGAACTCCCAGTATCCCCACCATTGACCTTGTTGGCTGGGGTTGATGGGAGTTGTAGGCCAAAACATCTGGAGGCCCACAAGTTGCCCATTCCTGATCTAACTGTACACATTTCTGAACATTTTACCCTAAAATATGCATTGGAACGTATTTTTGGTACATTTTTTGAGCCAAGAATTGCATCACAACATTTTGGGGAAATGCCGAATCCAACGGATAATTAAGTTCTGATCTGCACATTAGTCTGGGAGGTGAGGAGCAGCTCAGTTTGCATCAGGATTTGTAAAGACTGAATTCCTCATGCATTCCTTCATTGTAGCACAAGCTTTCATGGACTGGAAAGATGTAGCTGCGGTTGCATTAGAGGAAGTGGGCTCCAATACAAGCTTCTGCTAAAATGAATCTGTTAGGGTGCAGTCCTATGGCCGCTAGATGCTGTCTAGATGGCCATAGGAAAAGTTGGAGTCCTGGCTCCAACCTCGGAAAAGTGCTCTGAGGTTGGAGCTGAGACCCCGACTTCGGAACGCCCTCCCTCCACCCTCACAGCCAGCGCAGTTCTTTCCATGCCGTATGCGGCTCCAAAGTTGGAAGACCTACTTCAGAGCTGGCACTGGGCGGGGGCAGGGGGGGGAGGAGCAACACACTGCCATACTATGAGGAGTCCTGGCAGTGTCTCAGCCTCCTCTCCTCGTGAGCCGGGGGGGGGAACAATTTGATGGCTGAAATCAACCTTCAAAGTGTTTTGGAAGATGAGGAAGCATGGAGGCAATCTTTGCCTCCATCCTCCTCCCACCCTCAATAAGCCCCTGTGGGCCATAAGCCCCTGTGGGCCAGGTGGGAAATCTCCATGGGCCAGATTTAGGCCCGTGGGCTGGAGGCAGGTTCCCCATCCCTGCCTTAACCCTTGTTCATAAACAATCAGGTCATTTAGCTGTAGACTGGCAAAGGGTGAGAAGTTAGTGGAATGAATATGAAATATGCTTGCAATGGTTGAACATTGGTGGGAGATTCAAGGCAGATAAAAGGAAGTACTTCTTCACACAGCGCATAGTTAAACTATGGAATTCACTTCCACAAGATGTAGTGACAACCACCAATTTGGATGGCTTTAAAAGGGGATTGGACAAATTCATGGAGGAGAAGACTATCAGTGGCTACCAGTCCTGATTGGCTATATGCTTCCTCCAGTATCAGAGGCAGTATGCCTACGTACACCAGTTGCTGGGGAACATGGGCAGGAAGGTGCCGTTGCATTCATGTCCTGCTTGTGGGGTCCTGTGGGCAGTTGGTTGGCCACTGTGTGAACAGAATGCTGGACTGGATGGACCCTTGGTATGATCCAGCAGGGCTCTTCTTATGTTCTTATGTTCTTAACATGCTGAGGGAGGGAGGGATTAGAATTTGCTTGTCCTCCATTCATTATGATCTATTGCCAGACACTAGTGGTGGTGACCATCCAAAACATAGAGATGACTTTTTTTTTAAAGGAGCAGGATAATTCATGGAGGGCATGTTTATTGATATCTATCTGAGTCACATGGATTCTGCAGACTTGCGGAACAGTTTTTCACTTCGGGGGTGGATTTGTGCTAATTTGTACTTGCCCTAATATGCATTAGCGCAAGTACAAATTAGTGTGAAGGCGCATTAGTGCAAATGGAATGAAATTATCATACACACCCCACAGCCCAAAAAATCCAGTTCCATCAATGCACAGATGCCAGGACAAAAGACTCCTGACAATCCGCAAAACACAGACGGAACAGTTAATGTCTCCTGAATTATGCCCTGTGGGGTTGGATATACCAGCTGAAAAAGTGTTAACATAAACCCTGTTGGAACTTGCATTTGTCTCAGCAATTCTTTGGAAACTTCACTCTAAGAATCACAAGCCATCTGCCAGATGACAGTGCATAGGGTGTGCCTGCTAATTGGTGACTCTCAGGATCCAAAGGTGCAGGCAGATGGGGAAAGCTGCTCCACTTAGAGGTATCGGTGAATGTATTTTACGATCCCTGACATGCAAAAATTGTTGCGCATTGAAACTGACAAGGGAGAGGCTACGGCTGAGTCAGCTGCTTGCAATATCTATCTATCTATTTATTTATTTATTTATTAAATTTCAATAATATATTAATATATAATATATTAATTATATTTCTATAATGCCCAATAGCCAAATCTCTCTGGGTAGTTTTCAACAATTAAAACCATAAAAGATTACACTATATAAATAAATGTGAAAGTTTGTCAGTCCGTACGTTTGTATGTACGTACGTACATATGTCCGATCGGCTCGCGTGTGTCGCATAGGCTCCTACACGGTTGAACGGATCCACCCCAAACTTGGCACGCATACTCAACATCACCCAAGGACAAAGACTGGCGGGTAAATCTCCGAAAAACCCTCGCCGCGCCTGTATGGCCCAAAATGGATGATAGCCAATGGTGTCACTTGGAATGCTCGCAGGGGCCATTCAGGAGCAGTTATGCAAATCACTCCAACGGCATTTAGAATGTTGGTATGCACTGCCACAGGGGCCCAATCAGGAGCGGATATGCAAATCTCTCCTACGTCCAAACAGAATGTTCATATGAACTGCAGCTGGGACCTACACGAGGGGGTTTTTTCCCGAACAAATAGTGCCTATAGGAAAATGACAACCCGTGCAACACCATTGTAGTCCCGGGGGGGGAGCAGGGATTTCATTGTATGGTCCTGGGGGGGGGGGCAGCAGGGAATTCATTGTTGTGTGGTCCCGGGGGGGGAGCAGGGATTTCATTGTGTAGTACCAGGGGTGGAGAACAGGGAATTCATTGTTATGCAGACCCAGGGGGGGAGCAGGGATTTGATTGCATAGTCCGGGGGGGGGGGAATGCAGGGATTTCATTGTGTGGTCTGGGGGACACACACAGGGAATTCATTGTTGCATAGTCCCGGGGGGGGAAGGGAAGCAGGGATTTCATTGTGTAGTACGGGGGGGGGGGAGGAAACAGGGAATTCATTGTTGTGCAGTCCCGGGGGGGGGGGAAGCAGGGATTTCATTGTGTGGTCCGGGGACGACGACACACATAGGGAATTCATTGTTACATAGTCCCGGGGGGGGGGGGAGGGAAGCAGAGATTTCATTGTGTAGTACCGGGGGGCCAGGGAATTCATTGTGCAGTCCCGGGGGAAAGGGAGCTGGGATTTCATTGTGTAGGCCGGGGGGGGCGGGCGAGCAGGGATTTCATTGTGTAGTCCTGGGGGGGGAGTAGGGATTTCATTGTGTAGTCCTGGGGGAGCTGGGATTTCATTGTGCAGTCCCGGGGGAGCTGGTGGTCCTGGGGGAGCTGGGATTCCATTATGTAGTCCTGGGGGACCTTTCCTATGGAGCAATTCAAAACAGCGGTCAGCGACCTTAAGGAATTTCGAACCAATAGTGCCTATAGGAAAATGACAACCCATGCAACACCGGGTAAAAAAAGCTAGTATAATATAAAAGTTTAAAACTTCAAAACTACAGTATAAAATAATAAAAAATAAAACCTAGCAGCAGTGCAAAGATTTAAAATACAGTAACAGCTTTAAAACAACAGAAACTTAAAGGGTAAACTGCCTGGAAAATAAGGAGGTCTTCACCTGGAGTTGAAAAGAGCACAACATAGGTGCCAGGCGAGCCTGTCTGTGGAGCACATTCCACAACTGGGGTGACACAACAGAAAAGGCCCTCTTAGCAGCCACCCACCTCAGTGCATTTGGTGGGGGCTCACAGAAAAGGACCACTGAAGATGATCTTGGGGACTGGGCAGGTATATATGGATGATCCTTCAGATAACCTGACCCCAAGCCATTTAGGGCTTTGAATGTTAATACCAGCACTTTGAATCGGGCCTGGAAATGAACTGGCTGCCAGTGCAGATGGAAAAGTACTGACATTATATGATCATGTTGGCTTTCCTGATGGAACTCCAGAGAGGCCTCAGGTAGAACAAGACATTCAGTTGGGCAACTGTATGTTTAAGATCCTCTGATTTCAAATGATGGATCTAGTGTCCAGTTAGCTGTGTAAAAGGCAAAAGACACTTGGAAGCACTGTTCAGCTGTATGCATCCATCAGAGCTGCCAGTTTTCACCCACACTAGAAAAGGCCTGGAGGCAGAGCGTGGAGAGTTCACAGAGGAACCAGGGCCAAATGAGATGTGAATGCCTTGAATGGAATTGTTGGGCACATATTTTGTCATGTAAATAGCAACCAGGGAAGCCTGAGGAAGCATGGAAGGAGAATTTAACTCTTTCTCTCCATGCCACGGACCGGACAAAAATGGTTTCTCTGAAGCTGCTATTTGCCTTTCAAGGGAAGCTCCCATAGGTGCCAATCCTGTAGGCTTCTCTGTGCCTGCTATTTACATAACTGAAAGTGTGCGCATTGATTGCATTCATACACTAGCATCATGTCTAGTTTGGCCCAAAGAATACTGGGCCAAGAACTTGGGAAGCAGTACAGAGTGATGGCTTAGGTTAGGGGACGCTGTTTCTTCTGAATCAGTAACATTAAGATTTTTCTTTTTCACAATTGGAATAAATACTAACAGAAATGAAAGAGAAAGATTATAACTAACAAGAATGTAACATTTGGGGGGGGGGGGAAACAGATATATTATTTATCCTTTTGGTTGGTCCAAATGATAGTGAACAAAGCAAGCTTCTAATGATGGCCCTATTTTTACAGCCTTGGGTCTCTATGGAATGACTGGGACTCCAGTCTTATTTTCAATGAGATAAGTAGAAAGATAAGAACAAGACAGAGGAAGATAAAAGGGCAGGAGGAAGGGGGAAGGATGGGATGGTGGGGGAAGGGTCAGCTGAGCAAGAAGACATTCCTTCATATGCACATCTACTCTCTCTCAAGATGACAATTATAGGAGTTCTGCTATGCAGTCATCAGTGTCAGCTGGAGAGCAGAATTTCCAGACCTGTAAAACCAAGAATTGCTCAGCTGAGCCCACAAGACACAGCTCCCTGGCCGCCTGCATATCCAGCCTATTCAGCAAAGAAGATTCAGATGCCTACGTGCATGTCGACAAGTATCACCCACATCATGGTGCTCTCCTGGGCCAACAAAAAAAGAGAGAAAGAAGTCTCAGGTGCCAGTGAAAACAGTGTAATGCCCAGTGCGTTTCAATTTACACCTTTTTCGGGGGCTGAAAGTTTTTCCAAATATGATAGAATAGAATTCTTCAGCTATCTCATGAGTCATTAAACTGTTTTCACTGGCACCTGAGACTTCTTTCTCTTTTGTTTTTGTTTTCACATTGGTATCTTCCCCTCTTGTTCTTCTATAGCTCTCCTGGGCCACACTGACCTGGCTAGATTTTTCTTGGGATATGGATGGGATGTACATTCCCAACTGATACCAATAGCTGTCTATTATTTACCCTCCTCCTCCTCCTCCTCCTCCTCCTCCTCCTCCTCCTCCTCCTCCTCCTCCTCCTCCTCCTCCATCTTCTCTCTCTCTCTCTCTCTGATTCCCTCTTAGGTCTTCTGGGTATGGCCCTTGGCAGGAGCTCTCCTGGCATCAATATTTTATCATTTCATTTTGACATCTAACAAAAAGAACTGTTCAGACACCATGAGACCTCAGAAAGGGAATTCTGTGACCAGGGAAGAAGAAACGGCAAAGGAATGAAAAAGTCATCATGTTTCCATGCCCACAATCTGAGGTGACTGCAGCTCTAATACAGGGGGCCATGTGTGCAGCTTCACTGCATCCAGTCTCCACAATGCCAAAATGCTTCAGCTTGCACTGCTCAAACCACACCGCTGCCTGAGACCATCGCATTGGGCAGGGATGGGAAAAGATGTTCAGCCAGAGGGCTGAACTGGTTCTGGGCAAGCACAATTGGGGCTGCATGCCAGCAGTGGGCAGGGCCACCCCACTGCTGGCAAATGACCCCAACGTGATTGCCCATACTCCATTCACACTCACTCACACACACTCTAATTCACTCACTCGCTCACTTGCTCACACATCACCCCTCCCCCACTACAATCAGGCTTTAAAAAAAAACAAACCCCCCCCTTCCCTCCCCAACAGTGATCCCCTCCAAAAAATGTACTCCAACACTACAATGAGACTTTTAAGAAGCCTCCATTGGTGGCAATGGAGGCTTTTTCAACGTCTAAATGCAGTGGGGAGGGGTGATTTTTCAGGGGCACTCACAGAGCTGGGGGGAGAGCTAGCCCTTGCCTCCCCAGCAGCAACCCCGCCCAAATACCCCCACACCATAATAAGGCTTTTAAAAGCCTCCATTGTCGAAAATGGAGGTGTGTGTGTATTTTTAAAAGCCTTGCAGCATAGGAGGGAAAAATCCCGACCTCTGATCAGAACTAAGGGCAGGGGCCAGATGGGGAACTGCCATGGGTCATGCCATTATGTGGCTCATGCTGGCTCAGCTTGTCCGAGCGTGGAAAGCTAGGCAGGGTCAGGCCTGGTTATTACTTGGATGGGAGACCCCTCCTCTAGTTTCCTGCATTGAGCAGGGGTTGGACTCGATGGCCTTGTAGGCCCCTTCCAACTCTATGATCTATGAATCTATGTCTGGTCCATGGGCTGGAGGTTTCCCATCCCTGGCGTAGGCTGACCACTTGTCAAAAAGGAGGAAATGCATCACTAGGGGGAAAAAGAGAGGGAGAGGGAGAGAACAGGAGGACACAGTTTTGCATTAAAATGCATGTGCTAATTCATGTGTACAGCTGCAAATTTAGAAACAGTATAAGACAGCTGTGCTGACGGGCAACTTCATGGGCCCCTCCCTGCTCTCCCTTCTTAGGGTTGTTCATCTTTAAGCCAGACTCGGACTGGACAGCCCTTCAAACAGACAACACTTTCTGACAGAGGACTGCTCTCTGTAAAGTAGGACAGATGACCATCCAACCAGAAATACAGCTTGCACATCACTCCTTGATCTTTCCCTGAAATCCAGAGTTTTAGGTGGAACACTGGGTGTGTTCTAAGATATTTGTTCTCTGTTCATACAGGGAGACAATGAATCCAAAGAGGCCTCACCATCCCTGAATCTGGGATTACATACTATGTTGATATACTGAGATAATTACTGCTGTTAAGTAAATATATCTGTGAGAGGAGAGAGAGAGAGGAAGACTGTGGTTCCTGCTTTAGTCTCTCATGGAAGTGGCTGAAACAGAATGCCAGTTCATAGCCCTCAGTTCTTTTGCAACTGTAAGAGTTCACATGATTGCACACAATGCAACGGGAAAGGAGGAGACATACCAGGCTCCGCCAGCCAGTCTGATTTGTTGGTTTTGTGTGTCCCTTCCCATGACCTTCTAAAAAGGCAAGAGATACAGCGGAAGCAATGCATGAACTGGCTCAGGATTAGTACTGAGCTGAATGCTCTCTACTGAGAACGTTTGGCTCAAAATTTGGGGAGGCGTAGGCAAAAGGGTAGGAGAGACACAGGCAATTCGAGGCTGTTTGCCCCACTGGGGCAACAGCTCTCTTTTCTCTCTCTCTTCATATAATAATAATAATAATAATAATAATAATAATAATAATAATAATAATAATAATAATAATACACCACAAGCAACAGCACAGCTGTTTTTGGCAGCTGCCTCTTGGCAGCTGCCATTTCTTCCCTCAAACACCCAAGGGAACAACAATGGAAGGACAAATCTGTCAATTGCCGTTTCCATTTCTTATTTTTCCAATCTTCAGTTCTATTTATCCAGAATTTTGGGAATTCTGTTTTTAAAATCTGGATGAAATTCTTATGCATTTTTGTACACATTTCTCCCAATACATGCATTTTTGTACACAATTTTGCAGAATATACACTTTTTTGCAAGCAATTCTCCTAATATAATGCATTTTAACATTATTTTCACCAATATAGACCTTTTTGTGTGCACTTTCTCCTAAAATGCACATTTTTCTACAGATTTTTTTTTTTATTGAAGAACTCCACTGCAAAATTTGGACATGTGTGAATTTTCGAAGGATAACTGAGTTTCAGTTTGTATATCGGTTTGAAAGTGTAAAATTAGGAAAGTGAAAACCAAATTCATTTCACTCCCATCACTAGGAACAGTGCTACATCATGATGTCATGGACTTCTGAGGGGAAAGACCAACATTTTCCCCCCAGAAGCCCCCTTGGAATGGTGCTAAATCAGAACATCACAATGTATGGCCCCAAATTGTGTTGGGGGGGTGTTGTAGGGTGGTTCATTTCCAGCAAGGTGGGAGTGAGATCTAACAGGCCTGGCCACCAGCAGCATCCCATGCAAACCATCAGCCTGTCCCTAGAACATGTGTGTCCCATATACAATGTGCAGGAGTTCTTTGGCACATCTTTAAGAATATTCTCAGCAAATATATGTATAAAGCACTCTCTGAGTGTGGAAGGTTTGGAAACCACCCCTTGATCTTATGGCAATGCTGAGCTGAAATGGTAGTTTGCAATAGCAAGGTCAGTCACTTGGTGTGTCACTCTCTTGGGCAGCACAAACATATTTTGTTTTTGTTTTTAAAGGAAGACCACTACTGAAATGGTTGATAGAAGCCCTGGACAAATTGGTGGAGATCACGTTTGCCTAGAAATTGATAGCAATCTTTGCTGACAGAATGATAACAGCCCTGGACTAGATGACAAATTTCACCCACCATCCAGAACCAACAAAATGCATTCAGGATCACTTCAAGTCAGGGCTCAGCCAGAATTCACTAGTGGGCGGTGGGGGGAGAGGACACTTCAGTGCAGGTGTCATCGGAGTAGTGCCCCAAGATCCAGGGTGCAAGCCACATGATGGGTCCAATATAATCCAGATCACCGGTGTGTCATAAGTGGAAACAAATGGAGAGCAGGTGACTGCAGAGACAACAAGTGGGTGAGACAAGCCACTGATCATAGGGCAAGCCAAGCACATAATGCAGAAATATGCAGCGTATTGTTATGAAATTAAGCGTGTTAAATCACTTAGACATTTATCCTATTTTACAAGGAAGGACACAGAGGCTCAGAGACATGTGTTAAGCAATTCAGACTTCTGAAGTAGAAATTGCAACCTTTTTTAATTTTTTTGGTACAGTACTATTAGTCCCATGTTACAACTTGAGGCTGAGAGAGAAAATAAAAACAAAGCCAATTAGTGCAGCCATGGCACAGAGTTCTTATGCTTAAATGCTATTCATCCCATTTTACAGATGGTCTGAGAGTTGATAGCCTTGCAGGCTCCTTCCAACTCTATGATCTATGAAATCTATGTCTGGTTGGTATCAAGAGGAAAGCATTACCAGCCGGTTCTCCAAGTTGCCATGGCTAGATTCCAGGTGACCACAGTGCTATCAAATTCAACACATACATATCCATGGAAAGTTACCAAGAAAGTCCAAAAGACAGTTACATTTGATTTCAAAGGAGGAAACTGCTCAAAAATGTGGAGATTTGTTAAGAAGAAACTGAAAGGGAGAGTCGAGGGGGTCAAATTTCTTTCA
Source organism: Shinisaurus crocodilurus (assembly GCA_021292165.1). Classification (NCBI taxonomy): domain Eukaryota; kingdom Metazoa; phylum Chordata; class Lepidosauria; order Squamata; family Shinisauridae; genus Shinisaurus; species Shinisaurus crocodilurus. Next base: position 34,822,719 of record CM037881.1, on the reverse strand, counting down.
ACGGTCTATGATTTGTGTAAGCTCTTTTTGTAAGCAGAGGGGGGGGGGGAAATGAAATGCCCTCCTTGCGCACAAAGCGCTGTGGATGATGACGAACGAAGCACAGAATCTGTGGAGAACAAAGAGAATGTTTGCAAACTTGAACAGTGGTGCAGCTAGGTAATTTTGAACCCCGGACTTAGTGATCTTATGGAGGCGGGGCTACTTCAGTGGAGAAGCACACAATTAACATTTCTCTTCTCCCCTCCCTACCACCATCTGATGCTTCACGACTGCTTCTATATTCAGGGGAGACAGGTGACTCCTATGTCAGTGGGGCTCCTTATCCATTGCAGCTTTTATTCTGAGCTTTATAGGAGCTATCCATGGTGCTCCATGGTGGTGAACACATTATAGCACCAAGGATAGGTCCTATAAAGCTCAGAATAAAAACTGCAATGGATAAGGAGCCCCACTGACACAGGAGTCACCAGCCTCCCCTGTCTATATTCTTGCCCCGTTAGAGCAAAAAACAACCATCAAGCGTTTGCCAACCCTACTTTAAAAAAGAGAACAGAAGTGCTCTGAGCATGTGCAGTTTTACATTTTAAACTCACTTGAATCATAGCACCTCCATGACTTCAGGAATAAAATGGAATTTGCTTTCGCTGCCCTGATGCTTAACACATTTACTTGGCAGTGTTGTAGAAAAGGATAATATTTCAAATCAAAATGAGCACCTGTAACCACGCCCGGTCGACTGGCCTGACTATAAAATACTGTACACAATTAGAAGGATGCTGAAGCAACCGGCATCGGCCCTAGTGGGCCTGACATGCCCATGCGTGCCAGCCCAGCTGCTGATGTCAGGCCTCTTTGCCATTGGCGCCATCACCTGCCACTCTCCGGATGGTCATTCTCCCCCCCCCCCCGCGGACTGTGGAGCCCTGGAGTAGCTGGGAGGGGGCAGTGCTAGCTGCACCATTGAACCTGGGCACTAATCATGTGCAGAGTGTTATGCTTTGAGTTATAGAGCACTGTGCAGAGTCCCTTTCCTATGGCAAGGATGTGGTTGTGGCTACCTTGTGGAAAGGGAAAGGAAAGGAATATCACATTAGCAAACAGAACTGAGAGGCAGCTTCAAATGAACAAAAGGAGGGCTTGAGAAGGCAAGGAAAATTGGATGGTGGTGGGATATATATACGCAAATTTGAGTACAATTGGAGAATGTGTGGTGCTCCCAAGTCATTAGTGTTGGTCTAAAATGCCTGGGGGCAACAGAGCGGGTAGAGAATTATTTTTGTAGTTTGCAGCATGTAACTTGGCTCCTTTGTTTGAGTCATCTGGAACTCAAGGATCTTTGTGTAAGGTTTCAGCCATTCTCTACTTGCAGTGTATAGATCCTACAGGTTGCTATCTCAGGGAAAACAAAACAATTTTGCTAGTCTTGTAGAAACTCCCCACCCACCTCCATTTCGTTTCCCTTGAAAATGCTCAGACACTTCCCCTTAGCAGCAGTCTCTGAATTTGCCTAAACCAGGGGTGGGGAACCTCTTTCAGCCCGAGGGCCAAATTCAATTTCAGAGAAGCTCTGGGGGCCACATTCCAGTGGTGGGCGGGGCCAAAGGCAAAGGGTGTGGGACGGAAGGCAGAAGGGGTAGCCCCCCCCCCCAATACCAGCCTATGACTCTCATCAGCTCATGGAGCACTCCTTCCCATTTGACTCGGAGGCTGCCAGAGACAAGCCTGCTCCCCGAACTTACCAAGCCAAGATTCCTGCCACCCACATTGGGAGCCGAGAACTCTTTTGCATTTGTAAAGGTTTTCTGATGAGCCATCAGGAAACCTCTGCTGCAGTTCAACACTTAATGTTATGCTAATTTAACTTGTCATGCTGGGGGGAGATCTGCCCTCCAGATTTTTACCAGCACCACAAACCGACCTCCTCATGCTATTGCTGCCACTATATCCTGGATTTTTTCAGAGCAGTTATATATCACAACATTTTTATATGTTGCATTTTTCCCGCCATATATATTTCTGTGTCGTGTGTGTGTGTGTGTGTGTGTGTGAGAGAGAGAGAGAGAGAGAGAGAGAGAGATGGCAGAGTGCTTGATGGGTGGGAGCTGTGTTTTGTATGGGGGCTACTCTGATGTAAGTCTCTGTTCTCTCTATGGGTGTTAGTTACTCCTGTGCAAGGGCAGATCACTCCCTGGCACCTGGCTGTGGGGCTTCTCCACTCTCTCTTCAGAGCAGGCTTTTTGCTTTGGCAAGTTCAGGAGGAGGAGGGAGGTGGTGTTCGGGGCACGTTTGTATCTGTGTAAATGGGGGCTTGTTGTCTCTTGCTGGATGCCTCCTCTGGTGTAAGTCCATGTTCTCTCTATGGAGGTTACTCCCGTGTAGGGATGTGCAAGGCTGGAAAACTCATTCCCTTTGAGCTCCATGGACTTTCACTGCCTTTCCTACTGACCCATCCAAGAACTCTTTTGCATCTGTGAAGCTTGCTGGCCATCTACACATGCGTAGGCTTATACTGTGAATCTCCTCCAGTTCCTCCATACCTGCTGTATTGGCTGACTTCACACACACACACACACACACACACACACACACACTTCCTCCCCCCTTCTGGGCTTTGCAATATTTGCTTAATTTGGTATAATCAGTTGTTGCTATGCTTATCTTAGAGACAAAGAAATACCAGATAGACACCAGAGATTATTACTGATAAATAAGAGGGAGGTATCAGCATCCAAGATTTGCAGAAGTAGAAAAACTGTTGCGGGGGGGGGGGGGACTAAGGGAGCAACCCCCACCCCAAACAGCCACATGAGGACTGGGCGTGCTTAATGGCCACAGAACTCTAAGGGCACAATCCTATGCATTTTTAGACAGTGTAGCATAGTGGTGAGAGTGTTGGACTGGGACTCAGGAGATCCGGGTTCGAGTCCCTGCTCGGCCATGAAACTCACTGGGTGACTTTGGGCCAGTCACTGACTCTCAGCCTAACCTGCCTCACAGGGTTGTTGTGAGGATAAGATGGAGAGGAGGAGGATCGTGTAAGCTGCCTTGGGTTCCTTGCAGGGGAAAAGAGGCGGGGTATAAATATAATAAATAAATAAATACAACTCCCAGCATTCCCCAGTCAGCCATAGAAAACCAGGAAGGGAAATGAAGTGGGGTCACTTGGAAAAAGGCATGGCTGGGCGGCTAGAACCCTTAACTGGAGCACTCCACACTCCAGCATACTCCAAACAATTGCCTCACTTGTTTATATAGCTGCACAATGCTGCTGTTAAAGGCACAGATGCAATATTCAATATAAAAGTTGGCAACCCTATCTGGATAATGAAAAATAAAGTGTGGGATGGGAGAACAAGGCCTAGAGGCTACAATTCTTTCTTCCTCATATACCTCACTTATTTCCAGTAACAAATCAACTACAATGAGTAGAGTTCAATAAATATGAGACAGCTGAGAATCCCCTTGAACTCAGAAACCGTGTGCTACATGGAAAGTTGTACACCAGCTCAAATGATAGGATCTATTTGGCCCAGTCTTGTCTTCCATTCTACACTGAGTGGCAGCAGCTTTCCTTTGAACCCAAGATCTTTTGCATGGCCAGCAAATGCTCTGCTACTGAGGCAAGCCCTTCCTCAGACTTTTGCTGTTGTTGCTGAATGTTAATGTCTTCTTCCCCAGGGTAGGGAAGGTGAGAATCCTTCCCAAGATTGGTGCCCCATAGAAACCTGACAACCTGTCCAGCCCTACCAGCCTGAAGTTTATTAGTCACCGCTGAGTCTCTTTGCTCCCTATTTCCTGTTACTCCAAGGAGGTTCTCCTACCCAGGCTGCCAATAAAGCTCTTACTGCGGGTAACTAGGCCTCGGGAGGGGCATTTCAACCCTGTGGAATGGGGGGAACTGCACCGAAGTTGGGAAACAACCAAATGATCAGTGGTTGGGGGAAAGTGGTTGGCGGGGCCAGGGGGAGGAGGCATGGTCATCTGGATAACCCCAAAGGGCCAGACTGGGGACCAAGAAGGGCCTGAGGTTCCCCACCCTTGGCCTAAATTTTTCACTTTAAGCTTAAGTTAGGCGCAGTGTATAGTCAACCCTTTGGGGTGAGCCTGATGCCCTTTGGGTCCCTTCCAGTTCCGTGAAGGAAAACAGTGGGTCACCCTGATGACAGACTGAGGCCAAAGAGGGATTTTTTTTTAAGGCTGAGGAGGAACTGCAGTCTGGTTTTGGAATCTGGCCAGGGCAACTTGGAGAACTCACTTGTAACACAATCCCCTCCATGCCAGCAGACGTTAGGGGTACTTCAAGTGTTAACTGACCAGGATCTCTTTTATGAAAAACGTAACCATCAACATGACACCTGTATGGTTACACCCAAGCATGAAAACAAGGTACAGATAGAACTTCAGAGGCGCAGCACAAAATGAACTGGATCTTTTGATCAAAGAGGTTATATTCTGAGTGGAGCTACAAATCTTTCCCCTCCTCTCCCCCGCCCCCCCCGCTTCCTCCAATCTGTTTTATATAATACACATGACACACAGAGGCAAGCTCACCTCATAATTATGAATCAAGAGATTAAAATATGTGAGAGCCACTGTACCGAACAGTTGACCTTTGTCAAATCTTAGTGAACATGTGATTTTTATTTATTTATTTATTGGTTGGTTGGTTGGTTACATTTATATCCAGCCTTTTTTCCTCCAAGGGGCACAAGGTGGCTTACATAATCCTCCTCCTCCTCCTCCTCCTCCTCCTCCTCCTCCTCTCCATGTTATCCTCACAACAACCCTGTGAGGTAGGTTAGTCTGAGAGTCAGTGACTGGCCCAAAGTCACCCAGTGAGCTTCATGGCCGAGTGGGGACTAGAACCCGGATCTCCTGAGCCCCAGCCCCAACACTCTAATCACTATGCCACACTGGCTCCCAATATTTTAAAATATTTGTATTGGTCTCTTTCTTTCGGAGATTTCTGAGATCATGTTCCAGACTCTTTCTCCCCTTGGATTCACCATTTTAATTTTCCACAACACCCCTGATTGATGTTACGTCAAGCACATTGTGGGAAAATTAAATGGTGACTCCCTGAGCCAGCCATCAGATGCTTTTTAAATTGGAGTGTTCAGTTAAAAGGAAGCCCCAGGGAGGCATCAGCTCAGTGGCAGGCTCTGCTGGGGTGCTGCAGCTGCCTAAGCATGCTGTGTGCTGTTGCTGGGTCTGATGTGCATACAGTAATGCCTTGGATTGAGAGCATTTGTACAGAGATTTTTAATTTAAGCCGTACTACAGTACTTGTATTGCAAGACGTCGCTTGTATATCAAGTCAATAAATAAATAAATAAATAAATATTTAAAAATTTGCTGGTCTTGCAAAACGCTCTCAAACCAAGTTACTTGCAATCCAAGGTATTACTGTATTTGAAATTGCCCTCTGTTTAGAACTGAGGCTGCGCTAAAAGAAAACAAAACTGGCCAATGTGCAAGAAAATCTGGCCAAGCCAGTTTTAATCCAGCCAGGCGGTAAGGTGATGTTCCAAAGAGACACATAGAAATGAAACCAGTGCTTTTAAACATTCAGACTCGAAACACAAAACTCATATTAAAAAGGCTTGTGGAATTCATTAGAACATAGAGAATCCAGATTTCTGCTCTAATATGGTGGATTTCAACGTGCATTCAAGGGAACTCTGGACCACCTTGGAAGCTTCTCTGGGGCTCCTCAAAAAGATCAGTTGTGAATGATGAACATGCTTTCCTGAAAGAATGCTGATGGCACACCAGTTTTGATCTCTCACCCCCCGCCCACAATGTGCGGCCACAAGTTGTGTTGGATCTGTTGTAGGATGGTTCATTTCCTGCAAGGTAAGAGTGAAGTCCAAAAGGCCTGGCCACCAGGAGCATCCAAAGACAGAAACCAGAGAAGAGCATCCAGTGGCAATGAAAAAAAGGAGAGAACTAGGTTCTCAGGAATCAAACTTTATTACTAAATAGAGGAGCCCGACGAGTTTCGGCCTGTGTTTTTTTCTAAGGCCTTCCTCAAGAGGTTGTAAAAGAGTCTGCGACTTGCCACTAAAACAGTGAAAGACACTTCAGTTGTTTAAGCAATCTGCAGACTCTTTTACAACCCCTTGAGGAAGGCCTTAGAAAAAAACACAGGCTGAAACGCGTCGGGCTCCTCTATTTAATAAAGTTTGCATCCTGAGAACCTAGTTCTCTCCTTTTTTTCGTCACCAGGAGCATCCCACAGGAACCATCAGCCTGTCCCTAGAACATGCATGCCCTATATACAATGTGCAGGAGTTCTTTGGCACATCTTTAAGAGTATTCATTGGCATCACTGCACCCTCATATTGGAGAAATGCTGTACCTGCTGCATTTGTGCCACAGCTGTAAAAAGGGACAAGGGGCTGAATTTCAACATGAACGATCGTGGCTGAAAACTGTCTAGAATGCATTCCTCATCTAGAAAATTAAGGACACAATTCTATGGCTGGTAGACGCTGGCTGGCTGGCCATAGGAAAAGTTGTTGGAGTTCCCACTCCGACCTCGTAAAAGTCCTCCGAGGTCGCAGCAGGGACTCCGCCTCCAGAGGGCCCTCCCTCTGCCCTCGCAGCCAACACAGTTCTTTCTTTAGAAATCGGCCGTCTAAATGTTTTGGAGGGTGAGGCGAGCACAGAGGCAATCCTTGGATGCCCTTAATCCTCTGAGGTCGGAGAGTGACGGGCAGCCACATTGGATGGTGCCCTAATCCCATTTATTCAGAAGGGGATTTGGGCCCAGAGGAAAAAACATGGAGAGTCTGCATTGTTTAAATCAGTCTTCATTGTTTAAATCCCCAGATGTTTTTGGCCTACAACTCCCAGCATGCCCCAGCCAGCGTAGCTGGCTGGGGCATACTGGGAGTTGTAGGTAAATGACTCGGTGGCAGTGAAAGTTGTCGTGATTCTGCAGCAGACTGAGCAGGCATACAGGAACAGCCTTCCCCACCATGTTCAGATGTATTGCACCTCTGTTTCAATTATAGGTAATTAGCTAAAAATTCTCACCGAAGTTCTCCGAATTCCACCTCGAAGCTCATTCCGACTTGAGTCCATATCACATTACGAGCTGTGTTTTTTTTCTTTTCACGTGAAAATCTGTGCTTATTTTTGTGTGTGTTTTTCTACATGTGTGCATCAATTGTGCACATCTTTGAAATGGATGCATTCTTCTCCCATTGATTAAAATGTATTTGTGTGCATTTTTCAAATGTACGCATTTTTGGGGGGTGCATTTTTCAAATCAACGCACACTATCAAACACATTGGGGGGGTGTGTCTGCAAATCACATTGTAAGCTTGGAAGCAAATGGACTTTGACCACAGATTGTGTCCGAGTCCGTGTTCAATCTGGAAGGTGGGAACTGGGTAAATCCTGATCAAAAACGAGCTGAAATTTTTTTCCTCATACATCAGCATATGAATTTTTTATGCAGATCCGCAGCCTCTTTTGTCCTCTTCCTTGGCAATGCATCAGTGGCCACCCTATTAGCAACCCAGACCCTAAAACTGTAGTCAGGGGCAGTATGCTGCTGACCTATCTTGTCCGTACAGGAGTAATGGAGAAGGGGCAGCAGGGCGTGAGCAGATGTGGGATTACATACTTCTCAGGGCCACCAAGAACATTTTCAGGGCCTGGGATTTTTTACCTCCCGCCTTGAGTTTCTTCCCAGAGATGTGGGTTGCTGGGTGCACACTCATGGAGCTGCCTGTGGCTTTCTGCTGAGTTCATTATGCACTTCCAGTCTGCACGCCTGATCATCCCTCTTCCTTTGGGAGGAGCAAATGCCTGGCAGTGTGTCAAACCCACACTGGGCTCAAGGCAACAATGTATGAAGCATGTCATGGGATCTCTTTGCGGATGCCTCAGTTGATGTATCCTTCTCCCTTCTCCCTGGCCCCAATATTATCTTGGGTGTCTCCCCTCTTTCTTCTTTAAGGAACAAGGAACCACCAATTCCTGTAACAGGATGATGCATGTTATGGAGATAGTGATGCAGAGGATGTATTTTCCAGATGGCTGTACTTGGGGTCAGGGAAAGATATTCCCCCACCCAGGCCACCTTGGCAAATGGTCCTGGGGATTTTATTTCCCCATTTACCCTGCAGTATGTGAGCTAGTTTGCTTGCATGAGTAATCCTCTATAGCTGTTTGAGCTCCCTGATCTGTGCGCTTTTAACTATGGTGCTGAACTCCACCCGCAAAATAGGTTCACCACTGTGAGGCACCATGGATAGCTCCTATAAAGCTCCAGATAAAAGCTGCAATGGATTAGGAGCCCCGCCGAAATAGGAGCCGCCAGCCTCCCCTGCATATGACAAAATGAAAAGGTTTGAGTTCATGGTGAGTATTAAAATGTTTCAACAAAAAAACGAACTCCTAAATATTGATGGCATTTTCTCTCTCCCTTCCTTCAAGGAGCTCAGGGTGGCGTACATGGTTCTCCCTTGTCCCCCACCCCATCTTATTCTCACCTCAGCCCTTTGTGGTAGGGTAGGCTGAGGCAGAGCAACTGGTCCAAGGTAACCCAGTGAGCTTCATGGCTTTGTGGGAATTGGAACCATGATCCCCCAGTTCTAGTTCAACACTCTGACCCAGGGGTGTTGAACGTTAAGCCCTCGGGCCCAATCCATCTCATGGTTCCCTGTTTCCATGGTTCCCCAGCTTGCCCCCTTCGCCTTTACTATGACCACTGATCATCTGGCGGTTTCCTGGCTTTTGCATGCTATTTCCCCAATCCGAGGGTTTCTCCAAAATTGAATTTGGCCCTTGGGCTGAAAGAGGTTCTACACCCCTGCTCTAACTACTACACCAGACTTGCTCTGGCATCGCATCTTAGGACCACACAGAGCCATTTCATATACATTTCCTGCCAGCTTGAATGTAGAAGGCAGCCAGCCTCTATGAAGGGAAGGCAAAATCAGTTATATGGCGGTAGCACGTGAATTACGCTGATCCCATCAGTACTGTAAGATGTACACACCCTGTCCTGTGCATACACAGACACACACACATACATGTATTGTACAGAGTACTGTTTATTTGCCCTTTCTCTGCTCAGCATTACGGTTCAGGAAAGATTAGAGCGGAGAACCGAGCTTGCGTGTGTTTGCTGGCACGTGGCCAGCGTGTGCCTCACAAGCCGTGTTAACACCACTCACCTGCCGCTTGCCTTTGGTGTGGTCACCAGCAGCAGTTCTATTAACCCATAAGAAACCCCACTAAGTTTTAAGGATGCACAGATTTTGTTAAATCCATTCCATCTGCATCCCGTGGATTGTCAGGCATCTTTTGTTCCATCATCCACTCATTGATGGAACTGGAAGCTTTTTTTAGGGATGTACCAGAATTTTGTTCCACTTGTACCAATTTGCATTTTCAGTCATCCGCATCAGCACAAGGGAGCATTAGCGCAAAGGCACATTTGAGCTGGTGCGCACTTGCCCAAGTACAAATTTGCGCAAATCCCTCCAAACAGTTTAAAAAAAACAACAACATTCTGCAAGTTCGTGGAATCTGCGCAACTGGGGAAAAGCTGGCCCACTGTGGAATCCGCAGATCAGATCTATTGGAATTCACTCATCTGAATTCATTGTGGATTTCTCCAGTGATGCCAGTTCTACACTGGGAGATGTGGGGGCCATGTACAGAGGAGCTGTGGGTGCTGATCACAGGCACCTTAATACATTCAAAACGCAGACTTGAATGTGACCATTGCAACAGGGATGTTGTTGGAACAGATATGCTTCCTAAGTGATGTACAGTTTGCCAAAGAAATGGATGGTTAGTTCAAGTCAATTCAGCACATACCCATCACAGCGTTTTTTGTGTTTTTTTTAATCTTGTTGCCCCTTTGGGGTTGTCAGGTCACAATGCTACAGTGACAGAAGAAGCCACAACTGGCTGAGCCTTCTTGCCTCACTTTCCTGCCTCTTTTGCCCATTTTGTCAAATTTTGATCTCCACCTACCCTTCTTTCAGCTTCTCAGTTTATTGCCTATGCTGTACCTTTTCTTCACGCTCTTTGCTTCCCTATATCCCAGGGCCTCTTTTCAATTCTCAGTTTACCCCCCTCTATGAGGTTTTAATCCCAGCCAAAATGACAATTTCCCAACCCTCACAGAAGGTGGATTGCAGACTGTTTATTTCCCTGTTCAATTGAACATCCTATGCCACCACACTAGACAGGCCAACCAGTGTTGGATGTTTCAGTGCCACGAGAGCAATACAGCATAGAATCATGTGAATTCTCTGGGTCAAACTAGACATGCCGCCACAGGGAATCTGTGATCAGGATCTCCCTCTTGAAAACACACACGCACGCACGCACGCACGCACGCACACAACAAACAAACAAATTAGCAGCTCTATGCAGCTCTTTTGAAGGTTGAGGAAGAGTTGCTGCGAGAGAGGGTGCTTAGCCCTCCCCCTATACTATTTCCCCAATCTAAATTGCCTTCAGGTACAGGATGTTTTCTAACAGTAGCTTCAGAGGGGATTTAGATCAGGGAACTGGCACATGAGGGAAAGAGTAACACCCCCTTTCCGAGTGCCACTTCCCCAATCTTCAAATCTGCCACATAGGGCTGCTAATTAGGATAGATCAATAGGAAAGATCCTGATCACAGATTTTCTAGATTACATCTAGTTGCTCCCTTAGGTTTCTGCCAATCCAACTTATCCTATTTCCAAATCCATTCAGGGCCCCATCAATGCATCTCACTCCTGATGCTCCCCCCCCCCAACTTCTCTGGAGCAAAAACAGCAACACAAAGCCTCCCTCTAGATGGGCAATCTGCAAGTCTGCGCAGATGCTAAGACAAGCTGAAGCGGAAGATATTTCAGTGAGAAAGCAAGTGGATTCAGCTGAAATAATGCCTGACGCTTGTTGCCGTCAGAACAACTGGAGTCACTCAGTTAGCTTGAAACCCACAAGTGTCTCAGGTGCTGCATTTCTTCTGCTTCTTTGCAGGCTGTAAACTGAACAGAGCCTGTGCTAAGCCCCTACCCTGCCACAGCCCTGCAGGCTGCAAGGTGCTGCCTGCATTCTTATGCATTGTCCACAACCCTCCGGTAAGCTCCTGGTTTTTGATAGAGAAGCACACAGGGCAAAAGGTTTGGCTTTCAGGTTCTCCAGGACAAAAGAGCAACAACTCCAGTCCAGTGATCAAAAGAAACTCATAAATGTTGGTGTACTGGTGGATCCAGTTCTGCGGACCTGTCCACAATTATGGCCAATTACTTTCCCCTCCTCAGCAAGAAGAAAAGGAAAAGCATATTGAAGGCATACTACGTGACTGCCATAAAATCTTTTCTTTTCTTTTTAAATGGTTAAGTGCTGGACGGAGGTTACAAGCTAAAGGAACATATAAAGCAAAGCAGGGGGAGGCAGGGTAAACACACAAGGTGCTAATCTCTATGTCATTGTGCAATATTGTGGTTATTTAATGACAGCAGGGCCATTCAATAGGGCCCCCATTGTCTGGAGGAGAAAAGGAGAAAATCAGCGCCCAAACTGAAGCCTACAAAACGGGAAGGTTTAGATGTTGTTTGAAGATGGAAAGTTTCCAAACTGCACAGGAACAGGTGGGGTGGGAGGAAGAGGATGACTGGCCAGGATGACTGGCTCCACCCACACCTTGGTACAATCCTTTCTTGCTACACCTGTAGAATATATATATCTCTGTATGGCCCTGCATTTTGCTACAGTCCCTTAGCATCCTATGCAAAGGAGGGACCTGTATGCCACCGCTGCCCTTCCACCTTCTCCAGCCCAGTCATGAGGAAAGAAGTTTGCACCATCGCTTTTCTCCGAGCCGTCTTTACCGAGTTCTTAGCTACCATGATTTTTGTCTTCTTCGGTTTGGGCTCAGCCCTGAAGTGGCCTTCAGCCTTGCCGAGCGTCCTCCAGATCTCCCTGGCTTTCAGCTTGGCCATCGCCACCCTGGTGCAAACGTTTGGCCACATCAGCGGTGGCCACATCAACCCGGCCGTGACCATTGCCTTCTTCATAGGGAACCAGATCTCTTTCCTCCGGACGTTGTTCTACATTGTGGCCCAGCTGGTGGGGGCCATTGCCGGCGCAGGTATCCTTTATGGAGTGACTCCCAGTAATACCCGTGGCAACTTGGCAGCCAATGGGGTAAGTACTTTCTGCTGCTGGGGATGGATGAATTTCCAGTCTGGCACTTTGTGTGAGGAATTCTCAAGGAAGTAGGCATACCCATAAGGGGAATTTGCATCTCGGGAGAAACCCAAAGCTAATGGGCAGCTACTCTGTTTCTGGATGGCGTGTGACGCATTTAGAGATTCCACCTGCTCATTGCACTGCAGCGTAAGAGAAAAGCCTACTCTGAAGATGCACCTGGCAGTTTGCTGGCGTGACAGATTAACTGTGCAGAGTAATTTAAGAGGCGTTTCAAAGGCTGCTCATATCCTAAGGGGGTGAGTGAGTGAGTCAGTCCCCACCCCCAAAAGGAAGAAAAGCTTTAACCGCCACTTTGCCAATTGAAGAAGAATCAAGAGGTAGGGGGAGCGCGGGGAATCTGTGGGAGTCTGTTGGTTTGTTTTGCTGGGCATTGACATAATTTGGAAGCATTTTATATGTCCCATGCTGAATTTTTGTACTTTGCCTTGAGATCTCTTGGAAAGGCACTCAGGGGAGTGCGTGCTGCGTTCTGCATATGCCATCGGACTTGTCAGGGGGAACTTTTCAAGGGGGCTTTCCCACTCTTTCCCCACGTGCCACCTGAAAGGCCATGCTTAGAGCAGCATTCTGGAGCAGCCTTCGATGTGCATGCATGGGGCTGACACAGGCAGACACACACACACACCTGTGCAACTCCTCTGGACACGCAGCATTTCCCATTTGTGCGCATGGCATGGGTCTCCTTAGATCCCCGTGAACGTTCGCCATCCAACATTAATGATCCAAGGGATTCATAGAATCATAGAAAAGTAGAGTTGGAAGGGGCCTACAAGGCCATCGAGTCCAACCCCCTGCTCAATGCAGAAATCCAGGTCAAAGCATCCCTGACAGATTCAGTACATTAAAAGATTCAGTATGTACATTAAAAGTTGTGCTGGCTTGTGTGGATGGATAAATGGGGAAAAAAACATTTGGGAAGGTTTAGGCATCTCATTAAACCTGGACAGAGAAAGACAGCAGCCTAGCTAAGCTAGCTTGAGGATGATACCGGAGAAGCAGGTGGAAGTTTCGATTGGCTTCCCTCAACCTGGTGCCCTCTAGATGTGTTGGACTACAACTCCCATCTTATCTCAGCCAGCATGGCCATTGGCACCAGGTTAAGGAAGTCTGGTTTGGAAGAGCTCATGGGTCAGTGTTAAAGGCAACTGGAAGCTCAAAGTGCCCGTTGTGTAAGGACCACAACATGAACTTGCTGCAGAGAGGAATTGGACTGGAGGCCCTGTTTATTCAGTGCTATCAAACAGCTAGGAGTGTCGATGATGTCCCCTCATTTCCTATGTTTTCACCAGCACCATTCTTATTATAGCATCATGAAACATTTAGTTAGCATGTGAGGTGGTGCAGAGACTGTAAAAGTGACTGGAATCATTCTCTCATGAGGATAATATTGCCGCTTGTCAACCATTCCTGAACGATTTATGTTATTGCCTGCTTATCCTTCATGTACAAGAGAAAGCTAAGGAGAGGCATTTGTAATGCAGATGAGCCTTATAGTTTATGTTCACATTACAAACCTCACTGAAGCAATCATGTGTGAAGGGTTGGACTCGATAGCCTTGTAGGCTCCTTCCAACTCTATGATCTATGAAATCTATGAAAATATTCAAAGTCCAGAGGGCTCAAAATCTCATTGTGTTCACCCCAACGCAACTAGATCCCGAATCCTTGTAGTTTAATCTAACCTACTCTTGCACTAAATATGAGCTTCAGAGTCTTCAGACCCATTTCAGGGTCAAGGGACCTTCATTCCAGGCTTGCCTAATAAAGAGGAGGGTCCTTGAATCTGCTCCAGATTGTCGCATATTCCCCACCTTCAATGTTCCTCAACAGACACCAGCTGCTTTAAAAGTGATTTGGAATAGATACACACTGTTCGCAAAGGGGAAAATATCTCACGGCTGGATCAGTGAGACGATATGTGACATCAGCAATGAAAGGGAGACAAATGCAGGAAATAAAAGGGATACAAAAATAGAAAGAGATGGATTCCTCCTTTAAAAAAAAAAAAGACTTGTCCCCCCCCCCCCACACACACACACAGTAGTCACTTTTAAAGGCTGTTTTCCGGCCCTTTGGGGGATGGGGGGGGGATTAAAATTCCAGGCTTGTCCTGTTGAGCTCAGTGAATTGAATTGTTTGTTTAGCATGAAGCACCACAACCCCAGCTGGCATAGAAATGCTCCAGGATGGCACCGGCTCGACGGATTGGAATCTAGTGGCATCTGCAAAGCCCGTCCGTGCATTTTCCAAAAGTGCTTTTTAATTAGCGGCCATCCTTAAGCATCTTTATTTAGTCGGGACGGGAGTGGTTTCCCTTGATTAGCTGTGGCAGTTCCTTCTAGATAAAGAATGCACAGCACAGGATTGTAGCCTAAATCTCTGCAACTTCCATCCTGGCAGCTTAGCAACAACACGACCGCAGGCCAGGCAGTGGTGGTGGAAATTATCCTCACCTTCCAGCTTGTCATGTGCATTTTCGCATCAACCGACCGCCGCCGAAATGACAACGTGGGCTCCCCATCTCTCTCTATTGGTCTCTCTGTCACCTTGGGTCACCTGGTTGGGGTGAGTATTTCTGCTATGGCTTACAGCTTTTGTTTTTTGTGCAAAAAACAAAAGGAAGGGAGAGATGGAAAGATCCATTCACAGCTCATGGCAGCCCTCAGCTGCTGTATAGGAGGTCAGAATTTATAACTTATTTGTTACTGCATTTATATCTTCCTCCAAGGAGCTCAAGGCAGCTTATATATTCCTCCTCCTCCTCTCCATTTTATTCTCACAACAACCCCATGAGCTAGGTTAGGCTGAGCAGCAGTAACTGGCCCAGAGTCACCCAGTGAGCTTCATGGCTGAGCGGGGACTAGAACCCGGATCTCCCGAGTCCCAGCCCAACACTCTCACCACTGCGCCACACATGGCAACAAAGCCATAGACAGCAGTGGCAAAGTCCCTGTTTATTTATTTATTTAATATATTTATTCTACCTGTTCTCAATAGCATAGTCTCCAAGTGCCCCCAAAATGCCGGGACTGTCACGAAAACCCTTAAGCCGTCCCAGCTTCTCACTTTATCATGCAGAGTCCCGAATTTAAACTTTTTAAACTTTCCTTAAAGGTGCCATGCCATGGGCAAAATTGCAGCTAAGCTAAAACTGCAAGCATGGCCCCTTTAAGTATAGCTCTTTTTAGGCTTGAACAGCTCCCCGGAGAGACAGATGCTGGGAGGATGTGTGTGCGCATGCACACACATGCTCTACCTGCTGAAAAGGAGGCTGCACCCGGTGGCCTGGACAGAGGGAGAGGTGAATGAGGGAATTTATCACATGATTCCTATCTTTATATTGCCAAAGATTTTCTTTCCTAATAGAGCTGACTCTGTGCCTCTAACAGGTGAGTTTACAGTGTCAGAAGGAAATGCAAGAAACGTCCCCTTCTCTCTGAAGCTCCATGTTTGGGGGTGTGGGGTGGGTGGGTAAGTTTCACCTGCTGAATTTGTGCCAATTCTGACCATTTTAAAACAAAAAGAAAGAGATTGCCCTGCAAGCACTGACATCCCTCCATGAAAAACACTAAATATCAACAATGAAGGGTTTAAGTAAGGTTAAAAAAAAATAAATTACAAAAGCCCCTTATAAAATATTATAAAATAATTTATAATATAATAATGTAATAATGATAATATATAAGATTTTGTGTGTTTGCTCTAATAACTTTTGTACTTGACCATGCTCTTTGGTTGCCTGGCCATACCCTTGGCCACGCCCTCATGTTGCCTGTCCACACCCTCTTGATCACACCTTCATGTTGCTTAACCATACCTCTTACAAATTCACATGTGTGTCCCTATTTTCACCTGTGAAATGTTGGAGGGTATGCAATAGCACCTCCTCCTTGGCATGCACTTTCTGCCCTTTCCTGTTCACTGCCACCGATGCTGGGAGAAGAAGCTGCCAGGGAGCAGCCTAACCTTCGTTTAGCTGGAAAAGCCATGCCTGTGGGCACTCCCTACTACTTTTTTCCAAAACAACACCATAAATCTGTCACGGGGAATGCTAGATGAAGGGAGAATTTACAGCAGATGTTACAGTGGAAGGAGGGGGGAAATGGTGGATTGACTGACAGACAGAAACCACATTGAGATTAGAGGAAATATTTAGATGTCTAACCCACATTGTTTCCTCCCTCCACAGATTTATTTTACTGGCTGCTCTATGAATCCTGCCAGGTCTTTTGGGCCTGCTGTGGTCATGAAAAGATTCACCCCTGCTCATTGGGTAAGAATAATCTGACTTTTCACCTCGGGGTGTCTGGCAGTAGCAGAGGTCACGTGGACCTGTCCTTAATTGCTGCACCTTAACAGGTGGATGGAAACACAATGAAAAGCTGCAAAGATAATGCACTAGAGAGGGAATACCATGGAAGGAAGCCTGATACATAAAATTTGCCATAGAAAGAAAGAGGACACTGGATCCTAAGCCTCTGTTTATTTCATTCATTCATTCATTCTATTATATTTCTATACCGCCCATTAGCCAAAGCTCTCTGGATGGTTTACAAGACAAAGCTTGAAACCATAAAATACAATAATATAGTAAATCATAATATAAAAATGTAAGTTTAAAACAGAATTTAGAAAGGAGTACACTGATGCAAGAGCTAACACAGGGCTAGGGAATGTGTGACCTTCCAGATGTTGCTGGACTGCAACACCCATCAGCCCTTAGCCAGCATACCCCCTGATGAAGGTTTGCAGTCCAACAATATCTGGAGGGCCACATTTGTCCATCCCTGCCATAACCAAGGAGGTACAGTCATGCCTTGGATTGAGAGCATAATTCGTTCCGGAAACGTGCTTGTAATCCAAAACACTCTTATATCAAAACGAAATCCCCCCCAAAAAAATTGTACAGAGATTTTTCATTTAAGCCATACTACAGTACTTGTATTGCAAGACGTCACTTGTATATCAAGTTAAAAAAAAAATTAAATAAATATTTAAAAATTTGCTTGTCTTGCAAAACGCTCTCAAACCAAGTTACTTGCAATCCAAGGTATTACTGTATTAGTGGCATTAGAGATATCCCACAAGATGAGTCAATAGCCTGTGGCTTACGCTGGCTCAGCTTGTCTGAGCGTGGAAAGCTAAGCAGGGTCAAGCCTGGTTATTACTTGGATGGGAGACACCTCCTCTAGTTTCCTGCACTGAGCAGGGGGTTGGACTCGATAGCCTTGTAGGCTCCTTCCAACTCTATGATCTATGAAATCTATGAAAGTCTTCTCTAGCCAAGCTGATACCAGAGGGAGTCTGAAAGTCTCTGAAAGGTTCTCATCCCTTCCATTGTTTTTTTCAGGTCTTCTGGGTAGGACCCATCTGCGGAGGGATCCTGGCCTCTCTGCTTTACAACTACCTTCTCTTGCCGCACTCAATGAATATGTCCGAGAGGGTAGCCATTGTGAAAGGTACCTACGAGTCAGACGAAGAGTGGGAAGAGAGAGAGAAAAGCATGGAGATGTCCTCCCCATGAACGAAAGTGCTCCAGATGAGAAGGAAGTTAAGAACCTCACACCCCTGATACCCACCATCAAACACTGACTGTATACCTCCTTGCAATCCAAAGAACACGTAGCTTCTGCTACTGCGGAAGAGTTTGATGGGAATGGGGGAGACATTATTTGTGTAAATAACTGTCTTGAACATGTGGCCATCTGTGTCTGTGAGCGCATAGGGGAAAGCATGGCTGAAGAAGGAGCCGTTCCAACACTCTCCGTTTCGGGAATGATGCATTCGAACAGTAACACCAGACAACAATAATGGGGTATTAATCTCTTGGGTCGGGTGCCTGCAGAGGCTTGGAAGTCTTCTAGAGCTGTGCCTGGGATGTGAACATTTGTAACAGGGCAGGGTTTTCAGTCATTTGTTTAGCTATTTATATTTGACTTCCTGATGGGGCCCCAGGACATGTCACTCCCCCCGCACGGTCCTCTGGGCTTTCAGGTGGTTCGGGGGCAAGGTGGCCTGAGCTTGAATTTCCCAAGCCTGGTCCCATGTCATGTATGAAACCATGGTTTGCCAACTTGCCACTAGCTTTGTAAAATGTTTAATATGTCATCAATCCACAATACAGCATAAATATTAACAAGAACTAAGGATGGGGGTTACAGACGAGCTTCTGGAAGAGGAGAAAGACATTTGACTGCAGTTTTGTGCTGAGGGCTATGAGAATTCATGTGAGATCTTACACATGGCCAAGTCCTATTGTTTTTAGGCACATCACTGTCTCTTTGGGAGAAACATATTTGGAAAGGAAGCACATGTGGACTTGGACTGGACAGCACTTTGAATAAAGGACGGTCCTCTGTAAAGTAGGACACGTTGCTCCCTTATGGAAGAAGCACACGTATGCACAATGCTCACTCGTGCAGCGTCATATGCAATGGAGAACTCAGCTCAGGTCTTTAAGGCAGGTGAGTGTGTGGGCATTACATTTCAAGTGTGCCATGTGCGTGAAGTGAAAGTGGCATGGTTGAATTCTGCTTTAAATA
This sequence comes from Shinisaurus crocodilurus, assembly GCA_021292165.1. Lineage (NCBI taxonomy): Eukaryota > Metazoa > Chordata > Lepidosauria > Squamata > Shinisauridae > Shinisaurus > Shinisaurus crocodilurus. Next base: position 34,803,933 of record CM037881.1, on the reverse strand, counting down.
ATCCAACTTAACTTTAAAAAATCTACCAGATCAAAATTCTGGCTGTTTAACAAAATAACTTGGGCCACATGGCCCGAAGCAAGCACACACACATACACACGCACACACGACAACACCTCCCTGGCACCAAACTTCCATGCAGTGGTGTGTTGCCCCCCCCCCCGGTTAGTTGGCAATGCTGCAGATGCCAGACAGTGACTGGGTTCACACAACACGGTAAGCCACATGGTGTTGTCCGAACCTAGGTGTGCTTCCCATGAGGTGGCTTATAAGCCCAGCTTCTGGCTTTATAAGCCACCCCAGGAAGCCATGGCTGGTTGTAGGATTTATGAGCCACCCCTGGACTCGAGCCACCTGAACCCGCACAACACAGCAAGCCCAGGGGTGACCCCAACCTGCTAAAGAGCTGCTTGGCAAAAGTGGCACACACACACAAAAAGAAGGCTTGCCACTCTTGCCAAGTGGCTCTGGGTGAGCTCTGACGACACCCACACCAAAGTGCCCAAGCGGCACTTGGGGGCGGCAGTCAGGGGCTCCCCACACTGCCGCCTCTGCCACCAGCCAAAAGGGCTGGCAGCTGCAGCAGTGTGGGACCAGCCACGCTCTGCGCAGCCTACTCCAGAGTAGGCCAAGAAGAGCATGACTCCGCTCCCCCTGCCATCCAGCGCCAACGCTGCCGATCCCAGCAAAGAGGGGTTGCTCATGAGCAACCCCCTCTGCCAGGATCAGCAGCAGTGTGGGGCAGCTGCTGCTGATCCCAGCAAAGCAGGCTTGCTGGGGTCCACAGCATAGTCTCCAATTGCCATGAAAATGCAGTAGAGACTGTCACGAAAACCCTTAAGCCATCACGGCTTCTCACTTTGTCATGCAGAGTCCCGAATTCCCAGCTACTTTAAGCTGCTCTTAAAGGGGCCATGGCATAGGCAAAATTTCAGCTAACCTTGCAGTTTTAGCTTAGCTGCAATTTTGCCCATGGCATGGCCCCTTTAAGAGTAGCTCTGCTTAGGCTCGAACAGCCGCAGGGTCTCCAGGAGAGACAGATGCTGCTAAGCTGGGAGGGTGTGTGTGTGTGCGTGCATGTGTGTGCACGCATGCACTACCTGCTGCCTCTACTGCATGTCGTTGCTGTGGGGAAGGGATTAGCTGGGTGAAAAGAAAAGGAGGAGGAGGCTGCACCCCCTGGCCTGGACCGGGGGAGAGGTGAATGAGGGAATTTATCACATGATTCCTATCTTTATATTGCCAAAGATTTTCTTTCCTAACAGAGCTGACTCTGAGCCTCTAACAGGTGAGTTTACAGTGTCAGAAGAAAATGCAAGAAACGTCCCCTTCTCTCTGAAGCTCCATGTTTGGGGGTGTAGGGTGGGTGGGTAAGCTTCACCTGTTGAATTTGTGTCAATCCTGACAATGTTAAAACAAAAAGAAAGAGATTGCCCTGCAAGCACTGACACACACACCCCATGAAAAACACCAGATATCAACAATTAAGGGTTTAAGTAACGTTAATATATATATATTACAAAAGCCACTTATAAAATATTATAAAGTAATATATAATGTAATAATGTAATAATGATATAATATATATAATTATATAATATATAATAATATAATTCTGGAAAAGTCATCCTAGCACTGGTGCTGCTGCTGCTGCTGCTGCTGCTGCTGCTGTACATCTACCTCTTCTTTTAGCAAGGAGCAGCATTTCACAATTATCCCTCAATTACACGATATTTCTTCACACAATGCATAATCAATTTGCTGCCACAAGATGTGATGGACAGTGTTGCTTTAAAACATGGAACTTCAGTGTTTAATACTGGATATATGTGCTCAAATGCAAGATATATGAATTGTGGGAAGGAAAAATATTTATTAACCTCTAACCATGAATTTAAAAAAAAGAATAAAGGTTGAAATATTTTGTCCCAGAATACATTTACATTTAAGACATACCCTTTTTCCATAATATTTTTTTTTAAAAAACTGTTAGGCCTTCTGAGTCTTTTAACAAAGCATGATCAATACCAGTGGTCCTCCTTGACAATTTATTATTGAATTTATTTTAGCCAAATCTAATAGTGTGATTCAACTGTACATTTACTTGGGAGTAAGCCCTATTGGATTCCATGGGACATACTTCCGAATGATCATGCCTAGGATTGTGCTATAAGGCAGCAGTATTCTGGCCACTTCCTTGAGAGTAAAGCCCCACTGAAAGAAGTGGGAGTAGCTTTTGAATGAACATTATAGCATCAGGCTGTAAAACTAGACTTTGCTCCTATCGGAACTCCAGGCATAGCCCTTGATGGTCAGAGACCTATAATGGGCAGCTTCTCATGAGTAGGCTGAAGCGATGGCTGCTCCCCCATCCGTCCGTGTCCCCCCCGCCATTGACAAGCGGCGGCAGAGGGGGGAAACCTCGCTGCTCCCATGAGGTTCCCTGGGATACCTGCAGTAGGACCAAGGGGGGAAGGGGGAGAGCAGGAAGCGCCCTACCCCCGGCCCCGATGTTCCCGGTCATCTCTCAGGCACATTGGACGTAGGGTGACTTATAAGCCACACTGCGTAGCTTTCTACGCAGTGTGGCTTATCGTGTCGTGTGCAAACCTGCCCATAGAAAAAGTAGTCTTAGGTACTGCCTCAGTCACTAGACAGGGTATGAGGAGGGGCTGAACCAAGCACCTCCAGCGGGCATCAGGAAAATCTGAGACGTAACAGGAAAAAGAAGTCGATCACCACATGGAAATCCAGAAAGAATTATACGCCTGCTGGCCAATTCCAAAGCGTTATGACTCGAGTGGGATGGGGGCAGACGGCTATTTCTGCACTGCCTGGTGTCTCACTGCATTTATTATCTGCTGAAGAAGAATGCAATTCATTTTGAGCCTCTGTTATTATTTAGGTTTCTGTATATATTGTATTATTTATTATCCATTAAAAAGAAACTTTACAGCAAAAGCAATGGCTTGGAGGTCCATGGGATTCAGAGAGGATAGTGTGGTGACAGGCTACTGATATGGGTTCCACGCAGATGTCAGCAGCCTCACTGGTTTGTTAACATGGTTTTATACAGCTCCACAGCAAGGCTCACCACAACAAGGTTTTCCCCAGTCCAGAAAGGGCCAGTGTACGGTCCATTCTTCGCACCAAAATATAGCAGACAGGCGACAATTATTATCCTACTCCCAAAAGGTTTTTGCCATGCAAGGGATTGCCACACAAATGTTCATGTGGGGTTGTGCCCTGGCAGTGACTTGCAGGTTAACCATGTTGCCTCCCCAATCAGGATTTCCTCTCATGTGGAGGAGCAATCCCTGTGAAAGTCTCTTCGCATGGATGCTGAATGTGTGGCCACTGAAGCATGTGTCTGGTGCACATGTCATCAGCAGTGGACAGTGCTAGCTGGCACAAACCCACACACCCCTCATGTGTGCTTCCATGCTCCTCATGAGAACAATGGGAACCCAGACTAAAAATTGCAAAAGACTGAGAACCACTGTCCGAGTGATGTCCAAAATGAAAAACATTGCCTTGTCGATGTCCTGGGAAGTGTCTCCTGCCAAAGTGCAGTAGGTACCAACCATGGACATTGAACAAGAAAGGCTACAGATAAGTTAATTTATTACTTTGTGCTCAATTGACAGCTGTCCAATGGCAAACTGTCAAGTGAAAAAATATGTCCCTGTGGAAAAACCCTGCTCAGCCCTGTCAAAAGCCCCATTTTAAAAGGAAGCCTGAGTTTTGACAGCTCCTGTCAAAACTGACAGGTCCCATAAATGGGGTGGCTCGCAGCTTTCCACTTTCCTGAGCACCTAGAGGCTTGGGGAAAGGGTGGGAAATGTGCAGGACGCTGAGAACTCCCAGGTCCACATATAAAAACTAGAGGATCTCACTGCAAACGGAGTGATCTACTGGTGGCCACCCCTTTCACGAGCAAAGATACATTTGTGGGTTTGCTTTCACTTGACAGCTCACCTTTTGACAGCTGTCAGGGAATGCAAAGCAACAATTTAACCTATTTGTTGCCCTGTTTTCTCAATGTTCCCAGATGGTACCTCCTGCACTTTTTGACAGGAGACACTTCCCGGGACAATGATGAGGCAAGGCTTTTCATTTTGGACCCCCATACAGGTGCACATTTGCAAGAGAACAAAAAAAAATAAATTAAAAATGCAATTTACGCAAATTAGAATTTGCACAAATTTCAAGACAAATTTTATTAAAAATGTGTGAACTGCTCGCAGAAGCCAGGGGGGGGGGGGATCCAGTGCAGTACGCTGCTGCTTGCTGGATCAGAAATGCTGTGGAAATCTGCCGGGCGTAAATTAAACAGAATTCCTAGCATCACCCATCCATAGCTGTGGCTCATCTCTTAGATCAAAGTATTTTCTTCATATTACCACAAACGCTGCCCTACGCACGCGCACGTGCGCACACACACACACACGCACACACACACATACAGAGAGAGTCTGTGGTGAGATGCATCTGAATACCAGTTGTTGGGAAACAACAGTGGGAGACAGGGCTATTGCCCTCATGTCCTGCTTGTGGGCCTCTGTGGGAAGCAAGACAGTAGACTAGAGGGACCATTGGTCTCATGCAGTGGAGCTTTTCTTATGTCTTTGTGGTACTCTGTAGGGCAGAGATGGAGAACTTGCAGCCCTCCAGATGTTGGGACTATAGCTCCCATCACCCAAGACCACCATTGGGTATGCTGGCTAGGGATGATGGGAGCTGTAGTCCAGCATCATTTGGAGGGCCACCGTTTCCCCTGCAATAGGACTTCAGGCAAGTTTTACCATAAGATGATTCCAGGTGGCTGCCCACAGCTGCGCATTGCAGGAAAGAACACTTTCAATGCAGCAGGCTCAAAAGCACAGCAGGTAACATCTACCTTCTCCACACATTCTGAGAGGAAGTGTGCCCACATGTGAAACACTCTGGGATGGTGCTGGACAATGAGAGACAAACAAAGAGCACATTGACATGTTTAAGACCCATGGTAAGGCATTCCAGTGCAGGCCTATGCTGAGCCAGTCTTTGCATGTATCTGGGGTTTGAGAAAGGGCTTTCCAGGCAGATGGGGAAATTAGCACCTCTCCCTGTAGAAAAATACACACACCAGAAGTGGTTTTTGTTTTTGAAATCTATTGGGAAAGATTGTTGAATCTTGTTGAACAATTAAATTCTTAGCTTTTAATTGTTAACAGTGCAGAGTAGTTCTAGGATGATCTGCAAAGTGTATGCAACATAGTGTCCAGGTGAGGAAGCCAACTCAGAAAACAACAACTGGGTACAAAGAGACACTGGAAAATCAAGACGAGAAAATGACGATCAAGTCGTCTTCTTTTTTCTACCAAGACGTTGGTATGGATATTGTTTGCCTCACTATCCTGGTTGAGTGACATTAATTTCCAATGAGGCCAGGAATTAACTGCAAGTTTCGAGATACAGAAGTGTCTTGAGGCATCTTGGAAATGTATTGTGGCATAAGCTTTTGTGGGGCACACCAAAAAGTACACCTTTTCCTCCCATTGATTGAAGCTTGTTTGGGCATATTTTTCAAATGTGCTCATTTTCAAACTCATCTCTCTTTGGTCCCATGGATCACATTGAAAGCTTCGAAATGTAAGCTCTTCAAGCACAGATGGTGTTTGGGTCCAGGAGGTGCAAACCAGTTAAATTTGGGTCTAAAACAAACTGAAACAAATATCTCATGCATCCCTAGTGAGAAGTGACCACATCTCATTGACTCTGTCCACTTGATCAGCTTCCAAGAATAGCGTGGGAGCAAGCACGTGGTAAAGGCTCCCACAAAACGTTGCTTATAATGTATGGACCAGCTGCACATGTACCTGCATTTGCTTGCATTTATCTCTTGTTAGCTTTTCTTAACTCTTCCTTCCCTTTGTCATCTTTCCCCACTGTCAAAATTCAAATTGTAAATGCCTTGGGGCAGGGATCTTGTTACTGTTGTTTTGCCTATGGTCCTCTGTAAAGAATAAATGCACATTGGATGACCATTACCATCTTGTAGATGTTAGCTAATTTGGGGAGGTGGAAAGAGTGAGTCCTACATTTTGAATATGGCCCAGTTCACGTGACCAAATTTTATGTGGTAAAGTTGTCCCAGGATAACTTCTTTTCCAGTAGATTTTGGCACACTGGTTCAATTGTTGGAATGTCTCTTTCTTGTAAACAGGCAAAGCTTTCCCCCTCACTATCACAGTGGAAAGGAAAGTTTCACTTGCTTAATGCCTGCATGCCAGGCTGCTGTTTAAAGGCACAGGAACAGAGCAATTAAAAAAAAAAAAGTTGGCAACCCTAATCGCAGATGGCTAGCAAGTTCTGTGAGACCGCTCCCTTCCTCTGTCTTATTATGAAAACCACCTCCAACAGAGCTCCCAAATTCTGGGGAAAGCCGTTCAGCATCCAAATAATTAGGCAAGCCCGTTCCTGAACTACCAGCCTTGCTGGCTTGTCAAATCTCTGACCTAGCTGATAAATTCACCTGACTTGACATTTCATAGATTCAGATCCAACAGCAACCATTCACGCTTTTGGATCCACAACACAAGGCTAGCTCTGAAGACTATTTTTCAGAGGCTACCTTTCCTCTCATGGCTGTCTTTCCTCTCATGCCCCATTACATCCCACAAAAGCAGCCAAGAATACTACCCATGCCCCAGCTTCCCAAATTAAGAGCATGTTGAGAAGCATTCAGAACACACTGTCAGGCACTCAGGCCTGAGGACAGGCAAGTTTCTTGGGTAGTCAGCAGGCAAGCAGATGGACAGGTGGGTGGGCAGGCTGGGTTGAGCTGTGGGGAAGAGGAAGGACCACCTGGTAGCCTCCCTGAGTAATAAATATCCCAGACCGAGAGAAGGCAGCAAATCTGGAGATCCACTCTGGGTGGATAGTGTCATTATCTAGTTTAGTCACTAGATGGCATTAGATGTAAGTGTAGCTGGGTGGAGTCCAGAGTTTGCTGTTCCTGTTTAAGAAAGATAATAAAGTTCTTGTCTAGCTTCCTAACTGGTGTGTCCTGTAAACCAGTCATTCCCAACCTTGGGTCCCAGGTGTTGTTTTGATTACAGCTCCCATCACCCCCAGCCAACATGGCCAGTGGTTAGGGGTGATGGCAATTATAGTCCAGCAACACCTGCAAGCCCAAGGTGGATGATGATGATGATGATGATGATGATGATGATGATGATGATGATGATGATATTCATATCCTGCCTTTCTTCCTGCAAGGAACCCAAGGCAGCTTACATAACCCTCCTGGCTCCTGCTCCTCTCCATTTTATCCTCACAACAACCCTGTGAGGTAGGTTAGGCCGAGAGTCAGTGACTGGCCCAAAGTCACCCAGTGAGCTTCAGGGCTGAGTGGGGGACTAGAACCTGGATCTCCTGAGTCCCAGTCCAACACTCTAACCCAGGGCTCTCCAACCTTGGGTCCCCGGATGTTGCTGGACTACAGCTCCCAGAATCCCTTGCCATTAGCCATGCTGGCTGGGTATGCTGGGAGCTGTAGGCCAGCAACATCTGGGGACCCAAGGTTGGAGAGCCCTGCTCTAACCACTATGCTACATTGGTCTGTGCTCTGCATGACACACTCTTTCTATTAGCCTGTGGCTCCAGATTGGCCCTCTAGCATCATCCGACTTCCTAGTCCAGGAACATTATGTGACTGTTCCAACCTGGAATTGCTGGCAATTCCCTCCTCTGAGCCAAGGGCCTGGTGGTGCAGGGATGCAGTGCCTGATCGACTGGGCTCCTGGTTGAAGCCTTGCAGTGAGAATACTCATCCTACGAGAGCCAGTGTGGCATAGTGGTTAGAGTGTTGGACTGGGACTCGGGAGATGGGTGACTTTGGGTGACTCGCTGGGTGACTTTGGGCCAGACACTGACTCTCTCAGTCTAACCTACCTCACAGGGTTGTTGTGAGGATAAAATGGAGAGGAGGAGGATTATGTAAGCTGCCTTGGGTTCCTTGCAGAAAAAAAGGTGGGATATAAATAATATAATAAATAAAATAGAGGGGTAATTTTCTAAAAAGAGAGGTGTTGGGGCTCAAGCCTGCCTGCAGGCCAGGGCAGGTCATCTGCCCTGGAATCTATGTACTCCTTCGTCTTAAGTGTGTGGATAGTGTTGTTATATGGTTTAGCCACTAGGTGGCACTGAACAATTGTATCTCGATGAGTAAGGGGTTTTGTGTGTGTGTGTTCTGTCTTTGTCTGGGAGAGACAAATAAAGTTCTTGTCCAGTTTCTGACTAGTTTGCCCTCTAAGCCTTCAATGGCACTGTGTATGAGGACAGAGTGGTGAGGGGAAGAAACTCTGCACATGCTCAGATACACTTTTCTTTATTATTATATCACATACCTCCAAGTTGACCTCTCGTACGAAAAACAAATTATGGGGCTGAACCCAAGTGAGCTGTGTCACAATTTAAGCCGTATTGGTAGTTGTTCCAAATACAGGAAAGTCCTTTCACCTGGATGCACTCACACCTGAGCCTATTTTAGAAGCCATGGAAGGCACCCACACACACACATCAAAGAGCTAGCATTTGCTATTTGGGGTAGGATTGCCACTACCGTATTACTACAGTCCAAATGAAATGTCAAAAATGCTCTGATTAAAAGCTTTGATACCATCTGCTCTATGGCTGTTCTTTATCAATCTCCTCTGATGAAGGTAGCTTATTTCAGAAATAATCATATTTAACCTTGTGGCAAGGTCCTTTGACATAATCTTGATCTTCGTTATCAATAAAGATTGTGGCCTGTAATGAGTGCTTCACTGTTGTGTTGCATGTTGAGAAAGTTAGAAAAGGGAGCTTAGTCTCTTATACATGGGGCGGGGGGGGGGGGAATTCCACTCTTAGAATCCCAGAATTGTAGAGTTGGAAGGAACATCAAAGGACATCTAGACCAACTCCCTGCCAATCCACTGCCACAGCATCCCTGATAGGTGGCCATCCAGCCTCTGCTTGGTCTTGTTTGGTAGCCTGATGTACCCTGATGCACCTTCTGGACCATTTATTGTGGCACCTTTGTAGACCAGAGCCTAGCCACATCTGGTCTAGGAAAACATACACCAACCACAATGCACTTGCTTAGTGCCACAGGCCTAGTTCTTGCTTTTTCTGTAATTGATTAATTCGGCTACATCTTTATACCCTCTTAGAATTTGGCTCATCATTGAATTATCACACTAATTCAGTAATTTATAGGAGCAGTGGTGTAGCCAGGTAATTCCAGACCCTGGACTTAATGGTCTTACAGGGTCTCCCTTTAAGACAGCCATGTGTATTACTGCAGATGTGAAGCACACAATTAACATTTCCCGTCTCTTCCCCACCCTGTCACCTCACTATTCCACACTTTACAACTGCAAATTGTAACGTAAACCATCTGGAGGGCACCAGGGTTGGGGAAGCTGCTTTATACATTAGCTAAGGTGAGAATGAGCCATACACATGTGCAGCTTTATGTCCACTGGGTCTGTACTTGTGATCTGCTGCTTTAAGAGTTGGGGCTCCAGCGTGGAAAGCTAAGCAGGGTCACACCTGGTTATTACTTGGATGGGAGACCCCTCCTCTAGTTTCCTGCATTTAGCAGGGGGCTGGATTCGATAGCCTTGTGGGCTCTTTCCAACTCTATGATCTATGAAATCAGGAGCCCTTTGCTCAAGGGTTCCTGTGCTTGCAGAGGAGTCCCATGTGCTTACACTTGTGCATGTGTAGACCTAGTTCAGCTGAACATGGACACTGGGGATGGAACCAGTGGAAGAAGGGATAACGGGGCCAGGTATTGTATTTGTCCCAGACACTCCCCTGTTATTAGTTCTGTCTGGGGTTCCGTCTGGGATCCAAACGTGTCCATTAAAAATCTGTGATTCTAGTGGTTGCTGTTCATAACGGTGTGAATTGTGTGATTTGCTGTTTGTTTGTGTCCCGTCTCCCCCCAGCCAGTCTCAAGCTGGCCATGGCAGAGCAACTATTGGAGTGGCTGCTTATTTTTACTGGGAGAGGAGAAACAGCCTGGAGAGAAAGAGGAGCAGCAAATATGAGCAAGTGCAGATGTTATCACAGACCTCACTGCAACAGCAACAGCCGCCTTGGGTCCCAGTGTTGGGAGAAAGGCGGGATACAAATAAATATAACAACAACATCTCCTTTACCTAAGCTGGGAGCTGCTTCCTTTCTGTTTCTTGGGGAGCCCTGGACTGGGAGACCTTGGACTTTGGCCACACACTGCAGACCCAGCTGCACCATTGGTCAAAGAGAGCTGTGGCTGGAAGTTAGTGGCTTATGATAGCCCCTGCAGTATAGTCCAGAGTTAATATTGCAGGTAGGAGGTCAGACAGAGACTGAGAGTGGTTTGGTAACCATTGAAGGTTAAGCTTTGAGCTGAGAGTAGCAGCTAACAACAATCCTGCACTGTTGTCCACTCCAGTGCTCCCCATGTTGCATATTGAGAGTCAGGCTGAAATAACAGCTTACAATAACCCTGCAATGTCATCTGTTATTATACCCCTATTGCAGGTGGGGGGGGGGGTATGCCAGGAGATAGCCCTGCCATTTAGTCTGCATTACTATTGCTGGTCAGAGATGGGGCTGAGACTTCCCCTCTATGGGGGGCTATATTGTATTTCTATTTAAATTATAGTAATTATTTCTAAATTTGCATCTCTACATATAAATTAGTATATGCATTTTTTATGCAAACTTGTGTTCTTTTTTGGGTGATGCATACGTGGCCACCGTAGGCCAGCCCCACAATCCCAGTTCCCCTCCACACATTCACCGAACCCATCATTTGCCAGTGAGAACTGAGATCAGGGTGTGTGTGTGTGTGTGTGTGTGTGTTTAAAAAGAGACTTGTGAGACATTGGCCCCTGTAGACTCCTGCCACTGTCACTCAACTGACTCCTCCTGAACCTGGCAAATGGCATAGTGATACACTCTATAAAGTATCCACACCGACACCAAGCTGCCTGGACTACAGGGAAGAAAGGGAGCAAGCGCAACAAGTTGAGTAGCAATTGTGAAGGACAGCTGCCAACACCTGTCCTGCAAGGTAGGCCAGTGGCTACCAAAATATCCCAAACCCTCGGCCCACTTCCTAGTTCCCTTACACTTAACCAGCATAGCAGCCCAGCCTTAGAAGACCAATGAACCAACACTCTTGTGAAGACGGAGACTTTATTTAAAAAAAAGAAAAGATAAAAGTTAGGCAGCATAAGGTCTCCAATAGGTTAAATACATAAAAATCCCTTCAACAAAAGGAAGAAGAGTTAAAACAAGGATTGGGGAAAGGGGATGAAGTAGGAAAGTATAGGGGAAAGGATAAAAAGGGACCCCTATCTTCAGACGGTGCAAACTTCCCAGATCAAATCAGGCCTAGCTAAAATAGCTACCCTCACCACCTTGGCCATACCTGCCAAGAAGGAACTCCAAAGACTGGAATCCCAAAGGAAAACAACCCCTTCCCTCCAACTAGACTTTATACTTTTTACAGACAAATGGTCGGCCCCAACCAATCCCTGCCTTCTACCCAAACAGACCCACCCCTAGCCCAGCTGTGGGCACTTTCTCAGGCTTCTCCCAATTAGCCGCCTCAGCATAGCCAGATAACCGTTACTCCCAGGTGTTACAAATAATTGCCTGTCATCTAGTTCCCATGCTGGACGCAGAATATAGAAAATAACACAAAAAGGAAGCAGCTTAACCTAACTGCCGCCATGTTCTTTCTTCACAGCAATCGTCTCTGCAATTTTTTTATTTTAAATGTTACAGTTAAACCCACTGCTTCCCATTGATGAAGCTATTGGTTGTGCACAAAATGATGGTGCACAGTGGGAATTATTTGTGAGTTCCAGTTGGTGGTGGGCCCTCTGCTGTGGTGCTCAATTTATGAGGGAAAGGTAGGGAGAGCCCTTAGTGAAATCCACAAGCATCCTCTGACTCCCCACAGTGTTGGCCAAATCATGTCTTCTCCCCCCTTCTTCTAAAAGGGCTGGCAGAAAAGGCTGGGGACTGGTCCCCTTTTGTTCCCTTGTGATTTGAGCATTTCCCTACCGCTGTGTGGGCTCAGCAGATGTGCGGCCATGGGAACCACTGATGCTGACACCAGACCTATCAGAGGGAAGAAATATCAGCAAAGGGGCAAGGTTCTTGGCAAGGGCCTACTCTTGGATATATTCAAAATTAAATTGCAAATAAAGAAATGTATGTAAAGAGCAGCTGTTCATTGTGGCTGCTTCTTTGCTATCTCGTCAAAGCTATATTAATGTTATTAACACAGGTCCATGATGCACGCACCTATTTTAAGCAAAAGGAATTGGTGTCTTCACCTAGGGTGGTGACTAGAAAAGAGGAAATGCATCACCAAGGACAACAGAAGACATGTTTTTGCATAATATTTGCATTTGCTAATTTATATGTGCAGATGCAAATTTAGAAATAATCACTGTAATTTAAATAGAAATAGAATACATCTCACCATAGTGGGGAAGACTGAGAACAGGTGACGGGTGTGCCTGCCTGCTCAGGCTGCTGCCCAGGTGCTCACTGTTGTTCTCTGCTCTCCCTTAGGGGTATTTTATCTTTAGACCAGACTTCAAACAGAGGACTTTCTGTAAAGGAGGACACACAGCCACCCTATATTTGGCATGCATAGCTAGTACATAGGCCCATTTAATTGTAACAGTAATCACAGTGTGTAGAACCCAGTGAGTTGGCCAGAAATATAGATGATGATGATGATGATGATGATGATGATGATGATGATGATGATGATGAATCAGTTTGCTCTGAGCCCTTGGGACAGGAGGATGATTTGTAAATTAAAATAACACGGAAATTAAATTAAATTATTACTTTGCAGAAGAATGACACAAGGCTGAATATTGAATCTTGGCCTGTGTATGCACGCACACGCACGCGCACGCACACACACACACACACAGAGTAGCCTCAGACCTAATTAAGGTGATGATCCTTCTCCACCAAAAACAAACACTGGTGGGTCAGTTGCCCTTGTAATTATGGATTGTCTTTGTAATATTTTTATAAGCCACTGTGAAGCCAAAGCCCAAGGGGAATTTTAGCATAAGGAAGCTTGTGAGGATTTGTTTTTTGTCCACATTAATATTGTAATGTTAGCACACTAGCTAGCGCACAAACATGACAGGACTACCAACTATCATGATGTGTCAAGATATAAGCTCTTATGCATCAATTAAAAAAAGGAAGCACCAGCGTAGCGCCTTCTAAAAGGGAATTAGATACATTCATGGAGGATCTCAGCTCTGTCCGTGGCTAATAGTCATGATGGCTACATGGAACGCCCAGGATCAGAGGCAGTGGACTTTACCACTCATGGGGAAACAACGGCAGGAGGGAACTATTGCCCTTGCAATAACTATTGTCCTGCTTCTGGGCTTCCCGGATACATTTGGTTGGCCTCTGAGAAACAGAATGCTGAATGAGAGGGACCTTTGGTCTGACTCAGCAGGGCTCACCTTAAATCCTTATATTTATTTCAACTTATTTAAAAAGCAGAACACTAATCAACTAAAAACTTCTTATGCGATTGATCGCCCTAGTAATATGCGTATCTGCTATCATGCAATTAAAAGATGTGAGTCAATATTGACTGAGAAAATGTGATCCCGAGGTGCTCTCCATTAAGGAGAGCAAAGGCAGAAGCCAGTTTGACAAATACTGCATGAAAAATACATTTCCCACAATCGTTCTGATGTCAAAAGCACAGGAGCCCTTCCAGAAACAAGGGTGGCCTCCTGCTCTGTTGTGGGCAACAGCATTATACAGTAGCAGCTGCTGCCTGGCACTAGCAAGTCGATGGGACTGCCTGCTTTCGTTGACCGCTGGCTGAAGAGCCAGATATTGAATCCATACTACTGAGTTTACTTCTTTAGAGAGAACTACATATCTTTTTTATTCCCTGAAAGCACTAGCCCTGGAACTTCACATCCACACAGCTGTTTCAGCACGGGCAACTCAATCGAGGATTGCCACTTCTTGTTCATTTCAAGGAACTAAAATCTAAGACGGAATAAATGTAACCCTACTTTCCCTACCAGCAACCCTGTGGGGTGGTGGAAAAAACCATGGGACCTGGGTTCATACAATGGTGGAGATGAGGGAGAAACCTGCTGACCCCAAACGAGTGTGCGGTGCCTCCAGCCCACCAGTACCCCAGGGTGGGAGTGGGGGAAACCAGTGAGCAACTCACAAAACAAGAACTAGGATTATTTAACAAGGAAGTGGAAACACTCAGAAAGTGTCTTAACAATAAAATGGAGGGAAGGGATTCCAATCCCTGTGTGGTCCACAAAAGTAGGCTATTTCTTAACCCTGCATCTAGGACTCAAGCAGAAGGAACTGTAGTAATTGTCAATTATTGACAGTTGGTTGTCAAGCATCTACTGACTCGTAACTGGGGGGGGGGGGAGGCAGAATACTAATGCTGCTGCTTTTCCCCCTGGCCTTTTCTCAGCCTCCACATGGTCACTCTTTTTCGTCTCTGTCTCTCCCTCTTCACAGTCTCCTCAGGACCTTTCTTCACAACCTCTGACTCTTTTCCTTTCCTCACAGTCCCCTTAGAATCTCTCTCCTCTCTCGGAATCAAGGGCCTGAAGTTCCAGAGCATTCTGGGAAAGAAAAAATGGTGGTCAGAAGCAGCAAGATGTTGTGAGATGCATTGGTGAGTTTTGCCTGTACAACCCTTGTAACTTGCCCCCACCACCTCTGAAAACATGAAAAGGGGGTTCCCCCCTCTTCTACCAATGCCCCCCCCCAAAAAAAATTCAGAGTGAATGTTACCTTTTGAGAACTTTCAACCCAGCTCAAGAACATTCTCTGTGTGTGGTGGCTGGATAACCATATCAGAACATAACAATTTAATTCCCCCTGTGTGAGGAGTGGCATTTCAAACATTTTATTTTGTAACACATACACACACGAGAGAGAGGGAGAGAGACATACACAGAGCCAGAGCCTATTTGCCAGAACTCTTGGGTGCGAAGGTGGAGTTTCAGGAAGCTCAAAATGTTTCTCTCAAAAACATTCACTCTACCCTCCTTAGATATTGTTCTTGCTGCTGGCAGCAAATGTTTTCCCTCTCTGCTGCTGCGCCAATGCTACCACCTCCCCTGACTGTTCTCCTTCCCTGAGTGATATGAGCCAACAAATGCAAATATATCATGATACCACATGCCCAATCAGATTTGCTTACATGATGATGTCACAAAGCCAACTCAGACTGAGGGCAGAAAACATAACCCTCACTCGGAATGGGTGTCTGAGAGTGACCTGCACTGCAAACATTTTCTTCCCTTTTCAGAGCTGGATTAAATGGAATGACATGAGGAGGACAGGAAAGAAATGGTACCAATGTCCATGGCTATGTGTATCCTTTTGCCATGTTGTTTGCACTTCCTGCATTGAACATGTAAAGTTTCTGGCCTGCTATGTAGATTATTGGGGGATCAGAATGGAACCCGAAGACGTGCTATGTGACCCGCCACACCCCACCCTTTCCTACCCAAAGGACCCAAGACCCCCAGAGATCTCAAGGTATCAGACTGCCAGCCTCAGCTGTCTGCAATCCTACTTGAATCTCTGTTCAGGGACTTGCCTTTAATTTTGTAACCTGGATTTAGATGCTGAAGCCACAGAGCAACTATAACCACCAGATGCTGTAGACATCATACATACAATTTCAAATTGACATGATACAGTTTGGACTGACATTTGCATTTGGGGACAAGACAACACAAATAGTTCCATTGCTTACACTTGGATCACCCGTCCCCTCCCCTCCAGCAACAATTTATCGACAAGACAACACAAATACACTTGGATCACCCGTCCCCTCCCCTCCAGCAACAATTTATCAGTTTTCATTGGCTTTAATCAACACCCAATCTCAGTCCTCTTTTCTTCTCGCTGGAGACACCCGGAGGGAAATTCTTTTGTCCATGCTTCTCTTCGCCAGCTAGGAGGGAAATTCCCTTTTCCTTCTGCTCCTTTCAGCCCTCCACTTCGGCAGCACAGGGACAAAGTCTCTTTTTCTGTGGGGGGGTGTTTTCTGATGTCTGCCCCCCCTCTGTTTGCTGCTGCCCAGTCTGGCCACTCACCATGCCCCCCCCCCAAGAGCAACTGGACAGTCCAAGTTCAAAATCTGAGTCCTTCTCCCGTGGGAGAGATGTAGGGCAGGACTGTGCCCTCCCTCCCCAAAGTCTTGACAATTTCTCTGGGGCACATAGCACAACCAAATCACTCATCAAACGCTGTCCCAAAATTCAATGTTTTGCTCACCAGTCTCCTAAGAGAGGCTTTCTGGTCTTCTGCTCCCCTTTCTTCTGCTCCCCTTGGAACACACACACACACACGCGCGCGCACACCTATTTCTTGCTTCTAGCCAGGGCTCCTCCAGCTCTGGTTATCTTGGATCACACAGCCGCCTTTCCCCAGCCACAGACTTCTTGCACTCGATGGGGATGGTAGGATCCGCTTCCGCTTACTCACTCCACAGCCGTTGCTCCCAGCCTCTGGGAACACGCACACGCAACCTATTTCTTGCCTTGCCAGGGCTCCTCCAGCTCTGGTACTTTTGGATTACACACTTGCTGCCCTCTGCTCACTTGCTGGGCACACAGGCTGTTCTGGAACTTTTTGGAGTTTGCGTTCTCTGCTTACTCACTCCACAGTTGAGATTTCTTGCTTTCAACGCTCCCCGCTGGCAGCTAGGCTTCCACAGACTGGGGTAGCCCCTTCCAGCAATCTGAACGTTTTCCCTGAGGCTCAATCTCACACTTCAATCTCTAAAAAAAACAAAAACCTCTACCAATGTACCAAAGTCTCCCCAAGCTTCCCTATTTGCCCACGTGCACCCACTCTGTGGTCCAGTTTTGAATCCCAGTGCTTGCCACCATGTGGAGGAAGGGGGGCTGGCTGACCCGCCACAACCCACCCTTTCCTACCCCAAAGGACCCAAGACCCCCAGAGATCTCAGGGTACCAGACTGCCAGCCTCAGCTGTCTGCAATCCTACTTGAATCTCTGTTCAGGGCCTTGCCTTTGTCTGTAGCCTGGATTTAGTTGCTGAAACCACAGAGCAACCACAAACACCATGTGGGGTAAAAACCTAAGAAAGAAGGTTTATTCAGGTAGCATTTTACAACAAGAATAGGGAAATGAGGGAAGCACACGAAATAGAGAGAGACACTTTGGTACACAGAGTAAAGCTGCAAAATAACAAAACCTGATTCCTTATATCTCCCAGGCACACAGCTAGTTACCTGGGGGTCAGTTCTCTTCAGAGTTGGTTCTAGCACAGCCTTGCCGCCCAGGGGGACTACACACCTACCCAGAGGTCCGAGATGGGTAGCCCTCCACAAGGCTTGCCTTTACCAAAGCCCTCATTAAGCTAATTTCACCAGGAGCTACCTGGGGTCGGATCCTGAGGCCGCCCGAAGGCTTGGACCTCTGCGTGGCTTGCCGCCATTGCTCCACAGCAAGCACGCAACGACAAAGACAAATACACAAAGGCCACACCTTGGGGATATAGCTCTTCCCCCCTCCCCTCCTCCTTTCTGTAGCTCTGCTGCCTCTAGCCAATCAGGATGAACTTCACCTGGCCAGGCAGGGGAGGGGGACTCATGACTCATGACATTTGCATCTGAAAGCCATAGACCGGCTTTTCAGGACTTTTAGGCGCCATGCCCCATCTGATACTTTATGCACATTTCGCCTCCTCCCAGCCCCCAACCAGCCTTACTTGGTTTACACATGTGCAGGCGTGTGAGTGTGTGTAGGAACCCTCAGAGGCTCCCTTCTCCACAGTTCCTTTGTACATTGACAAGAGAACTGTTATTACTGATTAACTGGGAAATTGAATAAATACAAAAAATAAATATTTAAACATTGTCTTTCCTCTCAAAACATGCATTTCTAAACATATTTCATCTCAAACCATGCATTTTGGTTATATATTTTGATACATTTTTTTTGAGACAAGAATGGTGTCAGATAATTCGGGAACTGTGTAAAATGGTGGGTAATTAAATTCTCATCCACACATTAGTCCAGAAGTTGCAGATCAGGTCAGCTTATATTGGAATCACAGTACTCTAATTCAGGGATACGGAACTTCTGGCCTGTGGGTCTAATCTGGCCAATGGAGGTTTTGCCTCCAGCTTGAGGAGCCTCCTTGGTTTCTACCAGGGTTGGGCTCCAATCCCTGCCCCGGGAGGCATCCCCACTGTTATATCCACATGAAGCCAAGGACTTGGCCAGCAAAGAGAGGAGCTGCTGCTCTTTCCAGTGCCAGTCAAGCCCTTTTGCCCAGTGTGTGCCACCCCTACACAGCGACTCAGACACTGCTGGGAGGAACAACACATCTCTGTTAGCACTGGCCAAGTCCCTTTCTGTGTGCCTCTCTCTCTCAGCACAAAGAAAGGCAAAATGTGCAGGGGTGGGGCAATAATGTCAGTGAGCATGGCCACCACCCCCCAACCTCATCCAGCCTGCAGAGGGTCCAGCAGGGAGCAATTCAGCCCCTAGCCCAAATGGTTGGGCACCCCTGCTCTAATTTCTCAAGCATCCCTACCTAAAGCACACATCTCAGATCTGATGTAGATCTGTCCTAGTACACAGAATTCACACTCCTCTGTTTAATTTTCATTTCGTTTTCTTTACAAAATCTTTATACCAACCTTTCTCCAATAGTTTCAGAGTGGTTAACAATAAAATAAATCCTACAAAACAGTAAAAACTGTTTAAGTAAACCCAATAAAAACAAAACAACTAAATAGTGTCAGCAGCAAAACGACAAAACAAAATAACGAACAATTGCAAGCATATTGAACCATCAGTGTCTTCTTAACCTGTTTGCAGAACGCTAGAAGGGAAGGTGCAAAATGTACAGCCCGTGGCAGGGTGCTCCACAGCTCCAGAGCAACAAGAACACCCTGTTTCTAGTGGAAGCCCATCTGGCCTGCAATTATGATGCAACCCAGAGCAGACCTCCTCTGCTGACCTCAAATTGGTGAGAGGTGTGTATGGAAGCAGCCACTCCTATAACAGCCATCAAATTTGGTCCAGAAATGGAAACACAAACACACTGCCAAACCAATATAACCGCTTCAGTGATCAAGTGATATGATTGCACTGACTCATCATGACATCTGTTGGGTGGCAGCACTTGGAACCAGTTGCAACTGCAAAACCATTTTCACAGGCAGGCCCATGTAGAGGACATCATTATTGCTGAATTAGAGGGTACAGAATTATGGAAGACATCCCACATGGGCTCTGATTTATACTGATAGTAACCTGAAGCACTACTCTCCTGAATTTTGTTACCCACCATTTGGGTAGCATTGCTTAACAGCCTGGAGATGATACCCCAGTTCTTATGTTACCCTCCCAACCTGGGCAGAAAAGACTCATGCAAACACCTGACCCATTCCAGGATTTCATAGATCATACAGTTGGAAGGAGCCTACAAGGCTATCAAGTCCAACCCCCTGCTCAATGCAGGAAACTAGAGGAGGGGTCTCCCATCCAAGTAATAACCAGGCCTGACCCTGCTTAGCTTTCCACGCTCAGACAAGCTGAGCCATCTCCAGCATTTCTCCTCCTCCACTGTTAGGTTTGACCCTTCCTGGCCAGTCACAGGGCCTTAGGTCACCCTCTGCAACATCATGTTGTATAGGAGAAAAATGGATGAATGTGCATTCTGAGGCTTTTCAAGTGTTTATACACATGCTACAGATGCCCTGGAAACAACATCCACATGGTGTTGTCATGCTGATCTCATACTGCAGCCTCGCTACCATTCACATAACACTAGAAGCCAAGACCATCCAATTAAGCTGATTGGTGGGAGATTATGGGCAGACCAAAGGAAGTACTTCACACACCACTAAGTTGACTTATGGAGTTCATGGCCACAAGATGTGATCATGGCCACTACCTTAGATGGCTTTAATAAAACAGTTGGATCAATTCATGGAGGATAGGGCTATCGAAGGCTACAAGTCATGGTTGTTATACTTTATTTATTTAATATTTTTATTCACCGCCCATCAGCCAAAAGGCACCCTGGGCAGTTTCCAAAACACAACACAAAAAGAACAACAAAAATAGTATAAAAACACAAACATGTTAAAATATAACACGATAAAAACAAGCAGCCAAAATAAATTCAATCCAGAGGTACAGTGGCGATAATAAAAGGAATAAAATCAACCATTAAAATACTGGGCAAATAAAAAGGTCTTCACCTGGCGTCTGAAGGAATAGAGGGTAGGCGCCAGGTGCACCTCCTTGGGAAGCTGATTCCATAGATGGGGTGCCACAACTGAGAAGGCCCTTCCCCTAGTAGCTACCCTTCTAGCCTCTTTTGGAGGGGGCACTCTGAGAAGGGCCTCTGAAGAAGATCCCAGGGTTTGGGCATGCTCGTATGGGATGAGGCGTTCCTTCAGATAACCTGGCCCCAAACCGTTTAGGGCTTTAAATGTAAATATAAGCACCAGGCCTGGACTTCACTTGGTAGCCAATGTAGATCATAGAGGACTGGCGTAATATGTTCTTGTCAGCCAGTCCCCGTTAGCAGCCTCGCTACCCTGTTTTGAACCAATTGAAGTCTCCGGACCTTTTTCAAAGGCAGACCCACGTAGAGCATGTTACTTACAGTAGTCCAAATGAGAGGTTACCAGAGCATGGATCACTGTTGCTAGGCTCTGCCTGTCCAGACTCCAGATAGGGCCGTAGTTGGTAAATCAGCCTAAGCTGATAAAAGGTGCTCCTTGTCACCAAGTCCACTTGTGACTCCCGTAGGGATGTACACTCACCTCTTTGTTGTGTTCGTCGGGTGCTCAGTGAGCACCCCCGCCGTGCGATACGTCTCGCGGCAACAGCAAGCGGACTTTCTGGAGCCCGGAAGTGATGTAACGGGTCCCGGCGCTGTGCTAGGAAGTGATGAGATGGGACCCCGGCGCTGTGTTTTTCACGTAAATACCATAGAAAACCACCTTAAAACAGCCGCGAATAGCAAATCGCGGCCGTTTTAAGGTGATTTTCTATGGTATTTACGTGAAAAATGCAGCGCCGGGGACAAGGAAGTACCTCTCCCTGGCTCCTCCCTGGGGAGATGTGCCAAGCTGGGGAAAGGTAAGTTCCATGGGGCGAGCGGGGCGAGTTTGTCCCGCTTCCACCCCCCAATCGAGTCACGCACACATCCCTACCGACACAGTTCGGAGTCCAGGAGCACCCCCAAACTATGAACCCTGTCCTTTTGGGGGAGTGCAACCCCAGCTAGGACAGGTTGAGTATCATCCCTCCAGACAGATGATCCGCCCACAAATAGCACCTCCGTCTTGTCTGGATTGAGCCTCAATTTATTGGCCTTCATCCAGTCCATCAGGCCCAGACACTGATTCAAAACAGCCACTGCCTCACCTGAATTTGATGAAAAAGAGAGGTAGAACTGACTGTCATCCGCATATTGGTGACACTTCAGCCCAAACCTTCGGATGACCTCTCCCAGTGGTTTCATGTACATGTTAAAAAGCATGGGGGATAAAATGGAGCCCTGCGGTACTCCATGACGTAATTGCCATGGCGCAGAGCAATAATCCCCCAGCACCACCTTCTGGAATCGGCAGGTCAAGTAGGAGCAAAACCACTGCAAAGCAGTGCCTCCAACTCCCAAACCCGCCAGCCTATCCAGAAGGATACCATGGTCGATGGTATCAAAAGCCACTGAGAGATCCAGGAGAATCAACAGGGTTGCACTCCCCCTGTCTCTCTCTCGGTAAAGGTCATCCCACAGGGAGACCAAGGCAGTTTCTATTCCAAAGCCAGGCCTGAAGCCCAATTGAAATGGATCTAGATAATCCATTTCCTCCAAGAGAACTTGGAGCTGCTCGGCCACCACGTGCTCAAACACCTTGCCCAGGAAAGGGATATTTGCAACAGGTCTATAGTTGTTCAGGTCTTCTGGGTCCAGATTTGGTTGTTGTTTTTTAAGTGGCCTAATCACAGCCTCTTTCAATGTGGCTGGCACCATCCACTCCTTTAAGGAGGCATTCGCAGCATCCTGGACCTAGGTGCGAATCCCTTCCTTAATTTTAATAATCAGTGGGAGAGGGCTACATGCTACCTTCAGGTACACAGACGGTATGCACAGTACCAGTTCCTGGGGAACAACAGTGGGAGAGGGCTATTGCCTTCATGCTTTCCTTCTGGAAGTATGGTTGGCCACTGTGAGAACCAGCATGCTGGACTAGTTTGGTCTGATCTAACAATAGTCTTCTTAAAAGAAAAAAAATAAAGAGACTAGTCTAGTTTCAAAATGCCTTCAACAGGGATCAAATGTTTTGAGGAGAATGAGAGGAAATCACCCACAAAGTGTTGGGACATTCACTTTAACAATGAAAAGGGCTTGGATGATGTTAATTGCGAGTTAAATCTAATTCCAAAGGAGCATCCAGGATGAGTGACTGGTTTCTTGGCTCCACCCACACATCATTAAATGCGTCCCTTTTCGGTATATAAACACATGTATGGCCGTGCAACATATTTCTAGCCCTTGGTGCCTACAAAGCAAGATAATATTCCATGTCATCATCTACTTTGCACCTACCTCTTCTCTGATGTGGCAATGGCTGCTGCTCCACAAAGACGACAAGAATTTTTCACCAAAAGGTTTGCCCAGGCTGTTGTGTGTGAATTCATAGCCACTGTGATCTTCATTTTCATTGCCCTGGGCTCAGCCTTCAAGTGGCCCTTAGAATTACCCAGTGTCCTTCAGATCTCATTTTCTTTTGGCCTAACCATCGCCACATTGGTTCAAGCATTTGGTCGCGTCAGCGGGACGCATCTCAACCCAGCGGTGAGCATTGCCTACTTTGTCGGGAACCAGATCTCCATCATCCGCTTGGTATTCTATGTGGTCTTACAGCTTTTGGGAGCCACCATTGGAGCAGGAATGATCTATGCCGTGACACCCAGAGGCATCCGTAGAACATTAGCCCTTAATGATGTAAGTCTTTTCCATTGCAAAAGAATTGATTGATCTGATGGAAGCTTGTGTGAGAGACTCCCAGCCTCCTGAGCTGGGCAATTGAATGAACGTAAACATAATTGGCAATTCCATAAGGGCTGTCGCTCAGTGATGCTTGTTCCTGGAATGCAATATGGAACACACACTGCTTCAGTATTGCACAACAGATTGAAATGAGATCGTGCCAAGGGCTCCCATGACATAGGCAGGAGGTGTGCTCCCATGAAAGATTAACTGAGCGCTGGTAATTTATGAGGTGCTTTTTCTTCCGAACCTAGGTTGGGCACTTTGGGAACTAATTTTCCTAACTCATTTTTTGTCAGTCTAAAGGGAAAAAATCCACGAGGGAAGAAGTTGCTGTTTGTCTGTGACTCTGCATGCAGTCGCAATGAAATGCAGCCAACAAGGAAGGGATTACCTAGGTACCACTTCTCTGCTGAAAATGATTCTCCTCCTGCAGCTACTTTTCCCTGACAGAAGCAACCATTACATGCATTTTTGTGTAACATGTGCTTAAACTCTGAGATGTCTTTTTAAGAAGGATTACATAGATCCTGAGAGGATAAGCCTGTCAATAGCTATTAAAGTTGGTCCTCCTGGTGCGAACTTTACATTCTTTTTGGCACCAGGTTAAGACTGCCCTCTATATTGAGGCTTTTAACTCTACATAGTGCATGGTGGGGTGGGTACTTTTTAATTGGTCTTGTTGCATTTCTTGTTTTATCTATATGTCATTTTTAAATCTGGTTTTTAAATTTTGTATAATGTTTTTATTGTATATTGCATGTTTTTATGGATTGTTGTTATGTGAACCGCCCAGAGAGCTTCAGCTGTTGGATGGTATATAAATAATATATATATAAAGCCGTGATAGTTAAATGGAACTTTGGGGTGGGCTTTTCTTCTGTTCTTCATTTGCAGCTGGGCCTAGAAAACAGACAAACATGACTGGAAAACAGGGCTTGTGCTACCTATGGCCCAGGCCCCATCTTCCTTTCATTAATCACAGGCCTAGGTTGCCAGGCAGTGCAGCATAATAAGCGCCAACCCTGGGTGAAAAAAAGTAACAACAGGAAGTGGGGACTGGGAGCCTGAGAAGGGATATTAATTCCCCAGTCAATTCCCTTCTTCCCTGGATATTGCATCTCCCCTTGGGAGCCTGGGAGAGGCAGAGAGATGTCCAGGGAAGAAGAAAATTGACTGGGAAATCAATATTTTTTCTCAGCCCTCCCACTTCCAGTTGTTAGGAGGGTCAGAGAAGGGAAAACAGTGCCCTACTTCATTAGTTGCTCCAGACACTGAACATAAATCCTGCAATAAATTCCTGCAATGTCTAGGTGAAAAAAGGCAGCCCTGTTTGATGCCTCATCTGATCCTAAAGAACTGGAGGGTGTCACCAGGGCAAAACAGGTATAGCTCTTTTAAGTCCCACAATGGAAGGCAGAAGAATGACAGAGAAAGGCTTTTTGGAGGGAGAAGATATTCACTGGGGAAACGGAAGTTAAAATGTAAAAAAAAAAAAAACAGCCCACAAGGATTAGGATTGCTTGGTAGACTATTTTGAGGGGTTTTAGGAACCACCCGCAAGACCGGAGCAGGAGAGACACGGAACACTTACAGAGCCACCTTATGCATGTTTACTTGGAAGTAAATCCTACTGCGTTCAGTGGCATCTACTCCCAGGTAAGCATAGGTTTGCATCCTAACAGTGGAATCCTAAGCACGCTTACTCAGAAGTAAATCCCATCAAGCTCAATGGAGCTTACTTCCTAGTAAGCATGCTTAGGATCACACGTAGGGATGGGTGAACCTGTCAAGCTTGGGTTTGTTTGTTTAGGTTCTTGGTTTTCCACCAAGCTTGCACTGTCCTGGTTCCGTACTAGCTTTTTTTTTCTGCAGACATTTGTATAGATTTTTTTTCTTTGTTTCTCAAATGTACGCACTTTTGTAGGCATATACCCATTGACTAAAATGTATTTGTAAATATTTTAGAAATGTACTCTTTTCTTCATGCATTTTTCAACTGTGCGCATGTTGTTGAACATATGTTTTGGTTTTGTGAAACGCATCACAAGCTCGGAATTGTAAGGATTTCCTACCACAAATTGTATTTGGGTCTGCATTCAGGCCTGGGAGGTACGAATCAGGTAAATTGGAGGTTGTGGGCCCACCACTGACATACTGGGGTGTCCTTTCTTACCCATTGGCAGCTCTCCGATGACACGTCCCCAGGTGAAGCACTGGTGGTGGAAATCATTCTAACCTTCTCTGTGGTTATGTGCATCTTCTCTGCAACTGATAAACGCAGGACAGACAGCAGGGGCAATTCAGCAATGTCTATCGGACTGGCTGTCTCGATGGCCCACCTCAATGGCGTGAGTGACTGAATTATTATTTTTCACTATTTTCTTAATAGAAGGATCCACTTGTTTCAAGGGGGTAGGGTGGGAGAAGAGACTG
The DNA here is from genome assembly GCA_021292165.1 of Shinisaurus crocodilurus. Taxonomy (NCBI): domain Eukaryota; kingdom Metazoa; phylum Chordata; class Lepidosauria; order Squamata; family Shinisauridae; genus Shinisaurus; species Shinisaurus crocodilurus. The sequence goes on along the minus strand of CM037881.1, from coordinate 34,778,358 downwards.
CCAACTAGAGTAAAATGCCTACATGCTAAGGGAAAGGGGGAGAAGTGGAAGTGCATTGTGTTTTTATTGGATTGAAAAACATCAACTGAAGGATGGGGGCAATTTTGAAACCGCTGCAATAATTACCGGTACCTGACTAGTAAATGCCTGAAGCAAAGTTTGAAATGAGTTGCAGGGAGGGGCTCCGCCTCAGGTTAAAAAAAAAAAAAAAAGGTGGAATTTCAATGATACCCAAAAGAATGTTTTGGTGAAGCCAGTGCAGTTACTCAGGGTGGGAGGCTGGGTAGGTTCCACACATACCTCGGTCATAACTGGATTTTGACTACAGTGAAACTTGAAGCAAATTTGGAGGTAAAACCCTGCAGGCAAATATCCTGAGGAAATTTGAGATGCCAAACTTGTTTTGATAAGAGTGAACTTTCTCATCAAGGCTTTCTGACATCAGAAAGGAGGATATAAGACATAAGGACATAACATGTGTTGTGGAGGAAACAAAAGTTCCCATTCCAGCTCAGTACCAAACATAGTTTATACCCTTTCCCCTCAGAAATCAGACATACAGTAGGCCTATCCTGACATTATCATTAAAGATTTCAGAGGAATTTCATGTTTATATTTATTAGATTTATTAGATTTTTAAATCGCCCATCTGGCTGGTCACCCGGCCACCCTGGGCGATGAACAATCAGGATAAATATAATAAACACCATTAAAACACAATTAAAACAATATAAAAGTGTTTTTTAAAAAATCCTAACCCACCCCATATTCCCACCTGAAAAGCCATGTTTTTAGAGCCCGGCGGAAGTTCATCAGGGAGGGGGCATGGCAAAGGTCACTGGGGAGGGAGTTCCATAACTTGGGGGTTGCCACAGAAAAGGCCCTCTTCCTAGTCCCCACCAGCCTGGCTTCTCTGGCTGATGGGACAAGGAGAAGGCCGTCCATGGCAGACCTTGTTGAGCAGCCTACTTGATGTTGCTGGAGGCACTCCTTGAGATAAGCTGGACTGGAGCCGTATAGGGTTTTAAAGGTCAAAAAAACCAACACCTTGAATTCAGCCCAGCAAGCAACTGGTAGCCAGTGCAACTCCTTGAGCACCGGAGTAATGCGATCTCGCCAGTGGCTGCCTTTAGCCAGGCGAGCCGCCGCGTTCTGTACCAGCTGTAGCTTCCAAAACGTCTTCCAGGGTAACCCCATGTAGAGCGCATTACAGTAGTCTAGGCAAGAGGAGACCAAGGCATGGACACTGATAGGAGCAGATGATTAGGAAGGTAGGGGTGCAGCTGCCGTATCAGATGGAGTTGATACAGCACCACCCGGCTCACAGCTGACACTTGAGCCTCCATGGACAGCTGGGAGTCTAGAATGACTCCCAAGCTGCGGACCTGGTCTTTCAGGGGTAGATGTACCCCATTCAGTACCAGGTCAACATCCCCTAACCTCCCCTTGTCTCCCACCAGAAGTACCTTGGTCTTGTCGGGGTTCAGCAGCCTCAGCATGTTCCTTCCAATCCAGCCACCCACCCACTGACTCCAGGCACTTGGACAGGGTTTCAACAGCCAACCTCGGTGAGGACTTAAAGGAGAGGTAGAGCTGCATGTCATCTGCATATTGATGACAACGCACCCCAAACCTCCTGATGATAGCTCCCAATGGCTTTAGGTAGATGTTAAATAACATCGGGGAGAGGATGGAACCCTGCGGCACCCCACAAGTGAGCAGCCGAGGGTCCGAAGCCTCCTCCCCAAGAACCACCCTCTGGTACCTTCCAGAGAGGAAGGACCAAAACCACTGCAATACAGTGCCTCCCATGCCCAACCCCTCCAGGCGGTCCAGGAGGATACCGTGGTCAACGGTATCAAAAACCACTGAGAGATCAAGGAGGACTAGAAAAGAGCATTCGCCCCTGTCCAAAGCCCTCCTCATATCATCCACCAAGGTGACCAAGGCCGTTTCCATCCCATGTCCAGGCCTGAAGCCTGACTGGCACGGATCTAAATAATCGGCTTCATCCAAGTGTGCCTTCAACTGAGCACCCACCACCCGTTTGATCACCTTGCCCAGAAATGGTAAATTGGAGACTGGGCGAAAGTTGTTTAGATCCTGGGGATCCAAGGATGGCTTCTTTAGAAGCAGTCTTATTACTGCCTCCTTGAGGGCTGATGGCATCACTCCCTCCTCGAGGGAGGCATTCACCACCGCCTTGATCCCCTCACCCAGTCTCTCCCTGAAGCTCATGATGAGCCAGGACGGGCAAGGATCAAGCAAGCAGGTGGTTGGCCTCACGGATGAAAGCACCTTGTCCACTTCATCAGAAGGAAGAAGCCGGAACCGATCCCACAAAACCGGTCTGCCATTGGCCTCCTCCCGCTCACTTCCTGTGTCCACGACATACGAAATCCCACTCCTAATCTGATCAATTTTATCTGCGAAGTGCTTTGCTAAAGCCTCACAGGAGGCTTTTGACTGTTCCAACGGATCCGGAGCAACTGGACCGACCAGGCTCCGGACCACCTGGAACAGCCTGGGGCAGCACTCCGCAGATGCAATGGAGGCAGCATAGAAATTCTTTTTTGCTGCCTTCACCGCCACCTGGTAGGCCGAGGATGCAGCTCTAACCTGTGTCCAATCATCTTTGGAGCAGGATTTATGCCATCGGCACTCTAGCCTTCTCACCTCCCGTTTCAGAGCTCGCAACAATGGAGTAAACCATGGTGCCGTGCGAGCTCTGTTTAGGCAAAGAGGGCACTTCGGGGCAACTCGGTCTAATGCCCTGGTGATTGCAGCATTCCAGTCGTCCACCAGGGTCTCTACCGAGCTACCGTTTGTGTGCTCCAATTCCCCAAGCGCGTTCAGGAATCCATCCGGATCCATAAGACGCCTGGGGCGGACCATCCTAATAGGTCCCTCACCCCTGCAGAGGGGTTGTGGCACCGAGAAATCCAACCCCACCAGATAGTGATCTGACCATGACAAGGGGGTGGTGGATATACCCCCGATTTCCAGATCATTTCCCCCCTCCCCAGAAATGAAAACCAAGTCCAGTGCCTGACTGGCTACATGGGTACGTCCAGTTAATAGAGGGTGCAGCTCCAAGGAAGCCATGGTCTCCATGAAGTCAGGCTTACAATCTAGAAGACATGGCACAAAAGGAAAAGGGATTGGGAGGGAGGAGGAAGAAAGCAAAACTCAGGCACCAGTTCTTAGTTACAAGGTTCTTAAATATTTTTTTCTTTTTTCTTGCATGCCAGTGGTAACATATCATCAAAACTAAGTAGCACTGCCTGCTAGCTGTCAGGTATTAAATACAATTACATGTCAACCATCAAATACTATCAAATATAAAGGCAAAAATCAAATACAGTAATACCTTGGATTGCAAGAAACTTGGTTTGAGAGCGTTTTGCAAGACAAGCAAATTTTTAAATATTTATTTAATTTTTTTTGCCTTGGTATACAAGTAACGTCTTGCAATACAAGTACGGCTTAAATTAAAAATCTCTGTACAATTTTTTTGGGGGGGATTTCGTTTTGATATAAGAGTGTTTTGGATTACAAGCACGTTTCCGGAATGAATTATGCTCTCAATCCAAGGCATGACTGTATTGAAAACAAGTACTACTCGATGCCACATACCAAGATCAGATATTTGGTGAATATTCTAATATCCAGAGGAGGTGAATATTCAGTATCAAAATTCATTGAGGAATATTCAATATCAAAATTAATTTGGGTAGGAGCAAGTTGATTTCAGCTGTACTTCAGACTATGCCAGTTACCCCACAAAATCAACTATAGCGAGCCAGGCAAGAGCATCTTCTTTGGGGTTGAAGGTGATTCCAGGCAGGCCATGAATTTCTCTGAAGAGGACAATAATGAATGATGCAGAAAGTGTTAGATGCAGGGGAGTTCACAAACAGCATTGCATGGAAGGACCTGTAGAAAAGCTATCAATATAAGGTCAACCTTGTGGAACACTTGAAGTGAACTTGACTGCTGGAGGGCAAGAATATATGGAGAATCTGAGAGAAGAACACAGCAAAAGAAAACTCATGCCATGTCTTTTCTGCCTTTAACAGATCTATTATACTGGCTGTTCCATAAATCCAGCTAGGTCCTTTGGCCCTGCCGTCATAATGGGAACATTCAGTGGAGCTCACTGGGTAAGGTTCTGTTTTACTGCACTACAAGTCATGGTATCAGTTATTAGCCTAGATAGACTACTCAGGTTTTCTTTGATCCCAGAATTCAGGTCCTTCAGCTTTGGATATCTGGGTGAAGGAGAACTCACTGCCAAAGACTAGGAAACCCCACCCCCAGTCTATTCTGTAAAGAGTCTTGACTCCAGATCAGGCTTGGATTGGGCTTCTAGGCCCTGGTGCACAGAATTGACATCATCACTGTGTGCCAGGCCTCAGAGGCCCTGCTGCAGCCTTCAGGAGATGAATGTGACCCCTTCTTTTGTGCATTACTTCATAGAAATGGCAGGGAGGGCTCCATTCACAAACTAAAATATGTAGCAGGATTTGGTGGGCGGGGGGATTGTTTGGAGGGTCTCATTTGCAGACGGAAGGACACACAACAAGTCTTTTTAAGCCATGGAGTGGACAGCACATGCCTGCTCCTGAAGCCTCCTTCCCACTGCTGACCACCTTCCCACTGCTGGCTGCCTCCCCGCCACTCGCCCCCTACTACCAGCCTGCTGCTGCTGCCACCAGGCCAGCCCAGCCACCATTTATCTACCCAGGAGAAAGCCTAGCCGGGTTAGCAGACACTGCCTAGGAGTACTGCCACCGCTTTGCTACAGTGGCAAAGACTGTTTAAAGTTGTGGCAAAGTGGCTGCCAGCGCTCCTGCGGGGCTCTCCAAGGTCATCTCGCCTGGTTGCCGCCAATACCTCACTCTGAAGAAGGATGACATAGGCCCCAGAAGGTGCCAGTACCCAGAAAGTTCACTGTTAAACTTTAAACAGTGTTTGTTCCTGCAGCAAAACAGCCCACAGCACTCAGTGTTCCTACAGCTCTGTGAGGCCACCTCGCCTGGTCACCCCAATGCCTAGCTGTGAGGGAAAACTCTAGCGTCCTTCCTCAGAGCAAGGCATTGTGGGTCAAGATGGCTGCACCATCAGGGCTTGTGGAGAGCGGAAGATAAGGACGAACAGAACACTTCAGTCACCGAAGCTGTACCGGGGGGGGGGGGAGGGGAGAGGTTGTGAGGATGAGGAGGAGGAGGGATTGATAGTCAGGTGGCGCTTGCTGATTCACCTCAGGTGGCAAAATGTTTTGGTCCAGCCCTGCTTCTTGGTGGCTGGACTAGTTATGAAGCATCTGACACAGGATGTAAAAGAGATTCCATATTAGACTGATTTCCATTAGGATCTGATGAAACAAAGCTTTTATGGTTGGTTTTTAAAGCCTACTCTTCATCTCCTTGTTTTCCACAGGTCTTCTGGTTAGGGCCCATTTTTGGAGCTAGCTTGGCCTCTGTCATTTACAACTATCTTTTGTACCCTCGCATACTGACCATGGAGGAGAGGCTGGCTATTGTTAAAGGTTTCGTTATTCCAGAAGATGAATGGAGAGCGGCACCAGAAAGTCGGGCTGAACGACACTGGACTTGAGTGTGTGGTGGGTGATCACACCAAACTAGTTCTAGTGGCATCCGCACATGCCTGTTACAATTATATAGAACACAGAGAAGTAATGTCCAGCCATTGCAAGGAAAACTGCATTGAATCACTCCCATTTAAAAACTAACCCACTGGCATGGCTCTCCACATGTCACACCCGCCCAGTCCACATGCAGCCAAAGGAATGAAGCCTAGACCACAAACAGCAAGCCAACAAACTGATCATACAGAGCCTGACTGACTGCCAAACAGTCAATAGATTCTGATACACACAGAAAGGGGCTGGGTCTGATGTTTATGCATCTATGTACATAGGCTGGCATTGCCTCCAGCCAAAATCCAGGCTTGCCTGGTGGATTGGCTTATAACTGCCATTCCAGGAGGGGCAGGCTGCTTGATCTGCTTGGCCCATCAGTCAAGGCCTATAAGCCTTCCTCCATCAAGTGAGCGGCCCTGCCCATTGGGTGGCTCTGACTCATGGGGCCTGCATCTGCATCCCCCATCTAGATCTGCCCGCTTCCTTTGGATGCCAGTGTTGAGCTTCAGCATTAGCTGGCTGGGCTAGAACTTAGAAGAAGTGCTCAGCTGTTGCCGGAAGAGCCTAGTCTGGTGGGGAGGCATCTTGTCCTTCGCCTCAGCTGGCAAAAGGTCTTGAGAGTGAGACAGCCCTCCCTTCTGTTTCCATGCATTTCCTCATTCTGAATTCCCCCCTGCCCAAGTTAGTGCAAAGGCGGCCCAGTTGTTGGAACAAGATGCAATTTCCATTGAAGGGTGGCTTGGCTGTTTTCGGCAGACTGATACGGGAATTTCCCAAATATCGCTCTGGTCCCACATTACAAGAATTTATCTCCAGGGGAGTTGTGTGCTTTTTTCCTTCATCGACTATGATTCATGTTGTTCTGTAACACAGAAGGATTATTGTCTGGGGGAGGGGGAGGGGATGAATTTCTGTAACATATGAATTGTTCATTGTCAATAAATAAGAATCTGGAAAAAAAACAACTTACCGGTATACTGTAGTGTCAAGAGGGAGAACTCCAGAGCCTTGTGAAGTGTAGCCCAATAGTTAGGAAATTCTGGCCAAGGGGGCTATCTTCTTGACTGACCTGGCAATCCCACTATCCAACCTTTGCTGTGACCCAAAGAGAGGATTTTCATGTGGTACTTTGCCACCTCAAAGGGTGGAGGAGCATAGAAACAATTTGATTGGTTGTAGGTTCAAGGCAAGACAAAACAAAGCAATTCTTCACACAATGCATAATGAATTATTGGCATTTGCTGCTGCTGACATCGTGATAGCCATGCTCACTGGCATTTTTAAAAACATCAGACAAACTCGTGGAGGTTGGTTCTGCCAGTGGCAAGTAGCAAAATGAAGTCACACTGTACAGAGGCAGTATGTCCTTGGATACAGTTGCTGGGGGGCAAACACTGGATAGGAATGGATGAATCTGTCCATTTCAGTTTCTCTCTGCCTCCCATTTGTCCAATATTCAGTTGTTGTTGTTGTTGTTGTTATTATTATTATTATTATTATTAACATTTATCGCCCATCTGGCCAGCAACAGGCCACCCTGGGTGATGTACATAGGATAAAAACAGGATAAAATACATTTAAAACAGTATAAAATTTTAAAATCTTAGCCCACCCCATATTCCCGCCTGAACAGCCAAGTTTTTAGTGAGCAACAGAAGCTCAGCAGAGAGGGGGCATGGCGGAGGTCACTCAGGAGAGAGGTCCACAGTATGGGGGCCGCCACAGAAAAGGCCCTCTTCCTCGTCCCCACCAGTCTAGCTGCTCTGGCTGAAGGGACAAGGAGAAGGCCGTCTGTGGCAGATCTTGTTGAGCGGCCTACTTGGTGTTGCTGGAGACACTCCTTGAGATTGTTCAGTTTGTCTTGAACTTTGAGAACTTCTACAATCTTTAGTTTGGTTCATCCCAAACTTTCAGTTGTTGTTTTTAAGTTCACAGGAAAATTCATAAGCATTTTTGTGCACATTTCTCCGAATACATGTATTTTGTATCCATTTTTGCCTAATATACACATTTTTGCAAGCAGTTTTCCTAATATAACACGTGCTTAACATTATTTCCCCAAAATATGTTCATTTTTGTGCGCATTTTTTTGATAGAATTCCACTGTGAAATTTGGAGACGTGCAAATTTAGAATAACTGAGTGTCAGTTGCATTTAGTGGTTGAAAAGTGTGAAATTTCTTCCCCATCTCTTACACTGGAGGGGTGTCATCCGTGATGCTCTTAGGTCATCCTAGAATAATCTGGACTTAATGGTCTCACGGGAGTCTCCTTCTTTAGAAGGAAATGTGTGTTACTTCGCTTACTTCACAATGTGGTAAGCCAGCCCTGCTGCCTTTGGGAAGCCCCACGCTCGTTCTGCTGAGCAGGGCCCTGCACTTCTGAATTTCCCCCACCCCCAAACCCCACATTTTCCTCCTTTAGCTTATGAGGGGGGAATGCACATTTGGGGTGCATGCTTGAAAAAGTGCACAATTTTTTGTGTTCAGAAAAACAAGAGACTTGCATTCAGGAGCAAGAACAAAGCGGGACAAGCATCGAGGTGGAAAACAGAACCTCGATGAGCTCAACTATCACTCATTCTCCCATCCCTAGGACAACAACTGTTGCTGTTACATGCTGCTCTTCTACTATTGTATGCAGATCCTGGGTTCACACAACACAATAAGCCATTGGTGGCTTATATGCCAGGGCTGACTTGTCCTGTTGTCTGAACCCAGCAAAAGTAGCATGAACCCACTCTGGCTGGGTTCAAACAACACAACAAGCCACCCCTGGTTTATAAGCCACCATGGTTTATCGTGTTGTGTGAACCCAGTCAGTGTGTCTTACAGCATAAGGATAAAAACGGATACAATGTAATCATAAAAACACAAAACATATAATTATAACATAAAATAAAACCAAACATATAAGAAAAACCAACAGTGGTGAGGCCAAAAGATGTTACAATTTAAAGCCTAGCAGCAGTAGAACTAAAAGGTGTTATAAATTATAAGCTCATCAAAACAAATGTGTCTTTAGTTTCTAATTGAAAAAAGACACAGATAGTGAGCCAGACAGATTTTGATGGGGGGGGGGGTAGGCATTGCACTGTCAGGGTCACTGGATGAAACTGATGGAAACTAGGTTCAGGACTGATCCTCTACAAGGATATTCTAGAGTTGGGAAAAGTGCAGAAAAGGGCAACTAAAATGATCAAGGGGCTGGAGCAACTCCCATATGAGGAAAAGTTATAGCAGCTGGGATTGCTTAGCTTAGAAAAAAGACGAGTAAGGGGAGACATGATAGAGGTGTACAAAATGATGCATGGTGTGAAGGAAGTGGATAGGGTGGAGAAAGTGGACAGAGAGACATTTTGCTCCCCTTCTCATAATACTAGAACCTGGGGTCATCCCATGAAGCTGATTGGTGGAAATTCAGGACAGATAAAAGGAAGTCCTTCTTCACACAGCGCATACTTAAACTATGGAATTCACTTCCACAAGATGTACTGATGACCACCAATTTGGAGAGCTTTAAAAGGGGATTGAACAAATTCATGGAGCAGAAGGCTATCAATGTCTATTAGTCCTGATTAGCTAAATGTACCTCCAGTATCAGAGGCAGTATGCCTATGTACACCAATTGCCGGGGAACATGGGTGGGAGGGTGCCGTTTCACGCATGTCCTGCTTGTGGGATCCCGTGGGCAGCTGGTTGGCCACTGTGTGAACAGAATGCTGGACTAGATGGACCCTTGGTCTGATCCATCATGGCTCTTCTTATGTTCTTAAAAGTAAGAAAGAGAGCCTGTGTGGTGTAGTGCTTAGAGTGTTGGACTGGGACTCGGAGATCCAGGTTCTAGTCCCCACTTGGCCATGAAGCTCACTGGGTTATTTTGGGCCAGTCACTGATTCTCAGCCTAACCTACCTCACGCAGTTGTTGTGAAGATAAAATGGAGAGGAGGAGAACCTTGTAAGCTGCCTTGGGTTCTTTGCAAGAGGAAAAAAGGCAGGATATAAATGTAATGTAATAATAATAATCATAATCATCATAATCATCATCATCATCATCATCATCAGGAGGAGGAGAGCTTCACTGAAGACATTCTTTCAACACATGGGACAAAAAGTGCCATGCTTCCAAATGAAGGGTCAGGAAATTCTGAATGGCTATGGCATACAGGGAAAAGCAACAGCCAACAAAACTACTGGTTGGAAATGAAACTGAGTAACAATGCAGGCAGAAGGGGAATCAGGGATATATTCTCCAGGGCCAGGGGCAAACAACTTCTATTCACTGTGCAAGGATTCTAGGCCAGGTTTCCATATGCAAACACTATTTGTGAACTAACATGGCACTGAAAGCTCAGAGAGGCAGGGGACTAAAGAGGATGCTGATGAGGCAATAGACTTAGATGAAGGACCACAAGTAGAAGAGATGGAGCCTGGCCATTTGATGGGGAGCAGCCATTTATAGCACTGCATTGTCAAGGTCACTCAATGTAACTGATGGAAACTAGGTTCAGGACTGAGATTAAAGTTAGTACTGCTTCACACACTTAACATATGCACCCTAACTCTAAGAAGGAGACCTAAAAGAGGACTGAAGGAAGCAAGAGCTATGGGTGGGGAAGGAGATGGAACCGAACCAGCTGAAAGCAAGATAAGGAAGTTGGGATCAGCACTCAGCTACAGGCCATCTTTAGGGCCATTTTCCCCTCACAGTTTCTTGTCATTTGGTGGGCATCTCATTAGTCAATAATAATGCCCATACAAGGAAAAGTGTAAAAGGCAAGGCCAACCAATGGTGGAAAGATAGGCAATGTGCTCACTGTCATAATACCTGGCAATCAAGTGGAATGGCATGTCAGCCAAGCAATTTAATTAACTACGTGGTTTTCCCCTCCATGCTCTTCTCTTATCCTACGGGTGTATGTGAGTCATTTGCCAGCAAGACTGGTTCTAATTTGACTTCACCCACACGGTGGCCAGGCTCCAAATAAGCAAGTTACATGTAGAGACATGTTCAGCCAAAGGGGCTCTGTCTGCGCGCAATTTGAAGCGATGCCCTTGGCTGACTCCAGCCTTCTGCTTGTGGCCTGGACTGAGAATCTCAGAAGCAGAGCAGAGCCACCTCTGTCATCCCCACTCCTCTCCCCTCAGAGCTCCCGCGGTGTCCCCTGGGATACCAGTGGGAGGACTGAGGGGAGAGGCGGCTCCTCCAGACCCCCCAACTGTTCCCGACCATTAGTTGGGCACAGCCGCGGCCTGGGGCAACTTTAAACCCACAGAGGTTTCAGAACCTCTGTGGGTTTAAAGCAGGGCTCTCCGACCTTGGGTCCCCAGATGTTGCTGGCCTACAGCTCCCAGAATCCCTTGCCATTGGCCATGCTGGCTGGGTATGCTGGCAGCTGTAGGCCACCCACATCTGGGGACCCAAGGTTGGAGAGCCCTGCTTTAAACTGATGTGTGAACCCGGCCATGGACTCCTAGAGCTATTCATTCTTCCCTGAAAAATAGGAAATAAACTAATTGTTGGCTGCAATACTATGAACACTCACCTGGGAGAAAGACTCCTTGGGACTTACTTCTGAGTAAACATGCATAGGATTGTGTAGCAAAGGAATCTCAGTTGATTAATCATCATAAACGTGTTATTCGATTATTCAATTAACTATCCACATACATCTGGTAATTGAATGTGAACCGCTTAGAGATGTGATTATATCAAATGGTATAGAAGTATTAGAAATTAATAAATAAACAAACAAGTAAATTTCATATGCATTAAAACATATGTCTGAAAGGGGGGGGAGGCTTACTTTGACCAGTTTTTCAATGATGCACACACATGGCACAGCAGACACTATCTTGGAAGAAGCTTTCCCTCATGTGTGACAGAGAGGTGGAAATATGTAAAAGAACAGGGCCGGTGCAACGCAGTTTGGTGCCCTAGGCAAGTTCAGATATTTAGCGCCCCCCCTCCCACTTGAGCCCTCCCTCCCTCCAGCCCTATGCCCATTATGAAATAAAAGTCACTTGGCAAAACCTAAAAAAATTATTATCATAATCCCCCTCCCTCGATTGTGCATGCATAATCAATTGCAAACTTATTTTTCAGGTACATTCACTGCTGCGTAAGTGCTTAATAGTTTTGTTTTTTTAAAATGTTGGTTGTGTTTTTCCACTAGTTTTTTTTTTTTTTAAGAAAGTCTAGGCGCAATAAAAGGGTACAACTGTTGTTAAAGCACTCTGTTTTCTGTTGTTTACTTGCATTGTGCTTTGTGTACGGTAGTATGAGTGGAATGATTTGTGAGCCGTTCTATCTAGTAATTTGAGTTTATTGAAGAAGAAAAATAATGGGTTGAATTTTATGCTGTCTAAATTCACGGTAGGCTGAGATGTCGGTTCCAGAGAATAAATACAATAGAGAAGGTGATACCATCTTTATGGGGCCAATTTCTCTCCGTGAAAGGATGTGTAAGCATCAGGTGTGTGTGTGGGGGGGGAGAATCTCAGCCAATTTCATTTCTAGCCAGTTCTAGTTGCTGGCGTTCTTAGTTTTAGCTCCAAACCATGAGTTCCTACCTTTAAGATGAGGACCTAATCGTTTCTTTTATTTCCAGTCTTGTCCCGAAGCGTTTTGCACCCCATTTTAAATCTTTTTCTTGGAAGTTATGCTGCTTCAAGAACGGAGGAAGTTATGCTCCTCCGCCCCTTCCCCACCCCCTTCCCCGATGGTCCCTCGTAGACTCGATAAAAGACCTTTTGGCCTGGGAAGGTTTCCCCCGAGCCTCCCACTCCCCCTCCCCCTTGGTGTCGGAGATTGCCAGCTCCCTCCAGGAAGGTCCAGCACGGCGACGGCGGTGCTGGCGTTTCGCAGCGCGCGAGCCACCGCGTGGGGGGAGCAGCGTCGGCGTTGGAGGCGTGATTCCCTCTGCGCAGCCGCCTGGCATTTGGTGGCGCACGCGCCCAGGGAGCCAAAGAGGAGCCACAGTGACGCGTGGGGGAAGCGGCAGCGGCGGCGGAACCGGCCCGGTTGCCGGTGGGCTGGCCGCAAGTAGCAGCTGCCGCGACCCTCTGGAAGCGGTGTCAGACGGGGGTGGGGTGGAGGAGGTGGTGGCTGTGCCGCCGCCACACTGGGCAATCGGCTGTCCCACCAAACGGCAGAGAAAATTAAAGGGCGCCCAGCGATCAAGCACTGATTCTCAGCCTAACCTACCTCACGCAGTTGTTGTGAAGATAAAATGGAGAGGAGGAGAACCTTGTAAGCTGCCTTGGGTTCTTTGCAAGAGGAAAAAAGGCAGGATATAAATGTAATGTAATAATAATAATAATAATAATCATCATCATCATCATCATCATCATCAGGAGGAGGAGAGCTTCACTGAAGACATTCTTTCAACACATGGGACAAAAAGTGCCATGCTTCCAAATGAAGGGTCAGGAAATTCTGAATGGCTATGGCATACAGGGAAAAGCAACAGCCAACAAAACTACTGGTTGGAAATGAAACTGAGTAACAATGCAGGCAGAAGGGGAATCAGGGATATATTCTCCAGGGCCAGGGGCAAACAACTTCTATTCACTGTGCAAGGATTCTAGGCCAGGTTTCCATATGCAAACACTATTTGTGAACTAACATGGCACTGAAAGCTCAGAGAGGCAGGGGACTAAAGAGGATGCTGATGAGGCAATAGACTTAGATGAAGGACCACAAGTAGAAGAGATGGAGCCTGGCCATTTGATGGGGAGCAGCCATTTATAGCACTGCATTGTCAAGGTCACAGTGTGTGTGTGTGTCCAGGAGTGGAGCGTTTCTGCACCCCGTTTAGCCACGCACTCTAGGCAGCCACCTAGTTCGCCTAGTGATAGCGCCGGCCCTGTAAAAGAATGAACCATTGTTTTAAAATCTGCTGCCTGATTAATTGGAGGCACACTTTCATCCATCAAAAGGTCAAAAATCTGGTACAATGCCTAATTAATCAATTAAATGTTGAAGCCCTAATAAAGCTTTCCCAAATCTGGTGCCCCCCAGGTGTTTTGGACTTCAACTCCCATCAGCCCCAGCCAGAATGGCCAATGGCTGGAAGTTGTAGTCTAACACATGTGGAAAGCACCAGGTTGGGAAATAGTGCCCTAACAGAGGTAAATAGATATAGATTTAGTTAGATATATAATAAGATATATGGCTGAGGAGCAGGAAGACATCGTGATAGGCTTTTAAAGTTCTACTTCTGTGAATGTGCACTGAGGATGTTTTTCATTTGCGTGTGTTTTATGGGATTTTCATTTGAACTGGATGCGTACCTTTAAAGTACCATTTCCGACCTCGTGGCTGGGTCTCTGAAAAATCCTATGGCCCTCCAGATGCTGTCTAGCAGCCATAGGATTGCACTGCCCAGGTGCAATCCTATGCATGTTTAGACAGAAAAAAGTCCTACAAGTCCGAGCATTCCAGCATGGCTGGCTTGGGAATGCTAGGAGTTGTAGGACTTCTTTTCTGTCTAAACATGCAAAGGATTGTGCCCTAAGCTGCAAATCAGGACGCCTCTGGTCCAAATCTTGTTTCTGGCATGGGGTACTTCCAGCCAAGAGTTTTGTACTGCCATTGCCCTGCTGCAATTGGGGAATTTCTTTCGTGCCTTCTTTCAAATTCCATTTTGAACATAAATCCAAGGACCTAAAACTTAAGACTGATACAAATACATGCAAGAAAAAAAGAAGAATATATTAACTGCAGTAGGCTCTTCTCTTCCTGCTGTATTCTTTCTTTCTCTTGTTTTTCTTTGATTTTTTTATTTTAAATTCAGGAATCCAAAGACATAAGACATACAGACATATAACTGCAAGAGAAAAAGAATAATATATGAGCGGAAGGCTCTTCTCTGCCTGCTGTATTCTTTCTTTCAAATATTTTAACAACACTTTTTGTATTAAAAGAAACAACAAAGTAGTTTACAAAAAGTACATCATCATCATCATAAGAAAAAACAGCAGCAGCAACAACAAAGAATTTAAAGCACAAGCACCAGCAAGGGAAGCATCCTACAATCAGATTAAATCCAAAGGAAATTAATGAAAACACCCACCCTCCCCCAGTCACCCATGAAAAGCATGGAGAATTTATAAAGTCTTCTTAACCAGTCATCTCAAACAATGGAAGAATATTCATTCGCTCTCTAATACTGTACTTAGCCTATCCAGTGCAGGTTTCTGAAGCAGGGGCTGTTAGTAGACTCATCACAGCTATTTCTTTTCTTTTTTTTAAAGCAATGTCTCACAATTGACCTCCCTAAGTTGGTGCCCTCCTGAGGTTTTGGACTACAATTCCCAATATTGCTGACCATTGGCCATGCTGGCTGGGGATGATGGGAACTGAAGTCCAAAACATCTGCAAGCACCAGGCTGGGGAAGGTTATTATAGGTTAGCTGTAGATCAAACATGTTCAGGAACATCTGCTCTCTGAGTAGACAATTTGGCAGCTGAGGGATGGAGAGGAGACAGCCTGTGGGTATTTTCAGCATCCATGGCTGTATATTGACATGTGTGTGTGAAATACTAGAAGTCCCGTTGCATTCACAATTCTCTCAGACATTGAAACATGTAGTGGGAGTGTGGGGAGGCTGAAACCTGAAAAAAATTGAAAGGGGCATCCTCAGCATGTCCTCCAAAGGCAAAATCGGGGCAGTGTTCTGCCAGGGACTGGAAATACAGACTGTCTCTGCATTGCTGTTTTACCAATTGGTTTCTAAGCTGCCTTCAGAGGGAGAATACTCCAAGAGGCAGGACAGAAATCTATTAAACCAACAAATAAATAAATAATGGGGGTGACTGGAACATTCATATAGAACACTCTCCCCAGTGAGGCCTGCCTGGCGCCAACATTGTCATCCTTACAGTGCCAGGTTAAGACTTTCCTTGACTCCCAGGTATTTAACAGCGTATGATAAGGTTTTAACCAGTCATGGGCTGTTTTTGCTGATTGTTTTAAATGTTTTGTATATAAAAGGTTTTTATATTATGTTTATGTTGTGTGCTTAAGGTCTTTGTCTTTTGTAAACCTCCCAGAGAGCTTTGGCTATTAGGTGGTATAGAAATGTAATAAATAAAAAAATACATAAATAAAATAAAACATCCATGCTCCTTTCCAGACCAATCATATGGAGGTGTTGTGTGCCAGAGTCTGTACCATACATTTGTGTAGATGGCATCATCCTAATCTTCCCTGGCACAGGAAAAACACACACTATATGGGTGAATATAGTCTAGTCTAGAAAGCCAACTGGCATGAAATGGGAACGCCTCCCTCTGTTAAACTACTAGGAGGTGTCAAAGAGCCATTTTGTGGTAGTGAATCATGCCCAGCTTCCTGCCTTCCCTTGTTTTATTTGTTCGTTTGTGGGGGTTGTTTCTTTCTTTTAATATTTAGTGGTTCTTTGAAGCCAAGGCAGGGAAACAGGCTACTGCGTGAGTACAAGGCTTTGAGGCTCAAGTCTGTGGAATAATATCCTGAACGCTTCTTCAGGCTCCCCACAACCATTTCTTGCCAACCTTTCCACCCATCTGTCCCTGAAACACACACACACACACACACACACACACACACACACAAGAGAGAGTGCCCACATTTTCTTCTTTTCAAAGATGGGGATGGGACCAATCTAGTACCCTCCAGATGTTCTGAACTTCAGCTCCCATGTGCCCCAGTCAGAATGGCAAATGACCAGGAATGCTGGAAGTTGTAGTCTAAAACATCTGGAGAGCGCTGGGTTGGAGAAGGCTGCCCTAATAGATGTAAACAGATAAAGATTTACTTATATACTTAAGATATATGGCTGAAGAGCAGAGAGACATCATGATAGGTAATTTTTGTTCTACTTCTGTGAATGTGTGTTGAGGATTTTTTTCATCTGTGACTTTTTGGTGTCACTCACAAACTTGGCCAATTCACTGCTCACCCCTAACCCCAGATCATTTATGAACAAGTGCTATGGGGTCCCATTACTGAGCCGTGGAGGGCCCTATAGTTCCAAATATCAGATGGCAAGTGGATACAGAGTAGGGCCTTGGGAGATCATCTAAATGAGTGGGTAGGTAGATAGGAGAGAAAGGCAGTTCTTGAGTTACTCCAGTCCCACCCTATTAGGGGCTTTCAGGGTCAAAACCGGCACTCTGCATTGCTCTTGGAAGCAAACCTGAAGCCCATGAAACTGAAGTATAATTGCAGTGACGTGATCCATGGGCCCAGTCCACAGTTCGCAATCTTGCTGCTGCATCCAAAACCAACTGCAGTTCCTGAACATTCCTCTGAGGCAGCCCCACACAAAGACATTAAGGTCATCACATCTGGATGCTACCAAGGCATGGGTCAAGGTAGGCAGATCTTCTCTTTTTTTGAACAGGAAAGGGTGCAGTCTAATCTGGGGGAAAGGTAGTTCTGACCACCATCATCTGGACATCCAGGAGCATCACTGGATTCGGGAGAACCCCAAACTGGGAATCCAATCCTTCAGGGGGACTGCAACTCCATCCAGAACAGATTATAAACTATTCTTAGATCCACTGTCCACTGAAGTATGGATGTGCAAAACCACTAGTACCGTGAGAAATTTGGATAGGTTTATTGATTTTCTTTCAGCTTCCTTGTCCTGATGCATCACTTAAAGAGGAATCTCCAAATTCACTTGGAATTACATTATAGGTGCAATCTAGTGGCAGCCTAAGGATGTGCAGGACCACCCTAAAAAGAGAAACAGAAACATTTGCTTTGAATTCTGCTTTAATCAACATTTCAGTGGCAATTCTAATATTATTGCTGCAGATAAGGGTCCCCCAAAGGTGATCTGTTAAGAATATTATCATTGGATCTATGAAAGGAGCAGTCACTAGATGTGTAAGATTATTAAACCAATGAATCTAATTACACCTTTGACTGGCAGCAATGATTCACATCTGCATTATACTGCTTAAAGTGGTGTCTGTATTTGCATTGGGCACAGGATGTTCAGTGAAGCCTGTTGTAGTTAATGTGCACGAGAAGAACACAGTGATGATTTGGATCTGTATTGCAAAAGCTGCATATCCACTCTTGCAGATAAGTATCCAGGTGGTGCCTCAGCCTCTCCTCCTCACGAGGAGGGGGTAAAACATTTAGACAGCCAAAATTGGCAATCTAAATGTTTTGGAGGGTGAGGGGAGCGCAGCAATGCTATCCGCTGTGCTCCTTCAATTGGATGCCCGTAATCCTCCAAGTTCAGAGGGTTACGTGCACCACATAGGATGGGGCTGCCTGTCCTTGATTTTCTTTTTACTATACCATAGCAATGTTGCAAGGAGAACCTTGGCACGTTTTTGCTCAATCACATACCATGATCTGCTTGGACATAAGTTGAGCCATTGTGCAGGTTGCATAGTAGTATGCTATAAAATTAGGGGCGTTCATACCATTGGTTTAGGATTGTTAATGACATTGGTATAATTTTTGTAATGGGGGGAAAAAGCGAGGATTACAAAGATTAAGTGGTATAAATCCCAAAAAGGAGGTGTGCTTGGCCTTCCTCATATTAAGTGGTACTAATAGCTAATCAATTAAGATACAGTAATACCTTGGATTGCAAGTAACTTGGTCTGAGAGCGTTTTGCAAGACAAGCAAAAAAAAAATTAAAAATTTTGACTTGATAAACAAGCAAGGTCTTGCAAGACGTAGGGATGTAACCGCTCACCTCGAGCGGGTGTAGTGGGCCGAAATCGGCCCCGCTCATGCCTGTCAGAGACTCGCTTTGATATAAGAGTGTTTTGGATTACAAGCACGGTTCCGGAACGAATTATGCTTGCAATCCAAGGTATTACTGTATATAATGGATATTATAGCTAAGAAGGATAATATGTGGTTGGAGTTAGAAGCACAGGAATTAGGAAATGGGGTTGAAAAAATTCTCTTTTTAAAGAAAAGTAATAGCATGGTAAAAAGAATAGAAAATCCCTTCCTGAAAAATATGTTAGAGATCTGGTTCTGGAATAGCAATAGGCAAATTTTTATACCAGGGGTATTCCCGTTAAACCCAGTGGTAGCTATGGAGGACTTTCCAGAAAATGCACAATATTTGGAAGGCTTATTTAGGGGGGGGGGGAAGGTTATCAAATTAATGGATTGGATGGGAAAAAATTGAGTCTAGACAACAAATAATTGAAACGCTTGGGCCAGGCAGAATTTCGTGGTTACATTTAATGCAATTAGATCAGTGGACCAAGAAATGGAAGAGGAGAAATTAGTATGAGAGGGAACTTACTGGATTTGAAAAGAAAGTGGTGTCAAAGAGCTTGATTTAGTGCATAAAAACACCCAGAATCCTAATATTCTAGAGGAATCAGCTCTTTGATCCTGTTAATTAGTGTCATTGTATTTAAATCTCTTGTTATGGTTATAATTAGAAGCGGAAATAAAAATGCCTTATAAAAGATTTAGTAGCATCCCATATTGTTCTCCATGCCATGCCCTTCAGTGCAGTTAACTGCAAAATATTTTTGTATCTTTGACCTAACATTATGGATAACATAATATGTTTTATAAATGTGTTAACTCTCCAGTTCCTTGACTTGCATCTAGATTGGTGGTCACCAAGAATTAAGTAAACTGGGACAGGATCTGAGTCAGACTGTAAACCAATATCAGTTTCTAATATTTTTGTTACTAGAGCTGGAGAAACAAAAAAAAATATCAATTCCAGAATAACTTTGATTTGGAATTGAATAGAAAGAAAAAAATTGAAATAGTGGGGTTTTTAAAATGCCATATGTCTATCAAATGTTGAGCACATATGCCTTTGGAAAAAAACTAGATGGAAGGCTATTGGTAGATCACTTAACCTTGTTTTTTCTATCTAGAGCAGCATTTGCTACCCCATTGAAATCAAATCACCTCCAAAGATCACTTCACCTTCAACAAATTCTAATAGCTTATGATAAACTAATCCTTGCTTCTGATTAGGTTCATATAAATTAATTAATGTTACCTTCTTGTTCATCAAATTCCCTTTCAGCATAATATATCTCCCCTTTACATCTTTCTTTTGGTCAATTACCTCAAAAAGAATGTTAGATTTAATACAAATTGCCACTCCTTCAGTTTTGGCAGATGCACAAGCAGCAAAAGCTGTTCCCAACACCTAATTGATCAATTAGGCAGGTGCCTTTGATTCACCTCACATTAGGATCCTTACTCCCAAGGGATGTGGCCCAGAGTAGTACAACTGCAAATGCTTCTATGACACAGGCCTGTGGCTCATGCTGGCTCAGCTTGTCTGAGTGTGGAAAGCTAAGCAGGGTCAGGCCTGGTTATTACTTGGATGGGAGACGGGAGACCCCTCCTCTAGTTTCCTGCATTGAGCAGGGGGTTGGACTTGATAGCCTTGTAGACTCCTTCCAACTCTATGATCTATGAAATCTACGAAATCTATGAAACATGGTTCTGCAGGTGGTGGTAGATGCCAAAGGTGGGTTCATGCTGGTGTCTCTGACAGAAGCCATGACACAGCAATCTTCTGGAATTCACCCTTAGCAGATAAGCTCTTGGCACACTATTCAGCTGTCCACATGTATTTATGTAAAATAATTCTTGGTCGCCTTTCAGGGCAGAAGCCCTCCCAAATTGGTGTATAATAATAAAACACATAAACTGATAGAGTCTTAAAAAGTAATAAAAACACATTAAAAACAGCAAAAACACAATAAAATATTGATAAAAACAACAATAAAAACAGCAATAACAGCAAACATATCAGGGGAAGGCCAAAGTAAAATAATTTGTTTCAAGGCCTCCTTGAAAGCCTATAATGATGGGACCTGGTGGTTTCAGCCCCAGTAAATGGCTTAAACAGTTATAGCCCCAATAAAACAGATAGCGTAGGCAAAAGGCTACTGGAACATTGCTTTGTTCAACAGAAAGTTCCAAGGCTAAAATCGATACACTGTCAGAGATAAAGTCCAACATTAGATTCTAAGTTCGGATCTCTATGTTACAGATTTCAAGGTGTCCAAAAGTCACGATAAGTCCAGGCAAGAAAGCATTCCAGGCAATCAGAAATGAGGAATGAGCTTTTGTTTTACTGTATTCCAAGTTCATGCTTTCTTTAAAAAAAAAAAAAAAGCTTGGGACATTTAATACTGGAAGCTACAATGAATACTGGATATAAAATGTATTTTTGTTAGGTACACAAAATTTACAGTTTGAAATAGTAACCAAGGGAGTGATCCTATCACCCCTGCCTTCGATGCACGTAAGCCTCTGAACACAGAGGCTTATGTGCATCCAATGCAAAGCGCAAGGCATGGCGGCAGGGATCTCCATGGCCCCATGCCTCGCGCCCTGCATTTCATCTAGATCAGTGTT
Source organism: Shinisaurus crocodilurus (assembly GCA_021292165.1). NCBI lineage: Eukaryota > Metazoa > Chordata > Lepidosauria > Squamata > Shinisauridae > Shinisaurus > Shinisaurus crocodilurus. Next base: position 34,757,317 of record CM037881.1, on the reverse strand, counting down.
CTCCAACCATGGGTCCCCAGATGTTTTTGGCCTACAACTCCCAGCATGCCCCAGCCAGCTTATGCAGGGCCAGCACTACCGCTAGGCAAACTAGGCGGTTGCCTAGGGCGCGTAGCTGAAGAGGGCACAGAAACGCTGTGCTCCTCTTCGCTGCCAGCGCACTCCTACCCCGCCCGGCCGCCTCGCCAACAAAGGCACCACCAGGTCAGTGCGGGGGGATTGCACCCGGAGGTAGTGGTGGGGCCGAGCCTGGGTGCCGCTGCCACCGCCACCCCACTACCGCTGCCGCCACCCCGCTGCCGCCGCCACCCCGCTGCCGCCGCCACCCCGCTGCCGCCTCCACCCCCCCGCCGCCAGCGGACCCCCCCCACCTACCTTCTCCGCGCCGCTTCCGGAGCCCCGCCCGCACTCTGTTTTGGTGGGAGGAACCAGGGCAACAGGGCTTAAACTGCCCTGTTGCCCTGGTTTCCCCGGCCAAAAACAGAGCACGGGGGTCCCGTCACGTCACTTCCTCCTCAGAGGAGGAGGCGGCCAGGGCGGGGGGAAGGTAGGTGGCGGGGGGAAGGTAGGTGGCGGGGGGGAAGGTAGGGGGTGGCGGCGGGGTGGTGGTGGCGGGGGGTGGCGGCGGTTTGCAGAGCAGGGCTGCTTTGTTCCGGAGCCCCCCCCCACGGCACGAGAGGGGGGGGCGCTAAATATAATTTCGCCTAGGGCACCAAACTGCCCTGCACCAGTCCTGCAGCTACGCTGGCTGGGGCATGCTGGGAGTTGTAGGCCAAAAACATCTGGGGACCCAAGGTTGGAGAACACTGGTCTAGATGAAGCTCTTCAGAAGGGGAGGGAAGGAGGCTGGGGTGCTGTTTGAATACAGTGCAGGCCATTGGACCCAACCTCCTCCCAGTCCCCGCCCCCCAGCACGCCCCTTTTCCTCCACTCCAAGGCCGATTTCCGACCTCGGGGAGGCAGCCGGTGTGGCTCTTTCCACACTGGCCACGAGGGGGGTGGGGCAGGGCTCAGCGTCTGGAGTCCCAGCTCCAAGCTCACAGGACATTGGACCAGGCAAGGTCGGGAGGCCATAGGCTTGCTCCCTAAACAAGGCATTTTCACATTGTTTCAACTGTATTGGACGTGACTGGTTCCCATAACTACTTCTTTCTTCATAACTGCTGAAACGGTACTATTACCATGCCCCCATTTCATCCCATTACTGGGAAAATATTCTTATGGCTAGTTATTCGTTTACTTTTCTTCAAATTCGGCGTAGAAGTGTGTATATTTGTAAATACTTACACTATTCATCTGTCTCTTTATGCTGAAACATAAATGTGAACTTTATGAATACTACCAAACCTTTTATTTGGATATTACATCACAAGACAAATTCTGCCCTGTGTGATGGATCTGTGGAGTCTTCGAACATTGCTGGCCAGATGGGCGATAAATAAATATTAATAATAAATAATAATAATAATAAATAAATAATCCTTCTACTTAAACAATATTTAATATTTCTACTTATATTTAATGAAAATATCTATCTTCTTTCCCTCTATTTATAAAAACAAACAGCCTAGCTTTTATTTCATTTTTTTTTTAAAAGAATAATAATTTCACATTTTCACATTACTTCACAACCTAAATTTTAATCCACATTTAGTTAATTCCTTTCCATTAATCCTTCTCAATACTAAGTTTCGTCCAGACTCAATACATTTTTACCAATAACCAATTATTATTCAGATTCTAATTCAATATTAAACCTTATTCTTATTTTACTCAGCAATTAATCTTTTTTCTAATCCTAACTATGCCCCCTTCAAGATCCAAGCCACCACATTAATGAAAAATGCAAAGAAAAGCCGCCTCACTCTGGAGAAGTTCTACTTTCTCTCAAAGGGGTTCCTCTCACCCACCCCTTTATGTTCAGATTTATGCATGTTCTTTTTGGGTCACTATCAGTGATCCCTTTAGATTTCTCCCACTTGGATTTCTCCCACCAATCTATTTGGGAAACTGAACCTTCTTACTTCTTTCATAAGAACTTCCCCCTTCCACCAGTAGTCAGCAATCATCTTAATATAAGTCAAACCATTTTTTCCGGCAGATTTCAATCAGCTACTGCAGAAGATGCTGGAGGGAGGCAGCATTCAGCCTTCTGTAAGTCCCTGGTCTGCACCGGTGGTCCTAGTAAGAAAGAAAGACATTGCAGCTCACATTTGTGTAGATTATTGCTATTTGAATGATATTGTTGTGAAAGATGCCTGTCCTCTCCCAAGAATTGATGATACCTTAGAGCTGCTTGCAAGTGCCTGTTGGTTCTCTACCCTGGATCTAGTCAGTGACTACCAGCAAGTAGAGGTGCACTCAAGACAGCATTGAGTACTAAGCAATGACACTTTGAATTTAATGTCATGCCTTTTGGACTCTGTAATGTTTCTGGGACATTTCAAAAGCTGATGGATGGTGTGTTAGCAGATCTACAGATCTTCTTGTTTGGAGTAGTTTGATGATATAATTTTCACTGGGAGATCTTTTGAAGAACACCTGCAAGAGGGCTGTACTAGAGAAGCTGCACTAGTCCAATCAAAAGGTGAAACCCTCAAATAGGGGTGGGTTATTCGCCCACCCCCCAACTCACGGCACGCTCAGCAAGCGCTTTCTCCGCACCTGCTGTGCCGGGCCAAAAGCAAGCACCAACCAAGGCACTCGCCAGAATTCTGGGTTCCTGGCGCTATGTTGTTTATGTAGAAAATGGCACAAGATACATTAAAGGTGGCTGCGATTTGCATAACTTGTGCAAAATTGTGGCCATTTTTAAGGTATCTTACGCCATTTTCTATGTAAACAACATAGCTCCGGGAACCTGGAAGTCGCTTCCCAGGCTCAGCTCGCAAGAACACGAGTCAAGCCAGGGAAGCAGGTAGGGTGAGTGGAGCTCAGGGAGTCGAGTCCGGCGATTTCACCAGACTTTCACCCCCCAATTGAGCTCCGCACACATCTCTACCCTCAAAATGCAATTTATTCTGTGAAGAGGTAGAGTACCTAGGCCATATAATCTCCAAAGTAGAAGCCATCTAATATTGGCCAACACCAGGGATGGGGACTCGGACTCGAGGACTCGACTCGTGAGTCGGACTGAGTCCCCCCTCTGACTCGACTTGGACTCGAGTCCCAATATTTTTAATGGGACTCGAGTCCCAATATTTTTAATGGGACTCGAGACTTCGACTCGGGACTCGAGACCAAGGACTCTTCAACATCCCTGGGCTGTGCCAGAAGGAGTGGAGAGGAGCGTGATTGCCGGCGAAGAGCGCAGGGAAGCGAGGTGTGCCGCTGCTCGGCCACTATGGACGGCTACCAGGAGTGCAGCCCCAACAGTGTGTCAAGATTTATTTTGATTGATGTGTTGCGTACTTGGGAGAGGCAGAAGAAGGACCTGAGATTACTCTGTGTGGCTGCTCTGAGTGTGTTTCTGGTTCCAGCAAGTTCATCACCAGTAGAGCGGGTGTTCAGTGAGGGTGGAATTGTGATGAGATCTCACCGTTCCAGAATGGGGGCCAAACATTTAGAAAAATCATGTTCCTCAAATGCAACATGGATAAGTTTTAGGAAGTACAGCAAGTTTATTTTTTAAAATCATTTTTCTAAAATGCAACCTTTCAGACATTTTGGGTTTGGCTGCCTCTGCCTGCCTGTCTGGGGTTCCCAGCCTCCTCTGCCTGGCTGGTCTCTTCTTGACCAGTTCAACAGTTGAATTGTCCAAGACAAAGGCCTGGCCTCTGCCTGCCTGCTTTGGGGTTCCCTGCCTCCTCTGCCTGCCTGGTTATTTTGGTTGTGTCTGCCTGGTCTGTTCTTGCCAAAATCAGTTGCAGAGTTTTGAAATAAAAAGGCACACTTGTGCCTAGAATTTATTTAAACCACACATCTGAAGTAGCCTTATTTTGTTGGGAAAAACCCCCATTGATTTTAATAGGGACTTGTGGAGTCAGCTTTGGGAGTGACTCGTGACTCGTGAGTCACCATTTTGGACCAAGGACTCGGACTCGAGACTCGGGTCCAAAGACTCGTGACTCGACTCGTGACTCGAGATCAAGGACTCTTCAACATCCCTGGCCAACACCACACTCAAACTCAGAAGTATGAAGTTTTGTTGGTCTAGCTTCATATTATAGGAGCTGACTTTGCTGTGATTGCCCAGCTATATCACAAATTGCCAGCAAAAGTTCAAGTGGACCATAGCCTGTCAAGAAGCATTTCTGGAGCTAAAGTGAAGGTTCATGTCTGCACCAATTCTGGCTTATCCAGAGCCCTAGGTAACATTTATCCTAGACATCAATGCCAGGGACATTTGTATTGGTGCAGTCCTAGCACAAGATGGTGATAAAGAGAGAGTGGTTGTATATGTTATCAGGGCACTCAGTAAAGCAGAAAGAAGCTACCCCACTAAGAAGAAAGAGTTACTGGCTCTAGTGACATTTACCAACCATTTTCTACATTTCCTCCTGGGTAAATAATTCCTGCTTAGGAGAGATCACAGTTCACTCTTATGTCATCATAACTTCCATTAGCCACAGGGACAGCTAGCATGTTGACCAGAACACTGATCTTAGTTTCAGTACCAGATTAGGCATCACCCAAAAAACAACAATACACAAATGCTTGTTCTCTGTCCAGACAACAGGGTGTAGACAGTGCTAACAAGGACTCTGAGGCGGTAAGAAAACCAGTTGATAGCTTAATCATATCCCTGACAGCAGAAGGAGCCAATGCTGAAAGTGGAGCACGAATCTCAATATGGGTAACATAATTGCTGCCTTCAAAGAAGACCTCAGGGGATCTACACTAGGGATTTTTACCATCATTGTTTGTAATGCCTGGCTCACTGGCTTTTCACACAATGTATACCCCCAAACCTACCCCCTCACACACTGCCATTATATCCCACATTTCTTCAGACCAGTTATATCATGTGTTTTTTATATGTTGCATTTTTCCCCGCGATATATATTTCAGTGTGTGCTAAACTTGAAGTACTGTTCTGTAGGGGGGGAGGAGTGGCCTCAGTGGGTTGGCGGGTTGGGGGGAGAGTGGCATTGCAATGAGGAAGTGTCCTATCGAGCTTTTCTTTTTTTTTAAAGGTATTTGCTAATGCACACATGCAGAGGTGTGAATCTGTGAATAACACAAACCTCTCACATTGTAGTGGTGTAACCGAACCTGGGGGGGAGGATTCTCCGCCGCCTCGACTCTCCGCGGTGGCGCCCCCCCTCCTCGATCTTCACATCTGGCCCTGGAAGTGACGCGACGGGACCCTGCGCAGGCGCAATATGTGGCGCGGGGGTCCAGCACGCCTGCGCAGGGTCCAGTTGTGTCATTTCCGGTGCTGGATGTGGCGCAATGGGAGCAGCGCGGGCGGCTCACCACGGAGAGGCGAGCCGCCCCAGAGAAAAGGTAAGGCTGCGTGAGCCTCGCGCGGGCGCGAGCAGGGCCGATTTTGGCCCACTATGCCCGCGCGAGGCGAATCGGTACATGATCCGTAATTTCAAGTGCTGGATGAGGACGGCTGCTCATGGCTGAGCTCAGCATGGGCAGCCTTGTCAAAACAGCAGCAACTCTGAAGAGGAGACACGCCCAATCAGCCTTCAGTCGCTTTCTTGCCTCCCTCACCATCTCCCACAACAGCTTTTCTCCTTGCCCAGTGAACTGGAGATTAAATGCAATGCTGCTTTCCCCCCACCCCCATTCTTTCCCCTCCACTCCCCACCCTGTACTTTGGGGGGGGGGGGTTGGAATATCTTTTCAAGCCTTCCCAATTGCTTCCTCTGTTCTTTTCATTTTCTTGCCTCAAGGAACAACTAGGTGAAAACACACCTAATAGACATGTCTACTCAGTCAGAAGTAAATCACATTGTCTTCAATGCTGCCTACTTCTGCAAAAGTCAGCATGGGAGCGGGGGTGCTTTGGCTTTGAGCTGTGAATTACTTTTTTTTTTAAAATCCTCACTCCTTTGCACCAGCGAACATGCGCATAAGCTTAAGGGATCTAAGAAACAAAACAAAAATGAAACTTAAAGGTAGGCATGTAACCGCGAGTCTCGGGGGGCTGAAATGAGGCCTGAAATCGGCCCCACTCGCGCCCCCCCTGAGACTCACGGGCCTTACCTGGCCACCTGCTCATCCCTCCGCTCGAGCCACCGTGCCGGCAGTGTGGGGGTCCTGCCGCATCATTTCCGGCTGCCAGGCAGTTACACGACGGGACCCTGCGCCAACGCGACAGGACCCCGCACCACGTTTTTGGCGTAGAAGCCAGGGCAACATGGCTTAAAACGGCTGCGATGGCCGTTTTACGCCATGTTGCCTTGGTTTCTACGCCAAAAATGTGGCACGGGGTTCCGTTGCATCAGTGCAGGGTTCCATCGCATCACTTCCGGCCAGCCGGAAATGACACAACGGGACCCTGCGCTGCTGGCACAGCAGCTCGTGCAGCACAGAGAATTGCTCCGCGCCGCGGAGAATCCGGGCTTTGGGGGGCTGCTTGCGGGGGCGAGGCAAGGTGAGCCCCCCCCCAAAGGTAGGGAGCACACCCCTACTTAAAGAGCCATTTCCCCTGCACACATCACCATTCCAATTCCTCCTACTTCTCCCACAATTGCATTTGTGTGTGACACAAGATCATGTTTTCAACATAGTGGAAACTGTGCTGCATGTATTCATTAGCATGTGCCCCAACAGTGGTAAATGCATTTTGCATAAATACCATGACAGCACTCCCTGAAAAAAGGAAGGCGCTCTAGTGTAGATTAGTCCCAAGTCATCCAGTAATTTCATGGTCGAGAAGCTGGAAGGAAAAGAACATGCAAGTTTTCCCAGTTAAAGCAAAATCTGAACCAGCCTTGTTTTGGTAAAAAGAGGTGTAGCCTGATTTACAATTACAGCAAGGGCTATTAGTTAGATATGCAAGGGTGCTGAGAGGCAAGAATCTTTATGCACAAATAGTGATCCCACAAGAATAAGCCCCCAGGATCCTAAAAGCACTACATAGCAGCAAAACATTTAGGAATAGAGAAGCTGTCCCAAAGAATCTGAAGTAGGTACTACTGGCTAAAAGGGGGGGGGGGGGAATGTGTAATTACCAACCCTTACTCCAACATATGGCAATCTCATTCATTAGATTGTTTACAAGCTTAGATTAGAAGCTGTTCAAATCTAGTCCTGGGGGGAGGGAGAGAGAATCCAGAACATCACCATGAGAAGCATTTCCATGAGCTGCCCTATATAAAAGCTACTGACATACTTTCCCACACACTAATCATGCTGACTACTGCACCTATAAACATTAATAATCCAATAAACATTCAGTGATCATGAATCAGACCAGTCTCTAAGAATGAGAGATATTTAGCACTGGCACATCTCCCTGCTGCATAACAATTCATGTAGGGTTCTTCTGCTGCTAACTGAACTGCTAACACTTGGAATGTGATACTTGGGACATTCTAGAACTGATCATTAAGGATCTGCCTGTGATCACTTAGGGGGAAGAAATGCTCTAATCATCAACAATGAATGGGTTTCTCAGAATAAGTTATTATGCAAGACTAAGCTCATCTCCTTTTCTGATAGAGTTATTAGCCTGGTAGATAAAGGGAATGCTGTGGACATCTCATACCTTGATTTCAGGAAGGCTTTCAACAAAGTCTCCCATGATATTCTTGTTGGCAAGCTAGAAGATGCAACTGTTATGTAGATTTGTAGCTGATTGATGGACCATACTCATCAACTTGGAGAGACAAGTGGGGCGCTGCACTGCTGCAGGGTTCTGTCCTGGACCCAGTGTTGCTTAGCATCTTTACAAGTGACTTGGACAAAGGAGCAGAGTGAATGCTCATCACATCTGCAGATAGCACCAAACTGGCTGAGGACTGAGGTAGATAATACCATAGTAGACAGAAACAGGATTCAAGATTATCTTGACAGGATGGAGAAATGGGCCAAAACTAAAAAATGAATTTCAACAGAGGTCAATGTGAACTTCTGTATTTAGGTAGGAAGAACTGGGTACACAAACATATGACACCTGAATTGACAGCAGTACATGTGGAAAGGATCGAAAGGTTTTAATAGACCAGTGTGGTCTAATGGTTAGAGTGTTAGTTAGACTAGGACTGGGGAGACCTGGGTTCTCTGCCATGAAGCTCAATAGGTGACTTTGGGCAGACTCTCAGCCTAACCTATGTCACAGGGTTGTTGTGAGGATAAAGTGGAGAGAAGGAGGATCATGTACACCACGTTGGGCTCCTTGGAGGAAAGCCAGGATATAAATATAACAAATAAATGAATAGACCACAAGGCAAACATGAGTCATCAATGCAATGTAGCAGCTGAAAAGGCTAATGCAATTCTAGGCTGCATCAACAGAAGTATGGTGGTGCTGGATAGCTTGATGAATATATTGAGCCAGGCTGCAGAAGCTATGAGAAAAGCAAACTCCATCTTGGGGATCATTTTGAAAGGGATCAAAGATAAAACTGCCAATATCATAATTCCTTTATGTAAATCTATATTATTGTTATTGCTATTGTTATTGTTATTATTAATTTCATTTCTATACCGCCCAATAGATTCATAGAGTTGGAAGGGGCCTACAAGGCCATCAAGTCCAACCCCCTGCTCAATGCAAGAAACTAGAGGAGGGGTCTCCCATCCAAGTCATAACCAGGCCTGACCCTGCTTAGCTTTCCACGCTCAGACAAGCTGAGCCAGCATGAGCCGCAGGCCTGTATGGCTGCTGAAGCTCTCTGGGCAGTTTACAATTCATCAAAACACAAATACAATAAAAACAGTATAAAACTTTTGCAATATACAAAATTTAAAACAATATAACATCTAAAAATAATTTTAGTACAAACTAGACCTGTTAATTAAAAACAGCGGATATAGATGCCCCAGCAGTGATGACTCCTTTTGTGCTGAACAAACCATGGCCTAGTTAAGTTTTAGGACTCCTTACCTCTGCAGGTTTGGGGAAGGGATCAGTTAGGATTCTCAGCCTCCAGAGGCTGGGAGATACAACTGGGTTTATGCAATGCCTTTGGGGAGTTTTCTACTGACATTGCTGGCTTTCCTGTAGAAACATCAGTTGACCACAGAATGGGAAATGAGTCAGCTCATAAGAGCCCTCTCCAGTATATTCCTTCATGGGGAGGACTACACTAAACTTTTCTCTGCAATGTGCTTGTTTACTACATGCAGGGAGAGTGGTTTGTTTGATTTTAAATACAAGGGAGCATTCAAAAATATGACACATGCATACCCTGAGTCCTGAAGTAGTACATTCTAAAATTCTACTACTTCAGTATACCACCTCATGCGGTATCAGTGGTGTGAGTGAAAGTTCATTTTGGTGTGTGGGAGAGGCAGTGTCCATAAGGGGATGTGGGAGTGGGAGCAATTTCTTGTGGGTCTCCATTTTTCCAACCATAAGTTGAGTTCATCTCAAACATAGATTTTTTTTTCAAGTTCGCATGACAATTCATACAGAGTTTTGTGCATATTTCTCCTAATACATTTTTGCAAGCATTTCCCCCCTAATATAATGTATTTTAATGCTATTTCACTAATATACAAATTTGGGCCAGTTTTCTCTGATCTCTCTCTCTCTCTCTGTGTGTGTGTGTATCTCGATAGATAGATAGATAGATAGATAGATAATTTTTAATTGGAGAACTCCATTGAAAAATTTGGAGAAGGGTGAATAATCAAGTTTTGGTTTTTGTATTGGTTCAAAAGTGCAAAATTAGGTAACTTCACATTAAAATGCAAACCAAATGAATGTCTCCCACTTCCCTAGATGTGTCATCGCCATGTCATGCCTTTCTTCACCCTGTCCACATTCTTGGCTACTACATGCTGATATCATATCCCACATTTCCATAACTGCACATCATGAGCAGAGAGGCAAGGACTCAATGCATGACCCTGCATTTATTGTCATATCTAGTCCACCCTTAGTAACAAAGAACAATCCAAACCATTATTGTGAAGGACTGAAGGCAAAGTGGGGGAAATGTGCAAAGCCAACCTTTCCAAAACTAATAAAGAATCCTGAGAACTGAATTCTGTCCAACATCAAGCTACTGCGTTACCTGCAGCTGAGTTTCAGTGACACCTTATATCACCTCTCTGTTCTGTGTTTGCTTTACAGGTGACCCGGACGTCCTCATTTTGAATGGTTCAATTGTGTTAAGGTGGGGAAAGTGCTTTTGCTATTTAATCACATCGTGCTGTCTAATCACATCAAGCTCTAGTTCAACAAAAACTGTGACACCGCAGCTTTGTCTTGTGTATTTTCACAGTTCGCATTGGTCTGTTTTTCCCCTCATCCGTCCCAAGCAACCTGTTATGTGAACGAACATTTGCCTTTGGTGTTATTTTTGCACCATGCCATGAAGTGTGTAGTGAGTAGCGACAAGCAGTGCTCAAGAGGTGGGGAAAGAAAGGCTATGTACTGAAATAATCTAATCCCATCTGACGAGTAGGTATTATTACCTGACATGATTAATAGGCTTAACATGACACATACTCTGGTTTATGCTATGTGTGTCTGTTAGCTAAAACATAGAAATTATGCTACATTCTGTAAAAAAGAAATCACAGAATGGGAGAGGGGGAATCCCACAGCAGTTGTGATCATAGATCAGGGCTGTAGCTCAGCGGTAGAGCACTTGTTCTGCATCATGCAGAAGATCCCAGGTTCAATCCGCTGCATCTCCAGCTGTCTGAAATTCAGGAGAATTGCTGCGAGTCAATGTAGACCAGTGTTCTCCAACCTTGGGCCCCCAGATGTTTTTGGCCTACAACTCCCAGCATGCCCCAGCCAGCTATGCTGGCTGGGGCATGCTGGAAGTTGTAGGCCAAAAACATCTGGGGACCCAAGGTTGGAGAATACTGATGTAGACAATACTGAGCTAGATGCACCAAATTGCCAGATTTGATATAAGGCACGGGGAGAAGCTCTTGGGGGCCTCATTCCGGTGCTGGGTGGGGCCGAATGCAAAAGGGGGTGGAGCCAAAAATACCAAACACACACACACACACACACACACAAGCATATTGTAACTTAAAGCTCTTACTGCTAGTGATTATGCCTTAATTTCAACCTATTAGAATGGGGTGGGGGGACCGCACAACGAGCAGTGGTCAGGGATGGGGCCAGGGGGAAAGGGCATGGCTGGATTGAGACATCAGTAGAGCCGGGCCCAAGATTCCCTACCCCTGGTATAAGGCAACTTCCAATGTGTGTAATTATTACTAGGCTAACACTGGGAAAGCAAACAAAAAGGTACAATTGTGTAGAATTTTGCGTCTCCATATAGGGAGCTACTTTCTACCAGGGATGTTGAAGAGTCCTTGGTCTCGAGTCACGAGTTGAGTCATGAGTCTTTGGACCCGAGTCTCGAGTCCGAGTCCTTGGTCCAAAATGGTGACTCCCGAGTCCCGAGTCACTCCCAAAGCTGACTCCACGAGTCCCTATTAAAATCAATGGGTTTTCCCCCCAACAAAATAAGGCTACTTCACATGTGTGGCTTAAATAATTTCTAGGCACAAGTGTGCCTTTTTATTTCAAAACTCTGCCACTGATTTTGACAAGAACAGACCAGGCAGACAAACCCAAAATAACCAGGCAGGCAGAGGAGGCAGGGAACCCCAAGCAGGCAGGCAGAGGCAGCCAGACCCAAAATGTCTGAAAAGTTGCATTTTAAGAAAATTATTTTAAAAAATAAAATCATCGCCGGCGATCGCACTTCTCTCTACTCCTTCTGGCACAGCCCAGGGATATTGAAGAGTCCTTGGTCTCGAGTCCCGAGTCAAGTCTCGAGTCCCATTAAAAATATTGGGACTCGAGTCCGACTCGAGTCAGAGGGGGGACTCAGTCCGACTCACGAGTTGAGTCCTAGAGTCTGAGTCCCCATCCCTGGTTTCTACCAGTCTTTATTTCCATTTATCTATTTATGTATTTATTTGATTGATTGATTGGATTGATTGATTGATTGATTGATACCCCACCTTTCTACCAAAAAAATGGTACTGAAGGCAGCAGCTTACAAAAACAATTGAAAAAAGATTAAAATAATAAACAATAAAACACACTAGGGAGGTGATCCTATGGCCCCCTAGACAGCATCTATAGGATGGGCCATAGGATTTTTTGGATTCCCAGATCCAAGGTCAGAAAACAGCTACAACCCCAGATCTGGGGATCTGCACTCGGATCCCCCCTCCCCCCTCACACCCATCATGGAGAGAACTGCACTGGCTGCTTCTCTGAGGTTGCAAGAGCAACCTTGGAGAAGAGGTTTAGGGGTTGTTCCAGGGGGAAGAGAGCAGAGGAGTCTCTGCCAAGATACAATGTATCCTGGCGCGGCCCCTCCTCCCCCTCCCCTCCCCCTCCAAAGCACTGCCAGTTAGATGGCTTTGCAAAGCGGGAGGAGTGCGGAGGCAACCTTCGCTCCGTGCCCCTCCTGCTCTGCATAGGATGCCCGTAATCTTCCAAGTTTGGTGGGTTATGGGCAGCCCCATTGGATTGCACCCAAAATACAATAAAAACGTAACAATTACAGCATAAAAATAACACCCAGCCCACGGTCCCACTTACAAGCCAAAGGCCTTCTTGAATAAAGCAGTCTTTGCCTGCCACATTCTAGCTCATATTCTGATAGCAGCAGCTCTCAGGATGCTCATGTTATCAGTCCTGCTGTTTTGATCCTTCAGTATGAGAGGTAAGTAAGTGCGCAGCCACTGAGTGGTGACCCATGCTGCCATGCACAGGTGCAAGCTGAATAAATTCATAATCAATGTTAGGTGTTAAGAGGCAAAACCCACCCTACCCAGTATTACATTTCAGATGTCGAAATTTCACAAGCTTTGTGAGAAATCTCTGTGAGACTTTTTCTAGTCCACTGAGATCAACTTCAGAAGCTCTTGCTTCTTATCCCCCCACCCTCTGAGGTTTGGCAGATGAATACATGAAACGGGGCCTTTTTGGTGGTAACACCCCTATTGTGGAATGCCTTTCATAAGGAGGCCCACCTGCCCCCATCTCTGCTTGCCTTCCAATAAATGGTGGCAACATGATTGTTCTGTAAGGCTTTGTGGGAAGGGAGCTAATAAAATATCAACTGAGATCTTTTAGGCTATTGTTATTTTCTACTGCTGGGTTTTTTTCTTTGTGGAAGTGACCTGGCTAAGAAGAATCTTTCCCCTTCCCATGGCAGCACCACTTCCCACCACTTCCCACATTGTTCCGGAGGATCCCCTTACCAGATTTGGGACTGCAGGAGGAATCGGGAACCAATGAAAATCACCTCTCAACTTCTGCTGATGGGAGCATCCAGTTAGCAGAGTTGTGCTAGCTATAGGCAACTGTGGACCCAACCCAGAGTGAATATGCAGTTTGAAGGACATATTCAGAAGAGATTAATAAGGGGATGGATTGAACCAGTGGCTTTTGCTCTCCTTCCTTTCATCTGATGTGCACAGAATACTGGTCTGAATGCGCAAATGATCTGGCTGAGTTGGCACTCTTGTGCATGAATGATGCATTACGCGGATCTGCAGTTCTGCCACATATAAATAATGAACAAATATTTGTATACCTTTTGGGTGGAATGCACCGCTTTTTCCAATCCATATCTCAATTGCTTTTGCCAGAACAGCGAGGGTCACTTTTATTCCTATTTTGTATAAAGGGGGTCTGAGGTTGAGATGTGCTTTGCCCAAATCTCCTTCAGAGGGTTGGGGGATCCTCCAGAGGGTGCACTGGGGAGCTGCAGGGGCAGGATGCAGAGGTCCCGTTCTGCCAGCAGTATCCTTCCATGTGCAGAACAAGGTTTCTGGATCAAACCCCAGATTTTCTGCTTCTTTGCAGTTGCTCCAGGCAGGAACGGTGCAGGGCTGTTTGGCGCCCTAGGCCAATTTATATTTAGCGCCCCCCCTCGTGCCGTGGGGGGGGGCTCCGGAGCAAAGCAGCCCTGCTCTGCAACCCCCCCGCGCCGCCGCCGCCACCTACCTTCCCCCCGCCCCCGCTGCTGGCTGCTGGCTGCTGCTGCTGCTGCCGCCGCCTCCTCCTCCGACGCAATGGGACCCCCACACTTTACGACGGGAAGGTAGGCGCGCGCGGGGGGGAGGTGCAGCGGCGGCGGCAGCAGCCGGCAAGCAGGCGGGGAGGCGCGGCGGAGGCGGCAGGCAGGGCAGGAGCGCGCCGGAAGCGAGGAAGGGGCGCAGAGTCGCCCTCTTCCGCCACGCGCCCTAGGCAGCCGCTTGGGTCTGCCTAGCGGTAGCGCCAGCCCTGGCTCCAGGCAGACCCAAGACTTCTCCTAGATCCTTCCCTTCATTTGGGACAAGACAAACTTAAGGTTGGACAAATGAGAAGCTGAGCAGAACCAAAATGGACAGATTTGTCTAGTTTGGCAATGTTTGAAACAATTTTGGAGCAATAAGCAAATTGTAATAACTGACAATCCTTTTCCTTTTCTATAAAGAGACATTTCAGAATAAATTGAATGAATCTGTATTAATAAATGTAATATAGTTATAGAAAAATATATATTCCTAATTGGACCAGTTTGCCATAGGTTTCAGTTCTTCAGTTCCTTTGGGACTCCTCCCTCCACACACACACATTATTCATCTGCCTGTCTGCACTGATAAAACACTGCAAACAAGCAACCTTTTTATGATTGAACATATGGTTATCTTAAGAGACCTTTTGTGTGAAGCATCACGAATGCACAGAAGCACATGTGCACATCAGTAAAACACCATACAAAAAGTTTCTTGATGCAATCTCCTCCCCAATCATAATATCAAGATAGCATTTTTGCAGTGTTTTTATCAATACTCATATGCACATTGGTAATATGGGGAGGCAGGGAAAGGCAAATTAATTCTGGAAATACTCCTGGTTAAACCAGAATTCAGGAGGCATGGAATGCAGAGTAGAGTGAACCCATGGAACAATAAACTAGTGGGACTGGGGAAATGTGCTCATCACTGCTAATTATATAGCAGTACTAATTATTCTACTTGTCAATACAATTAGCTTGTTTTATTTGTAAGTGTGGAAAAAATATGTATACAGGAGACATTTGACATTTTAACAGGCCAATTAAAGTGCCAATCTTTTAAAATGTTGTTAATGCTCTTACTGTGGAGAAAAGGGGTTTGGCGGATAAGATGTTTTGCGGTAAAGTCTTGCCCATAGGCCACTTTGTAGAGGTTCTGTGTGCCACCCCATACAATCTCCTCAAAATGATCCCAATAAACGTAATTACTGACAGGGAATTTAAATTGGAACGCTTATATGATATTATTTTTCTATTCTTTTCTACATCTTCCCCACCAGCTTCTTGCATTTTCTGCCGCTTTAAATCCTACAACACACAACACTTTTTCCCCCAGCAAAAAACTGGCGAGGATTTGAAAAGTTATTCTGATCCATGATATCTTCATGACTCCAAAAAGGGCCCCATGAGCTGGTGAGCACAATTTGCTTACAAACTGATAGCCATTTACTTACACACCCTTTTGAGATCACCTCTCTGTGCATGTGCTCAGGAGGTATGCATTGCTGATAACACATAGTAGGACCTGGGAATGCAATGTTGATCCTTCTCCCTTCATTCTTCAGCTTTCAGAGCCAGTGTCGTGTAGTGGTGAAACTCACTGGGTGACTTTGGGCCAGTCACTGACTCTCAGCCTAACCTACCTCACAGGGTTGTTGTGAGGATAAAACGGAGAGGAGGGGGACGACTATGTAAGCCGCCTTGGGTTCCTTTCAGGAAAAAAGGCGGGGTATAAATATAATAAAATAAAAAATAAAAATTTCAGTGGCTCATCACAAAAGGTCTCCCAGCCCTCTACAGCACACATTATGGCATGAACTGCAAGGCCAGCATGGTCTATATGTAATCTGTACAGCATGAACCATGCTGTCAGCTGATGAGAAGACGTTTTTAAAGACACCTGCTTTACACATCTTCCACAATTTGTGGGGAAAGAGGCCTGATAAAATGAGAGTATGAGCGGGGGGCCTAGGGATGTATGAGATTTTCAGTTCAGCTCACCAATCACTTGAAAATGCCCCATTTGTGATCCCAGACATAAACATAAATGGGAGTGCATCTTCTCTGAACATATTTGCAAATTCCCAACCTTGCATTCATATTGGCACAGTGTGTGTACTTGAAAAATGCACAACTTTCTCAGAATGCACACCTCTTAAATCACCCACACTTTAGTCTGTTGGGGAAATTTGTACAATTTAGGAAAATTGTGCAAATTTGGGGATTGTTTGCGCAACTTTCACATTTGATAGGTATTCGTTTTGCGCAGTTTTCCAATTCATACAAAATGAACAGTGATCACAAATGCGAGCGCAAATCGAGGAGAGACAAGCAGTGAGCTGACATCCAGAGAATCTTGGCACGCTTGAACATACAAGCTTCTATGAGGATGCACATCCACATGTTATCTCAGTGCTCTAGGACAGTGTTTTTGAAAGTGTTCCTACCTAGGAACCTTGTGTTACTCCAAACCTTACTGAGGTTTCCAGTCAAGATGATCTGGAACAGCAGACAAATGACCTTGGAAAATGGTCTGGTCACCATTACTAATCTTCCCCAGTCATGTGTAGGCATTTTGTATTGTCGGAGCCCCCTCACTATGTGTAGGGAAACAGCAGGGTCCATAACTTCTGGCCCACATGAATAAGTGTGCTTAAAACAGATTCCCAGAATCTCTGCAACATGGAGAATTTTCTTAGCAGATTAATTTATCTTGGAAGGGTAGGAAATTTCAAACTCCCCTACTCTAGGAAATGGACACAATTCACAACATTTTTGTTTGAAAGTGGAGCACAACCTATATATAAAAACCCACTTTTGTTTGAAAGTGGAGCACAAACACAACCTGTTTTTTCTGGCCAAACGTATTAACTCTCCAATACAGGTTTTCATCATAAAAGGCTTCCCCCCCGCTTTTCCCCACCCTCCTTTTTTACACAGCAGCCAAGGGACTCCTGCACCATTACCTCAGATGGGACTCATGCACCATCCACAGTTCTGGTGGATGGGATGAATTTGCAATCATCTTTCTAAAAAGGTTTGGAGTATTGGATGGATGGCCAGTTTTGCTTTATCCCACATTCTCTCCCAAATATGAAGAACTTTGTGAATTTTGGTACTTCAAAATTCAATACTCCCAGCATGGAGAGGACCACAATATACTTGCCAGCCATATAGCTGTTAAAGAGAGGGAGCCAGGAAGAAAAAAAAGAGGCGGCAACCCTAATTAAGTTCTGGCATAGTTGAATGCAGAGGTACAACAACAAGTGCTGCAAGGGAAAGGCGTGGCCTGAGAGCTCATTCTGTTGAGCAGAAGCTCCTGCTGACTGCAACTACCTGGGGCTGATTGCAGCTGATTGATTGCAGGAAGTGGGGCTGATTGCAGGGCGTGGCCTGGGAGCTCATTCTGTTCCTGACTCCCAGCTGAGCAGGAGCACAACAGGAGAGAGGCTCCAGCTGTTTTTGGGACTGTTTTTGGGACTGTGAAAAGGCAAGCAGGCTCCCAGAGAGCGAGCGAACAGGGAGAGCAAACAGGAGTTTGGCAGCGGAGTAGTACAACAACAAGTGCTGCAAGGGAAAGGCGTGGCCTGAGAGCTCATTCTGTTGAGCAGAAGCTCCTGCTGACTGCAACTACCTGGGGCTGATTGCAGCTGATTGATTGCAGGAAGTGGGGCTGATTGCAGGGCGTGGCCTGGGAGCTCATTCTGTTCCTGACTCCCAGCTGAGCAGGAGCACAACAGGAGAGAGGCTCCAGCTGTTTTTGGGACTGTTTTTGGGACTGTGAAAAGGCAAGCAGGCTCCCAGAGAGCGAGCGAACAGGGAGAGCAAACAGGAGTTTGGCAGCGGAGGTCGGCGGGGGAGGTCAAGGGGGAGGTCCCTAAAAAAAAAAAAAAAAAAAAAAAAAACAAAACAAACAAAAAAAACAAACAAAAAACAAAAAAAACCCATATATATATATATATATATATTCTAGGAAGACAGAAACAGAGCACTATGGAAGGAAAGGACTCAGCAGTGGTGGTGACCTGCAAGGGGTGTGCAATGTTTGTTTTCCTGCCGGAGATCAACATGGCCTACACGTGCAACAAGTGCAAGCTGGTCACGCTGTTGGAAGAAAAGGTCAGAGGACTGGAGCAGCAAGTGTCAACCCTCAGGAGCATAAGAGAAAGCGAGGAGTTCTTAGACAGAACGGTGGATCTACAGCACCAAAGCACAGTACAGGAGCCAGAAGGGCAACGGCAGGATGAGGCGGAGTCGGAGACTGCAGAGGCAAGGGAAAATAACGCAGGGGGAACTCCCTGGAAAAGGGTGACTGTTAGGAGCAGAAGAACTACAAGACACTCTGCGCCTGTGGAAGCAGTGGAGCTATGGAACCGCTTCCATGTACTTGAGGACGAGAGCAGAGGACAGCCTGCAGAGGACGGATTACCGGGCACCCAACGTGACAGCGAGCAAGAGGCTGAGGGTCAGTCAAGTGGAGGCAATCAAACCAAGGCCTACAGCAAGAGGAAGAGAAGAGTACTCGTAGTGGGAGACTCCCTCCTGCGGGGGATCGAAGCCAAAGTATGTCGCGAAGACCCATGGACTCGCCAGGTGTGCTGTCTCCCTGGGGCACGGATTAAGGATGTGACAGAGCAGCTGCCGAGGCTCATGCAGCCCACCGACACATACCCCTTTCTTCTCTTCCACGTGGGTACAAATGATACTGCCAAGCGGAGTTACAAAGAAATCACGGCAGACTTTGAAGAGCTGGGAAGGGAACTCAAGAACTTTGGGGCCCAGATAGTTTTCTCATCCATCCTTCCAGTACTTGGAAGAGGCATAGAAAGGGAAAGAAAAATACTCCGAGTGAATGACTGGCTACGAAGGTGGAGCCGACGTGAGGGATTTGGATTCTGGGACCACGGGCTACGCTTCCTGGAAGATGGACTGCTGGCAAAGGATGGGTTGCACCTCACAAGGACTGGGAAGAATGTGTTTGGCCACAGCATGAGGAACTTAATCAGGAGGGCTTTAAACTGAATCCAACAGGGGAGGGAGACATAAACTCGGGGGTACCAATGGAAGAAGGCCTCTTTGCCACAATGGAGAGAACAGCTCCAGCGGTGCCCATTGATAGTCTACCACAAAATGTAGGGGGAAAGTCGGACTGTAAAGCACATAGTCTTCAATGTCTCTATACTAATGCCCAGAGTATGGGCAACAAACAAGACGAACTTGAACTCTTGATACATGAGGGCAAGTACGACTTGATAGGGATAACTGAAACCTGGTGGGATGACTCCCATGACTGGAATACAGCAATTGAAGGGTATAACTTGTTCAAAAGGAACAGAAGCAACAGAAAGGGAGGTGGAGTTGCACTGTATGTTAAAAATACGTATCTCTGCACAGAGATACAGGAAGAGGAGCTTGGCAGCCCCATTGAGAGCATCTGGGTTAAAATAAAGGGGGCAAAGAATAAAGCGAACATGGCGGTTGGAGTCTACTACCGACCACCCAATCAAGGAGAAGACGAGGATGGAACTTTTGAAAAACAAATTGCCAGTGTTTCAAGGAGGCACGATGTGGTAGTAATGGGAGACTTCAATTTCCCTGATATCTGTTGGGAGACTTATTCAGCCAAACATGGCCCCTCCAAGAAATTCCTGAGCTGTGCTGCTGATAACTTCCTCCTACAGAAAGTGGAGGAAGGAACTAGAGGATCGGCTATCCTTGACCTGATTCTAACCAACAGAGACGAGTTAGTGGATAAAGTGGCAGTTTCGGGAACTCTGGGGGAAAGTGACCATGTTATACTTGAGTTCTTGATTCTAACAGAAGCAAAAGCTGAGTGTAGCCAAACACGTACCCTGGATTTTAGGAAAGCCAATTTTAACAAACTCAGAACAATGATTAGTAAGATCCCATGGCAAATGACTCTCACGAGAAAGGGAGCCCAGGAGGGGTGGGAGTTTTTAAAAAAGGAAATTTTAAAGGCACAATTGCAAACAATTCCCACAAGGAAAAAAGGCAGAGGGCAACAGAAGAAGCCAATGTGGCTTCACAATAAACTCAAAGATGACCTGAAAACAAAAAAGGACACGTATAGGAAGTGGAAGGAAGGACAGGCTACAGGGGAAGAGTACAGGCAGGTAGCACAGAACTGCAGGAATAGTGTCAGGAAGGCTAAAGCTGAGAATGAGCTAAGGTTAGCGAGGAATGCTAAAAGCAACAAAAAAGCTTTCTTCAGATACATGCACAGTAAAAGACAGAAGAAAGAACTGGTGGTTCAACTACGCAATGAGGATGGCAAATTGATAACAGAAGACAAAGAAAAGGCAGAAGTGTTCAATTCCTACTTCGGCTCGGTCTTCTCCCAAAAGAGGGTCTATGACCCCCCTGGTAAACCTGAAATGCAGACTGAAGGGGCAGAATTGCAGCTTGAGATTGATAGGCAAATGGTCAAGGAGCACCTGATTACTCTGAACGAGTTTAAATCTCCAGGGCCTGACGAGCTGCATCCTAGAGTAATAAAGGAACTGGCAGAAGAACTCTCAGAACCACTGTCTATTATCTTTGAGAAATCATGGAGGACAGGTGAAGTGCCAGACGACTGGAGGAGGGCAAATGTTGTTCCCATCTTCAAAAAGGGCAAGAAGGAGGAACCTGGGAACTATAGGCCAGTCAGTCTGACATCAATCCCCGGGAAGATTTTTGAGCAGATTATAAAGAAGTCAGTCTGCAAGCACCTTGAAAACAATGCAGTGATTACTAGAAGCCAGCATGGATTTGTCAAGAACAAATCCTGTCAGACTAATCTGATCTCATTTTTTGATCGGGTAACCTCCCTTGTGGACTGTGGGAATGCTGTGGACATTATATACCTGGACTTCAGCAAAGCTTTCGACAAAGTGCCTCATGATATCCTGATTAGTAAGCTAGCTAAGAGTGGGCTAGATGGAACAACTATCAGGTGGATCCACAATTGGCTACAGAATCGGACTCAAAGAGTGCTTATCAATGGTTCCTTCTCAAACTGGGGAGAGGTAATGAGCGGGGTACCACAGGGCTCGGTCCTGGGCCCGGTGCTCTTCAACATTTTTATTAATGACTTGGATGAGGAGGTACAGGGAATGCTTATCAAATTTGCAGATGACACAAAGTTGGGTGGAACAGCTAATACTCTGGAAGACAGAAACAAAATTCAAAGTGACCTCGATAGGCTGGAGCGCTGGGCCGAAAACAACAGAATGAAATTTAACAGGGATAAATGCCAAGTGCTGCACCTAGGGAGAGGAAACCAAATGCAGAGTTACAGAATGGGGGACACTTGGCTCAACAATACTACAAGTGAGAAGGATCTTGGAATTGTGGTAGATCACAAACTGAATATGAGCCAGCAATGCGACGTGGCTGCAAAGAAGGCAAATGCAATTTTGGGCTGTATTAATAGAAGTATAGCTTCCAAATCGCGGGAAGTGATAATTCCCCTTTACTCGGCACTGGTTAGGCCTCATCTTGAGTACTGTGTCCAGTTCTGGGCACCTCATTTTAACAAGGACATAGACAAACTGGAGAGGGTTCAGAGGAGGGCAACAAGGATGATAAAGGGACTGGAAACAAGGCCCTATGAGGAGAGACTGAAAGAACTGGGCATGTTTAGCCTTCAGAAGAGGAGACTGAGGGGAGATATGATCGCACTCTTCCAGTATTTGAAGGGATGTCACACAGAGGAGGGCAAAGATCTCTTCTCGTTCATCCCAGTTTGCAGGACACGGAATAATGGGCTCAAGTTACAGGAACCTAGATTCCACCTAAACATCAGGAAAAATTTCCTGACTGTCAGAGCAATAAGACAATGGAATCAACTACCTAGGGAGGTGGTGGGCTCTCCCAGTCTGGAGGCATTCAAGGTGCGGCTGGACAGACATCTGTCAGAGATGCTTTGACCTGGATTCCTGCATTGAGCAGGGGGTTGGACTCGATGGCCTTGTAGGCCCCTTCCAACTCTACTTTTCTATGATTCTATGATTCTATGACCAAAGCACTCAAAGCCCTGGGCCTGAACGGGCAAATCTGTCCATCTTGGTTTCTCCCACATTCGTTCTTATTTAAACTCACGGTGTTTTTGTCCTGTAGTGTATGCAACCCTATGCAGTGCGGCCCTCTGGCGGAATCCCAGCATCTCAACCTTTTTTCACCCTGATGAGCCACTGAGGAGGAGGAGGAGACAGACAAGGTTCTGAAGAAGAGACTGTGAAGAGACAGAGAGACGGAAAAAGAGGCCCCGGGGAGGCTGAGGAAAAACCAGGAAAGAGAGCAGCAGCATTCTGCTTTTGAGCCAGTTACTAGAGGCCCCACAATCAACTGCCAGTTACTGAAGCCTAGAACAGCTCCCTCTGAGTCCTGGACTGCACAGGGTCGAGGCAGGTTTCACAAAATCACTTACCTTTGTGGAATGTATAATCATTGGGCTCCTTTCCTTCCATTTTTTTTTTTTTTAGAGACTTACTTTAAATCATGTATTAATTTCAATGTTTGTTTTGCTCCCTCTCCCCTCCCCTTCCTAGTTAAATACATCCTAGTTCTTATATCATAACAAGGTGCTAACTTGTCGTCGTTGTCCCCCACACTCCTTTTCAGGAAACAGTGGGGTCCTGGTGAGCGAGAGGCACTGCTGCACACTAGTTTGGGGTCAGCACTTTTCTCCCTCACCCATCCCACTCCTGCATGAACCCAGGACCCATGGTTTCCACAACCTCACAGGGCTGCTGGTAGGGAAAGTGGGTTTACATATATATGGAGAACTTTGAGAATTTTAGTAAATCGCTACAAAACCAAACGGAAATGAAATTCTCACCCATATTTATCTGAATATAATGGGTCTTTGACTCCCAGCATATGACCTTTGCTGGCAGCAGGCGAAGGCTTCTTCTGCCCTTGTGCCTCCCTTCACTACATCTCGGGGCGTTTCCGCCTTCAGGCCTTGCTTGTTGTATGGCTCCTTTGTTTAACTGGCACATAAATGCTTTGGAGAGCAATCTTGCTGGGTTTGAACAGGTCTTTCAGGCAGGTGTATTAAACTGAGTCAGGGGTGAAGAAAATTCCCTGGACTCCCAGCAGAGCCTTCATGGTTTTCGCAGCAAGCTCAACAATTTGTTTGTTTTTTAATTATTAAATTAATTGTAAAAACAAGAATCCATTACATGACTCAATACAAAAAGAAAAAGATCATTGCAAACATCTTCTAATTATATCAAGAACAAGATTCTGTCAAGATTTATATGACCACAGTGACTATTCCAGGGAAGAATAAAACTATCCCATTTATCTGCGGTTTTAATTACATTTGAATTTCCCTTGTTTCGATGTATACACTTCATTAACTTATCCATATCTGCAATATCCAAACACTTAATCAACCATTCCCAGGCCAAGAGGGACATGACGATCTAGTATTTAGCCCCAGTAATTTTTGCAGCAAATAATACATTCATAATGCATAATGTCGGTACATAAGTAATACTAAACATTACAATAACATTAAAAAAAATAACAAAGTGGGTGAACCCAACTTCTTGCCCACAACTTGGGAAATAATGCCCCAAATTCACTGCCAATAACAGCAACAATATGATTTAAGCCAGGGGTGGGCAGAGAGTAGATCTCCAGATGACTTCAACTCCCGACATTCCTGACCATTGGCCCGGCTGGCAGGGCCTTCTGGGAGTTGATCTTCCTTCTGCCCACCCATGTTTTAAGCAATCATGCAGTTGTGGGGAGGAGGGTTCTCTGTTCCTTTGGCAACCTCAGGGTTGTCTCAAATATTCCAGTTTTCGAGTACAGTCATGCCTTGGATTGAGAGCATAATTCGTTCCGGAAACGTGCTTGTAATCCAAAACACTCTTATATCAAAACGAAATCCCCCCCAAAAAAAAATTGTACAGAGATTTTTAATTTAAGCCGTACTACAGTACTTGTATTGCAAGACATCGCTTGTATATCAAGTAAAAAATAATAATTAAATAAATATTTTTAAATGTGCTTGTCTTGCAAAATGCTCTCAAACCAAGTTACTTGCAATCCAAGGTATTACTGTATGTGAATTTAAAATGTTTTATACGTACACCATAAGTTGTAACTTGTGCATGAAGTGACCCTGTGTTTGCAAGCACATGTAGCATACACATACACTTGTCAGGCGGTTGAGATTGTCCATAGATATTATCTTCCCTTCTAATAGTGAATGTGGGTGGCCCTGCACTGATATGGGTGGCCCCAGTTTGTAAGCAAAACAGGGCTACCTGTATATTAACTGGAGGCTTCCGCATGCTCAGGGGAAACATGATGTATGCCAGAGTGCATGACTTCTGAAATCTACCCCGCAACACACACACACACACACACACCCTCATACCCGCTCACTGCTAAGGCCCTCTCTCGTGCTCCTACCAAGTGTGCCTCTGACCATGGTGGGGCAGAGAGAAGGGCCTCTTCCAAGGATCGTAAAACCTGGGCAAGCTCTGGGATCCCCAGATGTTGTTGGACTACAACTCCATCATCCCTGACCATGCTGGCTGTAGTCCAACAAAACCTGGGGACCCAAGATTGGGGAAGCTTCTATTAAAGCTAAAAACACTTTGTGTATACAGTCATGCCTTGGATTGAGAGCATAATTCGTTCCGGAAACGTGCTTGTAATCCAAAACACTCTTATATCAAAACGAAATCCCCCCAAAAAAATTTGTACAGAGATTTTTAATTTAAGTCGTACTACAGTACTTGTATTGCAAGACGTCGGTTGTGTATCAAGTAAAAAAAATTAAATAAATATTTAAAATTTTGCTGGTCTTGCAAAACGCTTTCAAACCAAGTTACTTGCAATCCAAGGTATTACTGTATATGGCAACCCAAGGACTGAGAGGAATTAATCTCAGGGTTTTATGTTTTTTTCCCCCCCACGTACAATAATACCAGGAAATACCATTGTACAGCTCAGTGAAAGAAAAGTGATCAGGATTAATTACGTAGCTGGCCAGACTGGTTTGTAGCTGAAGAACCTCAACTCTCAACATGCATCAAGTGATTTGAGATGCCAAGAGAGAAGGTGCCATTAGAAGGCAACATGTCTTCAGAAACAGGGCCCAAGTGGCAAAGTTCTGTCCTAAACATCAGAAAGGTTTATAGGACTTTGGCCTCAAGAGTGCCCAGAAAGGTTTTGATGGATGTAGGCCCAGCCCTGTGAGGCAGCATAGTCGTGAGGGAGACAGAGCAGCAAAAGGAGACCTAGAGGCCTTATTGATTGACTGATTGATTGTATTTCATCTAGCCGGAACCTAGCTACTCTAGGATCCTTGCAGACCTTTACAAGCCCATTTTGGAATCCATGGGCTTCTCACAGAATTTTAAGTAGCAAAAAATGGACCCTCTGAACCTGGTGGGATTTCCGGATCTTCCCATCAATAATTCTTATATGCTCACTGCTTTGCTAAACACTAGGCATATGATCCTGTCTTATACCTCTGCCCTCCAATAATTGCAAACTCTACACAGCCTCCAGCTTCAGCCAGTTGCTCACTTTAGAGCTTCAGGCATTCTCACCCACTGATCTTCCCTCTGCCTTGCCTTCCACTCCCAGCTAATAAGCGTTGAATTGCCGCAGGCGATTATCGATTCCTCTTGCATCATATGGTGCCTAACACCACTGTTGTTGCCAGGCATGTGCTGTCTGAAGGTGACTGAGTTGATTCCCATGTAAAAAGACACTCTGTTCCACCTCCTCTTCAACCCACCCTGCAAGAGGCAATGTTCAAAACATAGTCCTCCTGGTACTCTTAGTGCAATTCACATGAGCTAAGACTGCAAAGCAGCAGTTCAAGATCGATGAACCACATGGCATTTTTATAGCTTTTGCTTCGATGATATTATTATCATCCACCCCACCCCCTTTACACTGTTCATTGACAATTATTTATTTATACTTGTGGCCTACTTTGTCTTCCATCCAACCCTGAGCCTATTGTAGGCGATTCATAAAGTAAAGAACAGGACCATAAAATGCACACATGTGATGTCCACTCTAACTAAAATTAGAACAGCCACAGAATAAAACCAACAACGGTGCCAGGATCTAAAAAGTAAAAACACAATTAAAATCTGGAGACTAAAAAACCTGGCAGAGGAAGAAGTTTTGTGGTCTATGTATGTTGTGGTCTTTTCTCCTGGCGCTGCAAAGACCACAACATAGGAGCCAGGTGAGCCTTTCTGGGGAGGGCATTTCATAACCAGGGTACCACCACTGAAAAGACTCTCTCTCTCTCTCTCTCTCTCTCTCTCTCTCAGCCACCAACCTCACCTCATTTGGTGGGGGCGTAAGCACTGACACTAGTCAGTGTGAGGATTTACCAGGGGTAAGGGAGATGCTGTACATAGGAACAGAAATCTGCCCCACAAAAGGGAAAAGGAACAGTTAAAGTATACTGATTACAAGCATGAAGCTGTGAAAAAAATGACTTTTTGTGAGGTAAAAGTTCAACAATTATGTTTTCTTTCAGGACTGAAGACAAAGGAGCCAGTAGAAGGGAAGAATGTATGTCTTTTACTCAAGGATTGAGCCTGAGGAGAGGTACATTGTAAGTATGGTGTGTTGGTAGAATGGCAGTTATTGTTAGTTACTGTTACATATTAGGTGGTGAATATGAGATCATATTATTTGGGAAGGTAGGATTGAAATTGGTACCATCTCATACCCTCCAATTGCCCCGAAGGCTTCGTACTTTGTTATGCAGATTCCCGATTTGTTATGCAGAGCCATGAATTCCCCTGCCTCCTCCCGCAAGCTATTTAGCTTATCTGCGATTTTCCCCATGGACCCTTTAAGCAGGAAGGGAACAGACCAATGGTGTGTGTGCGTGTGTGTGTGTGTGTGTGTGTGTGTGTGTGTGTATGCATGCACACACACTCACTCTACCTGCTGCTTCTGACCAGGCCCCCGAAGAAAATAAGATCCATTGAAGACATTTGTACTTACGTCTGAGTAACTGTGTGTAGGATTGCACTGTTTGTTTTAACTTAATTCAAGTTAGCTAAATTCTGTAAGAAGATTATTCCAGTTTAAGTGTTTCTTTAAATCTAAATTGTGTGAATAGAACACAAAAACTGCTTTAAACTGGGGCCTTTCCACAATAACAACAAGCAACAACAAAGCTGTTCAGCCCCTCAAAGTTACTCCTTGTGCTTAAAAACCAGAGCTGTAGAGGTGTTGTTGGAGCAAAATGCTGAAGGGGCTCAAAACCCCAATGTGTCTTTTTCTATTTTTCCCCACCCCAAAGCTCCCCCTGCTCCGCATCTCCTTTTCTTCTCCTTCTCCAACTGCCCTGAAAATGCCGGGACCAATCCTGACAATTTTAAAACAAAAAGAAAGAGATTGCCCAGCAAGCACTGACCACCCCCCCCCATGAAAAATACCAGATATCAACAATTAAAGGTTTAAGTAAGGTAAAAGATTTTTTACAAAAGCCACTAATAAAATATTATAAAATAATATATACATAATGTAATGATTATAATATATAAGATTTTGTGTGTTTCCTCTAATAACTTTTGTACCTGACCATGCACTTTGGTTGCCTGGCTATACCCTTGGCCACACCCTCATGTTGCCTGGCCACACCCTCTTGATCACACCTTCATGTTGCTTAGCCATACCTCTTACAAATTCACATGTGTGTCCCTATTTTCATCTGTGAAATGTTGGAGGAAATGCCATCCGATTTGAGAATAACTGAACACTCTAAAGATGCCCATTGGTCCTATGTTTGAAGTTGAACAGAGGTGGGGTGATGGAATGTTGGCTGCCCCAAAACTGATTAGCTGGAGGGTTTTGACTGGGGCAAATATAGGAGTTTGCCTGGGCAGCTTTACCAGTTGTCAGCAGGTGCCATTGTGAGAGGCTGGACAGGAAGACATGAGCCAGGAAGAAGAGCAGCTGCAAGACCAGAAGGCCGAGCTGAGAGCACGTGAGGCAGATGCTGAAGGTCTGCAAGTGAGGAGAGGAAGACTTCTGGAGCAGCCTTCAGGGGGGAGAGCTGAAGCTTGTGTCAGCTGGTGGCAGTGGACCAAACTGAAGACTTCAAGGGAAACCTGGTGAACAGCCTTAAAGGTGCCAGGTGGAAGTCAAATCCTACAGAGACAGAGGGCGTGTTCACACGACACGGGAACCGCGGGGGAGCAGAAGTCCCCCGCGGTTCCCGTGTCGTGCGAACGCTGACCGGGGGCGCCCCTGCAGGACGGCTGCGCGCGGGACAGACGCAAAGTGACCATGGGCGGTAGAGGGGTAAGCCCCTACCGCGTGTGGCCACCCTGCCGTGCAAACAGCAGGTGGCTGTCCCGCGGGGGCCGGCACAAAGGCAGCCGCACAGAGCGGCTGGAGCTGCGGCTGCTCCAGCCTGTAGGGGCAAACGGCCCCTCTGGGCATCCTGGGCCGCCATCCCCTAGCGCCAGGAGACCCACACTGTGGTGAGGGAACTGCTGGCTCCACCGGGGTCCGCCCACGTGCAGGGCGCAGGTCGTCTGCAGTGCCCCGCCGGACCCCGCAGACAGCCCCGTGGTGCCTCCCCCGCTCGCAGCCTGGGTCGTGTGAACCGGCCCAGAGACAAAACTGCCTTTCAAGCCCTCATTGCTAGGCCTGTGAGTTAACTGGGGTGGAGCTTGATAGGGGAATTGGCTTAAGTTTGGTGAGGGTTTGAAACCAGGGCTTCTAACACCTGATTGTTTGTAACACTAACAATACTGCCCTGCTTTTAAAGGAACCAGATAGAAACCTTGTCCATAAAGGAGCAGCAATCAAAAATAAGCTTTCTTTTTTCATGAAATACTGTTTAACTTTGTTTACTTTCCTTGTACCTCTGAGCTGTTTGTCTTGTGCTTAATGACCAGCTACCTTAGGAAAAAGGTGTAGATTAATAAGGGGTGGAGAACAAATGGTGCCAACAGGTGAAGGGAGGGAATGCCCAGTGGTGAGGGGTGATCCTCCACAAGTGGTGGCTATGGCAGTAGCAATGACAGTCAGAAGAGGCTCGTTCTGACACATTTTGTGGTAGGAGTGGGGTTGCCTTACAGTAGAGGGTCCCACCCAGGCCAGTTTCTCCACAGAGGCAATGGCCCCCCAAGGCCAGAACAATACAATTAATTATACTTCAATTGCCCACAAGGCTCCAACCAAAACAGGGGATATATTTACTGGAAAAGGATGCTTTAATGATGACACAAGCAGAAATTTTTTTGTCTTGAAATTTTGATGGTCAGGGATTTCTTCTTCTGAGTTCAAAAGTGTTGATTCAACACAATTGGGGCTAATTGTGTTGGGTCACTCTTTGTGTTGACTCACACGCTCAGCTTCCCCTTTTATTTATCTTTCTTTTTATGACCTTTTCTGTCTCCCTCCCCTGGTGGCTAAAATTAATTCATAATCCCATTTGTACCTCAATGCAACTTTGGGGGTACATGCTGTATCCCAGTGTTCTCCAACCTTGGGTCCCCAGATGTTTGGCTGGAGTATGCTGGGAGTTGTAGGCTAAAAACATCTGGGGACCCAAGGTTGGAGAACACTGCTCTATCCGTTACATAGGATCAGTAATACATGCATAAATGTCCTTGTCAGCAGTTGGGTGAAAGCAGAAGTCTCCCTACAGCATGACAGAAGCGGCTATAGCAGGGCAGTACTAGAGGCCATTCAGTACTGCTCTCTCCCCCATTACTTCCCTATACATCTCTCCCTCTTCATTCAGCACAATTCCTCCTCCAAAGTGCTTCGCCCATATATATGTTTTGCATATCACCAACCAACTTCAAATATGTGTTACATACATATACAAATATATAGCATTACATCCAAATATTAAGAGAACTACATAGCAACTGAATACATACCTATTACCTTCCCACTCCGACAGCAACTGACTCATCTAGATGAGCAACCCATAGCCCATCCCCAGGGATTTATGAGAATTTCATTTCAGTACGCAAATCACTCAAAAATGCCCCGTTCACAATGCAAAACACAAACGGGAGCACATTTCCTCTGAAAATATTCGCAAATTCACAAACTTCTGTTTATGTTCACAAAATGTGTACTTGAAAAATACACAGCTTTCCCAAAATGCACAATTTTCTCAAACTGCGCAAATTTTGAAACATGCACAACTTACTCAAAATGTGCAGCTTTTAAATCACCCACACTTGAGTCTCTTACGGAAATTTGGGGATTTTTTTGTTGTTGTTGCAACTTTCATGTTCGATAGATGGATGTTTTGTGCAATTTTCCCGTTCAGACAAAACTAACACTGATTGCAAACTGGAGTGCAAATTGAAGAGAGACAAGCAGTGAGCTGATGTTCAGAGAATCTTGGTGAGCTCAAACATCCCTTATTTGCCCATCTCTATCTTTTAAAGATACATACATATATACATATACATATATATACCACCAATCAACATCAAATATGTGTTACATATACAAATACAGCATTCCATTAAAATATTAGCTCAATTACATAGCAACTTAATGCATACCTATAATCTTCCCACTCAGGCAGCAACCAACACATCTCTGTACACACACACCCATCCCATGTTTTTATCACCCTGGTGTAAGTACACATGGCTTCAATTCAAATTGGGACCACTGGAGAGTTAAACCTTTTCCCACCACCACCATTTCCCCCAAAATTCCACACCCGTTCTTTTTTTTTGGGGGGGGGGTTAAAAAAAGATGGGAAACCCTCCATTGATACTATGGTGAGATGTATTGTATTTTATATGTTGTATTTTAAAATTATAGCACTGCACGTATTTTAGAGTTGATGAGAAAGAACATCCAGGTCAAGGCATTCTAGCCCTTGGAGTATGAGTTAATGGATTCATTAACAGTGCAATCCTATACATATCTACTCAAAAGTACGCTGCATTGAGTTCAGTAGGACTTACTCAGAGGTAAGAGTTTATAGGATTGCAGCACAATTGCATTTAGATCCTGCCTTAATGCAATGAACTCAGGGAGGCTCATTGTTTAAAATAATAGCTTGGAATTTAATAGACATATGGAAGAGAAACAGGAAGAATGATGGAAAGGAATAGATGTAGGTACCACAGCAACTCCATAGGATAGTCCTGTGAGAAGAGGTGCCAAGTGGCCATTGGTCCCAACCAGGCCAATGAAGGGGGCTTCACTACCCCAACTTTCGCTCTGTTGCGGACAAGTGAATAATAATTGATATTAACCTACCTCACAGGGTTGTTGTGAGGATAAAATGGAGAGGAGGAGGAGGAGGAGGAGGATTATGTAAGCCACATTGGGTTCCTTGCAGGAAAAAAGGCAGGGTATAAATATAATTAATTAATTAAATAAATAAACAAATTATCATGATTATCCTCCTCATATGATGTGTTTAAACCAAAGTGTCAGCCAATAAATGAGAGTGCCAAAATGCACACAACTACAAAAAGTTAAATACTGATGTATATACAAAAGAACAAAGTCTCAAAATGTTAAACACAATAAACCTGGTAAGTAATTTACAATGAGAATAACATGTAATGAGTCAAAATATTGACTTCATTATAAACAATTGGATACAAAAAACAGTTTGAAAAAACAGAAGAATTACAATAATTGTGACCCTCTAAATAAGATGTTATACACATTGGCAACTGACCAAGGATAATAATTAACAGTAACAGGCTGATTTGTAAACAGGTGCAAAAGTCCTGTAACAAACCAAGTGCACAGGATGGTAAGTTACAAATAGCAGAAAGTAATGATAATCATAACAAACTGAGCTCCAGAGGTGCAGAACAATTGAGGATAACAACAATAAACATAATATAATATAATATGATATATAATAGTGAACAAGTATCAATAAATAATCACAGTAACAAACTCAATACAATAGGGTACAAGACATGGAGTGACCACATTTTAACAGACAGAGTTAATAGTGTTGGATACAGGAATCTGGTAGTCAATCCTGTTTCGTCACTCATGTATTAATGACTTCATCAGAATACTCTTCTTTGAGTCACTGCTTACAAGCAGTTCCCGTGGGAGTGAAGACAATATTAATTCCACATAAATTTTGAACTGGACCCGTAACAGGAATTGCTTAAAGAAACTATCGGCTCTACTAGAGCGCATTTACGTTGTTTTGCAACACCAAAAAATTACTTTAAGCAATTTGCAAGCCCTTGTGGGTCATCTCAATTTTGCTTGCTGGGTCATTGCGCCGGGTCGCGCATTCTTGCGCCGCTTATGCACTGCCATGCAGGGTCTGAGGTGCCCCTATCAAAGAGTTCATCTTTCCGCATCTATGCACGCTGATCTCCACATTTGGCTACAATTATTCGAGCAATTTAATGGTGTCTCCTTTTGGAGGCGGGAATTGTTGCTGCACACAGATTTTCAGATTCAGTCCGATGCCTCAGGTTCCCTGGGTTTTGGGGTCATCTTTCAGGATCGGTGGTGTGCAGCACTATGGCCGGGCGCCTGGCTGCGTTCCGGGATATATAGGGACCTCACTTTTCTTGAATTCTTCCCGATTTATGTGGCCGCTCATTTATGGACAGACCGATTGGCCAATTCGGTTGTCCATTTTTGGTGTGACAATCAGGCCATGGTGCAGATATTGAACATTTTGTCTTCAAAGAACCCCAGAGTTATGAGTTTGGTTCGGGCCCTCACCTTACACTCTTTGAAATTTAATATCTTGCTCAGAGCACAGCACGTGCCTGGCTTGGATAATGGCACTGCAGATGCATTGTCCAGGAACCAGATGCAGAGATTTCGGGCCCTTGCCCCGTGGGCTCACCAGTCCCCTGTGTTGATGCCAGATTATCTTTGGCAGATTGGCGAGTTGCACAGGCCATCTGCGGTTCACTAGCGCCTAGCACACGGGTGGCTTATGCATGTGCAGGCAGGGATTTTGCTGACTTCAGACAAACCGCCCGCCTTCCTATGTTGTGGCCGGTCCCGGTTGAACACCTTATGCAGTTCAGTATATCTGCACTGCATCGGGGGTCCTCAGTCAGAACAGTTAAAAGGGTAAGATTGCTGCTCTGTCCTTTATGGCCAGGGCACAGGGTCTTCCCGATTATACGAATGATTTACAGGTTCGGCGAATGTTGGCTGAGTGGTCCAGGCAGTGTCCATGACCACTAGACTCAAGGGTCCCGGTGTCTCCCGAGGTTTTGCTAAAGCTTCATGGGCTTTGGCCTACAGTTTACCATTCTCCTTATGAGGTGGTTTTATTTCATGCAGCGGCCTTGACCGCCTTTTTTGGCACTCTCTGCATCTCAGAGCTAGTAGCGCGCTCCCGCTTTGATGTATCTGCACAGGCCCTTCAATTTTCTGACCTGTCCTTGCATGCCTTGTGGGCAAAGCTCAGGGTGTGAAGGTCTAAGACGGACCAGTCTGGCAGAGGGACGACCATTACACTACATGCTGGGTCGGTAAGAGAGTTGTGTCCGGTCCAGGCACTCCATGCCTTTGTGTCGGGCCTCAGACATTCGGAGGGCAGTTTGTTTTGTCATCAAGATGGTTCACCATTGTCCAAGTTCCAATTTTGGTCGGTGACTAGGTCCACTTTCACTACCTTGGGCATGGCACACTTGCATTTTGGGACCCATTCCTTTCGTATCGGTGCCGCATTTACGGCGGCCGCCCTCGGTTTTACCCAGGATGGGGTCCGGGCTGTGGGTTGTTGGAGGTCACAAGCTTACCGATCCTATGTGTGTGATTTGCCATGAGTGTACTGCCGTAGACTGTGTTTCTTTTTCAGATCGCCGGAGTGGAAGCAGGATTGTCCACGTATTGCTTTGTGGGCACAGAATGGTCTACTGGGCGGCAAGACGGGCTGCCATGTCCAGTGTCGGATCCCATTTGGGGATCGAGCCTACAGTTGACGTCCAGTGGTTGGGTCGATGGGGCATGAGATGGCGGGACCTCCTCCCCACGTTGTTCCAGTTCTACCAGGTTCCTCCGCACATGCTGGTGCTACACTTGGAGTGGGGAATGATTTGGGCTTGTTGAAAGGCAAGGCCCTGATCTTGCAAGTGTCATTTGACATTGCATGTATCTGGCAGCATTGGCTGGGATTGCGGATACTATGGTCGTTCATGATACCACGCTTCTGTTGGCAGGGTGCTGGTGCTGACCCTAAGGCCTTGAACAGAGCGGTTAGGAAGGTGAACGGTGAGGTTTGTAGGGCCGTAGGGGGGACTGGGTTTTGTGTTCCCCATTCCACGATATCCTTGGCCCGGAGGGAGCTTTATCGGCAGGATGCTGTGCACCTATCCGATGTCGGTAACGACCTGTACATTGAAGATCTGTGAAGGTCCCTGCTTGCTTTTTTATTGGGCAGGTGGGGGAGATTCGACTAAGCGAAAGCTTGTCTCTCCCTGTGGCAGGAAGTACGGAAGTAGGCATTGGGGCTTAGGGTTCTGGTGATCATCCAGTGGCACTTTCAAGGTGACTGGCAGTTACCCAAGGCTTCCCTCACTAATGCCTTGCGGCTTGGAAAGAGGGAGATTGGGCCGCCTTTGGGGTGCTACCTTTCTCACCTACATTGGCTGTCTCTTGGCGCCAATGGGAGGCGACACTGGTAAGGCCCTCCAGCTCCACATGGAGTGCAACTGGATGGTGGTGGGGCATCCCGCCTCCGATTCGGTTAGGATGCAATTGCTCAAATCTTGGTTTTCCTGGCCAATGGCCAGAGCAGGTTAGCACCGCACTTCGCCCTTCACAGATTTTTAATCACCTATACACGCGCAAACATTGTGACATTATAAATTGCAAAGAAACTCCAATAGCTGGTGATCCCTGTTTCTGGGAATTATTTGACCATTGAAGTCATTAAGAGTGTATGAAAAATCCCACTCTACAGCAACTCTATGTAAACAACCGAGCAGGTCTAGATTTGCAGGTCTGGTTTGTCTTTTGCACTGATGCAGCTGATGTATTGACAGATATTGTATTGACAGAACATGCTGATGTATTGACAGAACATGCTGAAGCTGAACCCCGACAAGACCGAGGTACTGCTGGTGGGGGACAAGGGGAGGTTAGGGGATGTTGACCTGGTGCTGAATGGGGTACATCTACCCCTGAAGGACCAGGTCCGCAGCTTGGGGGTCATTCTAGACTCCCAGCTGTCCATGGAGGCTCAGATGGCAGCTGTGAGCCGGGCGGCGCTGTATCAACTCCATCTGATACGGCAGCTGCGCCCCTACCTTCCTAATCACCTGCTCCCATCAGTGGTTCATGCCTTGGTCTCCTCTCGCCTAGACTACTGTAATGCGCTCTACGCGGGGTTACCCTTGAAGACGGTTCGGAAGCTGCAGCTGGTACAAAACGCGGCGGCTCGCCTGGTTAAAGGCAGCCGCCGGCGGGATCACATCACGCCAGTGCTGAAGGATTTGCACTGGCTACCAGTTGCTTGCCGAGCCGAATTCAAGGTGTTGGTCTTGACCTTTAAAACCCTATACGGCTCTGGTCCAGTTTATCTCAAGGAGCGTCTCCAGCAACACCAAGTGGGCCGCTCAACAAGATCTGCCACGGATGGCCTTCTCCTTGTCCCTTCAGCCAGAGCAGCTAGACTGGTGGGGACGAGGAAGAGGGCCTTTTCTGTGGCGGCCCCCGTACTGTGGAACTCTCTCCCGAGTGACCTCCGCCATGCCCCCTCTCTGATGAGCTTCCGTCGCTCATTAAAAACCTGGTTGTTCAGGCGGGAATATGGGGTGGGTTAAGATTTTAAAATTTTTATATTGTTTTAATGTATTTTATTGTATTTATGTATTTTATTGTGTATACATCGCCCAGGGTGGCCGGTTGCCGGCCAGATGGGCGATAAATAAATATTAATAATAATAAATAAATAAATAAATAAAATATTGGCAAGCAATCACCTTAGCTTTCCTGGCACAACATATCTGAAACAATGGATCCCTCTTGCATAACTTGGTATCACAATTTCAAAGGCACCGCCTAGATGTCTGAGCAAGCCGAAAGGGTGTGTGTGTGTGTGTGTGTGTGTGTATGTATGTGTTTCTATATCTATAGAGATATAAACACTTTTGGCCCACACTCTGAATCAAAGGACAATTTCGCGCAAAGCTCTGAGGAAAACAGAGAAAAGACTAATGCATGGAGACAAACATAAATGAACATTTGTAAGTTGCTATGACGTTCATGCCCTGTTCCATCTAAAGAACACGTAGGGTTAAAAGAGTGCTAGGATTGTATATTTCCCCCCTGATATATTTCATACTTTTCTACTTAAAATACAGAGTTTGGGTGACTTTGGAGCCATGGCCTTCACTGGACCTGTGTAACTCACATTAACAACCCTGGTTCTCATCTGTGTGTAGTAAAACGAACTGGCAGACAGAGGTCTGTGAAAGAAAGCAGCCTGAAGGCTGCTAATAAACCCCTGGGTATTCGCCAGGTTTCTAGAAGCAAGCATCTGCTCGTAAA
The DNA here is from genome assembly GCA_021292165.1 of Shinisaurus crocodilurus. Taxonomy (NCBI): domain Eukaryota; kingdom Metazoa; phylum Chordata; class Lepidosauria; order Squamata; family Shinisauridae; genus Shinisaurus; species Shinisaurus crocodilurus. Next base: position 34,720,688 of record CM037881.1, on the reverse strand, counting down.
TAACAGCTTGGAGGAGGGCAGCCAGTGATGCTTCGATCTGGGTCACCTGAGACATTAGGACTCATCTGCCAGTCACACACACTACCTATTTTGTGACATTGATTTGAATAGCAGCATCGTATCTTCTTTCCTCTCTTTTCTCTCATATTTGTCTTGTTCCTCTCCAACACACACTTGCATGCTCTAAATATCTTCCTGTACAAGTCAACACGTGTGAGACTCTTAACATAAATTCATAGCATCAGAGGTGAAGGTGGTGAGGAAAGCAGACAGGTGAGCTGGCAAGCTACGGAGAGGCAGGTAAACAGAGAGACAAGTAGCAATAACAATATATAATCTGTCTACACACACCAAATTGCTCAGACTGAGGATCCAGGCTAGAATCACGGGCTTTATAGGGCCAGATAAAACCATTGGCTGCTTCTGTCACCTGACCTGTGCTGAGCTACTCGCTGCAGTACTGCCCCCTGGCCACCTACATTGGTGGTGCCGGCAAATCGCAGAAAACAAGGCAACAGCTCCCTCTTCTGGCAAGCTGTCATAATGATGCAAAGAGTAAGGCTGCAATCCTATGCACACTTACCTGGGAGTAAGCCTCATCAAACTCAATGGCTCTTACTTCTGAGTAGACAGGCATAGGATTGCACTGTAAGGCACGTGGGTCTGACCTACCACAGTCCTTAAGAAGCATTGTGCCCGACACATAGACTTCCTGTGGAATCTAGTGGCTGAACCACAACCATAATTGCAAAATAATCTTGAGAGTTTCCCTAGAAACAATACTGGATTACGGACTGGGATTGGACAAAGCAATGCTCTGGCTCAGGATGGTATTTTCCTAATAGAGTGAATGGCTAGAAAATAGTGGGAGATCTTCCTTGAGTGTTTGGAATGGGAGATGCCACTGGAACTGGGGAACTGACTCATCCTCCCTCTCCCCAGCTGGGGTCTGATGGGTCTTAAGCTCTGAAGTGAACAACAGAATCATGTTAGGAACAGACAGGGGGAGTCAGAGAAAGACTGAATGAGGAGACAAAGGGAGACGGTGGCACACAGCTAATTGTAGGGGTTTCCCTCTTGGGGGCTAGGATTTTATTTATTTATTTATTTAATACATTTTTATACCGCCCAATAGCCGAAGCACTCTGGGCGGTTTACAACAGTTAAAATCATAAAATACAATATAAATATAAATTTAAAACCACAGATTAAAAACAAACCACAGATTAAAAACAAACAGCAGAGCTAGCAGCAGCAGTTACAATAACGGAATTAAAAACAATTACAAGATTAAAATGATTAAAATGCCTGGGAGAACAGAAAGGTCTTCACCTGGCGCCAGAAAGAATACAAAGTAGGTGCCAGGCGAACCTCTTTGGGGAGCTCATTCCATAGGATGTGAAGAAGCTTGTAGGGGTGCTTGTAGGAGTGCTATATGGCTTGCCTCCACCAATGTCCTGCTTGTATCTTTGGAAACCAACCAAGTATTTCAAAATGATATACGTCTCCAGTGATCTCCCCTCCAGAGGGAAGCCAAACTGAGGTAGCTCTGCCACCTGGGACTTCTTCTCACTGCTCAGGAAATGGGGAGTGCCCAAACTGACACGTATCTTTCCCTACCACTTGGAAAGGAAACCAAACAATGCATTTAGCTATGCCTAATCTTTATATATGTATTTTCTCAGCACAAAATTAGCTTCTAAATGCTATACTTTTCAGATTCTCAAACCTCTGCATTTAGTAGCTAAGTGAATGGACCTGATACCAGGAGGAGGAGACATTCAGCCACCCAGATGTGTATATTTTGGAGAATGTGTTCTAGTAATATGGATAAACCAGGAACTGGTACACACAATGTGAAAATAGTTACAGTAATAGTAGTAGTATTCTAGATAACCCTTTTTAAAGAAGTATGTTAGAGATCTGGATTAGTTAGTATGAGGAAAATATTTATACCAGGGATAAATAAAAAATATCCCTGCTAACTCTGGTGGTGGCTATGGATGCTTTCCCCAAAAATTTAAGACAGAGTCTGGAGGGTATATTAAGAAAGAAAAGGTTATTAAATTAATGGATTGAGTGGGAAAGATAGAGACTAGAGAAGAAATAATTGAAGAGGTTGGAAGAAGAAGTATTTCATGGTTAAATTTAATGCAGTTAGAGCAGTGGTTGAAGAAATGGAAGAGGAGAACTGAGTATAAAAGGGATTTAACTAAATTTGAAATGACCGTTATGTCTAGAGAAGGTATAGAAGGTGATGCGTCAACAAGATAACAAAGGATCTATATATAATTATAACAAAGGATCTATATATATTATGATTCAAAAAGCGGAAGAACAAAAGGATCAACTTAAGACAGTTTAGGATACTGAATTTGAGAAGATTTCAAAGGAGGGTTGGATTGGAAGAGTATTTGAGATAGACATATTCCTTATGTCAATAAGGACAAAGGAAAACTTTTATAAATTGATTTGGAGATGGTATTTAACTCCAGTAAGATTAAACCGAATAGACAAGAATTGCTCCGTATTGTGTTGGAAAGGATGCCAGGAAATAGGTACATATGCTCATATGTGGTGGAGTTGTAAAAATGTACTGGAATTTTGGCAAAAGGTTTTTTTTAGAAATCTCGGAAATGATTGGTATTAATTTGGAGCTCTGTCCAAAATTAGCACTCTTATCAATAACGGAGAAAGTTCCTTGTTCTCAGAATACGAAGGAATTAATTGTAAATTTGTTAACAGCGGCTAGGTTAATGATTGCGAGGAAATGGAAGGTTCAGCATGATTTTCTAATTACTGACTAGTATAAAGAGATATGGGATATAGCTCTTAATGATAAATTGACTTGTAGTAGTATTAAATGTAAAAAGGGACTGCTAAAGATAAATAATTTTAAGGATATTTGGGGTCAGTTTCTAGATTATGTGTTAATAAAGGGGAAAGGGAGTATACCTTGTCAGGATGTGTTATATTTTTGGAATACAGAATAGTAATTGATTCAATGTGATGGAAGCATATTAACTGGTCCCTAGAAGGGTGTGGGGTGCACTTTATGATTTATTGTGTGTAGTTTTAGTTCCATTTTGTGTTATGGTTGTATTTTGTTATATTTTGTTTGGGGAAAATTAAATAAAATTTAAGGAAAAAAATAGTAGTATTTATTTATTATACTAAATAGATGCAGCTTGAGAAGAAATTATCAAACCCCGACTTTCACCCCCCTAAGTTGAACACTCGTCCTCTGTCAATACTTCTATATGCTGACGATGCTGTGTTGTTATCCCAAACTAGTGTTGGATTAAGACGACTAATGAGGGCATCGCAATTATATTGCACCGAGGAGATGTTAACAATTAATTACACCAAGACCAAAGTGGTGGTCTTTAGCAGGAGGAAAATTAAGCACAAATGGACAATTAATGGAAATCTCATTGAACAGGTTGCTAGCTACAAATACCTGGGAATTATGTTCCATGCATCTGGATCTTGGCTCACCCATATAAATTATGCTGCGGCAAATGCGCGGAGGAGTGCCGCAGCACTGATAAGATTTTTCTTTACTAAAGGTGGGCAATATGTCCCCTCTGTGATCCAGGTGTTTGTGGCCAAAATTATTGCCCAAATGTTATATGGGTCCCAATTGTGTGCTTATCATAATCTCCGTCCCTTAGAAATTATTCAGACCAAATTTCTAAGAGTTATATTTTCTGTACCTCACTGTGTTCCTAATGCAGCTCTACAGCTAGAGGCTGGTTTAGTTCCCATTGCTGCCCGCACTAATTTGTATTAGCGCTGGGTTACTCTAACGCTAAGATAGCCGTTAAGCAGAGAATCTGGGACATTGTATTGCAAGAACATATAAGCTTACTGCGTAAATTTAGCCCTTTAGGAAATAAGATCTTTGAGCCCCAAGCTTATTTGGTTGAGTTGACTTTTCCGAAGTATAGGAAGGCTTTTATATTAGCCAGATTTGATGTCTTGCCCTCTATGCTCTTGGAGGGGAGATATCAGGGAATACCATTTCATGATCGTCTCTGTCCCTGTAAGAATGGGGAAGTTGAAACTGTGGGTCATGTTCCTTTATACTGCCCCTTCTACCTAGGATCTTTGTAAAGATCTTACTTTACCTATTTTATGTAACTGCCCAGGCAGAACTGAAAAATTTTACATTTCCTTGCTACTCTCTGATAAGGTTCCACAGATCACTAATAAAGTGGCGAAATTTTGTGCATATGCTATAACTTGCCGCACCTTCTTAGCCTCTGACTGATGTAAAATTATGAACCCTCTACACTTCAGATGTATGTTGGTGTACAGCAGTTATGTTTGTAGCATGGATTGTTATTCTGTTATAATGTTGTTGTTTTTTGCTGGTTCTGGTCAATGACTGTAATAAACATTCATTCATTCATTCATTCATACGCATGTGAAGCCTGGGATATTATGCTCATGTGCTTGGGCAGATGGCTGCCATTTTATCTGCATAGTTCAGTGGATACTGCCACTGTCCTCATGAAATCACTACTGGCAAAGGGGCCTGTCTGTTTCCTGTTGTGACATGCTTGCTCCCAGTTATAATGCATGTGTCTTTCCACTTACATGTACACGGCACTCACAGAAGGTGGCACCCTTGCACTCTGTGTTCTTTGATCTGGAAGAGGCTTGCCACAACCGGTGATACTCCAAGCCCAGCAGAGCTCGCCACTCCTGTATGGTGGGCTTGATAAAGCTCCTGTTTTTATGGCTGCCTGAGACTGCAGGAAGGGTTTGAAGCAGGTTGCCAGACATAGCTGCAGCAACTCCATTTGGCATGGTAGGTCAGAAGCTGCACAAGTGTAATCTGGTGGAAGTCAGGGCTTCTCTACATGAGCCTTTTAAGCCACCGCTTTACTGAGGCTGCTGCTTCCATTTTCTTTCCGGAAGTAAGAAGCGGATCCTTTATGCATGTTCCCCCCCCCGGGGGGGGTGTCTTTCTCTGCCTTTGTATATATCCCATTACACCACCACAAGGTGATCGCTATGGTATAGCTGTGATAAAGTGGAATTGCGCTAATACATGGCCTTCTCCTTGCAATTTATCATGAGATTAGGAAATAATTCCTCACTCTAGAAAAAGCAGAGAAAATAGTTGCAAAACACGGGAGAGGCCCTAGGGCAGTGGTTCCCAACCTTGGGTCCCCAGAAGTTGCTGGACTACAGCTCCCAGCATCCCTTGCCATTGGCCATGCTGGCTGGGTATGCTGGGAGCTGTAGGCCAGCAACATCTGGGGACCCAAGGTTGGAGAGCCCTGCTCTAGAAAAAGCAGAGAAAATAGCTGCAAAACACGGGAGAGGCCCGAGAAGATGATGACGTCATGTAAAGCTCCTGCAAACTACCATCAGTGAAGAATCACCAACGCACAATAAACGCGTCATGTAGAGATGCCCTCAAAGCCACAAACTTAGCTGGATGTTAGTTGAGATGCATGATTTTCCAGGATGGTGAAATCAGGGCCCAGCATACACTCATATCCTCCACTGTTTGCATACCATCCAAATGTACCCATTTCATCGTCACCCAGAGGTCTGAAGCATTTTAGAAGCATTTCCCCACCCCACCCCACCCCACTCTAGATAACTGAGAGATGGTGTGAAATAACAAAGGGAGGCATCTGAAGAGGCAGGGTGCCTCTCTGCATCGGGGACTGGCAACAGGGGAGAGTCTGGCCTTTCATGCACTGCTCATGGTCTTTGCAAGGTCACTGTTGCAAGAAGATGGTGCAGCAGATAGGCCTTTGGTCTGATACAGCAGGGCCGGTGGTGGAGTGGAGCCAGGGCTCGCAGCTTTGGAGCCCAGTAATATATCGTCCTTCAAGGGTTCCGTGGGTGGGCTTGGCTCAGACATGATCACGACTCCCACATAGCAGACTAGGAAAGATTCATCCTTTAATCTATACATAGGGCAAATACCAACGTACACATTACAATGTAGAGAGAGAGAAGAAAGAGGGGAGAGAAGAGTAGCTAACCCCAAACACTTGGTTAGTTAAATACCCTTCAGGTTTGCAAAAAGACAATTAATCTTAAAGGGAGATAACACCACTGCACCGGGACTGTTTGATTAGCTGGGACGGTGGCATCTTCACAGTGGCTGGGGAGGAAATGGATTTTCCCAGCCATGATATACAATTGTGGGCTATGCCTCTTGTATGCCAAAGTATTTTGGGTTGGATTGGTCTTGAATGGGCAATTAAGACCCAAATAGCTTTACAACCACCTGCAAAAGTGTCTGTCTATCTACATGGAGAGGGAGGGAGAGGTAGAGAGATCAGCCCAGCTGCCTGCATTTTCTGACTCCCTTTTTCGGTGTGTCTATGGGGACATTATCATGATGTGTGCCTGCAAAATTTACCACCACAGGACCGCTTTCTTATTCTTCTGATACCTGTTAGAGGAGCAGCACAATCTACAAGCTGAATCAAACCGTTGCTCTTCATACTGTGGTAGATAGGATTGTTATATTACATATGTTGGAATCATATTATATATATTGAATTGTACTACCTTCTGGTGCATTACTAACTGGAAAATATTGTTTCATGTGTTAGAAGTGATGGGCGTGAATACTCCTGTTTGTGTTCCTGGCAAGGCTGGAGCTGATGGAAAACTCTGTTCCGTACCGGAGATCATCCTTCTCTAAACTTGGAGTCTTGAGGTAGTAAATTTGGCCCATATCTTCACTAGTGCAGGTAGAGTCTACCATCTTGAATCTCTTCCCCCCACCCCACTAATAAAGTCCCTGCGAGGAAAAAAACCTCACACATCAGGGGCAAAGGTTTTAGCATCATTCCTTGTTGTGGCAGTTTTGTACTTCCAGGAGAATTTTCATATAGCTGGAAGTTACACAAAATGGATCCCCCACTTAAAATCTGAAATGTTGCAGTCATTCCATTACCTCAGGACTCTGCCACCTCATTCCTACCTAACTTTGCTGTATAGTGCATCCAGCATAAGAATGCCCAGAGGCAACACCAGTGGTGCAGCTAGGTAATTTTAAGCCGAGGACTTACAATTAATTACACCAAGACCAAAGTGGTGGTCTTCAGTAGCATTAGGGCCCCAATTTGCTTAGCCCTGACCTCTGCGACTGCAACTCCCCTCAGAACCATACCTAGGCCAGCTTAACCCAAACATTTTACTCATGTCTACAGCCCACTCTTCTTTGCACCGCAGCCCTTGAGTTACACACTGAGTGTACTTCTAAGCTAATTTCCCACTGTTTGAACCCAGTGCATGGATACTTACAATCTCCCTGTTGCTTTTTGCTACATCTGCTTGATTTAGTTGGGTTTGTTTTTAATATATGACCTGATTAATGACATTTTGGAATTTGTTGAAATGCATTTTGTAGCTAATTTCTCCAAAGTAATCATTGTATAATTTTCATTATTGTAATAAAATTCCTTCTGTTTTCAAAGAGACCTGTGTGTGTATGTATCACCCGATGTAAATACACACAGTTAAAAGGTCCCTTAATGAGTGTACCTTGGAATGTGTGCACATTTGTACATGTGTCTGGAGAGGACATTTGGTTACAATGGCTAGAAAAACAAAAGCACAATCCTATCCATGTTTTCTCAGAAATAAAGTAAATAAAGGTTGAGAGTGACACAGTAGTGAGCTATGGGATTCATCAAGTGAGACAACAGCTGATAACAGGATAGGCCAGTTGAGATGCTGGCCATCATTTCCAGCAGGAGTAGGGACAGGGCAGGCGCTACCGCTAGGCAGACCCAGGCGGCTGCCTAGGGCGCGTGGCGGAAGAGGGCGCAGAGTTTCTGCGCCCCTTCCTCGCCTCCGGCGCGCTCCTGCCCTGCCTGCCGCCTCCGCCGCGCCTCCCCGCCCGCTTGCCGGCTGCTGCCGCCGCCGCTGCACCTCCCTCCCCGCGTGCGCACGCCCGCACGCCCGCCCGCCAACCACCTACCTACCTTCCCGTCGTAAAGCGCGGGGGTCCCATCGCGTCGGAGGAGGAGGAGGCAGCAGCAGCAGCAGCAGCAGCAGCCAGCAGCCAGCAGCGGGGGCGGGGGGAAGGTAGGTGGTGGTGGTGGTGGCGGCGGCGCGGGGGGGGTTGCAGAGCAGGGCTGCTTTGCTCCAGAGCCCCCCCCCACGGCACGAGGGGGGGCGCTAAATATAATTTGGCCTAGGGCGCCAAACAGCCCTGCACCGTTCCTGAGTAGGGACCTGGTGCCCTCCAGATAAGAAGCTGCCCTCCAACACAAGAAGAGCCCTGCTGGATCAGACCAAGGTCCATCTAGTGCTGCACTTTGTTCACACAGTGGCCAACCAGCTGCCTGTTGGAAACCCGCATGTAGGACATGATTTCAATCCCATCTTCCCAGCTATGTTTCCCAGCACCTAGTGTAAATAGGCATATCGCCTCCAATATTGTAGGTAGTAGGCCTTTGATAGTCTTCTCCTCCATGAATTTGCCTCCAAAACATCTTAAAGGTCCAGCAGTGCCTACGACAGAAGAATGGTTGGTCAAGATGCTGGAACTGGCAGAGATGGCCAAACTCACATCATTAATCAGAGAAAGGACAACATCCATGTTTATTGTTGCGTGGAAACCTCTAATTGACTTTTTGCAGAGACTGGAAAATAATGATTTGCTTGTTTGTGGGTTCATGGAATAATAAGTGAATTTGGGACAATGGGAAGAAAGAGATTTCTCATTCTGATTAACAAGTAAGAAAAATTATTGTTACCTATATTTGCTATAGAAGAAAATCGGAAGTTATTTTGTTTTGTTAATTGTTGTATGTTTGATATTATGTGTTTGTTTCACATATAAATAAAAAAAATTTAAAAACCAAAACATCTGGATGGCACTAGGTTCCTTACCTTTGAATTAGATCTTTCGATAAAGCTGCAGTTGACATCCTTGTTGGGAAAAGGTGGGATATAAATGTAATAAAATAAATAAATAAATTCTTCCAGAAGAATATGCAGCTCAGACAATGACCCAGGTTGCACATCGTAACAACCCAAACCCGTCCCCAAACAACCCAGAGTTCTGGATTCAAATGTCTCAGTAAACAACCCAGGAGCAAAGTGCCCTGGGTAGGCTATTGCTGTGGGACAGACACACTTGTGGGAGCCAGCATGCTCACTTGCTCCCGTTCGTCTTCTCAACAACCCACCGCTTGCTAACTGTGGGTTGTTATGCTGTGCGAATCTGGTCAATGTCCTCTTTCACCATTTGGAATCTGTGTCATATTTAATAACAGAATGCCTCAAACATTGTGTTTTGCTACCTGAGAGCAGAAGCTTACAGGAGAAGCTGGAAAATAGAAAGAAGGCAACTAGAATGTTTACATGACTTCAATATTTTTTTAATTAAGTAAGGCTTTGTAGCTCACTAACTGGAAACAAAGACATGTGAAGGATTGGTGGAATCTTTTTGTTAAAGTGGTCTTCAAACATCAGGTGTGCCTTGTCCCACAACGCGATTGTCAGAGACATTAATACTCTGCGGCCCTGTAAAAACAAAAGCCAAAGAAACAACAACAAAAAAAACTGAGTTGGATACAGCTCAGTTAGGTGATCCATGTTCCTTTAGTAGGCCCATGTCACATGTCTAGAATAGAAGCATTCAAATGTAATCTTAAGTACACATTTCTCCCTCCTTTCTTGTGCATCGTCCACAAGACAAGATATCCCACAGTCCTTTATAGGGATGTGTGAGAATTCTCATTGGGGGATGAAAGCTCCATGCAGTTTCCAGTTCAGCCTGAGGATTTCGTGCCATCCCCCCCGCCCCCCGCTGGCATCGACAGTATAGCGAGTTGAGCCAATATGCAGATTCCCGGGGGGGGGGGTTATTGGTGGCCATTTGCACAATGCATTCCCCCCCACCCCACCACTTCGCTTGGGAAGTGCCAAAGTGGAGGATGAAATTGACAAGCTCTTCCACAAGGACAGAATGTGGCTCTGCTGGGCTAAATGAAGTAGTGTGTGGGGAGGATGAAACTGACAAGGGTATTTGCAAGAGGGGAATATGCCTCTGTGGGGCTACCAGGCAGACTTGCGATTATGTGCACTTGCGCAAGATTGCCAATAAAAAAATAATTTTAAATAATTACAACACCATTTACAGACGCTAATTCCAAGTTCACACACACACACACACACACACACACGCCAAAGAAATTGGGCAAATTACAGTTTGCTGAAATTACACTTTGCTGAAATTACTTTCCACACATATAACCCCCTGAAAATGCACAACGTTTTCCCGGAATTTGAAAAAAAAAAATCTGCTACAGTCTGCTACCACTTACCTGTCCACACGTCATGCCTGAAGGTTGTGCTGCTGTTCAGAAAGTGGACACATTTCCCCCAAACTCAAAGAACAATATGTTGTACCAAGGAAAATGGAATGCCCCATTCAAACAGCACAGCCATTGCTACTATGCTTTCTATGAAGAATGTTGTTGAATCATGCAATGTTCCGTGAGCTCCTTTTTACATTTTAAAAAAATAATACTCATCCAAGATTTGTCTTTTCTTAAGGTGGTACAGAGAAGCAATGCTCCCCTGCCTACACTTTTATAAACTGCTTCCTTCCTGTCTCCCTCAGCAGCCTGTCCTCGCCCCTGGGGTGCAATCTTCCCGTGGGGGCCAAGGGGAATCCTTGGTCTAGAGAAATCCCTTTGCCCTCCCTGACCTTCCTCTGCACTTTGTTCAAAAATGAAAGGAGATGCAGCATCATGATGAGGCTGTTGTGTCCTTTACTATGTAGGATTGTGGGAATTATAGTTCAACTCCCATCATCCCCCAGTCACTGACATTTTCCACTGGGCATGAAGGCTCGAATAGCCATGGAGAAAGTTCAGTTGTATCTTAACCAGGAGGGGAAGATGAGGAAGCCAGGAGGGCCTCTGCCATCCAAGAAGCCACTTTGCTGCCACATCTCCTGCTGTCTGCCTCGCCCTAACAGAAGCTTTTGCCCTAAAGAGGGAATAGGCTGGATGTGTTGCATGTGAACAAATGCGGGTTGTGCAGTCCATGCTTCTCAGCCCAATTCTCCCTACAGAAATTGAGCAGAGAAGTTTTATTTTTTGGAGTGTCCTTGCTCTGCATTTCGTGACATCCCAAGCGCTAACAAAAGGACAAATCCGAACCAGAAAGAAAGAGGGAGGCAAGAAAAATACATCTCCTGAGGCTTCCATGTAGCCTAGCACAGGAGAGAAGCCATCACTAGAGTCCTCCCTGTTCTTCTGGCTGTGCACTTGTGCACGGGGGTGGGGCTGGTTGGAATGGAGGGAAGGAGATGATGTTCAGACCATGCCATTAGATCAGCCTTCTCCAACCTGGTGGCTTTCTGGAGCTTCACACTACAATTCCCAGGATTCCTGACAGTTGGCCATGCTAGCTAGGGCTGATGGAAGTTGAAGTCCAAAACATCTGAAAGGCACTTTGTTGGAGAAGGCTGCATTAGAATAATGGATGTTTTCTTCCTCCCCAGCAGGAGGATTTCAAATTACATTCTAGTTACATAACTTTGGCTTTCTTTGGACTATTTTTCATGCTCTGGAAGACACATTCATCCTGAGTGGATAAGAGTTAAGCAATGCCTCATACTTGTTCTTCAGCAGCCACATAATAAACGCCTGTACTTGCTGCGCCTCCAGATACGCTGAAACATCACTGGTATATGTTCCGTCACTATGTCGCTTCATCACAATAGAGCTTCGGAGTGTATCTGAGTCTTCAGAAGACAACCTGAGAAGTCAAAATTAAGACCTTCATGGGGTGGGCTTCATGATCTGCCAATGAAAAATCCCTCCCTCTTTTTGCCACCCTCTGAACTACAGAATAATGGGGCACTAGGAAAAGGGCGTTCGTAGGCGACCCTCCAGCTGAACCCGCTGACATTGGGCATTATGAGATGCACCACACAGAGGGTAGTGCTAACAACAAAGGAGGCCGGAAGATCACCTTGGCTAATAGTCACAGGCATGATCCTCATCCAGGAACCAGCAACCGGTAGCCCAACAGCAGAATGTCACTTGCAGGTGGCTGCTGGCTACTTCTCAGCTGTTGCTGTTGGAGGAGGAGGAGGAGGAGGAGGCAGACCTAATGCCCCTTCCACCAGGTCAAATTAAGTGTAGTCTTTGTCATGTTTTGGAACAATAAATTTAGAGATAGAGAGATAATGTTCACCCATATTCATCGTTTTCCCTAATCTGATATTTTGTTGTTGAAGGATATGTACACATATAGATTGTAAGCCTGCGGGCAGGGACTGTATTGTTAATTGTTGTAAACCGCCCAGAGAGCTTCGGCTATTCGGCGGTATAAAAATGAAATGAAATGAAATAAATAAATAAATAAATAAATATAATTTCTAAACTCCATTTTATATGATTAATATAATGATTGGGGAGGGGAATTCAGTGTAGCTGCCAGACCATGTGCACTGAGTAGGAAGGTCAAAGGCTCAGCTGCCTGTGGGAGGCACCCCGGGGAGCCACCTTTCACCCACCCACCCCCTTCTGCCTTCCTGGAACTGTTGTTGGCATCCAACCTCCCTTTCTGGTTGGTTAGTAGATTTCTGTAGACTTCCTGAATCTGAAGAAACATCCACCCTGGGCATTGTCTGCAGACTGACGACACCTTGCTCCAAATTGCCTGGTGACCTCACTCACTGGTTTCATGCAGATGTTAAACATGATGGGGACAAGGTGCGACCCTGCAGATCCATAGCATCAATAGCTTGCTGAGATTCTCTGAACTCCACTTTGAAGCTCCGTTTGCCTTGCTCCCGTTTTCATTTGCAACCTATTTATCTTTTCGTTCAAATGGGAAAAGTGTAGAATTTGAATGGGGAAAGTTCATCTTTCAGTGAGCCTTTTTAAAAAAAATGCTTACTTTCCCCCCATAGACTAAAACATGACAATGTGTATCTTAAAGTGCAAATATTTTTTTTCAAAATACAGATTTGTCTAATGTGATCAAAAGCTTGGGAACGTGCCAGCATTTTCTGAGAAGTGCCCCCCGATTCGCATTTGGGATTGCAGATGGTGCAAGTTCTGATTATTTGTGAACTGAAACGAGATTCTTGCACATCCCTAAAAAATCTGTGCTGAAATTATGTCAGAAACCAGATAGAACATGTACCCCTGTGTTGCTGGAAACCAGCTACACTGAATGAATAGCATGTCTGCCACCTCCCCAAGCTAGAGCATATAATTTTATATCCAGCATGCTAGCCTCAAATGTCAATGATGTTCCTGTAGAGTTTTCAGCCCGACTCTACAGTATATATGTATCATTTCAAAATGATCCTTACCCTGATTCGTCAGCCATTTGCCAGCTAACAGAGAGCAAAGATGCAATGAGCAGTCCAAAGACACACAGCCATGGGATGCTTTTCATCTCGACTTCCGCACACAAACCAAACTCAGAACCAAGATCTGAGCAGTGACTTCTGAAGACCCACCCGCCTTGAAGTGCAGCAGCAGTTGAGACAGTGCATCTTGGTGCCTTATGTAGTGTTTGCGCTCCCTGCTCCGCCCCAGCTCCGCCCATTCATCTGCATGAGCCTCTCACCAGTCCTCCTCCTGCTCCGTCCCAGCCATCATGGCAACCCATCTCCCTCTTGGCATGCACGCTTTGCTAGATGTTTCCTGCTGTATGCCACAAGTCCTTCACTAGGGGGACCTATAAGTGCAGAAGAATGAGCAGAATCTAGGTAGTTTGCATGCCTGGAGTAAAAAAAAAACCCCCAAAAAACTGGTTACACTCGAAGCTCTATCTGTCAACTACATTCTTTACTTGATTTAATTTTTGTTCTGCTAGTTGTGGGTGCAAGGGAGCATTCTAATTTTTGTTATATTATTTATACGTAACTATTACCAACCCCTTGTCTTCTTCAAAAATTCATCAATTGGATATTAGCAGGTGGAGAGGTCAAGGTAACCAATGCTGATGCTTACCACCAGAACAGTATTGTAAAAGAAGCAGGTTTCTCCTCAAGTCCTGGATCCTTTCCATCATAGAGCTGTTTGTGACTTTACTCTGTTCCTTGTTGTTGCTTCCATGTTTTCTAACAGGACATCAGAAGTTAACAAAAGATGGACCACTGGTGTTTTCTCTTCGGTGTTTGGGCTCTGTGTGAATCTTTTAGGATACAGGCAGTCCCCAGGTTATGAACGTCCCGACTTACAGACAACTCATACTTAAGAACGGACTGCCATATATGTAAAAATCTGAATTAAATGCCATGGCTGTTGTACTTACGAACACACACACTCTACTTTGCAACACTTTGAAAACATTGTGTGGCTTCTATTCTGACTTACGTACACATTCAACTTAAAGACAGACTTACAAACGGATCTCGTTTGTAACCCGGAGACTGCCTGTATTTCATTTGCATTGGGTTCCTAGAGAGAGGAATTCCAGAATTCTTCAGCAACCCTTTCCCCATGGTGCTCAAAGAGGGCAATCCCATTTTCCCCATGACAGAAAATAGGCCTCTTCAGATTGGGAAAAGTGAAGAATTGGTTGAGTGCAGTTTGCTCCAGATCCCACATGAACTGTGCCAAATCTTGGGCCCACACCTGCACCCTGACCCAGCTGGAGGAAATGTGTGGAACATTAAGCACATTTCCCTTTGCTGAGAAGTTCGTATCAGGACGGGAAATGCATCAGATGGTATTCAGTCATCTGTTCCTCTCTTTTGGAAGTCGCCATGCTGCAACTGAGGGCTGCTTATTCATCACAGGATTCATCTTTTGGCTAATTCATCTATGTGAAATTGCAACCCTTGGAATGACATAAAAACAGGAACACTATATGCATGGTGCTAATGCAAGAGCAGCAAATTCCCATTCTAAACTTCCCTGATATGATCAACACTTTTCATTCTAGACATGCTCTGTTTACAGGCTGAGTTGATTTGGGGGCCTTCTGTTTGTGCTACCGTTAAACCATCAGGGGTTGGAAATCCTTGCTCATCTCCTGCAAATCACCCAGAGATCTACCAGAAGGTCCTGATCTACCTTCTGCCTGCCGCTAAATTCAGCCATGTGCCCCTTACCAGGACATAGGAAAAGCTTCCACCCACCCCCTTACTCCTGCAACCCTTCCCTCTGCCACAACCCAGAGGTACCTTCAGCACCAGAGGTATTTGAGTCATTGCCTCCTCACCATGAGTGCCTTTAATAGCAGTGGGACAGACAGAAAATCAGGAAGTTCAGCTTAGTTTCTCCATTGTTGCATACCCAAGTCAGGGAAAGCTGTCTCCATTGCACATCTTCCGGCCTGCCTTGCGGCTGTTCAAGACCCTGAAGCCCTGCCCTCACCAAAAGGAGTGGGGCACTCTCGTACTAGACTCCTCCGTCTCTTTCAGACCAAGCCAGCTGCAGTAAGGACAGCATCAGCTACATTGATAAGGGCACCAACTGCAGAAGTACCCTTTGCATGTTCCTAGAACCGCAGGCTTAATAATCATCTACTGGAACGGTCTTGACCTTTGTGGGTTCTCTATTGCCACAATGGCGGCAGCCACCTATTCCTGAGCATCTGAGCAGCTCCTGTTGGGATTACATCACCTGTTCCCATGCCATGTTCTAACTCTCCTGCAAGTGGTCCCAGATCCAGGCTGCTTGGCATCGGTGCTGCTGGCAGGACAGAACTTTTTTTACACTGTTGTCGTGTTTTCGGTCACAAAAATGAGATCTTCTTGCTCCTATCTGAAAGGACGGTACCTGTTGCGGGATGTTTACAGTCATGTCATAGGATGTCATAGGATCATAGAGTTGGAAGGGGCCTATAAGACCATCGAGTCCAGTCAGTCAGTCAGGCGATCACTCGTGACCGAGTAAGATTGTCTTCCAGGATAAAAAAAAAAGAAGAAAATTTACAAAAAGGAGATTTTAAAAGGAGGAAAATTCTAAAGAAAATTGTGTAGACTCTAGCGATGGGTCCGTAAGTGACTGTGGAGGCCAATTCTAGATCCACACAGCTTCCCACAGTGAGGACACAGGTTACCAGATGGAAGATGGTCTTGTAAAGGATTCATTTGACGTGCTTTTCGCTTAGCACGTTTCTCCCTTTCACCTTGCACTCGAGCTTCTTCAAAGTCCAGGAAACTAGAGGAGGGGGTCTCCCATCCAAGCAATAACCAGGCCTGACCCTGCTTAGCTTTCCACACTCAGACAAGCTGAGCCAGCATAAGCCACAAGGAGGCCTGATAGAGTCTTCCTGAACATTCCCGGAGAGGACTCTATGAGGCAAATTCCCTCGTGTCCTCTGGTAGGAAGTGGGTGTAGCTTATTGCTTCTCTTCTTCCTGCCCGCGGACACACAGAGACTTGAATCTAGGAACTCATTGTGGCAGCAATGTAAAATCTTGCTCCTGATCTCCGAGCTCGTTGCTCAGAGATCCAGTGAACCTAGATGAATGAGTACTTTGCAACTGTACATATCTTTTTGTCTGCCTGAAGTTGAACTACAATATCTGAGTGAGTAAATGTTATTTCTAACCTGTACAAGACGGTTTGTCTGATTGGTATTTTAAAGGGAGATAAACAAGGGCCAATCCAGGGAAATTCAGTCTGCTACAAAGCATCCTGAATTACCAAATGCCAATGCTGCGGTAACAGGCAGATCCAAGCTTCCACTTAAAGCTGAAAAGGGACTAACTCTGCTATTCTCGCAAATGCGGGAAAGGAGGGACAATATCACAGATATATCCTCTCCTAGTTTCTTATTGTCAGTCCCAATACCTGTTAAGCTTGCTTATTACAACCCCTGCCATGGCATTATAAATGACTATTTATCAGTTTCAAGAGATCCCAGGCCTGGCACCAGCAGCTAGCATAGTGGGGCAAATGCCTGGGTCCATTGGCCCGAGAGGGTCCACCGGCCACTGATGCCATCATCCTTCTAAAGAGAACTGCCAGCTAAACCAACCGCAGTAGCAGCTGCCATCTTTACCGACTCAGAATGCCTCAGAGCCCCAACGTAGGATGCGTTTGGGCCTAGAGGCATTCTGGGGGTACAAAGAGGGCAGGTGATGCTGCTGCTTTTCCTGGCACTTCTCTGCTGAACACGGCCACCCATCCCCACTGCTGCCTGGCCTGATTTATTTTTTATTATTTATGTATTTATTTATTGCATTTATACCCCAGCCTTTTTTCCTGCAAGGAACTCAAGGCAGCTTACATAATCCTCCTCCTCCTTTCCATTTTATCCTCACAACAACCCTGTGAGGTAGGTTAGGCTGAGAGTCAGTGACTGGCCCAAAGTCACCCAGTGAGTTTCATGGCCGAGCGGGGACTAGAACCCGGATCTCCTGAGTCCCAGTCCAACACTCTCACCACTACGCCACACTGGCTCTCTGATGGGTGTGGGAGAGCAGGTGTCAGTGCACAGTGGTGGGGATGGGCAGTGGGGCTTGGCAGAGAAGCTCTGGGTGAAGCTGCTGCAGCAGTCACATCCACCTTCCCTGCTTACATGCAAGCTGAGCTGCAATTTTGCCCATGGCCCCTTTAAGTAGCTTGCAGTTGCGGGAAGCAAAGGGATTCGGGACTCTGCATGACAAAGTGAGAAGCCGTGATGGCTTAAGGGTTTTTGTGAGGGTCCCAGCATTTCCGGGGCAATTGGAGACTATGCCATGACTGGAATGTGCCCCCAGAGAGCTTCTCCAGAATAGGATTCAGCCCTTTGGCGGAAAGAGGTTCAACACCCCTGAAGTAGAGGAACTACCTTTAGCAATACTTAATCTGTTACAAGTGTGTAAGGGTGTGCATGAAGGAGAGCTGTAATTAATCTACACGAACATAGAGCCAGTGTGGCGTAGTGGTGAGAGTGTTGGACTGGGACTCGGGAGATCCGGGTTCTAGTCCCTGCTCGGCCATGAAACTCACTGGGTGACTTTGGGCCAGTCACTGACTCTCAGCCTAACCTACCTCACAGGGTTGTTGTGAGGATGAAATGGAGAGGAGGCAGAGGATTATGTAAGCCGCCTTGGGTTCCTTGCAGGAGGAAAAAAGGCGGGGTATAGATATAATAAATAATAAATAAATAAATAGTTTGCACTGCTAGACCATTTAAGGTAATTTATTGAGATAGTTTGCAAGGAAGTCTCCATATTCAATGTAGCTCTTGAGTCATTCAGAAGTCTTGGTTGCTAGCCAAGGACCCCCTGGAGATATTTGTTGACTCTCATGGTGTCCTCAAAGGATGGTGCAAATACAACTTTCTAATGGAAGTTACATCATTCCAGAACAATGAACTCACTGATTTTACTACAGCCAATCAGAAAACAGAGTCAGGACACCTACATAATTACAATGATATACAATTAGGTCTCAGGGATGCTATACTCCCATCCAGTCAGATGTCATGGGGGGCATTCCTAGAGAATGGCTACAACTCTCGATTTTGCAGTCTTTTGCCACTTCGGTTGCATTCTGATTTGCCTTCATCTTGTGTAAGTTGAGGCAGGATGAATACATGCTGTTGGGAGTGGGGGAGAGCAATTTGCAGTGCCAGTGGCTCTCTAGTGATAGCAAAGATTTTTATCTGTGTGTGACGCACTTGTGCTATTGGATGCAATAAAAAGATGCTTGAACATTGAAATTGTGAATACTGAATGTGGAACGCAGCTCCCCATCCAGATATTTTGGCCTATCAGCTGTCTGAGAACCTCCTTATTTTTGTGCAGTGCCAAGAAAGCAACAAAAACAAAGAGGTCTATTGAGCCTTTGGCCTGGTGGGCCACCTTACTTGGCTGGTTGACTGTGTTTGTCTTGGTGGGTCATGTGAAAAGTGTGCTATAATAATTTATTGACATTAGCCAGGGGAACAGGCCATGATGCCACCGTAGTTGGTAACTCATTAAAAGAAGAGTACATAGCGTTGATATATTCTGCCTATTTGTTCTGCGGGAACAAATAGCAGGCTTTCTGTCCACAGATCCCTCTGGGATGATGAAACTGCCCTTTGCAGGGGTTTAGCTGACTTTAGAAGATGGAGATTCTATAGGGAAAGAAAAGAGAAATATGGTAGAAAATGAAAGGAGAACATCTAGCTAGAGAAAACAGAAAATATGTATCATATTTTCATATAGGTGTCTGATCCCTAAAATAGGTATCCAGTGAACAAATGAGGGGAGGGGAAAACTAAGGAAGCACTCCTATCTTCACCGGGGGGGGGGGCAATGGAGGGGCCATAAGAAGTGGTGGAAGTGCCACTCCACGGGCATAAAGAGAGAGGTCTACCAGTGGGAAGACACGTGCACCACCAGAGGTACCCCGGTATGCTGGCACAAAGCTCTGCCAACATCGGTGTCCCTCCAGGAGCAGTGGTGGAACTGGGTGTCCCAGTGGCATGTGTGGTTTCACTGGACCCAAAGCCCCTTTGCTGCTCCAGCATGCCCACAGAATCAGAGGAACACTACACCAGCCCGTGCAATCACTGGGAAGGAAGAAGGGGGGAAAGTTTCCCCTCCATATACCCTGGCTGCAGTAGAACTGTAGGGCACAGGATGTGGTCATTGCTCCACCAGTGGATCTCCCCCCCCCCAAACTTGCCACCCCACCCCAGCCCACCCATAGAGTCAAAGGCTGCTGCTAGGTCCACAAAGGCAACAAATAAATGTTTGGTAGGGCCCGCAAGTCCTTTTTGTGCTAAAAAATAAAGAGTCAGACAGTGGTCAATAATAGTATTCTGCCCTTTCCTAAAGCCAGCCTATTTGGGGTGAATAATGTGATTAGTAGATTCCCAATCCTCCAATTTGTTTAACAGGTATTTACTATACAGTTTGGAGTCAATATTTAGAAGACTGATAGGCCGATAATTATTAGGATCTTGCCTATCACCCTCCTTGTAAATAGGAACAGGCACACTCTGTTTCCAACCCATTGGCATCATGCCCATTTCATGAATGCAAGTAAACACTTTGGCTAATATGGGGGCCCACCACTCAGAAAAATATTTAAATATTTCTGGTGGCAACATGTTTTCTCCTGGGACCTTACCCAAAGCAAGAGCTGCAATCAATTTCTTTATCTCTGACACTGAAACCAGAGGCCAATCAGGCAAACAGTGTGGCGTAGTGGTTAGAGTGTTGGACTGGGACTCGGGAGATCCGGATTCTAGTCCCCGCTCGGCCATGAAACTCACTGGGTGACTTTGGGCCAGTCACTGACTCTCAGCCTAACCTACCTCACAGGGTTGTTGTGAGGATAAAATGGAGATGAGGAGGAGGATTATGTAAGCCGCCTTGGATTCCTTGCAGGAAAAAAGGTGGGGTATAAATCAAATAAATAAATAAATAAATAAGTAATTTCAGGAACAATATAAAAGTTGTTCCCTAGAGATATATCTCCATAAAGCCTACTAAAATATTTATGCCACTGATGAAAAGAAATTTGCCCAATAATTACCAGTCTGACTGTATACATACCAGTAGAAGTTATATCCCAAAACTGCTTTTCATTCTTTTCCGTCACAGTTAGGGCTAGTTGTTTCCATTGTGATCTAACATATATATCTTTCTTTTGTTTTAAGAGTGCCTTATAACAGCGGTCCCCAACCTTTTTGGGACCAGGGACTGGGTCCTGTGGAATGAAATTTTCCACAGACTGGGGGGGGTCGCCCACCGCTCACCTGCTGTGCGGCCGGGCGGCAGCACCGCAGAACCAGGAAGTGACGTGACGGGAGACCCGTCGCGTCACTTCCGGCTTTACTAAAATGCTCATTGGAGAGACAAGGAGAGGGATGAGCGGCGTGGAGGTGCTTGCCGGAGCTCGCGAGCACCCCGAGAGCCAGGATGGGGTGCTTGTGGTACGTCCCAGTGGGCGGCTTGTGGTGCGTCCAGGCGGGTGGCTTGCAGTGTGTCCTGGCGGGCAGTGCGTGCTGGCGGGCGGCGCGCACCGCGCCAGGCCGCTGCACCACGTACCACACACCAAGCACCCCGTCCTGGCTCTTGGGGTGCTCGCGAGCTCTGGCGAGCACCCCCTGCCGCTTGTCCCTCTGCTCACCTCCCCGACGAGCATTTTTTTAAAACCGGGCGGCGTGGCGGCCGGGCGACGCGGCAGCTGGGAGGCGCGGTGGCCGGGCAGCGCGGCAGCTGGGCAACACGCGACCCAGTACTTAGGAAGCCACGGACCAGTACCGGTCCGCAGCCCGGGGGTTGGGGACCCCTGCCTTATAGGATAACCTCATAGAAGCTAAAATGTCCGGACAGGTAGAACTATTGTTTCTAAATACCTGTCGTGAATGATCCATTAAAACTTTCCTAGCATCTCTACATTCCTGATCAAACCATCTATTTCCTACTACTGTATTAGAATTAAATTGTTTATTACAGGCCAAAAATGGTCTAAGATTTTTAATACTGGTTTGATAAACATGTATAATATCTAAATTGGAATGTAATATTTCTTGATAAAAAGATTTTAAAAAGTAGAGCTCTCAAATATCTGAAGGACAGAGGTACCCAAATTAAGGGACCACCGTATTCTCTGTTCTCCCACATGGAATCCATTTAAATTTTGATAAGAATATGAATGATGAGGCATCTCTAAATTAAATAGCAAACAGAGGGGAAAATGATAACTTTCAACCCTATTATTAACCTCAAATCTATAAATATCCGGGAGCAGATTGGCAGACATTGCCATATAATCTATTGTACTAGCTCCCCTGTTGGTAACATATGTATAGATACCCGCTGTTATATCATAATGGGTTCCATTAAGACATTGCAATTGGTGCAAGGAAAGAATCTCTAGAAACCTTAAGCCTGGCTTATTTATACTTGTATCATGAGATACCCTAGAAACAGGTACAACTTGGTCATCTTGACCACAATTAGTACCCTCTCCTTGTTTCGAACCGTCCCCAATTCTAGCGTTAAAATCTCCGCATAGCAGAAGCCTTGTACAGTATAAGGGTATCTATACTCCAGGGTACTAAGGGTTTCATATAAACTGTTCCAAATGCTGTTAAGACTTACATTTTTCGCTAAATTAGATAGAAAATAAACATGTATACAAATAAGAGAACCAAAATGCTTGCTCTTAATAAATAGTGCCTGTATGTAATGTGAAGAAAAAGAAGTCAATGGTTGGATATCGGCTTGCAAATCCACTGAAATAAATATAGGAAGGCCTCCACTGCCACGACCTCTAGAACATCTTTTAACAGCTGGAAGGGAGAATGATCGAAATCCATGGAGAGATGGTAAATTAGTTTCAGGGGCCCATGTCTCCTGCAAGCAAAGAATCTTAAATTTCTGTAAAAAAAAAAAACACCCCGCAAAATCCGCATCATAAAATTTATTTGCCCAGCCCATAATGTTCTAAGATAGTAAATTTAGTTGTCAAGTTGATGTAGTCAAATCTACCGTATTTTTCCGTGTATAAGACGCCCCCATGTATAAGACACCCCCCACTGGGCAGTTTCGCAACCACACGGTTCTCTCCTCGGCTTACTTCCGTGTATAAGACGACCCTCAATTTTTAGTCTAACAATTTTAGGAAAAAGTATAGTCTTATACCTGGAAAAATACTGTATATCTCCACAAGCCTCCAAAGAGCCTGTCTGAGCAATAACTTTTTGTTTGGGAGGCAACTCATATGGGGGGGTTGTTGTTGTTAGTCCTCTGTAACTCCGAAGATTGTACTGGGGTTATAGTTATCAAATCATCCTTATTCGTTGCTGGTAATAAATCTGTAGAGCCCCCAACTGAATTCCCCTCAGCATGGGAGACAGCATCAGTAGATACTAAATTCATCAGTGGATCGGCCAAGTTATTGATCCGATCCAAGTTATTGATCCGGGTGGCCGGTGGCCGGCCAGATGGGCGATTAATAAATGTAAATAAATAATAATAATTGATAACAAACAGCATGTTTTTTAAATCATCCAGACTGGAAGCAATATCTTTTTTTTCCTTTGTGACAATAAATTCAGTCAGACTTGGTAACTGCTTCTCTGTTACAGTGCTAGAAGATTTAGCTAGATTAGACTGCGTTTCGATCTTACTAGAACTTTCTTTGGAATTTGACAAAAGAGTACTCCTTTCTTCTGTGATCATCCCACTATTATGCTTAGAAACAATTAATGGGTAGACACCTATGTCTTGGAAAACCCTCATTGGTAGTATTTGGAAGTTAATCAAAAAGAACTTCATTTTCATCAGCATAGAAGGGATTGTGGTCTGTTCAAAAGTCACCACGATTCTGTTGTGTGCAAATACACTAGAGAACCATTCTGCAGTAAGCATATCAATGCTATTAAGATGTATTTGCAAAAGTTGGCTCAAAGAAAATCTAATTGCTCTATGCGACCCCCATCTACCATTGTTTATTCTATTGTAAGCAATTTGTAGCATGACTTGCTTTGGTTGTAAAATCCTGTTGCAGTTTCCTTTTTTTGATTCCTTTAAACTGACTGATGAGCTACCCCCAGATTCATTTAAGATAGTTGTTTTCCCTCCCAGTTTTTCCTCCTTCCTAGGTACTGAGCCATTAGAATGAACTGAACACTCTTTCAAGGCTTTATGTTTCTGTATAAAAGTATCAAAGGAGATTTTAAGGAGCTCAAGTTGTCTAACAATTTTTTCTAAACATTCATAAATTGAGATAACAGTATGAGCTGTTAAGAGACGCTGTTTTGTTACAAAGTCTGGAGGATACACTTGCTGTTCACCCTGTGGTGGTATATCTTCTCTGTAACGAGCGAATTCTCAAAAACAGCCCCGTTGATCTCCGAGGACATTTCTTCTTGATAAGCAGCCACGTCATTGCCAGAATTTCCCAAAGTCTCAAACAAAGGTTCATTTTCTATATCCAGAGCTGAAAATCTATTAGCAGTACGAACTGAAAACATTGAATTTAAGTCTGAGGTACTCACAGTTTCTGTGTAGGCAAACATTTAATCAATTTTAAGCTTTTGGGAGGCCTTGTTGTGTTTAACTGCCCCTGGGCTTGTTCTAGCATGTTTTTTCTTCCCCATTTCACGATTGCAGTATTTCCCCCAGAGTTTGTATATCTGCTAAACCTTGAATAGGGGCTGCCACGGGCTACATATCTCATTTCCAGCCGACTCAAACTGGAATCTCTCTCAGTTGTCCATTAAAACAAAGCAAAAAAAAAAAAAAAGCCTGTCTGCATCTCCAATAGTCTAAAAATTTAGAGATAAAACTACAACAATTAAAGCCTTGATAAGAGCCAGAACAGACTAAAACAAGCTAAAACAAACTGAAACAAACTAAAACAAATTTAAGCCAACTAAAACAAACAGGGAGCTATGGAGTAGGCAGCCTCCTCCATTGCCATCTTGGCCACCGAATTAATCAACTAAAAATAAAGCTTTTTGGAATCAAGACATGTGTGGTGCCTTGATTCACAGCACCGATTACCATGCTGCTAAAGAGTCCACTGACACCATGCTCTGGGATACTTCCCCCTCCCACACCCTGATGGACTCAGCTAGCATTCTTATCACTCTGTTTACTTTCATAATCTGACTCAACTGCAGGGATCACCGCAGGAAAAGAATGCTAAAGTTCCTTGGCAGCATGGATTAAACATATCTCTTGTGTATGTATGGCTGTGTGTCTGGCCATGCTTCCACAAGTTCACTGCAGAAATGCAAATTCTGGAAAGCAGTGCTAGATTCTGATTCTACACCTTGAATCTCTCCATTTTCATTTCCTTTAGAGAGAGCAAGGTTCTAGCCCTCAAGGCGGCAAAGAGAAGCTTGGGCAATGCCTTGTGGAATCTCAGAAGCTGCATGTTATTGGGGCAGGAATCCCAGTAGAAAAAGTTTGGGGCATACTAGCCTTTGCCCCTCCCTCTGATTAACAGAATAATAAATTGTGCAGCCAATTTGTACAATGCCTTCAAGGAAAAGAATTCAGCTGCTCATAGTGCAGATTTTGGGTGACCTTGGTACAGACTGTTGACAGGAGAGCTCCTGAGAGGCACTCCCCAAATGATCATGTGGAGAGGACATATACCAGGCCTACACACAACTTGCGACCAAGGATGTCAGAGAAATCCACAATGGATTCGTACGAGTTCTCATTTCAATGAATCCAACCTGTGGATTCCTCAGTGGAACCGGCTTTTCCTGAGTCACACGGATTCCATAGACTTGGAGAACAGTTTTTCACTTTACGGGGGGATTTGCACTAATTTGCATTGGCGTTGATGCACATGAGTGCTAATTCGCATTAACGAATGCACATTTGCGTACGTGCGCAAGTGTGCATCAGAGCTAATGCAAATTGGCACAATAGAACAAAATTCCAGTTTTAAAAAAAATCTGATTCCATCAATGAGTGGACAACAGAACAAAAGATGCTTGACAATCCATGAAACACAGGTGGAATGGATTCAACAGAATCTGTGCATCCCTTCTTGTGACCCACCAAGATGAGCACAGTCAACCAGCCATCTATGGTGGCCCACCAGGGGTTCAATAGACCACTTTGTTGCTGCTTGCTTGGGATTGCACAAAATAAGGGAGGTTCTCAGCACCTGACAGGGTGCAATGCCTGGCTCGTGAGCTGCATATTACGCAGGCCTGAATCACAGCCATGTCTGCTTGCATGCCAGGTATGACTACATCAAGAATCTGAGCATTCAGGTATTCAGCATTTCAATATTCAATCATATTTTTTATGGTTTCCAGTCGCACAAGTGCATCACAGATTTAAAAAAAAACTTTGTTATCCCTAGAATGCCACTGGCATCTCAAATCACTCTCTTACCCAGTGGTGTACAGTAGTACCTTGGATTATGAGCATAACTCGTTCCAGAGCCATGCTCGTAATCAAAGCGAGTTTCCCCATTAGAAATAATGGGAACTCCGCTGATTCGTTCCACAACCATTTAATCACTGCTTTGCCGGCTCCCTGGCAGGGAGCCCCATGGAGGGAGCCGGCAAAGCAGTGATTAAATGGTTGTGGAACGAATTCCTGGGAGCCGGCACGGCAGTGCAAGGCGCCCGCAGAGCAAGCGGCCACGCTGCGCCACGCCTCCACTCACTCTGTGGGCGCCTCCCGCCGCTCCCTACCTCTCCTTTTTCCAGAGGCGGCTCGCCTCTCCTCGGCGAGCCGCCCGCACTGCCATCGCTGGTCCCGTCACATCACTTCTGGGGCCGGGGCCGGAAGTGACGCGCGGGACCAGTGCCAGGGGGGCTCGCTGCGGAGAGGCGAGCCACCGCTGGAAAAAGGAAAGGGGCGGGAGCGGCTCCACGTGGCTCCCTGCCATGGAGCCGGTAAAGCGCTGACTCTGCGCCGGCTCCCGGGCAGCTCCACGTAGCGGCAGCGAGTAACCCGGTGTGCTTGTTTTGTAAGACCTAGCTCGTTTAACGAGTCAAAAATTTTGAAAAATTTTGGCTCGTCTTGCAAAATGCTCGCACACCAGGTTACTCGTAATCCAAGGTATTACTGTATATCCTTCCAAGGCAAATCAAAATGTAATTGAAGTTGCAAAAGAGGCAAATTGTAGAGATGCTATGCTTATATTCATTCAGGTGTCGCCCCCCCCCACCCACGGAAGTAGTTGTATAACTACTTAATCACTATGACAGGGTGTTAGTACCAAAGTGGAAGCAAGGGTTCTTCACTCAAGTACAGGGCAGCCAACTCTTTTGATTTTATTTTAATATGTTTTTAAGGGCTGAGCCAAAACTAGTCACAATTCGCTATGAATGTTTTCAGCAGTACAGTTATGCCTTGGATTGAGAGCATAATTTGTTCTGGAAACGTGCTTGTAATCCAAAACACTCTTATATCAAAATGAAATTCCCCCAAAAAAATTGTACAGAGATTTTTAATTTAAGCCGTACTACAGTACTTGTATTGCAAGACGTCGCTTTTATATCAAGTCAATAAATAAATAAATAAATATTTAAAAATGTGCTTGTCTTGCAAAACGCTCTCAAACCAAGTTACTTGCAATCCAAGGTATTACTGTACTTAAAATCTCTCCGTTTTGGTGGCTCTTCCAAAAAAATGTTCACATTCATTGTGGAACTATTCCTCACCTTCCCGTTGGTCCTGTGCATTTTTGCCTCCACTGATGACCGCAGGAGCGACAACGTGGGCTCCCCAGCCTTGTCCATTGGTTTCTCTGTTGCCCTGGGTCACCTTCTTGGGGTGTGTATCTCTACAGCATTACTTGACAGTGTCTGAGCAAGCATGTAATATAATACTGAAAAAGGGGTACAAGTCAAGAGGGTGGGATACACCATTCTTAACTTCCCATGGCTGGAAGATCAGTAGGGAATGCTGATGCCAGGGCTGCACGCTGCACCAAATATTCACCAGTTTCCATTTTTATGTTAAAACAAGTCAATTTGGTGTGGTGGAAATTTCTCTTGAAAAACTCTTCAATTTTGCAAATATGCAACCTATTAAAAAATCTTGGTCAGCACCACTGTTCCCTTTAGCTGTTTTAAGGCCACCGCCACACACACACCCTGGCTGCCTCTTCCACCTTCCTGGATTAATTGTATGGCGCATCCTAACCAATCAGAGATCACATCGTGAACAGGATGATGTCATAAACTGGTACTCCGTCAGCCCTGGCTATGCGAGGATATCAATGAGGGCAAGTGAGGACAATTCAAATGAATATGTGAACATTTTCACACAGAGTGTCAAAAAAAGAAATCACCCAAGTAGTAAGTTGCTGGGCATTTTTCTGCACTGCAGTGCCAAAAAAATGATCACATGAAAACATTTTGGCTCAACCTTGGTTAATATGTTTGGGGGGGGGGGGGTTGCAGTTTCATAATTTTACTTGTAAGTAAAACTCATGGTTATCCTGCTTTGACAAACAGAAAAATGAACCACAGAAAAATGAAAAGTTTAGTGGAGCATAGTTTTCTATCAAAGTTGGCATCAGAACAGAAAAAAGGATAGTTAAACTTACTTGGTGCAACAAAACTCTAGTGAAAGAAAACTGGTTTTAACAGAAGCAGAGACAGCTTCTGCCTGAAGGACCAGATCTACAAAATGCCATACGTCTCCAGTGATCTCCCATCCAGAGCGAAGCCAAACTGAGGTAGCTCTGCCACCTAGGACCTCTTCTCACTGCTCAGGAAATGGGGAGTGCAAACTAACTTATATATCTTTCCCTATAACTTTTGTATTTAAGCCCACAGTGTCCTGTGGCACTTGCTCAATATCACTGTCTCAATCGGTTTTTTGTTTTGCACAGGATCTAGCCTCTAGTCCTTCCTGGGATAAGCCTCCTGCACTGCATCTTAAGATACTGCCACTGTCCTCATGAAATCACTACTGAGTGGCAAAGAGGTCTGTTTCCTGTAGTGACATGCTTGCTCCCAGTTATAATGCATGTCTTTCCACTTACATGTACACGGCACTGACAGAAAGTGGCACCTTGCGCTCTGCGTTCTTTGATCTGGAAGAGGCTTGCCACAACCGGTGATACTCCAAGCCCAGCAGTGCTCGCCACTCCTGTATGGTGGGTTTGATCAAGCTCCTGTTTTTATGGCTGCCTGAGACTGCAGGAACAGGAAGGGTTTGAAGCAGGTTGCCACATATAGCTTCAGCAACTCCATTTGGCATGGCAGGTCAGAAGCTGCACAAGTGTAATCTGGTGGAATCATAGAAAAGTAGAGTTGGAAGGGGCCTACAAGGCCATCGAGTCCAACCCCCTGCTCAATACAGGAATCCAGGTCTTCTCTACATGAGGCTTCTAACCCACCGCTTTACCGAGGCTGCTGCTTCCGTTTCCTTTCTGGAAGTAAGAGCGGATCCTTTATGCATGTTTTTTCCCGGGTGGGGGGTGGTGGTCTTTCTCTGCCTGTGTGTATATCCCATTATACCACCACAAGGTGGCGCTATGGTATAGTTGTGATAAAGTGGAATTGTGCTAATACATGGCCTTCTCCTTGTGATTTAACCATATTACTAGAACACATTCTCCAAAATATAAACATCTGGGTGGCTGAATGTCTCCTCCTCCTGGTATCAGGCCCATTCACTTAGCTACTAAATGCAGAGGTCTGAGAATCTGAAAAGTATAGCATTTGGAAGCTAATAATTTTGTGCTGAGAAAATACATATATAAAGATTGGGCATAGCTAAATGCATTGTTTGGTTTCCTTTCCAATTGGTAGGGAAAGATATATAAGTAAGTTTGGGCACTCCCCATTTCCTGAGCAGTGAGATGAAGTCCCAGGTGGCAGAGCTACTTCTGTTTGGCTTCCCTCTGGAGGAGAGATCACAGGAGACGTATAGCATTTTGTAATACTTGTTTGGTTTCCAAAGATACCCAAACCCATCCCCAAACAACCCAGAGTTCTGGATTCAGATGTCTCAGTAAACAACCCAGGAGCAAAGTGCCCCTGGGTTGGCTATTGCTGTGGGACAGACGCACTTGTGGGAGCCAGCATGCTCACTTGCTCCCGTTCGTCTTCTCAACAACCCACCACTTGCTAACTGTGGGTTGTTTTGTTATGCTGTGCGAATCTGGTCAATGTCCTCTTTCACCATTTGGAATCTGTGTCATATTTAATAATAGAATGCCTCAAACATTGTGTTTTGCTACCTGAGAGCAGAAGCTCACGGGAGAAGCTGGAAAATAGAAAGAAGGCAACTAGAATGTTTACATGACTTCAGTATTTTTTTATTAAGTAAGGCTTTGTAGCTCACTAATTGGAAACAAAGACATGTGAAGGATTGGTGGGATTTTTTTGTTAAAGTGGTCTTCAAACATCAGGTGTGCCTTGTCCCACAACGCGATTGTCAGAGACATTAATACTCTGCGGCCCTGTAAAAACAAAAGCCAAAGAAACAACAACAACAAAAAACTGAGTTGGATACAGCTCAGTTAGGTGATCCATGTTCCTTTAGTAGGCCCATGTCACATGTCCAGAATAGAAGCATTCAAATGTAATCTTAAGTACAGATTTCTCCCTCCTTTCTTGTGCATCGTCCACAAGACAAGATATCCCACAGTCCTTAATAAGGATGCGTGAGAATTCTCATTGGGGGATGAAAGCTCCATGCAGTTTCCAGTTCAGCCTGAGGATTTCGTGCCATTCCCCCCCCCCCCCGCTGGCATCGACAATATAGCGAGTTGAGCCAATACGCAGATTCCCGGGGGGGGGGGGTTATTGGCGGCCATTTGCACAATGCATTCCCCCCACCCCACCACTTCGCTTGGGAAGTGCCAAAGTGGAGGATGAAATTGACAAGCTCTTCCACAAGGACAGAATGTGGCTCTGCTGGGCTAAATGAAGTAGTGTGTGGGGAGGATGAAACTGACAAGGGTATTTGCAAGAGGGGAATATGCCTCTGTGGGGCTACCAGGCAGACTTGCGATTATGTGCACTTGCGCAAGATTGCCAATAAAAAAATAATTTTAAATAATTACACCATTTACGCCAATTCCAAGTTCACACACACACACACACACACACACAGACACGCCAAAGAAATTGGGCAAATTACAGTTTGCTGAAATTACACTTTGCTGAAATTACACTTTCCACACATGATATAACCCCCTGAAAATGCACAACGTTTTCCCGGAATTTGAAAAAAAAAATCTGCTACAGTTTGCTACCACTTACCTGTCCACACGTCATGCCTGAAGGTTGTGCTGCTGTTCAGAAAGTGGACACATTTCCCCCAAACTCAAAGAACAATATGTTGTACCAAGGAAAATGGAATGCCCCATTCAAACAGCACAGCCATTGCTACTATGCTTTCTATGAAGAATGTTGTTGAATCATGCAATGTTCTGTGAGCTCCTTTTTACATTTAAAAAAAATAATACTCATCCAAGATTTGTCTTTTCTTAAGGTGGTGCAGAGAAGCAATGCTCCCCTGCCTACATTTTTATAAACTGCTTCCTTCCTGTCTCCCTCAGCAGCCTGTCCTCGCCCCTGGGGTGCAATCTTCCCGTGGGGGCCAAGGGGAATCCTTGGTCTAGAGAAATCCCTTTGCCCTCCCTGACCTTCCTCTGCACTTTGTTCAAAAATGAAAGGAGATGCAGCATCATGATGAGGCTGTTGTGTCCTTTACTATGTAGGATTGTGGGAATTATAGTTCAACTCCCATCATCCCCCAGTCACTGACATTTTCCACTGGGCATGAAGGCTCGAATAGCCATGGAGAAAGTTCAGTTGTATCTTAACCAGGAGGGGAAGATGAGGAAGCCAGGAGGGCCTCTGCCATCCAAGAAGCCACTTTGCTGCCACATCTCCTGCTGTCTGCCTCGCCCTGACAGAAGCTTTTGCCCTAAAGAGGGAATAGGCTGGATGTGTTGCATGTGAGCAAATGCGGGTTGTGCAGTCCATGCTTCTCAGCCCAATTCTCCCTACAGAAATTGAGCAGAGAAGTTTTATTTTTTGGAGTGTCCTTGCTCTGCATTTCGTGACATCCCAAGCGCTAACAAAAGGACAAATCTGAACCAGAAAGAAAGAGGGAGGCAAGAAAAATACATCTCCTGAGGCTTCCATGTAGCCCAGCACAGGAGAGAAGCCATCACTAGAGTCTTCCCTGTTCTTCTGGCTGTGCACTTGTGCACGGGGGTGGGGCTGGTTGGAATGGAGGGAAGGAGATGATGTTCAGACCATGCCATTAGATCAGCCTTCTCCAACCTGGCGGCTTTCTGGAGCTTCACACTACAATTCCCAGGATTCCTGACAGTTGGCCATGCTAGCTAGGGCTGATGGAAGTTGAAGTCCAAAACATCTGAAAGGCACTTTGTTGGAGAAGGCTGCATTAGAATAATGGATGTTTTCTTCCTCCCCAGCAGGAGGATTTCAAATTACATTCTAGTTACATAACTTTGGCTTTCTTTGGACTATTTTTCATGCTCTGGAAGACACATTCATCCTGAGTGGATAAGAGTTAAGCAATGCCTCATACTTGTTCTTCAGCAGCCACATAATAAACGCCTGTACTTGCTGCGCCTCCAGATACGCTGAAACATCACTGGTATATGTTCCGTCACTATGTCGCTTCATCACAATAGAGCTTCGGAGTGTATCTGAGTCTTCAGAAGACAACCTGAGAAGTCAAAATTAAGACCTTCATGGGGTGGGCTTCATGATCTGCCAATGAAAAATCCCTCCCTCTTTTTGCCACCCTCTGAACTACAGAATAATGGGGCACTAGGAAAAGGGCGTTCGTAGGCGACCCTCCAGCTGAACCCGCTGACATTGGGCATTATGAGATGCACCACACAGAGGGTAGTGCTAACAACAAAGGAGGCCAGAAGATCACCTTGGCTAATAGTCACAGGCATGATCCTCATCCAGGAACCGGCAACCGGTAGCCCAACAGCAGAATGTCACTTGCAGGTGGCTGCTGGCTACTTCTCAGCTGTTGCGGTTGGAGGAGGAGGAGGAGGCAGACCTAATGCCCCTTCCACCAGGTCAAATTAAGTGTAGTCTTTGTCATGTTTTGGAACAATAAATTTAGAGATAAAGAGATAATGTTCACCCATATTCATTGTTTTCCCTGATCTGATCTTTTGTTGTTGAAGGATATGTACACATATAATTTCTAAATTCCATTTTATATGATTAAATAAAGATTGGGGAGGGGAATTCAGTGTAGCTGCCAGACCATGTGCACTGAGTAGGAAGGTCAAAGGCTCAGCTGCCTGTGGGAGGCACCCCGGGGAGCCACCTTTCACCCACCCACCCCCTTCTGCCTTCCTGGAACTGTTGTTGGCATCCAACCTCCCTTTCTGGTTGGTTAGTAGATTTCTGTAGACTTCCTGAATCTGAAGAAACATCCACCCTGGGCATTGTCTGCAGACTGATGACACCTTGCTCCAAATTGCCTGGTGACCTCACTCAGTGGTTTCATGCAGATGTTAAACATGATGGGAGACAAGGTGCGACCCTGCAGATCCCATAGCATGAATAGCTTGCTGAGATTCTCTGAACTCCACTTTGAAGCTCCGTTTGCCTTGCTCCCGTTTTCATTTGCAACCTATTTATCTTTTCGTTCAAATGGGAAAAGTGTAGAATTTGAATGGGGAAAGTTCATCTTTCAGTGAACCTTTTTTAAAAGTGCATACTTCCCCCCATAGACTAAAACATGACAATGTGTATCTTAAAGTGCAGATATTTTTTTTAAGAATACAGATTTGTCTAATGTGATCAAAAGCTTGGGAACGTCCCAGCATTTTCTGAGAAGTGCCCCACGATTCGCATTTGGGATTGCAGATGGTGCAAGTTCTGATGATTTGTGAACTGAAACGAGATTCTTGCACATCCCTAGCAGAGTCAGGCTGAAAACTCTACAGGAACAATATTGACATTTGAAGCTAGCATGTAAAATTATGTGCTCTAGCTTGGGGAGGTGGCAGAGATGCTATTCATTCAGTGTAGCTGGTTTCCAGCAACACAGGGGTACATGTTCTATCTGGTTTCTGACATAATTTCAGCACAGAAACACCCAATTATATATGTATCATTTCAAAATGATCCTTACCCCGATTCGTCAGCCATTTGCCAGCTAACAGAGAGCAAAGATGCAATGAGCAGTCCAAAGACACACAGCCATGGGATGCTTTTCATCTCGTCTTCCGCACACAAACCAAACTCAGAACCAAGATCTGAGCAGTGACTTCTGAAGACCCACCAGCCTTGAAGTGCAGCAGCAGTTGAGACAGTGCATCTTGGTGCCTTATGTAGTGTTTGCGCTCCCTGCTCTGCCCCAGCTCCGCCCATTCATCTGCATGAGCCTCTCACCAGTCCTCCTCCTGCTCCGTCCCAGCCATCATGGCAACCCATCTCCCTCTTGGCATGCACGCTTTGCTAGATGTTTCCTGCTGTATGCCACAAGTCCTTCACTAGGGGGACCTATAAGTGCAGAAGAATGAGCAGAATCTAGGTAGTTTGCTTGCCTGGAGTAAAAAAAAACCCCAAAAAACTGGTTACACTCGAAGCTCTATCTGTCAACTACATTCTTTACTTGCTTTAATTTTTGTTCTGCTAGTTGTGGGCACAAGAGAGCATTCTAAATTTTGTTATATTATTTATACGTAACTATTACCAACCCCTTCTTTTCTTCAAAAATTCATCAATTGGATATTTGCAGGTGGAGAGGTCAAGGTAACCAATGCTGATGCTTACCACCAGAACAGTATTGTAAAAGAAACAGGTTTCTCCTCAAGTCCTGGATCCTTTCCATCATAGAGCTGTTTGTGACTTTACTCTGTTCCTTGTTGTTGCTTCCATGTTTTCTAACAGGACATCAGAAGTTAACAAAAGATGGACCACTGGTGTTTTCTCTTCGGTGTTTGGGCTCTGTGTGAATCTTTTAGGGTACAGGCAGTCCCCAGGTTATGAACGTCCCGACTTACAGACAACTCATACTTAAGAACGGACCGCCATATATGTAAAAATCTGAATTAAATGCCATGGCTTGTTGTACTTACAAACACACACACTCTACTTTGCAACACTTTGAACATATTGTGTGGCTTCTGTTCCGACTTACGTACACATTCAACTTAAAGACAGACTTACAAACGGATCTCGTTTGTAACCCGGAAACTGCCTATATTTCATTTGCATTGGGTTCCTAGAGAGAGGAATTCCAGAATTCTTCAGCAACCCTTTCCCCATGGTGCTCGAAGAGGGCAATCCCATTTTCCCCAGTGACAGAAAATAGGCCTCTTCAGATTGGGAAAAGTGAAGAATTGGTTGAGTGCAGTTTGCCCCAGATCCCACATGAATTGTGCCAAATCTTGGGCCCACACCCGCACCCTGACCCAGCTGGAGGAAATGTGTGGAACATTAAGGTGTGGAACATTCCTCTCTTTTGGAAGCCGCCATGCTGCAACTGAGGGCTGCTTATTCATCACAGGATTTATCTTTTGGCTAATTCATCTATATGAAATTGCAACCCTTGGAATGACATAAAAACAGGAACACTATATGCACGGCAGTAATGCAAGAGCAGCAAATTCCCATTCTAAACTTCCCTGATATGATCTACACTTTCCATTCTAGACATGCTCTATTTACAAGCTGAGTTGATTTCTAGTAACCAATAAATTTATTTTAACTCTATTGCCAAAACATCACTGCCCAGGTAGAGTAAAAAAGCATTGGGCTTCCTAAATGCTTTTTTTAAAAAATAATTCCTGGCATCACAAATACTCAGGCAGTAGGTTTATTACCGCTACCTCTGTTGAACTGGGCTTTCATTGCAAGGATCTTTCTCTCAGATGACCTGAGGCTTTTATCGTTCAATTCCATGGGTTAACAATTTTACAAGGGGTCCAGAAGTAGTTGTCTTCCACTTGCTTATGCTCCTGCATTTTCTCATCGTTTCTTCTGCCTGTTTATTATTTTCACCACTGAAAATCAAATAGTTCCACAATGCGGTTGGGTTATTAGCGATAGGACACCTCCATCTGGACCTGGAAGCACCCTTAGTCATCAGCTTTTCCTGCTTCTTTTTGCTGCTAAATAAGCTTGCAGAACCCCTGCTATGGTATGATGACATAATCATATGCCCTTGCAATGACCAGTCTCGAGTGGATATCGCAAGATGAATACAGACTAGCTAGTATGCAGGAAATGGTGCTGATCATGGTAAAAATACATCATGATTATGGTCATGATTATCATCATTTAATTTATGTAGCACCATACGTGTGGCACTTTACAAAATACGTGAGAACAGGTCCCTGCCACGAGGAGCTTACAATCTGAAGTTAACAAGTGGGACCCACCACAGCCTGTTGTGATACATCTCTGGGGTGCCCCACCCTACTGCTGCTGTGTGTTTGAGGTTGTGGTTCTGCTCCG
The DNA here is from genome assembly GCA_021292165.1 of Shinisaurus crocodilurus. Taxonomy (NCBI): domain Eukaryota; kingdom Metazoa; phylum Chordata; class Lepidosauria; order Squamata; family Shinisauridae; genus Shinisaurus; species Shinisaurus crocodilurus. Next base: position 34,684,854 of record CM037881.1, on the reverse strand, counting down.
CCTCCACCTCCCTCATCTCTCCTATCCCAGTGCTTCATCGTGGGGAGTAGAGTCCCTCTTCCTCCTCCTTCCTGTACACCAGGGGAGGGCAACTTCTGGCCCACGGGCATAATCCAGCCCGCGGGGTTGCTAAATCAAGCCTGTGGGGCTTGCCACTCCCTCCCCAGCCCCTCCCCTCCCTGAGCCCCACCCCCTAGCCTGGGGAGAGTAATCCCCTTGTCATCTTCAATCTCTGATTAGAGGGAGCAAAGGGGAATGTGCAGGTGGAAGGAGTCCTTTTCACAGTTTTATTGACATGATGGAAGCCAACCTTTCCCTTCTTCATGTCCACCTTGCCCGCTATTGGGTCAGGGTCTGGGTTTGATAGAAGTTGGCATTGTGTCTGAGACTAGTGGTTTGGTTTCATTCAAGGGCTTTGCAAATCCTCCAACTATACCCATATACTAGTTGGGGCGCCTGCCTTTCCAGTCTGTGTGCCACTTGGTGATGTGTGTCTAATGTGCAACTTTTACTGGAACATTTCCTTCAAATAGCACTTATTTGATTGAATATTAGTTTCCTTGTTTGCTTTGTTTGGTGTAAAATCGAATGACTTCACTTATATGTAAATTTAAAGGCCATTTTTGTATGATACACTGAATAACATATCATACTGGAAAGAGGTTTTGTTTCTCATGGTAAGGAAAGATATTTAAGAATTTCCAGCTTCTGGACATTGGAAAAAGCAAAACAGAAAAATGAAAAGCAGACGGGTTAGACAGAGACCACAAACTTCAAAATATATATTTCATTCTAAGAAAATAAGGAGAGCCATGCTGGATCAGACCAAGGCAAGGGTCCATCTGATCCAACATTCTGTTCACACAGTGACCAACCAGCTGCCCACGGGATCCCACAAGCAGGACATGAGTGTAGCAGCACCCTCCCAGCCATGTTCCCCAGTAAGTGCTGTACATTGGAATACTACCTCCGATACTGGTAGCCACTGATAGCTTTCTCCTCCATGAATCTGTTCAATCCCCTTTTAAAGCCATCCAAATTGGTGGCAATCACTACGATCTTGTGGAAGTGAATTCCATAGTTTAACTTTGCACTGTGTGAAGAAGTAATTCCTTTTATCTGTCCTGGCCTGAACCCCCCACCAGTCAGCTTCATGGGATGACCCCAAGTTCTAGTATTATGAGAGAAGGAGAAAAATGTCTCCCTATCCACTTTCTCCACACCATGCATATTTTTGTACACCTCTATCATGTGTACAATCGATTCTTTTTTCTTTTTTCTAAGCTAAGCAATCCCAGCTGCTATAACTTTTCCTCGTATGGGAGTTGCTCCAGCCCCTTGATCATTTTAGTTGCCCATTTCTGCACTTTTTCCAACTCTACAATGTCCTTTTTTAGGTGCGGTGAGCCAGTGATCAGAACTGTACACAGTATTCTAAGTGCAGTCACACCATAGATTTGTATCAGGGCAGTATGATCTTGGCAGTTATATTTTCAATTCCTTTCCTAATTATGCATGGAGTTTGCACTTTTCACAGCAGCCGCACACTGGGTCGACATTTTCATTGAGCTGTCCACCACAACCCCACGATCTCTTTCTTGGTCAGTCCCCACTAGCTAAGATCCCATCAGCTTACAGTTGAATTTGAGTTTTTTTGCCCTGATGTGCATTAGTTTGCACTCACTTACATTAAACTGCGTTTGCCATTTCCATGCCCATTCTTCCAGTTTGGAGAGATCCTTTTGGAGCTTCCTTCAATCCCTTTTTAACTAAATAATTTGGTGTTATCAGCAAACATGGCCACTTCACTGCTCACTCCTAATTCCAGATCATTTATTAACAAGTTGAAAAGCATGGTCCCAATATAGATCCCTGTGGGACCCCACTGTTTACATCCCTCCATTGGGAGAATTTACCATTGATTCCTACTCTCTGCTTTCTGTTCTTTAACCAGTTACTGATCCATAAGAAGATCTCTTCTCTTGTTCCATGACTGCTAAGTTTGCTCATCCTAGCTTGTTCAGTGTTCACTTCCATGCTTCCTTCAAAACTAGTCCCCAAAGTACAATTTGTAGCTGGATGCATAAAACTGAATGAATAAGAGGTATCACAATGAGAGGGAAAGACTGCCAAATAATTTTGTTTATGGCCATGTTTACCTCAAACGCAGAAAAATCCATTTCACAATTCTAAGGTGGTGGTGGAAATTGTGGGCTGGAGAAACAGCTACATCCTAAGCCCTTCTAGCCTGTGCCAACAAGGGCAAAAAATGGGGGTAGGATTTTCCCCCACCACCACCATCACCCCCAGTTTGGCCTTTTAAATTGTTTCACTCCCATTGATACCGAGGGGAGGGAGATTAAGTACAGCAGCTGGAGGGCTGGCATACTTTTTCAGCCTTTCTAGGGAAACGTTGGGAGAGTGAGGGGGCTTTGGATCTATTGGATCCAAAGGCTTCTGAGATCCACCCCAACATGCCTCCATTTTTCATCTCACCCCCTGCAGAGCTCCAGAGAGATGGCAGCAGAGCTTTCTGGCACGTAACCGGAGATACCTCCAGCGGTGGACCTCCCTCCCTGCCCACAGATAAAGAGGTCTGCAGCGTCTAACTGCCCCTGAGCTGCCCTCCCCAAGATCTTAAGTTTGTTTCCTCAGATATTCAAATGGATTTAGGGAGATTTGGAAATATTTCTCTACCTTCATATAGCTTAGCGGTATAACTGAACATATCTTTCCAATTGTGCACTTTCGCCCACAGCAATTGTTTTAGTTGACTAAATGTGGATCATTTTATAATATCATATAAATTTCTAAGGAAAAATATAAGTAACACAAGTTAAATACAGGTATCCTAAATTAACATAGCCTAGAACCGATATATCTAACCAAAATGTAATGGAAGGAGCAATCCTATGGCCCCTAGATTGCGTATGAGGGACCATAGGATATTTCAGTTTCCCAGATCTGAGGCTGGACTGGAGACAGAGCTCCGACCCCGGAGCTGGGAATCAGAGCTCTGCCCCCCTCCCCTGCCCCCTCACACCCGGGCCGGCATTGGAAAAACTGCTCCGGCTGCTCTCCAAGGTTGGGAAAGCAACCTTGGGGAGGGGGAAAGTGTGAAGAAAAGCTGGGAGGCCTGCTCTTTCTTTAGAGAGGCCAGTGTAAATAGTAAGCTGACTGTAGAAATAATTTCCCTAGTAGAAGTAGTTGTACCATACTCCCTGGGCCAGATGGCTCTTTCCCTTATCTTGGGGAGTTGCCGCGCCTCGCCCTCAAGGCCGTTTGTCCAGGAGTGCAAGAAGAATTTACAGCTGGGGCCCATCAAGAGGGTAAGAGAGATTTACAGCTGAAACCCATTAGGTGAGGATCTTGGGCAATGAGGTAACTGGGCATGGCCAGAGTGCCCCGGATTGGCCAGAGATTATCAGTCTGGGGTGGGGGGGATATAGGAACGTTCGTTCTGAGACTTTGGGTCTTCTCTTTTGGCCCGGTACCACGAAGGGCGGGTAGGACTGCTGTTAAGGCAGGGCCCTGTGGAGATCGACCCCCCTGGCGGAGTGGACTGGCCTGGGTATGCCTAGGTGAAATAGCTTTGTTGTTTTGGTAGCTCTGCTGTGTGTATCAAAGTACCCCTGTCTGTGTTTCCCTCAGATATTCAAATGGATTTCAACTTTTAATAAATGATCTGGAATTAGGAGTGAGCAGTGAAGTGGCCATGTTCCCTCTCTTCCCTTTTCCCACCTCCTATTTTACCTATTCCCTTTTAATCCTAATAAATTTACCTTGTTTTAATCCTAAAGAGTGTGAGCAGTTTTCTCTATTGATTCAGTGCTAAATCCAGTACCTTGACCAAGGGCAGAAGAAGCTCTGTAACTGCTGGGCCTCAAGGCAAGCAGAGGGGGGGGGGGGAATTGGTTGCCCCGCTCCCTTTGCCTTGGGGTAAGAGAACCGGTGGGAGTTCTTCACAGAAAGGGGGGGGATGTTTCAGTAGGTGGGGAGGGGAGGAGACCGGAGAGGCCAGGATACAAGCCTCTCCTTCCCTCCCCCTCCAAAATGCTCCAGCTAGATGGGTAAAAAAAAGCCTGTCTAGTCTAGTGAAACATTCTGGGTGAGAGGACAGGCAGGTGAAGATCACCTCCGCTGCTCCTCCTGCTCTACAAAGGATGCTCGTAAGCCTCCAGTTCAGGGGCTTGTAAGCATCGCTCGCAATAGGATTGTGCCCTCCCTGAATACTTTTGCAGATTCACAATCCTTCCTAAAGTGAATATAGAAATGAATAAATATTGAAATATAATTGCTTTGTTGCAGGTGGTGATTGTGTGGTGTTATCAGCTAAATAAGGTGATGTCAAAAATGGTTTAATTACAAGAAATCAGAGGTGCTCTCCATTAATATTACCAAACCAAGGAAATTATTGAATCTAACATGGTTTTCTTGGTTAAAGAAGGCATAAAAAAAAAAAAGCTAGGAGTTCATACTATATGTGAGTAGCAGTATTTGTTGAAAATAATTTTACTCCTGTACCAAAGCAAAGTAAAGAATAATATCAAAGTTGAAGGGAAGCATAATTATTCTATGATCGAAGAAGAGCGACATGTTAGATAACAGTTATCTCCGTTATACATTCATGACGGTGATCTGAAAAAAACTGGCAGCATATTCTTTAACAGTATTTGTTTTAAAAGTAATAATATGTAAGTTTAAAAAGAAACCTTGTGTAGTTGCTAGATTAAATAGACAAAGCAGTAGGGATTGCATCTCTTAGTGTTTAGAAATCATGGTTGAAGTCAAATACAGAGGCAATGAAGTTTCAGAGCTTTTTTTTCTTGCATCTAGGAAGATACAAGAATTTCAGTTCAGTTCACAAATCATCAGAACTTCACCCATTTGCAAATACAAACAGGAGTGCATTTTTGAGACAAAGCTCATATGATCCCAAACTTGTGTTCATTTTTTTAAATGTGCACTTTTAAAAATGCAAATTTAAAAAAATGCATTTTCACATCTTAGCTTATGAGGAAACATGCACATTTGGGTGTGCACTTTCAAGAAACTTGCACTTTTCCTTTTCGAACAAAAAGAAAAACAGATTGCAATTGAATTTGGAAGCAAGACGATCTGAGCTTCAAGATAGAGTTCAGAGAATCTCAGTGATCCCGAACATTGCTGAATCTCCTATCTCCATTTGAATCAAAACTAGAGCCAACTAGTAGTGTCCCATTTAATGGGTACAGTGCTTTCTTTCTCGCAACCTCAGTACCAGTTGATGATGTGTGCCTAACTGGTACTTGCAATTGGAGCATATCCTCCAAAATGAACATTTATGTTTGCTCAAAGGTCAATGGAATAGTAGCAGGTGGAATAAAAAGCTAGTTTTCAAATGAATACTCATCTCTCCTACCCGCCATTGCCAACTCTTTAGTCTGCAGCTCATGAAGAAGGAACAATGCAGTTGTGATGTTAAATGTTAAAGATCTTTGTGTGTGAAACAAAGTAAAACATCAATATTATTATGTTGTACAGTAATACCTTGGATTACGAGCATAATCCGTTCCGGAGCCATGCTCGTAATCCAAAGTACTCGTACATCAAAGCGAGTTTCCCCATTAGAAATAATGGGAACTCTGCTGATTCGTTCCACAACCATTTAATCACTGCTTTGCCGGTTCCCTGGCAGGGAGCCCCATGGAGGGAGCCGGCAAAGCAGTGATTAAATGGTTGTGGGGCTAATGGGGAAACTCACTTTGATGTGCTGGCTCCCGGCCTCGCCTCGCCTCCACTTCGCTCTGCTAGCACCTCGCACGCTGCCATGCCGCCCCCGCCTCTCTCTCCCTTTGCAAGCGGCGTCCGCGGCTCGTCTCCGCGCGTCTCCCTGCCAGGGAGACGGCAAAGCTTTGCCGTCTCCCTGGCGTGGAGCCGCCCCCGCCTCTCCCTCCCTTTTCAAGCAGCGGCTGCAGAGTCTCCCTCCCTTTGCAAGCGGCGGCTCGTCTCCACGCATCTCCCTGGCAGGGAGACGCGTGGAGCCGCCCCCGCCTCTCCCTCCCTTTGCAAGCGGCGGCTGCAGCATCTCCCTCCCTTTGCAAGCGGCGTCCGCGGCTCGTCTCCGCGCATCTCCCTGCCAGGGAGACGGCAAAGCTTTGCCGTCTCCCTGGCGTGGAGCCGCCCCCGCCTCTCCCTACCTTTGCAAGCGGCGGCTGCAGCATCTCCCTCCCTTTGCAAGCGGCTGGCGGTCCCATCGCGTCACATCAGGCCCCGTCAGTGACGCAATGCACATCACTTACGGGGCCGGATGTGACGCGACGGGACCGCCGAGTAACCCGGTTTACGAGTTTCTCGTAAGACAAGGAAAAATTTGGCATAAATTTACATTTGAAAGACGAGCAAGTCTTGCAACATGAGCCGCTGCTGCCGCATGTGGCTCCTGTTGCAAGATGTCTTTCAAATGTAAATTTATGCTAGAAACGCGAGGCGCCGGCTGAGCGAGTGGCCGCGCCGTGACTCGCCTCCACGGGGCTTCCCTGGAGGCGCGGCATGGCTGGGCTCAGCCGCCGCCTCGCGCTACTGCTCCGGCCGGCTTAGCTTCCCTGGAGGCCAAGCGCAGAGCGAGCGTTTGCAAGCGGCGGCTGCGGCACCCTTTGCAAGCGGCGGCCGCAGCTCGTCTCCACGTGTCTCCCTGGCAGGGAGCCGCATGGAGCCGCCGCCGAATGCTGTTTTTACTCTTTTATGTGCTTTTATGTATCGTGTACTGTTTTTAATGATATATATATATATATATATATATATTATTGATGATTTACTTATATTTCTAACTTTTGTATTTTTCTATTTTTGTTTTAATTGTATGAGTTTTAAAGGCAGTGAGCTGCCTTGGGTCCCAGTGTTCGCAGAAAGCTGGGATACAAATCATCATCATCATCATCATCATCATCATCATCATCATCAATAAATAATGAAACCTGCCCAGGTTTTTGGACCTCCAGCAATCACGAGTACATTTTCAGGCCACTGGATCTGAATGAGTTTTGTGTTAGAATTCCACACTAAATTTTTTTTTTTTTTTAAATTAACTCTGCTGGTGGAAAAACCCAGTTGTCAGATTGGCATAAAAACTCCACACTGGGAACCTACGAAAAAGCTGCCAAAAATGGCTTGTATGCAACAATAGATTTCTGAAAGGTGATCATGAATCTATGGGGGGGGGGGGAGACAGTCACTGCTTTCTTTAACCTTTCTTTTTTTAAAAAAGTATATACCCATTCCCAAGCAAGTAAAATGCACAATTATGTGCGATCTGTGCTTTTCCAAGGAGAAGCATGTAAAGTGGAACCAGGTCTCCGGCCTTCAAATGGGGGTCCATGCACAATGACGTCAGGACAAACTTTGACATGCAAGCTGCATTTGAAAGATCACACTCTTGCAAAAACGGTACATCTGACAACATGATGCCACTTTGGGGTGAGGCAGAATTATCTTCACACTTATGGTTCATCCAAGTCACGAGGGGTGGCAATTATTATTTCGAAGAAATGTGGTTTTAAGGTGACAAAGGTAAAGAAGGATGTTAAGGGAAGATTTATTATAATATTTGGATTATTGGGAGGTGAAGAATATATATTGGTTGTTATGTATGCACCAAATGAAAATCAAGAAGAATTTTATCAAAAAGTGATTAAGGAAATGGGGGAGCCACAAAAGGGTTTGGTAATTATGGCTGGGGATTTTAATATGGTGATGGACAAAAATATTGATAAATCAAATCCGACAGGACAAGAGAAGAGAAATAATATAACGGTATTAAATAAAATAATTAATAAGGAAGGACTGGTTGATGTTTGGAGAGGGGTAAAGGGACTGGAAAGAGGGTATACGTATTATTTACCAGCCACGAAGAACTTTTCTAGGATAGATTATATTTTTGTTTCTAAGACCCTGATGTCAAGAGTGAGGAGTTCAGAAATAGGTGTTAAAAAAGTTTCAGATCATGCTATAGTTAATATGGATATTAAAATAAAGAAGGATTATAGAGAAGCAAGGAGTTGGAGATTGAATTGTAAGATTTTACAGCATAAATATATTATAGCAAAGATAGAAACGGAAATGCGAGAGATTTGGTTGCTTAATGATTCAGGAGTTTGTACTGAAGCTGTTGTTTGGGACACAATGAAGGCAGTGATGAGAGGGATAAGTATCAGGGAGGGGGTGATACTAAGGAAAAAACAAGAACAGTTTACTAAAAAGTTAGAAGGGGAGATTAGGGATTTGGAAATGAAGTTTTTGAAGGAAAGGGAGAACAAGGTCTTTGCTGAATTACAAGCTAAAAGGAAAGAGCTGGAAAAGAAAGATTTGGAAAAAGTTCAGAGAAACTTGATTTATTTGAAAAGAGAGTTTTTTGAAAATAGTAATAAGAACTCGAAAATGTTAGCAAGATCCACACAAAAAAAGAAAGAAAAAAGTATATTTGGGGCAATTAAAGATAAAAAAGGGTAAGGACATAATCTAATGCAAGATAAATTTAAAATATTTCATGAATTTTATTCAGAACTGTATAAGGCTGGAGACTGTACGGAAGAGAGGATTAATGAGTATATAGGAAGTAGGAAAGCATTTTAAAATTAGATTAGTGAATGAAGATAGAGAAATTATGGAACAACCTTTTTCAGAATTGGAAATAGAATATGCAATAAATAAACTGAAAGAGGGTAAGACCCCTGGACTAGATGGTTTAGGGGCTGAATACTACAAGGTTTTTAAGAAAATGTTGGTTCCAAGACTAAAAAGGTTATTTAATAATATTTTTTTGGAGGGGGGAGATCCCCTCTTCATGGAAGCAATCTAAGATTATTCTAATCCCGAAGCCAGAGAAGGACTTAACGGAGCCAGGTTCCTATAGGCCCATTTCCTTAATAAACCAAGATGCAAAATTGATGACAGCAATATTAGCGAGAAGGATGAACAAGTTTATTACTAAATATGTTGGGATACACCAATGTGGTTTTATGCAAGGAAGACAAATGGCAGATTTAACAAGAAGAGTTTTAAATATAATATATTTAATAAAGAAAAATAAATTGAGAGCAGGGCTAATAGCGCTAGATATTTTCAAAGCCTTTGATTGCGTGGAATGGCCAGCATTAAAAAGTTTAATTAAAATTATGGGGTTTGGAGAAAGATTTAGAGGACTAGTTAATCAATTGTATTCAAAAAATGTTTCATCAGTTGTAGTAAATGATGGTTTAACAGAGCAAATTTACCTAGGTCGAGGAACTAGACTAGGCTGTCCCCTTTCGCCTATTTTGTTTGCATTGGTAATGGAGATTTTAGCAAATGTATTTAGAGAAGATAGAAATATAGGTGGGATAGGGATTAGGGAGAAGATAAAAATAAATCTTTTTGCAGATGATACTCTTTTGACAATCGAAAACCCTATGGAAAATATGGATAGAGTGGAGAATCATTTAAAGGAGTTCGGGGAAGTAACAGGGCTACAGATTAATTGGGATAAATCTAAATTTTTGTTGTTTAACTATAGTAAAAGAGAAGAGATTGAAATGTGTTTTAAAAAAGTAATTATAAGATTAATAATGTAATTAAATATTTAGGAATTGTAATTCCAAAAGATATAGATAAATTGGGAGACCAGAATTACAGGAAATTAAAGAATGAGGTAAAGAATAAAATAGAGGAGTATAAAAAAATTGGACTTCCCTGGTTTGGTAGAATTGCTTTGATTAAAATGAAGATTTTGCCAAAGATAATTTTTTTATTTCGGATGATACCAAATGTATCATTTTTTGTAAAAATGTATTGGCGTTTTGGCGAGAGGTTTTTACAGAAATATCGAAAATTATTGGTACTAATTTAGAGGTCTGTCCAAGATTAGCATTGTTATCAATAACGGAGAAGCTTATTTGTGACCAAAATACGAAGGAGTTAATTGTAAACTTGTTAACTGCGGCCAGGCTAATGATAGCGAGAAATTGGAAAGTACAACATGTTTTCCTAATAACAGACTGGTATAAGGAAGTTTGGGACATAGCCCTAAATGATAAACTAACTAGTAGTATCAAATGCAACAAAGGATTGCTAAAGAATAATTTTATGGATATATGGAATCAATTACTAGATTATGTATTAATAAAGGGGAAAGGGAACATGCCTTGTCAAGATATGTTATATTTTTTAAATTTAGACTTTATTTGATCAAGAGGATGGAAGTATATTAATTGGTCCCTTGGAGGGTGGGGGGGAGCACTTCATGATTTATTGTATATTGTTTATGTTATATTTTTGTGATATTCTTGTATTCTGTTATATATATTTTTTGTTATAATTTGTTTTGAAAAGTAAATAAAATATTTTTAAAAAAAGAATTATCTTCACAAATAGTAGGAAAGGTTTTGCACATCCCTACAAGTCGTGGCTTCAATGGAAGCTTATAAGCCATGTTTGTTTCAGAGTGGTTTGTCATGTTGTCTGAACCCAGCAGCATGGTTTGTTAACCACACGCAAGCCACTCTGGCTGGGTTCAGACAACACTCTGAAACAAACATGGCTTATAAGCTACCGTGGCTTAGCGTGTTGTGCGAACCCAGTCAATGAAAGTAGGGAATAATTTTCTCTATTTTTATTTGCATGTATTTTTGCACCCCACCAAAGTTTCCCAACATCACACTGGCTCCGTAGTGCTGCACAATGATCTGAGAAAGCCACGGTCAGACAGAACCTTGACCAGAACATCACTTATTGAGTCAGCTGTAAGACAGTTGTAAGACGATCCGCCCCTCGCCGGATCGTCACCTTGAAGTGGTGAGTGGGCTTGCGTGTTCCGATGAATCCTGTGAGCAATGCCGTCGGGAGCTATGTACTCCCAGTAGGGTCACCCATGGCGGTAAGGTCCGGGGAGAGGAACCAGACAAAGAACGATCCAAAACAAAGTCCTCAACGGCAGAACAGGCGGAAGATAATTAAACCTAAATTACAACGGCTGTGAAGGCGGATGAAGGCTGCAGCAGAGAATGGTTTTCCAATCGTCAGGGTAACCGTGCCATTGGATCTCTGCCGTACTCTGTCAAGTTTGTGTGGTGATTCGTTGTGCACCGATCTCCCCACATAAAACAGTTTCACGCACAGGCGTCTTCCAACCCAACCCATCCAACCCAACCCAACCCAAACAAACAAACATAAAAAAAAGTCCCATGGCGACTGGCAAACGGCGACGGGGGCAGGACTGTGAATCTGGAAGCCCCTAGCCATGGACCAGCACATGGGCGGTGGATGCAGACTCAGTCGCCCTGTTCAAGGAACGAGGTAGTCGAGCAGCTCGGCAGCTGTATCCATGACTGAGCAGCCCTATTTAGGATCCACTCTGCTCACCCCGTATGGGGAGGGGGCTAGAAAAGGTGCCCTAAACATAGTCTACCTCTTTCTCCCCTGACTGGATTACCGCGTCCAGTGGGGTCACCATTTTAGCGGTCGAAAAAGACATTTGAATTTTGGAACATGGAATATACGGACATTGCTGGATAACATAGATAGTGAACGCCCTGAGCGTAGGACTGCTATTATTGCAAGGGAGCTGAGACGGTTTAAAATTGACATAGCAGCACTTCAAGAAACTCGAAGGGCAGGAGAGGGACAGTTGAAAGAAGAAAAAGGAGGTTATACCTTCTTCTGGAAAGGACTACCTGAGCAGGACCGACGAATACATGGAGTAGGCTTTGCCATAAAAAATGAACTAGTGAACTCTTTGTCAGAAGTTCCTACTGGCATTAACGAACGCCTGATAACTCTTCGATTAAAGCTCGCCAATAACCAACAGGTAACTATTTTGAGCGCTTATGCACCAACATTAGATGCTGATGATGACATCAAGGAAAGTTTTTATAGCCAGTTGGACACTCTCCTGTCAGAGATACCTAAGGAGGATAAAATTATCCTCCTGGGCGATTTTAACGCAAGAGTCGGGCGTGACTCTGATTTATGGCCAGAAACTATTGGAAAAGACGGAGTTGGTAATAGCAACCCGAACGGACTCTTACTTTTGTCTATATGTGCAGAGCATAATCTCACTATTACAAACACGCTCTTTCGACAAAAGAATAAGCTTAAAACATCATGGCAGCACCCACGGTCAAAGCACTGGCATCTTCTGGATTATGTAATTGTCCGTGTTAGAGATCGCCGCGATGTACTTCTTACTAGGGCCATGGTGAGTGCCGACGACTGCTGGACAGACCACCGACTAATCCGGTCCACAATGGTTATCAACATTGCTCCCCAACGTAGGCTTCAAGGAAGGAAACCAAGGCGTAAAATGAACATCCAAGTCCTTCAAGATCCTATTAAGCAAACTCGTCTTCAATCACTTCTTAAGGAACATCTACCTACGGAACCTCCTGACAACATTGAGGACCATTGGTCTAAGCTGAAAACCTCCATTACTGCAGCTTGTGAACAAACTATTGGATATGAAACTAAGAAACATCAGGATTGGTTTGATGAAAATGATAATGAGATTAAATATATAATTGACCAAAAAAGGAAAGCCTTCCAAATATGGCAAAATGATATTAACTGCGCTGCCAAGAAAAAAACCTACGCTAGCGCAAAGGCTGAGGTCCAAAGAAGAACAAGAGAACTTAAGAACGCTTGGTGGAAAAAGAAAGCTGAGGAAATTCAACAACTTGCAGAATCTCATGATGCACGGGGCTTTTTTAAGGCCACAAGGGCCATTTATGGACCAAAAACCTATGGTACAAACCCTTTACAATCAAAAGATGGCACCAAACTCTTAAAAGACAAAGAGTCTATTGCACTGCGTTGGAAAGAGCATTATTATGACCTTTTAAATCGTAAACCTAAGGTGGATAATGAGATTTTTTCGCAAATCCCACAAAAACAAATTAAAGAGGAACTTGCAATACTCCCCACTTTGGATGAAGTAAAAAAAGCCATTAATCAAATGAAGAACAACAAAGCTAGTGGACCAGATGGGATTCCTGCTGAAATCTTTAAAGAAGGGGGCCCCGAACTTGTACAACATCTTCATAAACTCATTGAAAAAATCTGGATAAGAGAAGAGATCCCAGAAGACTTCAGGGATGCCATAATTATCACCCTCTTTAAGAAGGGTGATAGAACAGACTGTGGAAACTATCGGGGCATTTCTCTCTTAGCAACCGCAGGTAAAATATTTGCTAGGATTCTCGCAAACCGTCTTCTATCTATTTCAGAAGAGATCCTCCCTGAAACTCAATATGGTTTCCGCCCCTCTAGAGGGACAGTAGACATGATTTTTACTGCACGTCAGCTCCGAGAAAAAGGCCGGGAGCAAAATCAACCCCTTTATATGGCATTTATCGATTTGGCTAAGGCCTTTGATACTGTAGACCGTACAGCTCTCTGGACTATCCTTATGAAAATTGGATGCCCCAATAAATTTGTGAATATCTTGCGACTTCTCCATGACAACATGACGGCAACGGTTTTGGACAACAACGGCTCTCATGGTGCTCCATTTAAAGTGGGATCAGGTGTTAAACAGGGATGTGTTATCGCCCCAACATTATTTGCCATTTTCATCGCCATGGTTTTACATCTTGTCAAGGGGAAACTTCCCACTAGTGTGGGAATTATATATCGAACAGATGGAAAGCTTTTTAATCTCAGCAGGCTGAAAGCAAAAAGTAAGGTAATTACAACCTCCGTTGTGGAACTTCAGTATGCTGATGATAATGTGGTCTCCGCACATTCAGAGGATGATCTCCAAACTATCCTAAATGCTTTTGCAGAAGCATACGAAAAACTTGGTCTCTCACTTAACATCAAAAAGACCAAAGTGCTTCATCAGCAAGTGCAAGCTAACCCTTTGGTGATGCCATCTATCCAGCTTGGCGGGACAATACTGGAAAATGTCGATCATTTTCTCTATCTTGGCAGCTATCTTTCTGTTACAGCTAACATCGACAGTGAAATGAAATCCAGCATCGTTTGAGCTCCGCAAGTGCCGCATTTTCTCGAATGAAACATAGAGTGTTCGAGGATCGGGATATTTGTAAGAAGACCAAAACACTGGTTTATGAAGCCATTGTATTACCAACTCTATTGTATGCCTGCGAAACATGGACTATCTATAAACGTCACTTCCACCTCCTTGAAAGGTTTCATCAACGTTGCCTCCGGAAAATCCTGCAAATTACCTGGGAAGATAGGCGAACAAATGTCAGTGTACTGGAAGAAGCAAAGACTACTAGCATTGAAAAAATGATCCTTCAACGCCAACTTCAGTGGACCGGTCATGTTGTTCGAATGCCTGACTGCCGTCTCCCAAAGCAGTTACTTTACTCCCAACTCAAGAATGGAAAGCGGAATATCGGTGGTCAATATAAGAGGTTTAAAGATGTTCATAAGGCTAATCTAAAAAAATGCAATATAAACATCGAAAACTGGGAAGCTCTGGCCCATGAACGATCTAAATGGAGGTTGGCCTTTCACAAAGGTTCCATGGACTTTGAAGAAGCCCGAGTGCAAGGTGAAAGGGAGAAACGTGCTAAGCGAAAAGCACGTCAAATGAATCCTTTACAGGACCATCTCCTATCTGGTAACCTGTGTCCTCACTGTGGGAAGCTGTGTGGATCTAGAATTGGCCTCCACAGTCACTTACGGACCCATCGCTAGAGTCTACACAATCTTCTTTAGAATTTCCTCCTTTTATCCCGGAAGACAATCTTACTCGGTCACGAGTGATCGCCTGATGAAGACAGCTAAGCTTGTGCAAGGCCAGAAAATGAAGATGTTCATCAGGTTTACCCTCCGGATAGGCTTTCTATGCTGGCATAACCAGGTGCTTCAGCTTCATCTGCTTTCGGACAATAGAAACCTGAATGCAAATCATGCACTCTACCACCAGGGAAGGCTGGTGACTTCTATTTATTTATTACATTTCTATCCCACCTTTCTTCTATCATGGAACTCAAGGTGGCTACATGTGGTTCCCAGGTGGTCTCCACTCCAGGCACTGACCAGACCCAGACCTGCTTAGTTTCAGCATGGTGGCACACTGGAGGCATTCAAGGTGCGGCTGGTAGCTGGGCAGCCATCTGTCAGGGATGCTTTGACTTGGATTCCTGCATTGAGCGGGGGCTTGGACAGTTGGATTCGATGGCCTGGTAGGCCCCTTCCAGCTCCACTGTTCCATGATTCTATCCCTCACGTGCCTTCAGACCATACCCTGGGACCATGTCAGTGCGGCTCCTTATCTGTTCCAGCTTTCATTCTGAGCTTTAGAGGAGCTCTCCATGGTGCTCCACGGTGGTGAAACTATTTTGGGGATGGAGTTCAGCACCATGGATAGCTCCTATAAAGCTCCAAATAAAACCTGCAATGAATGAGGAGCCCCACTGACAGAGGAGTCACCAGCCTCCCCTGTCTACCACTAAGCAATAAACCCTTCCATGCTCCACCCCCCCTAGATTAATTCACATTCAAAATTCCTCAATGTGATCTGAATTCAAATTCAGTTGTGGGGTGGGGAAATCACAGAGTGTGCACTTTGCTTTGAATATCTGCTTAATCTCTAAGGCAGTGCTTTCCAAACTTGTGTCCCCAGATGTTTTTGGCCTACAACTCCCAGCATGCCCCAGCTATGCTGGCTGGGGCATGCTGGGAGTTGTAGGCCAAAAACATCTGGGGACACAAGTTTGGAAAGCACTGCTCTAAGGGTCAATTTTTAAAATCATTTCTATGGGTCATGAATATATACGTGTGTGTGTGTGTGTGTGTGTGTGCGTGTGTAAAACAACATAACTTTGTTACATACTAGTCAGTACAGAAGTATTTACAGTAATACCTTGGATTGCAAGCATAATTCGTTCTGGAAACGTGCTTGTAATCCAAAGCACTTGTATATCAAAGCGAAATTCCCCATAAGAAATTTGTACACATATTTTTAATTTAAGCTGCAATAAAGAATGCTGGTGTAAAGTCTTCATTTTTCTTGACCGTACTACAGTACTTGTATTGCAAGACGTCGCTTGTTTATCAAGTTAAAATTTATTTTAAAAATTTGCTTGTCTTGCAAAACACTTGCAGACCAAGTTACTTGCAATCCAAGGTTTTACTGTATTAGTTTCTAATACCTGTCAAACCTAATAACCTGCCAGGGCACAGGACCAAGGCATCTTATTACAACAGGGCTCATCATGCAACCTAATGTGGCAGCAATGATGAACAGAGAAGCCGGATGATGCACTAATCAACACAATGGAAGACCCTGTTCACCAGAGGTGGCACTAATGAACCTGTTACCCAGACATGTGTGATGGCCAGTTCACTACCCTACAGGATGCCTAATTAGCAGGGGTTTCTTATGCTCAACCTGGACAGTGATATTTTGAAGAAGATATTAAAATAAAAATAAATGCAGTGGCAGAAAGAAGCCTAATTACTTTGTTAGAAGGGGAGCACATCTAGAATGAAAAGTGCAGGCTGTGAAGGTCAGAGAAATTCAGAACTGGAGTGGTTGTCTCTCTGTTAGGACCAAGATTGGCAATACCCGGGCTACGGGTCCAGCACCTGGGCAGGGAGCAAAGGGTGAATCACCAGTCTCTTTTAATTAACAGCATCATGAGGCCATTGTGTTCTGGAAAAAGTCGCACCCTTTTAACAAAGCCCTGCACGGGTTGAGTACACTCAGTCTTTTTTCCTTCATCTCCTGGCATGTCCCTGTCTGACACCGTTGTGCCTCCAACTATATGCTCTTCAGGCACCCCAGATCTTCCCCATCCTTCCTTTGCTGCACCCTCCCTTGGCCTCCCTCCCAGGAATCCCTCGCCTCTCTCGGGCGCCTATAAGTCCTATAATCCCTTACCAGCGGCCGTTCTGGCTGGAGCGGTTGGGGGTTGTAATCCAAATATCTGGAGGCACTGAGTGCCTGCCCCCCCCCCAGCCTACGTGTCCCCACCTCTTGGCTTCACCTCTCAGTCTTCACCCCCCCCAATCACAACAGCCGCTTATGCAGCACCAAAGAAGAAGAAATGCGCCACCCAAACAAGGTGACAAAAGAGGACACGGATTTGCATGAAATGTGCATGTGCTCATTTATATCTACGTATGCAAATTTAGAAACATTAGTGTGACTGAAATAGAAATGCATCTCAGCATAGGGGGTGACTGTGAGTCTGGCCAGGTGACCTGTGTGCCTGCCCAATCAACTATCCAGGTGCTGCCAGGTCCGGTCCTAGAAAAAATACTGCCAATCTGCCATGTGCAAGGAGCACCTTCAGCACTTCCCATCAACTCATTGCTTTCTAGATAGATCGGTGTTCTCCAACCTTGGGTCCCCAGATGTTTTTGGACGACAACTCCCAGCATGCCCCAGCCAGCATAGCCAATTCTATTGTAGGCCAAAAACATCTGGGGACCCAAGGTTGGAGAACACTGAGATAGAGAGAGAGAGAGAGAGAGAGAGAGAGAGAGAGAGAGAGAGATTTCATAGATCATAGAGTTGGAAGGGGCCTACAAGGCCATCAAGTCCAACCCCCTGCTCAATGCAGGAAACTAGAGGAGGGGTCTCCCATCCAAGTCATAACCAGGCCTGAGTCTGACCCTGCTTAGCTTTCCACACTCAGACAAGCTGAGCCAGCATAAGCCACAGGCCTGATAGATAGATAGATAGATAGATAGATAGATAGATAGATAGATATGCGGTGCTCATCATGTTTATAGCAGGGATACAGAACCTGAGGTCCAAGGGCCCAATCTGACCCCCTGGGTTTCCCCAGAAGGCGACACCCCTTCCCCGTTTCCCCCAGCCACCAATGCTTTGGTGGCTTCCTGGCTTTTGTGCAGTCTTTTCCTCCCGCATTCTAAAAGGTGGAAATGCCTCTCCTGAGGCTTAGTTACCAGCAGGAAGAGCTTGAAGCTAAAATAGGCTGGCATTTTTGGACCCGCCCCTTTTGCCTTTGGCCCCGCCCACCACAGGAATGCAGCCCCCGAGAGCTTCTCCGAGATGGAATCCGGCCCTTGTGCTGAAACAGGCTCAACAACTCTTGTCGTGGTGCTTATAGTGATTGGTAAATGTTCCTTCAAAGTACATTAATGTTCCACTATTTTTTTAATCTAGGATCAATGACACCAAATGGGAAATTGGGAGTGGGGTCCTTAGCTAAATTGCTGGAAGTTCCTTTTTGTAGTTAGTATGCAAACAACCTGTAGTACTTGGGGGGGGGAGTTTACAGACACTGACTAACTCCTGTCTGTCAGTCTAGCTCAGGGCCCTCCAACCTTGGGTCCCCAGAGATGTTGCTGGACTACAGCTCCCAGAATCCCTTACCATTAGCCATGCTGGCTGGGTATGCTGGGAGCTGTAGGCCAGCAACATCTGGGGACCCAAGGTTGGAGAGCCCTGGTCTAGCTCATGGCAGACCATACACTTTAAAAAAAAAAAAAATGTCCCAGAGCTCAGCTCTGCATCCCCTTCAGCTCAGCACCCAGGGTAAGTGACCAGCTTGCCCTCCCCTAAGGCTAGCTCTGTGTGCTGCTAAGTGCTGCTAAGCACCTCCAAAGTCCTTGGTGCTCTCCCTCCTTATGGTTCTTTATCTTTAAACTGGACTTCGACTGGACAGCCTTTCAAATCGAGTCACTTTCAAATTGAGGACTGTCAAATTGAGGGCTTTCCTTGGTAAATTAGGACACTTGGCCCCCCTGGCTTGTGTGTGTGCAAGTGCACATGCGTCTGTATGCAGGGCTGGTGCTACCATTAGGCCAACTAGGCGGCTGCCTAGGGCGCCGGGCTAAAGGGGGCGCCAGAAACGCCTTGGGGAAAAAAATACAGTGCTAAAATGGCTAAAATGCATGTTTTACCAAGTTTGTTTTACCAACCATGTCCTGTGGCGGGGGAGGGGAGGCGAAAGAAGCGCACCCCTCCCTCTCTCTCCTCCACCTCAGGGCTTGGTCTCCAAGCGTCGCCGCTGCTGCTGGCGGAGGCCAATGATGGGAGGCTGGTGGGCTGTGGGAAGGATGCACCTGCAAACACCTGCTTCGCCTTCCCTCCCTCCAGCGCGCACCTCAGGTTCCTCAGCTGAACGTCCCCTGAAAGCAGTTATTTCCAGCAACCAAGGAGGGAGGGAAAGGTATTTTAAGCTAGCTGGGGCTCCAATGTTTTAATTATTTACCATGCTGTTTCTGTGTTTTGGTTTTAAATGCTTTTAGGATGCAATCCTACGCGTGTTTGGAGGGGGGGAAGTCCTACAACTCCCAGCATTCCCCAGCCAGCCATGCGCAATCCTACGCACGTTGAGGCAGAAAAAAGCCCATGCTGGCTGGTGAATGCTGGGAGTTGCGGGGCTTTTTTCTGCCTCAATGTGTTTAGGATTGTGCCCTGAGCTGTTGAGGTTTGCTTTACTGTACTTTGAATATTGTTGTCTGCCTTGAGCACTAGGCTGGTAAAGGGAAAGACAGGATAATATTCATTATTCTGATAAAGAAATATTGCAACAAAGTGATAGAGAGAGGAGGGGAAGCAGAAATTTGAACCAGATGATCCACGGGCTCTCTCTTTGTTATGTTTCTACTACATGCATTCCCGCAACCCAGAAGGTATATGAGTCAAACCGGTGTCTCTTCACCTCCACCCTGCGAGGTAGGACAGGCTGCAAGACGCCCTTTTGTCTCTATTCCTCACAGGTAGCACCACCACACCTCTCTCACATCCTTTTTTCATATCCCTTGTGCTGCCCGCAGGAGGAGACAGGCTTTTACATATATATACATGGAGTAGGAGAAGGCCCTTGGGAGTTCCTGGCATAGCTGGGCTGATGTTGCCTCTTTGCTTTCCGTGTGAACACAAAGGAAAAGTCTCAAAGTCCACAAAGTTTTTCTATGGGGCTCGGCAGTTCCCAGGGAGGGAAATTTATTTCATAATGGGCATAGGGCTGGAGGGAGGGCTCAAGTGGGAAGGGAGGGCGCTAAATATCTGATCTTGCCTAGGGTACCAAACTGCCTTGCACCGGCCCTGTCTGTATGCACACACGTGCACACATGCGCGCACACACTTATGTATTATAGGAACTACAGTCCTGGCTCTGATCTTAAGGCTGAAATTGTAAATTGAGCATTGTACCATGTTAAGGGGTGATTGAGGTCATTTTATAACATTTTATAAAGGTCATTCTAACCTTTATAAAATCAAAATGGTTTGAGCAATCTTTCTGAAAAATTCAGGTGCCAGGGTGAAGTGTTCATTTGACATATCCTGAAAATTTCAGGAAGACTGGTGAAATTGTTGGAGGGGGAAAGAGCAGCTTGAAAGAAAGGAAAGAAAGAAATCCTCTGTCAAAATTTACTTTGTCAAAATATGGTTGGTGACTTACCGTATTTTTGTCAGAATACACGCATGCGCGCACACACAGGAGGAGGAGGAAGACATGATGATGGCAAGTGAGGTTCATCTGGAGTGGCAAAAAAAACCACTCCTGGGATTGAACTGACCATCCTTTAAAATGAGTGTATTTATTAAATATATGCTTGAGATTGATATTAGGTGGCTGGCCTCTTTTCCAGAAAGTATAAAAGACACTTTTTGACTGAAATAATCTTCACATTATTGCAATAGAAATCAAGAGTCCTGCGGCACCTTCAAGACTGCCAAATGAATTGTAGCATAAACGTTTGTGGACTAGAGCTCACTTTATCAAATGCACAAAGTGGCATCATACGTTGTTGTCAGGTGTATATACACAGATTGGTATTGGTGGGGGGAAATGTATGAACAGTGGGACTGGAAGGTCAGTGGGGCCAAAAGAGGTAGCAGTACGTCTGTCACATTGCACTGCATATTCCAAAGGCACACAAGATACAAACAGAGTGGGCCATTCCCACCAATTCCCACTGGTAATAATATTTATTTTTCTTGTTATGCTAACTTCACAGCTGAAGAAGGTCAATTATTTTCTGCAGTGGGAAAGATACCCCGGTCGAGACTGGGTCGAAATTCAATCAGTTTGAATGTGCTAATTAATTCTGCCCTATCAGCTTTGTGCTGCAGCGTTTGAGACCATCAGTGGTGCCCTGGGAGCCTGAAATGTTTTCCCACTAGTTTTGGAATGTTGCGAGTTTTTATTGTGTTGTGTGCTCTTCTATTTGTCTTGTCAGTTTGGGAAGAGAAAGATGTTTGGAACAGCAGTCCTGCAGGCTCACACAGGACGTAGTGCTGCAGGGGGGGGGGGGGACTTCCCTCCAGTAAGAAAGAAACTCACTGTTGACTTGATCCATCTGAGCACCAAGGATAAAATTTTGCTGAAGGCATTGCTAAAGAGTTTTGCAATGGCTCTCTTCTCTGTGGACCCACTTGGGGGTAAAAAAGAAAAGAAGAAATATCCGGTAATGATTCACAAATGACCCATCCAACTAAAACCAGGAACACCAATGACCCACCTGTCATCTTTTAGCATTCTACTAACAAGCTTAAAAGCACTGGTAAGGAATAGCATTAAGCCACAAAACCCCTCATACAAAGAAAAGGACTCAGGATTTAAGGAGAAAGTTGCATCTTTTGAAAGGTAAGCACAATTCTCTTCAGCATCCGCCTTCCTTAATAATCAATCTATATAGCATTGGAGCAATTAAGAATGTCACAGAGATTAGAAAGTCTATCTTACACGCACAGTCAGAGGAGAAAAAAGTTTTTTTCCCCTAGCTTTCTACTAAGTCAAGAAGGAAAGAATGTTATTTGTTTTCAATTTAGACAAAGCAAAGTATCGTCCTAGATGGGATTTTTTGAGAAAAGAAGAAAACCGGAAGAAGCACTGGGAAAACACTGGGGGGATCTAAGTGGAAAACAACGATGTCTGGATCTTCTATAAAATGCCGTGAATGAAGCAGGACAATTGCACAATAAAAGCCCTGTCTGGAAATATCCTAAGGCAACCTGCAACAGCAATCATATTAAAAACAACCTCAGTTTAAAAATAAATAAATTGAGAAGTGATCGAAGAATTTCTTGTGTTTTCTTGTCTTCTCCAGTCATGGGTTTTTTGGGGGGGAAACTTGTGCAAAGAGACAATCATTAGATGAGTCGGCTCACCAGGGACAATGATGCCTCTATCATATATACCATTTTAATTCTCTGGGGGAGAAACCAATATTGTCTCAATGTGCTTAGGATTGTGATAGCAGTTCCATTGGACTAAATCAGACCAACTACTTTAGCTTAGCTGCTGTGTGTGGATTATGTTGAATAGGATAGTGCTCAAAAAAAGAATCATGATCTGGATGTTTGCAAACTGCTTTCAGATTGAGAGGTTTCATCCTTTCCTCTGCAATATGTGAAACCGTGAGGAAAATTCTCATATAATCTCCTAAACTGGTAGGAAAGTTTAACTTTAAAAAGTTATAGTTCAATTTCTTGTTTACTTATTTGCTTTTTTTGGTGCAGAAGGCCAGATGAAGAATGCACGGTTGCTTTGTGTTTGTGGACTGGTCATTGCAGCTTTACTCCCTGTTAGCTGGCAAATGGTCCTGAAAGATTCAACGGATGAATCTAGGTAAGAAGCAGCATTTCAGAATCATAAATATGACAGAGTTGAGCTGGGATGTGGGGGAGAGATTACAGAGACTGCGAGGCTTGATGAATATCTGTAGGAACCTGCAGTATATTACAGGGATGGGGACTCGGACTCGAGGACTCGACTCGTGAGTTGGACTGAGTCCCCCCTCTGACTCGACTCGGACTCGAGTCCCAATATTTTTAATGGGACTCGAGACTCGACTCGGGACTCGAGACCAAGGACTCGTCAACATCCCTGGGCTGTTGATGAGTCTTCTGGCTGTGCCAGAAGGAGCGCGATCACCGGTGAAGAGCGAATGGAAGCGAGGCGCGCCGCTGCTCGGCCACTATGGACAGCTACCAGGAGCACAGCCCCAACGATGTGTTGAGATTTATTTTGATTGATGTGTTGTTGTGGGGGGTTTGGGTTAGGGTCAGATATTTTGGGTTTGGCTGCCTCTGCCTGCCTGCTTGGGGTTCCCTGCCTCCTCTGCCTGCCTGGTTATTTTGGATTTGTCTGCCTGGTCTGTTCTTGCCAAAATCAGTTGCAGAGTTTTGAAATAAAAAGGCACACTTGTGCCTAGAATTTATTTAAGCCACACATCTGAAGTAGCCTTATTTTGTTGGGGGGAAAGCTCATTGATTTTAATAGGGACTCGTGGAGTCAGTTTTGGGAGTGACTCAGGACTCGTGACTCGTGAGTCACCATTTTGGACCAAGGACTCAGACTCGGACTCGAGACTCGGGTCCAAAGACTCGTGACTCGACTCGTGACTCGAGACCAAGGACTCTTCAACATCCCTGGTATATTATATATAATCTGACTCTTAGAAATGTGAAATCTTTTCCCACCCCTGTGATAGAGGCAATAATGTGGTAATTTAAGATAATATAGAGAGATGGCCACAGCCCAGAAACCAGAATATCTGGATTTATGCCAGCTGAAGCATGTAATACTGCAATAAGAAATAGACTGGACATTTATTTTGAACTCAAAAGATTTATGGAAAGTTGGATCATACGAGTCCTTCTAATTTGTACAAGATTTTGCCCTACTTAGATAATCACTAGAGCCCTGGCTCATCATGCCCCCTGCGCCCCCACCCCAAATTATGTACATTCAGTCGCCCTTGTGAACAGACTCTTTGGGTTATGATGAAGATACCCTCACTATGATGGAATGGATATAATTCTCTCCATCCTCAATTTCTCAATCAGGTGGCAATCTTATGAAACAGAAAGTGCTCATAGTTTTACTTCTAACGTCAAGCGACATTCTGAAGGGACCTTTACTAGTGATTTTACTCAACGCTTGGACAATATGAAGGCCAAGGATTTTGTGCACTGGCTCATCAATACCAAGCGTTACAGGTATGAAGTGGTGGTGAGCTTCTCTTTTTGTGCCTTTTCCTAGATTGTGAATTAATTTCCCAGTCAGAGTAAATAGTGCAGTCCAGCAGAAAGTCAAAGAAAAAGCCAAACCAAAGTGATTCCCAAGTAACTAGAAAATGCTATCTTATCCAGGTATGACCAACTGGAGATCAGACTGTACTGGTAGACTGCTGGGTAGTTTGCAGTATATATGCAAGGGCTCCACAATTGTTAAACAATAGCAAAACAAAGGAAAGCTTCCCCCTTCCTGAATGCAGCTGTTTGAATCCCTTTTGAACTAAACTCAGACACAGATTTTACTTGCATGCAGGTAAAGGTTCTTTACCTTTCTTTCAACTGGAGTTGGACACTTTAAATAGAGGACCGTTCTCTGTAAAGCAAGACACATGGCTACCTTAGTCATGCTTGAGATGTTTGGTGATTCAGGGCTGATTAAGTACATTTACACTGCAAACCTATATACTCTTAGATGGGAGTAAGTCCATCTGACTGACTTCTGAGTAGACATGAAAAGGATTGCACTGCACTGTTGCTGTCGATGTCATAACCATTGCCTTATTCTTCCTATTCACAGCTCTACAAAGAGGTTCATTAAAGAGAAACCTGACATCTTAGGTTACCTGCCTGGCTTGTCCTGGTTCAGGTAAGCCTTACTGCATTTGACAATACAGCCATCTCCTTATTGCTCATGTCCTCGACACACCTACTCTAGCCAGGCCACGATTATGCTTCAACATTCAAGGGTTCATCATACTGGAAGACATGGTTCTCTCCACGAAGGCCTCCCTCTTTCTGGGAAGAGGAGGAGGAAACAGTAAGGTGTAGTGGACTAGGACTGGCGAAACCCAGGTTCAAATCCCCACTCAGTCATGAAACTCATTGAATGACATTGGTCCAGTTGCTATCTCTCAGCCTAACCTACCGCACAGGGTTGTTGTGAAGAGAAAGGGGGATGATGGAGAACCATATAGGCCACCTTGAGCTCCTTAGAGCAGTGGTTCTCAACCTTGGGTCCCCAGATGTTGCTGGTCTACAGCTCCCAGCATCCCTTGCCATTAGCCATGCTATCTGGGTATGTTGGGAGCTGTAGGCCAGCGACATCTGGGGACCCAAGGTTGGGAACCACTGCCTTAGAGGAAAGGCAGGATAGAAATGTAACAAAGAAATAAGAGGTGTTTGCTTTCCCTCTGCCCTGTCTTTGTTACGTGGCTTTCTTGAGCCAGTGGGACACTGCCCAATCCTTCTCATCCCTAATTCATAGAGTCCAATGAACATAATTGCCCACAAACTAGTTAGGTAGCTTCAGTGCAATCATATTCACTGCTGGACTCTATACAAATTGCAATAATACCTACATACATTAGGGATGGACAGATCTGCCCATTTTGGTTTCTCTCAGTTTCTCATTTTTCCAGTCTTAAGTTAGGTTCATCCCGAACCCTGCAATTTTTTAAAAAGTTTGCATGAGAATTCATATGTATTTTAAGTGCATTTCTCCTTATGCATGCATTTTTGTATGAATTTTTTCCTAATACATGCCTTTTTTTTGCAAGCAGCTTTCCTAATGTAATGCATTTTTACTGTTATTTTCACTGCTATCTGTATTTTTGTGTGTTCTTTTCTCTAATATATGCACTTTTGTATACATTTTTTTAAAAAATTGGAGCGCTCCATTGCAAAGTGTGCAGAACTGTGAATTTCAAAGGATAACTGAGCTTAAAAGTGCACAGCAAATGTCTCCTACATCCCTATTCCACCTGCACTAATCCCCTGAGAGTCCACACTGCAGACCAAGTGGGTGATAGTCACAGAGAAGAACGCACAGAAAATGCATACAAAAAATGCATAGTATGTACATTTCAAAAAATGTGTTAAAAATGCATATATTTCAAAAAAGGTGTATCTTTACAAAAAAAAAATGTGCCCAAGAATGCTGTAATCAATGCAGGAAAAAGTGTACATTTGCAAATGTGAAGACAACAATGCATACATTGGGGAAATTGTATACAAAATATGGGGATTTTTTTTTTAATGTGCATGAATATGCACACAGATGCATCCACATGGACTGGCATACAAATTCTAGTCCATGTGGACTGGAACAAAATAATTTCCAATCCGATGCAGATTTGGGATGAAATGATTTTAGCACTGGAAAAATGAGAACATAAGCCAAGTCAAACTTGACAAATTCACCCCTCCCTAGATTTGGGTGTGAAAGGGAACTCACACATCCTAAGACTACGGTCAAAGCTATCTGCACGAGACAGTCCTGGGAGACGAGGAGCCAAATGGCTTTGGCCAGGCTGTCTCGGCTCTCCCCCTGATGCAGCCAGGTGAATAATAATTCCCCATCATTGTTATAATTTGATAATATGCTTAAACAAAAACGTCTGAGAATGTGGCCGCTCCCTTATAGGCCCAGGCACTTACGATGGGAACACTTCATTTGCTTCCCAATCTGAACTGAATTTACGTTCTTATTTCTTGATCTGTCAATTCTACAGATATGATTAAAAGGAAAACAGAGGAATCCGCATTTTTCCTGCTTTTGTTTCACATGGACTAGCATCACTCCTTCACTCTTCATTGCCCCCAAGTTGCTGAGCTTCAGATGCTTATTTAACTTGCTGTTAAAATGTGTCTACAATAAATGATGCTACATCAAAAGTCATTTATTTCAGCCTCTGCCTCATTTTTATTTCCCTCTATTTGTTGGAAGTATTTTATGTTAAAGGGAGAGGAAGAGAGGAATGTTAGGGGCAAAATGCATTATTGGAATGAAACTCTTTTTAACATGATACAGATTTGCAAATAGCACAACAACTGATGTGTTCCAACAGCATGTCACCTTAGAAGAAAAGGCCAGGATTGTTGCAGTTTCGCAGAAAGATTTTAAATGGTTGCCGGTGTCTCATCTTCTTGGCGTAAGGCTGCAGGACCAACCATTGAATATATTCAGCACTCAAATTCTGCCTCAGGATCCAACACTGTGGATTCCCATGCTAGATGCTCATCTTCAGATCTTAATATTGTCTCTTCCAATGAGTTGCTGGTATGTTTGAGATCACGTGACCCTCAAAGACAAAATCGCCAAGAGGGATACAGTAGAGTTGCCAACTTTTAAAATGAACTCTGTAGCTCTGCCTTTAACAGAGGCTTCACACCCAGGCATTAACAAGTGATAATGTTCACCTCCGGCTTTGCCTAGGGTGACCAGTTGTCCTACATTACAGTCCTCTATTTGAAGAGCTGTCAAGGAACGGCCCTCTCTTTGGAAGGCTGTCTAGTCCAAGTACAGTTCAAAGAAAGAGAACCATAAGAGGGAAGAGTTGGGAGCAGCCTCAAGATTGCCCTTCTGTTGTCTCTCTGTCTCTCTCTCTCTCTCTCTCTCTCCTACTCCCCCCTCTCCAGCCAGAACGTCATCGTCAAGCACAGCTCACGGGTTTCTTTGTAAAGATTTATTAAGCAAAAGCAGGGCAACTCAGGTGTTGCAGAAAAGTGTTACACAAAAGTAAAGAAAGCGATTCAAGACCCTTTTCCCCCTCAATGGGAGGTCAGGAATGTTAAACAGTTGATTCTGCACTGAGGCGTTTCGCGCTTCCTCACCCTCAAACTAAAGAACTGACTCCGCCCCTAAGGCGGGTCAAAAGTCTTGTTAGCCAGCCGAGCAGAGCAACTTTTGTAGGGACGTCAGCTGTTCTTGCCTACGTAATTACTCCGCTCACGCTCTCGTGGATCAGTTACAGATGCTGGCTTCTCACCTCCTTCCCTCAAAAGCTCTTCCACCCTTCCCCCCAGCTCTGCCTCCCCTGTTCCCAGAGATTCTTCACCCCCCTCCTCCACCTCTGACTGTAACCTTGCCGGCGCAGCTGGGTCCTGGTTATCTTCAGAGAGTGGCCCCGCTCCTGCCTCCTCTTCCCCCTCCCCCTCCCCTTCCGTTTCTGAGTCCATTCCCACGTTTCTGAGACCGAATATCCAAATAAGTATCTGACCAGTGCTGTTTTGGAGTTAGGGAATCAGAACTGGAGGGGCTAGGAGAGCAAGCCCTGACACCTTCAACAGTGAGCACCTGGAAAGCAGACTGAGTAGGCACACAGGTCACCTGGTCAAAGCCAAATTTCACATTATGCTAATTGCATTGTATGTAGCCGATTGCGACTGGGACCAATCCCAATTCGAACTGGGACCACTGCACTCTGGGAGTGGAGGGTAAAACCTCATTGTTTAAAATAATAGCTTGGAATTTAATAGACACATGGAAGGGAAACAGGAAAAATGATGGAAAGGATTAGATGCAGGTACCACAGCAACTCCATGGGATAGTCCTGTGAGAGGAGGTGCCAAGTGTCCATTGGTCCCAACCAGGCGAATGAAGGGGGCTTCACTACCAAACCTTTGCTCAGTTGCAGCCAAGTGAATAATAATTGATCATATAATTAGCATTATTATTATTATTATCATCCTCCTTACATGATGTGTTTAAAGCACCAAAGTGTCTATGAAACCAGTCATACCTAGGATTCCATTTTCAAAGTATTGTTGTAACATTATGAATTGCAAAGAAACTCCAGTATCTGGTGATTATTTCTGGGAATTATTTGACCATTCAAGCCATTAACAACGTATGAAAAATCCCATTCTACAGCAACTCTAATGTAAATACCTGAGTACACCTGGATCCGGTTTGTCTTTTGCACTGATGCAGCTGATGTATTGACAGATGTTGGCAAGCATTCACCTTAGCTTTCCCGGGACAGCATATCTGAAACAATGGATTCCTCTTATATATCTTGGTATCACAGTTTCAAAGGCACCAACTAGATGTTTGAGCAAGCCAAAAGGCTGTGTGTGTGTGTGTGTGTGTGTGTGTGTGACATATCTCTATCTATATAGATAGCCACACTTTAAATCAAAGAACATTTTGTCCTGGTTAGTCGGCACAAAGCTCTGAGGGAAACTGAGAAAAAGACTGATGGAGTAACAGAAAAATGAACATTTGTCAATTGCTATGAACTTCATTCCCTGTTCCATCTAAAGAAAATGTGGAAACCAACTAGGACAGGAGTGCCCAATGCAGCACGTGTGGACACCTCAAATGGCGTCCACGAAGGGATCTCCTACGTGGAGCCCATGGGCACCCTTTTAAAAAAAATAATAATCCAATTTTAAAAATATATGTACATGGATTTGTATGAAATGCATACAGCTTTCTAGCGACTATGCATAAGTTTCAACAAAAATAGACCGAATATCCAAATAAGTATCTATTTGAAGTATACTGTTCAAATATTGAAAGTGTTATAAGGTCCTCAATCCATTGCATTATAGGAGGTGAGTGTTTATCCCTCCAATGTTGAAATATCAGTCTTTTAGCTGTCAAAAGACACAGAGAATCCATTTGCTCTGATTAATTTCCATGAAGCAGGTAATAATTTAAAGATTGTGTACATCAGTGAATATTAAAGACTGTTCCAGTATGAAATTTATCCGTGCAATAACCTCCTCCCAAAAAGAAGCAACTAGTGGACATTCCCAAAACATGTGTTTAAAAGAAGCATTAGTTGTATCGTACCACCAGCAATTAGCCAAATTAGACAATCCCTTATTAAAGAGACATTGTAATATACTGCTGGAACACTACTTCCCTCTGGCCATCTATATTATTTCCTCCCTTGGCCCCCATGTACCAGCACTCTGTGTACCTTGGCCACAAGGTCCAGCCCTACTTGCACCGCTGCATGGGAGGGAAATCCAGCCCCTCACCCCAACATTATTCTGCCCCCTCCCCCAGACCAGTGCCTCCTTTCAGCATTAAGTTGGCTCAGGAGCTTCATAAGAAAAATCTGCTCAGGCACGATCAGAGCGTATCGAAAAAGAAGAAGCCCCAAACAGTTATAGATGATCACAGATGAAAAACAAGGACCAGTTTTAGCCAGAAGGGAAGAGAGCAGTGACAAAAATAGGGATGGGGCAGCCTGGCATGTGGCATTTGCTCAATATCTGTGTCTCAATCGGTTTTCTGTTTTGCACAGGATTTGGCCTCCAGTCCTTCCCGGGAGAAGCCTCCTGCACTCCCAGGTAAATCTTAAGACACTGCAACAGTTCTCATGAGATCTCTACCAGCAGAGGTCTCTGTTTCCAGTTGTGACATCTTTGCTCCCAATTATAATGCATTGCTCTCCACTTACATGTACACACGGAACATGCAGAAGGTGGCACCCTTGCGCTCCTCATTCATTAATCTGGAAGAGGTTTGCCACAAGTGGTGACACCCCAAGCCCAACACAGATCACCACTCAGGCTTGATAAACCTCCTGTTTTTATGGCTGCCTGAGGCTGCAGGAACAGGAAGGGTTTGAAGGGGTTGCCACATGCGGCAGCAGCAACTCCATTTGCTGGTAGGTCAAAAGTTGCACATGATCCAGAAGTGCTACTACTGCCCACTGGTTCACTCAGTAGCAACAATTGCTGCATGTGTCAATTGTGGACATTCCCTGACATCTGGATAAATATTTTGTCTGCAAAGATTGTCCATATTGGTGGTCCACCCTTTTACCCAACAGAGATTCACCAGCTTTTCTGATTCCCCCGGGGATGGGCAACTTGCTGCCCTTCAGATGTTTTGGTTCATCAGATCTA
Source organism: Shinisaurus crocodilurus (assembly GCA_021292165.1). Taxonomy (NCBI): domain Eukaryota; kingdom Metazoa; phylum Chordata; class Lepidosauria; order Squamata; family Shinisauridae; genus Shinisaurus; species Shinisaurus crocodilurus. The sequence goes on along the minus strand of CM037881.1, from coordinate 34,654,277 downwards.
GTCAGCACAGTGTCTAAAATTACCTAGCTGCACCATTGGATGGTCCAAACATCAGCTCGTTCGTGTTTGCCTGGTACGGTTCACGGCAGAAATTCTACCTGCTGTTCTGCCTAGTCACAGAGAATGCTGGGGAAAGACCCCATGTTATCTTGGAGAAAGGGTGTTGTTATTGTTTTTTACAAATGTCTTTAGCTATTAGTAACTGGATGCAAATGTTTTGAAAAATACTTGCAAAAGGGAAACATTTTCCACTACTAGTGTGGGGTTGGAACCAAGGGAGGCTGGTGGCGCCTGTTTCAGTGGGGCTCCTTTTCCATTGCAGGTTTAATGGGAGCTTCATGGGAGCTCTCCATGGTGCTGAACTCCATTCCCGAACTAGGTACACCACCATGGAGCGCTCCTGTGAAGCTCCAAATAAAAGCTGCAAAACCTGCAATGGATCTAATAGGATCCCAGTCAGACGGTGTTTAAAGGATAACAATATAACATAGATGTGTATCAGTCTTGGAGGGGGAAAGATCTATATAGATTCCTTGACTTACTGTCTAATGGAGAATATATCTCCATTAATAGCCTTAGGGGGGAAATTGTGTGGAATGGAGTTTCTTTGGCATCAATAGCTAAAACATTTTGTGAATAAAATATACATATTGGAGTATATAATCACTGTATTAATAGCAAACTCTCTGATGCTGAGTTTATGATAGCCCCATGGCCAAAACAGGGCTATTAAGAGAAGGTGGTGTTAGCTTGCTCAAGGGAACCCCAAGGTTTGCAGGCATAGAAAAAAATCTATAGGTGGAAAAACCCAAAGGAGGAAAAGAATTCGGAATAGCCCAATGACAACTGAATATGCTCAGTAGCCCACAGAGCACCAAATGTCTGTTGGGTGGAAGACAGAAAATCAGGGCGAGGGATGAAACGGAATAACCTGAAAGAAGCCATGGCTGGCTGGAACACGGAGTAGGAGCACTCCATAGTGCAACACTTTATTGCACGTACCCAGAGTGGCATCCAGCATAATAATAAAACCGAATAATATAGCTGATTAAAAAGCACAAGTACTTAACAGATCTTAAGGGAGAAATGGGAAAGTCTCATTGATTCATCAGATTTTGTTCGGAAAATTTTGTAGAACATCGGAAGATTTATGTCAGCAGTGGACTATGTGTGGTTCATAGACCATATGTGGCCCCCACTGCCCTCCCCCCAATTGTGAAAAAATATTTTAAAAAACAAAATGGTGTCTGAAGCAGCCATTTTGAAGGTTTTTGGCCCTTTGGGTGTATATTTCAGCACCGGGGGGGGGGGATGTGGCCAATGGGGAGAGCCCAGGGGTGAAAATACCCCGAGGACTTTCCAATCCCTCATTTATGGATATGTTGAGAAACAAATTTGAATGGAAAAAAAAATTAACAATAAATATGGGAATGGTGTTTCTAAGCTGTTAGATATGTGAGTAGGGTGTTTACTTATGCATCACCAAACAACAGAAAATGCATCATCCAAAAAGAGGACAAAAGAGGACACAGATTTGCATAAAATATGCATTTGCTCATGCTAATTAGAAATTAGTACTATAATTTTAGAAGAAACAGAATACATCTCACCCTAGTGGGGAAGACTGTGACCAGGTGAGCGGTGTTGTGCCTGCCCTGCCTCCTGTCCAGGCGCTCATTGCGGAGGGGCACCTTCCAGGAGGAAAAAAGATTACCAGCTTGAAAGGGAAGAAACATCAATCTAAAAATACATATTTTGTTCATGTCTGCAATAAGCAAGGCAGTACAAATAATATCATCATATCTTAATGCAGGGGAAATGGAGCAAGACAGAGGTTTTATTACTTTAAAAAAAAATTCTTCAGATGTATCTCATGAATAGGGCAAAACTCTTGTTCGAGATGCATAGTTCCCATTTATGCTAGCAAAATTATAGGTATCTTCTACCCAGGTCTAGAACGTATCCTCCAAAATGTATCTACTGGATTAGTTGAATGCTGGATATTAATTAGTTGGTTCTTATTTACCTCGCTAGCAATTCTTTAAAAAATAAGCAAGTACCCTAATACCTGGTGTTCAACCGAGCCAATAATAGGTACATTTTGGAGGATATGCTCAAGTAATGGGTACACTACACCGTCCGTTAGCCCTGCTGGAAGGCAGATTGTGGAAATACGGTAGCTGTCTTAATTAAGATATGGTTGGAGGGTTTCCAAAGATCAGAGCTTATCTGTAGATGTCCTGTACCGAAGGTTGTCATTTCTGTGATGACAGAGATAGAGCTGGACCCGGGGAGGGGGGAGGCTTGTGCAGGTGAGTGGATGGAGAAGTAAAAACTACAAAAACTGAAACTGTCTCTAAAGGTACTCGTCCAGATAGGTGGGTAAGCTGTGTCTTCGGAAATAAATGTTTCGATCCAGTTTGTGGGGAAGGGGGTGTATCTGAAGGTTTTCATATAGAGTTGGAAGGAGCCTACAAGGCTATCGAGTCCAACCCCCTGCTCAATGCAGGAAACTAGAGGAGGGGTCTCCCATCCAAGTAACAACCAGGCTTGACCCCGCTTAGCTTTCCACGCTCAGACAAGCTGAGCCAGCGTAAGCCACAGGCCTGTGATCATTAGGATTATTTTTAATATATTTAATATTATTTTTTTAATATAGAGATGAAAAGCATCCAATGGCTGTGTGTTTTTGGACTGGTCTTTACAACTTTATGCCCTGTTAGCTGGCAAATGGCTGATGAAACTGGGTAAGGAGCATTTCTACATAATATATGATGTGATACAGTTGGGACTGAATAACCTATAGAGTGTGTGTGTGTGTGGTGTGTGTGTGTGTGGTGTGTGGTGTGTGTGTGTGTGTGTGTGTGTGTGTGTGTGTGTGTGTGTGTGTGTAGCAGTGAGGTGTAAAGCACCACATCAGCAAAGCAACAAGGAGGCTCTGGATCCACTATGGATGCAGTCTGTCTTAAGTTAAAATGTATAAGAAAGATAGATTGACTAACAACAAAGTAATTTCAAAATATATTTAGAACTAAACGTTTCGGCTTCCACCCTCATCAGTAGCTGTGATGTTAAATGGATGTTTCTCCTTGGGAATTTTCACCTCTCAGCATTCCAAACTGCCATTCTTAGTATCCATTTAACATCACAGCTACTGATGAGGGCAGCAGCTGAAATGTTTAGCTCTAAATATATTTTGAAATTACTCTGTTCTTAATCTATCTTTCATACACACACACACACACAGTGTGTGTGTGTGTGTGTGTGTGTGTATTCAGCACGGTGATGGTCTGGTCCTTAAGTATTTGAAGGGTTCTTTGCACAGGGATAACAATTAGCGTGTAATACTCAGTGTAACTAATTTACCTTACACTAAGACAGGGTGACATAGTCAGAGGCAATAAACTTCTTGGCATCAGACACATCAAACAACAGAAGAGGGCCCAGGGATCCTTACACTAGCCAATGCTGGACTTGAAAGACCTTTGGTCTCATCTAGCAGAGCTGTTCTTATGACTCCTGTTGGATGGACATTGCAACCCACAATCCAAATACGGTAAACTAAAACATGCTTTAAACCAATTTAAATTAGTTGTGTCTTTCAATTCAGGAATTCAACCTTAATGTTGTGGTAGATTGGACTGTTATATATATTGAAACTGTCTAGTGCGTTGCCATGGGCTAATGGGTCAGAGGTGCGTGATGCGCAGATTCCTGTGTTTCCTGTCTTATCAAACTCTACTTCACTGTCACCCAGCAGCAGCCCATCTTGCAGTGCACCAAGCCACACAGTGTGGAAAGCCTGACAAGGTGGTAAAATCAGCCACCCACACTGGGAATCCATGGCAAATGCATGACATACCTGTCTATTATGTCAGGGGTAGGCAGATGTCAGGCTTGTGGGATCTACCTTGTTTTCAATTAGAACTCTGACATCTACCAGTTGGACTAGGTCAGAATTAAAGAATTCTGAGCCCACAGACTGAGCCAACTGAATGGAGTTCACAGTCCTTACACACAAAAATCCACTGTTTTTACACACAAAAATCCACTGTGGGGACACCCGTCCCCACAGCTTTCTTCACCAGGGACAACAGTTCTCACGTATCCCACTTCTTATTGTGGTAGTTTCTACACATTGAAAAATGGCATCACCTACCTAACCTCTGAAATGGTATAGTCCATTCAGCCACCTTATTCCCTCCTAATTAATTCATTTAAAATATTTCTTGACCACCTTTTAGGGCAGGAGCCCTCCCACAACAGAAAAATTCACATAAGAAAAACCTGATGTGGTAATAAAAACAACCACCCAAAAAATCTAATAAATAACGAACACCAGCATAAGACAAAATCTGCAACACACACTTCTGCCATATCTACCCTAAAGAAGCCCTGGGCAAGTAAGAGCAGGTCAACAGCACACCTTAATTCAACATGGTGGAGGGAAGCAAAGATTTAAATTCCTTACACACACACACACACACACACACAGTTCCTTGCCTGGGGAGCCAACTGGCAACCTTCAGCAGTCCAGATTTGGCTCATGGGCCACCAATTGCCAGTCTTTAGACTAGGAGTATTCCAGTTAGCCAAGTCATGTTGCCTTCAACAACTTGTATACTCTCTTATGACTTTCTCTACTTTTCTTCTGAAGCATTTAATAGTGGGCAGTACCAAGGCATGTCAGTGGCTCAGATTAATATGGGACATGGTGGATACTACAGAAGCCTACCCCTCATGAGACATTCTTAATTTTGTTCACCCCTGCCTTCTTAAACAGCTTGCATTCTGATGACTCGAGAAGTGCTCAGAACTTTCCTTCCAAGCTTATGCGGCTGGGCATTGGGTCAGTTTCCAGTGACGGAGAAAAACATATGCAAGACAAAGCAGTTGAGGAACACCTGAGAACATTTGACTATGGAATGGAGATGCCAGGTATACGCCAGTGATAATCTCTTGTCTCTCAGTGATGAAATGTGAATTGTATCTTCAAAACCTGATGAAGTCTCCTCCTAAAGAAAATCAGAGCTATGTGATCCTAAATATACGCATTCTCATGGGGCAATGTACCGTATATGAAATTAATTTGATAACAAATTATGATACTTGTTTTATCCCATTATTTGAGCTGGGGTATATTGACAGTCCAGCAATGATAAAGTATCAAATTTTAATTCCAAATTTACTAACGGCAGCAAAAAAATCCAGTTGCCTCCGAATGGTATTCAGAGGACACACCTATAATACAAGAATGGCTAGCAAAACTTGCCCCAAATTACCAAATTCACTTAAATTATGAGAGGGAATAAGAAATATACAAATCTCTGAAAAATGCTTGTTCATTATTGTAAATGTCAGTACAGTACAGATGCTTTCTTTTGTATTCTATTGTGTTAATATTGTTTCATATATTTACCTTTACTTGTATAGATTAAAGTTGCTAAATGATTGAAACACTAAAAATAGTCTTGTGGATTTGAAATAGTTAGTGCATACCAAGAATCAGATGTGTGCGCATCATGAGTAGGCTTCTGTGCATGGCCTGTTCTAGCAGCTTGCTTATGTAATAAATGATCAGTCAAGTTATCTAGTACTACCATGCCTCAGAGCTTGATTTCTTTGTCAGTAGCGCCAGAATAAAGGGTGAAAAATGAGCAGCAGAAGAAACAGAAACTGAAAGAATTGGTTTTTGTAATGGAGAAGGAGAAACTAGAAAAGTTTGGAAGTTATAAACTTGATAGACCAAGTGTGGGAATTGCGAGCGTAGGAGGAAATAAAGAGTCGAGACAAGTTGCTGGTGTTTAACTGGGCCACATTTTATTTACATTCAATGAGCTGCAAAGGGATGGAGTGCGGGTTGTTCTAATCCGGACTCTCTGACCGGTAACGCTGTACATTTGGGCGAAGCATCCAAAACCAGGAGGTGGCGCTGTTGCCGCCACCACCCCATTTTTCACTTTACAGTGTTGGGACCCTTTGTCTCGAGACACCGAGCTTGGTGAGAACAAAGGCATCACAGGCGATCCTGATCCTCAGCTGCGTAAAGACAAAGAGGGGTGGGTGGGGCTCCCAGGCCTAATATAGGTTCCTGCAGCCCCACCCCATTTACCTGACATAATACCTGCACATACAGGTATGTCTCTCCTCCTTCCATCACACCCGCAAAATTTTCCCCGCCAACAGCTGCGCGTGTTCCAGGGGAAGGGCCTAACTTTCACAAACTTAGACAAGAAGCATTGAAGCAGAGAGCAAAAGCAGAGCGATTCTCACTTGGCTAGCTCTGCTTTCCCTCTCACTGCATGTGGAGCGTTCCATGATGAGTGAAAGCTAAGGAATGTGCATCGCCTCATATTCCACCTCTGAAGTTTGGCCTGTCAGCATCGGCATTTGAGATATTTTGATCAGCCAACAGGAAATTCAAAAAAGCCCCTTAAACCAGCAGCCCAATGACCTGTGCAGAGGAGCTGCATTGGAATTCCATGAGAACTGGACACATCTCTTTAATTTATATTGATCTATCTTTCCTCTAAGCATTGTGAACAATGAGATTTGTGTACATGTCTTTCTTATAAGAGTGGACATTCTTGAAAAAGGCATTTCAGGGACTTCCGGGTGAGGTTTTTCGGCAGGCAGACGCTCTCGGAAGACGGGAGGCTGATAGCGGTAAAGAACCAGCTGGAAGCAATTTCAGCTGACATAAATCACCCCAGTTTATTGGGGAGAACGAAGAGATTAACCACAGACACCCCGGGCGATCGGTATTTGTGTATTCACTGTTTAAGCGAAGGCTTGTTCAGTGGAGACACTACACCGGTCAGGGGGGGTGGAATCTACATCTTGCTCAAAACCGCTAATCAGAGCTTTAAAAGACACTTAGCCTGCAAAAAATCTTCATTTCCCAATGATTTATGGATTACAAACTATCTATGACGAAGGGAGTTTCCTACTGCAGCAATTAAGGACTATATTATGGTGAGATAATTCATTTTTTCCGGGACTAAAAAGAAGGGAGGTTGCGAACAACACAAGACGCTGGAGGCTTTAATGGCTAAAAAATTCGGGCAAAAAGTTAATTAAGGAGAAGAAGAAGAAAGGAGGTATTCTATTATGACTATCCTTTCTCACTATTTGCATTTTTAATAATTTTATTATTGACGAAAGTTTGGCTGTGAAAAAGTTGCTAGAAAAGAGATGGCTGCTGTGGGATTGTTGCTGGATGTTTTGGTTATGACTTATGACTCATGAGTTCCATAACAACCAGATAAGAAGTCTAAGCCTGCTGTGTTAGAGACGTGATTCAAGAGGCCTTGAAATCTGAGCTTTTACTAGAGGAGGGTTTTTTCCCCCCCTTCTCTTCCTCACTTTTTATTTTTCTTTTTTTAAACTTGGCTCTTCGATTGTATTATATAATGGTTGCGAAAAAAGGTTCAGGAAGTAGGAAAGCATCTCTGGATCTAGGTTCAGATAAGATGGTTACGCCAGAGTTACTTCAGAATTTATTTGAAGAGTTGGGAAATAAACTGGACAGTAGGATGGATAAGATGGAAAACAGGATTAATGCCTTTGAGCAAAGTATGGATGAAAAGATCTTGAAAATGAAAATGGATATGACTGATGCAGTTAAAAAACTGGATGGGTCAGTAAAGCAAATCTCGGGTGAGGTTAAACAGATTGCTGATAAAGTTGAAATATTAGAGAATAAAACTGAAGTGATAACCAGAGAAGTTGAAGGGGAGCTAGATCACATGTCCTTACTGGAACTGAGAGCAAATGAACACTGTCTGAGATTTAGAAATATCCCAGAGAAGGAAGAAGAGGATACTAGAGATAGAATGATTAAAATTTTGGCGGATTTTCTGGCCTTGGATGAAGGAGATATGGAAATAGAGCTTGACAAGATTTATAGAGTTAACTCTGCCTATGCCAGAAATAAAGGAGTACCAAGAGACATCATGGTTCATTTTGTTAGGAAGAATACAAGGGATCAGGTTCTTCAAAAACATTTTGCTACAGGATTGAAGGAGGAGGATAATTCTATAATTGTTTTGAAAGAAGTACCTATTAGATTTTTACGTAAACGGAAAGATTATGCCTTTTTGACTGTACTGCTGAAACAGAAAAAGATTGCTTTTCGTTGGGAGATTCCAGAAGGTGTGGTTTTTTCCTTCAAAGATCAGAGATTCAAGCTGAATTCAGCTCAAAAAGCCAGAGATTTCCTAGAAAGATTTAAAAGAGATTTTGAGGAGATGAAACGGGGAGAAGAAAGGATGGCCTTGGCCACAGGCACAGATTAAGATTAATATATATATGTATATTTTAAATTTCTACTGATTATGGATTACAAATGTTTAACATGGAATATTAATGGCGCAAATGCCCCTCAAAAGAGGAAAAAAGTATTTTACTATTTGAAAAAATTAAAGCAAGACATCATTTGTTTACAAGAGACTCATATCAAGAAAAAAGATATAAAGTATTTGGTCTATAAAACATTAGGTGAAGAATTTATCTCGGCACATGCTAAAAAGAAAAATGGAGTTGTTTTGTATATTAAATCCCATTTAAAACCAAAATTAGTATTTGCTGATGAACAAGGTAGATTTGTGGGAGTAGAAGTCAACTTAAATGGATTTAAGACAATGGTGGTGGGAATTTATGCACCTAACCAAGATAAAGCGGTGTTTTATAAGAAGCTTATGGATATTCTAATGGATTTATCATATGAAAGTTGGTGTTTGATGGGAGACTGGAATGGGGTCATGCTTCCACAAATGGACAGAACTTCAGAAAGAAATATTACAAGGTATCAAGGAAAACTCCCAAAAAGCCTTTTTGATCTGATGGAAAATCTGAGACTGGTGGACTTATGGAGGCAAAAGAATGGTGATTCAAGGGAATATACTTATTTTTCTGAGAGACACAGATCATTTTCGAGAATAGATATGTTCCTGACAACTAAAGACTTTGTTACTAAAACTTCTAAAATAGAGATTTTACCAAAGACTTTCTCAGATCATAATCCTGTGACTATGGTTTGCAAAAGAAAATCCACTGTTTTTAGATGGAGATTAAATGAAACGTTATTACAAAATACAGCTGTGTTGGAAGATTGTAAAAAGAAACTAAAAGAATTTTTTGAAATTAACTTAGATAAGGGTACAGATCTGAGAATGGTTTGGGATGCAAGTAAAGCTTTTATTAGAGGTTATTTTATACAATATAATACTCAACTTAAGGCCAAGAGACAAGAGAAAATGCAAAAAATTCTGGAGGAAATAAAAAAGAAGGAGGAAGAATTAAAGATCTCTCCAGGAAACTCAAATATTTTCCAACAGATTAAAATGTTGCAACAACAGTTATCTATGGTAACAACAAGAGAAATGGAAATAAAATTGAATTATATGAAACAGAGGAACTTTGAATTTGCAAACAAACCTGGGAGATGGTTGGCTTATAGATTGCGAAAAGAAAGAGTAAAGAAAATGATAATAAAAGTACAAGAGGGCGATAAAGTATTAACAGACAATAAGGAGATACAAAAATCATTTTACTATTATTATTCGAATTTATATAAAGGACATAATGTTTCATCAGAAAAAATAGATGAATATATTGAAAAACAAAAGTTACCTAAGATTACAGAGGAACAGAGACATATTATGAATGGTCCTATAACAATAAGTGAATTGGTGGGTGCTATAAAAAAGATTAAACCAGGAAAGGCGCCAGGACCGGATGGACTTTCTGGTAAATACTATCAGAGATTTGAAGATGAACTCATACAACCTTTACAAAAAACGATGAATTCTATTTTGCAAGGAGGCCGGAGACATGGAAAGAGGCAAATATAACATTAATACCTAAAGAGGGACAAGACTTAACCTTAACAAGAAATTATAGACCAATATCATTACTGAATAATGACTACAAGCTGTTTACAATGATATTGGCGGAAAGATTAAAAATAATTCTTCAAGAATTTATTCATGAAGATCAATGTGGTTTTTTACCTAAAAGACAGCTGAGGGATAATGTTAGAACAGTCTTAGATATTTTGGAATACTTGGAAAAGCATAATGAAAAACATGCTGCATTGATTTTCTTAGATGCAGAGAAAGCGTTTGACAATTTAAATTGGGGGTTTCTATTTAAAGTACTGAAGGAAATGGATTTTGGAGAGAACTTTATAAAATGGATAAAGTCAATTTATACTTCGCAAACAGCACAAATAATTGTCAATGGCGATATGACGAAACCGTGTGGAATACATAGAGGAACAAGACAAGGTTGCCCATTATCACCTTTGTTGTTCATTCTTGTGCTTGAAATATTGAACAGAGATATAAGACAAGATGATAGAATTGGAGGCATAAAAATTAAAAAAGAGTCTTATAAGCTGAGAGCTTTCGCAGATGATTTGGTGTTAACTTTGGAAGATCCTCTGAAAGGAATAGAAACGTTAATGGTTAAATTGAAGGAGTTTGGTGCTGTAGCTGGTTTTAAGGTTAATAAACTAAAGACAAAGATATTAACAAAAAATATGAAAATTCAGGATCAAATAAAATTGTCAAATAAATCAGGTTTTAAGGTTGAAAAGAAAGTAAAGTATTTAGGTATCACATTAACAAATAAGAATTGTATGTTGTTTCAAAATAATTATGTAAAGTCTTGGAATGAAATGAAAA